>OY728141.1:2080686637-2081990206 GCA_963277665.1 Viscum album | reverse complement strand
ATTGTATAAGAGATATAGTTCATCATCAAAAGTTAGAGGTAGATCATCATAGGGTCACTGTACAGGATATTATAGATAGATCAGCTCGAGTTCAATTACCTAAAGATGTGGTGGTGATAGTTATACATTGTATCGGCCATTTTTTAATTTTTCCATCCATACTTCTATGACTCATACCACAGATGTATATATGTTATATCTTTTTTTTATTAAAGTTGTTTTATTATTTGAAAACTAATATATTTTTCTATTAATATTTACATGAATACTTCAAAGGTAAAGAAATACTGTATAGGCAAAAACAAATACAAATGGCTATGACATCATATAAAGATTCTAGTTGTCTTAATTGATTGTCAATATATTTAAATTTGTTGGCGGATCATTGTGAGTTTCCAATGGAATCTCATGTTTGTGGAAGTGCAATAAATGTGGGGATTATGAAAACTAATATCATGGAGCTTGTTACTGGAGATTAGTTGGGCATCAATTTGGTAAAAAAAATTCCATGTAAGTCTTAACACCTTTTCCATGCATTATATTTATTAAAAATGTTTACTTGTGTCTGTTTTGTATTAGGTATCTTTATAACACCTATGAGAAGAATTAGAGGAAAAATATATATGGATTCATGGACCCGCATTTGATTTCCCTTGAAGCACATGCATTGGATGAGGAACAAAGAATGCTTTATATTGCTGAAATATTTGAATAAAATATAATCACACAATATTGGATGATGCCTTTTTGTGAGAGGTATGAAACATATCTCTGGCAAAGAGTTCACTATCTTTTAAAATAAAAAACAACTAACCTTAAATTTTCTTTTATCAGTGATCATTGGATGTTAGGTGTTTTTTCCCAAGGGAGAAAACACTTAATTGGATATGCCCAATCCATGGGGATGTGTGGGAAAGTTTTAATAATATGTTGGAAAAGTAAGTTTCAATTTATTAATAGTTTTATATATTATAATGAATTTTAAATTTATCTCATTCATATTATTTTCTAATAGGGGATGATTCTACTTTCGAAAAAACACAAAGAAATGGAGAGCGAAGATCAAATATGTAAAAGTAAAGGTAAATATCCATTTATAATTTTTACTTTTTGATTTATAACATAAATAAAATATTTTGAATTTAGACTCATTCAAATAAAATAGTCATGAAAAACAAGGCGTCGTCAGATGTAGATATTATATGTTAATATTTATGTATGAAATAATTACAATTGGAAGACTTGTGAACTTTGGCCTGGTAGGATTTCCTTTTAAACTTTTCCATAATATTTCATTTTATTTATTCATTATACATGCTACCTACTATCCTTTTAATTTGTAGCTATTTGATGACCCTCAACCCTATAGTGCTCAAGAGGTCAGACACTTACAAGTGGAATGGTCAAATTATTTTACAGGTTTTATTGGATTTTAGTTTGTTTGTAGTGTAAAATGTAATTTTGAATATTGTCATTATAATTGTGAATTTGGTAGTCATTTAGGTTAGATTTAGGTTTTTTTAAGTTGACATTGTATGTTTGGAATTTTATATATGTGAATGTTTAATTTTTCTCTAATTATTGTTTTGGTCTAGTTATGATGATTTTTCTAGTATGGATTCTGGTCTGGTGGGTTTCTAGGGGTGTGGGGGTGTCTAGTGGGTTGGGGGTTTGATAGGGGTGTGGGAGGGCTGTCTAGGGGGTAGGGGTGTCCAAAAGGGAGGGGGGAATTCTAGGGGTGTGGGGGGTTGTCCAGTGGGGTGGGGGAGTTTCCAAGGTTGGGGTTGTGGGAAGGTTGTATAGTGGGTGGGGGTGTCCATGAGGGTGGGGATAGTCTAGGGGGTGGGAGAGTTTCTGGGAGGGTGGGAGGGCTGTCCAAGGGAGTGGGGGCTATCAAGGGGGTGTCGAGGGGTGTGGGGGTGTCCTATGGGGTGAGGGGGTTTCCAGGGGTGTGGGAGTGTTGTCCAGTGGGGTGGGGGTGTCCATGGTGTCCATGGGGGTGAGGGTAGTCCAGGGGGTGGGAGCATTTCCAGGAGGGTGGGAGGGCTGTCCAAGAGTGTGGGAGGGCTATCTAGGGGGTGGGGGCTGTCCAGGAGGGTGGGGGTGTCCAGGGGTGTGGGGGTGTCCATGGGGGTAGGGGTGTCCAGAAGGGTGTGAGGGCTATCCATAAGGTGGGGGGATGTCCAGGAGGGTGGGGGTTATCTAGGGGGTGTCCAGGGGTGGGGGTTTCCAGGTGTGTGGGAGGGTTGTCCAGTGGGGTGGGGGGATTCCAGGGGTGTGGGAGGTCTTTCCAAGGGTGTGGGAGGGAAGTCCAGGGGGGTGGGGGTGTCCAGGAGGGTGGGGGGGGGGGGGAATACATGGGTGTGTGTGTGTGTGTGTGTGGGGGGGGTGTTGTCCAGTGGAGTGGGGGGGGGGGTTCAGGGCTTTGGGGGGGAGGGGCTATCCAGTGGGTGGGGGGTTTCCAGTGGGATAAGGGGGTGGGGGGTTTCATGGGTGTGGGAGGGTTTTCTAGAGGGGTGGGGGGGTTTCCAGGGGTGTGGGAGGGCTGTCCATGGGTGTGGGAGGGCTGTCCAGGGGTGTGGGGGTTGTCCAGGGGTGTGGGGGTGTCCAGGGGTGTGGTGGGGGCTGTCCAATGGGGTGGGGGGTTTTGTCTTGGTTATGGCCAGGTTATGGTCTATTTTTAGTCTGTTTTATGTATTCTTTTGGTAGGGGGTGGGTTTCTAGGGGTTTGAGAGGGATATCCAGGGGTGTGGGAGGGCTGTCTAGGGGTGTGGGAGGGATTTCTAGGGGAGTGGGGGGGATGTCTAAGGGTGGGGGCTATCTAGGAGGGTAGGGGCAGTCTTGGGCTGTGAGGGGGGTGTCCAGGGGTGAGGTGGGGGTTGTCCTGTGTGTGTGTGTGTGGGGGGGGGGGGGGTTGTTCTAGTTTTGGTCGGTTTTTGGTCTGTTTTTGGTCTATTTCAGGTCTTCTTTTGGTAGGGCATAGCAGCGAATGAACGTTTTTATTAAAAAAATTGTTTTTTTTTATGTCAGTTATTTTCTAACTGACGTAAAAATGCATGGGGAATTGGTTTTAACATCAGTTATTTGAAAACCTATGTAATAAAAGCATGGGAAATTGGTTTTATGTCATTTATTTCATAACTGAAGTAATAAACAGAAAGGAATAGTTTTTTACATCGGTTATAAAATAACCGATGTATTAGATATGTTTTCACATAGGTTATTATTTAACCAACATGGAAGACCACTTATCAGACAGTTTTATCACGTCAGTTATAAAAATAACCCATGAGATACATGCTTAAGAGGCATGATTTAAGACGTTGGTTATATAATAACTGACGAGAAAAAGTATATTCCACGTTGGTTTTTAAATAATTGACGTAATAAACCATGATTCTGAAGCTTTTTCCACGTTGGTTTTTAAGGAACCGATGTGAAAAACACTTCATATTTTTGGTTTTTAAGTCGGTTTTAAAATAACCGATGTAAAAAACAATGTTAATAACGTCTCTTGTAATAACGTTGGCCAAAAACCAATGTAATAAATAAAAAATAACCACTGTAGAAATGTTTTCTGCACTAGTGTGAGTACATGGTTTGTATTGATTATCCCCCAGAAAATATTTATCATGGCCATATGAAATTGGGACATCTCCCTTTGAACCCTTATAGTTACATTACATGGAAATGGGTTGATTATGATGTTATTGGAAATGAAAATATAGATTCTTTATGACCTTAAGGGTAGTAAAATCCACACATGGGGTGGTGTAGGTTGGTAACTAAATATGAATAAAGATATTTCTTGTTGATATAATGTTACCTAAAGGTCTTGAGATCATCATGATATATTTTTTAACTATACGATATTCTAATTATGGATACGTTTAGTGAGGTTTCTTAGGATGGGTCATGTATGATCATCTTATGTAATAGCCTCTTGCTCGATGCTTGGTATCAATCAATGGCTAGCTATGATATAGGATCAGTCTTATCTTCCATTCTTGTTCATTATATCTTAATCGTTGTTATATATATATGATTAGGATGATGCCTCGAGACCTTGGGATTGCAATGTAGAGATACTCCACCAATAAGAACATTCTTTCAAATTTTTTAAAGTTTATGTTTGTCTATACGTCATGGGATATATGCGGTTTTCCACAAGCCATAAATTATTTTAGTGGTTCAGATTTTGTTAAAGGTTAGATTGATTATTCCTCTTTAGGTCATCCTTTATGTATGTGAGTTTATCCATGGGACCCACCTTATGTTAATTGTTTGGAACATGTGGGAGGTTGACTATGTTATACCCTCTATACTGTTTTTTGGGGGGTGGATGTTATTCCATGATCCATATAGTCACATCACATTTCATGACCAAGATTTAATGGTTCTACCTAAGGGATGAGTGTTTTAGTGTATACCTTGTGGTAATTCAACAATGTGACATCATTGGGTGAACTATGCAATAGACCCTCATGCAACACCATAATGTACCTTATTCTTGAAATGAAAAGATATTTTTTAGCCTTTTTAATGAGGTTCCCCTATTTCTTATTAGCCACTCAAACCCATCACCCAAACCCCTCCTCCCCAAAATTTTCCCCTCTCATAATTCACTTGTTAGGATCCCTAATGGTCGTTTCATTGTGGACATCCCCCCTGAACAACCCACACCCCTCCCCCACACCCATGCAACCCCCACCTCACCCCACCTGTGCATCCCACCCCCTAGAAAGCTCACACCCCCTTCCCCAAACCACTACATCCCCCCTACCCCCTCCCCCTATATAGCCCACCCACTTCCCCTTTGAACCTTTTATGTTTTACTGGATTTTTCCTCTTTTCGTGTCCAGAACCCCTCTACGCTATGCCACCCTCCCCCTCCTATCCTCTTGGGTGGTTCTTCCTCACCCGGTGTATGTTTCATATTTAATCACTTGTGTTGGAGAGGGTAGGATAATTTCTACCTCTCTTAATCCATCTTTATATTAGTATATTCCCCCCCAATACTATATTTTAATGGACATGGATCAATTAAAATTTAAAATTTAATGATACGACCCTGTCTGGCATCATTACCAAAAATTAACCTATCTTTCTACTAAGCTAAGAGACATTAATGATCCCTACAGGATAGAAAAGATACCCTGGAAAAAAAATATAATTAATGTGGAATATTTTACCCCTAAATTAGAGTAAATTAAAAATATTCTTTCTCCTAAAAAGAAGACACGTACCATTCATAAGTTGAACATCTTGGAAAATAGTAAATCCACAAAAAATAAATCAAATAGATGTAGATATCATAGATGGAAAATAAAATACCACTATTGAAAAATAAAATTGTTTCAAAAAACATGTGCCATTTGTAAATCTCATTGGACCTATTTTTGATACGTATAACATATGAGTTCTCATTTTATGTTTTCTTTTTAGTTGGAAATCCCCTTTTTGCGCGCCTCTTCTCTACCGTGAATGCACCTCTTCAGTGCGCTGAACGAAACCTCCATGGTGATTTTTATCCTCTTACTCATTGGTTTCCTCTTGTTCAAATGTTATTACTGTTTGATATTGATGGTTATATAGTGAAATGTATGGGCTAAATGCCCTGCTGAAAATTTTGGCCGTTGGAGGTCCTTGTTTGCGCACTAAATGAATTGCATGTTGGTTAGTTCCTGTTGATAATTTGAATATAAAAATTAGTAATTTATGTATACTTGAATAATGAATTAATTCCCCAGGATGATAAATTTTTTTTGATATCCCATAAATTAACAAATGGAATTGAATAAGGGGTGCTTTATAAAATATGAAATTGTGATTGTTTGGTTTTTATGGTGTTGTGATTCTGAGCGTGATTTTGTGTTTTTACGGGGTTGACGTAGTTGGCATGATTTTAATGCCATGTGTTTTCCATGTTGTAGTTCTTACATCATTGAATATCAATCCAAACATTACCCATATCAATGGAACCACAACTTTCTCACTAGTAAAATTCCACTGAATCTTAGAAAACCACTTTACTAGAGGACTATATGAGACACTTTATAGACACCCTAGTCAAATAACGATAACAACGCATGTAAGGAATCCCTTCACCCTAGAGAACTCTATTGAAAATGATACCATCTATTAGTTTAGTACCATAGTTCTTAACTAGAGACATTATGTTTCTAGAGAAATACTAAATAACCAGTTTACAATAGTGCATATAGGTCACATGTAGTATACTAAAACATTCTAGTGCAGGGGCTTATCATAGCTAGTTCCATTGATCAGGTGGTTGAGAAGATGGGTGTGATCTACTTTGTTCCTAAGTAATGCATGGATAGGTAATGTTGTTTTTTACCTTAGCTAGTTCCATTAATTATAGTGGGATGATGACCTAGTTGAATATCTTATGTGTAATTATTTTGATAAATATCAATATTACTATATCAAATAGGATGAATATGAATAAAGAATGGATGAATTCCAATAGGTTGACAAAAGATTATGAAGATGGTGTGAAAGAGTTTATCAAATTTGCAAAAGATCATGCACATGATCCTTCACAAATCCCTTTTCCGTGTTTATGTTATTGTTATTCAAGACAAATTAGTCCATAGGAGTTGGAAGGACACCTGATTTGTCATGCAATATATCGAAGTTATAAATGTAGGAATAAACATGTGAAAAAAACAAATATAGGTTGTGGCTGGTATAACACAGTGTTTTATGGATCATATGATATGATTACATGCATGAATAGTGAAGATGATCATATGGAGGATGTGATTATGGATGTGAATGATGATGAATATCATATTGAGGAAATGAGTAGGACAGTTGAAGATGAACTTCGTGATTGCCCAAATTTTTTTGAGAAGTTAAAGAGTTGTGGAAAAACACCATTGTATGCTGGTTAATCTAAATATACAACATTGTTAGCCATATTAAAGCTGTATAATTTGAATGCAGATAATGGGTGTAGTGATTCCAATTTTACGAAACTACTTACTCTTCTGAATGACATGATCCTAGAAGATAATGAGCTCCCGAGATGAACATATGATGTTAAACAAATTCTATGCTCAATTGGTATGATCTATCATAGAATACATGCCTGATCGAATGGATGTATATTGTTTTGAAAGGAACAAAAATCTCTTAATAAATGACCAAAGTGTGGCGCTTCTCGATAGAAGAATAATGAACCCAGTACTACATAAGTTGTATGGTATGATCCAATCATTCCAAGGATTACACACCTATATAGAAGTGAGGATACTACAGGAAAACTGAAATAGCATATAGATACAAGAATTAAATATGTGAAACTACATCACCTAGTAGACTCTCCTCATTGGAAGAAAATTGATAATGAGTATCTTGAATTTGGAAATGAGATAAGAAACCTTCATCTTGAGTTATCTACATATGGGGTGAATCCTTTTGGTTTTCAAAGAAGGATTCACAATAAATGGGTGGTTATGTTGGTAAATTATAACTTACCACCATGGTTATGCATGAAACAAAAATACATCATGTTATCTATTCTTATATCAGGACCAAAACAAAAAGGTAATGATATTGATGTTTATTAGGATCCTTTGATCGAAGATTTGAAATTATTGTGGGATTTCGGTGTTACGTTGTATGATTTTTACAAAAATGAAGATTTCACATTGAAATCCATGTTATACGAGATGATAAATGACTTTCCTACTTATAGAAATTTTTCAGGATATATCATTAATGTAAATCAAGGGTTTCCCGTTTGCGAACAAGTTACATAGTAAATTAGGTTGAAATATTCCTCAAAAATCGTGTTTCTAGGACATCACAGATTTCTACCTTGATGACATAAGTACCGATCTTGGACAACATCATTCGATGGAAGTTAGAATAATGTATATAACCATCTCCACTAATAGGTAATATATTGTTTGAGAAAGTAAAAGGCGTGGACACTAATTTTGGTACATCGTTTTTGAAAAACCTTATGAAAACCATTTGGAAAAATAGATAAGTTATTTTTGAATTACCATACTGGAATTTTTTATATGTATGATATTTTCTTGATGTTATGTGTGTTGAAAAAATGTATGTGATAGTGTCATTGGAACGTTGATAAATGTACCCAGCAAAACAAATGATATAATTAAGGCTATATTGGACATGATTGATATGGGAATAAAAGAAGAGTTGGCACCAGTGAAGGGTGAAAAATGAACATTTCTTCCTCCTACTGCTTACACTCTTTCCAGGAATGAGAGAAACCAGATTTTCAACTTATTGAATTATGTAAAGGTTATAGAGAGGTATTTATCAAATATCAGGAACATCGTGTCAATGAGTAATTTAAAGTTAAAGGGTCTGAAATCACAAGACCTCCATGTTTTTATGCAAGATCTAATTCTTATAGCTTTACATTGAATTTTTTACAAGAATGTACACCATACATTAATGAAGCTATGTTTCTTATTTAAAACTATATGCCGCAAAGTTATTGACCTGGAAAAATTTCCAACTATGGAAAGAGAAATTATCGTCATATTATTTGAATTGGAAATGTTCTTCCCATATATATTCTTTGATATGATGGGTCATTTGATGGATCATTTTGTGAGAGATATTTTAATATGTGGTCTTGTACATTATAAATGGATGTACCCCATTGAACAGTATATGAATATTTTCAAAGGGTATGTCAAAAATTGATGTCGTTCGGAGGGTTGTATTGCGGAGAAATATATTGTTGAAGAAGCCATTTAATTTTTTACCGAATACTTGTCTGGTGTGGAAAACATTGTCTTATCAAGATCTTGGCACACTAGGCATCTTGAGGGTAATGGAATTTCTATAAGAGAGGTTGTCACAATCAATATTATTGATCAAGAGAAGGCCCACCTTTAAGTTTTTTAAAAGATTTTTGACATTGAACCATATGTTCAAACCCAAAAATAAATTATTAGGCATTTGAATCCATTTAGGGATGAAAAATAGATATCAAATACACATAATTTACAGTTTATAGGATGGTTTCAGGATCTATTTTTATTAATTTAGATGAAAATCTGGACTCAATTTCAAAACGACTTCAATGGATAGCAGGAGGATAAAGTCTGTATGTATTATCTTAAAATTATTATGTATTTAATGTTTATAAATTATATAATAATGAACATGATGAGGACAATACCATGAAGAATAGTGGGGATACACTTGTGGATGAAGCAATGCATGTTTCTGGTGATAAGGAAATTAATCCAATTTATGCGGATATGTCATACTTTGGCATCATCTGACAAATATGGGAGTTGTATTATATGAAATTCCAAGTTCCGATTTTCAATTTATGTGGATTGATAACAGGAGTTCTATTAAAATAGATGAATTCAGATTCATGAAATTTGATTTCACTAATTAAGGGGAGAAAGATGAACCTTTTATAATGGAATCATAGGCAATACATGTATTTTATGTTGCAAATCCGGCAAACCAAAACTGGTCAATTGTTCTGTTATCGACCAAAACAATTGGAGGGTCCGAGGAAAGTTCATTGGAGGATAAACCTTTCATTGGGACATCACAATAATTTTGTAGTGGTCCCAATGTAGATTTCGTTTTTTATATCATAGAAGACCACAATGAAGGGATTCACATAGTCGATAGAGGGGTCAATTCTCTTCAACCTTTAAAAAAAGAGAGTTCAATAATCAGGTTATTTGTTTATTTTAATATACAATGTGTTAAGTTTTGTTATTATCTATTTTCAGTTGCTTTTATGTAATCTAAATTAAATGTTAAACCACTTCTGTAGATAATGACTTCTGCACCTGCTGATGTACCCAATCCCGAGGCACAACATGTCTCTCAACCTGCTGCTACTAGTACCAGTGCAGAGCAACAACATTTTTCTCAACCTTTTTCTGCTGGTCCTAGTGCTGAGGTACAATAGGTTTCTCAACTTATTGCTACTGGTCCCAGTGTTAATGCTAGTTCTCTAGAGAAATATAATGATAATTCTTCTGAGGAAATGGTAGAAAATGAAACCCTGGTGGTGCAAAAAAAAAGAGCGTCATAGTTTGACAGTGTTAGAAAAAATCCTTAAAGAAAAATAAAAAAGCATAAAATTTGAGGTGGGATGGAATAAACGAGGCCAACGTGTTAACCCCAACAAAGCCATATTAAGTAGCTACATTGGAATCGTCAAACGGCCACGTGTGCCAATTGATGTACAGTTGTGACTCCGTGTTGTCACCGGGCTTAAGAAACTAATGTGGGAAGAGATTATGGTAAAATTATGATATAATTTCTTAAATATATTAATATAAAATAAAATACTAAAACATTGACTTACTCTTCATCATCCATTGCAGAGTGCATTTATAGTAGATTCCTCACATAAGGAATATGTATTAAGTGTTTTATGAAGGATTAATAGAGGCTTCCACACAATTTTAACATAATATCATCTTGAATATGTGGAAGGGAAAATCATGCTGCACCCACCTCCACTCTATGCACACTTGATATCCCAAGGAGTGTGGGATGTGTTTAGTAACCGTCGTGCGGAGCAGACTTTTTGGGTATATTGTGTCTAGTAATACATTTTTTTGATGTTGCTTGTATTTATCAAATTGATTGAAAATTTTTTATTTATGAAATAGAAATTGAGTGCTGAAAATAAACAACGGGCAACAAAACCAATGTACCCATGTTGTACAGCAAGGATGGGGTACACTTCACTTGAGAAAAAATCGGTACCTATTTTAAATTTACCTTAATACTTTTATTTGACATAAAAAAAAACCATAACCATGTTTATCTATTTATATGAAGATTGATGAATTGAAATTGAAAACCATATCCATCCCATGCCATGTTCTATGGAAGGAGGCTCGTGTAAATAAAGAGGGGATACTGATAGATCAAAACACACAAAATATGTGGCAAACATGTGTAAGTATGACCTAATATAAATTTTATTTTCATTAAATATCTTTTAGGTTACAATGAATACTTATTTACCTATATTTTCTATATGACATACTCACAGGAATCAACAACACCCACACCACATGCAGACATATTTTAAGTAGCCTTAAAGCATCCAGAATAGTATGGCCGCATCAGAGGTGCCAGTTTTGGGGTTACACCCTAAACATATTTTTAAAAACAAAGACATGTGAAGGATCAAACTGAATAAATTAAAAATATGCAATAAAAATTATATATTTTTCATGAAGAATTAAAATACGAGAGATAAATGATAGCAAGTTTTATGGGGGGAGGCAAAGAGAAGATAAAACTCAACCAAAACTCATGCGTAAAGATCCCGCCCCACCCCCACCAGCTTTGAGGTGAGCCATTCCCCTCAAAAACCTGAATTAGATGAGATAATAAATGTTCTAATAATTTTTTCTGTGAAATTTGAATCACATAGTCACTGATACCTTTCCTATAATAATATTTTATAGGTTTAAAATTAATGTGATTTATATCTATCAACTCCCACCTATCACCTTGTTGCAAGGGCTATGGTGTTTAATATGCAGAATGAAATGCTACAGAATAGAAAACTTTCAACAGATCATGTTAGAGTGTCGATTAACATAGCTAATGATCTGAGTGTCGAGATACCTATTCAAAAAAACAATGAAGACATTCATATGGTTGAACAAGCTATTGGAACATTCATCACAAGGTCGTCAATTCTTATAAAAAACATGTCGATAAAGAGGTATCCATTTCCAATTTATTTTTCAAGCTGAACCATTAAAATTTAATGAAAAAAGGTCTGAACTGATGAATTTTATTACATAATGAAAAAGATAAGGGGTTGAAATGAAAGATTGGATCAAAACCTTCTCAAGGATCAACCAACCGATTGAAACTATCTACTGAGAGAACCTTCACTCCACTAGTTCTATATCCAAATTTAATATCATTGCAGGTTCATATGGATACAAATTCAATAAATAGTAATTCTCACACAGTTGATTTTGAAAAAAAATATGTACATAGAGGAAAAATAAGATTTCCTTAGTGCTGAAAATGTAAATGAAATCCTCAAGTATGAATGGCTAGGAGCCTCAATTGTAAATGTATACATGAGGTATGTTTTCATGATTTTATTTTAAAAAATCTGATATAATATGATAATTATGATTAAAAAAATTTCATATTTTTTGTAGGTGTATATATGAAAAAAATTGAAGGGATTTCTACATGAACAAAATTTTGGACTAGTTATTCCTCACATCACCTCTTCAAAAGAAGAAATAAATTCTGATAAAGAGGATGAAATAATGTTATCCCTGCTGAAATCGTTTGAAAAAAAAAATTATGGATGAAATACTCTTTTTAATACCAATGATGTATGGGTAAAACTATACAATTTAATCATATCAGCTGTATTTTAATTTCTTTAATTGCATATTTCTTTTGTGTTTTTAGGTAGCATTTGATGCTGATTACAGTCAATTTGGCTACTCCAAAGATTTATTTTCTGGATTCAATGCATGGATATGCAACAAACCAACCATGTTTGATGGATTTTTTCAATTTGTAATACACTATATTAATCATTTAGAACTAAAAATCTAGTTATATAATTTATATCATCTTTTAATGAGGATTCTATTATGATAGAGTGGTGCATCAATATCATCTTCTTCATGGAATGAATCCAGGGCCTATGGACAAGAATGCCCACAAGATCTACAACTGGACAAGTATCCTGGTATATGTAATAATATTTCACTATCCAAACACATATCAAAACAAATTACTTATTTTTCTCTATGTTTCTACAGTTTCCAAAACCAACAAATAGAAAAGACTATGGTTATTATGTTTGTAAATTTATGAAATGGATCGTATTTCATCAACAAAATAGCATTCCTAAAGAGGTATTTTCTAAAATTATTATGATTTCATTTAAAATATTTATTAATCCTTTGTGTATTTATATTTTTTCAGTATTACCATGAGTATCTCAAAATATAATATTCACAAGATAATATATATGTGTTTAGAAATGAATGGGCAGGATACCTGATGTAAGATTGTACAAAAATAGGATGAATGTGAATTACTACTACTTATGTTATACTTATAAGATCATTGATATATCCCTTTTTTACAATTATTGAGCATATATTATCACCCTTTATTATGTTTTATATACTTCGGTTATAGAGAATGGTTATAAAAATGATTTTCCTTTATAATAAATTACTACTAAATGAGAGACTCTTATGAACTAGTTCTTTATGTTTCCATGTTTCCAAAAGCACTAGACCTAAAATATTATGTCCTGGATCATTTATATTTTATATTTTGGTCATTTATGAAGATGTTTCTACTGATGTAGTGTGTTATAAGAATATTGGTTGTGAAGCACTCATAAATTTAATAAAAAAACTAAGGGTTTCTTCACTACTGTTGGTTAACTACCTCTTAGCAGAGCATCTGATCTAAACTTCTAATCTAGCATCCCCTATATTCTCTCATCCGACACCATCTCTATGATATCATCATTCACCATTAACTTTTCCTTATCTTCCTGCACCCATTTACTAGGTAAATGGGTGGATGAAGATAAGGAAAAGTGAATGGTGAATGATGATATCATAGAGATGGTGTCAGATGAGAGAATCACATGGAAGCTGGATTGGCAGTTCAGATTAGATGTTATGGTAAGCAGTAGTTAACCAACAATAGTAAAGTGCACAAGGAATCATTAGTTTTGTTATTAGATTTTATCTGGACCAAAAAAACCATTTGGAAATATGTAAAGTTAATGTTACGATATAATATGCCTATTTTAACAAAAATATATATAATGAAACATTGATTTGATTTTCATTATTCGATGCAGGGTTCATTTATTTTAGAATATTTCTATCCATGTGACATGCCTTTGCATAATAAGAAACGATTATGTGTCTTCTCAATCATAGAGGTAATATTGATGTTTTTGCAGTAAAATCATTGTCCATAGATCTTACATCTCAACAATTGCACAAATAAACTCGCATCATATATACATATGCATGTCAATAAAAATATTGGTGCCTACACAACTCATATAAACCTACATCACATCAATTCCCAGATGCATACACACCTCGTATACAAATTCTAGAAGAAGCAAAAATGACTTTGTTATAAAGAAGTGAATACCCGACTGATTCCCTTGGGATTCTATTTTTTTTTTCGTATTCTAATATACTATTGGAATTCCATGAAATTTATTATATATATGAGATTAATGGGAAATCTATATCACTAATGACTCTATATTTCATAGCTCTATGAGAACTCTTAGGTTTATTCTCTACTTCATATAAGACTCTTTATGTGATCATGTCACATAAACTCCTTTGTTTGAATGCTTTATGTGAACTGATCGTGTGATCTCATCACATGATTAAATCACATAAAAAAATCATGTAATCAATTAAGGTAATTAACATAAACCATGATTATTGTATTCTTGTCTTATTTACATGATCACATTAAGCCTCAAGGGTCATTTAATCATATAAATCTCCTAGGTTCATTTGATCACGTGATCCAATTATTGTCATGTGATCACATGACTTTGACCAAGTCATGCATTAAATATGATATTTCTAATTAGTCATGTTCCCCTTTCTTACTCACGTCCATTTTTTTATCCCACAATCATCCGTTTTCATAATTAATTGATATTAGTATATGGGACATTAAGATGATCAAAGGTGCAATGATTTTAGGAGACAAGTATGATGAGTAAAATCTTCCCCCATATTCTCAGGATGACATGGAATATAATCCTCCCATTACGAAGGTTCTCATCAATCTAGCTAGAACATCCCTTAGGAAGGACCCATATCCAGGGGTTGACATCCCCTTCAAGAAGTGGGTGGACTTGTTCATCAAGAAGACTCATTATGAGTGTCTGAATAAGAATCCCAAGGCTTGTCCATCATGAGAATATTATGGGGAAGAGGGTTATCACATTAATATAGTTTAATAGTGTCAATTCAATTACTAGGTATGGTTAGTCACCACCTTGGACCATCACCTTCTTCATCTTGTATGCTTCTTAACAATGTACCTAAGAGGGTACTTATTCACAATGCAGAAAAAAGTTGGTGTTAATGTCTCCACCATAATTATGGTAGAGGTAATTACAGGTGGTATGATTATCATAATGTTTGTTCCCATGTTGGCTAAGTTATATTTCCAACTTCACCACATCTATAGGGGTATTCCCCGTTCAGAATATTCATCCCCGTCCAACTATGGTGGGGTTGGATGGGGGCCCACATTATTGGATATGAGTTACCTAATACTCATAACATTATGAGTTATCAATTCAGGAAATTTCTATAAATTATCAGTGGGATCTAGCTAATCACACTAAAGAACTAGGAGATCAAGTGAAATGTGAACTAGTATGATCAGTTTTTTATACCATATGGATCACCGACCTGTGAAATTACCAATAATGTAAAGGGGGATCCTGTAGCCTAATCTTATATTTTAGACATATGTTAGGGTGTTTTATCAACTTGGATTAACTAAAAGATATTCTTTAATTGGTATGCATCATACCACTTTGGGAGATAGTTCAGTGCATTGAGATGAAATTCCCCACTCCTCCCCACATCCATTCAGAAATGCATCCCATTGTGGCTAATAAATTGTGGATAATGTTAACCTAATAGGAAAATGAGGTTCAGGTGACCTTCCCTCTAGATAGTGTTGGTTTTTTCCTCTCCAAGGCTTATGTCGATACCTTGGTCCAATAATACCCGAATGGTTAGTAGGCTCCATTGGTGATAAATCACATAGATATTCTAATAGTGGATGAGGAGGAGGACACATGGCCTCTAGAATCATCAAAAAGTTAGATTCCAGACAAAAAAAATAATCTTCCAGAAGACTCATAGCTTTCTAGATGTCTTAGAAGAATATGAGGCACTTAGATCCAACACCACCTACAAGGAGGGTGCCAACAGATTTGGTAACAATGTATGGTGTTCCTATGAAAGAAGTTCTAGTTGGTGGGGGATCCACTTTAATTATGGTGATGTTTCCCATTGTATTCCAATATTGGGACAACTATAGGAGGAATACATCGACCATAGAGGTCTGGAGAGTTTTTTGTCAAGGAGAAATAGAGCTAGAGGGATTTGGGAGTGTGATCACTCCCAAAGTAATCTTCTATGAACAATAGTCCATTGAATTCATATTACTTCTCCAAGAACAAAGTGTGGTGATTCATTCTGACAAAGGCTAGGTCCATTACACACCCCAAGTTAGAGAATGATAATTCCTAGAAAAATGGTAACTAGTAAAGATAAGAGAGACTAGGATGGATCTAGTGTAGAGGTAAGATAATTTTTATCATCACTTTCATATATTATTTGATATTGTTAGGACCATGGTGAAATTTCTTTTCTCTTGGAGATTTCAAGAGGATGGTAATATTTGGTCTTCTCCAAAATCTGTAGTTTACTTTTCCAAGGACACGGTGGCCAAAGATGGTTCAAAAAGTGACTGAGAGGCTGATGATCATGGATCTCTATGTCAAATGGAGCTCATGGATGTGGTTGTTTCTGATCCAAAGGAAACACCATTTGTGCCTCCATCAACACCACATTTGGCACCTCAATCCATCTTTTGAGGTTCCTTCCTCTAAGAGGACTAAGAAGAGAATGTGGGTAAGTCTATACACTAAGAAACCTCTAAAAAACATTAATTATTTTAATTTGTGGACTTTTTTCCTTTTCATTACTCTAGTAGCTTATCATAGCCTATCTAATTGTGTAGGTTCTCATCAGGACCTCTCTAAAATTGTAAAATACATTCCTTGTATACCTTCAACGGGACTGTAGATATTGTATGGGGTCCTTGGAGAGGCATAAGTGATTAGTGTCTATGTAGGGTTGGGACCTGATGTTTGATGCAGACGTGCTAGTACTCATTCCCTTTGACCCAGAATGGGAGAGTACACTCTTAGAGGCTCCTGATATATGTTACTATTAGGATTATAACCTATCTAGGATGGTACTATCACTAGTAAGGTGTCTAAATTTATTCTTAAATTGAATATTTTTATGAAATTGAATACACCATCTTGTATGTGTCATAATGTATAAACTCTATTTTCACTTGTATAACTTCAAGGTGATGAACAATAAGTATTGATATAAGGGAATTTATATGTGACTCAAGGTCATTTTTTATTGGAATATTTCATTATCACCAATCAATTCAATGTTGAGGTGATGTAATTGGATATTAATGTGGACAATAGAGGTATGTTCTCAATTATTATCATGAATGTTGGTTTTCTTATGGAGTTATTTTTATATTGACTAATAATATTTATATGCTTGATTAGAGTAACTCCACCTTATAGATCTGAAGTCCCAGACCATTCCACTTTTTATCTCTCCCAACTATAATAATTAGGGCACAAGTATTTCCTTTTTTCAAGCACATAAAGGGATGTGAGTATGCATCCCTCACATAGATACTTGTTTGTGGATTATATTCCTATTTTTGGAATATTCATGAGTTTAGTTTCAGAACATGCAACATTTCATCTATAGTTTCAGTGACTAGTGTGGGGGATATTTGGAAAATAATCATGGAGAGAACCTTCAAAGAGCTAAAATAATAGTTTGGAAACCTCCGATACATGTTCATAACCCTTGGTTATAGTGAGTTATATTATCAAGAACTCCATGCTAGCATAAAGGAGGTGGTCACCATGAGGTATAAAAATAGGTTCATCGAGTTGAGAGTATCGATGGTGGAGGCATAAAATTCGGATATTCAACATCACAATGAGGACTTGAATGAAGAATCCATGTGTAAAATAGAATTAAAAGATCATCAAAATTTAGTCATTGATGGGAGATATGAGATAGATGTATTCTAATATGAATTATATCACCTATAATAAATTCTCAATGTTGTAGAGAAAATAGTGAAATAGTAGCATAATAATATCTATGTGACCGAAAAGTCTTGGTTTGATGCTTCTAGATTGGAAGAGACACTAAAATAGGGTGTAGATATGGAAACTAAATCAGTTGATCATTTGTGATAATCTGTAGCCTACTCTAGAGCATTGGCTAGAAGAGCTTGAGGTGGTATTTTGAATGCATACTATTGTGAGAATTCTAACTTTATCCTAGCCCTCATATTTGGGGAGTTATGGGAGAGACTCTAGACTGTGGATATTCCTCCATTTTTTTATTGTCAATAAATGAAACATTTTGGATTAAATGTTGTTGTTGACATTTCTTCCTCTTATTTTCTCATCCATGTAATCTTAAAAAAACAATAATTATATGTCAATGAATCATGTTGAGTCTCTTCTAAAACATTAATTAAATACAAGGAAATACGGACATGTAAAAGTTGTAACAGGTAATAATTGAAATTTTATTAATGTATTATTTAATATTAATGATTAATTTATTTCATTAATATATTACTAAAAAAATATTATTTTATTTAGGGGGAATTTTATCCGGAGTTCGGATGCTTTATTCAAAAACTAATACCATGGATGAAATTTTTTGAGAGGGGATCACAGATTCAAAAAGGATGAAACATTAATGTTTTTAACTTTTTGTTTGATAAATGTAGTTGTAAAAATATAAAAAATTGTTTGAAATGTATATAGTTGTGTGTGTTTTTTATTCATGATTTCAAGTAAATGTATATAGCATTGTTTTCAAAACTGTTGTGCGCACTGTTTTGTTATTATATGCTTTGTTTGTGTGTAGGTGTTGTTTTGTGAAGTTGTTTTGCTTGAAGGTGTTGTTTTGTGCTGTGAGTGCAGGTGATGTCTCAAGTGTGCTGATGTTGTGCAGGTTCTAGGTTTTCTTAGGAAACTTGGCCTTTATCAGCAGTAATTAAGCGCTGATAAATTAGGACATTATCAACGCTCAAAATAGCACTGATAAAGGTGTCCTATATCTGCATTCAAAATAGCGCTGATAAAGGTGTCCTATATCAGCGCTCAAAATAGCACTGATAAAGCTGTCCTTTATCCACACTCAAAATAGCACTAATAAAGGGGGCATTTATCAGCACTCAAAATAGTGCTGATAAAGGTGTCCCATTATCTATGCTAAAATGTTCTGATAAAGGGGGACCTTTATCAATGCTTTTTTGGCACGTATAAAGGGATCACTTTATCAGTGTGCTTTTAGAATTGTTAAAGGTGACCCCCCCTTTTATTCTATAGGATTAACAACACTTTTCTAACGTTGTTAAAGGTTGTTTTTAGTGCTTTTTAAATCCCTATTTTTAGTAGTGTTAAGTGTGTTCTCGTCTCACATCTGTCTCTGTGAGAATTATGCCTTATTCACCACAAATCATTTGGTGTTGTCTATATAATTCCAATGATTTATTATTATTATTATACAATAATTTATTTATATTTACGTATCCATGTTACTATGTTTCTTTTATAGGGATTGTGGCTTAAATGTTATTAAATTGGTAGAGTATTTTTTTCTCAATTTACCATCTTTGAGATACATTCCATGTTTTCCACCAATATTTTTGTATGTGGTTGATATACTGCCATTTAAATTTTTTCATTCAAGAATCTATCTCCATTATTTATATTTTAGGGTTTATTTAATTTTATTTTTACATTGATATTATGATTTAATGTTACCAAAATGGTAATATTTTAGTGCTATAATTTCATCGATTATCAGGATTGTTTACAATTATGTATTAATTGTTGAAATATTTTAATTCTCCCATTAAGAAATCTCTTGAATTATATTTTATTATATTTATTCATGTTATACCCATGTATTTGTACCATTTTCCCAATATTTGGTTCTTAATGTAATTAAGAAAACGTGTTTATAAAAATATGACCTTTTTTCCTTTCAGTTGACAAATCAATGTCCATACAAATCAGTTTTTTAAAAAATGTTTTAAAAAATGTTTTACTATTTCCATATGTTATTTAATTGAAATTTTAAATCAGGTTTTTCCTATTATAAAATGGATTTAAAAGTAACTTTTTTTTTTCTGTTTTCTGATCATGGAACTTTTCTAACCATTTTAAGGATAAAAATTACTATTTTTATTGATGGAAAACCCTACCATCATGATAGTAATTTCATTGATGATTATTTTGTATGTTTACATGTTAATTTATAGAAAATGATTTTTCATGATATTTTTTGAAATTTTTTATTTTAAAGTGTCTTATAATGATAATTTTTTAAAAATGTTTTTATGTTGTTAAATATTTTTAAATGATTTTCAAATATTCCTTTATAATTTTTCAAAAGTGTATTTTGAAATTAAATTATTTTAATGACTTGACGTTTTTCATATAATTTTTCAATACCATTTTATAGAAAAGGGATTCCGAAAATGATATCAATCCATATTTTTCTGATTTGAAATTATTTTCAATGAAAAATGTTGTCAATATGTTTTCATGCTTTATTTATGAGTCTTCAAGGTTTTTTCTGAAAAAATGTTTTACAAAATAGTTTAAAGATTCCATTATATGTTTTCAAATATATTTTAAAAGGATTTTTTTTAAATTATTTATGTATTAAAAATTATTTTTCATAGAGGAAAATATATTTTCCTTAATAAATGTTTTAAATGAAATTTTAATTCTTTATTTATATGAAAATGATTTTTGAAATGGTTTTAAGAAAAATATATTCAAGGAAAGGATATTTTATATCATAAATGTTCCATGTAATATTTTAAAATCCTTACTCATCTATGACGACATACTTTGTTAAATTTTATTCTTTATAAGGGATATAATCCGAGAATAATATTCATATTCTTTCTTAAATGGTTTATATTTTGATGAAATGATGTTTATGACACACATTTCTCTTCCACGAGTTATATTCCTTTTAATCCTGATTCTTTTCATCGGTTATGTTTTTAAGAAATGATTATGAGACCTATATATTTTATATAGGTAGTGATATTATGAAATTTTTATTATACCCATTTCATTTCATGGGTATTTATATGATTCTTTGAAACCAATCTCTTATTTTAAGTCATGATATAATGAAAGTTTTAGTATCTTGTCGAACATATATGTATGATTTAATTACGTGAAATGTGGGACATATATCTCCCTAAAATTTATTGCATAATGATTTATATACAATGGTATAATGATTGGAAATAATTCTATATTCCTTATCTACAATAGTAAATAGGTGTATCTTGATACATAATAGAAAATAGGTGTGTCCCAATCCACTATGGGAATATGGGAAAACTAGATCAACTATGGGAATATGGGGAAGCCCGATCCACTATGGGAGGATGGGGAAAACTGATCAACTAATAGAATATGATGAAACATGATTCCCTAAGAGATGATTGGGGAACTCGGTCCCTTATAAGTAAAGAATTATGACTCGAGATAGTGGTTTGTCCCACCTAGTATATGTAGTCCCCATGCAGTGCCCAGATAAGTGATTGGAAATGAGAATTTACTTATAGGGAGTGATATTACATGGTTATGAAAAAATTCCATGTATTATTCCTATGTTATTATTTCATGGATTATTCTCTTGATTGTTTTATTATTCATGTATTATGAACTACCAATATTTATGCTATGACTCATGGTTATGATCTTTACTATGTGGGTATGATCTTCTATTGTTAGTATCATGTTCTCATACACTTATGATCATATTCTCATACCATTATGATCAATCTATTCTAACATATCTCTCTTGTTTACCTTTACTCAGCGTCTAATCTCACCCCTTTCTTATGTTTCTTTTCCCAATGTTATGAAAATTAGTTTTAAGTAGGAGTACTAAATGGGAATATATATAAGGGAGATGTTCATGATATTTATACAAAGTAGAATAATGTGTTCCAAGTTTCCAAATAAAATTAAATATTATAGTCTTCAGTAATGGACTTTTTTCATATGATTAATATTCATATAAATTTATGTAATATACATGTATATTATGCCATGGTCACTATACTCTAGTCCACTTGTACCCATGGAAAATGAATTAATTATCTTTCAAATTGGGAAAATTAGTAAAATGGATTATTATTTTAATGAAAAATATTTCTCAAATATAATAATTTTATAATAAATACTATATAAGGACAATATATGTAAGGTGGTGAATAAAAATGAAACACATTTCATCATGGAGTTAGTAGCCCGTATAATGCATGATTGATGTTTTAGTTTTTATTAATGGAAGAATTTAAGGTAGTAAATGAATTTAAAAACATTATAATAACATAAAATAATAATAATATTTATTATTTGAAAATTTATATATGGTGAAATGAAATTTTAGTGAGAATAAATTTACATGATGAAATAGAAAATATAAAGAGAGGTTTGGAACTTTTACCTCAATTTATGGATTATCTTATTCACAAAGTGCATTAATGACTTGAGGTATTTTATTTTTGAGGGAACCAGAAAATAATTTTTTTGGGAGTGTATAGGAGCATTTTTTATATATTTTTGTCCAATCATAGAGGGCTTTTGTGTTAGAGAAAATGGGGATATGAGTTCCCATTTTTAAGTGAAAATGGGTTCAAATTGTTTAAATAATTTTTTTTTTCAATAATTGGTAGTCAAACTCGAAGGAATTGGTTCAAAAATAGAGAAATAATTAATATCATAACATATAAGGTAAATAGAAACCACAAAAACTACATTTTATAAAAAAATTACATATTATTCCCTTTACCTATTAGGTTTTTCATATTTACCATTTTGGTTTTCATCACGGTAAATCAGTTTTACCAATGCAATTTAAACTTTAAGAAAAAAATAATGGTTATTAATGTATTATTATTTCCTAAAGTTAAAAATAATAAATTCATTTTTATCTACATAAATTTAGAAAGTGATAAAAATTAATTTTAAAATACTAAATGTATAACTATTACAAAATTTAAAAAATACAGCTAAAGACAAAAAAATGTCAAATATGGGTGTATAAATTAAATAAAACAATATTAAATTTTCAAATTCACTTATTAAATAATTATTTGGTCTTATAAAAGGAATTTATGAATATAAAATTCATACTTATATAATAATAATTTCATAAAACCAAAGTTATTTGTAAGATTATGTTTCATCATAAGTTCAATTTCTTAGACAACTAATTTGAGCGTTTTATATAGAAAATATTATGAGGTTGTTAAAAAAGTTTAGGGAGAAATATTATTATATTGGGTTATTTATGACCCTATGATAAAAAATAAGGTTTTTTATAGAGGAGTTAGTTTTCATGTTTAAATAAATAAAATAAAACCTGTATTCTAGGTGAAAACTCATCTCATCGGGTAAGGTGGTGGAGTTTGGACCCTAGTAAGAGGACTTTAAGGTTTTCACACCTACCAATAGACTACATGATTTCCTAGTTATTATTCCATTTTTAGGTAAATATTATATTTATTTCAAAAAAATATTATAGTATTTGAGGTATAATGGTTGATTTATCTAGGAAAAATATATAATAAAATCGTATGAATCATGGGTTTTAAACATAGATAGTAAATTATTGATGAATTTTAAGGATAATAAATTATAGAATGATATAGTTTGATCTTTGGGTGTTACTTTTGAAATATGTATATTAATGTACAAATGTTTACTCACTTTTGGAATTATCTTGTCATGTGCTAACCATTTTGGTTTTAGATAATGTCTAATGATAGGTGGAATAGATTTACTCTCCATTTTTTGGTTATGTGGACATTAAAAGTTTGTTTTACAGTATCTGTAAATAAAAATTTATCTTGAATACTAATCATTTAGAGAAAACATTAGCTTTTGTGGAAATTAAAAAATTGATGAAATTATACTTATTATTTAAGTATATTTCCATATTATCATATCCTTGATGGTAATATAATTACTTTACTCAAGGAAAAGGTTCATGAAACATAAATATTATAATATTAACTTCCATTTTTAAGATCCAATGGAATTTTTTACCATCCAAAATTTATAGTTTTTAGGAATATAACTTTCCATTATTCACTCACTTTCTTGCATTCAATGACCTCAATCACTCTCTGTAATTAGATACTACTTTATTCCATTCCAAAAAATGTTCTTCTACATGGAAACCTAGTGATGTGTTATTCCATATAACTTTTTTGTCCCATTTCCCTCTTTTTAGGAGGATTTTTTAATAACCATTTTTATTATGTGGGTTTACAAAAAATGTATTTTTGAGTTTTAATCCTTTGGAAAACAAGAATATGTTCATATTGCGAGGAAGGGATTTGTTAAAGGGGGTGATGATGTAACACCTTAAGATTTTAAAATAAGAAAGTTATATTTGATATAAAAAAGGAAATGAAATTATTTTTTTATTGTTAATTATAAATAAATATTATTTTTCCATGTGTTCCATGCAACCCTATTATTTTTAAAATCGATGGTGTATTCAATATGAAACACCTAATAGAAACAGACCATGATATATATGACCATTTTAACATAGTTGTTGTAATTGTGGGTATGAAAATTATTAACTAAATTATGAAAATATTATTTACACCTGTATATATAATGAATTATTTTGTGACCAATTAAGTATAAATTTTAATAAAACCCGTTGGAAAATAAAAGTAAATTGTTTTCTGAAAACCTATTTTAATGTGCATATGTTTGTTTTAAACCAATAAATTAAAAAAATTCACATTTTTTAATAATATTAATGAAATTTATATGAAATATATTCAATATAATTTTTACCATTCATTCTATTTTTTTCTAGACATGAAATAAAATTAAAACCAATTTTAGATTAAAACTGTATATTTTAAAAAAACAAGTTTTGTCGCCTTTTAATAGTGAACATATATTAAACAAAATTTTCAACACTTTTATAAAATTTATTTTTAAAAAATATAATTCATTTTTAAAATTGGAATATAAAATTTTAATTTGTGTGAAATTTTGGTATTTTTTGTAAAATATTCATTTTTATATGAATAGTGAAAATTCAAATTTTGTAAGAAATATTTTTTTCTAAATAAATTAAGAAATTTAAGACACCAAATAAGTTTGGAATATTATTTAATGTATCTTAAGTATAATTTATTTATATTTATTACAATTAATAACTTTTGAATCCACTTTATATTGGTTTTTAATATATATTTTTTGTTTTTTTAAGACGGGGATTTCTAACAACTATTTTAAAATTTTAAATGCATATCATTTTTAATTAATTAAAATAATACATAATG
The DNA here is from genome assembly GCA_963277665.1 of Viscum album. Taxonomy (NCBI): domain Eukaryota; kingdom Viridiplantae; phylum Streptophyta; class Magnoliopsida; order Santalales; family Viscaceae; genus Viscum; species Viscum album. Next base: position 2,081,964,916 of record OY728141.1, on the reverse strand, counting down.
GTTAATTTTTAAAATTAAATATACTGAAGATATATTACTAATTATTATTTTATTATCATACAATTATTATTATTAGTCATATAATTAATACCAATTCATCTTTTTATGTAAAAAATATTCTTGAAAACTCATTACCTTTCCACAGTGGGGGTATTAATATTTAATTAAAATTTTCCACTTCTTGGAATTAAATTAGGAAAATTGGATTCCATATTTATAATAAGAATATTTTAAAATTATTTACATGGTCAACTTAATTTTTTACCAAATTTATTAGTGAAACCAATTAAAATTAATAACAGGGCATAATGTAAAAAAGAAGTTTACAAAGTGAATAAATTTTTAAATTAAAGGGATAAGTAACCTAAAAACATTTAAAGAACGATTTTTATGGCAATAATTTGGTTGTGCCCCTTCATGCACATATTGTTTTTCCATTATCTGAGCTCATTGTTTGGTAAAAATGTGGGTACACCTAACTTTTTTTAAAAAATGCCATGTTTTTCCTCTCCCTAACTTATAAAGCCCTCCACCTATCCTCCTATCTTCACACCTCTCAAGCCCTTTGTATCATCCATTACATGAAAAAAATCTTTGATTCCCTCCCCTTATTCTATAAGTCTAAAAAATTTCATAAATCCACCCATTGAAGTAAGTTATTGCAAACTAGTAGAAGTTACCCGAATAAGAGGTAATGTTCATCAACATGTAGTTTTAATAATACATTCACCACCGCATTAAATTTTTTTATAACATTATTACATAATAACCTATGTATTCTCAATATATTTAGATTTTGTTTTGTTATTGGAAAAACTCACACCCTCACCCATTTAGATCAAATGGCTTAAAAATTGATCATTTGTGTTTGTGACCGACTTCCCCCTCGCGAAATGATGTCATTTGTTTTTCAATTACCACCTCTCATGGTTGGGAATGATAATGTAAATATTATATATACATATATATATATATATATAATATTTATGGTATTTATTACATAATAAAATCACTGGAGTCATATATCTTGTAAACCCTTTATACATTCCCTGTCATAGAGGATACGATAACATCATTCATATGTACGACAAACTACCGCCTCACGATGTTACGTGAAACTTTTTTCACAAATATGTGACATAGAAGGTAATAAGGTTAATTATAAATAATATATATGATATAAATGAAATAATTATGATATTAATAATGTAATTATCTTTCTTTAAATATAATATATCATTTTATTCATACCATTTCACGCAATGTAAATGTAATAACATCGTTTGTGGAGAAATGGACTACAGACTTCTAAAGACAATGTGATTCTTATTTTTTTAATTACCACATCACAATAATGATATATATAAGTATGTTTAATTTAATAATGTTATATTTATGATATTATTATAATTATTTAAATATAAATTTTACTTTCCTTCTCTCCATAATAATCATTATAAAAATGGAAATGTTACTCATATGTATATTTGGCCAACCATATCTATAATTGTAAAATTAGTGATTTTTTTATAACTATAGTTCATAATTCTTTTTAAAAGTGTATATTTTTTATAAATATTATATTTAGGTCATGATTATTATTCTGGTGATGTTTAAATAATAGCCACTTTGACCATAGTCAACCCACCTGAGTTGTTTTTGATACAAAAGCTGGACATAGTCAAAACATATGACATAAACGTAATAGGTTAAGTAACTATATATAACATTTCAATAAGTAAAATAAAATTAATAATAAACTTTTAAAAAATTAAATCATTTAAATAAATAACATAAGTTTATTATTTAGGAAGATAAAGACACACAAGACAAGCTGGACCAAAAGTAAGGGTTTCTCTCATTTCACTTTTACTTCTATAAGATGTATTTTATATTCATCACTTATTTATATTGTGTGGTATATAAAATTACCATTAATTTATTTTATGATTCGTATAAATAAATTTATGGGAATTTAGCTATCAATTTTATTAACTCTCATTCATGTAGTTTACGATTTTAATGTTTCCAAAGTAGTAAAATATTTTTTGTCACAATTTGACTTATTTGATATTTTAGCCATGATAGAAACCTATAATGTTTCATGAGTGGTAGATACAATACCATTGATGTGAAATATCATGAATTTAAATATTATCATGATATTTTATTTTTATCTTCAATTCATCCATGGGTATTACGTTTCAATGTTACCAAATTGGTAATGATTTATATTGTAATCTCATCATATTTTGGGATGTTGTATGATTATATATATAATGGTGAAATATTATAATTCAAATCAAATATATTATAACTTTTTATTCAAGTTATTTTCATGTAATTGTACCATTTTTTCAATATTTGGTACTAAAAATATTTGACAATGTTTTTATAAAAATCCATCGTCATTTCTCTCTTTGGACTAAAAACGGTTTTCTTCTAAAACCATGTTTTATAAAAATGTTTTCCAAATTTATTTAATAAGTTTTTTTAAAATAATAAATGTTACATTAATAAATAAATGTTTTATATAATTTCTAAAACATTATTTATATTATTTCAATGTTTCTTTAAATTAAAAGTATCTTCAATATGTTTTAAGTTATTAAAAAAGTGATTTTCAAAATTAAAAGGGCATTTTCCAAGAAAAATGTTTTAATGAACATTAAAATAAATTTTAGTTCATCAATATCACCAACCCTTATTGTTAATTATGATATAGTGGGGATAATTTTTAATGATATCATCCTCATTCCTTCTCTTTATGGATTATTGTTGTTTCAATGGGATTGTTAGGGAACCCATTTCCTTTCCATGTGGTAATCATGTTCCAATGACACTTTTATGGAACCAATTTATTTCCCATGGGACTACCATGATTCCTAGATATTTTTATGCAACCCATTTTTTCCCATGGTCTAATCATGTTTCAATGATATTTTTATGGAACCCATTTATTTTCTACTAGTTAATCTTGTTTCAAAGAAATTGAATTGAAACCCACTTCATTAATATGGGTTGATTGAGTTATAAAATAATAATAATTATTTATATAATATTTAAGATTAAGGATCTATGTATTTTTTATGTTGTGTTTCTTAAATGTAACAAACTAATCTTGGGGTGGCCTCAATTGAGTCAAGTAAGCCTATTATAGATTAGCTTTTTTATGGCCCAAATAGTTCCTGGTAACCATGTTACATCTTAAGCATGGGGTGTCCTAGAAAGCACCAAGTAATAACTTTAAAGGCTAACATGGGGTGTCCCAGATTTCCCCAAGTAAGTTAATTATAGCTTAAATTATTGGTTCATAAAGATAGTGATCCAATGCATTCTGAAAATATTTTACTAGAAATCGGTAAGTTGGTTATACCAATGAAAAGGCTTTTGAAAGGGTTTTATGAAATTGACACTCCTAGTTGTAAAAAAAGTTTTAAATTTCTTGTTTTTGTTTTATGATGTTTCATTTTATCAATAAAGATATCACATGGATAATTATTATTGATTCTGATTAATATTTTTCTTTCTCATGATTTTATATTTGATGATCCAAGTATTGATGTGTATGAGTTATTTTCATATTTACTCTTGGAATTTGATTATATCATCATAAAATTATTCACTATTATGGTCATCTATATCATTCAATTGTTAATATTTTTTTAACTTTACTAGTCATTTGATTTCATCCTTATTATATTTCATTTTCCCAATGTTATAAAGAATTAGGTTGAATAGATTATTTATTGAAGGTATTTAATTTGTATGATGATGATGTCTTAATGTGAAAAATAAAATATGGGTTATGTTTAAGAAAAGAACTTTTAATGTCATGTGAATATTTTCTGTATGAGTTTTTCCAAATTATATAAAACTATAAGCCTAAATGGTACCCTAGGATGTATGTGATCAAAAATATTCCCTTTGATTTTGTATGGTTTCAATGGAAAAATAAGCCACCCTTATCGACACCATTTCCAGAAATGTAATGTTGATGATTTCATCACTGAATCTAGTAGTATGGGTTATGGGATATTATATGGATGATATTTTATTATTCTGTTAATATAAATTATTCCCCATATTACCTCTCAAAATTAAATGAAAATATTCTCCCTTAATTTCTAAAATTTAGCTACGTCCACTATATAATTCATATTGGATATGTACTACACACTTTTCTAGTGAATAAGCCCGAAAGATTATTTCCCAAAATTATTATATACTTTAACTGTAAGAAAAAAACACTATCTCTTTAAGGTATTATTTGTAATATTTACCTCTTGTTCTCTAGAAACTCAATAGGTAGTTCCCTGTATTTTTTTGATTAATAATATTTCCTTATTAATGGTAACATTGATCCTAGAGTCACACTAATAACTCATATATAAAAGTTTATTAACAAAACCATCTACTAGGGGATCTTATATGTGATTTATTCCATTATTACACACATAATACTACTTCACTATATTTTAATGATTTTTAATTGAAGAAATTAATTTTAAAATCAACTCACACCATAATATTCTTCAAGTGATTCAAATTTATTCTTGTGTGGTGTGTGGTGACACATTGGATGATCCATCTCATATTATTATTTATTTATTTTATTGAAACATAAGTGATGTTTTTTCTCAATATTTTTATTATTTTCTTATGAGAGACCCACTCAATATATAATATGAGATATTATCTCCATTCATTCAGTAGTGTATGAATTATATCAACATTCACCTTCTTCTTCTAGTGGATGGTATCTATTTCCTAGGGGAATCAAAATGGATAGACATGGTTCCTTTCAAAAATTATGTCCATGATATCCATTTTAATTTCATTAATAACTTTAATCGATGGATTTATACCCAATGATATATTAGTAAATATAGTATCACTAAAATAGTATCATTTAATGAAGATAGATGTTATCTAATCATACTTTACTAATTGATAGATTATCTATTATAAGATCCTGACCTTTTATGATGATGTCATGAGCTCCTTTATATGTATACTTTTACATTATTAGGGTTATATCATGTTTTTCTAATTTGGGGATATTTTAGGTGAAATTGGATATTTTTGGAGTGTTTTTGAGTAGTGCACGGTTGGCACACAGTTTCCCCAAAACATTCTCCCTTCCCCAAAAAACCATACAACCCCAAGAAAAGTGAGATTTCAAAGTGTGAGCATGTTTTTCAGAACTATGCACCCAATTTTTACTAACTGTGTGACCCCTAATTAAGAGACACTCAGTTCGGTGCATAGTTATGGAAAATAGTGTTCCTAATTCCGAAAAACATTTCATGCCAAAAAATAAACACCGAAAATTTACTTAAAAATATATAGAATCCATATATTATATCACTAAATATCCATGATCAACCCTAACTTGGTTATCCCATTTTCAAGTATATTTAATATATTCAAAGGGTGTATAACTCCTTTCATGGTGAATCAATGATCCATATTGTAACACCCTATGACTTTATAGTACGTTATTTTTCAATGTAATTCATTAACTTGTACTACACGCAACATCGAGTTCAAGCGCACCACGACATACCAAAATAGCTGTTCAAAAGCGATTTTGAATAGTATTAACTAAATTTTGAATTTTATATATTCCATATAATTTTAACATCCATATTATGTGTTTATTATACATAATAGAAGAACAAATTTAATTTTTTCAGATAAAGGAAGTATTTTTCAGAAAATCTAATTTTACGGCCTTTCAACGGAGAAATCTTTCTAAATACCTTATTTGAAACTTTTATATATTAAATTTGACCAAATAAAATTCTTCTTTATAATTGTGAAATACAAATTTATTTTCTATAAATTTTTGGTGTTTTTCTAATAACTTTCATGTTTGGGTGAATAGTTAAAAATACTAAATTTTAATTAAACACAACTTTTTTAATCAAAATAATTTATAGTGTTAAATTATACATTTTAATGGTTTATAAGTATAATTAGATTATATTTTTATCATTTAATACAATTTTTGTCATTATATGTAATTTCACATTTAAATTTGACATAAACACATGTCAATCTTTTGATAGTTTTTACTTTTTAAAAACCCGCTTTTTGGTTTTGACAAGTGGATTTAATTTTAAATTAATAAATGAAAAAAATATGTTTTTAATTTTGTAAAATATAATTCATTTTTGAATTTATAATATCAAAATTATCTTACGGTTAATTTTTGGTATTTTTCTGAAAACATTCAATTTTTGATGAATAGTGAAAAACGCTGCGTTATTATTTAAAACCGACATTTTATTTAAGTAATTAGTTATTTTATTTTAATTTATATTAGGTAAAAATAGATACAATATACCTATATATGTTCAATATAATTCATTGGAGTTATTTTATAATAATTTTAGATATATAAAATTTTATTGAACTTTTTACCGTCTTTTACCCACCTTCTAGGAGCATTTGCAAATTTGCATAAAAAATAATTTTACCGCTTATGTGAGTTTAATTTAAAAACTATGAGAGACATGGTTGACATTAGTAAGTAAAATTTGGTTCAATAAGATGAAAATAACTTTTTGTGAATAGTAACTTGTGTCTTTTATTTACCACAGTTATAAGTAAATAGGGTAATTAGAGGTAAAAATGATATTATAATTACCCATACACATGTTCTAATTTTATTGTATAAGTGTAATTCGACTATAAAAAACCTTAGGAATAAAATATGATATTTTTGGTGCACTTGGATTAGGTTAGGACATTTATTATTATTTTATTTAAAGAAGAGTTAAAAGTATTAAATTCAATGTTTAATAACTAAAAAATTTTTAATACAGGGTTACTCATAAGATAAATTTGACTATAAATATTAATTAGAAATATAAAAATATTTCCTACATAATGGTATTTTATTTATAGTTTTTAGACATTAAATAATTAAATTTATTTATGACACAATGATGATGATGTAATTACATTTTTAATGACATATAAAAAAATTGATATTATAAATATTAAAATAAATAGAATTTGAAAGTTTTGATGCCATCTACAAATTTTATTGGTGAATATGACATGTTAGAGTTGATTAAATGTATTTGGTTTGAAGTAATCAAGTTTTGATGACTTTCACAAAAACCAAGTACTAAATAGTGTCAAATTTGACATAAATTAGTTTTTAAAACAAATATTATATTATTAAATGATATAATATTCCTAAAAATATAAGGTTTGGAAAAAGGAATTTTATAATGATTAATATGTAATTAATGAACCACTTGGGGTTATATTGTCATTTTATAGTAGTTTTATTAACCATTTATTATAATAATACAAGAGGGCATTACAAAAGCTAAACTTTTTAACTAGGAGGTGAATCTAAAAGATAAGGTTAAGATAGTGACCCAAAGCTGTATAAAACCTATTATATGAGAGGTTTTCGATACATACCCACCTTATCCCCGAAATAAATTATTTTGGAGACATTAGAAATAGAAAATGATTTTATTATAAATAACATTTCAAGATTTTCATAAAGAGACCCTCACCTCTCTTATTAAAGGGAACTTCCCCATCTCTCAAATTCACACCTCCAAAGCCATTTGGCTCGGCTAAACCCTACCCAAATATCCTACCAACTTCCCTCAATTCAACCTAGAGTCCTTAGTTTCATCAAAAAGTCAACCTAAGGAGCACTTCTGATCAAATCAAAAAGAAGAACCTGAAGAAGAGGTAAATATTTCATCACCTCTTTCATGTTTTTTTCTTCTCCCACTTCCTCTTTCTTTGTTGTTTCCATTCAAAAAAATAACTCTAGTATATTCTACATACTGTGATGTTATTATAAAAATGGTACAACCATATTCATTATTCTATCCATCCTATGAATGATAATGTCACCATGCGTGCGTACGTATAACTTACCATTTCCACACCGTGGTGTAATTTTTTATTCAACACTATGTTATTTGGATGGATATAATGATGAGTAATACGTATATAAATAATAAAAATAACATGCTATTTTCTCTATAAAATTAATATACCATCCAATTCAATACCTTTTAATCATTAAGGAAATGATATCGTCGCTTGTATGTACGTATGGCTTACCGTATCCACAATGTGATGAGATTCATTTCCACATTCACCATTCAACAATGACTACAAAAATATATATTATTAATAAGTATGTAATATATGACATAATAATGCTACTGAATATATATATATATATATATATATAAACATATATCTTATTCACTTAGTTCTGTTCAATACGATATGAAAATGGAAACAGCGTTTATGCGTACGTACGATCTACCATCTCCATAAAAAGTGTTTTAAATTTCATATATCTATATATTATAAATATTTATATTATAAATATATATGATATATAAATCATATTATATATTATGGAATTATTTAAATCATGATCTAAGTGAGACGATCAAGAATAACAAGTTAAAACACGTACGATAAAGAAAGCGATTATTACCCAGAATGTTTATTTAACATGGAAATTATTATTAAATGGTAGTATAAAGTCATAAATTAATCATGTATGATATCATAAATATTAATATGGTCCTGGTATAATATAATAACATACTATGGTCATCATACATGAGGTTAAACGCACCCTCGATGAAAGGAAAGTAAAAGGTAAGGGTTAATTACTCAGTCTCATTATTATCTGAGATTGTTTTTGAGTAAGTATTTAATGGGAAATATTTATCATCAATGTACATATTTTATAAAAATGTTTTCAAAAAGAATCTATTAAGGTTTTATGGAAGGTTCTACTTAACAATATCATCATTTTAAATGTTTTAAAGATTTATCTTTCTAAATTCTTTTAATTAATGTCCATGTTTTCAAAATGGTTTAAAGGATTTTTTATATGGACATGAATGTTTTAAAATGTTAATTCCCTTAATAAGTTCAAAGTGGTATGGGACACTTTGATTCAAAAATATCTTTGAAATTTCATCCTGTATAAATTTTGTGACTTTTAAATGAGTTTATGAAAAGGGGTATTTCACTCAAAGAGTTTTACTGATAATTTTGAACCATATCATCATCCTTTACTGGATATTATTCTTGATTGAGGTTGATTTATTATAATAAAATCTTCCAAATTGTATTGAATGAGTTATGATATGTTTTACTTTGGATGTGTTATTTTTATACCATTCATGGTTTATGGCTATGTTATTTATAATTCGTATGCTAGTTTTAATACAAATGTTTATGTTATGTTTCAACAACTTCATATGAGGAATAAAGTGGACTTAGAAAGTGATGGGTTGAGCCCTCTATAGCTCCTTGATGCATCAATATGTCTCATGAGACAAAATAGTGTCTTAGCACAAGTCCTTGACAAAAAATTTATTTTTAGTCTTGACATGATTCCTTGACTATGTGTTAATGATTTCTTGTGTTAGGCATTCCCTCATTATGAAATTAGTTATTACATGTGATTATTATACTAGTAGAATATCCATGTGTAGGTTTATATGGTAATGTATGGTTTTTTTCCATATTCTGTTCAAGTTTATGTTTAAAAGGAAGTTGTTTTTTTACATATCTTGCCTTAAAAGTTTATAGGTTCTGCTAAATTATTTACCCTTACTGAGCATCTGAGATCACCCCTTTCTTATGTTTTATTTTCCTAGGATTCCAAGAAGTATATTATGATTGATATGTAGGGTTAAGATAAGGGAATAAAGGTGTTATCACAGGATTATTTATGTTGTGTTGTATGTTATAAAGTGTAATGTAACATTCATGTATGTAATCTATTTTCCAAGACTAGTAAACTTATCGATCCTTCGGGACTTTATTCCTTGTAATCATGAAAATTTATTAAAATAATGCACCGAATCTTGGTAACCGGGGTTAGGGCATTATATATATGACATATCTACACCCCTCCAAGCATCAGATATTATCCGGATTATTTTCCACCCTCTCTATCATATTTCTATAATATTTTGACTACATTTCGTATTCCCTTGGTGATTGATCAAGATATATGTTTTGATTTATCTTAAACTATTCAATTTTTTATATGGTTTTGGTATCAAGATCTCATCATTCATTATGAAAGTGAATATTCTTCTTCAATTTTGAGATTTCTATTGGGGAGCCTCCGTCGATGATATTGAGGTAGGTGGCCTATTATTTAACACCTAGAGTCTTGATTTCAATTACTTGTATGTAATTTGGAAATTTTTATTTCACATTTATCAATTAAATATTGAATTTAATTAATTAATTCTGTTAATTAACTAATTAATGGATTGTGTAGTTGATTGATTAATGGGGATATCAAATTGGAAAATTAATTGGATTGTGTAATTTGTTAAATTATTGGAATGTGGAATTGATTGATTAATATAATGTTGAATTTTATGATTAATTTCAATTAAGGGATGTTTGGTTTAATCTAGAAGGGTAAATTAATTATTTGATTAGGGGTTCATAAAGTTTTTAATGATGAGTTTTTTATAATATTCCTTGTGATTCAAGTAAAGAATAATGTTTGTGTTGATAAATTGAAATGGTATATCATTATGTACAAATTGGATGAGAGGGAAAATGATGATTAAACGTGTTAAATTTGATATCTTTATTTTCTTATGAATGATTGATATATGGGTTGTGGGACACTAATTGATGCTTCAGATACCAATTGGGTGCTAGACATTGTGTTCTAAACCCAAATGCATGCATGTGATAAATGGGTGTGCAAAATGGACTGATGCATCAAAATTCCATGTGTGATTGATTGATAAATTGGTTGTGGGGAAAAGACTTATAGCAACCCATACTTTTATAACATTAATATTAAATTATTCTAATATAAAAAACATAATAGTATTACAAATAGAGGATCCAAAGGTTTAGTGTCTTGGAAAAACTAGGACCATACATAGAAATTACATCATCAATCATAAACATTTATTTAATTTCTTCTTCTCTAGCATCTTATTGGAACTTGACATATCCTTAGTACATGTAGCCACCTAATGATATAAATTAAAAGGGGTGAGATAAAATCCCAGTAAGAGGATAGTTAAGAACAATATAGCATAAGGTGAGCATAATCATAACATGAGAAAAAGATCATGAACATGATAGGAATCATAAATAAAAGACTTGAAGTGTGGGAATGCATAAAAATGAAACATCATGTCTTAGTGGTTAACTACCACACATAATTGTGAACAAAGATAGCATCTTGTCCACATTAATTCACATTTACTCATGATATTCATAACTTTACCCAACACATTGGAGTGCTGTATAATTCCGGGAACACCCATCACATTCAAACATTAATATTGTCCTATATAATTCCAAGAACACCTGTCACATCATAATATTATAATTATCATGCACGCCACATATAAAATATATCAATAATGAACATAACTAACCCATGTAAAGGAATGGGTTTCATCTCATAAGAACACATTCATAAACATTGGGTTCCCAAAACAAAGAGGGAATAACATACTTGATAAAAGAACCATCAACCTTGAATGAGAATTAAAATGTGAGTTCTTAAAAGAGGAGTTATTTTGGAAACAAATTTGTTTGATATAAACAATAGTGGTAAACATGTATATCCAAAAAAAGGAAATACAATGACGAACAATTGATTTTTTTAGGAGTAACCATATCAAAAATTGAGTGAAAGTGGTCAAACCCGAAGGATGAAATTTGGGTTCGAGAATTTCCGCTTACCTTGTATCCGAATGCTTCCATCTCTTTAATGTCCTATATAAGTACATTATATTAATTAATTAGAAATTAAAGAACTATTTATACATTAATAGGGTTCATTTTGGTTTCATTATGTCATTTTATGGGCCTTTTGATGAGTTATAGGGTTTAAAAACTTTGTTCGGAAATGTTCATTTTAATGGTCTTCTTGAGTGGTTAACTCGTATTCTTAAATGAAATATCGGGTAGAACATGGGTAAAAATCAAAAACTGATATTATATGTTATTAATGAAATTCCACAATTTAAAATTATCTTATAATTAATTATATTATATACCATGTGGATGAATCATTAGATAAAAATTAAAAGATGATTGTTTGGGTTAATTTGGTCGGTTTTTCGATCACAAAGAACTTGTTTTAATTTATCACTTAGTAATATGTACATAATTTAGTTCTAGAACGTTAAATAGGACAGAATACATATTATATATTCATTTTCAACCATAAAAATGGTTTCATGACCAGATTTGAAGATAGAAATGGAAGAAGAAGACATGTCGTTCTTGAAGGTGAAAAATTAGCACCTCACGAACAACATTCTCTTTAATATAATAAAAAGAAGAGGAGAAAGGGGGTTGGATGATATAATATCCTATCAGTATAATAAAATTCTAGTATATGTATGTTACTGAAGTTATCATACCATTTGAACAAATATTGGTGTGGAGAGAATAAGAAAATAACTTGAAATTGAAAGAGAATTAAAGGAGAGGGAGAGAAATTACCTCTTGAATAATCCCCTTGAGATCCTCCTTAAGGGGCCCATGCTTGGTCTTTTGATGAGACCATAAGATCTGGGACGTGGGGGAAGAGATATGGAAGATGTTTGGGAAGAGTTTAGGCAAGGCTTCAATCTTGAGAGGTGTGAGTAAATGAGGGTGTGAAGGGTGGTATTTATAGTGGTGCAGAGAGGGGTTTCCTTAATATAAAATTCATTAGTTTATTAATATCCCCTATGAAAAGGAATAGGGAGTCTTAAATGACCAAGAATAGTAAATAGGTCATGTGAGTTCCAGATTTGTGTTCTTACATCAGTTTTGATGACAGGAATAGTGAGTTTAAATTATAATGTATTTATACGATAAATTAATGTCTTTTACTATTCACCAAAAATTCAAGTATTTCAGAAAAATCTCATAAATTTACCCCAACCATTTTTCAATGCGTAGAATCCAAAAATGAAGTCCATTTTCAAAAATAATTTTCTAAATATGATTAATTTAATATTTAATTAAAATCATAATTTATTATTAAAAAACCAGTTTTAAAATATTCATTTACTTAATCTAAAATATAGGTACATCATACTTTCACTTGAATATTATTTTTATACCATAATAGGTAAGGTTAATATTCATTAGGGTATATAAATATTCATAAGGGTAGGTTACTATTCACCAAAATTTTATTTTTGTTTTATTAGACTCCAAAAATCATCTTGAACACAACTATGTATATCAGATTTTCAAAATTCTTAATACAGAAGTGAAAAACTTCTGTTTAAAGGTCACTTAGCACATAACAGTTCATTATGTGGTATTTTCATGTGATTTTATGGCATATTTTTAAGAAGGTAATTTCAATTGAAATACTTTGGGTCGCTACATTCTTCCCCCTAATGAAATTTCGCCCTCAAAATTTCAATTTACACAAAAAGGTGAGGGTACTTATCCTTCCTTGCCTCTTCCGATTCCGAAGTAGCTTCATCAAACTTGAGGTTCCTCCACAACACTTTTACAAGGTTGGTTGTCTTATTGCGTAAAACCTTATCTCTGTGGTTCAGATTCTCTACTGGATGCTCCTCATAAGAGAGATCATCTTCCAGTTGTACCACCTCTAAGTTTAGTACATGTGAGGGGTCTGGTATGTACTTCCTCAGGAGTGATACATGAAACACATCATAAACTTGAGCCATATTTGGTGGAAGTGCAAGACGATAGGCCATGTATTCTATGTGGTCAATGATCTCAAAGGGGCCAATGTACCTTGGGATTAGCTTCCATTTCTTTCCAAGCCACACGACTCTCTTCCATGGTGATATTTGAAGGGAGCCTTTATCTCCAACATCGAACTCCAAGTCCATTCGATGGTTGTCTGCATAGCTATTTTTTCAACTCTGAGAATCTTTGATGTGTTTCTGTATGACTAGAACCTTCTCTGTCATCTCTTGTATAAGATCAGGTCCAAGTACCTTTCTTTCTCCAACTTCATCCTAACAGGTTGGAGTTCTACATCGCTTTCCATACAGAGCTTCATATAGATCCATCTGAATACTCGAGTGGAAGCAATTATTGTATGAGAACTCAACCAATGAGAGATGTTGATACCATACACCTTTGAATTCTAGAGAGAAGGATCTTAGCATATCTTCAAATGTATGAATAGTCCTTTCAGACTGGCCATCAGTTTGGGGGTGACAGGTCGTGCTGAAATTTAATTCAGTACTCAAATAATGTTGAAGTATACTCTATAATTTAGATGTGAACCTTGGATCATGGTCAGATAAAATTGAGATTTGAACATCATGAAGTGTCACCAATTCCTTCACATATATCTTTGCAAGTTGTTCAAGAAAGAGATATTCCTGAATAGCGATAAAATGGGAAGTATTGGTGATTCGGTCAACCACAACCCATAACACATTATTTCCCTTCGACGTCTTTAGGATACCCATGACAAAGTCCATAGTAACATTTTCCCATTTCCACATGGGTATAGGAAATAGTTGCATTATCCCTTTGGACTTCAGTTTCTCTTCTTTAACTTACTGACATAACAAGAACCTTGATATATATTACACAACCTCTTTCTTCATGTTATCCCACCAGAAGTGTTCTTGGAGATCACGATACATCTTGGTACTCCTAAGATGGATAGAGAAAGTTGAGATATGTGCATTTTTCAATATATCCTTCTTTATCCCAGGTGATGAAGGCACACAAATCCGCATTCCAAACTGAATCACACCATCATCGTCGATATGGAACTCTTGCAGCTTCCCTTCCTTTACTGTATTCACTCTCTTTTGTATATTCACATCATCACTTTGTGTTTCTTTATTCTTATCTTGGATGGATGGTTGCGCAATCATTTGGGAAAGGTAGAATGTATCCCCTACCCTTATGATTTTGAAATCCATCCTTTGTAAATCTAAGAAGACATGGTCTTTCTCAATTCATAACATGGATAGAGTAGCGGGTTCTTTTCTGCTTAGAGCTTCAGCTACTTTGTTCTCCTTTCCACGATGGTAGTGAATAGAGCAATCGTAATCATTTATTAGCTCTAACCATCTCCTTTGATGCATGTGGATCTCATTTTTTATGAATATACACTTTAGGATCTTTTGGTCGGTGTATATGTCACACTTTTCACCATAAAGGTAGTGCCGACATATTTTCAAGGCAAAAATCCCGGCTACCAGTTCTAGATCATGCATCCGGTAGTTCTACACATGGATCTTCAACTGTCATGAGGCGTAGGCTATCACATTGTCATTTTTCATGAGTACGCATCCCAAGATTTTCACTAAAGAATCAATGTATATCACAAAACTTTCTCCACTTTTTAGTTGTGTGAGTACAGGTGCAGTGATCAACCTTCTCTTTAGCTTCTTGAAGCTTCCCTCACATTCTTCCGTCCATACATACTTTACCCCTTTCCTTGTTAAAATAGTTAGAGGTCTTGATAATAGTGATAAGTTTCTCACAAAACTTCAGTATTACCCAACTAATCCATGAAAACTACACATTTCAGTGAAACTAGAGGGTCTGGGACATTCTTTAATCGCCTTTTTCTTTGAAGGATCCACATAAATTCCCTCACTTGTGATCACATTCCCAAATAACGTGACTTGCTTCATCCAAAAGCCACACTTGCTGAACATGGCGTGTAACTTATCCTTTATCAATGTCACCAACACAAGTCTTAGATGTTCTTAATGTTCCTCATTGATCTTAGAGTAGATGACAATATCATCAATAAACACTACCACAAATTTGTTGAGGTAATGTCTAAAGACTATATTCATCAAATCCATGAATATTTTAGGGGAATTAGTAATTCTGATGGGCATCACTAGAAACTCATAGTGCCCATACCTTGTACGGAAGGTAGTCTTCTGAATTGCTTCCTTCTTCATCTTTAGTTGATGATATCTAGAATGAAGATCGACCTTTGTGAAATATTGATCTCCTCTTAACTGATCGAACAAGTCGTCAATCCTTGTAAGAGGATACTTGTTATCTATGGTGATCTTGTTGAGTTCCTCACAATCGATACACAACTGCATTGTTCTATCCTTCTTCTTCACAATGAGAACTGGCGCACCCCAAGGTGATGCACTTGGGCGTATGAACCCTTTGTCCAAATTCTCTTGCAGTTGCTTCTTTTACTCATCTAGTTCGATAGGATCCATCTTATAAGGACACTTTGAGATATGAGTAGCTCCGGGTATGAGTTCAATTGAGAACTCTACCTCATGATCTGGGGGAATTCCGGGTAACTCCTTGTGAAATACATCACCGTATTCCTTTACGATGGGCATTTTTCGCAAGGTTGGAACCTTCCTTTGACTCAACCATTTGGGAGAGGTATGCTTCTTCATAGGGAATCAAAATCCACACAGATGAAGGATTTTTCAAAGGAGATTCATGATCTTACTTGTATTCGTAGAGGTGCATGATATTGTTTGGAATAAGAAAAGATATTTCCTTTTCCCGATAGTTGATATGTTCTCTATATAACGAGAGCCAATCCATTAACATTATAGCCTCGAATTCCACCAAGGGAAGTATTATGAGATTTTCAGGAAGAATCTTCCCACCTACGCCAACATAATAAGAGTCAAATACTTGGGTTGCAATGATTTCACCACTTGGTGTTTTTATAGATATATCTACTTCAAGGTTTTAGGGCTTCGATTCTATAGTTCTACCAAGATTACAAGATATAAAAGAATGCGTATAACCAGAATCAAATAAGACTTTTTCCATTATTGAGTGAATAGTAAGTGTACCTTGTACGACTTCATTATCTTGATCCATTTTCATAGTATTTATGGCATAAGCCTTCCCTTGTTCCTTTGGATTTGGTGGCTACGGATGCTGATTACCCTTGAGAACTTGATGTTTAGTGCATTGGCTTGAATAGTGCCCTAGCTCCCTACAGTTGTAGCATTGAACCATGGGAGGTTCTCTCCTTTCTTCTACTACATTATCCTTCATTTTTATGTATTTTTGACACTCTTGAGCATGATGTACTTCTTTCCCACACTTGTATCATTTCCCCATCCCTTTAAGGCAGTTCCCATGGTGCAACATCCCACATTTTTGGCATGTGGGTCGTTGAGTTTTCTTCCCACCTTTATCAATAGATCCACTGGATTGAAACTCCATCTTATTTTTCTTATCACCATATCCATTGGACCATTCTCCAAACTCCATCTACAATTTGAGAGAACACTGAACAACTTCTTCATAACCCTTGAAGTCTCGAATTACAAGAGCCTTTTGAAGGTGTGGTTTTAATCCGCTAAAGAATCTATCAATTTTTCTATCATTGTTGATAAAAAACCCGAAGCGTACCTTGAAAGCCTTGTGAAATTCACTTCATAGGTTGTGACAGATTCTCCTTCTTTTTTATTAAGATCTATGAATTCTCTCTCCATATTTGTCCGAAGATTTTTCTGGAAATACTTATTAAGAAACATGATCTTAAAGTCTTCCCATTACATCTCTTAAATTTCCTCCCTTAGCATGGTGTTCTTAATCAAATCCCACTATTTATTGGGCTCTCCATCTAGACGATAAAAGGATAGAGTCATCTTCTCTATCTCAGAATAGTGAAGAACAAAAAAGATCTTCTCCATGGAGTTGACCCACTATTCCGCAACTAGAGGATCAGAATATCCACTAAACGTCGGTGGTCGTTGTCACATAAAACATTGGATAGCCAATTGATCTCTCTTTGGTGAAGGGGGACATTATCCATTATTATGGTTATTGTTCATAACATGAGATAATTGGGTAAGCATCTCCCTAATGTTCTGAACTCCACCTCCTAAATCATTAGGGATGTCGTTCGAGAAATCGTTGCATTGGCCCTCACACGAGTTGTTGGCCTGATTTCTCCGGGTTCCCACCATTTTCTAAAAGAGAAAAGGTTAGAACAAAACATAAGTCAACAAGTCATGAATAAATAACTTATTAATTTGCAAAATTTATACTAAAATAAAAACATATGGGATCCCTTTGTAGAGATTCTGGTGTGCATATTTGTACTTAGTCTCATGCTAGAGGTTATCTCTAGGGTTCACTAATCCTAATTCCCAAATTAACTAAACCTTGCATCTGATACAAACTATAGTGACACAAAATTTTCTTACATTAATATTACATTATTTTAAGATAAACAACAAAATAATATTACAAATAGATGATCCAAAGGTTTAGTGTTTTGGGAAAACAAGGACCATTCATAGCCATTACATCATCAAGCTTAATCATTTATTTAATTTCTTCTTCTCTAGCTTCTTATTGACACTTGACCTCTCCTTAGTACATGTAGACACCTGAGGATATACATAAAAAGGGGTGAAATAAAAGCCTAGTAAGAGGATAGATAAGAACAATATATCATGGGGTGAGAATAATCATAACATTGGAAAAAGAGCATGAACATGGGATGAAGCATAAATAAAAGACTTGAAGTGTGGCAATGCATAAAAAAGAAACATCATGTCTTAGTGGTTAACTACCACACATAATTGCGAACAAAGATAGAATATAATCCACATCATCTCACATTTAATGATGAGATTCATCACTTTTCCAAACACATTGGAGAACTGTATAATTCCGGGCACACCTGTCACATTCAAACATTCATATTGTGCTATATAATTATGGGCGCACTCGTCACATCAAAATATTATCATTATCATGCATGCCACATAGAACCTATATCAATAATGAACATAACTAACCCATGGAAAGGAATGGGTTTCATCTCATAAGAACACATTCATAAACATTGGGATCCCACAACAAAGAGATAATAACATACTTGATACAAGAACCATCAACCTTGAATGAGAAGTAAAAGGTGAGTTCTTAAAAGAATATTTCTTTTGGAAAACATTTTTATTTGAGATAAAAAATAGTGGTAAACGTGTATATCAAATAAAGGAAAGAAAATGATGAACTAATGATTTTTAGGAGTAACCATATCAAAAATAAAGTGAAATAGGGAGAACCCGAAGGATGAAATTTAGGTTCGAGTATTTCCCCTTACCTTGTATCCGAACACTTACTTCTATTTAATGTTCTATATAATGACATTATATTCATTAATTAGAAATTATAGAACCTTTTATACATTAATAGGGTCCATTTTTGTTTCATTATTTCATTTTATGTGGCTTTTGATGAGTTATAGGGTTTCAAAACTTTGTTCGGGAATGTTCGTTTTTATGGTCTTCTTAAGTGGTTAACTCATATTCTTAATTGAAAGTTCGGGTAGAACATGGGTAAAAATACATACATGATATTAAATTGTATTAATGAAATTACATAATTTAAAATTATCTTATAATGAATTATATTATATACCATGTGGATGAATCATTAGATAAAAATTAAATGATGATTGTTTGGGTTAATTTGGGCGGTTTTTCGATCACAAAGAACTTGTTTTAATTTATCACTTAGTAATATGCACATAAGTTAGTTATAGAACTTTAAATATCACATAATACATATAATATATTCATTTTCAACCATAAAAATTGTTTCACGACCATATATGAAGATAGAAATGGAAGAATAAGACATGTCGTTCTTGAAGGTGATAAATTAACACCTCACGAACAACGTTCTCTTTAATAAAATAAAAAGAAGAGGATAAAGGGGGTTGGATGATATAATATCGCATTAATATCATAAAATTATAGTATATGTATGTCACTGGAGTTACCATACCATTTGGACAAAGATAGGTGGGGAGAGAATAAGAAAATAACTTGAAATTGAAAGGGAATTAAAGGAGAAAAGGGAGAGAAATTACCTCTTGAATCCTCCTCTTGAGATCCTCCTTAAGGGGCCTAAGCTTGGTATTTTGATGAGAACAATAGCTCTTAGACGTGGGGTAGGGGATAGGGAAGATTTTTGGGCAGAGTTTAGACAAGGCTTCAATCTTGAGTGGTGTGAGGAAATGAGGGTGTGAAGGGTGGTATTTATAGTGGAGGGGAGAGGGGTTTCCATAATATAAAATTCATTAGTTTATTAATTACCCCTAAGACAATTATTAGTGAGTCTTAAATGACCAAGAATAGTAAAGAGGGAATGTGAGTTCGAGATTTGGGTGCTTACATCACTTGTGATATCAGGAATAGTGAGTTTAAATTATATCGTATTTATACGGTAAATTAATGTATTTTACTATTCATAAAAAATTCAAGTATTTCAGAAAAATCCCAAAAATTTAACCCAACCATTTTTAGATGTGTAGAATCCAAAAATGAAGTCCATTTTTCAAAAATAATTTTCTAAATATGATTAATTTAATATTTAATTAAAATCATAATTTATTATTAAAAAACCAGTTTTAAAACATTCATATACTTATTCTAAAGTATAGGTACATCATACATTCACTGGAATATTATTTTTATACCATCATAGGTAAGGTTACTATTTGTTATGGAATATCACTATTCATAAGGGTATGTTACTATTCATAAGGATAGGTTACTATTCACCAAAAATTTATTTTTGTTTTATTAGACTCCAAAAATCATCTTGAACATAACCGTGTATGTCATATTTCCAAAATTTCTAATAAAGAAGTGGAAAACTTATGTTTAAATGTCACTTAGCACATAGTAGTTCATTACGTTTTGTTTTCATGTGATTTTATGACATATTTATAAGAAGGGAATTTCCATTGAAAAAATTTGGGTCGTTACAAGAATGACGCTTCAAATTCTCAAGGGGACCTATCCATGGCATTCTAGGCCCAAAATGTTGGCATTGGAATACGGTTCCATGTTTCTATAATTACAAAATTGAAATTAAAGTATGAATGATATCCCATGATTTTAATGAATTTTTATTTTTTGTATGTGATATGGTTTGTACTCTGTCATTGGCTGATGGAGGTATTGATGGTTCATGTGTCATAGTGAACCTATGTAATTTATTTTGTTAATTAAATAATAATGAAATGTGATAAATACTCACCATATTTTACAATAATCATTAGAAAAATGAATATAATGATATAGGGTGGATTTTTTTAGAAACCATTGTTGTTGGACTGCTGAGTTGTAATCACACACTACGCGAGATGCCTAATTTGTACCTGAATATATATCATGTTTATTGGATAGGATAAAGGAAAGATACCTATGTTAGATTAATAATTTGGGATGGATATTGCATTAGGTAACCAAAAAAGGTGTGAAGACCCACATGGAGTTTCCATTTTATTTATTTTTGGTATTTTCATTTGAAACTTGATGCATACTATGTAATGACATATTTAATGATTTAGTTTGGATATTTTTTTTATTTTTTTGTTCATAAATTTTATACTGGTTTGTTATTTATTGTAGTATGATTCTAGGTATTGGTTATTCAAACTGGTTATTTTTATTCAATTTTTGTAATTTTATTACTCTAATATAGTGTTTATTGTCTTAACATGATTTTTTTATAACCTCGCTTCTATTTGGTGGCCTCTAATATAGAGGGAGGTGAACATGAGGTGGCATAACTGGCCGGATCAGGGCAACAGTGTGTGGAACTGAGGTCAGTATGTTACAAAGTGGTATAAACAGGGTATTTATTTCTTTTCTTTTGTCTTGCTATTTGGGAATGGTAGATAGGTTTCTAGGAATAGTTAGGCCTTGTACATGAGCTTGTTTTTGGGCATAGATAAACCATGTATAGGGGAAAACCCATGTACCTTAAGAGGGATTATTGTTATTATTGTTTAGTGTTACAGTTAGATGTTATTTCATATTGGTTGATTTACTTGTTGTGTGAAGTTATTATTGCTTCTATGATTTTTTTGGGATTTGAATCATGGCCATGAATGATACAAGATTTTAGTAAGCATTCATCATTCTGGGAATTTAGGAATTATTATGACATCCATTATTTTTAGACAATTATGGAAGGCAAGTTTTTGGGTAAGTTTTTGAAATTGAAATGATTTTCCTTGCATGTGTAAATGAACTGAATATGGTGCCTAATATGAAATTGAATATTTAAGAATGATGAAAAATGATGAAAATTGGGTTTCTAATTAAAACATGGGGTGCTAATGTGTGTTACCCTATGTGAGATATGAAAACATGAGGGATGGTTGAGGGTAGTGATAATTCCTCATTTTTGACCATGTGGTGGGATATAGGGGATGAATTATTATTGCTTATTATGAATCCATATTATTTAAATGTGTTAATGTTGTGTCATGTGTCTTAAGACCTGTATTTATAATTGTATATATATTCCTCCATGATAATACTTTTTTGATAATATGGAATGAGGAAATCACTAGAAATGATCATCTATGAGTAGAACTTAAGACTCCAATAGTGTTTGGTGAGGTAGAAGGATATCATTCACATGATAACTTTTATCGCTTCTTATTGTTTTTGGAAATATATCCTAGATATGTTGTGAAGAGTGTGTCTGACCTGACATGAGAGCTTTAGTTTCAATACCCTATGACATTCACTAAATAGGGTGTACCTGAGGCAGTTGAGTTCGAAATCGTGTCAATCAAGATGATTATTGAAAACTTAGATACTATGAATGAGGAGTTAGTCAAGATATATTCTTATAAGTTATATGGTTATGATAATCGTTTGCGTGACATCAAGAATTAGGATGGGAAGCTGGAGAATATATTGTGATATGAAATCGAAGATATGCTTATGGAGAACTTATTCCCTGAGATGTTCAGGAAAGAGAGAGTTCATGAGGAAGTCATAAGGGGTATTTACATGATGTATTATGTTTTTTCTCTTTGTATATTTACATGACATTACTCTAGTCTGGAGGGATATGAGGATACCATGTAGGAATGGTTTTAGAATGGGCCTAAATGTGAGATTATGTCCCATGTGATTATCATTTGGATGAAGAAGTTTCTATAAGTGTTAAACCAGTCCTTCCTAACTAAGTGATACCTGAAGGAGTATTCAAGTAGAAGAAATTTGGTTTCTATTAGGAGATCACAAGGTATGAATTCTCTGGGTAGGAATTTTCAGTATGATAATTTCAGCCGTGGGGATAGAAAATAGAGGGCCTGGGGAGGATGGTTCAGTCACTCAGGACCTAACCTGATTGACCTGGAACTAGTGTGGTAGGCGAGGTCACATTCGTTGACATTATCCTATACCATAGGTGGAGTGTGGATCTTGTGATAGGTTGGAAAATCTACATCCTTTTGGAAGGAACCTACTACAAATGTCTAATGATGGAGCGAATAGATAGAACTAGAGTGTAGGAAGGGGCTCATCTTCCCCATATCAGTCTGGTAGATATTGTTCTACTAGTTGTGGATGTAGAGGTAGTGTATGTGCTGATTATGGGGAAGAGTGGCCACATCAGTGGAGCGGGGAAGCTCATGGGGCTAAGACTATGTCATGGGAAAGAGTAGAATTATAGTTTCATATAGTTTAGCTAACAATTATGGATAATGAAGTGAGATTATTATAAGTTAGAGGTATTATTCTTGTATCTTCTATGAATTCTAATTCTATATTTGATACTAGTGCATCTCATTCCTTTTTATCTGCACAACTTCTTAATGGTATGAGTCTAACTGTGGATTTTTTGATTGCATTTGTGACAATCGATACACAATTGGGAGTATGATTGAGAGACCTCAGTTTTTTCAAGGGGTGTTCTCTCCTATTTTTGGATTATCATTTCACTTGGTTTCATTAAATCTTTGATATTCTAGGATATTAAATTATTCTTGGTATGTACTGGTTAGTAGAATACTGAGAGCACATAGATTGTTACCACATGATAGTGTTTTTTAAGTCCTCTAAGGGTGAAAATTATGTTCATCGTGGAGAGTGGGATATCCAAACAAGCCATGAAGGTCCGGTTCATCATAAACTATGGGATATCACTACACATGTTACATTCATATTACAAGATTATAGGGTTGTGAAACCTTGTATCATTCCACCCATAGTGGATAGGTTCCATGATATGTTTCCTGAGGAATTCTCAGGATTTTCACCAGAGAGAGATGTGAAATTTATAATTGATCTCATTCCAGGGACACATCTAGTTTATATTTTACCTTAAAAAATGGAACCAATATAGAATGAAGAGATTTAGAAACAAATGGAATGTATTATGGATATGCGATTTATCTATCCATGCATGCCTCCTTGAGGTTCACCAATTTTTTTGAAAAGAAGTCTGATGGGAGTAAGTGATTTTGTGTCGAATACCGGATAATTAACCAGATGATTGTAAAGAATCGGTATCCTCTTCCACATATTGATGTTCTATTTGACTAGTTTATGTGATAATGGGTTTTTACCATGATCTAGTTGAGATCTGGGTATTATCTTTTGAGATTTCGTCCTTCATACATTCCATGGACTACATCTAGAAATATGTATGGCCTTTATAAGTTCATTGTTAAGCCGTTCAGGCTAAAAACACTCTAGAACTGACTATTTTATTGATGAACAGAATAATGAATGCATACCAATATTAGTTTGTGTTTGTTTTTTTGGATGATAACTTGGTGTACTCCAATACTCATGACGGTAATTCCCAACATCTAGGCATTGTCTCGACTACACTAAGAGAGTATCAACTACACACCAATCTATCGAAGTGTCAATTCTAAATTGATCATGTACATTTCGTGGGTCACATCATGTTAGATGAAGGTGTGTAAGGGGACCTAAAGAAGGTGAAGGAAGTCGTTTCTTGGGAAAAACCCAAGATTTGTTTTGACATCCATAGCTTCCTCAGTTTAGAGGGTTTTTATCATATGTTCATCCATGACTTTGCGCTCTTCCATGAACTACTTTTTGACCATAACAAGAAGGGGATAATGTTTTAATGGTGTAGATCACGTGTTAATTATTTCAAGTATTTGATGAAGTTTTTGAAAATTGTACCAATATTTATCCCACCAGAGCTAGGTGAGGAGTATACATTGTTTTGGGATTATTTTGGGACCAAACATGGAGCAGTGTTAATGCAGGAATATTGAGTTGTGGCATATGGGTCATGGAAGTTTAGGCTAAATGATTGTAACTACTATAAACATGGCATCAAGTTAGCTACATTGGTTTATGCCTTGATGTTCTAGTGGCATTTTATGTTGTTAAGGAAGTTTATTGTGTATAACAATCACAAGTGATTAAAGTATATCTTTTAACAATGATAGTTGAATATTCAGCATTGGAGATGGGTTGTTTATATGTATGAATTTTATTTTTGTGCTAGCATATATGCACAATAATGGAAATAGAGTTTATGATGATCTAATTGGGAAATCACATACTTAAAAAGTTCCTGAGTCTACCACTAAGTAGAACATAATGAATTTATAGACAGTGATGCATGTTGTGGTACTTGAGGTCCAGGTACAGATGACTCTTATATCAGTTTTAGTATAGTCTATATTTTTTATCTAGATTAGGGAGAGGAAGTACAAGGATTTGTAATTTTTTGAGTTGAGGGATAACCATGAAGGTGGGGAGTCACCATGTGATTTTACCATACATAAGGATGGGATCATCGATGTCAGGAACCGCGTAGATACATCTATGAGTATCCAAGATGAGTTATTAGACATGTTTCATGCCTCGATATGGGTGGTGCATCTGGTTTTGAAAAAAAAATGGTACTATGACATGAAAATATAGTATTGGTGGTCAAGCATGAAATATATGATTTCATGGTTTGTGAAACAATGGAATTTTATTTAATGGGTTAATTCTAAGAATCAATGACCTGGTGGTTTACTATAGCC
The DNA here is from genome assembly GCA_963277665.1 of Viscum album. NCBI lineage: Eukaryota > Viridiplantae > Streptophyta > Magnoliopsida > Santalales > Viscaceae > Viscum > Viscum album. The sequence continues at coordinate 2,081,939,097 of OY728141.1, read as the reverse complement.
ATTTCCCATCCCAAAATTCATGTGGGACAATGTTGAAATAGATTTTTTATGGGTATCCCAATCATGAATCATAAGAATGATGTTATTTGTGTGTTTGTAGACATACCTGTGAATCTAGGACTTTCAATGACTATACGAGGGACCTTATAAGTGGATTGGGTGGGAGATATGTGAATTCAAGAGGTAGTTTATATGCATAGGGTTTCATGGAGTATTGTATCAAATCATGACCCACATTTCAATTCACGCCTCTCCAAATGATTATATAAGGCGCCTGATACACATGTATTTCTAAGTACATCTTTCTAGATGGGCAATTAGAACATACTATATAGGTACTTCAGGATATTCTTCAGGCATGCAATCAGAATTTTTTTGTTTATATGAGAAGCACATATCACATGACCAGTTTTCCTATAATAATAGTTAATAGGAAACTATTTACATGGAACTATATGAGGTACATTATGGTAGTCCATGTAGATCACCTCTATGTTTAATGAAGGTAGGTTTTTAGAACATTCGTGAATGACTCTTATGAATAAGATTTTAGAGAATGTTTAGTTGATTCGGAAATTTATGGATACACCTTAGAGTAGAAAGAATACAAATGTTGATAGATGTTGAAAATACCTTGAGTTTATAGTGGGTGATTATGCATTCCTTCATATTTTTCCTCAATTGGGTCACCATTGGATTTTGAGATAGGGAATGTTGTCCCCTAGGTGGGTCACACCTTTTAAGGCTATAGAGAGAATTTGGTTGATAGTGTAATGATTGGATCTTTCATAGAGGTATAGTTTGATGAATGATGTTTTTCATGTGTCACAACATAGATGGTATCACCTGGAACCCTCTAATTAGGTCAATATAGATTATGTTGATATTGATAATGATGCATCCATTGAGGAGAATCTGATATGTGTATTAGATCTTATATGAATGTGTGGTAGGTAATGGTCATGCAAACACTATTTTTATTGTCTAATCATAAATGTTTTCAAGAGGAAACATGGGAGAGAGAATAAAAAATGTTGTAATAGTGGATCTATTTTTTACCACAAAATCATAGACATTCTTGGGAGTACAAATCAAGGACGACCTACTATAAGGTGGGGAGATTGTAAAATAATGACCATTTCAGGTGATGTCTCACGCTCTTTAATAGTTACAATTTTACCTTTTGCTTGTATCTATTTTTTATGGTTTTTCTTTAGGGATATTTTAGGAGAAATTGAGGATATTTGGAATTAATTTGTGCATTTCATGGTAGGTGCATGGTTTAACCAAACCGTACACCCTTCCCCATTAAACCATGTAACCCCAAGTAGATGGGGATAACATGGATGGAGTATGGTTTCTCAAACTGTGGACCATATTAGTAGTAACCCTGCCTCCCCCTAGGATGAGGCGTACAATTAGGATCATGGTTAGGGAAAGTCATGTGCCTCGTATAGGAAATCATGAATGTTGAAAAATAAACCCCTGAATATTAAATTAAAATTTTCCTAACTCATATATTATATGCCTAAACACCAATAATTGACCTAACTCATTTGTCTAATGATTGGATGTCTTTTCAGGGATTCCTAGGGATTTTGAACTCCTTTCATGGAAAATCAAGGATTTATTTGACATATCATGACCTCTATCAATAAGATATATCATCAAAAAAAGTTTCCTCCCTCTCTCACATATTTCTATACTCATTTGAAGTGGTTTTTTCTTCATTTTTTGATGGATATATATCTAGGTTTTTATAGATATTAATCCATTAAATTTTCTATTTAGATCTCATTATTCTTTGTTCAATTCAATATTCCGCTTCAATTTGGGTGTTTCCTTAGGTGAGTGTCCATAAACAATCAATAGGTAGGGGTCTATTTTTCAATTCAAAAAAGTCATCATTTCATTTAACAGTGTTTAATTTAAAATATCAATTACACATTAGGAAATTCTATCTTGAATTTATCGAATTAATTTTGTTAATTAAATAGATAATGGATTGTTGAAATGATTGATTAATGGGGTTATGAAACAGGTCAATTAATTGGATTTTTTAAATTGTATAATTAATGGGAATTTGGATTTGATTTATTAATAAAATTATTAAAAGAATGACTAAAGAGAATTAAGTGATGTTCATATCAACCATGATGGTTTTTTGAATTATTTGATTTGATGTAAATAAAGAGTTTAATGATGAAACATTCATATAATTCTATGTGATTAATGTGAAGAATCTTTTTTGTGTTTATAAATTGAATTGTTATATCATGATGTGAATTGTTGATGAGGGGGTTAATGATTATCAACCTTGTTAAATATGATATATGGGTTTTCTAGTGATCGATTGATATATGGGATGAAGGACACTCACAAATTACTCAAATACCCACTGGGTTATAGAAATGGTGTTTAAGACCTAAAGGAATGAATTTGATAATTGAGTGTGGGAAACGAAATAGTTCTTCTAAATCCCATGTGTGATAGATTGGTAAATGGGTTTTGGGACACTGTTTGATGCTTTAAATACCGATGTGGTCCTTTCCATGACATTCTAGTACAAAAATGATGGTATTATACTATGGCTCCAAGTTTCCATAATTATGAAATTAAAATTGAATGAAAAATGAAATCCATTTTCTAGAATTAACTATGATTTTACCAATGTAAAATGGTTCGAAATTTGACACGATCCAAAGATAGTATTTCTAGTTCGGGTGTCATCATCAACCCATGTAATTTCTATGGTTAATCAATAAATAATGAAATTTAATAATTTAATGCTTTATTTTTAATTATTCTTTTTAAAACATTATACAATATTATATACTGGATATTGTATTAGACACCATTGGTGGTGGCCTACTGAGTTGTACCCACACCATACTTTCACTTCTTGATTGATACACAAATTGACTTCATATTCTCAGAAAAGAATAATGGAAATACTCTTTTTTTAGATGGATGATTTGTGACAGAACGGGGATGAGGGAATCAGAAATGGTTTTGGGACCCTCTTGGAGTTTTCACTTTCTATATATTTGGGTTTTTCATTTTGAAAATGACATTTACTTGGAATGAAATGTTTACTAATTTAGTTTGGATATTGTTTTCTATTTGGTTCATCATGTGATAATGGTCTTCTATTGGCAATTATATGATAATAGTTATCGGTTTTTAACATTGGTTATTATTGTTATATTTCCACTTTTGTATTACTTTGATAAAGAGAATAGTCTCCCCATGTTTAATATTAGACAATTCCTGGTAGTTAGTAGCCTCTAGCATATAGGGATTCATGCTTGAGGTCATGCTAATGATCACCTCAATCCATCAGTGTGTGTAACCCAATTCAGGGTGTTACGTTCTCCCATCATGTAGATTCTTTTCCTCAGTATAGTAAGTCGTAGTATTTCCTTGAAATCCAAAAAAAATATATTATTTCATTTAAGGGAATAAATTTTGACTCCACCTCCTCTATAAATCTTATGCACTAGAAAAATATATTTGGTCCATGTCTAGTCATTATGGATTCACGGTTGTCCTCAATCTGTTGCTTCATTTCATATTGATCTGTTCCTGATTCTACTTAATATATAACTACATCAAATATAAATCCAATTCTAACAATTTTTATTGAACTTTTTTATCATATAACCTAATCGACTCCAACTAATCCTTATATAGACCCCTCTAATAATTTTTCATTTAACCCCTTCTAAAAATATGCTTTATTTTTTTTTGAAAACATGAGTATATTTGTATTTACTGTTAACATATATATAAATATAACTCTTCCTCAAAACATTTAAAATTATATTCCTTTTCTTATAAAAACACATTTTGATAATCAGTCCTCTTAAATCATTCTTCAATTTTCTCTTTTAATTATTCCACATCTTCTATGATTTCATGTCAAGTAGATTTATCAATAAACTCTTTTTTTTCAAACTATCTCAGCCCCATATTGATGAATATATTCTGACTAAACACTAAAATAAACACTAATATTTTTCTAATTTATTTAATATTGATCTCTCTAAGATTTATATAGTGAAATAAGACTTAAACACATATTATTTCATAATTAATAACAAAATTTTCCTACAATTATAATCCAATGATCTAGAGGTTTGGTGTCTTTGGAAGATTTTTCATAAAAATACATCATCTTAAATATAAAAATTACATATTTATTAAAAAATCCATATAATTCACCTTACACCCATAGATTATGTAAAAATACATGGGATATGTTTGGAACAATATATAAGGAAAATAATGATCTAGGAATCCTAGTAAGGAAATAAAAATGGAAATAAATAATATCAAGATATTCAAGAGGAATAAAACACAAAAAAATTATTAACTGAGAAATTTAGTTAGGAGTGATTACACCACGCAAATAAAGACTGATTTATATTATCAAATAAGGCCTCAATGAATGGTGATTAATATGGAAACTATTATGAATTAAGAAACATTCTAATAAAAACCCATTTAAAGAGACATATATTGAAGTAGAAATTGAAATACCATAAATAAAGATAATAACATATTTTAAATATATAATTGGTATTATACACACTATTTAATAAAAATTAACTATTTAAAATAAAATATGCCTCGATTAAAATTATTTTGAGATGAAACTGTTACCTCATGTATAGAACTACACTACATTTGCACTAAAATTCAAAAATCAAAAAATTATTTTAATCAAAATGATTAATTATAAATTTATCCCTCTATATATATTTTATTTGTTTTATTTACCATCCTATGTCATCAATTTATTACATCGTTTTTCTTATATTATTTACTTTGTGTTTTGTAGTCAATTTATCAAAAACATTCTTGGTATTTTGACCAAGGTAAAAGGGTTATAAAATATTTCCATAATCTAAATAAATATTATATATTTTTTATAGATACATTATAAAATAACTCTTACAGGTAAATATGATATCCTTTAATGGAATGTAATAAAAAAATGTTACATTATTATATCCTTTTTAGAAATTAAATTTAGTATAACAACTTACCTTTAATATTACATATTAAAATCTATTATATAAACATTGAAAATGTGTATTATTGATTAAATATCTATTTATACATAAAATACTTGTTTTATTCCTTCAATATCAGACTATATGTAAAATGAAATAGAAACATCATCACGTGGAGGTGGTAGTCCTCATGTACACACAAATGACACTTCTGTTTTTTCATAATAGAATTGAGGTAGAAACAAATATATATATTATTATTTTAGAATCTTTTAAATGTATTAATTTTAATATTATATGTAATGTCCCATATTTTTCCATGTATTATTTTAATATTATATGGGAATTAATTTGAGACCAAGCACTAAGACGACATGCAGTTCCGAGGCCTGGTGAGCCCAGAACAAATGTTTGAATTTAATTTAATAATTAAATTACACACACGTGCGGTTTTCCTAAAAAATTAGAATAACTACCGAACGAGTGCTCAGATCAGAAATCCAAGGGCACTATTGTGTTTGGAACATCGATTTTACCTTAGAAAAGGCCTAACTTTGGCCATCACAGGTCGGTGGTGAAATCTGGTTTTTGGACGTAATTGTAATAAAATATTTAATTAAAATATTTTATTTAAATCCTTGTTGCAACGAAATATTTTATTCTTTGAAATAGAGATTTCGCAGGGAGGGTCAAAGTTAAAATTTTCATAACTCTGATTTTCTCTGGAGATCTCTGGAGAAGACCTCCCGACGTGGTGACGACGTTCTTGACGATTTTCACCGGCGAGGACGACGCGGCGACCAGATCATCACCAACAAACATCGCGGATCCAGGTAGGATGTTTGTTTGATGATTTCTTCCCTATTTTTTATTTCCATGACGAAGGCGGACTAATCCACTAACAGATTAGCCTGTGGATCGATCATTCTTGCAGGATGGGATTTTGTGGGGATTTTGGTGATTTTATGCTTGGATTTTTTTTGGTTTCATTCAACCTCCTAATAGTGACGGACCAAGATCGACACGAACATCGATCGAGGTTCGTCCCTCTCGATTTATTGTGTTATTCTTCCGCAAATTCTCAAGTTCTTCGTCACGTTCTATGAATTCTTCACGGGGATATGAACGACGGATCATTGCGCACCCGTTGTACGAGGAAACGATCCTAAATTGAAGATCTGGCACCAGTACAACCCCACGGAGGTGCGGCTACGATGGCGACGGACGGATCGAAGTAGATCCGATGATATCGTTCTTCAAACGATTTCCGATAGGATGGCCGGGATCGGATTTTGAAGCCAATCAAAGGCCCAAGACCCATGGATTCGGCATCACGATGTCGAGGTGACCCTTTCTCTTCAGTTTCGCAGCAAACGGACCAGATATACGCGATCCGGAAGATCGGCCGAAGCGCGAGGAAGAAGATGGCGATTCTGGAAATTTCCCGACAACACGCCGTGTAGTATGGGATACACGGCGTGTGTTCGTCGGCAGGATTACATGGTGTGTACTTCGGGAGTACACAGACACGAGCAAGGTACATGGACAAGGACACACCGTGTATACCCCTCCCCGGCCAGACCCGGCCAGATACACGGGATACCCCGTGTACTGGTACACGGGCAGGCGACACGGACACGGGCAAAGACCATGTACAGTCACATGGCTAGCGTACACAGAGCGAGCCCCAGGTGCTCGGAAACAGCGTGTGATTCTTCTACACGCCATTTAGTTTCTTTCTATCTGACATGATGAATGACACGGGCCGGTTACACGGGCAGTACCCGAGGTCAAGGAACACAACGTGTGCTTTTTCTACACACCATGTAGTTTGGTTTTTCACGGCTTGAACAAATGACACGGGCCATTTACACGGGCAGTACCCAGGGTCAAGTAACACGGCGTGTAACCCTACTACATGCATGTAACCTGTCTTAAATGTCTTGAGTCACTTTTCTTCTATGACTTGGACTAGTTTTCTTAGGGTTTGTACCCTTGGTCTTTTCCCTGAAGGTTCTGGTATCATTTCCTTTACACAAGAGTATGATCCCTTCAACAGAACTTCCTGAATAGAGTTGTTGGAACTCCCTCTGTGATACTCAGATCCAGATCCTCTTTTCATTCCTGGAACCCTAGGTAGATTTCTTGGTATCGATGTGACCAAATTTACCCGGGCACCAATCCTCTGCTTAGCGGATTAGCTCAGACTGAGTTGTCGGAATCACCATATGACTTGGTTGTGATCCTCATCTGAGCATCATGTTCTCAAGGTACTCGTAGAGTGCATTCTCTTAGAAGGAGTACTTCTTATCTCTCTCTTCAAACCTAGGAGTGTGTTCTCCCGGTTGCATGATTAGTGGAATCTTCGAGCAGGATTCTAGTAGTGGTATTCATGATAGTCGACCGTGCATGAGTATATCTGAATATTCTTGTTATATGTTTAGTAGAAATATACTGTGTAGAGCTGACTGTACCTTTATGTTGTGGTATTTCATTTGTTTTATTCCTTTGTGGTTTCAGTGTGTCCTACTGGGTATTGTTATACTCACCCCTGCATGGGCTTTGCTCGCACGTGTCATGTCTTGTGCAGACGAGCGAGCCTTTGACAGGATTCTAGGCGGACCAGGACCGAACGGTACTCAGTGAGATTAGACAGGCTGAGGTGTGTTCCTACGGCTACAGACTACAGTCCCAACACCTTTCCTTATAGGTTGGACTTTGTTACAGACTCTTTTTGGTGGGCTTGTACTTTTGGCCCAGGGTTTTACTTTCTTGTACATTACATTCCTATCGTACTCTGTGGTTGGGTTTTAGTGTATGCATTCATCTTTTCTTTTTAGTAGTTTTTACTTTCAGCCTTTGTGGGCTTGGAGATGTGTGTGCGTGTGTAAAGGTTTATAGGCAATGCCTCCCATGTTAGTAGCATGCCTACTCGGTGCTAGTCACCAGCCCCTGGCCTATTGGAGGCGGGCTTGGGGAGTTGCGGCTCTGGCCCCACTGGGACGGGTCGTGAAAGGGTGGTATCAGAGGTGGTCGGTTCTTCCTTAGGACCAAGAGTTTGTGAGTTGGTTTGGGGCAACAATGTTAAGTGTTTCGAGTTCAGCTTTCAGGCCAGTGACCCCAGTGTTGGTGCGGGTGAATGACGTATCCAAACACCAGGACTCTGATAACTTTCTTTTCAACTCAGAACATGAGAACACTAGTTTCAGGGGAAAAACAATGGTACATGCATCATATAGGAATGGGTTGTGGTTTCCATGTCCTTCTTGATTCAGCTCTCCAGATATACTCACTGACTGAGATACATCTTGTTTCTTTAACAGGATGCCTCCACGACGCGCACCCGCTAGGATCCAATAGCTCGATCATGAGGATGACCCCCTCAGTGATGAAGCCTCTATATAGGGACCGGATCCCCCTGTTTTACCATCAGGTGGTGTTCCAGTTATCCCACCACCTGTGGAGTGGTGTTTAGTTCCTGCTGTACCAGTGGAGGAGGAGCGTAGGCTGAGCGCACTCCATGAGTTTCAGAGACAGAGATCCCTCAGGTTTCGAGGAAAGCCTGAACCTCAGGAAGCAGATGACTGGATTGAGGCAGTGGCCAGAGTCTTCAGTTTGCCCAGGACACCAGCAGACCAGATAGTGATCCTGGCAGCGAGCCTTCTCCAGGGCTCAACAGGACGATGGTGGAGTTTGGTTATCCTGACTCACGAAGAGGCGATGCTTGCATGATCGGAGTTTGTGCGTCTCTTCAGGGAGGAGTTTTCACCGGTTACCCTGAGAGCAGTACGTATATAGGATCTTCTTTAGCTCCAGAAGGGGTCCATGATGATGGCTGACTATTCGTCAAGGTTTACCGACCTCTCGCGGTACTCAATAGATATGGTAAGAGATCAGTACTTCAGAGCTTGTACTTTTGAGAGGGGATTACGTAGAGATATCTGAGCAAGAATCATCCCTATGAGCATTCCTACTTATGCTAGGGTGCTCGAGTAGGATTTGGTGGTCGAGAGATTCTTGGCAGAGTAGAGACAGCCGACAGTTGTCAGTAGTGGGAGAACTGGAGCAGAGACCTCTGCAGTAGGGAGCCGATGTCAGGGACCCAGGAATGGGAGACCTTTACAAATGAGATCCCAGGATAGGGGATCTACTGTACAGGGTTCGCAGGGCGCATCCATCCAGCCTCAGGAGAGGCGATGCTACTCATGTGATGGAAGGGGACATCTCGCTCGAGATTTTCCGACCCACCATACTACTGACACATGAGTAGTGGATGGACCACCGAGACAGAGGCAACGTGTGTAGCAGATAGATCTGTGAGGTAGTGGACGTGGTAGGGGAACTGGGAGAGCAGCTGGAGGTAGTTGGCATTTTGACATTTTACCACCACCACCCCCAGGAGGTCCACCCTAGGATCAGGGAGATGGTGGACAGAGGCAGGGACAGGTGCAGGTGGCAGAGGCTTATGACCCAGGTACTCTCGGAATGATTAGAGGTACTATCTGTTTCTTTTATACTTTGGCTGCTGTATTGATAGACACAGGTGCTAGTTATTCCTTTCTTGCTGCTTATCTTGTTCGAGACCCTGAGATTCCAGTTGATCCATTGACTCGACCCTTACGCTTAGAAAAACTGACTCAATAAGATTCAGAGATCACACACCTCTGTAGAAAGTGTGACCTGACCCTTGGAAGTGAGAGTTTAGGTTGGAAAGTCTTGGTGGTAGCATCGAGGCCTTACGATGTCATTCTTGGTATGGATTGGCTATCCACATTTCATGCCCAGATCGACTGTTTTAGGCAAAGGGTGTGGTGTGTCTGCAATGATGGTACGAGGTTCTCTTTTTTTTGGTGAAAGAGAGACCCAGACATCACAGGATGGACTCATGTATAGGAGGGAAAAACCTATTTCACATCAGTTGGCTACCCTAGCCCTTGGCGTAGCAGATGTTACGAGTTTCTAGTTTCCAGTAGTAGTGGATGAGTATGAGGACGTCTTTTCGGAGGATGTCCCCGGGCTACCTCCCCGTCGGGAGATAGATTTCTGCATTGAGTTGCAACCCAGGATGACACCGATATCAGAATCAGCATATCGGATGGCTCCTGCAGTGCTTCATGAGCTGAGGGTGAAGCTGGACGACTTGCAGAAGAAGGGATTTGTGAGACCCAGCATTTCACCCTAGGCGTCCCCAGTGCTGTTTTCCTAGAAGGCGGATGGGAGCTTGAGGCTATGTGTGTATTACCGGCGCTTGAATCAGGTGACCGTGAAGAACCGGTATCCACTACTAAGGATTTATGACATCTTTGACTAGTTGAGAGGGGACCGATGGTTCTCGAAGGTTGATCTATGATCAGGCTATCACCAGTTGCGAGTACGGGATGAGGATATACCAAAGATGGCTTTCCGATGTCGCTACGGTCACTATGAGTACTTGGTGAGGCCCTTCGGCGTGACGAATACCCTGACAGTGTTCATGGGACTCATGAACTGGATCTTTCTACCCTATCTAGACCGGTTTATAGTTGTCTTCATCAATGATATACTTGTGTACTCTACATCTGAGGAGGAGCATGCAAGACACCTAAGGATGGTTCTGGACACACTCCAAGAGCACCAGTTGTATGGTAAACTCTCTAAGTGTCAGTTCTGGTTACATGAGGTCCACTTTCTGGGACACGTTATCTCGGTAGATGGTGTAGTAGTGGACCTAGACAAGGTAGAGGTAGTACTAGCATAGAATCCTCCCTGGAGTGTGACAGAGGTGCGGTGTTTCCTTGGGTTGGAATGTTACTATCAGAGATTCATCCTTGATTTCTTTAGGATTGCAGCACCCATGATAGCTTTGACCCAAAAGGGGTAGCCTTTCGTGTGGACCGAGAGATGCCAGCAGGCTTTCCAGTAGTAGAGACAGAGTCTAACGAGCACCCCGATCTTGAGATTACCGAATGAGGGTGTCGAGTACGTATTGTTCTGCGACGCATCAGGAACCAGGCTTGGTTGTGTCATGATGTAGAGGCAAGCAGTGATTGCCTATGGCTCACGTCAATTGAGGCCACACGAGCAGAACTACGCGACCCATGATCTTGAGTTGGCAGCGGTGGTATTCACATTGAAGATGTAGCAGCACTACCTGATGGGCGAGCGGTTTACCATCTACTCTGATCATAAGAGTCTCAGATATATCTTTTCTCAGAAGGATCTAAATTTGAGACGGAGGCGATGGCTTGAGTTCCTCCAAGATTACGACTTTGATATCATTTATACTCTTGGGAATGGGAACATTGTGATAGATGCTCTCAGCAGGAAATCTAGTTCGTAGTTGCTAGATGAGGTGACAAGGCAATTGGCCTCTTTACAATTATCCTTCGTGGATAGAGATGAGGGAGCTTACCTTCATTCGATGGTTGTTACCCCTACACTCCTATAGCAAGTTAGGGACGCATAGCACCAAGATGCTAGTTGTGAGACTCTACGTTCTCAGATATCCACAGGTGATGCTGCTGATGGATATTCAGAAAGTGGGGAGAATGTTGTTCTTTTCAGAGGGTGCACGATAGTACCAGTGACGTTGTAGGAGGAGGTTCTAAGGTAGTTCCATACATCCCCTTTTGTGGTGCATCGAGGCGTGGAAAAGATGTATCATGACCTCTGATGTCATTTCTGGTGGCCAAGAATGAAGAAGGGTGTGGCAGAGTTTGTCTCTCGGTGCCTTATTTGTCAGCAAGTAAAGGCTGAGCACCAGGTGCTAGAAGGTTTGACTCACCCCCTTGAGGTTCCAGAGTGGAAGTGGGATGGGATATCCAAGTAGTTCGTGATGAGTTTACAATGTACGTCCAGGGGACACGATTGCATCTAAGTGATCATTGATCGACTCACCAAGTCGGCCCACTTCCTAGCCATATGAGGGCAGAGTTTAGTAGAGAGCTTGGGAAGCCTCTACGTGCGAGAGATAGTTTGACTTCATAGAGTTCCATCCACGATTGTCTCAAGTCGTGATGCTTGTTTTACATCCCGGTTGTGGAAGGGATTTTAGGAAGCTTTTGGGACTCAGTTACGCTTGAGCACAACATTTCATCCCCAGACTGATGGTCAGACAGAGCGAACCATCCAGGTCCTGGAGGATATGCTTCGAGCTTGCATACTTGACTTTGGTCGTAGCTGGGAGGATCACCTACCACTGGTGGAATTTTCTTACAACAACAGTTATCATTCCACTATTGTTATGGAACCATTTGAGGCTCTGTATGGGCAACCTTGCAGGTCACCACTTTGCTGGACTGACTCAGGAGAGTCAGCACTCATGGACCCATAGATGGTGAGAGCTACTAAAGAGAAGGTGCAGGTCATCCAGGAGCGGATGAAGACTACATAGAGTCAGCAGAAGTCATATGCTGATAGGAGGTGGAGGCCCTTGGAGTTTTAGAAGGTAGACCGTGTGTTCCTTCAGGTCTCACCTCGACGAGGATTGCAGAGATTTGGATGAGGCTGCAAGATATATCCAATGTTCGTTGGCCCTTTTTCAAATTCTGAGTAGAGTTGGAGAGGTGGCGTATCTCTTGGATCTAACTTCTCAGATGGCCCAGGTACACAACGTCTTCCATGTGTCACAACTATGGAGGTACGTGCATGATCCATCACACGTTATCGACTGGGGAGAGCTGGACATCGATGATGGGGCAACCTTTGCAGAGTAACTTGTAGAGATTGAGGATCAGCAGGGGAAGATCCTTCATGGATGAGATATTCCCTTGGTGTGTGTTTGGTGGCAGCACGAGAATCTCCAGGGGAGCACGTGGGAGCAGGAGGCTCAGATTCGCGTGCAGTACCCACATCTTTTTGAGTAGCCCTTGTTTTGGATTTTCAGGGACGTAAAAGCCCTAAGGTGGGTGTGATGTAATGTACCAGATTTTTCCATGTATTATTTTAATATTATATGGGAATTAATTTGAGACCAGGCATGGAGATGGCGTGTAGTTCTGAGGCCCGGTGAGCCCAGAACAAATGTTTGAATTTAATTTAGTAATTAAATTATGCGCGCATGTGTTTTTACTGAAAAAGTGGAATAACTTTCGAATGGGTGCTTGGATCAAAAATCCAAGGGCACCGTTGTATTCGGAACAATGATTTTTCCTTAGGCAAGGCCTAACTTCGGCCAGCGTAGGTCGGTGGTGAATTCTGGTTTTTGGACGTAACCGTAATAAAATATTTAATTAAAATATTTTATTTAAATCCTTGTTGCAATGAAATCTTTTATTCTTTTAAATAGAGATTTCACAGGGTGGGTCAGGGTTACAATTCCCATAACTGTAATTTTTTATGGAGAGCTCTGGAGAAGACCCCTCGATGCGGCGACGACGTTCTTGATGCTTTTCGCCGGCGATGACGACGCGATGACCGGATCATCGCCAACGAATGCCGCAGATCTAGGTAGGATGTTTGTTTGATGATTTCTTCCCTGTTTTTGATTTCCACGATGAACGTGGACTAATAAATGAATAGATTATCCCGTAGATCGATCGTTCTTCCGGAATAGGATTTTTTAGGGATTTTGGGGATTTAATGTTTGGAATTATTTTGGTTTTGTTCAACCTCCTAATTGTGATGAACCAATATCGACAAGAACATCGATCGAGGTTCGTCCCTCTCGATTTATTGTGTTCTTCTTCCCCAAATTATCGCGTTCTTCATCGCGTTCTACGTGTTCTTCACAGGGATATGAACAATGGATCGTTGCACACCTGTTGTGCGAGGAAACGATCCCAAATTGAAGATCTGGAGCCAGTACAACCCCACAGATGTGCGGCTACGGTGGATACGGATGAATCGAATCAGATCAGATGATATCGTTCTTTGAACGATTTCTGCTCGGATGGACGAGATCGGATTTTGGAGCTGATCGAAGGCCTGAAACCCACGGATTCGGCATCACTATGTCAAGGAAACCCTTTCTCTTGAGTTTTGCGGAAAACGGACCAGAGATACGTAATTCAAAAGATCAGTCGAAGCGCGAGGAAGAAGACGACGATTTTGGAAATTTACCGACTACACGCCATTTAGTATGGGATACACGGCATGTGTTCATCGGTAGGATTACATGGAATGTACTTCGGGAGTACATGGACACGGGAAGGGTACACGGCGAAGGACATGCCGTGTATACCCCTCCCCGGCCAGACCCGACCAGATACATGGGATACCCCGTGTACTAGTACACGGGCAGGCGACACGGACACGGGTAGAGACTGTGTACGGGCAGATGGCCAGCATACACGGAGTGAGCCCCAGGTGCTCGGACACGACGTGTGATTCTTCTACATGCCGTGTAGTTGCTTTCTATCCGACAAGCCGAATGACATGGGCAGGTTACATAGGCAGTACCTGGGGTCAAGGAACACGACGTGTACTTTTTCTATACGCCATGTAGTTTGGTTTTACACGGATTTAACGAGTGACACGAGCCATTTACATGGGCAGTACCCAGGGTCAAGGAACACGGCGTGTAACCATACTACACACCGTGTAACCTATCTTAAATGACTTTAGTCACTTGTATTCTGTGACTTGGACTAGTTTTCTTAGGGTTCATACCCTTGGTCTTTTCCCTGAAGGTTTTGGTATCATTTCCTTTACACAAGAGTATGATCCCTTCAGCAGAACTTCCTGAATAGAGTTGTTGGAATCCCCTCTGTGAGACTTAGAGCCAAATCCTCTATTCATTCATGTAACCCTAGTTACAGTTCTTGGTATTTATGTGACCAACTTTACCCGGGCGCCGATCCTCTGCTTAGCGGATTAGCTCAAACTAAGTTGTCAGAATCACCCCATGATTTGGTTGTGATCCTTATATGAGCATCATGTTCTCAAGGTACTTGTGGAGTGTGTTCTCCCGGAATGAGTACTTCTTATGTCTCTCTTCAGACCTAGGAGTGTGTTCTCCCGGTTGCATGCTTAGTGTAATCTTCGAGCTGGATCCTAGAAGTGGTATTCGGGATAGTCGATCGTGCATTAGTATATCTGGATATTCTTGTTATATGTTCGGTAGAAATATACTGTGTAGAGCTGAATGTACCTTTTTTTGTGGTATTTCCTTTGTTTTATTCCTTTTTGGTTTCAGGGTGTCCTACTGGGTATTGATATACTCACCCCTGCATAGGCTTTGCCCACACGTGTCATGTCTTGTACAGACGAGTGAGCTTTTGATAGGATTCTAGGCGGACTAGGACTAGACGGTACACAGTGAGTTCAGACAGGCCGAGGTGTGTTCGTATGGCTACAAACTGCAGTCCCAGCACCTTTCCTTATAGGTTGGACTTTGTTACAAACTCTCTTTTTAGTGGGCTTGTACTTTTGGCCCAGGGTTTTAATTTCTTGTACTTTACGTTCCTGTCGTACTCTGTGGTTGGGTTTTAGTGTATGCATGCATCTTTTCCTTTTAGTAGTTTTTACTTTTAATCCTTTGTGGGCTTGGAGATGTGTGTGCATGTGTACAGGTTTATAGGCAATGCCTTCCATGTTAGTAGCATGTCTACTCGGTGCTATTCACCAGCCCCTGGCCTATTGGAGGCGGGCTTGGATTGTTGCGTCTCGGGCCCCACTGGGACGGGTCATGAAATTATATTTGTAAATAATGTTTATCAACCATCCACGGAAGGATGTAATAGAAAATTGATCTTTTTGTTCATTAATGTTGTAGTCTTCACACACACATGTTGACATTTTAATTTATGAGAATAATTTTAGAGGAAGGTATAAAATGGAAGATCCGATAAAATTTTAATAGAATATAATATTAATAATAATATTATTATAATACTATCATTGATTGTTTATTTTTTTTGTAGAAGTAAAAATCAATTAAAAATTTTCATTAGAAAATATTACCTCTTACTTTGGATGTTCTCCTTTGGTAACCACCTTAATATACAGAGTTTTCTTATTTGGAAATATAAATAGTTCTATTATGTGGGGAAGGATATGTGAGAAATTATAGTAGTTTTTAGGTTAATTATAAGGCTATTTGTATGTGTATAATGGTAGAGACATGGTTTCTCCTTTTATAATTAAATGGAATGGAATTGTTTAAAGAAAATATTATTTAATAAATGAGTGAACATTTTTAAAATGGAATGTGAATCCAATGTCAAAAATATATAGTGTTTCAAGGGTTTAGATCACGAAATACTCAACCACACTTTTCCACCCATATATTAATAAAAAATTAATTTCATTTATTCATTTATTTTTACTTTTTTAATTTTTTATTTATGTACCTATTTTTTTCATAAGTAATATATTTTTAATTCATAAAATTAAAATGTTCTATATTAAGAAATATGAATTTAATTATTATTAATAATAAATAAGATTTATCATATAAAATTTTTAGGTTTAATATTAATATATATTAACATTAGTGCATGTATGGCGCAAAAAACCGTTTGTATAAAAAGTACATTTTTCTAGCATAAGCAATATGTTTATGATAAATTTTTTAATATTATTGATTCTATAAGTTTTAAAATAGTTATTATTAGAATAATAATATTTAATTAATAATAAAGGATGTTAAAAACCTAATTCTACAATGTGGAGATTTTATTAACAGAAATGGATGGAAAATACTTTTCTTTAAAGAATGAAAAAAATGTCTGCAAATGTTAATAGTAGGTTTTATATATCAAAATATTATTTTAAATAAAAAAATAACATTATAATATATATATATATATATTAATATAAAAATGGGATTAAAACATTCATAGAATTCTTGTACGATAAACTTAATAGTTTGTAGAAAAATCAATATTTTTTCTTTTCACAAAAAAAATTATTTCATAAAAATATAAAAATTCCTTATTAATCTAATTTTTATATAAATAATTCAAAAAAGTTAATTTTTTATAGTAATTTTAAAAAATATAAATATTTATGTTTCAATTGAAAAGTATAATTCATAAATATACCTATTTTTATTAGAAATAAATGCAGTTTTTATACATTAATACTTTTTATATTATTTCATGTAAATTTATAATTAAGAAGATATTAATGTTTCAATTTAAATATAATAATATTTTAAACGTTTTTAATTATATATGATAGGGTAAAATATTCCACACTTAACAAAACTTTTTTTTTAAAATAATAATACATTTATAATGAATCCACTTAAAAAATAACTTAGAAATTTATTATTTGTATTCTAAATTTTTTACTAATCCAATGATATTAAATTATTTATTTGAATTATATATATATATATATATCATATCATGATTTAATAAAAATAATTATATTTATACATAACCAATATATATATATATATATTTAGATTGTTTCAATATCAAAATATTAATTTGATTGTGAGGTATATTATTTTAGGTTTATTATATAACACTACATGACTTTTTTATTCATATAGGATATATGAATAATGACTATTTACAATGACCATATTTATAATGAACAAAAATAATTCTTATATACATACTTACTAAATCATTTGTTCTTTCCACTCTCACCTTGTAGAGAATAGTTCATTTCCATATTATAGATTTTTCATTATAATTTATTTTTTCATAGTGATCTACCTATCTATTGGTTGATTTGGGTGTTAGAGATCATCAAGTCTGTATATGATCTAGTAGATTTCTTTGTAGTGAAAATTTTATAATTTTATATCTGTTTTACCATTTCAATTTTTGTGATTTTAATTGAGATACATAATCATAGGTGAGTAATAATCCATGGTGTGATGAACATATTATTATTTTATTTTGGTGTAATGTCACACTAATGAATGTATAATGTGTATTTAGTTTGGTTCATATCATTTAAGGAACATTTTTTGTCTTGTTACAATCTTTTTTAATGAATATAAAAGTGTTTTGTAATATAATAATTATATTATTATTTTTATTTTTAATAATGGTTCTTAAAACCTAGAATGTTACATAATCCTTCATATTCCACCATGATATGTATAACTCTCTCAGTGTGATTATCTTGTTTTATTTTTGAATTTTATTTCACAACAATATATATCTTGGAATCCTATTTATTATATTTATATTCAGTTTTTTCTTCCTCTTTGTAATCTACATCAACTTCCTCTTCCTCACTCAATTTGTTCTTTTCTTCAAACTTTAATATTGAAGAGTTTATTATTTTGGAATCACATTTGGGATGAAAAAAACCATTATGTTTTTTTTATAATTTACATTTAATCTCCATAATAATAATATTTTTTTGTTCCCCCAACTATAATCTATCTAGTATTGTAACACATAAAATATTCTATGGGTACCCTAACTTCAAATCATCGAAAAAATCATATTAATTTTATTTACCCCATTGATATAAATTTATCATCTTCAACCTCATAATCACCTCTATATTTAGTGATGTTAATATTTCCTAGTTATTAGAATTTGATTTCATTATTTTCCTTGTTATATATTCCTTCTATTTTGATTTTAATTTAAAAGGTCCCCAAAGTATTGTTCAAGTCATCTAGGGATTGACCAGAGATGCTTCTTTCTTCAAGAATAAATACATTTTCGTTATAAATGGGTTCTAATCCTATCATTGATTTCATTAAAATGTACACATCTATTATTTCTTAAAATAATCCTCATATTTCCCAATCCAAATAAATTATTTCATTAATGAACCCATCAATATTTTTATTTGGATATATCTTGATATCATTAAACATATTATTTAAAACATGAAACATTATTTCTCTATTAGTGTTTTAAACTTTATTGATACTAGATAGCTTATCCCACATAGCCTTTATTGTAGTGAAACTCATTATATTCATAAAATATCATTTTATAGGGCATGAAACAATAAATTCTGTGAATTATAATTTTCATCAAAGATTTTTCTATATCCTTTAGTGGATGATAATTTTGAAGTATCACAAAATATTATTTTACAAACAACAATTGTTAAAACTTTTATTCAAGTGACTATAGATGAGATGTGAATTTATTATCCTATATTTGATTGCTAAATGAATTATATAAATTAAATCCCTATAAATTTATTATATTATCCATAGAAATATGAATAACGATTTTAAATTCAGAACCCAAATATTGTGGCTTTGATAGTAGTTATTGTAACCATAACACAATAAACTATAGGATGAGGGATGAAAGTGAGTGTTTTTATTTTCATTATTTTCATATTTTGATTAGCTATGTTTATTCATGGATAGATGATTCTTGTAACACCCCGAAATTTAATGAGAATTTTTCTTTTTAATTTCTTTGATGTCTTTTGTTGTACGCTTCACCAAGATTATCTTTCACTATATGAAACATTATATTATCTTATATTATACGCGACACTATTCTTGGCTTGTGATGCACACAATTTCAAGTTTTTTTGAATAACATTCATTTTACACAACACCAAGTATAGATTTTGATCAATGTATAACTGAACTATATTTTGAGTATGTTATACGCAACACCAAAGGAAGCTTTCCATACATGCAACCCTGACTTGCCTTGCATTACATGCAAGAGCGACCTTCCTCGATAGCTTGCGTTATACGCAATACCGAGTTTCACTAAACAATGATATGTTATTGAAATATTATAAAAACTAGCCGTTATGAATAGTAATATCCACTTTTTAAAATTTCATAAATTTTATCATTCAAAATGGACTTCAGTTTTGGATTCGGAATATCGAAATTAGCTTAGGGTGAATTTTTGGTATTTTTCTGAAAACTTTCAATTTTTGATGAATAGTGAAAACATTGAGTTATTGGTTAAAACAAACTTTTTATAATCACTTATTTTATTTAAATTTATTTTAGGTAAAAATAGATACATAATACCTATATAAGTTCAATTTAATTCATTGGATTCATTTTATAATAATTTTAGATATATAAAATTTTTATTGAACTTTTTACAGTGTTTTACCCAACTCCTAGGAGAATTTGCAAATTTACATAAAACATGATTTTACCACTTCTATGAGTTGAATTTCAAAAATTTGAGAGACACGGTTAATATAAAGGATTAAAATTTGGTTCAATAAGATAAAAATAATTTTTGGTGAATAGTAACTTTTAACTTTTATTTACCACGGTTAAAAGTAAATAGTGTAATCACGGGTAAAACTGATATTATTATTACCCTAACACATGTCCTAATTCTATTTTATCAGTGTAATTAGACCAAAAACAACCTTAGGATTAAAATATTACCCTTTAGGTCCACTTGGATTAGATTAGGACATTTATTATTATTTTATTTAAAGAAGAGTTAAAATAGTTAAAATCAAAGTTTAATAAATAAAACATTTTTAATATAGGGTTATACATAAGATAAATTCAACTATAAATATTAATTATAAATATATAAAACATTTCCCACATAATGGTATTTTATTTATATTTTGTACACATTAAATAATTTAATTTATTTATGACACAATGATGATGCAGTAATTACCTTATTAATGAAATATTAACACAATTGATATTATAAATACCCAAATAAATGTAATTTGAGATTTTTTATGCATTAAAATAATTTTCTAGGTTACTATAACATATTATTGTTGGTTATATGAATTATTTTTGAAATAATAATGCTGTTATGTATTTAGAAAAAAAAACAAAATACTAAATAGTGTCAAAATTGACATAAAAGAGTTTTTATAACAAATATTATATTATTAATTGATATAATTGTCCTAAAAATCTAATTTTCAGCCAAAAGACTTATATAATAATATATATGACATTAATGAACTAATTAGGGTTAGATTGGAAGTTGATAGTATGTTTGTTAACCATATAGTGTAAGAATACAAGAAGACATGGTAAAAGTTAAATTACTTAACTTAGAGTTAAATCTAAATGATAAGGTTAAAATGGTAACCTAAACTTGTATAAAACATATTTATTGAGAGGATTTAAACCCATCCCCACCCTAGCCTCAAAATAAGACACTTTGGATCCATTATAATCTGAATATGAATTTATTATAAAATAATATTTTAAGTTTTTCCCAAGGTGCCCCTCACCCCTCTTATAAAAGGGCACTCACCCTTCTCTCTAATTCACACCTCCAAAGCCATTTGGATAGGCCAAACCCAGGGCAAATACCATCTCAACTGTCCTAACTTCATCCTAGATGACTTCCTTTAGTCAGAAATCCAACCTAAAGAGTCTTTTTGATCGAATAAAAAGGAAGAACCCGAAGAAGAGGTAAATATCTCACCACCTATTTCAAGTTCCTTTATTCTTCCACTTCCTCATTATTTTTTGTTTACATTATAAAATAATAACTCCAGTATCTTATATTTATGGTTATTATATTATAAAAATTTTACAACCACATTAGTTATTTAATCTATCCTATGAATGAAAAGGTCACCACACGTGCGTACGTACGACTTACCGTCTCCACGTCGTGGTGTAGTTTGTTATTAAAACATTTCATCATTTGGATGGGTATAATAATGAGAATAAATGATATAAATAATAAATATAACATTATTATTAATATTTATATATCATATACCATCCAATTATATACGATTTTAATATCAAAAGAATGATATTGTCGCTCATGCGTACGTACGTACTACCGTCTCCACAAACGTGATGAGATTCATTTTCCATGATTAACCATTCAAGTATGGTTATAAAGTATATATAATAAATAATCATGAAATATATTTAATAATATTTATACTGGATTTATGTACATATATGTTTCATTTACTTAATTCCATTCAATTTAATAAGGAAATGAAAACAGCATTCATGCGTACGTACGACCTACCATCTCCTTGAACGGTGTATTTCATTCCATTTATCGATCTATCATATATATTTATATGATGAATATATAATATATATAAATCATGTTTTACTTTATGGAATAAATTAAATCAGGATATAAGTAATAATATCAAGAACAACACGTCGAAACACGTATGATAAATGAAATGATTTTACCCAAAACGCTGCTTTAACCTGGAAGTGACAAATGAACGGGTAATATAAAGTCATAAGTGAATCATATATGATATCATAAATATTATTATAGTTCTATTAAAAGTTAATAATATTATTAAACCCTCAATACAGAAGTCTAGGACACATACAAAATAAATTGGACATAAGGTAAGGGATAATTTTTCAATCTCATTTTTATCCGAGATTGCTTATACGTAAATATTTACTGGGGATATATTTTTCATCCATGTCCACAATTTTTTTTTTCATAAAGTGTAAAATATTCTTCCATGTATGTTTAAAGTCATGTTTAACCCTCTTTGGCTTTTAATTTGTGGTATGGAAGGAATATTTCTTTTGTTTACCATACGTGGTACTTTTTGACTTTTCCATTAAAAGTATGAGGAAAATGTTTTTTTAACTTATACAGCATGAACGGATTTTTACGGTTTTATAATTCCGTATTTTAATGAAGCTTACTCTACAAGATTTAATCACTATTTTCAACAAAATCCTTTTCTTTTAAAATTGCATTGAATTTTGTGAAAAGAAAATGATTTTGAAGAAGAAAGGATATTTTCCTCACGAATTCATTTCATGTGTTTTATCAAAACTATTTTCCATCTAATATGACATTATTTCATATGTGAATGTTTCAAGTATAATGTCTCTATGATTTATATGGCTTCCATTTTCATATGATGAAATGATATCCATTTGTTTTATATGGATTATGCTATGATGGGAAGATGTTTATGAAACCTATTTTATTCATTGGGTTATGATGAATGATTTATGTTTATGTTGTGGCACACGTAAGAATGATTTCATTATAAGATGAGTGGGACCTATATCTCCATATAATGCATTGGGTAAAAATTTATATCTCATGAGATATACATGGTTGTAATGGAAAGTAAATTCGGTACAGTAATACAGGGCAAGAACGAGAGGTAAACCTGATTCAGTAATGGAATTTGTCCACTATGATGGTATTAGTAGCAATGCCTTGGCTACTATGGAAATCATATCATGTTCTTAATGGTTTTCCACAATTACATTTTTTATTCCCATGCTATTTTATCATGATTGATGTTCCATTATGATATATGACTTACGTACTACCATGTTTAATGTCATTGCTCAAGATTTTTATGTTTAAACTTTATGTTCATGTTTTTCAGTTCAAATGTATATGGGTTGTTTTATTTTCTCCAGGCTTACCCTTACTGAGCATTTGATCTCACCCTTTTTATGTTTTATTTTCCCCTAGATATAAAGGAAGGTTTTAGGTAGGAAAAAATAAGATCTTTATGGTAGATGTTGAAGATCTTTCACCGTGATTAGAAGATTAAGTTCCGAGTTTCCAAAGACACTAAACTAATACAGTCATTGGGAGTTTGTTTTGTAATGTTTTAAGTATTCCAAAAAAGTAATGTAATGTCCATGTACATCATGCTTTGGGTCTCTACAATTATACTATTTTATTATAAGAAACCCATATTATAAATAATGAAAGTACGTTCAATGAATCTATTTTAGAAATGGTACAACATTGAGGGTTGTTCCAAGGATCATAAGTCCACATTTTTTCAATGCACTAAGAGGTAATACTATCGAATGATGGTATTAAAATATATTAGAAAATAAAAAATACCTATTCTATGAGAACTTTCTCCTCTAGACCTTTTGTATGCTACTTTAGGTGATGTAATAAAAAATAATTCCCCATGATGTTTTATAATAGTATGTTTTAGGAATGGAATATGAACAATAATCCAGTTTCGATTCTATCATTTATCTTATTTATTCTTCTTAAACACCTGATCCTCAAGAATGTTTCGTTATTATTTATTGTCACAATACAAATCTTCTCTTTTCCTTGAATTTTTTTGATTATGGTAGTGAAGAATTCATTCCATCATCTTTCTATTTATTATCCGATATTATTTTCCAAAAATACATCCCATTTTAATGATACAGAGACTACATTAATTCTATAAAAATATCCAATCTAATTAATAACTTCTTAAATTAATGATAATATCTATATTTTAAATTATAGAAATCCCTTATAGTCAGCAATATAAATTATTTCTATTTAAATTTTAATATTCATTTTTATGTTCATCATAAATCATTTTATTACATTTAAAAAAATCCATTTCATTCTTCTATATTTACAAAATTATTAATCATAATATAATATTATAAATACTACTATAAAATGTTAGAACTATTTGATGTCATATATTCTCAATTTTATTTTAGTTACGAATGAATTCTTTATAGTCGATTTATTTTATATCACTGGTTTTATCACAAAATAATCCTATTTTTACAATATTATAGTATTATCGTTCATGACAAGATCACTTGAATCTTAGGTTGAAAAAGTTAAGATTTTCATCAGAAAATAACATGTATGATCATCTCCTTAGATATGATATTACTATAACACTCTTATTAAATTATCCTTAAAAAATGGGTACATTTCCATGTTTTTAAATAGGAAATGGCCCTTATAGTTTTTCCAAATGAACATTATAAACACCAATATAAATATTTTTTTCCTTTTCAAAAAAAATGACTCATACAATATCCGGAATGGCTCCTATGGTGTGATAAAATTACCCACACGACACTTCATATTATCCTTCCAAAACACTACCCTTTCCATTTTTACCTCTCCCAAAATAAATATCTATACCACAAGTGGTTCTTTAATAAAAATGGAGTATTTCCTGCACTTTTCCAACTATCTGAATGAACATGACATGGTGTTACGATATTTATACTAGAATCACTCAAAACTCATTAATTAATTTCAATTTAAAACAAATATAAATTAAAAACCATTCAAAAAAATATAAACATTGGTTATAATATTCTTCTCATTTAGACTATGTATTCAATCCTCATACTCCTTTTTAGGCTTCCATTCTCACATTAATTCTCCAAAAAATCCACATACATGTTAGAATCTCATTATTCAAATTTATTCTTAAAATATTTATGCACTTCTCCCCCTTTGAAAATAAAATTCTATGGTTGTTTATTCTTTATTTATAAATTCAACTAAACAATGGATATTTATTTTTCACTACTAAATAATGTATCATTAATAAAATCATTAAGCTAATATAATCTGAAGATCTATGTATGATAAAGTGATTATATAAATTGTCTAAATTCATTCTATTAAACTCATATAATTTTCCCCCTTTCCCACAATCATAACCCATTTATGGTATCTTTGTATTTATACTTAAAATTACAGATCATAATAATCTACATAGAATAAAAAAATATGGTAAACCATTATATAAAATTGGGATACGGGGAACATCTTAACCTCCATAGTTTTATGTAGGTGGTTGAACACAATGGTCAAATATTTGTCCCCAAAATGATGGATTAGCTAGGGATTTAGTCATGATATTTAATAATTTTTGATCAATCCCAACAAAAACCACCATGATAATTACTAGATAAACTTTTCCTTTAACATAATGATACCATATGAAATGTGTCTAGTCCCCTTTACATAATTATATTTTTTATAATCTAGATATAAATTTTGTTTCAAAAAAAGTCCACAATTGGTTTTTTCACAATTTCACTAATGTTCATTGCATTCCATTGATTATACAATTTAATATGTATCATCCTCACTAAGTGATCAAATATATTACATCATGGTCATCTAACCGACATAGTTGGTTCAAATATTTAATTTATCTCTACTTGTGGGCTTCACATCCACCACATCCCCAACCAATCAGTGTCAACAATATAATATCTAATACTTCATTTATTTACTACAAATTAAAGAATAATTGATATTAAATTGACTTTTACTCTGTATTATATTTATTTACTCTTGATTTTCTTCTTTTTAATTTCTTTGAAACTGATCTTACAAACAATATTCATAGGTTATGTCTTGTGGATTTATTTTCAACTAAAATTTTCTAAAAACAATTTTTTTTATATAAAGTTGGTTCAAATATATTAAATTAATCATACCTTCAAATCATGGTTCCTACAATAATGATAGTTGATATAGTATTTTAGTGACATATTTCATATTTCCAGTGTTTCACCTTCCCATATATAGCATTTGATACAAATGAATATTTCACTTTGGAAACCACTTGTGGCTATTGAAAATATATGTGATATCCTATTATAGAAATTGGGAATTCATAGTTTATGAGATAATTGAATTAAACCATTGATACTTTATTCCATCAACCAAAACATATCTCATCCCCATAAATAAGAACCATGAATTATTCACCATTGATTTTTTACGTAAATATTTTGATCAAGACACCCTCCTTTAAATTCCATCTTCTTAAAATATGTGTCAAGCTAATCATAATATACTCATAATGGCTAATTTTCACTACAATATTTATCCATTTTTATTAACACATATTATTCATCTATTATAATTAATATCCCATTGTTTATTCAATGTAAACATATTTATTTAATAAACCATTAATGAAATCATTTTTTACATCATTCTGAAAAATATTATTTTTTCATTGAATTTACTCTTCCAAGAACAATCTAATAGATAAAGAAACTATTATGATAAAGATAAATTCATCGCCTGAATAATCTACTTGGGAATATAAATTTCATACCAATGTAGCCTTCGTTTGGGTAAAATAATCATGTTAATCAAATTTATTCATACAAACAACTTTATTATAATTAAACTATGCTATTCAGAACTATCCATAGGTTCCCATGCCTGGAATTTTTCAATATATTCTATATTCTCATTTATGAATGTTACCCATGAATAATATTTTGAACCCACATAAAATTATTTGTTATCTATAGTTGAATACAATATATTACGTTCCACTATCCTTATACATTACATCTTACTTGGTTAATCCATATAACCTATTATATTGGTTGGATAAAAAACCACCCTCCTACATCTTTTCTAAGATGAAAAATAAATTTATAAATATATTATTTACTCATATAAATCAAATTCAGAATCATCATATTTTTATTCAATTTATATAGTCATGGAATTTTTACAAGATTTTTCACCGTCTTCAAATACTTCAACCAGGTTTGAACTCCTTGAATTATTCCCTTCTCTCTCCTTTATAAACATGAAAAAATTTATGCAATGGTATTTAACCATTTCTTGAAGATATATTTGGATTTAATAAATGTGAATTAACCCAAGATTATTCTTTTATCTATATCACTTCCATATTTTTCATGATATCCATCTTTATTTTAAATGTTCACTATTATAAAAAAATCATGACACTTCTTCAATACTATTTTCCTTCTATGTCACATATAACTATGTTTTCCTTCTAATATAGGGAATATAAATGCATTAATAGTTGTGTAAAATAAAACATAAACATCCTCCTTATATTATGGATGAGATACACCAATTTCAATAAGCATTATTTGAGATATACTATTCACTATTCTATTTCATTTTTCAACTACCTTTTTATAACAATTATTCTCTTTGTTATACATTAAATCAAGAACTGTTACATAAGTTTACACTGAATAAAACCCAAAATATTGATAAGTATAGTTTATTTTGGAATTAGGTTCATATTATAGAATCTTTAATATGGGATACAATAACATTATAGAAAACTTCCTCAATAGGTTCCTAAAATTTCATGGCTTCTAAAACAATATGGGACAATTTGGGGATAAACATAATAAAGGGGTGAGCTATAAATACTGATAAGGGAATAAAAATTGAATAAGTTGATATATTCTAGACAATATACATATTATTGGGGCATAAAAATTGTAGGAATAATTAACATGAACAATGAGACATGATTTAGAATGATGATCATAAAGGCAACATGGGAAATCTGGAAACAACATAAAAAACTGCATAAAAAACATAGGTAAAGGATAAACCCAAAAAGAAATAATGGTGAACAAATTCCCATAAAGGAATCATGTTCACCCCTATCCCAACATGATATATCATGATACTAAATATTACCCAATGCATTGGAGCTCAATCTGGTTTCAACCATCATATTCATTTCATGCATAAGTGTGCCACATAGATCATGCAAGATGGGTTCATTCATCATTATAATTGGTTTGATGATCATGGAGTGTGGAATAAATATATGTATTTACCAAATAAAAAAAATGATAAGTGCCTAAATTTAAACAACCTTGACATGAAATGGGTATGATATTCACTACACAACTATTTTGGTGTGGAGAATTGTGTTGAACTTTCGATATCATAACTACGTCATTTAAAGATTAATAAAAATTGGTTGATGATAGAGAAAGGGGTATATAATCACATAGATATCAAATAGGTAGTAATAGGTAAATAGAAATTCATAACAAAAAATTATAATTTTCGAAATAAACAATATATGTTACTAATGAAATTTTAATAATGAAAAGAATACAAACTATATTTTGGTATGGTAATGGGTTAAAATAAAGGATTGTCAGAGGATTAATGATTGTGAAAGGGGGATATCATAATTATTAAATTAAATGTAAATTAATTGGAATATATTAGAACATATCCCAACATAATCAAGTGTAATTTTAGAGACATAACATAAAATAATTACTTGAATGGAAATAAGAAGATAGAATTCTGTTATACAATTTCAGCATGGTAGTGGGTTTAGATAAAGGTTCATGGAAGGTATATTTGAGAGTGAAAGGGAGATATAATTTATTATTCATGACATTTATATAATGGGGAATATGATAGAACATATCCCAACATAATTTATGTAAATTTGGTTATATAACAAAAAGAACTGCTTGGTAAAGGGAGGATGGTGAAAGAACTCTTACTTTAGTGTGTGACTCCAAAGGATTTGGAGAGGCATCATGAGAGATTGGGGAATCTTGGGAGGACTCTATAGTGAGTAGGGAATATTATGGAAATTTTAAGAGTATTTTTTGTTAAGATAAATGGGATCCTGGTTGGGTTTATATTAGAAGATACGAGGATTTCATTATTATTTAGGTTTTGGACTATAGCTAATAATATACCCAAAACCATAATCCAACCCATCATTTTTTAATGGTTTCTTTCAAATGAGAGTTATTTTTGTTATTTTATAAGGTTAGGGATGAACATATTAAATTAATTCCCTTCATTACGTGGAGGTCAGTCACACACTTTAAGAAATTATTTTAAAACCATAAAATATATTATAGGTTTTGAAGGATTCATAATGGACATACAAAATTAATCAAATAAACATAAAATAAAATTATTTTAAAGGGGAAAAAATATTTTTGTCCAGTATCCAATTTATATTAAATATAACATCTCTTTTGGATCATTATGATGTCATAAAGCATAATATATATTTATATGATATTTAATTTTTACCCAAAAATTATACTATCTAAAAAAATTATGAGACATTAAACATTGGATAATTTAAATATTATGATTAAAAAAATATTAATATTATATAAATAATTTTCTAAATATTTTAATTTTATCTTTTCAAATAATAAATGATATTTATTTTAAATTATGGGTACTTATGATAATAACAGTTCTCGAACCCTTATAAAAATTACATTTGATTTCATAAATATGAAATGATCTTTTAAATTTAATTAATGTTACTTAGTAATAATATTTTATAATAATATTATTTATTTAAAGAATAAAATAATTCAAAAATGCATTAATTAAATTTTAATATTTACCAAAAATAATTTTTGCTATATTGTATCAAAATAAAAATAATTTACAAAGTAATAATAATTGGATAAAAATATATTTATATTATATATACAATAATTTACATGTTCATATTTCTAGGGTATCGATACATATCCCTTTAATACACCAAAAAACTCCCTAAGAGTTAGGTGTGTGATGGTGGTACATTCATGGGGTGGTTCGACGAATATGGTTTTGGTTGTGATCCTGATGAGCTTGAACTTCCTCCATAAACAGTTTCTCTCATGATTATGTTGATGCATCCCATCTTGGGACTGGTCATCAGAAAATACCACAAATTATTTCTTCCTCAAAATAACTATCAAATGGTCATAAAATGGTATAATCCTACAAGTTGATCCCATTAAATGAGTTTACTGTGTCAACTCGATTTTGTTAAAAAATTGTATTTATACAAATGATATGATCATTGTACAATGGATATATTATGAATAGTAATGATACTTAACTATATTTTAAATAAAATTTCATATATTGAAAAAATAAGTATATATTTTTTTCTATAACCATATTACTTTATAACAAATTAATTTAAAATAAAATGAGGAATTTTATTTATAACAATTCAGGTTTATACATATGTTCTACTAAGGAGTTCATTTTAAAGATACCTCATCTTTATGGCCATGTTTTTCTTAATTTATCTATAGTTTAATGATCATGGAATTCATTACATAATTATATTTAAAATAATATATAGTGTGGAAGATAATATTCTCCACTCTCCTATGGTACCTCATCAACATCTCTATAATCATTTTCATTCATTGCATGAATAATATAACATCCATATTTTTATGATCATTAACAAAGGGGTGAATTAACTTTCTATTGAATGATGCTATATTCATTGGTCCATAAACATCAGTGTTCCCCAAATAAACAAATATTTATAATTCTTCTAATACCCATTCAAATTATATATAATCTTAAAACTTATGCATTCATCACAAATAAACTCTTTGTCACTCCAAATACTATGTATTTAAAATTATAAATTTTATTGATTTGTTACCAAAAATTTACTACAGATTATGTCCTAGCCTTCTTCATGAAAAATTATTCTCTTTATAAAAAATATATAAACACATCTTATCTATATTTTTTATCTAGTAAAGGCTACTTCCAATTTGAAAATAACTCAAGAAGGAATTCCCAAAATTGATATTTTGTTGGAATATTCTATAATTAAAGGTGACCCCAATCCCAGAGTCACAAGGATGACTCATTCTGAAGTTCTTTTACCTCAACCAAAATTTTAGGATCCCTTATATGCTTTTTGTTCTTTCTCTATTAAATATATATTTCAATATTACTATATTCTTAAAGCTCCATCATTTCCTAAATGAACAAACATAATTAAATAGATCAATGAAATTATTTAAGATATTCAAATTTCAAATCATATGGGATGATAACCCACTATCAATTATCCATGTAATGTTTCTCACTATTGCATTAAGTGAAATTTCTACCAGGTTTTCTTTCCCTCTCATTTTCTAATATTTTCAATAGAGAACCACTGAATTTCATATAAAATATGGAATCACCTATCTCTCCCTATCACATTCCAAATTTCAATATTGAAATTATTTTTCTAATGGATGGATTCTATTTTTAACAGGAATAGAATTTTAATTTCCTGAATTCAATCACATTTTACTTCCATTATAACTAAGGTCACTTCTTATTTTTCTAAAATAATTAGATATATTACCAATTTTAGAGTTTAGGAAATAGTGGACAAAAAGTGATTTTCTTATTTTTGATGAATATAATGTATGATCCTATTTTTTCAACTCGAGAGTTATTCCCACCTCAATTATCTTTCTCTTAATGGATATTAATTCATAGTATTACTAAAACACCATAAAATTGAAATTTCATCATGTGGTATTTCCTTTTAATTCTTCTCCAACACATGTCTCATTAAAATTAAACATTCTTCAGTTGATTATTAGTATTTGAGTATTAAGAGTTTTTTTAAATGTTTTCACGTTTTTTTAGTTTTGGATTAATATGGATTATATTTAGCATTATCATATTTAAATCATATTTTACTAATAGTCTTAGATTTCTATTCACTAAGATAATTTCTTGAATCCAGTAAATTATCAATTGGATATCTGTAATATTTATCCATCCATGAACATACCAAACTAAAGCCTCTTTATAGATCACATTAAAGAGTATTGTTTTAGGTTTACGTTTTAGAGAATCAAATATTTATTCAATATATTAAGAAAACATTTCCAATTCCAATAAATAAGTTTTAAGATCATCATCTATCTTATCCTGTTCTTTAATTTTCACTTTGATATTTACTACTTATTCATTGATCTCATATCATGTTGATTGATCATCTATAAGATTTTATAGTTTTTCTATCTCAACCTCATGTTGGTCCATGTATTCTGCTAACACATTAAAAAATAATAATTTGGTCATCAATTCACTGAGTATCATACTCATGAATATATCCCTCACGTTCAATAATGATATCTACAACTATATCAGTTTCATTAGAATTTTGTATCCCTTATTTTAAATTCAACATAGTGTCCATTCATGGAATATATTTCATCATATTAAAATTTAGTTTCTTTTTTCACAATTTAATGTTACTCATCATCCACTACATTTATCTGATATCTCTTTCTCTAAAACATCATTTTTTGAGGAGTTTAATTGTATGAAATCAATTTTAAAGGAAAAATTAATTTCTATATTTTTTATGTAATTATATTTCATCTTCCTAACCATTTAATTTCCATAGGTAGATTTATTTAAGTATTTTAAACATTTCACATATGATTCAATCATATGGTCACTTTCATTCAAATATATCATCTGTAGTTTCTTATTCACCAAAATTGACATTGATGTTATTATTTTCCTTGTCTTTGAACTCCATTTCATTATTTACCTATATAAATTTAATTACATTCATAATTCCCATTTCATAGACCACAATACTATTATCTAAGTCATATTTTGATAGCTCAAACTTGTTTATTTCATCAGGATATGTCATATATGATTATAATGTGGTGTTACCCTCTATGATATTTTCATTACACCATTCACATACTTTATTTAATAAAATATTCCTAAGACTTATCCATCCAATTTAGTAATTCAATTAATTAACCCATTGATATTTTTATCTACATCCATGTACATATTATCAAAATCATTGTAAAAAATGATTCTTTGCTTCTTTAACATTTTTGTTCCTCTAATAGACATTATGTAGCTTATCCTAATTAAACATTTATATAGTAAAACTCATTACTTTAATGTAGGTATAGTTTGATAGAGAACAAGAGAAATAATTCTATGATTTGATAAAATTATCAAATTGTTTTCTAACTCTTACTATCATAAACAATTTCGATGTATCACTAAAATGTATTCCATGAAAATTAGTAGTGAAAATTACAAGTCTAAGTGAATATAGATACAATATCTTCATGTTCTACCAAATTTTATAGTTTCCCCCATTAAATAAATAAACCCAATTTAGATTTAATATATTATCCATATATCAAATCCCAATGAAGAATAATTCAGCTTAAAAAACATGTCATTATAAATGGATAAATTAATAAAAATACAAACATTATAGAAATTAAAATTAATTGAAAGGACACATGGGTTTTACATAGATCACTATAAAATAATTTTCATGGAGTGCATGCCAATAGTGTATCAACATTCCAGAGGTAATACTATCCATTTCATCTTTTAAAATTATTTAGTAATGTCACACTATCGATCATGGTAACACTTCCTCCTCTTGAATTTTCACACTATGAATGATACCAAGGAATAAAATGAATGATATAATACACATGTTTAATTTAGTATGTTTTAAGATTAGTATATGAACACCAATATAATGAGGTTGTTATCATTCTTCTTATATCATGTTATTCAACTCCAGATCATCAATTGTGTATTCTTAATTCATTTTATCAAATTTAACTTATTCTATATTCCCTATAACTTTTCCATAGTAGTAGTGAAAAAAAATTATATCCTCTCCATTTTTATTCTCTCATAAAATTTCTGAAAAATATTTTTGATGTTTTTATATGGAAAATCTATAAAAATAATAAAAAACAATCTCTATTAATTTATTATTCCATTCATGACATATTAAATATTTTTAATTGTGTATATTATTTGAATTTACATCCATGAATCACTTTCATTTAAGGTAACATAATTCTTGAAATCTTACTCCTATACCACTTTCATCAAGTCTCCAAAATATCTATTATATTCCTTATTTTTTTAAAAAAATTAATAATAATAATAAATTATTATAAAAATTCTGATTCATAATGACATGTGTTTAAAGTAAACTTAATCATGACATGAATTTAGTGAAGGACTGATTTTTCATAATACATGAATTTTAAACCACCAAAAATATCTCAAAATAATTCTCCTATAACATTGATAAAACCCTCTATGTTATGACATGATCAATGAAATAATAATATAAACTATTTGAAATATACTAAGTCAACTATTTTTTAATAAAATCATTTGTTTAAAAATTATTAATGGTTTTTTAAAATTATCCTTACAAAATGGGTACTTTTCCCTATTTCCATAGAGGATGTGGAAATTAATGATTTCTATGAAATCCTTAATAAATCTTTATAACCCTTATATAATTTCAAATGATACTTATGGAAAAAATAAAAAGGAATGAAAATGACCATTTTGGTATTTCTAATGACCAATATATAGTATTTAATGACTCCTATAGAATCAAAGTTTCCCTGGTATTTTTTCACTTTCAAAAAATGAAACTTAGGGTCTCAAAAATGACCATTATGTATATATAGTCTCCTAAACTACATTTTTTCATTTACCAAAAAAATAACATAATTATATAAGTAATAAAACATAGTATAGGATCCATATAACCTTATGGTACTCAAAATTATTTTCATAGAGCTTTATCCTCTACTATTTTTCAATCTTTATGATATAATTATCCATACATAAGTGATGCCTACAAATATATATAGACTCTCTCAAGAAATTTTATAATTCATTGGATTTACAAGACATACTCTTAATTTTTTTTATAATCATCCAAGACAACTTATTTATTTTCATGTTACATCAATTCCATATTTATAAAAAATCGAATATTATATGATTCGATTGCAATATTCTTCAACTTTAAATGTTTTTCAATTATCATGATCTATTACCAAGATTCCATTATCAAAATATTTATCTATAATCACTAACTACATGTGAGAATACCATTTCAAATATTTATATGAACTATAATACTACATTTCATTCCCTTTGATAATAAAAACATTAATAGGTTTTTCGTCACATTAGATTACTTACCCGATCCAGATAACTCTTCCTAACTACTATGAAATGTATCATTAATACACTCCCCAAGTTTCCCTGTTCAAAGGATTTGTGTAGGAAATAAGATAAAATATAAATGTATAAAATATCATCGAACAAACTCAAATGAATTATCCTATTTTATTATTTCCTTCACTATGGATAGTATCTCTCCTTATTTTCTCAACATAAAATAATCCTAAGAACCTGGAAAGAAAACAAGTAATACTCGATAAAGAAAAATAGAGTTTAATCTTATAAACCACCTAATTTTTAATGAGGTGGTTGAACATAAAATTTAAACCAAATTCTCTCAAATTTTGGATTTTCTATGGGTTTAGTCAATATATCTGCTACATGTTGATCAGTCCCAACAATGTAATCCATGATGACTCTTTAAGAACATTATTTTTAATAGAATTATACTTGGTCACTAAGTGTTTAGTCCAATAGTCCTAAAATTAATTTATTATTATCTTGATAACACCCTTTTTGTAACAAAATATTAACCTTGGTTTTTTAATATTTTTAGTATGATCCTACAACCGTCATTTGACCCACTAATGTTTGAAGAATTATGGGGTTACTAAAATACATTCTTCCTCATCTAGATTTTAATGAACTATAATTATATCATTTAAATTTCCATACTTATAATTATTTCATATGGTATAACTCACATTAAATCACATATATAACACAATAAAAACATTATAAATTAATATTTAATTAAATAATAATCTTTATCGGAAATTAAAGAACCTAAACCAATGAAATGGTAAGGTGAGTATTGGGTAAGTAATATCACCCATATAAATAGTAATCCAGCCAATAGAATTATAACCTCACATATAAAAGTATAAAAAGTTGATAGATCTTATAAATGAAAATGTGATATATTTACATCATGTTATAAGTAATTAAATATTTTAAAAAAGTCTTAACCAATTATTTGTATTTTTATTAAACAAAAAAGTTTAATTAAAATTTTATGATTAACATAATGAAATAAAATAGATTTTATTTTCAATAAATATATTCAAAAATCATGTTTTTTTCTATCTATTATAAAATAATTTTTTGAGATATTAATTGATTTTTAAAAGTTTTATAAAATCATATATAATATTTAAATTTGTATTTTTCAAGTAAATGATGATTTTATTTAAAAATTATATTTCAAATATTTATAAAATAATTTTCATAAAATGGAATCCATTTTTAAATTCTAAGTGTCACAACATGGATATAGTGAACTTTTGATATTTTTTGTAAAATAATTGATTTTTTTGTGAATAGTGAAATACAGAACTTTATGATATATAAAATTATATGTTAAATACACTATTTAATGAGGAATTTCTAATATAAGAATTATAATATCAATATACCCTTAATAATTCAATATTTTTAATAATATTCTAAAAACTATTGATTTTCTTGAGCCAAAATAATAAAAAAATAAATAAAATAACCAAAAAACACCCACCTCCACTATAAATACCACCCCACCCAACCTCTTTTCCCCACAGCTCTACATCCTTGAATCTTATCCAAATTCTTCACAGTCCTCATCCTAAGTCTCCCCCATGTATATGATCCTTCTTTCTCTACAAAAGAAAAATCCAATTCCCCTAAGGAGATTCTCAAGGTGAATAATTCAAGAGGTAAAAACATCCTCCTTTTTCTATTAATTTCTTTTCAATTTATTTCTTTTATTTTCCTTTATTTTCATCTCATATACTCTCTATATCTAAGTGATTTGATAAATCTATAATCATTTATAAATTTTATTTTTATTTTTTTCATGGAACCACCCATCGTTAATTCTATTCCCCTCTCTTTTTGATCTAAAAATGAAAACATCATCCGTGATGCATTGATTTATCGCATTCAAGGACGATGTGTTTTCAATTTCCCTTACCACCATCAATGAATGTCATAAAAAAATTTACAATTAAACCATATTTTAATATAATATTTATTTAATGTTTTATAAACATTATATATACAAAATATTAATTAATAAAAAAACTAGTTAGTGATGATCAAAAAACGACAAAATAATCGGAATGGTTATCATTAAAGTTATTTCGAATTAATCATCCTAACATATTGAAGAAAAATGATATATTAGACTATTTAATATTATGTATTCCCATTAATAAAATATTATTTCAATTCTGTACAACTATTCTCATTTTATGTGATTTCCCATACATGTATACAAGTAAACCGATCATGAAAACCAAGGAAACCAATGATCACAGAATGCTGAAATTGAATCTTATAACTCATTAGAAATGACATTAGTGAACTTAATAAAATTATAATTAATAATATACATGTATAAAAGGTTCATAATTAATTAATTAATGGATTTATTTTGAATATCAAGGAAATTAATTACAAGTGCAAAACACATTCAGACCTAAGTTAGGGGATTCTCTTTAAACCATCATTTTTTCCATCAGGTTACGCATACCATACCTTAACCCCAATTTAATTATTTATTCATTTTATTTAATTCTTATTCATTCTTTTTCCATATTTCAAACTCATGTATGAAGATCTGATCATCCTTATTTTATGGGAAATACATGTTTTAAAAAATGTCCCCTTCTTAATTGTTCTCGATAATACAACCCAATTAAAGGAAACATCTCTATTTTATACCTGTTCTAATTTTCACTACATAATATATTTTATGGAACCATTATTTTTATAAAATCATACTTTTTATATTAAAAAAATACCATTATTCATTTCTTGTTTTATAAAAACAATTTTTCCTTTTTCGTTTTAACCAATATTTAAATTTTTTTATTAAATTGCACTAAAATGGTTCATTTATAAACTATATTAAACAATATTTTAATCATTTTGAGTTCACCTTGATAATATTAATTAGGGTATATTCCTATTTTCTATTATTAATGTCCATTTATTAATTAAATCCCTTCTTTGACGGACACCATTACGATATTCATTTTTTATGACTTATGGCCTGATTATGATATCCAATTACTTCCATGGGTAACCCTCATACTGTAATCTTAATTTGGACCACATATTCATGATCATTCTAAAATTTCTTCACTCAAATATACCTCCAATGCATTGGGTAATTTGTAGTCTTATGATATGTCATGTGCAATGGTCTTGGTGGATAGCCTTGACTGATGCTCCTCTATTTGGAACAGTCTTGGTGGTTATCCATAACTCATCCTATACTATGTTCAATGGTCTTTGTGGATAGGATTGACTCATGATCCTCCATCTTAAATGGTCTCAGAGGTTATCCTTGAAAAATTCTTATTCCCTGTTGTATGTTCTTTCCATATTTCTATGATTCAATAGTTAAATGATCCCATGTTATATATATTATGATTCCAAATGATTATTCAGGTTCCATTCCTTTTTATGTCATCATGTTATGACTTCTAAACCATGTTATATTATTTATTCATATGTTTATACCCTTACTAGGGTTTTTATCTCATCCCTTTTTCATGTATTCTACAAGTTATCCTATGAATATGTAAGATATAAAAGGATATTAGTATATCTTTATGGAGTTTTAATAAAATATGTTTTATTTTGGATATATTTTCTTACTTTGGTATACATATTATTCCAAATAAACTATACTTTATGATCTCTAGTTTTTATTTTATGGAAATTTATCCTTGAAATCATTTAATAATATTTGTAAAATTCAAGGGTTTTTATAGTTTGTATCACACAATGATCAAGTTATTTTTGGACATTATGACTAGATCACTTTAGAATGAACCCTAGGGATAATTCTACAATTATGGATAACCTATATTGAAACATAGGGAATAAAAACCTAGGATATTATTTTCATTTACATGATTATCCATCTATTTTCATAGTTTTCTATAAATATTCATAATTTCTTATGTATTCAAACCACATTGATTGTAATTTATTTTCTTAGATAGTGGTTGGAAATAAGAAAATCCATGACAACAGTCAATGTTTTAGGAAATGTGATGTTTTCCAAAATAAAATTACAATTATTATGGTAACGGGAGATCAAAAACTTATTACACTACTTTCTCAACTTTCTCCACTTATGAATATTAACATGATTAACATGGAATACCATTCTTCTCTTAAAAAAGATAAATTTTCGGTCGAATACTTTATGCGAAAAGGCCTATAGTTTTTAGTGTATATTCATATTTTCAAATAATATAACAATGGATTATATCTAATGAGAAGATATTATAGATCCATTAGTTCTCATAAGAACTGAATGTTAGACTTGTGGACTATCATTTTGATGGGGAAGCTGATTAGTGGGGGGTTTCGATCAAGAACACGACGCCCAAAGAGGATATTTATTCCAATGATAGGTTAGAATTCATGAAAATATTTTCCAATAAATATTTTTGATGAACCCTCTATATCATGACAGAGAGAGTGTTCCTCAGAATATAGATAACAAAAGATGAGTCTATCAGGGAATTTAAAGCAAACTACACAAAGATTGCACAGTACTCCCTTGACTTTTCCGTGAACATTGAAATAAAGGTAGATCACTTATTTAGTGAACTAAATATGGGTCTATGAAAAGATTTAGTGATACGAGACTTTGATTTCTATGATGACATTTTACAGTGTTCCCTTAAGTTTGAAATAGATATCAGAGACTCTTAGTGGTCTCGTGATCCTGAAGATGAAAAATGGAAAATGGAGTTTGATATGGTATGATCAGCTAATAAATTCCATGACGGAAATAAAACCAAATATCCGACATTTCAAAGTTATGGGAAGAAGAATCATGGGAACTATCTAAAGGGAACTAGGAGATTTTTTGAATGTGTAGGAATGAGGAATCTAGATAATAACTACTAAAGGGATATGAATAATGTCATTAAAGTTGAAGAAGAATGGAAGGTTCATATCAACATTCATCCTTTAGTGTAGTGTTTCAACTCCTCTGAACATGGGCATTATGTGAACCATTTCCCTAATCCAAGGGTTTTCGATGGTAGTTGATAACAACAACCTATATGAAATCAATGAATAGAATATGTTATCACTATAATTGAGGTGGATCCCAACAATGGTGTATCAAAAAGTACCCTAGTTATTCATTCAAGAATAGTGAACATAATATTTGATTTTGGTTTTATGAGTTCTTTCATATTTTCACATTTAGTAGAACTATTCAAAACCATATCAAAATACAAAGGTAGAGTTATCTATGAGAATAAAAAATCGGTCCATTATTACATACAGAGTATATAACTCCTCCCTGAATAATGTTTGTGGACTGAATCTCCCAAAAAATATTATCTTGCTTCCATTGGTGGATTTTGATGCAATATTGGTCATGGATGGCTATCTCAATACATACCCAATAATGATAATCAAGAAAGGGAGATCACTCTTCACATGCCAAGGAATCATAAAATTATGTACAAGTGTAATGAAGAGGATGAATCTCCAACCGAATTATTATCTCAATTTTGGATATTATTTCCATATGGAAAAGAATATCTACCTCAAATGAATGAGAAAAAGGAGAGTATCATGCTTGAATACATTCCCATTTTGAGGCACTACACTGATGCGTTCCCTAAACAATTTCTTGGTCTTACTCCTAAATGAGAAGTTGAGTTCCAAAATGAACATATTCTTAGATCTCTGCCCATATCAAGGACACCTTAAATAATGGCCACCATTGTGTTGGCAGAACTAAAGAAGTAGTTACAAGAGAATTTGTACAAGGTTTTTATATACTCGAGTGCTTCACCATGGGATATTCTAGTCCCCTTCAACAAAAATAAGGATGGATCAATGTGCATCTATAATGATTATCACAGGCATAATAAAATAATGATAAAGAAAAAGTATCCCCTGTCATGATTTTTTCAATCAACTAAATTAGAAAAATTATTTCTCTAAGGTGGACCTTCAGTGAGGATATCACCAATTAAGGGTGAAGAAAGATAATATTCCCAAGGATACCTATAAAACAAGGAATAAACACTATGATTTCATAGTGATGTACTTTGGAATCATTAATTCTTCAACAATATTCATGGACATAATGAATAGAGTCTTTAGAGATTACCATGAAATACATGTGGTAGTATTTATTGATGATATTTGGATACACTCTAAGATAAAGGTGGAACATGAAATGAATTTGAATACTATTCTAAA
This sequence comes from Viscum album, assembly GCA_963277665.1. Taxonomy (NCBI): domain Eukaryota; kingdom Viridiplantae; phylum Streptophyta; class Magnoliopsida; order Santalales; family Viscaceae; genus Viscum; species Viscum album. The sequence goes on along the minus strand of OY728141.1, from coordinate 2,081,897,714 downwards.
GAAATTATGAAGGGAGAAAATCTATCAAAAGTACAGTAAATGTGAGATATGGATTGAGGAAGTATCATTATTAGAGATTATTATCACCAGTAAAAGATGAAATGGAAATTGAAGAGTGGATTAGGCCAACATGTATAAAGGATATCTTTAATTTCCTTGATCTATCAGGGAATTACCGATGACTTTTGAATAACTTCTTTTTAATGTTAAAACAACTTTCCAAACTGACTCATAAGGGAGTAAAGTTTATTTGGACCCCTAAATGTGAAGATTACTTCAATGAGTTGAAAAAGAGGGTTATCATTGCACCAGTTCAAACAATAAAAAAAATTGGGGAACTATATGTGGTGTACATAGATGCTTCAAAGAATAACATAGGTTTTTTACAAATAGAAAATGATAAAGTGATAGTATATTCCTCAAGGAAGAAGAAAATTCATGATCAAAACTATATCACACTTGATCTAGAGATGGCTATTGGGATCTTTTAATTGAATATATTTCAGCATTATCTTAATGGGGAGAAGTGTAATATATATACTGATCGTAATAGAATCAAATATATATTTACACAAAAGGACTATAATATAATCTATACAATATGGTTATATATCATGATGGATTATTACTTTGTATTCCACTACCATACTGGTAAAGAGAATATGGTGGTGGATTATCTATGTTGAAAGGATCCTACATCTTTATCAATGATGATAATTGATAAGTATATGATCTTATTAGACTAAAAAATTATAGACATGGGAATATCTATGGAAGGATTATTATAAATAACTTCTCAAATTATTTCTCAACCATACATTATGGAGAGAATAAATGATTATTAACGAATTGATATATAAATTACGAAAAAGGATAAATTTATCAATAATGGGGAATCCTCAGTGTTCTAATTGGATGAGGAAGGATTCATGAGATTTGGTTCATGACTATGTGTACCATAAAATCAATATAGGAAGAAAGAGATTCTAAATGACACATATAGATCAACCTTATCTATACACCTTTTAAGTACAAAGATGTATTGAGATCTCTAAGTTAACTATTGGTGGGACAATATGAAGAATGAGATTACTAAGTATACATAAAAGTGCATATTATGTTAAAAAGTGAATGATAAAGGAATAAGAATAAGGAGGTTATAAAACCATCACCCATACCAACATGTATATGGGAAAACATCACTATAGAACTTTTTACTAGACTTCCAAATACATCTAGAAGAAAAAATGTTTTATGGGTTATTATGCATCATATTACAAATACATCTCACTTTATCACAATTTGAGTGGACTTAACTCTAGGTTAACATTCATAGATATACATCTATGAGGGGGTAGGGATGCATAGTGTACCACTGTCAATTGTATTTGATCTTAATTTTAGATTCACCTCAATGTTCTAGAAAATTTAACAACATTTTCTTAACACTGATCTGAACATTAGTATGACCTATCATAGCCAAACTGATGGCCAATGTGTGTGGATAATTCAGAAACTAAAAGAATTATTGAGATTCTATTCTATATAATTCAAAGGAGGATTATACCAACACTTACCTCCAGTGGAGTTCTCCTACAATAACTGTTTCTACTCGAGTATCCAAATGGATCCATTTGATGCCCATTAAGGGAAAAGATGAAGATCACTAATATGTTGGGATGAAGTTAGTGAACATAAGCTACTAAGACCTTAAATGGTTAGAAAAGTTGAAAATTATTCTACAACACATCAATAAAGCCCACAATTGACAAAAGATATATGCATACAATCATCAATTGGACTTGGAGGTTGAGGTTGGAGATATGGTATTCCTCTGCATATCTCCATGATACAAGATCATGAAATTTTGGAAGTAAAGAAATATAAGTCTCAAGTGCATCGACCCCTTAAAAATCCATCATCATGTTAATTTTATGGACTATCAAATAGAACTCCGACCTACCGTGTATTAATTTAATGATGCGTTTCATGTATCCCTTTGGAGGAATTACTGACTATATCACTCACATGTACAAAATATAGAGGTGGTATAGTTGTAAAGTGATATCTCTTAAGAGGATAATCAAAAGAAGATATTGGATCAAATAGATAATGTTTTATGCAAAAAACCACTCACATGGTTAAATTTGTATGGTAGGACAATAAGTACGAAGATGAAATATGGTAACCAATGGAAGAAATGAAGGAGAATTACCCTCAACTTTTTATCATTAGTTTTTAAAATATAATTTCGAGCTGAAATATCATAAGGGGGAAGAATGTGACAACCCATATTTCTATGAATTAAATTTACCCCCATATAATTATTTCTTATAGTATAAATCAAAAAACTAACATATAGAACACAATAAAAAGTATCTAAATGACAAATAAATGAAATTAGTGGTTTTTTAAATATTTAAAGAGCCTAAACCAATAAAATATTAATGTAACCTTTGTAATAGTAATATGACCCTTAGGAATAGTAATTAGGCCAATTTAATAGTAACTTCAACTATGAATGTATAGATAAAATTTAGGTTTCTTATAAGATAAAATTTTAGTTTTTTTATGAATTTGGATAAGTATATAAATATTTTAAAAATGATAAACTATATATTGGTATAATTATGAAACATAAAATTTGCATACAATTTTATAAAGTATATAATGAATTAATAGAAAATTTATTTTTTAAAAATGGATTAATAAATTATAATCTTTTTGTCTTTTGATTATACGATAATTTTATAAGGCCTTAATTGATTTTTCAAGGTGTTATAAAATAAATTATAATTTTAAAATTAATATTTTTGAGTAAATGATGATTTTAATTAAAAATTAAATTTATCATATTGATAAAATTATTTTCAAAAAATAGAGTCCATTTTTGAATTAAAAACCTCAAAAAATGGTTTCTTTTTATAATACATTTGAATTTTTAGCGAATTGTGAAAGATGAAAACTTAAGGTATATAACATTATAACATAAATACTATATTTCTTGAGTAATTTTTTTTAAACACTATAATACTAAAATATAATTATTTATTTATTATATTGAGTGATAAGGTTGAATGTATTGACATTTTTGATCCAAAATAATAAAATAATGAATAAAATAATAAAAAACCTATCTTCTCCACTATAAATACCACCTCTCAACACCTCTTTTACTCACACCTCATAAGTCTTAAAGCTTGTACAAATTCTTCCCAATACTATTTCTAAGTATATCCCCTTCATCTACAATAATTTGGCGTCAATAAATTGCTATCCTAACAACCCTATAGAGGTTCTCAATGAGAGTAATTCAAGATGTAAAAACATATTTCCTTTTCTTATAATATCTATTCAATTTATTTTCTTTTGTCTTCCATTTATTTCCTCTACCGACATCCCTTTATCCAAGTCACATGATAAATCTAGTATATTTAATATACTATAATTTCATTTTTAATGGAAAAATTCATCATCAATTCTCATTCCCTCTCCCATTATTCTAAAAATGGAAGCATCATCTGTGATGCATTGACTTATAGCATTCAAGGATAATGAGTTTTCAATTTTCATCACCTTCTTCATAGATGGTCATAAATCCAATTTAATATTTAAAATAGATTACAATATACATATTATATATTATCTAATGATTTAGAACTAGTATATACATATATTATTAATTAAAAAAAATAAAAATAGTTCATAATTATTGAAAAAATAACAAAATAAAATAAATTTTTATCATTAACATTTTATATAATGAATCATCATCTCATCTCGAAAAAATGATACATAAGACCATTTAATACTGTTAATGTTCATTAATAATATATTATTTCAATTTTGGAAATATATTCTGATTTTACATGATTTTCCTTTCATGTATACTAGTAAACCGATCATCAAAACTTAGGAAATAAACAATCACAAAATGATGAAATAGAATTTTATAACTATTAGAACTTCCCTTAAATGAACTTGATAAAATTATAATAAAAAATTCATGTGTAAAAGTTTCTTAATTAACTAATTAATTAATTTACTTGATTATCCATTCCATTATGTACAAGTGCAGATCACTTTTGGATATAAGGTAAGGGATTTTCCTTGAACTGTCATTTTTTCCATCAGGGTACGCTTAATCTCTCTTTACCCCAATACAATTCTTATTTATTTTTATTTAATTATTTAAAATTATATCGATATATTTGAAAATATTTTATTCATATCATATAATCCTCCTATAATGGAAAACAAATTATTTAAAAAGGTCCCCTTCTCAATTCTTCCTGACATGCTAGCCCAATTAAAGAGAACTTCCAAATTTCAAACCCATTTTCATGTACACTTCATATTATATTTTAATCCAAAATTAGTTTTCTAAAATCATTCATTTTAACATTAAAAATTATCTTGGTTCATTTACTATTTTATAATAATAATTATTCCTTTTCCATTTTATAGAATCTTTATAATATTCCATTAAACTACACTAAAGTGAAAAATTTATAATGTTTCTTAAACAATATTTTTTCATGTTTTCATTTTAGTTGGACATAATTAACCATTACCTATTAATTTTTCCCTTATGAATGAGTATTTATTATTTAAATCCATTATTTCATGGAAACCATTCTGATATTTCAGGTTTTTATTCATTATGACTTTATTATAATACCCAATCCATTCCATGGGTAACCCTTATGATTGATTCTTCATGTGGCACACATATTCATGAAATTGTTTTGATGGTTGTACCCAAATAATTCTTTAATGAATTGGGTAATTTTTAGTCTCATGAGACTTCATGTGAAATGTTTATTATGGTTAGCCTTACTCGCACTCCTCTCTGTGTAATAGTCTTGGTGGTTAGCCTTGACTCATGCTCATCCATGTGTAATGGTCTTAGTGGTTAGCCTTGACTCATCCTCCTCCATGTGAAATGGTCTTTGTGGTTAGCCTTGACTCATGCTTATGTAATGTTGTATGTTTTTTTCCACATTTCTATTATTCAATGATTACATGATCCTATGTTCAATATTTTATGCTCCCATATGTTTATTCATGTTCCAATCCATTTTATATCAAAATTATTGTGCCTTATAACCCATGTGATATGCTTTATTAATATGTTTATACCCTTATTGTTCTTCTTATCTCATCCCACAAATCATGTATTTTATAGTTTATCCAATTAATATGTAAGAATTAAATGGAATTTAGGATCTCTTTATGGATAATAAATAAAATATGTTATATTTTCTTTTATTTTTTTTGTTTTATGTATTAAATCATCCAAATACACTATAATTTATGATCCTTAGTTTGTATTTGAAGTCTACTTATGATTAAAACAATATAATAATATGTGTAAATTCTAGGTCCATTATGCATACTATGAGATATACTCTCTTACCACTTTCACATCAAACTCACACACATAGTTATTATGTAAAATTCACCTCTACATATAGATGTAGAATCCATCACATCACCCAACCAATTAACATTAGAGAAGGATAATAGATCATCCTCCATTTATAAATTTAAGAGTATATCATATGTGAGAGTATAATGAATAAAACTTATTATTCTCTTTACTAATTTTAGATGATCCACTTTAAGATAGCATTAAAAAAATATTCTAAAAAATTCATAGATGATTTCTGACTGATTTATTTTGTAGTACATTATGCTTCCAATAATTTTTACATGTAATGTATGTTTATCAATCTTTACAATTTTATAATTCATATAATTTGTTCCAAATATATTATAATATGATATAGTTTTTCAATCATTCATGTCTAACTTCCTATGAAACCCTTTTACATACATAGCTAATAAGAGAAAAGTATGTTTCTCTTTTAAAAACATTTATAGCCGAAAATGATATATGAGATCTCTTATCATTAAAATATAAAATTCTAACTTCATGAAATAAATTAATACTACAACTGATTAATTTTTATAAGAAAATATTATATCATATGTATATAGTATAATCATAAATTTCTCTTCATTTATGTGTTCAAATAAATATTACAATATCCACCCCCTCTCTTAAATTCCAATTTCATCCAGTTTGTGTCTGATCAAACACATCATGATTATGGTGCCTTCTTTTGAAAATACAGTTCCTTATTTAGTATTCAACTACATTTTCAAAACATCTATAAAATCCCATGACTTCATCAATGTAATCATCCTATTTTATTACACCATTTTAGAAATACATTTTCACATCCATCTAAAAAATCCGATAGCTATAAAGAATTTCTACATTCAATATGATATTGTTATTCTCGAGTCAATATAATGGTGTAATGGTTTCTTCAATATAAATTACATCTATTTGGGGAAAAAAATTTCATACCATTCATGCCTTATTTAAATATACAATACCATGTTCATAATTTTTTAGGAAGAACCAATATATTCCAATTACATTGTGATTTTCACATTTCTCTGCAATTTCTCTATTTTTGTGTTCTTTAATATGGTCTAGCTCTTAGTTAATGGATATTATCCCTAAATATTCCTTCATATCATCTTTAAATTATATTGGCTCAATATTGGAATATAATGAAACATGTTCCACTATTCTTATCTTTCACATCTAAGTGGGTGTATCCATACCACAAATTATATTAGCTGGATAAATTTATTTACTCTGATATATTTTATAAGATATAGACTAAATTTCATTTGGAATTATTTCCTCCTATAACATGGATTTAAAAATATAGTTATTAAAGAATCATTTTATATCCATTAAAAAATTTTTAAAATGTCAAAATATTCTTTAAATACTTTATCCAAGATTGAAATCCTAGAATTATTCCCTTCACCCTCCTCGATAGCCTTGAAATATTTACTTTCTGTGACCACTTGTTTTGTTTTTATTAATAATTTATAATCTTTTCACTTTGTTTAATGTACCATGAGCACACATTCATTAGCTGTAATGAAATATTTTCCATTATTTCTATTATTATTCAAATTTAGAATCTACTTCCAAAAACATAGGAGTTCATCCATATTAGATTCCTTCCATGAAACATCTCATAGGGGGTTGGTTCATCTTTAGATCTTAATATTTTTCCTTTTTATTTAAAATTCAACCTCTGCTTCTTCCTTCTAGTATTGATGAGATATATCAATTTCTATATGTATTGATTTATTTATGTCGTTTTTCCTTTTGTTTCTCCATTGAACTAGACCACTATGTTTAAGATTTCATACTAAATATACCATTTATTAAATACCATGTTCTTCTATATAATACACTACATAAATATATGTTTCAAGTGATATTATAATGTTAGTGTGGAAAGTATCATTCTCTAATATCCTTTGGTACCACATCAAACACATCATACCATACTTCTTGTTCTGCAAGAACATGATTAAAGAAATTCTATTTTAATCATTCGAAAAGAGAATTAATAATATTTACTCTCATGTTATTATTAAGCTCATTGGGTCATAAACATTGTTTTTCACTAGATAAATAAATTTACATGACCCAATCCTATTATATTGATATAAATTGTGTACAATATTCTAACACAAACATATATATCACATACTCTTTCAGTTACACTTCAAATTGTTATTTCCACTATTATATTCATCTTTGATAGGTTCTCTATACTTTTATGGTTTATTTTATCCCATCCACTTCTAAAAAAAATTATTCTCTTCTTTCACCACATAGAAACAAATATTATAATTACTATTAATTGAATAAACAAAACCACTTGTTCTCAAACCACTCATGAGAGAACTTACATATTTTCATTTGATTATTAAACCTCTTTATTTGAAGTTAAACTTTAACATGTACTCATATAAATAATTAATTCATAAATGGTTGGAAAATGTCTCTCCAAAAGAATGTGCTTCATGCGTCGAATGGTTTTCAAATTTTGTCACCCGTTGTTTCTACGGCATCCTGATCAGTGGTGGTGCCTCTATCTCCGAAGGCGATCGTTCTAGGGTCCGAGCTCTTAGACAGCGCCTCGTCTCCCCGATGGGGGTCTCCTGCCCCTTCCCCGGGGATGAGGCGCCTGGTGCTGTATTTCAAGGAAGTGTTGTGTGGAATTGGTTCGGGCACGATGGATTTGTGTTTTCCAAATATTTCCCCATTCCCGCACTCGGTGGTGAGGAATGGTCCCCTTATTTTGCTAGTAGTTCCTATGTCTGTGTTCAACGAGGCAATTGCGGGACTCAAGTGGTTGCTTTTGGCACACTTCGGCTCTACAAAGCCCTCCCTACCAGTTTTCAAGCGATTTTTGGATTCCTAGGGGTTGTAGGATGGGGTTTTCCTTTCGGTTCTGCACAGGTTCCTGTTCTATTTGGTTCTTAATTTGAAGGTTGACTTCGTTCAGGCATGGTGCAATGCTCCCCGGGTATTGGGTCGTTGGCGTTTCAATCTCTCAAGATGGTCGATGGAGGTTCACTGGGGGAAGGAGTGCTCTCAGGCTGCAGTATGGGTATGCCTTCCAGGTCTCCTGCTTCCTTTTCAGAACAAAACTTTCCTCAAGGCCATAAGCAATTCCCTGGGTGGGTTCTTTTGCGTGGATGCGAGAACACATTGCGGCGAGGAGACAATGGTGCCTCAGATTTGTGTGGAGTTGGACCTGTCCTTTCCAATTCCAGAGTATCTTTCCATAAAGGTGTAGGACTTTGTATTATGGATCCAGGAAATCGTCTTTCTGGTGTTTCCCAGGTATTTACCATCTTGCCTATTGTAGGGGCATTCTGTCCAGATTTTCAGGTAACATAGTCAAGGTGGTCACCATCAAGAATCCATACACTCCTTTTCTAGGGGCCTGAAGAACAACGTTGGTTCGGTCCATGATCACTGATTTTCCACTAAATGAGGCTAATATTAATTGTTAATATATATAATATTCATGTTTTTTATTATTAATAAACACCATTTTAGTGAATTTTACACTTTGAACATCATTTCACATTATGATTGTAATACCTTCTTAAAATGCACTATTATGTGGTGCATTTTTTAACAAAATTTAAAGTACCGAATGATTCATCTGATTTTAAGGAATATAATTATACATATTTTAATTTGATATTTTGGGAAATTGATCTACACTTAAATATGAACATGTTTTATTCAGGGATCAATGGATAATTCATGGAATAAGATCGGGATATTTTGTGATGAAAGGAAACAATTCCGGAGAAGTCAGATTGGACACTAGCCCACTGATGAGACTGTGGGACCCACAGTATGAATCCAATGAAGCCCAAATTTGGTGGGAGGCTAGAAGACATAAATAGGAACAAACAATTATTCATAATCCAGTTATAATTCGGCCTCCATTAGGGTCATTTAAGAGGCCCACCTTAGAGATAAAATTCTGGGACAGATTGTGCGGCCTAGAAAAACATCCCACTATTCTAATCATATCTCCAAATAGAAAACTCAATATGGGTCCAAAATTTACAGGCGGTTAGGAGACATCCGAGGATCCAGTTTCTGCTTCTATGGACCACTCTGATTCGGCCATCTATATGGTATTTTAAGCATGTAGGCGGTTAGGAGACATCTGGGGCTCCAGTTTCTGCTTCTATGGACCACTCTGATTCGGCCATCTAAATGGTCTTCTAAGCACGTCTGTTCGGTGGATGAAAGCATTCTACCACCTCAGTTCAAATGTGGAAAATTCCAAGTTCCACAAGCTTTCCACCACCCTAGGCCTACCATAATCAAGTGGGATTCTTTGTACATTTAGAGGTTCTATGCGAGGCTTCCAAAATACCTATTTAAGGTAGTGGTGGTGGAATAGTTTTATCATCTTTGAAGCTTTGTTCAATTGTAATGTTATGATGCGATTTTGTTGTCTCAAGTTTGTCTTTCACATGTAAGTTGTTCAATTCACTTTAGTTTCTTAATAAAATCTATTATTTTCCTCTTATTATATTGTTCTTAATATTAATTTGATATTTTTGGTTCAAGGTGTGAATTTATTCACACTAAACCTTATGAAATTATTCACACAATGGTGCAGTGATCATTTTCTTTTATTTGTTTTCTTTACCTCTTCAATTCCTCCCTCATGAGTCTACTTCCCACTTCCATTGAAACCATAACATCAATGGAGGGATAACCCACTTATGGTTTGATCAAGGGAGTAGAAAGGGGCTGGATTGGATGTTATTTATCACCTCATTAATGTATAATCAGTTCTTTAATTGATATTTTTATTCGAGGATTTTTAAACTCCATCGTCCTTGTTGAATTTAAGGCCACACACATCATGTGCTAATACGATCTTTTACCTTGAAGTTCTCAAAACTTTGATCAGTAAAGTGTATAGGTGATTATTATTAAAGGGTTTAGGTATTAAACCAGTAGGTGATGATGTTGTTTTATCTTCTTAAATGAAACCATATCAAATATAATAAATTGAAATCATTGAAAAGGAAATACGTCCAATCCACCCCAAGTGATAATCTAAGATCAAATCACTCTTTTAAATTGAATTCACTTAAGTCTCTTAGATTTTACTTAAAACCATATAAAATCAACCCAAGGTGGACAGTTAATAGCCAAAAACAATCCATATAATGTACGTGTCTATAGGTTACTTCTTAGGTCTCTGAGGATTCGACAACCCAAGCTAGACTACAAGGATCGTCCTACCTTCTTCTTTTGGGTAAATTTGAGCGTGAATCAAATTTTGGTGCCATTGCCGGGTACCCAAGTAAGTCATCTATACACAAATTATATTCTCCCCCATTTCTTTTTTTCTCATCCAAATTCTCTTATCTTGTCCCTTTCTCATTTTTTTTATTTTGGTTCATGTCCGCCTACACCCGCGATCAATCAAACTGTCTAGTTTGGGTGGATAGTCCTGGGGTTGGGGAGTCAATTACACCAAGGGAACTCATTCCATTAGATCCTAATATTCCTAATACTCTAAAGTCAAAAATTGAGCCCATTTCAATGGAAGTTCTTCAAAGAAAGCAACTCATAAACCTTGGTGGAAACTGAAATGGAAACCCAAATGAGGCAGCCCCAAACTTGGGGAATGCAGTTGATCAAACCATGAATGACTACCTCACACATTCTTGGACCAATGCCCCCTCATGTATTAGACACAACTCCCTAGGAGATTCCAACTACATATTTAAACCCCATGTCCTAAACCATCTTCCCACATTCCATGGAATGGAGTCCGAGATGCCCTACCTTCACATTACGGAGTTCAATGACATTGGAGAAACCATGTGTCCCTGACATCAACTAGAATCAGCTATGATGAGGCTATTTCATTTTTATTTAAAGGATAGAGCTAAATATTGGATAAAAAATTTGATACCATCATCCATAAACTCTTGGGACCAACTACAAATAGAATTCTACAAGAAATACTTTCTCCACCACAAAACAATTGCACTTAAAAAGAGCATCCAAATTTTTTTTGAAAAAGAGGGAGAGTCATTCTATGAAACATGGGAGAGGTTCAAAGACACTCTAAACATGGTTCCACACCATGGTTTTTCTATTTCTGAAAAAGTGAGAATTTTCTATGAAGGGTTGGGTCCGAGGAACAAACAATTCATTGACATGATGTGTAATGTAACCTTTAAAAACAAAGCCCCAAATGATGCTTACGAGTATCTAGAGATCCTTTTTGAACAAAACCAAACATGGGAAACTTCACCTTATTCTGAAAAGCCACAAAAAATACTGGAATTCATACACTTAGATAAGAGGAAAGCCTTAGGTCTAAACTCGCAGCACTCTCTAAGAAGGTTGAAGAGATAAACCTTCGGAAAGTCCATGAAATACAAACTGTTGAACCTGTTTGCACAATTTGCGACAAGCATGACCATAAGAAAGACAAATACCCAACCATTCCATCCATAAAGGATGTTATTTTAGGAGGACCCCTAGCGGAGGTAAATGCTTTGAACTTTCAAAAGACTCAATACCAAAACAACCTCAACCCAAGGTATATTTACCACCCAGGCTTCCACTGGAAAGATAACCAACAACCTAGCCAACCACAAGGACAAAATCCTTCCCCCATCAGAACTACCAAACCCATAACCAGTTCCGAACCCAACCTATCCAATAACAACAACCAACATCCCATTTTCAACAAACCATCCCACCTCCAAAATATCCCCCCTGGATAAACAAATCTTCTCAAGCACCAACCCATACTGTTCCACAAAGCCTACTAGAACAACTGTGCAAACAAATGGAAAGGATAAACTCGGAAGTATCTTCCCTTAAACAAGAACTTCAAACCATCAAAACTATAAAGGCACCCATGCCTACTTAGGCGGTTCCATCCTCAACTTCAAGGGGAGAGTCAAGTTGTACTCAAACAACTCATGAAAAACTAAAGGCTGTGACTGTTTTAAGAAGTGGGAAATCAATTGAAAAACCTGAACAATTAATTCAAAACGCACCTGAAGATTCAAACACGGATGAAAATTAAAATGAACCAAATGATGAAACTAAAAAACACGATAACATTCCCAAAGAAAAAACTCTTCAACAAACAACCCCACAACCTGCCCCATTTCCTCAACGCATGAGGGGGAAAACCAAGCCTGAACTGAGTGAAACATTGAGGGAAATATTATCACAAGTCAAGTTGAACATTCCACTTCTCGATGCCATCCAAACCATAACTTCCTACTCAAAGTACCTTAAATACTTGTGTTATTTTAAAAGAAAATGTTCACATAAAAACCAAGTCCTTTTGGATGCTAATGTGAGTACCACCATTCAAGGGACCATTCCTTCTAAGTTGAAAGACCTGGGTTTCCCTTACATCAATGTTGAACTAGGAGAGATCAAAGTTGTGAAGGCCTTGTGTGACCTTGGTGCTAGTGTCAATCTCATCCCATATGCTATGTACTGCCAGTTAGTCCTAGAATAACTCCAACCGACATCTGTCACACTTCAACTTGTTGATCATAGCATTAGGGTTCCAAAGGGGATTTTAAAGGTTGTTCTGGTAAAGGTTGAAAACTTCATCTATCCTGCTGACTTCATTGTCATTGATAACCATCCAAACTTAGGAAATAAGGAATAAACCCCAATCATCCTTGGTCGTCCCTTCCTTGAAACAATCAACTCAGTTATCTGAGTCCAAAATGGGAACATGACCATCACCTTTGGAAACATGAGTCTAGACTTGAACATCTATAATGCAAGCTCACAAATAAGGGATTATGAGGACATTCATGAAGTAAACATGATAGGAAGCATTGATAATGAATCCATAGAACATCATAGAATATTTGATGGATGTTTAAGTCAGGATGAGATTGATTTCCTTTGTTCACATGAAGGAAGTTTATCTCCTTGGCTTGAATCATTTTCAAATTGCTCTTATTATGAAGTCTTAGGTCCAAAAATTAGTGAAACCTTTAAAACATTCTTCCCTAAATCTGATCAAACCAATATTGTAGCTAAAACTTCTATATGTGGGGAATAAATCCTATCTGAAACTCTAGGAAACAAAATTGATATTGATCCAATGTCCCAATATTCTTCTGAAATTCCGAACCAACCTGATCTTGAATTGAAGGAACTTCTCGATGCACTCAAGTATGCCTTCCTGGGGGACAATAAAACACATCCTATTGTCATTTATTCTTCTCATGAATCCAATCATGAGAAGATTCTTCTAGATGTCCTTAGAAAACATAATAAAGCCATTGGTTGGACCATGTTTGATATTCCTGGGATTAGACAACTTATCGGGACTCATAGGATTGTTCTAGAATTTGATTCAAACCCATGTCATCAACCTCAATGACGAATCAATCATAATCTCATGTAGTTAGTAAGTAAGGAACTTCTAAAATTGTTAAAAGCTGGTATCATATATCCCATAGCTGAGAGTGAGTGGGTGAAACCAATCTAAGTGGTTCTAAAAAAGTCTGTAATCACAGTGATAACCAATGCGGATGGAGAAATTCTTCCAACAAGGGTGAGTAGTGGATGGAGGGTCTGCATTGAATATAAGAATCTAAACTCATTCACCAAGAAGGACCATTTCCCCTTACCATTCATTGACCAAGTCCTTGAGAGAGTGGCAGGTCATTCCTTCTACTGTTTCTTAGATGAGTACTCAGGGTATAATCAAATTGAGGTCAACCTAAAGGATCAAGGGAGACTACATTCACATTCCATTAGGCACCTTTTCTTTCAAACGCATGCCCTTCGGGTTATGCAATGCCCCTGGAACCTTCCAACGGTGCATGATGGGAATCTTCTCAGACATGGTAGGGGGTTTTCTTAAGGTCTTTATGGATGACTTCTCTGTGTTTGGGGATACATTTTAGGGATGTCTAAGGAATGTAGAGGGAGTATTTTCAAGATGTGAAGAAAGGAATCTGGTCCTAAACTGGGAAAAATGAAATTTTATGGTTAAAGAGGGACTAGTCCTGGGCCATCTATTCTCGAGTAGGGGTATTGTAGTTGATAAAGAAAAGGTTGACATCATTCGTCTCCTTCCATCACCCAAAATTTTCAAGGAAGTGAGGTCTTTCTTAGGACATGCTGGATTCTATAGAAGATTCATCAAGGAATTTAGTTCAATCTCCCGTCCCCTTTGTGCTCTACTAGTAAAGGATGCTCCATTTGTTTGGACAGAAAGCTATGAGGGTTAATTCTCAACCCTCAAATCCTCTCTCACCTCTCCTCCCATTATGAAATCTCCAAATTGGAACCTTCCTTTTGAACTTATGTGTGATGCCAGTGACTTTGCTGTTGGAGATGTGTTAGGACAACGTTGTGATAAAACTCCTTATGTCATTGATTATGCAAGAAAATCCTTAAATGATGCCCAAATCAACTACACCACTACTGAGAAAGAGTTACTTGCTATTGTGTTTGCTTTAGATAAGTTTAGGTCCTACCTCTTAGGATCCCCCATCACTGTGTTCACTGACCATTCCGCACAAAAATACCTCTTCCAAAAATAAGATACTAAGTCCAGACCGATTAGGTGGGTACTTCTCTTACAAGAATTTGACCTCACAATCAAGGATAAAAAGGGCGTTGAAAATGTTGTATCTGATCACCTCTCTAGGATGGAATTCAAAGACAACTCAAATCACCTTTCTGTGCCTGATTCATTTCCTGATGAACACCTATATTCTGTGAGTGACTGCCCTTGGTATGCCGACATATCCAATTTCTTATTTACAAGAGTCATTCCAAAATTCATAGGGACTCAAGCTCGAAGGAAATTCCTTTCTGATGTTAGAAACTATGTGTTTGATGATCCATACCTCTATAAGTTCTTCCCTGACCAAGTCATTAGGAGGCATGTCCCAGAATCTGAACAAGAGTCCATCCTTAAATTCTATCATAGTGAGGCATGTGGAGGTCACTTTTACTCTAAGAAAACATCTTATAATATTCTTCAATGTTGTATTTTCTGATCCACCCTCTCAAGGGACTCCTACACATTTTTTCAAAGCCATCCTAAGTGTCAACAAGTAGGGTCCATCACAAAAAGGAATGAAATGACACTCACTCCCATATTAGTGATTGAAATCTTTGACTATTGGGGAATTGATTTCATGGATCCCTTCTCAAACTCTAGGGGATATATTTACATTCTCTTATCTATCTATTATGTCTCCAAATGGGTTGAGTCCATTCATACAAAATCCAATGATCATCAAACTCTGATTAGATTTCTCGAGGAAAATATCTTCTCTAGATTTGGAATTCCTAGGGCTATCATTAGTGATCATGGAAATCATTTTTTCAATCTTCCATTCTCATAACTCATGAAAAAATATGGAATTTCTCACAAAGTGTCCACTTATTACCACCCGCAGACCAATGGTCAAGCTGAGTTAGCCAATCGTGAAATCAAACAAATTCTTGAGAAAACTGTTAATCCTTCTAGGAAAGAATGTTTCGAGAAACTCTTACATTCTCTTTGGGAATACTGTACAACATACAAAAACATCCTAGGAATGTCGCCATATAGGTTTGTTTATGGAAAATCATTCCATTTACCTGTTGAAATTGAGCATAAGGCCCTTTGGGCAATTAAGAAAATGGATTATGACCTCTTATTGGCTGGAACAAAAAAGGAAATTAGATCTCAATGAACTGGAGGAACTAAGTATGGAGGCTTATGAAAATTCAAGGATGAATAAAGATATAGTTCAAGACTACCAATCTAGTAATATCAAGGTCAAACATTTTGAACCGGGAAAACTTGTGCTCTTGTATAGTTCAAAACTTCATTTACACCCGGGAAAGTTAAGGTCTAGATGGTTAGGACATTTCATAGTGTAGAGACCCTAAGCTTAACGTACATGGACATTACATTACTTTTGCGTAATATTTAGTACATAACAAAAACACACACACAAGGATCGTAATAGTTTATTGTCTTTGGAAACTCGGAATATAATCTTCTAATCGTGGTGAAAGATCTTCAACATCTCCCATAAAGATCTTCCCTTTTTTTACCTAAAACCTTTCTTTATATCCTCGGGAAAAGAAAACATAAAAGGGTGAGCTCAAATTCTCAGTAAGGGTAAAAAAAAGAAATATAAATCACATCATATTCATAAGAACATAACATTTTGGAAATCATAACCTGCAAAATAGAGCATTATTTTATAACATGGGATAAATCATAGTAGTGAAATTAAATCACAATAATCATAACTTACAACATGAAACTTTGTGGAATACACACATAATCATATAGAATCATTTCTTGTTAGTCAAGACTCATTTCCAGGAATATCTGAGTGGAAAAAGTCCATTTCTGAACTGAGTTCACTCCTCGTTTCAGTCTTGTTTCACTGAACCGATTTAACCTGCCGTTCCAGCCATGTCTACCTCATGAGATATAAAATCTTTACCCAATGCATTGGAGGGAGATATAGGTCCCACCCATCTTATAATGATACCATTCTTATGTGTGCCACAAAATCATAAACCATACATCATATCATAACCCATGTAATAAAAATGGGAATCTTAAACATCGTGACATCATAAAACAATTCATATAATATAAAAGAGTTCATAAAAATAATTCCATCACAACATAATCAAATCAATGTAATAATAGGGATAAAAACAGAACCCTTTATTATCTTAGATGGAAAATAATTTTGATAAAACACTTGAACTCCATTCTTGAGGAAAATATCCTTTCTACTTCAAAAACATTTTCCTTTCTTAACATGTCATACAATTTTAAACTAAAAGAAGTTGATTAAAAATAAACTTGAAAACTTGTAAAGTAAGCTTCTTGGAAATAATTTTTTAAAAATCCATTCATGCCGTATAAGTTAAAAAAACATTCTTTTCAAACTTTTGTCGGAAAAGTCAAAAAGTACCTCGTACGAAAAATGACAAAAGATTCCTTTCATATCTTTTACTAAAAACTCACCGAAGGGTAAAATTGGATATTAACTATTGTAGAAGGATATAAATATTACATATTGAGGAAACATTAATGTGGATGATAAAATACACCCCAGTAAATACTTACGAATATGCAATCTCGGATAAAAATGAGATTTGCAAAATTATCCCTTACCTTATGTCCGATATGCTTCGTATGTATCCGATCCTCCTGTATAATGATTTAAATAATGTCATTTACTTATTACAGAATCATATTCATTGTTATGATATCATATATGGTTCACTTATGACTTTATATTACCCGTTCTTTTGTAAATTCCATGTTAAAGAGTGTTTTGGGTAAAATCGTTTCATTTTTCGTCCGTGTTTTGACTTGTAATTATTCATATGATTACTTAGATCACGATTACATAATTACAGAATATAAAACATGATTTATATATAATATTCAGAATATAAATATATATAATAGATCGATAAATGGAAAGAAATACACCGTTCATGGAGATAGTAGGCCGTACGTACGCATGAACGCTGTTTTCGTTTCCTTATTGAGTTGAATGGAATTAAGTAGATGAAATACATATATACATAAATCCATTAGCTTTATAATGTCATATATTTCATTATTATTTCTTATATATACTTTATAATCATTCTTAAATGGTTAACATGGAGAATGAATCTCATCGCGTCGTGGAGACGGTAGTCCGTACGTACGCACGAGCGATGATATCGTTTCCATAATTATTGAATTGAATTGGAGTGGATGATACAATATATAAGAATCATTATGATGTTATAATAACAATGTATAGTTATTATTTACACCATTATACCCATCCATGTAAGGTGTTGGTGGAAAAACAGATTACACCACGGCGTGGAGACAGTATTCCGTACGTACGCACGCGCGGTGATTTTGTTTTCCGTAGGATGGATAGAAGGTGAAATGGGGTTGTTTCATATTTATAATAACAAATCAGTATATTATAGATACTGATGTTATTACTTTATAATGAAACAACTAAATAAGAAGAAGTTGAAGAAGAAAGAAGCTTGAAAGAATCGGGAGAAGAAATTACCTCTTCTTCGATACGCCTCTTTGAAACCACCTCTTAGGGAACTAAGATTGGTCAGAACCTCTAGGATGTTTCTAGGGAAGTGGAGAATATAATTTGGCAGGGGTTGGACGAGCTTGAAGGCTCAAAGTGGTGTGAGGAAGAGAGGGAGGGGGTTCCCTTTTATAAGGGAGGAGAGGGGAACCTTTGGAATAACTAAAAATATTATTTTATTATAAAGCCAAATTCGGTTTTAAATAGCTCCAAATTGATTTATTTAGAAGCTAAGGTGGGGATGGGTCGAAATACTCTAATACAATATAATTTACACAAGTTTAGGTTCCTATTTTAACCTTATCATTTATATTTAACTTTAAGTTAGATAATTTTACTTTTACTGTGTCTTCTTGTTTTCTTACACTATAAGGTTAATAAACTTACTATATCAAGCCAAAAGAACCCAAAGTTGTTTATTATTAATATATATAACCTTATCTAAGTCATTTGGACGAACCTTGGATTTTTAAGAATAAAATAACAATTAATAATATAATATTTGTTTTAAAAACTATTTTATGTCAATTTTGACATTATTTAGTAATTGATTTTTGTGAAACTCATAACAGATTGATTAGTTCCAAAAAAAGTTAATTAAATCAATACTAACATGTCATATTAACATATAAAATTAGTTTAATTCATAAAAAGTCTTAAATTACATTTATTTGTGTATTTATAACATCACTTATGTCAATATTTCATTAATAAGACAATTACTGCATCATCTTTGTGTCATAATAAATGATAATTATTTAATCCCTAAAAATTCTAAATAGATTCTTATTATGTAGATAATTGTATTATATTTCTGTATACTATTCATGTTCTAAGTTTCATGACGTTTATCACTAAATTAAAATTATTATACTTATAAGATTTAAGAAAGTGACATGTTGTCACATTCTTTGGTTTTAATAATAATTAAATTATTTTCATAGACAAAACTCCATTAAATGAATCTAATCCGACCCTTAGGTGATATGGGTCGACTTTTAGTCATCCAATAGGATTTTGACATGTGTTAGGGTAATTTTATAATATTATATTTACCCTTAATTACCCGATTTACCTTTAACTATGGTAAATAAAATTTATCGTTGTTACAATTCATAATTCCCAAAAATAAAAAGTAGCTTATTAACATAATTTGGATCCACTGATTCCAAATATGGAATCCATTTTTCCAAATTCAATACACAAAATTTTCTGAAATTAAATTAAAATTAATTCCGTTGTCGAAAGAAAACGGGTTTTTCTTTAAAACATTGCAAAAGATTGAATTGATTTATCCTACAAATTCAAGGTAGAATCAATGCTAATGACATACATTATATTAAATGGTAAAAATATATTCTATTTATACTTTAAAACCATTCAATATTATAATTTAACCATATAAATTATTGCGATGAAAAAAGTTGTTTTTAATTAAAATATAGCGTGTTTTTACTATTCATCAAAATTTGAAAGTTACCAGAATAATATGAAAAATTTATCCAAAGTAGATTTTTATTTCATGATTCCAAAGAAAAATTTTATTTTGTCAAATTGAACTTATAAACATGTCAAAAAATAGATTTAAAGTGGCTGCGCCATCAAAAGGCGGCAAAACTGCATTTTTTGAAAAATACTTATTTTACCCGAAAAATTTATTTTGTTCTTATACCATGTTCTAGAAAATGTGTAAGATGAATAATAATGTTATAAAATTCAAAATTTAGTTAATAATATTCATAACGGCTAGTTCATAATAATATTATAATAATATATCGTTGTTTAGTAAAACTCGGTATTGCGTACAACACACTGTAACACCCCGAGATTTTATGAAAAATATTCTTTTTAATTTGATTAATGTCTTGTGTTGTACGCTACACCAAAAGAAGCTTGCACAAAACGCATCCTTGACTTGCCTTGCATTACACGCAATCACGACCTTCCTCGATAGCGTGTGTAGTACGCAATACCGAGTTTCACAAAACAACGATATGTTATTAAAATATTATTAAAACTAGCCGTTATGAAAAGTAATAACCACTTTTTTAAAATTTTAGAAATTTTATCTCTCAAAATGGTCTTCATTTTTGGATTCGGAATATCAAAATTATCTTAGGGTGAAATTTTGGTGCTTTTCGGATAACTTTCATATTCTGATGAATAGTGAAAATTACTAAATTTTAATTAAAAACAACTTTTTTAATCAAAATAATTAATAGTGATAAATTATTAATTTGAGTGGTTTTAAAGTATATTTAGAATATATTTTTACAATTTAATACAATGATGGTCATTGGATGTAATTTCACATTTAAACCAGACATAAACAAGTGTCAATCTTTTGATAGTTATTATCTCTTAAAAACACGCTATTTGTTTTGACGACGGGAATTAATTTTTAAATTAATTAATGTAACTGATTTGTTTTGAATTTGGTAAAATAGACCTCATTTTTGAATTCATAATATCAAATATAGCTTAGGCATAATTTTTTGTATTTTTTTGGAAACTTTCATTTTTTTGATGAATAGTGAAACCACTAAGTGGTAGTTAAAAAACTGAATTTTTCATAAAACTTAATTTTACCGCTTCTGTGAGTGGAATTTCGAAAATCCGAGAGACACAGTTTACATCAAGGACTAAAATATGGTTCAATGAAATGAAAATAATTTTTGGTGAATAGTAACTTTTTACTTTTTTTTACCACGGTTAAAAGTAAATAGGGCAATTAAGGGTAAAAATGATATTATTATTACCTAACAAATGTCCTAATTCTATTGGATAAATTTAATTCGACCAAAAACAAGCTTAGTAATAAAATATGACCATTTAAGCCCACTTGTATTAGATTAGGACATTTATTATTAATTTATTTAAAGAAGAGTTAAAATAGTTAAAATCAAAGTTTAATAAGTAAATCATTTTTAATATAGGGTTATACATAAGATAAATTCGACAATAAATATTCATTAGAAATATAAATATATTTCCTACATAAAGATATTTTATTTTTAATTTTTAGACATTAAATAATTTAATTTATTTATGACACAACGATGATGTTGTAATTATCTTATTAATGAAATATTGACATAATTGATGTTATAAATACCCAAATAAATGTAATTTGAGACTTTTTATGAATTCCACTAATTTTCTAGGTTAATATGACATGTTATTATTGATTTAATTAACTTTTTTAGAACTAATCATTCTGTTATGATTTTCACAAAAATCAATTACCAAATAGCGTCAAAATTGACATAAAATAGTTTTTAAATCAAATATTATATTATTAATTGTTATTTTATTCCTAAAAATCTAAGGTTCGGCCAAATGACTTAGATACGGTTATATATATTAATAATAAACAACTTGGGGTTCGTTTGGCTTGATATAGTAAGTTTATTAACCTTATAGTATAAGAAAACAAGAAGACACGGTAAAAGTTAAATTATCTAACTTAAAGTTAAATCTAAATGATAAGGTTAAAATTGATACTTAAACTTGTCTAAATTCTATTGGATGAGGGTATTTCGACCCATCCCCACCTTAGATTCAAAATAAATCAATTTGGAGCTATTTAAAACCAAATATGACTTTATAATAAAATAATAGTTTTAGTTTTCCAAAGGAGCCCCTCTCCTCCCTTATAAAAGGGAACCTCCTCCCTCTCTTCCCCACACCACTTTGAGCCTTCAAGATCGGCCAAACTCTGAAAAATTCTCTTCTCCACTTCCCTAGAAACATCCTAGTGGTTCTGGTCTTCTTCAAAGACCTATTTTAGTGCCCTAAAAGGAGGTCTCAAAGAGGCGCTTCAAAGAAGAGGTAATTTTCGTTACCGATTCTTTCAACATTATTTATTCTTCCACTTCTTCTTCATAGGTTGTTTCATTATTAATTAATAACATCAGTATCACTCATATACTGATATGTTATTATAAGTATGAATCAACCCTATTTCACCATCTATCCATCCTACCGAAAATGAAATCACCATGCGTGCGTACGTACGGAATACCGTCTCCACGCCGCGGTGAAATCTATTTTCCACCACCACCTTACTTGGATGGGTATAATGGTGTAAATAATAACTATATACGATTATATTGATTCTGAAATAGTATACATATACTCCAATACGGTCCCACGATCATAAGAACGATATCATCGCTCGTGCGTACGTACGGACTACCGTCTCCACGACGCGATGAGATTCATTCTCCACTTTAACCATTCATGAATGATTATAAAGTACATATAATAAGTAATCATGAAATATATGACATAATAATGATATTGGATTTATGTGTATATATATGTATGCCATCTACTTAATTCCATTCAACTCAATAAGGAAACGAAAATAGCGTTCATGCGTACGTATGACCTACCGTCTCCATGAACGGTGTATTTCTTTCCATTTATTATATATATGTATATTATGAATATATATTATATATAAATCATGTTTTATATTATGGAATTAAGTAATCATGATCTAAGTAATCATATGAATAATTACAAGTCAAAACACGGATGACAAATGAAACAATTTTACCCAAAACACTCTTTAACATGGAATTTACAAAAGAACGGGTAATATAAAGTCATAAGTGAACCATATATGATATCATAACAATGATTATGATTCTGGAATAAGTCAATGACATTATTTAAACCATTATACAGGAGGTTCGGACACTTACGAATCAAATCAGACCTAAGGTAAGGGAAATATCACAATCTCATTTTTATCCGAGATTGTTTATACTTTGAAATTTACTGGGGTGTATTTTATCATCCACATCCATGTTTCCTCAATATGTAATATTTTTTCCATCCACCTAATTTTTTTTAAATCCAATTTTACCCTTCGGTATGTTTTTAGAAAAAGATATGAAAGGAATCTTTTGTGGTTTTTCATACGAGGTACTTTTTGACTTTTCCGACAAAAGTACGAGAAGAATGTTTTTTAACTTATACGGAATGAATGGATTTTTAAAACATTATATCCAAGAAGCTTACTTTAAAATTTTTCAAGTTTATTTTTAGTCAACTTCTTTTAGTTTAAAATTGTAAGACATGTTAAGAAAGGAAAATGTTTTTGAAGTAGAAAGGATATTTTCCTCAAGAATGGAGTTCAAGTGTTTTATGAAAATTATTTTCCATATAAGATAATATAGGGTTCTTTTTATATCACTATTATTACATTGATATGATTATGTTGTGATGGATATATTTTATGAATTCCTTTATCTTATATGAATTGTTTTATGATGTCATGATGTTTAAGATTTCCATTTTTATTACATGGGTTATGCTATGATGTATGGTTTATGATTTTGTGAAACAAATAAGAATGATATCATTATGAGATGGGTGGGACCTATATCTCCCTCCAATGAATTGGGTAAAGATTTTATATCTCATGAGATAGACATGTCTGGAACGGTAGGTTATACCGGTTCAGTGAAACAGGACTGAAACGAGGAGTGAACTCGGTTCAGAAAGGGACTTTGTCCACTAAGATAGTCTTGGAAATGAGTCTTGACTAATAAGAAATGATTCTCTATGATTATGTGTGTATGCCACAAAGTTTCATGTTTTAAGTTATGATTATTGGGATTACATTTCACTACTATGATTTATCCCATGTTATAAAATTATGATCTATTTTGTAGGTTAAGATTTCCAAAAGATATGTTCTTATGAATATGATGTGATTGATATTTATTTTGTTTACCCTTACTAAGCATTTGAACTCACCCTTTTATGTTTTCTTTTCCCCAGGATATAAAGAAAAGATTTAGGTAAAAAAAGATCTTTATGGGAGATGTTGATGATCTTTCACCATGATTAGAAGATTACGTTCCGAGTTTCCAAAGACACTAAACTATTACGGTCCTTGTGTGTGTGTTTTTGTTATGTAATAAGTATTCCACAAAAGTAATGTAATGTCCTTGTATGTCAAGCTTAGGGTCTCTACAGTTGGTATTAGAGGAAAGGTTTCGTCAACCTTTGGAAACTAGGATGCGAGAACTTTAGTGAGATCCCTAGAGATATTTCTAAGGTATGTCTAGGGATGTACCTAAGGTTAAGTATAAGTATAGGTTATAATACTAGAATTATGGTAACCCAAGATGTTAGATATTGAAGGTACTCCCCCTTTATTATGTTGTTTTCCCTAGCATGATTTTTTCCTCTCACACTACTCTTTTTGTGTTTTAGAAAATGGATGGAAACAAGATGATTCTTGATAATGGAGGATATGATGGATAATGGAATGGTATTATTCATGAGAAACCAAATGAAATTGGATTTGGAAGTCCAAACATCATTATTATGCCGAATCAGCAATCTCATAAAATGATCAATAAACTCAAATTTGGTAAGTTTCCTGACTCGGATAATAAGAGAAAGATGGGGTTTCATGATGATCATAGAGGAAAGAAAGTTCAATTTCCCCTATGTAAATCATGTGGGAAGAGGCATCAAGTAGAATGTTTCAAAGGAACTGGAAGATGCTTTGGGTGTGGAAAAGAAGGACACAAAGCCAGTAAGTGCAAAGGAAAAGGTTCAGTTAACACCAGGGATGAGGATAATGGTATTGCTACGACATCAAAAATGGTTAAATGTTTTAAATGTGGAATGTACGAGAATTATGCAAACCAATTCCCTAAGGGAAAGTCTCATGAAGAGAATCAGTATGGTCGTATGGGTATTATTTATGTTGATGATGATGAAGAGACTACAAATGATATCTGAGATGAAAGAATTGTTGAAGCTCGGTCAATGGTTTAAGAATGTAGTGGAATGATTACATGTTTATCAAGTTTAATGTTGTATAAGTAATCTCATGGTACTATGGAATAAAGAGAAATCTAAGGATTGTTACACTGTTGTATTTCCTTGAGTTTTGAAAGTGTATGATTAATGGTACTGGTATCCATGAAAGGTTATTCAGATATTTTTGGAAAGTAGATGATATGTGCATAATGAAGGGATAAGAAGAAAATTAAATGTTTGATAGTATTCATGAGCTCATGACTGATATAAGGAAATAGTTATATCATGGTTTTAGTATATAGAATTCTGGGGTTTTGGTATGTGGAAAGAGTTAACTTTTGACAACACTCATGTTTTCACTAAGGTTTAATGGGTATTCATTTTTTTCAAGATAATACATGATTAAGGTATTCACATGATTGGAATGTGACCAATAAGATATATGGGGGATAAATGATGGTATTCACATGCTTAGATGATGACATTTCAAGTAATCGTTTTCTTTATACTATGAGCTTGGGCCGAAGTATTTTAGATAAGACTAAAGATTGGAATGGATTATGTTGGACATAAGTTAGTATTGTTTAAGGATAGATCTTTTTTTCAATATTATTGATGAGATGTTATATTAATGTAGTTTTAGAAAAAGGACAACCTGCAGGACGGGCGACAACCCATCGCATCAGACAAGGCTGTGGGAATCGAACCCACAACCGAAGTATGACGGGCCTTTATCGCCTACCACTGGCCTACATGAAGTCCTTGTTTAGTAGAAACTAGTTTTATTATATTAAGCGGTATTATATAAGAAGTATAAGTCCATTTTAGAAACCATATATGATTAATCTCACTATAGATGGACTTGTGTATTTTTTGATAACTTTTCTAACCTTTTGTTTGAGACAGATGGAATGACCCATCATTCTATCACATGATCTTCTAATACATCACGAATGAAAAATTCAACTTCATTTATTTAATATATGAAGTGGAAATTATCCAAAGAACGACCAACGATGAGACTATACTGAAATCACGAAAGTATTTCTTCTAATTCCAATTTCATCAACTTTAGGGAAACGATCTTGAAAACAAAAAATGTTGTCCTAGTGCTCTTATATCTGATAAATTAGATGGTACCTCAGATCGTCACAAATTTATGGCTTTGTGATTGCTGGCTTTTCCATAGCCATGTTCTCTACCACTCTCCATCAGAACATGATGGTTAGATTTCTCTTCCATATCCATATTTTCGCCTATGTGGAAACCTAGTGATTAGTTTATTTGGGTAACCGTTATGTTTCATACTTTTTTTTAAAGATGGGTTTTGGTATTCCTTTTTATGATGTGGGTTTCTATTAAAGAAACTTTCCAGTAGTAAACCATTAATAACCCCGACGAATTTCGAGGGCGAAATTCATTTTAAGGGGGGTAGAATGTAACACCCCGAGATTTTATGAAAAATATTCATTTTAATTTCATTAATGCCTTGTGTTGTACGCTACACCAAAAGAATCTTGCACAACACACATCCTTGACTTGACTTGCATTACACGCAATCACGACCTTCCTCGATAGCGTGTGTAGTACGCAATATCGAGTTTCACAAAACAAAGATATGCTATTAAAATATTATTAAAACTAACTGTTATGAATAGTAATAACCACTTTTTTAAAATTTTATAAATTTTATCTCTCAAAATGGACTTCATTTTTGGATTCGGAATATCGAAATTATCTTAGGGTGAAATTTTGGTACTTTTCGGATAACTTTCATATTCTGATGAATAGTGAAAATTACTAAATTTTAATTAAAAACAACTTTTTTAATCAAAATAATTAATAGTGATAAATTATTAATTTGAGTGGTTTTAAAGTATATTTAGAATATATTTTTACAATTTAATACAATTTTGGTCATTGGATGTAATTTCACATTTAAACCAGACATAAACAAGTGTCAATCTTTTGATAGTTATTATATCTTAAAAACACGCTATTTGTTTTGACGATGAGAATTAATTTTTAAATTAATTAATGCAACTGATATGTTTTGAATTTGGTAAAATAGACCTAATTTTTGAATTCGTAATATCAAATATATCTTAGGCCTAATTTTTTGTATTTTTCTGGAAACTTTCATTTTTTTGATGAATAGTGAAACCACTAAGTGGTAGTTAAAAAACTGAATTTTTCATAAAACTTAATTTTACCGCTTCTGTGAGTGGAATTTCAAAAATCCGAGAGACACGGTTAATATTAGGGACTAAAATGTTGTTCAATGAGATGAAAATATTTTTTTTTGTGAATAATAAATTTTTACTTGTTTTTACAACGGTTAAAAGTAAATAGGGTAATTAAGGGTAAAAATGATATTATTATTACCTAACGCATGTCCTAATTCTATTGGATAAGTGTAATTCGACCCAAAACAACCTTAGGAATAAAATATGACCATTTAAGCTCACTTGGATTAGATTAGGGCATTTATTATTAATTTATTTAAAGAAGAGTTAAAATAGTTAAAATAAATGTTTAATAAGTAAAGCATTTTTAATATAGGGTTATACATAAGATAAATTCGACAATAAATATTCATTAGAAAGATAAAAAGATTTCCTACATAATGATATATTATTTGTAATTTTTAGACACTAAATAATTTAATTTATTTATGACACAACGATGATACAATAATTATCTTCTTAATAAAATGTTGACATAATTGATGTTATAAATACCCAAATAAATGTAATTTGAGACTTTTTATGAATTCCAATAATTTTATAGGTTAATATGACATGTTAGTATTGATTTAATTAACTTGTTTCGAACTAATAATTCTGTTATGATTTTCACAAAAATCAATTACCAAATAGTGTCAAAATTAGACATAAAATAGTTTTTAAAACAAATATTATATTATTAACTGTTATTTTATTCCTAAAAATCTACGGTTCGGCCAAATGACTTATATAAGGTTATATATATTAATAATAAACAACTTGGGGTTCGTTGGGCTTGATATAGTAAGTTTATTAACCTTATAGTATAAGAAAACAAGAAGACACGGTAAAAGTTAAATTATCTAACTTAAAGTTAAATCTAAATGATAAGGTTACAATTGATACCTAAACTTGTATAAATTCTATTGGATGAGAGGATTTCGACCCATCCCCACCTTAGCTTCTAAATAAATCAATTTGGAGCTATTTTAAACCGAATATGACTTTATAATAAAATAATAGTTTTAGTTTTCCAAAGGAGCCCCTCTCCTCCCTTATAAAAGGGAACCTCCTACCTCTCTTCCTCACACCAATTTGAGCCTTCAATATTGGCCAAACTCTGCAAAATTATCTTCTAAACTTTACTAGAAACATTCTAGAGGTTCTTTTCTTCTTCAAAAACCTATTTTAGTGCCCTAAAAGGAGGTCTCAAAGAGGCACTTCAAAGAAGAGGTAATTTCCATTACCGATTCTTTCAACTTTATTTCTTCTTCCACTTCATCTTCTTAGGTTGTTTCATTATTAAGTAATAAAATAAGTATCAATAATATACTGATATGTTATTGTAATTATGAAACAACCCTATTTCACCATCTATCCATCCTACAAAAAACGAAATCACCGCGCGTGCGTACGTATGGAATACCATCTCCACGCCGTGGTGAAATCTATTTTCCACCACCACTTTACTTGGATGGGTATAATGGTGTAAATAATAACTATATATGATTATATTGATTCTGAAATAGTATACATACACTCAAATATAGTCCCACGATCATAAGAACGATATCATCGCTCGTGCGTACGTACGAACTACCGTCTCCACGACGCGATGAGATTCATTCTCCACATTAACCATTCATGAATGATTATCAAGTACATATAATAAGTAATCATGAAATATATGACATAATAATGATACTGGATTTATGTGTATATATATGTATGTCATCTACTTAATTCCATTCAACTCAATAAGGAAACGAAAACAACGTTCATGCGTACGTACGACCTACCGTCTCCATGAATGGTGTATTTCTTTCCATTTATTATATATATATGTATATTCTGAATATATATTATATATAAATCATGTTTTATATTCTGGAATTAAGTAATCATGATCTAAGTAATCATATGAATAATTACAAGTCAAAACACGGACGACAAATGAAACAATTTTACCAAAAACGCTCTTTAACATGGAATTTATAAAAGAACGGGTAATATAAAGTCATAAGTGAACCATATATGATATCATAACAATGATTATGATTCTGGAATAAGTCAATGACATTATTTAAACCATTATACAGGAGGTTTGGACACTTACAAAGCAAATCAGACCTAAGGTAAGGGAAATATCACAATCTCATTTTTATCCGAGATTGTTTATACTTTGAAATTTACTGGGGTGTATTTTATCATCCACATCCATGTTTCCCCAATATGTAATATTGTTTCCATCCACCTACAATTTTTTAAATCCAATTTTACCCTTCGGTAAGTTTTTAGTAAAAGATATGAAAGGAATCTTTTGTCATTTTTCGTACGAGGTACTTTTTGACTTTTCCGACAAAAGTATGAGAAGAATGTTTTTTTAACTTATACGACATGAATGGATTTTTAAAACATTATTTCCAAGAAGATTCCTTTACAAGTTTTCAAGTTTATTTTTAATCAAATTCTTTTAGTTTAAAATTGTATGACATGTTAATAAAGGAAAATGTTTTTGAATTAGAAAGGATATTTTCCTCAAGAATGGAGTTCAAGTGTTTTATCAAAATTATTTTCCATCTAAGATAATGTAGGGTTATGTTTATATCCCTATTATTACATTGATATTATTATGTTGTGATGGATATATTTTTATGAATTCCTTTATCTTATATGAATTGTTTTATTATGTCATGATGTTTAAGATTCCCATTTTTATTACATGGGTTATGATATGATGTATGGTTTATGATTTTGTGGAACCTATAAGAATGGTATCATTATGAGATGGGTGGGACCTATATCTCCCTCTAATGCATTGGGTAAAGATTTTATATCTCATGAGATAGACATGGCTAGAACGGTAGGTTATACCGGTTCAGTGAAACAGGAATGAAACGAGGAGTGAAATCGGTTCAGAAAGGGACTTTGTCCACTAAGATAGTCTTGGCAATGAGTCTTGACTAATAAGAAATGATTCTCTATGATTATGTGTGTATGCCACAAAGTTTCCTGTTTTAAGTTATGATTATTGGGATTATATTTCACTACTATGATTTATCCCATGTTATGAAATTATGATCTCTTTTGCAGATTAAGATTTCCAAAAGATATGTTCTTATGAATATGATGTGATTGATATTTCTTTTGTTTACCCTTACTGAGCATTTGAGCTCACCCTTTTATGTTTTCTTTTCCCCAGGATATAAAGAAAGGATTTAGGTAAAAAAAAGATCTTTATGGGAGATGTTGATGACCTTTCACCATGATTAGAAGATTACGTTCCGAGTTTCCAAAGACACTAAACTATTACGGTCCTTGTGTGTGTGTTTTTGTTATGTAATAAGTATTACACAAAAGTAATGTAATGTCCTTGTATGTAAAGCTTAGGGTCTCTACACACACGCTATCGAGGAAGGTCATGATTGCATATAATGCAAGCCAAGTAAGGGTTGCGTGTTGTGCAAGAATCCTTCGTTGTTTCATATAACAGAATCCAACCATATTTCATTTATACATTGAATATATATATATATATATATATTCAATGCTGCGTAGAATAACTATTATCAAAATTTTGTGTAACACGATCCAAGAATAGTGTTGCGTATACTGCAAGCTAATACGGTGTTGCGTATAGCGCAAGGTAATCTTGGTGTAACATACAACACAAGACATTAATGAAATTAAAAGAATATTTTTCATAAAATCTCGGGCTGTTACATTCTACCCCCCTTAAAATGATTTTTTCCCTCGAAATTCATCGGGGTTATAAATGGTTTACTACTCGAAAGTTTGTTTAATAGAAACCCACATCATAAAAAGGAATACCAAAACATGGCTTTAAAAACTAAAGTATGAAATGTAAAGGTTACCCAAATTAACTCATCACTGGGTTTCCTCGTAAGAGAACATAGGTGAAAATATGGATATGGAAGAAAAATCTAACCATCAAGTTCTGATAGAGAGTGGTAGAGAACATGGGTATGAAAAAGACAACAATCACAAAGCTATTCATTTGTGATGATCTAAGGTACCATCTGATTCATCGGATATAAGGGAACATGGACAACATTTTTGGTTT
The DNA here is from genome assembly GCA_963277665.1 of Viscum album. Classification (NCBI taxonomy): domain Eukaryota; kingdom Viridiplantae; phylum Streptophyta; class Magnoliopsida; order Santalales; family Viscaceae; genus Viscum; species Viscum album. Next base: position 2,081,866,076 of record OY728141.1, on the reverse strand, counting down.
TCAAGATCATTTCCCTAAAGTTGATGAATTAAAAGAAATACTTACATGATTTTGGTACAATCTCACTGTTGTTCGTGAATTGAACAATTTCCACTTCATCCCTTAAAGAAATGAAGTTGAATTTGTTATTCGTGATGTGTTAGCAGATCATGTGATAGAATGATGGGTCATTTCATCTGTTTCAAACAAAAGGTCAGAAAAAGTTATAAGTCCATCTTATGGTTAGATTAATCGTATATGGTTCCAAAAATGAACTTATACTTCATATATCATACCGCTTAATAAAATAAAACTAGTTTCTACTAACCAGGGACTTCCTGTAGGCCAGTGGTAGGCGATAAAGGCCAGTCGCACTTCGGTTGTGGGTTCGATTCCCACAGCCTTGTCCAATGTGATGGGCTATCGCCCGTCCTGCATGTTGTCCTTTTTTAAAACTACATTACTATATCATCCCATCAATAATATCGAAAAAAGGTTCTATCCTTAAACAATACTAATTTATTTCCAACATAATCCATTCCAATATTTAGGCTTATCCATAATATTACAGTCCATTGTCATATTATAGTGAAAATGATTACCAGAGATTTCATATAAGAAGCATGTTAATACCATCGTTGATCCCCATATATCATAAGACATGTCTTGTTGGTCACATTACGAACGTTCGAAGGCCTTAATCAAGTATTCTCCTGAAAAATGAATACCCATTGAACCTTAGTGAAAACATAAATGCAGTTAAAAGTTAACACTTTCCACATACCAAAATCCTCAAAATTCTATATACTCAAACCATGATATCACTTAGTCATTATATCAATCATGAGCTCATGAATACAATCAAACATCTCATTATCTTCTTATTCCTTCATTATGCACATATCATCTACTTTACAAAAATATCTGAATAACCTTCCACGGTTACTGGTACCATTCAACATATAATTTCAAATACTTTTAGGAAAAACAATAGTGTAACAATCCTTAGATGACTCTTTATTCCATAGTACCATTAACTATACAACATAACTCTCGATAAACATACAATCATTCCACTACCTTCTAAAACAACTGACTGAGCTTCAACACTTCTTTCAGCTCATATATCATTTGTAGTCTCCTCATCATCATCCACATAAATACTACCCATATGACCATGCTGATTCTCTTCTTGAGATTTTCCATTAGGGCATTGGTTTTCATAATGCCCGTACATTCCACATTTAAGACATTTAACCATTGTTGACGTCGTAGCAATACCATTATCCTTATCCATGGTGTTAACTGAACCTTTTCCTTTGCACTTACCGGCTTTATGTCCTTCTTTTCTACACCCAACGCATCTTCCAGTTCCTTTGAAACATTCTCCTTGATGCCTCTTCCCACATGATTTACATAGGGGAAATCGAACTTTATTTCCTCTATGATCATCATGAAACTCCAACTTTCTCTTATTAGACGAGTCAGGAAACTTAACAAATTTGAGTTTATTGATCATATTATGAGATTTTTGATTTGACATAATAATAATTTTTGGACATACAAATCTAGTTTCATTTGGTTTCTCATGAAGAATATCATTCCACTGTCCGTTATACCCTCCATTATTGTGAATCTTCCTGTTTCCATCCATTTTCTAAAACCCAAAAAGAATAGTGTGAGAGGCCAAAATCATGCTAGGGAAAACAAAATAGTAAAGGGGGAGTACCCTCAATATCTAACATCTTAGGTTAAATTCTATGATCGTTACCGTAGTTCTAGGACTATATCCTATACATATACTTATCCTTAGGGACATCCCTCGACATACCTTAGAAATATCTCTAGGGATCTCACTAACATTTTCACATCCTAGTTTCCAAAGGTTGACTAAACCTTTCCTCTGATACCAACTGTAGAGACCCTAAGCTTAACGTACATGGAAATTACATTACTTTTGCGGAATACTTAGTACATAACAAAAACACACACAGAAGGATCGTAATAGTTTAGTGTCTTTGGAAACTCGGAATATAATCTTCTAATCGTGGTGAAAGATCTTCAACATCTCCCATAAAGATCTTCCCTTTTTTTACCTAAAACTTTTCTTTATATCCGGGGGAAAAGAAAACATAAAAGGTTGAGCTCAAATTCTCAGTAAGGGTAAATAAAAGAAATATCAATCACATCATATTCATAAGAACATAACATTTTGGAAATCATAACCCGCAAAAGAGAGCATAAATTCATAACATGGGATAAATCATAGTAGTGAAATTAAATCCCAATAATCATAACTTACAACATGAAACTTTGTGGCATACACACATAATCATAGAGAATCATTTCTTGTTAGTCAAGACTCATTGCCAAGACTATCTTAGTGGACAAAGTCCATTTCTGAACTGAGTTCACTCCTCGTTTCAGTCCTGTTTCACTGAACCGGTTTAACCTACCGTTCTAGCCATGTCTATCTCATGAGATATAAAATCTTTACCCAATGCATTGGAGGGAGATATAGGTCCCACCCATCTTATAATGATACCATTCTTATGTGTGCCACAAAATCATAAACCATACATCATAGCATAACCCATGTAATAAAAATGGGAATCTTAAACATCGTGACATCATAAAACAATTCATATATTATAAAGGAATTAATAAAAATAATTCCATCACAACATAATCAAATAAATGTAATAATAGGGATAAAAACAGAACCCTTTATTATCTTAGATGGAAAATAATTTTGATAAAACACTTGAACTCCATTCTTGAGGAAAATATCCTTTCTACTTCAAAAACATTTTCCTTTCTTAACATGTCATACAATTTTAAACTAAAAGAAGTTGATTAAAAATAAACTTGAAAACTTGTAAAGTAAGCTTCTTGGAAATAATTTTTTAAAAATCCATTCATGCCATATAAGTTAAAAAAACATTCTTCCCGTACTTTTGTCGGAAAAGTCAAAAAGTACCTCGTACAAAAAATGACAAAAGATTCCTTTCATATCTTTTACTAATTACTCACCGAAGGGTAAAATTGGATATAAAATATTGTAGAAGGATATAAATATTACATATTGAGGAAACATGGATGTGGATGATAAAATACACCCCAGTAAATACTTACGAATATGCAATCTCGGATAAAAATGAGATTTGCAAAATTATCCCTTACCTTATGTCCGATATGCTTCTTATGTATCCGAACCTCCTGTATAATGATTTAGATAATGTCATTGACTTATTACAGAATCATATTCATTGTTATGGTATCATATATGGTTCACTTATGACTTTATATTACCCGTTCTTTTGTAAATTCCATGCTAAAGAGTGTTTTGGGTAAAATCTTTTCATTTGTCGTCCGTGTTTTGACTTGTAATTATTCATATGATTACTTAGATCACGATTACATAATTCCAGAATATAAAACATGATTTATATATAATATTAAGAATATACATATATATAATAGATCGATAAATGGAATGAAATACACCGTTCATGGAGACGGTAGGCCGTACGTACGCATGAACGCTGTTTTCGTTTCCTTATTGAGTTGAATGGAATTAAGTAGATGAAATACATATATACATATATCCAATAGATTTATAATTTCATATATTTCATTATTATTTCTTATATATACTTTATAATCATTCTTAATTGGTTAACATGGAGAATGAATCTCATCGCGTCGTGGAGATGGTAGTCCGTACGTACGCACGAGCGATGATATCGTTTCCATAATTATTGAATTGAATTGGAGTGGATGATAAAATATATCATAATCATTATGATGTTATAATAACTATGTATAGTTATTCTTTACACCATTATTCCCATCCATGTAAGGTGTTGGTGAAAAAACAGATTACACCACGGCGTTGAGATGGTATTCCGTATGTACGCACGCGCGGTGATTTTGTTTTCCGTAGGATGGATAGAAGGTGAAATGGGGTTGTTCTATATTTATAATAAAAAATAAGTATATTATAGATACTTATGTTATTACTTTATAATGAAACAACTAAATAAGCATGAGTTGAATAAGAAAGAAGCTTGAAATAATCGGGAGAAGCAATTACCTCTTCTTCGATACGCCTCTTTGAAACCTTTTCTTAGGGAAATAAGATTGGTCATAACCTCTAGGATGTTTCTAGGGAAGTGGAGAAGATAATTTGGAAGGGGTTGGACGAGCTTGAAGGCTCAAAGTGGTGTGAGGAAGAGAGGTAGGGGGTGCCCTTTTGTAAGGGAGGAGAGGGGCACCTTTGGAATAACTAAAAATATTATTTTATTATAAAGCCAAATTCGGTTTTAAATAGCTCCAAATTAATTTATTTCGAAGCTAAGTTGGGGATGGGTCTAAATCCTCTCATCCAATATAATTTATACAAGTTTAGGTTCCTATTTTAACCTTATCATTTATATTTAACGTTAAGTTAGATAATTTTACTTTTACCGTGTCTTCTTGTTTTCTTACACTATAAGGTTAATAAACTTACTATATCAAGCCAAATGAACCCAAAGTTGTTTATTATTAATATATATAACCTTATATAAGTCATTTGGACGAACCTTATATTTTTAGGAATAAAATAACAATTAATAATATAATATTTGTTTTAAAAACTATTTTATGGCAATTTTGACACTATTTAGTAATTGATTTTTGTGATGCTCATAACAGATTGATTAGTTCGAAAAAGTTAATTAAATCAATACTAACATGTCATATTAACATATAAAATTAGTTTAATTCATAAAAAGTCTTAAATTACATTTATTTGGGTATTTATAACATCACTTATGTCAATATTTCATTAATAAGACAATTACTGCATCATCTTTGTGTCATAATAAATGATAATTATTTAATCCCTAAAAATTCTAAATAAATTCTTATGATGTAGATAATTATATTATCATTCTGTAGACTATTCATGTTTGAAGTTTCATGAAGTTTATCACTAAATTAAAATTATTATACTTATAAGATTTTAGAATGTGACATGTTGTCACATTCTTTGGTTTTAATAATAATTAAATTATTTTCATGGAAACAAGTCCATTAAATTAATCTAATCCAACCCTCAGGTGATATCGGTCGACTTTTAGTCATACAATAGGATTTTGACATGTGTTAGGGTAATTTTATAATATTATATTTACCCTTAATTACCCGATTTACCTTTAACTAGGTTAAGTAAAATTTACCGTAGTTACTATTCATAATTCCCAAAAATAAAAAGTAGCTTATTAACATAATTTGGACCCAATGATTCCAAATATGGAATCCATTTTTCCAAATTCATTACAAAAAAGTTGTAGAAATCAAATTAAAATTAATCCCGTTGTCGAAAGAAAACGGGTTTTTCTTTAAAACATTGCAAAAGATTGAATTGATTTATCCTACGAATTCAAGGTAGAATCAATGCTAATGACATACATTATATTAAATGGTAAAAATATATTCTATTTATACTTTAAAACCATTAAATATTATAATTTAACCATATAAATTATTGCGATGAAAAAAGTTGTTTTTAATTAAAATATAGCATATTTTTACTATTCATCAAAATATGAAAGTTACCAGAATAATATGAAAAATTTATCCAAAGTAAATTTTTATTTCATGATTACAAAGAAGAATTTTATTTTGTCAAATTTAACTTATAAACATGTCAAAAACTAGATTTAAAGTGGGTGCGCCATCAAAAGGCGGCAAAACTGCATTTTTTGAAAAATAATTATTTTATCCGAAAAATTTATTTTGTTCTTATACCATGTTCAAGAAAATGTGTAAGATGAATAATAATGTTATAAAATTCAAAATTTAGTTAATAATATTCATAACGGCTAGTTCATAATAATATTATAATAATATATCGTTGTTTAGTAAAACTCAGTATTGCGTACAACACACGCTATCGAGGAAGGTCGTGATTGTGTGTAATGCAAGCCAAGTCAGGGTTGCATGTTGTGCAAGAATCCTTCATTGTTTCGTATAACAGAATCCAACCATATTTCATTTATACATTGAATATATATATATATATATATATTCAATGTTGCGTAGAATAACTATTATCAAAATTTTGTGTAACACGATCCAAGAATAGTGTTGCGTATACTACAAGCTAATACGGTGTTGCGTATAGCGCAAGGTAATCTTGGTGTAGCATATAACACAAGAAATTAATGAAATTAAAAGAATATTTTTCATAAAATCTCAGGGTGTTACACATACTGCATCATGTGTACCCCCACGGGGAAGTAGAGATTCAAGATCCCACAAGTGGTTACATTTTCAAGGTCAATGGTCAATGGTTAAAACCATTCATTGAATCATTCAATAAACAAGAAATAGAGGTTTATTTAGTTGAGCCAATTTATGAACCGAGATACAATTGATAGATTTAGGATCCATGTCGGGCTAACAACGTTAAACAAAGCGCTGCATGGGAGGAAACCAATGGTTTTCACATTTCCTATCATTTTGTTGTTTTAATCAACTTTATATTTTAAATAGGATTAATTAATCATTTTTATATTTAAAAAATAGACTATTGACCTGTTCTTCTATTATGAGTATGGATGGGTATGAATGGGGAGCACCATATTAATCCGTATCACGTGGTCTTATCCTTGAGTAATGCCTTACCCAGAAATTTAAAAGAAAGACATTGTATCGTCGAGTTGTTTTATTTTAATTTTTTTTAGTTTAAAATAAAAATAAAAAAGAATAAATAATAATATAACAATATAATAATAATAATAAAAAGGGACACGTCGTGGGTCGTTGGTCAAACCCCGTCACAACCGGCAAAGCCGTGGGGATTCGAACCCGAGACTGAAGGGAGACAAGGGCGCACACTTACCACTGAACTACGGTTTTTTGTGCTTCATTATTCTATAATTTTTATATATATACTTATATTTTACATTATTTATTATATAAATATATATATATATATATTATTTTGTTTTTTTTGTTTGTTTTATTTTTCCTTTTTCTACTAGGGAACTCTGCAAGTGACATGAATATCAAAGGATTAAAAGGGAGCAACAAGAATTTCAACTTCAACCACCAGGTGACTTCATTCCATGATCCTCATTTTCAATTTCCTTTTTGAACATTAATTCTCTACCTCTACCCCCTTCTAAATTTTCTTTTCTTTAAACACTAGGTACAATGTTATTTTAAGTTGGGGGGGGGGAGATAAAATAAAAAATGATTTTGTGTTAAAAAAATGAATGATTTAAAAAAAAGTGTAAATGGAAGGAAAAATTCCTTTAACTTTGAACATGGTAATACACATTGCACACTTTGAAACTGAATATCAAATAATTTAGCATGCCCTGATCTGGATTTTAATCCTTGTATAATTTCATGCGCATAGATTTTGAAAAGTATGGTTGTCCAATGTGATATTTCATTGTTTATATTTTCATCCAAATACAAAAAAGATCACAATACACGTCCTTTGGACAGTGGGGTATTAGTTTGAGTTCATGGGGTCCCCTAAATAAATAGCATAGGTTTGGTGATCATTTTAGTTTTAATATGAGTATTCAATAAAAATAAAAATAAAGATAAAAATAAAAATAAATTTGCGTGTAGAGAAATGAAATGACATAATGCGTGGCTTTCGATATTTGGGGATCATGACTCCATAGTTGTCTGGCCTAGAGTTAGTAATTTTATCTCTATTTTTTGTAATTTTAATTTTTTTTGACTGAGTTAACTCGAGATGATGCCCGAGTATGTGGGATTCACTTAGTACCCTAAGGACTATAAGCCTGGGAGTCATCGGCAAAGTCTCACTACAGGGGATGACTCTTTTGAGTACAATTTCAATTACCATGGAAAAATTGCAAAAAAAAAAAACAAAAAAATACGATACAAAAAAAAAATTGAATACTCATCTTAATATTGAAATGTGATTCCACTGAGCGCTTCCGTCATTTCCCCCTTGAATAAAGATGAACCCCCATGTCTATTGTGATGCACAACACATCCTCATACTTAATTGATATTGGATGAAATATGGAAATGAATTTGAACAAAGGAATGAGCTTCGGATTGGGATCTACTTATGAAACAATCTTGTATTAAAATATTTTTATGGGTTTAATGATTGTTTGGTATAATGTATTTGGTGATCATTGTGTATTAAAATGTTTTTGGAAAAGGGAATTCAAATTTCATATTGTTGAGATATATTTTGCTCGGGACTAGCGAAACTCAAGTTGGAGGGTATGATTAGCCACTAAATGAGGATAATATTAATTGTTAATATATATAATATTCATGTGCATTATTAGTCATATGAACCATTTTAGTGGATTTTACACTTTGAACATCATTTCACATTATGATTGTAATACCTTCTTAAAATGCACTATTATGTGGTACATTTTTGAACATCATTTAAAGTACCCAATGATTCATCTAATTTTAAGAAATATAATTATACATATTTAAATTTGATATTTTGGGATATTTATCTACACTTAAATATTAACATGTTTTATTCAGGGATCAATGGATAATTCATGGAAGAAGATGGGGATAATTTGTGATGAAAGGAAACAATTCTGGAGAAGTCATATTGGAAACCACCCCACTGATGAGATTGTGGGACCCACATTAAGAACCCAATTAAGCCCAAATTTGGTGTGAGGATAGAAGACATATATATAAACAAATCCTTTTTTATTATCTAGTGCTAATTATGCCTCAATTGTGGTCATTTAGGAGGCCCAAGTTAGAGATAAAATTCTGGGCCAGATTCTGCGGCCCAGAAAAACATCACACTTATCTAATAATATATCCGAATATACAACTCCATATGGGTCCACATTTTACAGGCCGTCAGGAGATCTCCGGGGATCCATTTTCTTCTTCTATGGACCACTATGATTCGGCCATCTAGATGGTCTTCCAAGCACTTTTGTTCGGTGGATGAAATCTGGCTACCACCTCGGGTCAAATGTGGAAAAGTCCAAGTTCCACAAGCTTTACACCACCCTAGGCCTACCATAATCAAGTGGGATGATTTGTACTGTTAGAGGCTCGACCCAAGGCTTCCAAAATGACTATTTAAGGCAGTGGTGATGGAGTAGTTTTATCATCTTTGAAGCTTTGTTCAATTGTAATGTTATGCTGCGATTTTGTTGTCTCAAGTTTGTCTTTCACATGTAAGTTTCTCAATTCACTTTAGTTTCTTAATAAAATATATTCTTTTCCTCTTATTCTGTTGTTCTTAATATCACTTTTATACTATTGGTTCAAGGTGTGAATTTATTCACACTAAACCTTGAGAAAATTTTCACACAACGGTGGAGTGATCATTTTCTTTTATTTGTTTTCTTTACTTCTTTAATTCCTACCTCATGAGTCTACTTCCCTCTTCCATTGAGACCATAGAATAAATGGAGGGCTAACCCACTTATGGGTTGATCCAAGTGAGTAGCAAGGGTCTGGATTGGATGTTATTTATCACCTCATTAATGTATAATCACTTCTTTAATTTAGATTTTTATTCGATGATTTTTAAGCTCCATCATCCTTGTTGAATTTAAGGCCACACACTTCATGTGCTAATACAAACCTTTACCTTGAAGTGCTCAAAACATTGATCCTTCAAGTGTATAGGTGATTAGTATTAAAGGGTGTAGGTATTAAACCAGTATGTGGTGATGTTGTTTTATCTTCTTAAATGAACCCATCTCAAATATAAGAAATTGAAATCATTGAAAAGGAAATATGTCCAATCCGCCCAAAGTGATAACCTAGGATCAACTCAATCTTTTAAATTGAATTCAATTAAGTATCTTAGAGTTCACTTAAACCCATATAAAATCAACCCAAGTTGGCCACTTCATAGCCAAAAACAATCCATAGATTGTACGTGCATATAGGTTACTTATTAGGTCTCTAAGGATTCAACAACCCAAGCTATACTACAAGGACCGTCCTACCTTCTTCTTTTGGGTAAATTTGAGCGTGAATCACTGACCCTACTCCCCTAGCTGTCCATGCACCCTAAAAGGATCCCGATTCCTCCCTAATGAGTCATGCATCCTTTTCTAGTAATGATCTGGTTTCCCACCAGCCGGGTTGCAGGAAGGATCCCCTGGATTCTTCGGCAAGAGCTTTCATCCCATCCCAAATGCTGTTAATAGGTGCCTTGTTGGAATCTATCATGAAGTTTCCTCTGAGTGTGTTGGAGATTAGATCTCGGGTTTTTCTTTGGGAACTTGCTTCTTTCCTCCTTGTTGAGAAGATGCCTAAGGCGGATGTAGTCCAGGAGGACATGCCCCTTGTTATGGTTCTTTCAGCAGACTCCCGGAGGATGTCCAACAGTGAGTGCATGGAGGTTTCAGTCTTCCCTGGTGAGTGGACTCCTCCAGAACTTGGCATGCTGAGCAGTAGGGTAACTAATGTCCAATTGGATCTAGCAAGTGATCAGTACACTAAAAATCCTATTTCTATGGCGTTTTCACCCCTTCGAGAGGTGAGTGGGAAAGCTCTCCTTTTTTCCTCCCAAGTTCCTTCAGATGATGGTTTGGGTGTGCGCACAAGGTCATCCATGAGGAAGAGGCAGGTTAGGGAGTTCTCTTCTTCCACCGTGATAGAGACTGTGTTGCCTAGGGACAAATCTAGGAATGTTTTTTTCCATGATTCATATCTTCCTGTGGAACTCCCGAGGTATTGGGGAAAGAGAGAAAACTGACTTAATAGCCTTGAATGTGAAGAAACATAAGATCAAGGTTGTTGTGATTCTTGAGAAAAAACATAATTCTATTAAAATTGACGAGTTTACTCGCAGGGTTAAGTTCAATGAATCTATGCATGAGGAACCAGTTAATAGGTACATATGGAGATTCCGGCACAAGGATGCTACGGTGGAACTGATATAGGTAGGGGATCAACATTTAACAACCAGAGTGTCATGTGGAAGGGACACCACACTTGTGTCATTCATTTATGGCAGTTGTGATGCCCAGAGGAGGGAGGTGCTATAGATGGAATTGAATGAGTTATACCTAGGGGATCAGACTTGGGTGCTGGGAGGAGATTTCAATATAATAATGGATCCTGAGGAGAAGAAATGGAGTGGTTAATTCCTAAGGAGGGATAGAAGATATTTCACTCAGTTTTTGGCTGGAAATGGGTTGATGGATTTGGGCTACTCAGGTGACCCTTACACATGTTGTAACAACAAAAGGGGTGGAAACCACTATTCGAGTAGGCTCTAATGTTTATAGACAATTTACAAGCTATTTTTATGTTCTCGAACACGAAGGTGGAGCACTTGAATCGAAGTATCTCTGACCACTCTCTGCTTTTTCTCACTCTGAATAGGAGGGAGTCGTCGCGGGATAGCTTCAAGTACACGATCTATTGGTCGGGCCTTCCAGGATATCACCAGCTGGTAAGGAAGAGATGGGAAGAACCAATCTATGGTAATTCTTAGGGGGACTTTCACTCCAAGTTGAGGCATCTCAAGTAGGCCCTAATTTGGTGGGCTCAGAGCATTCCCCCCTTGGATCAGGAGATGGATGATCTAAAATGAAATATCGAGCAGCTTGAGGCTAACATTGTGGGGGCATGAGATGATGTTGTCTTTGAAGAGCTCTCTGAGAAGAAGAATGCCTTGGCGGTTATGATCCTCTCTCAGGAGCGTAGGGTGAGGGAATGCTTGAGAATTAAATGACTGATGGAGGGTGATAAGAACACAACTTTTTTCCACGCATGCTTAAGGGAGACGCAGAGGGTTGTTAAACCAAACCTGAAACTTTCCGATGGATCATTAACTAATTATAGGGAAGTGGTGGGTGGATTGTCATTTTCTTACTTTTAGGATATTCTTGCAGGTCCGAATACCAATATTCTTCAGGGATATCCTTTGGGGGGTGATCAGTTCTAGGAGGGGATCCCAACCCGTGTTTCTTCTCAGGATAATGATATGTTGGAAAGTATCCCAGATGAGGAGGATATCCATGCGGCAATGGTGAACCTCAATCATGAGAGTGCAACATGCCCAGATGGATTTCTTGGTACTTTCTACAGAATATCTTGGGAGGTGGTCAAGGCAGATATATCCTATGTCATTCAGAATTTTTTTAGAGGGGGAAGCCTGCCCCGGGTAGCATCTTCCACGACTATGGTGCTCTTAAAAAGGATCAAAGACCCCTCCTCCCTCCAACATTACCGTACAATGAGTATTTTTAACTTCCATTATAAAATATTGGAGAGTATTATCAACAGGAAGCTGTCTAGGAGCCTCCCTCAGTGGATTTCTCTGGAACAACATGGGTTTGTGAAAGATCGCTCGATTCAAGGAGCTATAGCATTGGCTCGGGAGATACTGAGAGACATTAACATTAAGACTCAAGGGTTAAATATAGTAATAAATATGGATATGAACAAGGCGTATGATAGGCTTGAGTGGGGTTTTATTAACACGGTTTTGTGGAAGTTGGGTTTTTCCAGCTGGGCTTGTGTTATTTTCTTTAGGTGTTTCAGCTCAGCATGGATGGCTGTTTCATTTATGGGGAGTACTCATGGCTTCTTCAAGTCGGTTCGTGGGCTTCGGTAAGGTGATCCATTATACCTGAGTATTTTTATTCTTATGCAAGACACCATGAGTGGGTTGATCAATAGAGGGATATCAAACATGGACATTCTTCCCTACCGGAGGAAGTTGAGCCTACCTGCTATATCTCACTTGATGTTTGCAGATGATACAATAATTTTCATCAATGTGGGGAGTAAATCTATGAAGGTAATTAAAAATATTGTTGAGATGTACTGCCACTGGAGTGGCCAGATTATCAACAAGGAGAAGAGTGAATTCTCTGTGTCTGAAGCATGAAATATGAGTAGGGTGACTAATTTTGGTACAAGGATGCGTATGAGGTGTTGTATATTTCCCATAGAGTATATTGGTACTCATGTGTCTCCAGGAAGAATGTCTATTAGTGATTTTGATCATGTGGTGAGCAGAATTTCGGGGCGTATACTGAATTGGAAAAACCACTATTTATTCTTTAGAGGCCGTATTTCTCTTGTAAATAGCGTCCTTTCGGCCATACCAGTGCATGTGCTCTCAGCCACCAATGTACCAAAGGGGGTTATTGGGTCTATTTATAATCTTCTTTCTTGTTTCATATGAGATGCATCTTCAGAGGGGAAGAGACATTGGGTGTCTTGGGGGAAGATGGCTCGGCCTATCTTGGGGGGGGGGAGGGGTTAATGTTAAAAGCTTAGCAACCACTATCCATTTCATGCATGAAAATTTAGCTTGGGAGGTAATGGAAGAACGTACTCTATGGGGGATTATTATGTCTTGTAGGTATATAGGAAATAATGAATTCTCCGCAGCAAGTGGATCTCTCTTATGGTCTTCGGTTTGCAGCATGATTCCAATCCTTCTCCACCATTCAAAATGGATAATTGGGGAGGGAAATATTTCATTCTGGAATTATAATTGGTTTGGAAGGATTCTTTGTTAACTAGGATGTCCAGCCCCAATGATCACCTTCCAGGAGGCTGAACATTATCCATCGTTCTTCAGAGAAATTATGGATGCACCTCATCATGAGGTCTTCAACTCTATCCCCATCAACTTGGAGCGGGATCAGTGTGTCTTCACGCCTTCAACCATGGGGAAGTTTAATTATAAGGATTTTTGCAGGATCATCATGCCACTAGGACAACAGGAAGGGTGGAATGACATGGCTTGGTGCAACAAGATACCTACAAAGTATAATCTTCTCACCTGGAGAATCCAGAATCATGCGCTACCCTCTGTTGACAATATCTAACATCTCGACATCAACATGGATTCTTACTGCCATTTCTGTACAAACTGGTGTGAAGAAACTGTAAAACATACTTTCTTTGAAGGGGACTGGGCCCACCAGGTATGGGGTTCCTTTGAAGAATGCATAGGCTACTCCTCTCGGGTAACAAGCTTCGATGTCTTCATAGAGTTCTAGTTTCACAGAGGTGACAGTGCAAGGAATGAAAAAAATGGAAAGTTCGATTATCTTTAACGCCGGTTGTTGGTGCATTTTCCAAGAACGAAATCGGGCCAGGTTCGAGGGGTTTAAATCCATAGGAAGAGATGTGATAAAAAGATTAAGGGTCATATTGGCAGATATGTTTTCACTTGATGGAATTTGGAAAGAGGCCCCATCCATGCGTGTGATGCACTTGCATCAAGCTGCGGACCAGCAGACAGGAGCTAGACCAGAAGAGAAATGGGTACGGTGAAGTCCTCCTGAAGTTGGATTGAAATTGAATACATATGGTTCTTTTATCCAGGGTGGGATCTGTGGTTGAGGGGTGGTACAGGACTCCAGTGGTAGTGTGATCCAAGCCTTCACAGCGCATTATGGGAGTAGAAATTCCATGAAAGTAGAGGCTAAGGCTATCCTTATGGGAATCACCATTTGCAGGCAGAGGGAGATCTACATTGCGCAAGTGGAAACTGATTCCATGATAATTCACAATTCCCTTCATGAAAAAGGTAACACACTATGGTCAATAACCTATACCATTAGGAAATGCAAATCTCTCCTTGAAATAAGCACTAGTGTCACCCACACTTGGAGAGAGGGGAACAAGGTGGCAAATCACATGGCCTCCCTTGCATCCCCTGGTGATCCATTCATATTTCTGTCTAATGTTTCTCAATTTAAGCTGGATGGGGTGAACCTGATTTGGGGTGATTCCCTCGACCTCCATTATTTCTAGCCTCCGTAGTCTTTTCCCTTTGTTTTCCCTCTTTTTTTTGGAATAAAAATACTAATGTTGATGATGATATCATGTTTTGTCAGATGACATCCACATGGATCACTAATGCGATCCTGAGTTCTTCTCCTCCAAGATGTGTCTAACCACATACAATTATTATTAAAGTTCCATCATTACTAAAAAAATCATACCATTGATTATAACATTCACAGACTTCAAGAGAACAAAATTTTCTATCATATAGGTTTAATATCCATTATTGAGGATCCATGTGATTTTATTCTTTGTTTCATTGATTGAAACATTAGCTAAGTTTAATATATATCTCTTTTTATTCACTTTACAATAGAGGCCCACCTAAATTGAGATATGAGAAGGTATCTTCTATTATTATATAACTCATAAAGAATTATCATATACACCATATTCACCTAGTGGAGAGTATTTATTATACAGAGGGAAAAAATTTAGTTCCTTGAATTATTTCTCGATTTATTTCAATGATATACATTTGGATCTTTCCTTTTCCTAAAATCAATTGTTTTTTTACAATGATCAAGAATTGAGGATTATGGGTTTTCCTCAATACTTATATTCACATTATTTTTAGATTTGGGTGATTCTACATTAGGTAACACTACATCAAATCCAAATATTTTTCTCAAATTTTCTTTATCTATATTCACTTATCATCTTTACCACATCAACCAATACTCACATGCATATTTATAATAGAACTAAATATATGAACATCCAAGAAAATATAATTTTTATCAATCATAAGAAATTTTTTCTATTATAAGTTTACTTCTTAGAGGTACCAATTATTTCTCATGAGTTTAAAACCCCATTTATCATTCTTCCAAAGAAGAATTAAGATCATCAATCATTGTGTCATGTTCTTTAATTTATAGTTTCAACTATAATACTTATTCTGAGATTATATAATTAGTTGATTGATAATCCATGTCTTTTTTAACCCTTCTTTTATCCCTCAAGATGATCTATATATTCTGATTATTACTTCAGAAAATAACCAATTTTCTAATTTATCATTCTAGTAATATAGTTGCGCCCAAATTTACCCTACCGGTAAAAGCGGTCATTGAAGTACAAGTAGGGATTTAATCCATAGGGACCGAAGAAGAAACCATCAGACACTTTGATTAGATGTGGGATTGGCTATGAAGTGGCCAACTATGGTGTTGATTGATTTGAAGAAATATTTATTTAATTAAAAGAACAAAACCAATAAAATTACTTGTATTAAAACAAATAATTAAGGTGAGTTGATCCTAGGTTGTCTCTTGGGCTTGATTGGATGTATTTTTTTTCATTTGATTTTTTGTTCATCGGTTCAAGAGGTGTCCATTAAATGAAATAATTCCTCAATATCATTATCTGATTTAATCTATAAACAATTTCAAGGCTAATCACCAATTCACTTAGAGGATCAATTAAATGAGAACTCTAAGGAATTGGATCATTCTAGCACTCAAAATGTGTCGTCATTAAAGTCAGTGAAGACAAAGAAGAAGATAAATCAAAGAAAGGAACTCTTAAAATAAAGAACAAATTTAAGAATTTAAGAACATCAAATAACATTCAATCCAGCCCATGCAACTCCCTAGGATTAAACCATAAAAGTTTATCCCTCCATTGATTCTATTCTATCAATGGAAGTAGGTAGTTGACTTAAAGAAGCGGGATTGAAGAAGAAAAACATTAATCAAAATGAACACTCCACCGTTGTGTGATGAATTCACAAGTGCGGGTGTGAATAAATTCACACTTCGATTCAACGGTATCAACGTGTGAAGAAAAGGAAAATAAAAAGTTAAGAAGAAGAAATTTTATTAAAATACTAAACGTGAATGAAAAACTTACATTAGAGAAATTGACGATGTCATTACAAAACGAAAGCCGGAAATTACAATTGAAAGGAAAAAGCATGGATTCAAAGAAAAATGTTAGATGATAATTCCCTTCACCACCATCTCCTTATATAGGCATATTTGGAGCCTTAGGTCCACCCCCCACAATCAATTCACCCCCAACAATTAATAGAGTCAAAACGAGGGTGAATAATCAAAAGGAAATTGACGTTTCGAAGTTGACCCGGAAAACTATCCAGATTCATCCACCATATTTACGTTCGAATATTTTATTGATGGAGGTCGAATCTTGAGGGGACGTAGAAGACAAATATCTTCGCCCATGTGTTCTCTATCCGATGTAAAACTTTCAGAAAATTTTACAAAGCCGTTTGGAAGTTATGATCGAAATGGTGGGACGACTTCATGTGCATTAATGTCGGGTCCACCATTTAAATCTCACATTCAGATCCCTTTATCATCATGAAAACTTCAGAATTAGCTCCGGCCACAGTTGAATAAAATGATTATCATATTTTCATCTTTCTACTGTATAAATTTGAGCTTCATTGAGATTTTTTTGTGAGCGCCAAATTTGTTTGATGGGCCTTAGGCCCATTATGCTTTCTCCAGCAAATTTCTGCATTCGGGTGCAAAATTCTCCATCTTCCATTGAGATTCATCCATCGGGCCTAAAAGATAAAATGTTCCAACCAAGTGATCAATAATATCCCAAAATTTCAAATTCAGAAAATTAATATAATGTTGTCTAAAAACAATTGAATGATTGGGTCCAAATTTTCATTCTAAACTTGAATTGCATTTAAGATGAGAAATGAAGTTCTATT
The DNA here is from genome assembly GCA_963277665.1 of Viscum album. Taxonomy (NCBI): domain Eukaryota; kingdom Viridiplantae; phylum Streptophyta; class Magnoliopsida; order Santalales; family Viscaceae; genus Viscum; species Viscum album. The sequence goes on along the minus strand of OY728141.1, from coordinate 2,081,848,591 downwards.
TATGTAATACACTAAAAACAATGTTTATAGACTTTGGAACAATGAATATAAAGATATTAAAAATGAATATTAGTTACTTTTAGTGACTAATCACACCCCCCAACTTATGTTTTTCTAGTCCCGAGAAAAATAAATTACAAATATGAAATTCAAATCCCCTTTTCCAAAAACATTTTAATACACATTGCTCACCCAAAGAGCTCATACCAAAAAATAAAATATGAAACCCATAAAAATAATTTAAAATAAGCTAGGTCCGTAAGCATATCCCAATCCCAAGTCCATTCTTTTATTCAAATTCATCGCCACATTCCATCCAATTCCAATTAAGCATGATAAAGTGTTGTGCATCACAAAAGATATGGGGCCCATTTTATGGTTCAAGGGGAAAAATGGAAGCGCTAGGTGAGAATCAAATTAAACCTTAAGATGAGTATCCAATTTTTGTTTGTTTGTTTGTTTTTTTAACCACAATAGATATGAAAATACTGACTCTGGGCAAGACAACTATGGAGTCGCGATCCCCAAGTGCCGGACGCTACACATATTGTCAATTCCATTCTCTACAATAGATATATAAAGCCTAACTCTGGGCAAGACAACTATGGAGTCACGATCCCCAAGTGATGGATGACACGCATTTGGAGAAAACATTTCTATATGTGTCCATTATTATTTTTTCAATACTTTTTTTGTTTTTGTTTTTTTAGATACTCAAATTAAACTAAAAGTGACCCCAGAACCCTATGATATAATAAAAGGGACCGAAGAACTCAAATTTACACCCACGATCCAGTAGAAGTGCATTGTGGCATTTTTATTAAGAGGATGATAATGTAAACTTTGAAAAATCACATTAGACAACCACACTTTCCAAAAACTATGCTCATGAACTTACACTTTCATTAAAATCAGAATCAAAGCATCCAAATTTTTTGATATCCAATTTCAGAGTTTGGAATGTGTATTATCATGTTCAAGGTTAATTGAATTTTTTCTTTCCAGACATGTTCTTATTGAAAAAAATCATTTTTATCCCCCCCAACTTAGAATAACACTGTCCCCAGTGTTTAAAGAAAAGAAAAGTTAGAAGGGGTAGGAGAGGAGTTCAAAGAGGAAATTTGAAAATGATTAACATGGAACAAATTTACCTAGTTTTTGAAGTTGAAGTTCATGATGCTCCAGATTACTCCTTTGATCTCTTGGGGGATGTAGGCACCTCCTTGATTGAACATGTATCACCAAAAATAGTTCCTAAACAATAAAAAGAAGGGAAAAGCAGACAAAACAAACAACACAATGATTTATTTAATTCCAAGTATCATCATTTTTATGGTTTTTCATGTTTTTTTTTAAATCAAACTAATGATACATTGTCTTCTTTTAAATTTCTGGGTAAGGTATTACTCAGGGATCACACCATGTGACACATATGAATACAGTGCTCCCCTTTCATACCCATCCATACTCATAAAATAAGAACAGGTCAAGAGTCTTATTTTTTTAACCTACAAAACATAAATAAAATAAAATAAACTGATAATACATTGTCTTATTTATATTTTCTGGGTAAGGTATTACTCAGGGATCACACCGCGTGATACAGATGAATACGGTGCTCCCCTTTAATACCCATCCTTACTCATAAAATAAGAATAGGTCAACAGTCTATGGTAATTTATTATATGAAAAAAAGTGATTTGAAACTTTAAAACCATGGTTTGCCTCCCATGCAACGCTTTTGTTTAACGTCATTAGCTCGACTTGAACCCCCCAACTTATCCAATTCCAACTTTCAAAATTTGAATGAACCCATCTTTCTCCACTTCAACTTTATTGAGATTGATTTTTTTAGAATCTTTTCCTTGTATAAATCCATGTTCTAAAATAAATCTGAAGATACAAGGAATGTCAGAAATGGTTGATCTAGTTGCATTTTTTTCTTGCCTAAGACGTCAAGGTTCAATATAACATTATTGCTTTCATGAGAAGAGTGAATGAATAAATTATGGTCATGGGTATCACTAATGATGTAATTATTGTGTGGGGAATTAAGGATGATGATTTTGAGTTCTGGTTGATTGCAATTTCCTAATGAAGATTGGCAATTTGAATGAAAGTCAGTTTCTTCTCCAAAAAATTTAGAAAGAATTGGTTCCTTTTGAAAATATGATTCATCCCCAAAAGTGTCTAGTTGAATTTCAGGAGTGTGTATGGGATCAATGTTTGGTATTTCTCCCAATTTTTCAGTGATCAGTGTTTTTGAAAAATCATTAATGAAGTTATATTCAGGAAACTCAATCCATGATGTCAAATTTTCCTCTTTTGAATCCAAAAAATCAATTTCATCCTGATTTAAAGAACCTTCAAAAACACCTCGATCCTCTCCAATTATCCCAAATCCAGGTTGGTTCTTCAATAAAGGCATGAGGGGTTTGTGTGTTACAATATTCTTCTATCAATATTGAGTAAGGGATGGTTTGAGTGGGAATGGGGTCCACACAAGTTTTAATGCTTTGTAGTTCTTGTCTAAAACTTGATACCTCTGAATTCATTTTTTCCATTTGTTCACACAATTTTTGAATAATTGTTTCAGGATTAGGATTGATAGATGTTTTGACATCATGGAATTCCTCATTATTCATCTTTTCAATCATTCTTGATAGGTATGGAAATTGATCTTTTAAACCTTCATCATTACAAATTTCGTTCATGTTATCAGGTATGGGGTATTCATTCGAAGGTTGATTAAAAAAGGTTGGTGATTCCCAATGTGGATTTCCAAACTGATTCCATCCTGATTTTGTAAAGGGATATTATTGACTATACTCCATTTTAGTCATTTGGAAATTTGGAATCGTGATTTTTGGGGGTCAAAAAAAATAGAAAGGGGAAAAGAGAAGATAAATGGGGATGAGAAAATAGAAATGAGGGAGAATAGAAAGATGTTATAAGGTGACTTACTTGGTCCCCCGCAATGGCGCCAAAATTTGGTTGATCCCAAATTTACCCTACCGGTAAAAGCGGTCGTTGAAGTACAAGTAGGTATCGAATCCATAGGGTCTGAAGAAGAAACCATCAGACACTTTGATTAGATGCGGGATTGGCTATGAAGTGGACAACTATGGTGTTGATTGATTTGAAGAAATATTTATTTAATTTAAAGAACAAAACCAATAAAATTACTTGAATTAAAACAACTAATTAAGGTGATTTGATCATAGGTTGTCTCTTTGGCTTGATTTGATGTATTTTTTTTTCATTTGATTTTCTGTTCATCGGTTCAAGAGGTGTCCATTAAATGAAATAATTACTCAATATCATTATCTGATTTAATCCATACACAATTTCAAGTCTAATCACCAATTCACTTAAAGGATCAATTAAATTAGCACTCCAAGGAATTGGATTGTACTAGCAGTCAAAATGTGTCGTCATTAAAGTCGGTGAAGACAAAGAAGAAGATAAATCAAAGAAAGGAACTCTTAAAATAAATAACAAATTTAAGAATTTAAGAACATAAAATAACATTCAATCCAGCCCATGAAACTCCCTAGGATTAACCCATAAAGGTTTAGCCCTCAATTGATGCTATTGTATCAATGGAAGTGGGTAGTTGACTTAAAGAAGCGGGATTGAAGAAAAAAACATTAATCAAAATGAACACTCCACCGTTGTGTGATGAATTCACAAGTGCGGGTGTGAATAAATTCACACTTCGATTAAACGGTATAAACGTGTGAAGAAAAGGAAAATAAAAAGTGAAGAAGAAGAAATTTTATTAAAATACTAAACGTGAATGAAAAACTTACATTAGAGAAATTGACGATACCATTACAAAACGAAAGCGGGAAATTACAATTGAAAGGAAAAAGCATGGATTCAAAGAAAAATGTTAGATGATAATTCCCTTCACCACCATCTCCTTATATAGGAATATTAGGAGCCTTATGTCCAACCCCCATAATCAATTCACCCCCCAACAATTAATAGAGTCAAAACGAGGGTGAATAATCAAAAGGAAATTGACGTTTCGAAGTTGACCCGGAAAACTGTCCAGATTCGTCCACCATTTTGACGTTCGAATATTTAATTGATGGAGGCCAAATCTTGAAGTTCATAGAAGACAAATATCTTCTTCCATGTGTCCTATATCCTATTTAAAACTTTCAGGACAGTTGGTTTATCTGTTTGGATGTTATGGTCGAAATGGTGGGACGACTTTATGTGCATTAATGTCGGGTCCACCATTTAAATCTCAGATTTAGATCCCTTTATCATCATGAAAACTTCAGAATTAGCTCCGGACATATTTGAATAAAATGATCCTAATATTTTTATCGTTCTACTGTATAAATTTGAGCTTCATTGGGATTGTTTTGTGAGCCCCAAATTTGTTTGATGGGCCTTAGGCCCATTATACTTTCTCCAGAAAATTTCTGCATTCGGGCGCAAAATTCTCCTTCTTCCCTTAGGATTCATCCATCGGGCCTAAAATATAAAATGTTCCAAACAAAGTGATAAATAATATCCCAAAATTTCAAATTCATAAAATGAATAAAATGTTGTCTACAAACAATTTAATGATTGGGCCCAAATTTTCATTTTAAACTTGAATTGCATTTAAGATGAGAAATGAAGTTCTATTTATGTAATCCACTAAAAAAAATGTTTATGGACTTTGGAACAATGAATATAAAGATATTAAAAATGTATATTAGCCACTTTCAGTGACTAATCACACCCCCCAACTTAAGTTTTGCTAGTCCCGAGCAAAATAAATTACAAATCTGAAATTCAAATCCCCTTTTCCAAAATCATTTTAATACACATTGCTCACCCAAGGACCTCATACCAAATTTTTTTTTTGAAACCCATCAAAATCATTTAAAACAAGCTAGGTCCATAAGCATATCCCAAGCCCAAGACCATTATTTTATTCAAATTCATCGCCACATTTCATCCAATTCCAATTATTCATGATAAAGTGTTGTGCATCACAAAAGATATGGGGCCCATTTTATTGTTTAAGGGGAAAAAATGGAAGCGCTAGGTGGGAATCACATTAAACCTTAAGATGAGTATCCAATTTTTTTTTTGTTTGTTTGTTTTTTTAACCACAATAGATATGAAAAGACTAACTCTGGGAAAGACAACTATGGAGTCGCGATCCCCAAGTGCCGGACGCCACACATATTGTCAATTCCATTCTCTACAATAGAGATATAAAGCCTGACTCTAGGCAAGACAACTATAGAGTCACGATCCCCAAGTGCCGGAAGCCACACATTTGGACAAAACATTTCTCTATGTGGACATTATTTTTTTTTCAATTTTTGTTGTTGTTGTTTTTTTTAGATAGTCAAATTAAACTAAAAGTGACCCCAGAACCCTATGCTGTAATAAAAGGGACCCAAGAACTCAAATTTACATCCACGATCTAGTAGAAGTGCATTGTGGTATTTTTATTAAGAGGATGAAAATGTAAACTTTGAAAAATCAAATTAGACAACCGCACTTTCCAAAAACTATGCTCATGAACTTAAACTTGCATTAAAATCAGAATCAAAGCATCCAAATTTTTCGATATCCAATTTCAGAGTTTGGAATGTGTGTTATCATGTTCAAGGTTAATGGATTTTTTTCTTTCCACGCATGTTCTTATTGAAAAAAAAAATCATTTTTTATCCCCCCCAACTTATAATAACACTGTCCCCAGTTTTTAAAGAAAAGAAAAGTTAGAAGGGGTAGGAGAGGAGTTCAAAGAGGAAATTTGAAAATGATTAACATGGAACAAATTTACCTGGTTTTTGAAGTTGAAGTTCATGATGCTCCAGATTACTCCTTTGATCTCTTGGGGGATGTAGGTACCTCCTTTATTGAACATGTATCACCCAAAATAGTTCCTAAACAATAAAAAGAAGGGAAAAGAAGACAAAACAAACAACATAATGATTTATTTAATTCCAAGTATCATCATTTTTATGTTTTTCCATGTTTTTTTAAATCAAACTAATGATACATTGTCTTCTTTTAAATTTCTGGGTAAGGTATTACTCAGGGATCACACCGCGTGACATAGATGAATACGGTTCCCCCCTTTCATACCCATCTATACTCATAAAAGAAGAACATGTCAAGAGTATAATTTTTTTAACCTACAAAAACATAAATAAAATAAAATTAACTGATGATACATTGTCTTCTTTATATTTTCTGGGTAAGGTATTACTCAGGGATCACACCACGTGACACGGATGAATACAGTGCTCCCCTTTAATACCCATCCTTACTCATAAAATAAGAACAGGTCAACAGTCTATGATAATTTATTATATGAAAAAAATGATTGGAAACTTTAAAACCATGGGTTGCCTCCCATGAAGCGCTTTTGTTTAACGTCGTTAGCTCGACTTGAACCCCCCAACTTATCCAATTCCAACATTCAAAATTTTAATGAACCCATATTTATCCACTTCAACTTGATTGAGATTGATTGTTTTTTTATAATATTTTCCTTGTATAAATCCATGTTCTAAAATAAATTTGAAGATACAAGGAATGCCAGAAATGGTTGATCTAGTTGCATTTTTTGTCTTGCCTAAGACGTCAAGGTTCAATATAACATTATTGATTTCATGAGAAGAGTGAATGAATAAATTATGGTCGTGGGTATCACCTATGATGTAATTATTTAGTGGTGAATGAAGGATGATGATTTTGAGTTCTGGTTGATTGCAATTTCCTAATGAAGATTGGCAATTTGAATGAAAGTCAGTTTCTTCTCCAAAAAATTTAGAAAGAATTGGTTTCGTTTGAAAATATGATTCATCCCCAAAAGTGTCTAGTTGAATTTCAGGAGTGTGTATGGGATCAATGTTTGGTATTTCTCCCAATTTTTTAGTGATTGGTGTTTTTGAAAAATCATTAATGGAGTTATATTTAGGAAACTCAATCCAGAATGTCAAATTTTCCTCTTTTGAATACAAAAAATCAATTTCCTCCTGATTTAAAGACACTTCAAAAACTCCTCAATCCTCTCCAATTATCCAAATCCTAAGGTTGGTTCTTCAATAAATGAATTAGGGGATTGTGTGTTACAAGATTCTTCTATCAATATTGAGTAAGGGATGGTTTGAGTGGGAATGTGGTCCACACAAGTTTTAATGCTTTGTAGTTCTTGTCTAAAACTTGATACCTCTGAATTCATTTTTTCCATTTGTTCAAACAATTTTTGAAGAATTGTTTCAGGATTAGGATTGATAGATGTTTCGACATCATGTACTTTCTCATTATTCATCTTTTCAATCATTCCTGATAGGTATGGAAATTGATCTTTTAAACCTTCATCATTACAAATTTTGTTCATGTTATCAGGTATGTGGTATTCATTCAAAGGTTGATTAAAGAAGGTTGGTGATTCCCAATGTGGATTTTCAAACTGATTCCATCCTAATTTTGTGAATGGATATTTTTGATTATACTCCATTGTATTCATTTGGAAATTTGGAATCGTGATTTTCAGGGGTCAAAAAAATAGAAAGGGGAAAAGAGAAGAGAAATGGGGATGAGAAAATAGAAATGAGGGAGAATATAAAGATGTTATAAGGTGAATTACTTGTTCCCCGACAACGGCGCCAAAATTTGGTTGCGCCCAAATTTACCCTACCGATAAAAGCGTCCATTGAAGTACAAGTAGGGATCGAATCCATAGGGACCAAAGAAGAAACCATCAGACACTTTGATTAGATGCGGGGTTGGATATGAAGTGGCCAACTATGATGTTGATTGATTTGAAGAAATATTTATTTAATTTAAAAAACAAAACCAGTAAAATTACTTGAATTAAAACAACTAATTAAGGTGAGTTGATCCTAGGTTGTCTATTGGGCTTGATTGGATGTATTTGTTTTTCATTTGATTTTCTGTTAATCAGTTCAAGAGGTGTCCATTAAATGAAATAATTCCTCAATATCATTATCTGATTTAATCCATACACAATTTCAAGGCTAATAACCAATTCACTTATAGGATCAATTAAATGAGCACTCCAAGGAATTGAATCGTACTATCACTCAAAATGTGGCATCATTAATGTCGGTGAAGACAAAGAAGAAGATAAATCAATGAAAGGAACTCTTAAAATAAAGAACAAAATTAATAATTTAAGAACATAAAATAACATTAAATTCAGCCCATGAAACTCCATAGGATTAACCCATAAAAGTTTAGCCCTCCATTGATGCTATTCTATCAATGGAAGCGAGTAGTTTACTTAAAGAAGCGAGATTGAAGAAGAAAAACATTAATCAAAATGAACACTCCACCGTTGTGTGATGAATTCAAAAGTGCAGGTGTGAATAAATTCACACTTAGATTCAACGGTATCAACGTGTGAGGAAAAAAAAAATAAAAAGTGAAGAAGAAGAAATTTTATTAAAATACTAAACGTGAATGAGAAACTTACATTAGAGAAATTGACGATGCCATTACAAAACGAAAGCCGGAAATTACAATTGAAAGGAAAAAGCATGGATTCAAAGAAAAATGTTAGATGATAATTACCTTCACCACCATCTCCTTATATAAGCATATTAGGAGCCTTTGGTCCACCCCACACAATCAATTCACCCCCAACAATTAATAGAGTCAAAACAAGGTTGAATAATCAATAGGAAATTAACGTTTCGAAGTTGACCCGGAAAACTGTCCAAATTCGTCCACTATTTTGACATTCGAATATTTAATTAATGGTAGCCGAATCTTGAGGGGTCGTACAAGACAGATATCTTCTTCCATGTGCCCTCTATCCTATGTAAAACGTTCAGAAAATTTGGATCAGCCGTTTGTACGTTATGGTTGAAATGGTGGGACGACTTTATGTGCATTAATGTCAGGTCCACCATTTAAATCTCAGCTTCAGATCCCTTTATCATCACGAAAAATTCAGAATTAGCTCTAGCCAAAGTTGAATAAAATGATCCTCATATTTTTATCTTTCTACTTTATAAATTTGAGCTTCATTGGGATTGTTTTGTGATCCCCACATTTGTTTGATGGGCCTTAGGCCCATTATGCTTTCTCCAGCAAATTTCTGCATTAGGGCGCAAAATTCTCCATCTTCCCTTGGGATTCATTCATCAGGCCTAAAAGATAAAATGTTCCAAACAAAGTTATCAATAATATCCCAAAATTTCAAATTCATAAAATGAATATAATGTTGTCTACAAACAATTGTATGATTGGGCCCAAAGTTTCATTTTAAACATGAATTGCATTTAAGATGAGAAATGAAGTTCTATTTATGTAATGCACTAAAAAAATATTTATGGACTTTGGAACAATGAATATAAAGATATTAACAATGAATATTATCCACTTTAAGTGAGTAATAATAATATCAAGATCCTTAAGTACTACGTCAAGTTCCAAATTTATATATAAAAAACCTTCAGTTTTAATATAATTTTTTTCTTTGATTTTTATTTGTCATATGTTCCCACCATGACATATTATACATCATATTTAAATTATATTTCATTTAACACTAGGCATTCATCATCATATTTCTCTTATTTTCTCAAAATGACATTTCTCTAATATATTTATATAGAATTGTATATAGTTGTAAAAATTTATTTCAGAAGGATATATCCTTCTAATTTTTTTTTTATAATTTCTCTCCCATATTAGTCACTATATAATTTTTTTAGACATATTGTTTTAATATGTCTAAACATACCACATTGAAAATATGATAGGGGTGTATTTACTTCAAATATACACATAAACATTTTGAATTTTCCTTCCCCCAATGATAGAAACTCATCATATATATCTTCCTTCTAAATTCAATATTTATTGACAACACTATTTACTATAGATCAGAACTTTAAATATTATTTCTAGGGATATATGTTCACTCTTTCTTAAAACATAATTTATAGGCCACTAAACTATTGAAAATTTCATCCAGTGGTAGCTCATCCATGTTTCTTTCTTCAAGATCTATCACATAGGTGTTATGAAATTGTGGTAAACATTTAAAATAAATTATTCAAAACATTAAAATTATTTGTCTCTGCACGGATTCCTCATATTTCACCAAAAACCATAATGATGAGATTAAATAACCCATTAATAATTTCATCCAAAAAAATTTAGGATCATAAAATTAATTGTTAAATATTTAAGAACTTATTTTTTAAAATTGTTTTCTATTTAATATATATTATCCATATTATCCCACCTAAAATTTTCTATTATTTAATTGAGTTAGTTTAGATCTTGGTTGATAGTGTATTGGATAAATTATTATCGGCCTTGGAATTAGTATAAAAAAATATTTTTATCTCTTTCTGTCATAGACAATTTTTATGCATCACTAACATCTATTCTAACATCATTTTTTTATAAAACAACGGGTCCAAGATACTGAAAATGATCTCATATAATTAATCTACATTTTATTGTTTGACACATCAAATAATAAAAATAACATTTCATTTACTATATACTCTATATATCTAAGCATGATGTGGTATGGAATATCACCCAAACCCAATGGAATTGATATCATTTATTGAAAACAATATCTAAGTACTCTTCAAGAAGTAGGGTGAATTAAAGATTTTACGTTGTATTCCATTACACATGAAAATTACCTCATTTAAGTAATAAAATATCAATGATATCATTTGATTATAAATATACACATATTTTAGTTGTTAAAAGTAAATTCAAAGACACTTGTGCATTAATAATTTAACCACAAAGGGATATTCCAAGGAGTATACATTGATACAGTCTTAATATGATAGGATGTAATAATATCCACTATAGGTATTATAATAGGTTTGGAAAGGTACACTATATATCCTAGGGAAACAACCTCCTCTAGACATAGAACATACAACTTTGAGCTGATGAATACAAAGAAATATTCCATTGAAAGGATTATTGTAACAAATTTTAATATTAAAATCTAAACACTAAAGCAGTGATGGTATGGTCATTATCCTTAATTCTTTTTCATCAACTCTAGATATTAATTTATGTCTCTTTATTAATTATTCTCATAATTCACTTATTCTTTTTTGATGGATATTTTTCATCAGTAAAAGTGTGGAATTCTTTATACCCTTCTTCTATAATATATTCTAGATTATTATTTAATAATATCACATTTTATATATAGAAAATGACTGAAATCTAGAGCAATATTCCCTCTATTTCATCTCTTCCTCTGTATATGATAATTTCAATACTTTTAATTATGGAAATCTAATGATGTAAACATAAAAATATTATTTCATTTAATTTTTGATAATATTTTTTATAGTCATCCGAAATCATGATCTTCTATTCTCTGTAAAATTAATGACTTTTCTTCTTCTTGAATAATCAAATCATTAATAAAAATAAATGATTTTAAATATTTCCATGAATACTAAAATGTGGCCTGAGAAAATAGATGCCTTATCTGATTTTGATGATGAAATTATTAATTATAATCCTTAAATTTTATGTTACCAGTAATTTAACAACATAATACACTTTTAACCACAATATAATCCTCCCCATCAGGAAATGACAACTAGAATTACAAGTTAAGACTATTAAATATTTCCTAAGGAGAAAATGCATACAATAAGCTCATTGGTCATGAAATTACTTTTAAATACTTATGAAACATTCCTATTGTAATTTTTACTCTCCTAGATATTAAAAAATAGAGTAACCCTTATAATTTATTCATGCGAACAATGTGAAAATAGAACACCCTTATAGAATCAGACGACTCTTATTGAATTCCAAATGATTTATATGGGAAATGATTTTTATAAAAAATAAATGATCCTTAAGATACTTATAACGACACTTATATATTATCTATTGAATCTAAAAGAATAATTTACATTAAAAAATAATTCCTCCCCTAAAAATTTTCTTTACAGTATCCTGAATAACCCCTACTGAGTCATGGTCACCCATAAATACTTTTTTCATTTTTGAAAACTTATGATTATGTAATATTTAATGACCCATAATAAGTGATCCAATTATCATTAAGATACTATAAATGATCTATAAAATACATCAACCTTGTAAATTATTCTAACTTCTATGAATAATGATCCTTATTGAAGTAGTTCTCATGGACCATGGTGGAGTCCCTCCAAGAATTTTATGTAACACTGAATTCAATCACCATATAATCTCCATATTTAAAAATAAATTATCTAACACACATGAATTAATTAAAATGATAATTAATAGAAATTCAAAGGAAAAATAACAATATATGATTTTATTACATCACATATAAAATTTCATAGTGTATTAAAATGATGGGTTGTCCTGTAATTCTTTATCTAGATATTCTAGAATGTGACTTCAAACCTAATTAACCAATTAACCTTTATGTTTTAATTAAATAAAATTAAAAATATCCACAAACATGTATAAAAAACATATTAAACTCAGAGAACATTTTTAGTTATGAAACAAAATATTTTGGTTTAATGCATAAAAAATCAATCACATCAAACTCCACAACATCTTCCTTTATTACCACTATTAGTGAAATCACCAATTGACTCAATTTAACACTATGATATGAATGGTTGTTTGTTAACTAAAATTTCTTACATGAAAATTTCCCATAGGAAAAAAATCCTCATTTGAGTAGTGAATCCTATACATTCTTGGAATGAGGAAAGTTTAACATAATATCACATTTGTTAAATTTTAATTGAACTTATTTCATATATTCATTTAATTACATTGTGAATATAATTTATAATTTATATTTTTTTATAAGTAATTCTAAAAAAACAAAACTAATTCATTTCTATATTTGTAACATAAAATAAATTTTATCAGTAATTAATTGGAATGTCATCCCCATTTACAGTTTAATATTGGATGATGGGACATAAAAAATTCTTAATATATCATCCTTTGAAGAATTGGGATAATATCTTATAATAATAAAGTAGCATATCAAAAATTAAAATTCAACATAAGTTTCTACTACATCCTCTATTAGAAAATTAAACTTGAATCATATACTACAATGTTTCTTTGTGAAATTTCACTATAAATTTAATTTATAAAATTATAATAGAAAAAATATGTAAAGTGTTATAATAAAAGTTTATTTTTACATTTAATTGGATGATTTATATTTGAAGTATTCATAAAAGTGAATTTTTAGTATAAATTTATAAAAGGAAAATTGAAAACATCAATTTGCTGCTTCTCAAGAAAATTTATAGTAAAAATTCATGTGGATTTTTTTTCAAACTTCTTATGGAACCTTTATATAGAAACTGTAAAGTTACATTTAAAACTTCCAATATAAATATCTAATATAAACTTCCATTGAAACATTTCAAACTAAAATTATACTACAATCCAAAACTATAAAATCAAAATAGAAATTTTCCATTTAAATAAATGAAATAAAATTTATAGTTTTTTGTAGTATAAATTCACAGATGATACTAAACATGTGGATTATGAAAACTAAAAATAAATATCTCCATAAAAATAAAAATAAAAACCATGGTATTCATTTAAATCAATAGAAATGTAGTTATTAAAAAACATTAATATAGATAAATGAAACCAAATCTAACTATGTGAAAATTAATAAAGATATATTTTAATTGAATCTCAAACAATCATCACTAATATAATAATGATGTCTATATTTCTTAAACTTTGATGCAATAAATCAAAAAATATGTCCATGTTGAATTTTTTTTACAAAAGTTAGTGGAAATGTGAAATATAAATTCACAATTTACAATAATTTTAAAATTAAACTATAATTTATTTAAGATTCATATTTTATGAGTATATTACATAGTTGTTTTTTTTGTAAACTGCATGTGTTTTTTATTGTATTAACATAACTTTGATGATAGTGATTCATGATTTAACCATTAATTCTTTTCATCCTCTTTTATACTGGTGGATTTTTTAATTTTCTGGCTTGGTAATATGGAGTAGAGATCTATCCTAAAAATTATTTCATCAACCATAAGAATTCATATATCGAGTGGCTTCATGATTTTTGTTCAATAAGAAGATTTGGGCTAAGTGGATTCCTTGTGTGATTCCTAGTTTTGGAATATTCATAACCAATATTGAAATGTTAGGATTATCATATTATTGGTTCATTGGAAGACACATAGAAGGGATTCTAGAAGACTATTACATATTCACATGAGGTACTATAGGGAAATCCCACAATGTCATGAATATGATATTTTAATTGAACGAGGAGGAAATAAAGTAAAAAAAATTAATAGAATTGGGAAGAATCGTTTGAATTTTATTGAAGTGGTATACCTTGGGACATTCAAATATGAAAAATTACACTGGTTTTCAATGATTCATCATGGAATATCTACTTGAATAAGGAGGTAACACCAAACCTTGCTAATAGGATCTGGTTTAGTTTCAATATATTCGTTTTTCATGTCTCCTTCAATATTGCGTGGGAACATTAGATATATTTTTGGTCCTATGAAGTCTCTATCTTGATTCCTATTATACCGTTTTATAGTTAAATCCTTGATGATCCTACTCCATGAAAATTACCATTTTTTTGAATCTTGTAAATCACTAAATCATTTATTACTTTAATATTTTCATTTACTTCGACCTAAAATTTTGAAACATTGGTTTAGATTTTATTAACATTTTTTTAATATATTTAATGTATGATATATTTTTTAGCATCATGAATTGGTTTTTCTCTTTGAAAAAAGAATATTTGTGATTGTTGTAGTTAATATTATATTTAACCTATTATTTATTATTTTTGGTGGGTACCATGAGGTTCCTTACATATATGATCAATTTTATTATTTTTGAAAATTTTCTATTTTAATCTTTTATATTTTGAATCCTATTTATATGATTTTTTTAATAAAATCATAATTTACTGATTATTGTATTTTTTTGGAATTCTTCTGACATGTTTTGGTTTAGTTCATGTATTTTATACTATTTAGAGTTTTTACTAAAATTCAATCATTGTGATTCTATTTTTTAGAATTATATAAAAAAAATATAAGTTCATGTTTATTATCTTATGATAATAAGGAGAGAATAATAAACATTATTTTTTCTATCATTTCTTAAATTTACAAACCTATATTACACCCAATTGGATACTTGGATTTTGAATGGAGCCTGCAATTTCAATGTTGAACCCAACATGAAACTTCATAATAAACTACGCGATATTTATATCATAGTCAATAAAATAAAAAATATGCACCTATAATGTAAAATAATCTCCGGATTTACACAACCACCTAGAAAGTTGAGGATTCCAAAATCCAACAGTCATATATTTTTCATGACCCTATCTGATAAATTTTATTTTACTACCAAATTCTTTTACCCATTTTATGATATCTAGAACCAGATTCCATTAATGAGTAAAATGATCAATGTCTTATCATCTATGCCACAACTTGGAATTCAAATAATTCATGGAACTGGATATGATAATTCATGACATCTAATAACCCATAAAGCTATTTAAGTTTCCATGTGTAACCTATAACACCCACATTCCCACCACTTTTCCAATGCTTGGATGATCTACTTCCAATTGATTCTATAATTACCTCACATATGCACCACTCATATGACACCTAGAACACCCCATTTCATTCAAATTCATGTATCTATTATGGATTTTTTTATCCATCCTATCCATAATCCATCTATGATGTGTCCATACAGCCTCCATAATAGATAAAAATCATGAAATGATATATACATATAAACATATTTTATTTTGGTGGAGATGGTTTTTTTTCATAATTTTTTTCAATTCCAAAAAACTAGAGCTCTAGTAGATATGATTATAAATACTAATGTAATATCAACAATAAAATTTGTATAAAACTAAATTTAATTTTTGTCTTAGGGATTTAATGATTTTGTTATATGTATTATTTACATTTATTTTAAAATTTAAAAATGATCTGTTTATTATTTTCTGATGTTATAGATTTTTATATTATATTTTATCTTCACGTTTCTTTAAAAATCACCCAAATCCATGATATATATAGCATGTTATGAAAAAAATAATCATAAAATAAAAATAAAAAATTTTGTTCTATAAAAATTTCAATAATTTCACCCTATTTTAAAAAAAATTAAATGATGTTTTTATCATCATCATCAATTTTTATTAAGTTTAGTAAAATATAAGTTCAATGAGGTGTAATTTTATTATGACCCAATTCATCTGTATGAAAAAAATGATTACATGAAAATGGAAGGAAACCACCACTCTCAAAAACATCAATACGATCCTGAGGTCTACCCAAGGAAATAAGAATACTAATATGTATGAATAAGAATTGGCTCAGGGGTTCGAAAACATTGAAAATGATGTAGGGGATGTGAGATCATCCTTGGAAATGAGGTTAGTATCTTTAGACATAGAATAAGTTGGGATGAATCAAGATTAATATATATGTGAAAAAGTTTCTACAAACATAATGGGGGTCCCAAAGATCATTTCGATTTCATAAAAAATTAAATGTCAAATAAAAAAATAGAACCCCAGTTTGATTATGTCAATCATCATATATACCAATAATTAACTAATGTGGGTTTAATACATGTTTGTATTGAATACATGAAGAGTATAATTCAACTAGACCCATTTACCCTTAGGTGAAATAAAATATGGAAAAGTGGTTTTTAATGAGTTCAACATTAGTTGTATCAATAAGGATCCATTATCATCATTATTAAAAAGACCAATAATGTTCCTACACTATTTTTAAATTCACATATGTTGAATGATGAAGGAGAAAATACATGTATTTGTTACACCCCTACCACACAATCCTATAAATAAACTACATTAAAATCCGAAATGAATACAGATAAATCCATTAAAATTTATAGGAATCACTTTTAGTAGTTATAAAAAATCATTAGTTCTCCCAGATATTATTAAATCCTGGTGTATTTAACATTCAAAAAAACACAAAAAAACATCATTTAGAAATGATAAAAAAAACCAATGACATGATGTTGTATCAGGGTGCCATTAATTAGAAAAATAAAAAAATTAAGTGATGTATATGTGAGAAAATTAAAATAAAAAAAGAGGGGTTTGGAAAATTTTGAATGAAATTGGGAAGATCAATTAATAACCCAATAATAAATTCCCATCAAAACAATAATTATTGTCATTCCATATTGGCTTCTAATTCCTTTGATAATTCATTCATTCATTCTATAAATGAAAAAATATTATCTAAAATAATATTTCTACAATACATTATAATTTGTATTAACATTCAAGTTGAATATTTGAGGTAGCTATTTTCAGATAAATGTGAGATAAAATAGTCAACAATGAATCTTACAGAATTCTAATGTCTAAATAATTATTTTTAAAATTTTTTACACTTTTATATGTCATTAGGGGGTAATATTTCCACCAATAAGACATTGTGGAACCACCATAAACATATTTATTACATACACCATGACTATAGTGACATGTGTCCCGCCACTTCTTACTCGGAAGGATTTCCTTGTGAATCTTTCCTGAAATTTGTAAGATCATTTGAGAGTGAAATTTATGTTCACATCAAGGCTCTAATAATAGCGATTATATGAAAAATTTCTAATTCCATTCATTCATGTTGGTCCTCCACTTGTAATTTCAAAATGAATCCATGTCAAACCTATTTCATCATCTTATACTTCCTCTTATAATTGGGCCACTAGTTCTATGTAATGGGTCATGTGCATATATTTCACATCTAACCACCATTATATTTTCACCTTCATCTCCTCAATATATAAGTGTTCAATGATTCTCATTATCACCACCTACGTCAAAAAATTCACCCTAAAATATATATATAAATTCATTTATAAAGAGATCAAGAACAATAAATTTTCATGCCAAACCTATTAGACAAGTCAATATTATTGAAATTATCATTGATGTATAATAAAATAGGTAAATGCTCATCTCCAAATAATTTAATTTTTAATTTTATTTTACACTATAACCTATTTTTTTTTTAATTTCATCTCCTTATAATCATTATGATCAATCAAAACCTTTTACAAATCATTATTTTCCTGATTTTTATTTTTTTCATTACATATTTGAATATTGGATTTGACATTATCATGTAACTTCCAAACATATTTTCCATTTTAATCACCTAAAATCTAAAAAAATCAATTGAATGGGAAATATACTATCTAAGAGACTCATTTTCATAAATTTAAATAAAATTTTAATTTTTCATAAGTGATTAGTGTAATACAAACCATGATTATATAAAAACTCTATTTGTGGAAAATGTTTTAACAAATTCCTAATTTTTTTTAAAATTATTTCATTAAAGATAATATCAATATTATGATTCACTACTGTAGTTTTCACATCCAATTGAGGATGTTTAATAGTTGATGATATTTATTTAGTTCCCAATTTATTCTATTGAGTCTTTCAAAAGAGGATAAGGATTTATACATCCCTATCACATAAAATAGTTTTTGGAAGTCCATGTAATCTCAAAATTTATTTGAAAACATATATACAATAAAGATAACCTATTTGGTGTTAAAGAATATAATTAAATATTTTACTTTTCCAATTTGATTAGAAATAAAAAAGGTGAAACATTTTAAAAAGTTTGATGAAGGATATATCAACACAAAAACTATAGAATATTTATTGAAATTATGGGATGAGTTGGGTAAAGGGAAATAAAGTAAATTCAGTTGAACCATGGAAAGACAATATTTATAATCTATACATCTATAAACAATAAAAATGACATATCTTTCAATTATTGACCAATAAAAATGTTAATTCATAAAAAGTATGAATGATTTATAACCAATATATAATACTCTTATATAGCACACCATTAGATTTAAAATATTAAGTCATTCATGGTTAAAATGGATAATACACTTTTTACACCCTAAGTAATGTTTCCATATTTGCATGGTTCATTTTTGAAATTAATGATCTTTATCATATATTGAATAATTTAATTATTTCCCATTAAATTTATCAAAAACTTTAGGACATTGACATTAATATTGAGTCCAAGTAGCACTAAAACCAAAATTCGATTCACTACACACTATTTTAGAAAAAAAATATGAAATCTATTAGACTTATATATCAGGAATTGAAAAAATAATTATGAGATAATTATGTTTTATTTTTATTAACAAAAATTAAAATAAAATTATTATTTTAATATTAGTTAATATGTGAATTAATTGGTGAATAAATATGACAAATATTTGGTGGTACAATTTAAATCCATGAAACAATTTACACTCAATTGTGTTTTTTAGTTTGGGGAACTCTGTAATTTCATTTTCATTTTCATCATCTATATTTATCATTTCATCCACAAAAATAAAAGAAATGAATATAAAAAATTCCAATATGAGTTTATATTTTATAATTTTTATATATTTTGTTTCCTTTAAGAGTTCCATGCATAAAATTCAAGTTGTAAAACATGTTATTTGGGGATTCTATATAGTCCATGTTATTAACAAAATAAATAACCATGAAATTTTCCATGATTTAATGATGTACATGGTTCATTTGGATCATGAATCTAAAAGTGGTATTAATGAAACCAAATACAATAAGTAACTAACAATAAAAACTATACATAGTTATAAAGGGGTTCTTACCATTCATTATATTATTTGAATTGTGTTGTACCTA
This sequence comes from Viscum album, assembly GCA_963277665.1. Lineage (NCBI taxonomy): Eukaryota > Viridiplantae > Streptophyta > Magnoliopsida > Santalales > Viscaceae > Viscum > Viscum album. The sequence continues at coordinate 2,081,828,811 of OY728141.1, read as the reverse complement.
AATTTAGGATCATGTTTTTAAAATAATATAGCGATATGTAATTTCTCAATGTGTTATTTTAGTCAGGGTATGGAATAATGCTAGTTAAATATTAATTTTTAATGGTGTAATAATACAAAAAATTAATCTAGATTCCATATTTATTAGGAACAAGGATCCCCAGAATGTTGCATAAACTCATTCATTCCCTCACAATTCCTTTCATCAAGAGTTCTGTAAATTAGACCAATATCTCTCTAGTCTCCTCTACATTATCCCTATATATTTTACTAGTTAGTAATTGTACCTCAAGTTATGATTTCAATTATATATCTAATACCACTAAATGGTGGAAATCCATTAGATATTTTTTCTTGAAACAAGTCTCCATATTCCAATAGTAAATACAGAAAAAAATGAATGTAATAAATAGTGAAGTCAATTATTGGTAAGGTAAAAATCATTAATAATGTTTGATAAAACATTTTCACTCAATAAAAATATATTAATAAAATTTTTTCATCATGGAATCATCAACTTCCATTCTTTATTTTATTCAATATGTTAAACATTATCATCCCTCGCATTTTTTCTCTCTTATATAAGATCTCTTATTTTTCTCAACTCATAATTCATATTTTTATCTCCCACATTTATATTTTACACACATTATATATCCCTTAGTTCCAATATTTTTTTTTCTTATTTAATTACATCCCAATGACATTCATATGCCTGTATGAACCGCAAAGGATTTTGTTAATGTTTTATTAAACTAAAAACAAATGAGAAATTGTTATTATATACATCATATATAACCATCCTATCACACATCAATGGACTCCCGTAGAGATAATGTCTAACCTATAATATTGAAATTTCTAAAAACACCTCATAATAATATTTCAAAAATATAAAAGGACACATTTCATTTCACTTTTACTCAAATAAAACCACTACAGTTAAACCATTACACCCTATATGTTAAAGGATTATTAATTAGGGTTGAATCAACTTGTCCACCAATAATGTATTAACAAAATTAGCACGACTATGACTAATAATGTTCATTATAAATACCATATATTCAATGCGGCATATCATATATAAAATTTACCCTTGCTTCTCCTCATAATGATCATATTTAAATTAATATATTAAGTCTCCTCTTCTAACCAATCCATCTCCATTTATGTGTTCTAAATGTAAATATATAAAAACTTCTCCAATGGTGGAATTTCTTCCTCACTAGAAATCTATGTGATATTTTTTTATCATAAATAATCATTCTCATATTGTATGGGAATTGGTATAAAATATTAATATGGCATAAGACATAAAACAAGTAATTTGAAGATATTTATAATTGAAATTTATTTAACATTTACCTTTTGAATCATAAGTTTCAAAAATAATTTTTCAGATCTTTTCATTGATATGGATCAAATTTTGAATCCCTTGGTTCTTTTTAGTTTCATAAAGTGGTTGATTTAGAATTCTTCCTATCAACAATCAAAAAATTATGGGAACTTTCTTAACTATATGTAGACTGTAACATCTTTTCTACCTCCACCACAATATGTAAAAACTTCACCAAATCAATGTGGATTTGATGTTACATCACATATTAAATTTATAGATTCAAACTATTGATGAATATTTAATTTTTCTAATATTTTTCCTTCTATAAATTGTTTATAGTCATTAATATATCCATTTTATTTTACTACTCATCTGAAAACATTGATCATTGCACAATCCTTCATAACTTGAATTTAAAATCCTAATAATAATGATTGTTTATTTTTAATGTTACAATATTTATTTAATCCTGATATTGAATTTTACATTCCCTATTCAGTCATTGGAATAATTTTAATTGGTCTCACCAAAACAATAATAGTAATTGAGGTCAGGCACTGTCACTATTAAATTATTCTCCTCCTAATAGTTAGTAATTTCTAACATTTATAAAAATATCCTTTCCCACTCATTGTATAATTTTGGATAATTATTTATTTTAAGGGATGTAAGTTTCATTTTGATACTTAAAAAGTCATTTTATCTTCTAGATAAACATTTCCATCAGCAATTAGATGATTGTGAAAAATGAGTGCAATGATCATCAACATCATCAAATTAATGAATTCATAGAGACATTGAGGTCAGATTATTTTACATTAAATTTAACATTTCATTAAAAAATAAAAATTCATAAGTATTAACATTGATGAAAATATTTAATTTACAATCATTTAATTTTCCCCCACTTGGCCTTATTTTTCTCAACTCCTCATTCTCCCTTTTTGTTATTTTTTTAATCTCACAGAGTGTCCCTCACAATTTTTAACCAAAATGAATTGATTTATAGTGCTATTCATAAATAGAATCATGAATAAATATAATTATAAGAAATAAATTTATTTATAAATTAAAATTTTAAAAATTGTAAATGTTTTTTAATTTATGTGTTCATTGGAATGTAGCGATTATAAGAGAAATAAAGAGATTATATTTTTTAGTTCAGGGAAGAATATATATGATACGAAAAGAATATTATAATTGAGAATAAATGAGTGTATGATATTTTTCAAATTATTTTTTTATATTTTTTTACACCCTTTTTTCACATACTATACACAACAATTTATTTTCCAATAGATTACATTCGTGGTATTCAATGTTGAAATGCTCAATTTATCCCAGTGTAATAATATGAAATTAGTGATTAAATGGTTTAAGAGAAGAATAAATTTAATGGATTTAAATATTGTCTATACTACAATTTATAACTTCAAACATGATTGGAATCTATCAGGGAGACAATTGAAATTAACAATAGCGAATCTGTAGCATGAATTAAACGAGTTATATCTCAAATAATATGAGTCAAATTTCAGTTAGTTTTTCAAGTTGAAAGGAATGATGGGATTATGAAATATAAATATAATATATCATATATCCAAAAACATGTTGAAAATTTAAGAAAATATGGATGAAAATGATGTTAATAGAATTACTAATGGTTAAAAATTAAAGATGAACATTATTTTGGAAGAAATGGAAAATAAATTAACTTGTTTATTAATTATGAACTATTACATGAAATGATAAGACAACTTATGGGTTTGGGATATTGATATATGAAATGAAGAAATTATAGTGATGGAAATATTTAAAATGTAAAATAGAATAAGTGGTGTGTGAATGAAATTATATGGTAAGTGTGATGATTAATTATGGCCCCATGAATAATTTTCCCATAAAACCCCAATTTAAATAAATCCACAATACATTATCATTATTTTGATAATACTTTCTTAAATTTATATAAATGAACAATAAAAACTTTAATAACAATAATATAAATAACATTATTACATATTAACCATAAAGGGGTATAGAATACGTGGATATTTTTATCCAAATGAGAGATAAACATATCAAACTCATTTTTCACAATATAATAAATCCTTGAACAATAATTTTGAAATTCTTTACATATGTATATGGTTTTCAAGGGCAATATTTATACCTGGAAGTATCTATGGAACTACCATAATGACATTAATTATTTACACTATTTCATTGGGGACAAGTGTCCCACATTTTTGACATTGAGGGATTCATTTATACAAGTATCTTGAAATTCATATAATCATTTGGTTAGGCCATTTTGGTTCACCATTTTTCTCTAATAACATTGATTATATTCTCATTTTCTCTTCACATTCATGAATGTTTTGAATCCTCTTGTAGTATTAATGTGAGATATATAAATCGTCTTTAATTCTCCCAAATCTTCCACTTAACATTAGGAAACAAATTCTTTTTAATTGTCCATGTAAATTTATACTCCTACCATATTTCAATCCATGTTTAATTCTAAATCCTTTATTTATATATATTCCATGTTTTCCATTAAGTCATATAGGGGACCTATATCTACAATTTTTGTAGAAATAAAAAACATTCCCTTAATAAATGTGTTTTGAGAACTAAAAAATAGTTAATTTATGATTCTATGTGTAGTTATGATAAAATTAAAAATTTTTGGAGTTTTTTTTTCTGAAAACAATGTATTCGTACATTATATGTCATATATATTTAAAATAATACATATAAAGAATTGTACTATTACATATTCCGTATTATTATGCATACCAATATTAAGATAATTTCATAGAGTATTTTTTTCTCATTGAAAGGTCATGATAGTTCCCCATTATGTTGAGAACCTTGATGTTATATGATGATAAAATTAAATTCTTGATCCATGGTCTAAATAATATTTTATAATGAGAAACATTGTATGTTTTCATTTTTTTAATCTTGATACATTTAATAATTTGGGACTTTGTCTCATGATGTTTCTAATTTTTAATCTCTATGATGGGAGACTTTGAGGAAAAATCCTCTAGTAGAAATCCAACATGTTTCTATGTCATTAGACATTTTTTTATGTGAACATGTGAAATGATCCACATAATTGAGATTATAATTATTGATTATCACGAGTCAATTATTTTTATATTATAATGAAAATCATTAAGATATTTGATCATGATGAGGTAGCATACCTCGGATATGTCACCTTTAATATTACATCAATGAAGATGTAAATATATGATTTTTTCCCCAAAATTTTATGGATGTTGATATCTTCATACCATTCACTGCAATGGAACTATTGAAATATATTTTCATGGACATGGTGATTGACTTATTTACATTTGGAAGGAAAGAAAATATATACAAAGATTAAAGATTGATGTCATCAGTATGAAACCTTCTTAATGATATATCAATATAATGGGATTATATTAATTAGTGAGAAGGTTCATGTTGTTATTGTAAATAAAACATTATCTTCTTCACAGATTCATGACTTTACATATTATTAGAGATTGAAATTACACATTATTTTAGCCCATAAATTAGAATAGGCCTACAGGATCACTGACATTGTTTTCTAATGAAATATTTTTATTTTTTTAAATTTAATAGTTTATATAATTGTTATTCTGAAGACATGGGAATGATATTTATTCAACATTGATTAATAAAAAATATTTAATTTCCATATCTATGTGAATAGAATATTTAGTAAATATTTAATTCAAATAAGTTAATATAATTTATAATTATTTATAGAATTAATAATAATTATTTTTTAAGGCTTGATAAATACCATTAAATTTTTATTGGCTATGTTAAAGGAATGATAATAAGAATAATATTAAAATTCCACAAGTTAGTTCATGATCTGATATAATAAAAAATAATATATATAAATATTATTATTATTATTATTGGAATTGGGTATATATTTATTTTTTATATGATGATGGGAGTTTGTGAAATTATAAATATTACACCATATATATTTATATATTAATTTTTATCATTTTATTGGGTGTGGTATAAATCTTATTTTTTGTGTGCAACACATCCTCATCTTAGATAGGCCTCTTAATAGAGAAAATTTTTAGGGTTCCAATAATGATCAAAATGGTTTATCCACCTCCACATTCCCTCTAATGATTAATAGAAAAAGAGATATAATCCCTTATTTTAAAGGATTGAGTTATAATCATTAGTGATGGAAAAAAGATGATCAGTACATTCACACTAGTACATAAGGCTCCATTAGCAATTCATGGAGATTATAGATCTTGTGTTGATAATATATAGTGGGACATTAGATTATGTATACTTAGTGTAATGACGATACAACTAAAATAGTTTTTGTATGATCAAAATCAACATTGATTAAATAATATCCAGACTGTGATTATTATTGTTATTAATAAATAATAAATATAAAATGAAAAAGAAATAATTCAGCCTTCTATGTTTTTTTTCTTGTTTCTTTATTTTTATTCATTGGACAAGAAAATTATCCATCATGATCTAATGTATTATTTATTAAAAATATTGTAAAACTATCATTGGGCAATGGATCAACTGAAGTTCACTATTCCTAGAACCATCAAGTTGTATCAAAGTGGTCAATTTCAAATTTGTTAATATTAAACTATACTGGTCAATATTATAATTATGTTATTATATATTCATTTGGGTTTTTATTATGAATATGTTATTTTGTGATAACGAGTTCATTCAATATCATATGACCAAGAACAATCCAAGATTATTTGAATAACATAAGAAGATACCATCCAAAGGTGAAATAAATCCCTCTTTAATGACTTGATTAGATGATATATAACCTTATTATGCACTATCCAGTCTTAGTCAATAAATTCATTATGCGATTGTGATAATATTTTCACGTCATGTTATAAATAATTAGTGATGAGTAAATTATAATAAATTAAAATATTTACTAACTACTAGGTTATCAAATGGTTTCCTAGGTTACACGGAATGTAACTGATATGCATTCCATATAATTCAACATAAAACATTGATCTTGTTTTCAATTAATGTATCATGTAATGAGTATGACAAGTGTTGACTATTATCCAAGCATGATTTTATAGTTGTGAAAACATGTAATACAGATAACATATATATTTTGTATCTTTGTTTTATTTCCTATGAAATACATTCCATGCAATTGTATATGTGTCATGGATGAATATAGAATATTATACAAGACATGTAGTAGGATATATACAAAATTTAGAATGAACCCTGTTATAGTGAATACACACCATGACAAGATATATTCTATATAAATTAAAAAATAAAATAAAATTAGTTATATCACTAAATCCAAAATACATTTCATGTAGATAGAATTCATGTCATGTGACTTGAATGTATAAAATATAAAATGGGAAACTAATTTCCATGTTTAATTAAAAACTACAAGCTATGTAGGGTTATTGTATATTTCATGTACTTCATAATAACTAATAGTGGTAAATTCATTGTATATTAATATGAATTTTTTGTTGAAAATACCATGTTAAATAAATTGATTAAAATGTAGAATATTTCACTATGTAATAATATGACACACCAGAGATACTACCTTTTCATGTAACTCTATAGTACATGACTGAAAAATAAACAATTTAATTTAGAGGAATACACACCGTGTTGCCTCCATATATGGGATGAATAAATATTTAATTTTGAATAAAATATATTTACCAAATATATTTTTTAAAATACATTGTTTGAGTATATTATGTATCACAAAGAAATCAGGGATTATTTGGTAAGATAATAATTTATTTAATTAATATGTATGTTAATTATTAATTCTATAGAAATTTATCTAAATAAATATACCGATTTGAAATGGATTTTGTATATAAAAATATATTCTATTTCATATTTATAAATGATTATTTTCTTAAATGATCAAATTATGTACTTGTTTTTTGGACAATTTAATATTATAAAATGGGATTTAATGTGTAATAATGTTTTATTAAATTAAATATAATGACCTATATATCATCCCTCTCAACATTATTATATAGGAACTATTTAACCTTGGTTTATTTTTTATATCACATACTCCTTATTCCCATAACAAGATTATTATTATAAAACATATAAAGGATAGAGATACAATGATAGAAGGTGGTTAAGAACCTGAAATTAGGTCAAACCATCCAATATTGTATAAATATCGATGTTGTAATGCTACCACTCGATCCATGTTCATATAAAATAGTTACCACCTAAGGCTCATAAACATATTTATTATCGAATCGATAAATAAGCAGTTAGAAAGCTCAGGATGAAGTCACTATTTATTTTATTTTTCATCATTACATGATTATTTTTTATTAATATTTATATTATTTTAAACATGATCACATAAAATAAATATTATAAAAAATAATGAGACTTAATATAGTATAAATATATTATCCCATATTTATTTTACTATAAAATGGATAATTGTTTATGTAGAATAAAAATAATATTATGAATACATGTATAGGACAGAAAATAAATTTTTATATAAATAATAAAATATATACAAAATATATTAGGTTATAAAATACATCAATTAATCTATTACCAGTGGAATCATATAATTAATGGTTGGTCAGGCCCTCTTTGGACCACTTACATTTAATGGGGAGTTGATATGAAGGTATTGGGTTAACATAACTAATTATGTTTTAAGAGAATTATCCCTCCCAAGAAATTATGAAAATTATAGGCAACAGGTAAGAGAATCTTAATCAGGATTTTTTTATTAGAGATACCTCTTAATGGATCAACGTTTTGAGAAGTACTGGTAGGAAATACCCCATACATAAATACATTCATGTAACTGTATAGACCAATAACACCCTATGTAAAGGTATAACAATACTTTTTCATAATTATTAAATATTTATGAATTATATAGTAATGTTACCTTAAATGGGATATATTTACAATATCATACACGACACACACTAATTAGTTTATTTAGAATCATATGTCTCACACAAGACATAGTTATACAAAAGAATAATATACTGTAAATATTATTATTTTATGTGGTAGTTATCACCTAGTTTTTATGTCAGTAGGACTGAATAGGGCTATATATATTATGTTTACACATGTTTATAATTTTTTTACATTCATAAAATTTATTTTATAGGCTAAAAATAAGAATTGATCCAATTCTAAACATAAAAAGTTGAATATTTTTTAAAGGTATTTTGATCAACTTTTAATGGAGAACCCCTATTAACATCTATTTTTTTTACTTTTATAATTTTTATATAAAAAAATAATTTATTTTTTGAAATATGCATATAAAAGTTTTCTTTGGGTGAATTTCTTGTATTTTTATGAGAACTTTTATATTTTTATGAATTGTGAATAATACTAAATTTTAGTTCAAAACTACTTTTTCTTCCAATTTACCTGTATATTTAAAAAATGTTTTAATTTTTAAAAAAAGTATAATTATATATTTTTTATATTAGTTAAAACAATTTATGTGACTTTAATAAATTTTAATGTGAAATTGTATACAAAAACAGAGAAAAATTTTGAACTCTTTTTACATTAAAAACCTGCAATATCGTACCATCTACAGGATTAAATTTAAATTAATTTATCCTAATTAAGTTATTTGAATTATTTAAAATTTATTCCATATTTTTAATAATAAAAATTATTTTTTAAAATTTTATTCGACTTATTTTTTGACAAAAAAGATTAGAAAATGTGATCAAAATTAATTACATCAATTAAGAGAAAAAATAGATTAAAGAGTGACTAAACCATAAACTTAAGTGGCTAAATGTCCTATAAAATTTTCCAAATGACATTTTATGGAAATATTTAAACTCTATAATCCATTTTATATAAGTTTTAAAAATATTTGATCAAAATTACATGAGAAAACATTTGTGTAATTCCCTTTTCAAAAATTTACAAGAGTGCACTCCTCCTCCACTGTAAAAAGGCACTCACCGCTCCAACTACCTCACACATCTCAAGGAACTTTTTCTCAAACAAGATCTACCAAAAATTTCTCCTAAAAATACCTCCCCTAATCCTATAATCATAACCATTGTAATAAATACATCCAAACGTTAAATTTGGTGAAAACCAAAAGGAGTTACCAGAATAAGAGGCAACACCCTTCTTCAAGATCTTTTAAATTCATTTAATTATCCACTTAATAACATAATCTTATTAATTTAACACATAAAAAATCAGTATTATATATGTACTACATTTTTCTATGATATTATTTTGAGCTAAACTTACACACACATCTGTCTAATGGGTAATGAACTTACCATTTTGTTGTATGGTGAACTACTACCTCATGAAATGATGTTGATCATTTTTCAATTACAACATTTCATGGTTGGAATTATGTTGGAAGAAATATTTATATATGATATATATGATATTAATTGTTTTTTTCTCTATAATTATTTTATAACCCATACCATTATACATTCCATTTTATGTAAATACTATAATATCATTTGTTTAAGTGTTGAATGCAACCTTTTCCAAGCGATGTGATCCGTTCACACACTACATGGAACATATTAAATATGTGTTTAACTAAATATATATGACATAAATAACTTATATAAAATATTAATTACATAATTACCCTTATTTAAATATAACACATGATTTTTTGCAACACTTTCCCCCACACTGAAAAAGTGAGAATGTTGTTCGTGGACGTGTAGGCTAGCGCCTCCTCGAATTGATGTGATTCCTTTTACACCACCAGAATTATATATATATATAAGTATATATGGTTAAATAATATGTCATATATTATATAATTATCATTATGTAATTTCAAATTGTTACTTACCTTTTATCCATTGTGATCGTAGAAAAATGATAACATCACTCATGTGTACGTACGACCTACCATATTCATGATTGTGGTGTTGTTTGTATTTTCATAACCATTATTAATGATTAGTTTCAAATGGTTAATTTATGTATATATGTGATAATTATGTAATGATTATTATTATGTATATGTTCATATAATCCCCCTTTGACCATAATTGACCTACCAAAGTTATTTGACACATAAACCGAATATGGTCAAAAAAATCGATGTAAACACTATTATTTAATTAGTTGTATACAACATTATATTAAGTGAAACAAAAGTAAAAATATACACGAAAAATATTCTCAATAAAATATAGAATAATTATATGTTTATTATTCTGGAAGGTAATTACCTAGAATACAAGTCGGTCCCAAGATAAGGGATTTTGTCTCAATCTCCTTTCAGTGAGGTATTTCTTGATTTATGCACCTTTATTATTTTATGTGGTGTATAAAAATACCAATTGAAATTATATATAATTATTTTATATGTTCTCAAGTTATTTATTGTTTTTTAAATTTTAAATATTTCATGGGTCTTTTGATTTAAATGTTTAAAGTGGTGTGAGACACTTTGAATGTTTAAGGATATAATTTTATAATCTTTCCCCTATTTCAATATTCATGATATTATTTTACATAATTTTTTATATGGATATAAAATGGTTATAAAAGGAATTTCATATCTATTTGTAATTTTATTCAATAATTTTAAAAAAGGAATATTTTTAGGTATTTTATATGGAACGTTTTCTCAAATGACAAAAAGAATGTTATATTCTAAATGTACATAGTTCCAATGATTTTAATACTACAATGAGGATTATTTTATTTTAAGATTCCATTGTAATATTTCATTTTTTCTTAAATGAAAACCCTTATTTTTCTTTTTTGGGAATTTTATATTCAAAATGTATTTTTAAAAATTATTTATTATTACAACATCTTGAATTTTTTTCTTGTGATTTCAAATTTAATTTTATTACTGAACTTTTTAAAATTGAAATCTTTTATGTGTCATTATTGTACAAATTTTACATAGACTTTGGATTGGTGGTTCAGTTTTACTCCAATGATGGTTGGTTCTGTGATAAACCATCTACATGTGGGTCTATGATGGGCCTCCAATGTATTGGGTATGGAAGTCAATCCTTTGGAAATTCAATTTTTAAGAGTGACATGTATTGAAGTAGACCGTATGGTTATTTCATTTCTAATGTTGACATGCATGATTATGTTCCATGTTAAATTTAAGTACATTATATGATTATTATGTGTTTTATGGTAATCCTGTGATTATAAAAAAAGTATGAAATGAGCTTTTTATTAATGTAAAGTATTTATGGTTTATCAAGGTGAAAATTATTACTTATTGTTAATGTTTTAATACATTTTAATGTTTATAAATGGAATAATAGTTTACTTATTTTTTACATCCCTTACTAATATTTTAATGAGAACCCATGTTTTTCATGTTTTTTCACAGCACATAAGACTGAGTTATCGATTTGAAGAATTAATATTAATAGTCATAAAGAGTTGTCTTAAAAGAGATCATGTTTTAATTTTTGAGGATTTATATGTTGAAAAAAATTATTACATATCAAAAGTGTCCACTCTGTATTATATGGTTTTGTAATGTATGTGTTATAGACTAATTATCTAAAACACTAAACATAAAAAGATCCTTAATATTATATAAAGTAAAATTATTAACATTACTAAATATTATGTATTTTTTTAAGTTAGAGACTTTATAATACCAAAACTTCGTTTATGAGAAGGGAAATTTAGACCCAGACCATAATCATTTCCTTACAAAATGATCTTTCATGTGAAATTTTGATGGATATAGAGACCTAGTAAAATAGTGAGAGATTTAAAACATTATTAAAATTATTTCATAACTAATATTTTGTAAATTAATATAAAATAAAATAAATATATTATTATTATTTAATATACGATGATAACTACATAAACTAAAAAATACCTCTAATCTATACTAAATAAATACAATCTATTTACTGTATGAAACCTATTGGAATCGTATAGGCTATTACAAATTTCAATATTCTAGGAATGCAAGAATTACATGCTTGAAGCCCTTTTTATTGATATTCTTATCAAGTAGGAAAGTGAGGAAGAATTATAAGTCTATTTAAAACAAAATGATGATGAATTATATGCCCATTTTTTAATGTTATCATTCATTTTAGATGAAAATTAATGGTGATATAAAAACATAGATTCAAGTATCTTAGTAAAAAATCTCAATGATCATTAGAATGGGAGAGATAGACTTTATAGATTTAATATATTCAAGGAAATAATTACATAAAAACTATGTAATGGTGAAAAATATGGAACTCAATTGGTTACGATAAATAGAAACATTTAGAGTGGATACATTCATTGATTTAAATGACTTGGTGAGTTGTGAATAAATATCATAAATCCTTCAATCCCTCAAAGAGTATCTACTGTTAGTTAATATTTTTCTGAGAAAAATTTTTATATGTCTATCCAATATATCATTAATCTTCTCCATTAGTATTTATGAACATGTAGCATGAGATTCCTTTATTCTATATAAAAAAAAGAAATAAATTCCATGTGAAGATCCCCAAGACTAACACCGTGTATAAGGATTTATCACCCAACACTTACAAAAAGATGAAGAATAAGGGGAATACATAGGAATATGATTCAATGTGATTATCATTTGGTTATAAAGATCATTGAATGATAAAATAAAATTAATGGATGTAGATAATGAAACCATGCGTTTAGTTTTAAATGTAAATATTCTAACTTTCTTCTTGGGATTTATATAAAATATTTTTACATATTTATTTATATTAAAAAACATAAAACAAGAATGTTCATAGAGATTAAATGATATTTGATTATTCATAAATAATTTGATGATGGGATATTCTTATATTAGAATAGATAAGTGTATGATAACAGGTGATTCTGAAGGATTCCATTAAAATAATAGTTTTGCATGGTATGTTACAAAAACATTTTTATTAGTGAATAATTCAATAAAATTAGGCATTATTTCATGTTTGGAATGAATGTGGTTGTGGTATTTGATCCTAATACTATAGATCATTAATATATGAATAAAAATAATCAAAATAAGTAATTAATAAAGAATATAAATATATGAATCGATGATGTTAATTATGGAAAGATAAGTTTTTATCAAGTAAGTATGATAACACTTTCCTTGTTTATATTTTTAAGGGTTTATTGGAGTCTCTTGAGATAATGTGATAGTTTTAATGATAAAATCATTATCTTTTTTGGTGGGAAGAAAAATTTAGAAGTAAAGGAATCCTACAAAGAAACTGTAGTTAGTAAAATACGACTACAAAAGTTGTTCTAAACATGAATAAAATAAGTATGTTTATATAATTAATAATATTTATTTAAGAGAACATTAGAATTATTATTTAATAAATGAATAAATTTAGTATGGGATACATGGACTTATATACATTCCTTTTAGAGTGTTTCATTACCAAATATTCATTAATCATTAATATGTAGAGTGAAGGTAATCCCAAACTCAATTTATAAAATACATCAATGTTATAATTTACATAAAAGTGGATCAGTGAAATATATAATATGCATTGATAATATTATATAAATTCCTAAAATATTTTTTTCATAAATATTGTTTCAATAACATTCCATGTTCTAATTATATTGACAAATAGATTTCATATTAACTACACTGTTATAATAATTAAATTATGCACAACTCTTAATGTTTGTTGAGATATATTGGATACAATAATTTATTATATATTGAATAAAATAAATGAAACAATAAGTGGGTCTTAATTAATTATCTAATATTTTCTATGGATACCAACATACCGTATTAGTATAAACTGGTAATACATCCATTGGATTAAAAAACGTCTCATTTTAATATATCGGTTTAAAGATTTACATAGATAAAGTCTTGGATACATATGAAAATAAGTTTTTATGTTAACTAAAAGTTCCACTTTACATTATAGAGATTCTTATCAAAACACACATATTTTTTAGGAAATTTAAAACCAAAGTGGTAGTTTTGAAACACCCCAAGTTTTTATAGACCTTTTTTTAATGACTCTTATTTTCATGGTTCAATTTCTAGAAAATTAATAGGAACAATATAAGATCATGTGTTGAGATAGCATGTGATTTTGAGTCCCTAAGTACCTGGAATGATCCGTCAAAAAATGTTATGTTTTTAATAGTGTACGTGAGTGGTTTTCTAAAAAATTGGAATAAGTATTAAATATGTGGGTGAATTAGAAATCTGATAGTACCATTGTATTTAGGATGGAAGGATTACCCTATGTGATACTTAACATTAGTCGATGTGGGTCTTTAGTGAGAAAACCAGAAAAAGGCATAACTGTAAATAAAATAATTAAATAAAATTAATTTATTATTCAAATCATTATGTCTCATAAAAGGTAACACTGATTATAACTTTTAGAGTACCATTGATCTTGTGAGGGTGTTCTTTCCTTATGCGTTCTCTAACCTCAGCCAGTGTGCGTCAAGGGTAAAAGTAAGTTTTTGGAATTTTTTAAGGAGAATAAAATAAACATAAAGAAGTTTATTTTATATAATTTTAGAATTTCATAGTGTGGTGATACTGCAGTGCAACAAATATGTAACCCATTTACCTTTCATAAATGATCTTTTGTGGAGATTATGTTTCAATTTGTTATAGTAATGTGGAAATTCCTTAATGCGTTAACATATTTCATCGATTAATTGGGGATTGGGACCAGTATTAGAATTCATAATGATGGATAAATTATCTGGAACTCTGATGTTTCCATAAGGAAAGGGTGAGGAGGCTCTCTTACTAGCGACAATGGATCTATGGTTGGGATTTGATCAAGAAATTAAGAATTGATGAACTCCAGCAGGACAAAGATCGATGTGGTGACGTGACATCAATATACAACTACAAGAAATCCAACTCAAGGTAGTGGTTGTTGTTTTGAATCTTATGGTTTATCCCTTCTTGATTTCTAAATGATGAGTGCGGATCAAACCATGAATAGGTTGAACCACAACTCGATCATTTATGTGGGATGATTCAAATTATAGGGGTTTAACAAGAGATTTTTGTAGTGATTATTCATTAATCATTTCAACAGTAAATAATCCCATTCGACGTGAACGTCGATCGAGGTCCATTAATCTTTATTGTTTCATTCTTTTCATCATCTATTCTTTTTTCATCTTGAGATTTCATTGTTTGTCTTGGGAATCAACATTTGGTGATCGGTCAATCATTTCCCAACCGATATTTTGCGCAATGATCCGACATCACACATCAAGGATGGACACGGAACAAAAAAGGTGTGATAATGACTGTGGAAAACGGATCGAGGGAGTGCATGATATATCTCACATGAATGGATTATCACAAGAAAGGGACCATGTAATGATTTTGAATCCCTATCGATGAAGAACACAACCATACGATTCTAGGATGTCATCCAGATTGAAGAACGGACCACCAGAGCACATTTGGTGGCCTATAGAAGATCCCTCCAGCAGACCAGCGGTCGAGTGCTGGGGCGGCAGAAGATGACCACATATCGGAGCGGCATAATCTAGCGACCCATGGAGGTGACCAGAGGAACCTATGGTGGCTGGGTATTGGGTGGTGTTGGAGGCTACATCTAGGGTAGACCGTGGCTGCGTCGCTCTGAGCTGGCTGCACATGATCAACGGACCGCGTGTGGAGATCAGCGACTGGCTGAGCCAGCCACATAGTGAAAAGGGGACATGGTGAGCTACTATCTCAAGGCTGGATAGGGATGGACCACCAGTGTTGGCCGAGACAATGGGGATTGGGTCTGGTCTTGTAGGCCCAATGGGCCAAGCCATAGCCTGTCATCTTGGACCTGACCAGGTCAGCCAGCCCGGGTCTGGTCAGGTCGGACCAGGGCCAAACCCCACGGGCCACTTTTTTCATTAAATGCCAGTATCTTTCAAACCATAAGTCTTCTTGATGACCCATCTTCAGATGGAGAATAGCGCATAGGAGTAATATCCCACAAATGGAGGCATTTACCTAAGAACCTGTACACACACACCAAACTCCCAGCCATAGGAGTTGGGGAGTAAAAAAACTAAGTACCGAAAATACATTCATACCCCTACAACCCAAAAAACTGTACAATTTCAAGTAAATAAGTAATTTACATACGTTTGATAATATAAGACCACAAATAGAAAGGCGGACACAAAGTATGACCTATAAACACATGTACTGAAGGTAATGTAGGAAGTTTTTGGAAACACCTCTAATCATCGGATCTCACAGGTCACCGTCCGGTCCTAGTCCATGTCCTGCTCCACCTATAACTTCACCAAAGTGTTAGTCAATTTTACAAAACACGACATGTGTGGTAAAATCCCATTAAAGGGTTAGTAAAAAAATACAAAGTAGGGGAACCATAAACACAAAGTAAAATACCTCAAAGGAAACACCACCAAAATAGTACAGTCAGCTCAACATAGGTATATGTCAACAATACATATAACAAGAACATGCATGTATAATCTTAAAGTATTCCAAGACACAATGTCTCATAGACTGCCACCCATATGGTTACAATTGTAGAGTGATCAATTCTGAAAGGTCCCACTCCTTGAGATATTGGAAATCAAGAACGTATAACAAGGATACGAAAAGTATCCAAGATAAAATTCAATATCGATATGCCATGATGTTTCCTTGAAACATCTAGTCTCACTAAGACAAGGAGTCTCCATATCACATCCAATAATTGGTCACTGGATTCTTCTCAAGGTGCACTCATTCCAGGAGAATTTTTTACTTGAGCTATGAAGTCATTAGAGACCATCAAAAATAGGACCCGCTTCTTTAGGCCCTACCCAAAGAAGACACACTAAGAACTAGCAGAAGTACACTGATCAAGTCATGTCATGGAGGAAGGAAAGATCTTGATACACATATAGGGGTTCCTTTACCCAGAGATCCCTGGGGGACATCCTTCCCCTACTGGAATTATCTTCATAGATAGGGGATGGGTGCTTGTCTAAATTTTTGTCACACCCATGCCACAAATCCAATCTAAGGTACCATAAAGAGAAGTGACAACTGAGCAAACCTCTTGGTGCGGTACATGCTCTGTATAGACCCACTGGGGTATTGAGACCCACGTAGTCATTTCATCCCACTAGGTCACCTGGATCTGCTCTTTACTTTGTCTTACTAGGTCAGCAAGATCCACTCTCAGCCAAACCAAATCCAAACATGGTCTTTTCTCTATGATCGGAATAGGATCTTGCACCATACCTTCATAGATAAACACAACAGAATCATCTCAAGGGTCCCAAATCCTTAGAAGGCCTGTCAAACAGAATTATAGTTTGAAATATACATGTATTTTAGTGAAAAAGGCTCCAATAGGGTTTGGGACTGGTCCGACCCTATTGGAACGACCCACCCTGACCTGGTGTGTCCACCCTGACCCAGTCGGGTCTGGGATGACCCGGTCCAGCCTAGAACAATGTTCAATCCCATTGGTCCTACTGGACCTGGCCCATTGGGTCGTGGGTCCAGCACGAATGGCCACCCTGTGGCCTAGTACTCCTCTTTCCCACACTAACGGTTCTATTTTCTTCTACCTGAGTCGCCCATCGGATCAACATTGTGAAGCTCAGACATAAAAACTTTCCATATCCCATTCACACCACTTGGACTGCTCGACCATCAGCCAATCATTGCATGTAGTCCATTGAATTAGTGTTTCCAGCTCGACGTAGTTCAGTCGCATCACTCGCCCACTCTATTGCAGCCCGCCCTAGACATGGCCTCTGATGCCACTCGCAGCCGAGTCGTTGTGGGTTCCTCCAATCACCACCGCTTGTAGCCGGCTTACGCTGCTCTATTATGTGGTCACCGTCTTGTTGGTGGGATCTTCCTCATGCCATCAGACATGTTCTAGTGGTCAGTTCTTCGATCTAGAAGATGTTTGGAATCCTCAAGCAGCATTCTTCATCACCATGGGTTCAAAAATTATTCCACAATCCCTTTCCAATGCAAATCTATTCTTGTGAAATATCTCTCACACTGCCTCAATCTGTTTACCACTTTCATCATCACACCTACATCATGTCGTGTCCATCTGGGATTTGTGATGTCAGATAATTGTGCCAAGGATTGGTTGTGGAATGATCGACATATTTCCAAATGTCGAGTCATGGTCCAAAGGAAGAACACCCGTGATGAACAAAGAATGGAAGTAGAAAATAAATAATCAATAAAGATGAACAAAACTTTTTTATTGTTTGTGTCAATCAGGGTTTGTTTTTGTTAGAATGGTTAACAAAGAATCGCTATGAAAATATCCCACTAAAACCCCAAAATTTTAATCCTCCCACATGGACAATAGATCCATGGCTCTACCTGTTCGTGGGATGATCCACATTCCTTGTTTAGAAATTAGGAACGGGGAAAACATAAATTTCAAAACAACAACCCCAACCTCTTGTTGGATCGCTTGCATATGTAGATTGATGTCTCATCACCACATCAATCCTTGTTCCACCAGGGTTCATTGATTCATTATCGCATTATCGAATCCCAACCTCTGATTCATCATCATCGGCAAGATAGTATCCTCCCCCTTACCTTAGAAAAAATTCAGAGTTCTAGATAAATTATCTAGCGTTATGAATTCTAACACTAGACCATGTCTTCGATTAATTGAGGAAAGGCGTTAATGCATTAACACATTTTAGAATTACTGTTTCACTTTGAAACAGCGTCACCATACTGCTTTATTTATGAAAGGAGAATGGGTTGCTCCTTCGTTGCGTGACAGTGTTGCCACACTATGAAACATTAAAAACTAATAAAATAAACTTCATCATGTTTATTTTATTACCCTTAAAAAAGTCCAAAAATTAACTTTTACCCACAACCCACACCAGTCGAGGCTAGGGTCTGCCTAATGAAAGCACACCCTCATGAGTTCAACAGTACTCTCGGATTTCGAATCGGAGTTACCATGTATGAGTTATAAGGATTTGAAAAATAAAATAATTTTATTTAATAATTTTATTTAATGTTATTCTATTTTCAGGTTTTCTCTCTCGATACCCTTGTTGACTAAAGTTAATTCACTCCCAAGGTTAACTTTCCATCAAGGATGTAATGATTCCCTTGGATTTCTGATCTATGCACCCATATAACAGTTATTCTAATATTTCCAGAAAACCACTCAAGAATGCTATTAAAAACATAACATTTTTTGACAGAAGATTTTGGGAACTCCAGGCCTCATAATCACACATCGTCTCAGTTCATGGTCTCACAAGTTTCTCAAAAATATTATTATAATAGATCTGGTAAAATTTGATTCATTACATTGCTCCAACCTTGAGGCTTTACATCCTCGAAAATCAAACAAGGTATACTCGAACAAATTTAAGATCATCGAGAACGAATCTGAGCCTCCTGCTCCCATGTGCTCCTCATAAGATACATGTTATACCTTCAGACATGCACTGACGAAAAATATCATCCATTAAGGATCCTCCATCTTCATTAGGAATTTAATCCAAAACGCTCCACAAAATTCTCCCCGTCGTAAACATCCAGCTCGCCACAGTCAATGATGTGTGATGAGTCGTGTACGTATCTCCTCAGTTGGGATATGTAGAAGGCATCATGCACCCACTCTAACTACAAAGGTATATTCAAGAAGTGCACAACCTTGTCCTATATATGCAGTATCAGAAAATTTCTGATGAACCTCAGAGATCAATTTCCACCCTGGTCAAATCATTGTATCCCACATCAAGAAGAGATCCAAAGAAACACAAGGTCTCCCTCCACAAACTCCAAGGGTCTCTGTCGCCTATCATCATAGGAATTCTGACCGCTCCATGTAGTCTTCATCCACTCCTAGATGACCTACATCTTATCAGATACCACTCAATCACAACACATCCCCTGGGGCCCATGCTATGACAACCAAAATCCCACCTTTGATAGGCTAGGGTCAAGCGACTAGCACCGAGTATGCATATCCCACAAATGGGAGGTATTTTACTAAGAAAATATACACTCGCACCCAACTCCTAGCCACAGGGGATAAAGATTAATAAAACTATAAAGGAAAAACCATGCACACTACTACAACCAAACAACAGAGTATGACAGAATGTAAGGGAGTAAAGTAAAACTGGGGTAGAATAAAATTTCATTAAAAAAGACAATCGCAAAGTCTGACCTGTAAACATGGGTACTGAAGTTGTTGTAGGAAACTTACCAAAAACACCTCAGCTCATCAATCAGATGTGTGGTTTGGAAGTTATGAGAATTTCTGTAAAAAGGGGTCGGTTGGGTCTAGGCCTGGTCTGATCCAGTCGGATGGAATCGAACCGACCCGACCCAAGTAGAACAAAATATCATTTTCTGGTTATAATTATTTAAGTAAGATAATAATAACCTTTCTCTTATAATTAGTAATATTAATAGTACTAACTAATTTTTAAATATTTATTATTGTGGTTATATATAAATAAAACCTATTTATTACAAAATATTCTATTTTTGTTAAGGACCTTATATTTTCTCAAACAAACTATTTTTAATGTTCTTTTGTGAAAAATAATAAAGTTATTTTCAAAAAAATATATCAATTTAATTTGATTAAATAAACTGAATTTTTGAATTTATAATGTTGAAATAATTTTGGGGTGAATTTTTAGGAAATTTCTAATAAACTTCATTTTTGGATAAATAGTGAAAATAGTAGATTTTAAATCAATACTGCCTTTTCATGTAATTTATTTATAAGTATAAATTATAATATAATTTGATTTAATAGATTAATTAGATAAAATTATTATAAATCAACCTTTTTTTCATTGGAATCAATTTTAAATAGAAATTGAATATAAAAAGATATAAAACTTTTGATCATTTTTACTTTAAAACCACGCAGTGTCGTCCCTTCAGTAGGATTAATTTTAAATTAATTTATACCACATATGTGATTAGATTTTGGAAAAATGGATTCCATGTTTATAATTTGATTAATTTATAATGTATAATATTCTGAACTTTGTTTTTGACCAAACATATTAGTTAAAGTGATTAAAATAAATTACAACAGTAAGAGAAAAATTAGGTTAATAGAGTATTAAATCTCATATTTATGACCCAAAATGACGTAGAAACATTTACAACACCCATTGGATGGAAATTATACCTCTATTTACATTACATTATTTATTTTTATCAATTTTATATTACTTGATTTAGGTAAATACGTGGTTACACCAAACTTGTTTTCATAAATGAAAATTGTGCCCTTTCGCTTCCCTATAAAAGGCCCCCAACTCTCCCTGTTCTTCAAACCTCTAAAACCCCATAAGTTCGTAAATTCTCCACCCAATAAAATTTCAAAAATTCCTTCTTTCCTCATAGATATAACTCCTTGGGAAGAAATCAATCCAATGAATCCTTTGGTCACAAACCAAAAGGAGTTACCCAATTACAAGACAATGACATCTCTCAAGATCATTTTATTTATTTTGATTATCCACCCCTCCACTCTATTTGTTCCATTATTTTATAAAAACATAATTAAATTTAATATAATAATATTTATTATGATATGGTTTATAACCACACTTACACAAAACTCTATCTAATGGGTAACGAACATACTGTTTATGTGTACGTGAACTACCGCCTCACAAAACAATGATTGATCAATTTTCCTTTAACACCACTAATGGAGGATATTGTTATGGGAAAATTGTTTATATATGTTATATATTATATTTATTATTTCATTAATCTATTTATTCTTTATAAAATAAAAATATTTATACTTTCTAATTGGTTTAAAAATGATAATTTTGTTTGAGGATGTGTGGTCTACCACCCCCGAAAAGTGATGTGATTTGTTCCCACACTACACAAAATGTATTAAGATTATGTTTAGTGAAATAATATTATATATATGAAATAATATTTCTAGTGGAATTATAATATATATATATATACACACATATTTCATTTTCTTTCTTTCTTTCAATACGACAATATTAATGGAATGAAATTTCATGTCTACGTAGGGAATACCGTATACATGAATGTTGTACTCCATTTCAAACTTATATATTAAATAGATTATTATAATCCATATATAATAAAAATAAATTATATTTATATCATGTTTTATATTTTATAAATCTTGATATAAGTATAAGTACTAAACATATAACAAATTAAGACTCATGCAAAGAACAAAGTGAATATTACCTGATGTGAAACCTTAACATATAATTGTATACACGATTTTAATATATGGTCATAATAAAACAATATATGGTATTTGATATAAGAATATTATTATTTAAAATATTTATATTAAATATATATTATGTATCAATTTGGTTTTAATGTGGATGACGAGAGTCATGACACAAGGTAAGGGGATTTCATATCACTTTATTTTTGTGAGATACATGCTTTATTCACCACCCATTAATTTTTTGTAGTGTGTATAATGACCATGGATTCATTAAATGATTCATATACATAAATTTATGGGTACTTACATATCCATTTTATGATCTTTCATTCATGGTGTTTGGTTTTCAAAAGTTAACAAATTAGTTAAATATTTTTGTCTCAATTTGCCTTCTTTGAGAATCATATTTTCTTATGCATCTAAATTCTTTTTCATGGTGTTCATACTTAAATTTTACATGTTATATCATGAATATAATAATTTTAATGATATTTTAAGCATCATGTAATTTCGATTCCTTATATAGATTTTATGATCCCCAGTAACCATGTGGTACTTGTCTTTTTAAAACAATACCATAACTTTTCGATATTGTTAATGATTATGCTTCATTGATGAAATATTATGATCCATATATCAGGAACACTAATTTATCCTCCAATGTTTATCCAATATATCCTTATTTATTAGTACCATTTTTCCATTCATTGGTACTTAAGATAATGTTATTAAGTAAAAATTGATTGTCTCTCTCTTTGATCGGTAATATATTGTATTCAAAAACCATGATTTCAAAAATGTTTTCTATACATCATAGATGACCATTTTCAAGGAAAAAGTATTTTAAAAACAATTTATGTTTTTCAATTCTTGCATTATTATTTTTCAATGTTGTTTTTAAATAAAAATACTATTCAAAAGGTTTTATGTTTTAAAAATAATTTTCAACGAACAAATTATATTTTCACCGTGATATTTTTTTAAAATATTTTTAAAAATTATTTAACATATAATAAAAAATCCTTTCATGTTACTCATTCATTTCTAAGTAAATTATTCAATGATTCAATTCTCATTATTACCCTAAATAGATTAGTTTTCTATAGAATTATTTTTATGAAACCTTTTTCTCTTTCATGGGTTATATTATTTTGAAACCCACTTATTTTCACAAGTTATTCTTATGATGAAATGATTATGAAACTTGTATTTTATTCCACATGTCATGATACAATTAAATTTTTGTAATACCCATTTCATTTCATGTCTTATGATATGATTATTTGTGATATTTTGGAAAGCGTACAAATAATTTTAGTATGAGATTGGTGGGACCTATATCTCCCTCCAATGTATTAGATATATATTTATATCTCATCATATAGACATGGATGTAATGGGAAATAAACTTGGTTCAATATTTATATGATGGAATGGTAAATGGACTTGGTTCTGTATTACTGGGAAGAAATGGGGCATGAACTTGATTTAGTGATACAGGACCGTAAAGGGGTACGAACCTGGTTCAGTAAAATAATTTTTCCACGAATATGTTCTTAGCAGCAATGCCTTCACTATTATAGAAATAAATATATATGATTTTGTGTTTGTCATAATTCCATGTTTTATTAATATGTTGTGATTTCATGGGTCATGTTCTTTATTTACATATTATTCATTTCTTATGATCTTCCATGATTTATGCCATGATTCATGTATGTGATATTTTATATGCAGGGTATGATCTTCTATTTTATTGATCATGTTACCATAGCCTTATGCTCATAATTATTCTTAGATATCTCTCTTTCATACCCTTACAAAGAGTCTGAGATTACCCCTTTTCATGTGTCCTTTCCCTTTGGTTATGATGATATGGATTATTTTTGATGTGTCTAAGAAGGTTGTCAGTCATGAAAAACCTAGTTGGAGATGATATAGCTCATTTATGAACCAGTGTTTATGATTCCAAGCTTCCAAAGGCACTAGAATAGTATAGTCTTTGGGTGACTATTTGTATAATGTTTTAAGTATTCATAATATGTTATGTATTGTTAATGTATGAAAATAGAGGGGTTTTATATTTGGTATCTGAGAAAAGGTTTATTTAACCTATAAAGGTTAGGATGATAAAATCTTAGTGAGAATCCAAAATAAATGTCTAAGGATAAGTCTAAGGATAAAGAAATTTATAGTAAAATGTAATGGAATTTTGGTAAAGGATAGAGTAAGTGGTTTCCTATCAATACATCCATGTCTGGATACTAAAAGTGAATGTTGATATGGAATATATGTACCTAGAGGTAAAAACTCCGACAATATGTTTTGGGTCCGAATCAGGGTAGTCTGGTACATGAAAACAGGGCATGTTTCACACCTAGTTTGAAAATCACAGGGGATATTATTCAGAAATTCACAAACTCTTCATGAACTATCATGAAGAATTTAAAAACATTTTGTCTATGAATAACCTAGGATGAACCTAAGGTTTCATAAATTATGGATGGTGTTATAATCTAGACATCATATAAGGTAATTTTCATGATTATGTGGTTCATCAATATGATAACTATTTCTTAATGTATGATTTTGGGTTTTTTAAATGGATGGAACTTGAAGGAACCATGTTAAGGGTAATTTTGATGGAAAATGAAATGATACTCCTCCTGAGATACCAAATTATATAGGATCTATAATAAAAAACCATATTTTTATGCTCACATAACTTTCTCAAGCTATGAATCAGGGTGGACGTCCAAATAAAAAAATGAGGGAAAAAAAGTCTATTGATTCATTCATGATGAAACATTCACTATATTTAAAAGGTTAATTTGATCCAATTGTGGCTAAATAATGGATCAGTACTAATGAAAAGAAATTATTTATTCATTAGTGTTTGGAGCATGAGAAATTAATTCTGGATGTTTATCAGTTAGAATTCCAAGAAGACTGGAGGTTAACTCTAAAAGAGAATAGGATGTAGTAATATGTGATTTAATCCATGGATCGGGTTAAGTTCAAGAAATAATTTGTCAATTAGTAAATTATTAAAATTATTCATACTATGATAGAGAAAGAGTTCCTATAGTTGAAGAAAATGTAGGATGAATCTATTGGTACCTGTATGTATAATTTCAAGAGACTTGTGAGGTAAACTATAGTAATTATCATCCAACATAAAAGTAAATTCGACATGTTCTTCATTGGATTAAAACCAAGTCTAAGAAGTGTGTTTTCTAGAAGAGACTTTATTAAATACAAAGAGATAGTTCATTGTTCACCCATGTTTGAAATGGAGGATTGAGTCACATATCAACCTCATGGTTTTGACAATAAAATTAATATGGAGTTCAATGTATACTCTAAAATAAATGGAGAAAATAATACGAGTTTTCTTTTATTATTTAAATGTCGGAAGAAGCATGGATTAATTTTTCTATAAGGGTCTATTAATTGTTTTTAATGTATAAAGGAAGGTCATTGGAGATTTTTTTATCGAAATTATTTAAAAAAGGTTTCTAAAAATTCTGATGGATATAAAGATCCACATAATTCACCTCCCATGACTCAGTACTACAATTGTTAGGGGAATGGTTATTATGATAACCACTTCCCAAACCCAAGTGACGATCATGATGATTGACATCAGTAACCACTTATGCCAATGGATATGGTAAAATCTCATACAATAACTATTTATAATGAGGGGATTGATAAGGACATGATGAATGGAACACTGAAAATCTACTCTAGAACTGATAATTTCATATTTTATTCTAGATCTACTCACTCCTTCATATATAATAATTTTTTAGAGGTATTAAGATTCCACAAAATTAATTAGATGAGGAATTATCGATGCAAACACCTAATGGTACAATGATTTCATCTCGAATCTATGATTCCTCTCTGGTTGATGTTTGATGGAATGTGCATATTGAAAATCATGTAATTATTAAATTGGTAGAATTTGATGTCATCTTTGGCCTATATTATCTTTATCTTCCAAAATCCCACATCAATTTTCAAGGAAGGGAAGTTATGTTTGAAATTTCAAACCCTCCTACGATCATCCATCATTGTGATGATAATAACGAACATCATATGGATAATAAATCCAGTGTATGGGTATTAATTCCCATAAAAATGGATTGTTTATCTCAAATGGTTGGATGGAAAATTGACATTGATCATATACCCATTTTTCACGATTTTTTGGATGTCTTTTCATAAATGTTTCCTAGAATTACACGAAAAAATGAAGATGCATTCTCATTAGAAATGGTACCTAGTTCTACACCAGTTTTAAAGACTCCTTATAGAATAGACCCAATTGAGTTGAAGGAATTTAATAAGATACTCCAAGAAATCACTAGTGAGGGATTCAGTTGGACAAGTGTGTCACCTTGTGGTGCACCTATTCTTTTTGTGAAAAAAATAATATGGATCAATGTAGATATGAATTTATTATTGGGAGTTAAACAAGATTAATATCTAGAACAAGTATCTTATTCCCTATATTTATGGCTTAGTTGAGCAACTGTGTGGATCTTAATACTTTTACAAAATGACCTATTTAAGTATATCATTAATTGAGTATCAAGAAGAAGGTTATTCTAAACAGAACATTTGGTATAAGTTATCAAAACTAT
This sequence comes from Viscum album, assembly GCA_963277665.1. Lineage (NCBI taxonomy): Eukaryota > Viridiplantae > Streptophyta > Magnoliopsida > Santalales > Viscaceae > Viscum > Viscum album. Next base: position 2,081,801,516 of record OY728141.1, on the reverse strand, counting down.
AAATATATAGTGATGCATTTGGTCTTACTGATTCCTCGGATATCTTCAAGGATTTAATGAATAGAGTCCTTATATATGGCCTCAATTTGTTTGTGTTAGTTTATTATTTTTGATGTTATTATCTATTAAAAAAGAATGGAAGACAATTATGATCCCTTGAGAATTTTACTAAAGATCCTAATAATGAATAAAATATATGAAAAAATACAAAGTGTGAATTTTGGATGATTGTTTTTCATTTTGGGTCCTATACTATCAATATATGGTATAGAAATATTTCAATTAAAGTTGGAGGCTATTGAATGTTGTTCTAGAACACCCATTGTTACTGAGATATATACCTTTCATGAATTATCTGGATATTATAGATAGTTTATTGTATAATTTTTCATGACTATCAAATACACTAACCAAGTAAACATGGAAGGGAGTCAAGTTCCTCTAAGTAGACGAATGTTAGCAAAATTTCAAGCAAAAAAAGGAGAGGTTAGTCAGTGCACCTGTGAATACATTATCCTATAGTCAGAAAGGGTTTGTAATATTTAGCGATGCATCCAAGAAGGGCTTGGAAATTTTTATTATATATAATAACATGGTTATACACTATGACTCATAAGAGTTGACAATTCATCAAAAACATACCCAACTCATGATTTTTAGTTTGTAGTAGTAATTTTTTTCATTAAATATACGGAGTCATTAAAATTATATAAAAAAGTGTTATATATATGTTGATCATAAATGTATGAAATATTTATTCACATAGAAGTAGTTGAAAATGCACCAGAAATGATGGTTAGAGTTGAAAAAGTATTATGACTACTCAATTCATTATAACCCTAGGAAAGGGAACCAGGTGATTATTTCATTGGGTTAAAAGGATCTTTCTATCTTACCTATGATGAGGATAAAACCATCTATTTTTTTTGGATTTATAAATGATGGATTTAGAAATACTAATTAAAGGGAAAAATCATATCATTCTAAAATGAATGTTAAACTCTCTAGCCAAGTGAAGATTAAGGAGGCATATAAGGAAAATGTAGAGCTTCAAAAGAAAGTTATAAATGTTCCTGAGTTTAAACTTGATAAGGATGGAATGATAAGGTTCAGAAACTGTGTATGAGTTTCTTCCATACTAGATTTTAAGAATAATATGTTAGGGGAAGCTCGTAGTTGTTCATTATCTATTCATTCTGGAAGAACGAATATGTATAGGGACATGAAAGAATACTTCTGGTGGGATGGAATGAAGAGGGATATCATATATTTTGTGTCTTGGTGCTTGGTATTCCGTCATGCTAAATATGAAAGAAAAAATTCTTAAGGTATGTTTCATCTATTGCCCATACAATAATAGAAATGGGAGAACTTAACCGTGGATTTTTTTATCAGACTACCTGAAACCTCTAAAGGGTTTAATTTTATATTGGTGGTATTCAATAATCATTCTAAGACAGTGAACTTCATCACTATCATAAAAGACTTCCATCTGGATCATCTTTCCAGGATATACAATAAGGAAGTGGTAAGGTTTCACATATTACCACATTCCATTATATTGGATCGGGATATGAGGTTCAAGTCAATGTTTTGAAGAATTATTCCACAATAACTTGACATAGAATTTAATTTCAGAATAGATTATCATTATTAGACATATGGTTTTTCTGAAAGAACATTTCAAACACTATAGGATATGTCATGATCATGTTCTCTAGATAATTTTTCTTGCAAAAAAATATTGCATTCAAGAATTCATATGGAACCTTATTAATCCCTATATGCGATGAAATTTATAGCTCCATCTTGTTAAGATAAAGATGGAGAACAAAAGATATTGGGAACTGAGATCACTAAAGAAATCCTAGAGAAGGTTAGAACCATTCAGCAGCAAATCATGGAATCTGAATATTGGAATAAAATTTATGATTCTCACCATTTATGAAATATAAAATTTGAAGTTAGTTAAAATGTGTTTCTATGAATCTCACCCTATAAGAAGTATGTGAGAATCCAGAATAAAGGGAAACTAATCCCTAGGTATACTGGTCCCTTTGTGATTATTGATCATATCATGACAATAGTTTATTTCATGGAGCTTACTCAAAATCTCACTAAAGTTCGTGATGTGTTTCATGTATCACTCCTAAGGAATTAAATAACTGACCCTTCACATATACTGAACACAGAGGTCATACCACAGGAGTAGGATCAATCTTACAAATAAAAACCAGTTGAAATTCTATGCTGATTAGAGATAGTTCAATGAAACAAGACCACTCACCCATACAATGTTTTATAGAGAAATCACTAGTTAGAGGAAACTATGTGAGAACATGAGGATATGATGAAAAAAACCTCATTTTCTTACCTAAATAATGAATTTCTAGGAAAAAATCATTTTAAAGGGGGTTGAATGTAACTCCACATGTTTTATAGACCTTTTTTTGAATAAATTATATTTTATTTTATGTATTGCAATTCCATAATTAAAAAATTCATTCACACATCAATGAAATTACATAGAGAACACCGAATTGATGTATGTCACACACATCACCAACTTGGAATACGTTACATGAAACAACGGTGTTTCTACAAAATAATATTCTTGTGTTATAATTATTTAAATGTTATAATTATAACCTAGATATTAAACATAGTAATATAAATAGTAATAACTACTTTTAAAATATTATTTATAACCATTTTAAATAGATAAAACCTATTGATAACAAAATATATAATTTTTTGATAAACTCTTTATATGATTAAAAATATTATTTTCTCAAAAATGATACTTTTAGTATGCTTGTGTGAAAAATAACAATGTTAATTTTAGACATATATAAAAAATTAATTTGATAAAATAATATTCAATTTTAAATTTTTAATGTCGAAATTAGCATAGGCTAAATTTATGGGATTATTCCCAAAAATTTAATTTTTGGATAAATAATGAAAATTACCGACTTTTAATTCAAAACTTTTTTTTCATATAATTTATTTATAAGGATAAATTACATTTTAATTTGAATTCAAAGTTTATTTATATCATATTTTTATCAAAGAAACCAATTTTGATCATTGAAATCAATTAAAATTTGATATTGAATAAAAAAGGATAGCAAACTTTTGATAATTTTTACATTAAAAACTTGTAGTGTCATCCCGTCAGTGGGATTAATTTATAATGAATTTATATGATGTATGTGATTATAATTTTAAAAAAATGAATCCATATTTGGAATATTATTAATAATATAATGTCTACTAATTTAATTTTTCTTTTTTACCAAAAATATTAGTGAATTAGGATAAAGTTAATTATAACATTTAAGATAAAAATGAGGTTAAGTACTAATACTAAAATTTAAGACCCAAAAAGACATATACACTTGTCCAACATTCATTTTCTATCCATTATTTGAAAATTCACCATCAATTATTGAGTTTTTGTGGGTTTGGATTGACTTTTTTATGTTAAAACGTGGGTACACCTATGTTGTTTAAAAAAAATGCCAAGTACGTCCTTTCCCTTCCCTATAAAAGGCTACCACCTCTCCCACTTCTTTACACCTTTCAATACCATTTGGATCAGCCAATATCTACCCAATCCACTTCCCAAATTACCTCTCTTCCTCCTATAAGCCTTTCCTTTAGTAGAAACAAATCCACAAAGCCTTTTGGTACAAATCAAAAGGAGTTGCATGATTAAGAGTTAACGACTTCTCTCAAGCACCTTTATTTTATTTTCTTTCTCCACCACTCCACTATATTCATTCTCGGATTGTTTAAAAAACCATTATATTCAACATACTATAATGTTTTAATGAAAATTTTTCTACATACAATTATACACACATCCATTTATTGGGTAACGAACATACTGCTTAGGTATATGTCACACTACCGCCTCACAAAACGATGATTTTCTAATTTTACTTTACTTCCTCTCATGGTGGGAATTATGATGGACACCCAGTTTATATGTGTTATATATTATATATAGTATGTATTTAATATTATTTATTCCTTTTAAAATATATTTTTATATTTCCCACTTGGTGTAAATACAACAATTTCATTTGAGAAAATGTGGACTACCACCCGGTCAAAGAGATGTGATTCATTCACACACTACATGAAATGTATTATGTATAATTTTCATAAAAGTATATAATATATATGAAATAAGAATTGTAATATAATTTTAATATATATAAATATATGTATACATATATTCCATTTTCATTCTTTCTTTTATTATGATAATAAAAATGGAAACAACATTCATGCGTATGAACGAATCAATGTCTCCATGAACGGTGTACTCCATTTTATATTTCTATATTATATAGATTATTATAATACACATATAATTTAAATAAATGATATCTATATCATGTTTTACATTCTGGAAGTCATTATATAAGTATGAGGTGTAACACCCCAATCCATTAAAAAAATCCCTTTTAGAATAAATATTGTTTTTTTATTAGCATGATTTATACAAAAAGTTAAACTTAATCTTCAAAATACACTAAAATAACTTTCATTACATGCATGACCATGTTTTTTTCCTTTTAATGGTGTTCCTATTATATAACTATGTTTTCAAACATGTATAAATTGTATTTTTCAAAATAAACATCGTTTTAGAATTTAGAATGTCAAAATTAGCTTATTGTCAATTTTTGTGATTTTTCTTGAGAAACATCATTTTTTGATGAATAGTAAATATTACTGCTAGGAAATGCTCAGTGAGAGGCAAGCATCTAACCATTTATAAATAAAAGAAAAATCATAAAGCAGGTACAACGTACCAGCAAAACAACTACATATCATAAAACCAAACCCATCACCATCCCCATTACAGACTATTTCCTCTACATTATCAGTTTCCCATTCGGAGCATTCATAATACTTATGAACCTTTGCATATTTTCTTCTAAGATTGAACTTATACACAGCTAAAAACTTTTTTAAAGATTGCATAGCCCAAATTTCCTTCCAAATAGAGGCTCTGGTAGACACCAGCCTTGGGAGATAAGAATAGTCTTTCTTCGGTCGCCGACGTGGTGGACCAGTCCTGTTGTCTTCAACCCCATGCAGCTTTATCCTATCAACATGAAAAACAACACTTAAGGAGGGCCAGAGTATCCCACCGTCTTTTTCCTTCTCACTATCCGAGATGTCACCCCATTTCCCTAAAATATCCACCTCTCGATAGGACCCCTCTGAACCACAATCTTGAGATGTGTTGGGACAATGAGGCTGATCCACCAAGTTCTGGACATCTTCACCAGTTTCAGCATCCACCGGAGAGTCAGCAATCTGCAAGATACCACTATCCTGCCTTGCCACATTATCCCCTTCATGAAAGACCTCCTCATTGTCCAATTCTATAAATCTGTTGTCTGTGGGAACCAAGATCATCATACGTCCATCATTCTCTTCCTGCTCCTGGCCACAGCCTTCCACATGCCCTGACAACAAGGGACTTCATTCCAAGGTACCCACTATATTAGCATTCCCAATTCCAAGATCAGACTTCAAATGGTGAAACACCTGCTTAACTGTCGGATTTCGAGACACACTAGAAGCAGATTTCCCCGAATTCTCAGCCATAGTCTGATTGTCCGCAGCCCTCACCTGAGCATCCTGCAACTACTTCATACCAGGGGAGAAACCAGGGACCTCAACATGCCGAGAAATCCCATGCACAGTGGATGAAGATACTCCCTCTCCCACTTCCTTGCTGATTAAAACCCGTTCCACCCTCTACACAAGCACTGGAACCACAGGTTCATCTGCAACAACACCTACACCTCCGGGATCCCTCGCCCGAGTTCCTTGCTCGACAGAACCTCCACCTTCACCACACCCAATAACCTCCGCACGACCCAACTTGGAACTTGCCTTATCCCCTTTCACTGCCAAACTAGCATCAGTGTGGAAGGTCCTTTCCAAGGTAGCAGCAATATAAGCTCTGATATGATGCATTTCCTTCTCTTGAGAGCAACCCTTCATTCTCCCACTATGACAATTCGACGCCAAGTGACCACAATGGCTACAAGCTACACAGTAGTGCATCTATGATTCAAAAACCACCTCCTGCCTCCATCGAAATTCCTTATCATATGTGATCCATATTCTTCGGACCGGCTACCTTGCAGCATCAACTTCGACACAGATCCTTGGAAAAATAGGGTTACACACCACCTTAGTACGCCAATCAGAGAATAAGAACCTCATGATCAAATTTCCAATTGAACACATAATAGAGGGGTTCTGGAAAGAAAGTGGAACACCCGGTAGACTTACCCTGGTCGTAAATGTTGAAGGATCAAACCACATGTGGAAATCAAAGTTCCATCAAAACAGATAGAACGCCGCTCTGTTGCATCTTCAAGGGGCCTTGGACCAGGCATAGATCAGATCTTCCTTCGAATAAAAACGGATCATGAAGTGTCATCGATCAAGTAAACCGATGACCACTCGCTCCTTTAGCTTACATGAATCAGAGACAAAGTGCTCAAAGGATTCAACTGAGGGTCACTGAGGATGGAATCGGGCCACCATTGTGAGTTTTCAAAGATCATAGGCACCATTAATCTCCTCCGGTAGCAGTGAAAGTTGAGGCGCCTCTCGGAAAAGATTCGGAACCTTCGACACGATATTGATTCTTGGGAAGGAAGTAAGATTACCATATGAAATGCTCATCCTCTGCGGGAGACAGTGTGAAGCTCCCCCCTCTGATTGGGAGGTGGAGTAGAGTCCAGTGGATCCAGAGCTATGTCATCGGGAGAGAAGGGGAGCAAAGTTTCGGCACCTCCCTTAATAGTAAAGAATACTGCGATTTAGTAAAAAATAGACTTTTCATTTAAATATTTATTAGTGTTAAATTATATTTTAAATTTGTTTTAGAGTCACATTATATCAAGTATATATATATTTATATAATTAAGTTCTTTAAAATCAATTTCACTTCATAATTAGATATAAAAACATAACAAACATTTGAACGTTTTCTACTTTAAAACCCCCTTTTTTCACACTGTCTGTAGGATTAGAGTTAATATTATTTTTTCCCACTTATTATATTTGAATATTTTAAATATGAAATACATGGTTGTAATCAGTTTTATATTTTTGGCCTAATAAAACCACCTTAATTTTTTGACCAAAAAGACTAGTAAATGTGATTAAAATTTATTACAGTGATTAAGGTAAGATTAAACTTAATAGGGGAATAAATTTAATATTTATCTGAAACCTATTTTTGGACATATATCATCTATAAACCTTAAATTATTCTATTTAGTTGGTTTTTTATGACTTCGTTTAGGTAAGAACTTGTGACCACCTTACTTGTTTCTAGAAATTCCATGTGAGTCATTTTCTTTCCCTATAAAAGGCCACCACCTCTCCCACTTCATCACACCACTTATATCTATTATGCTCGGCCAAGATCTGCCCGAAATGCTTCCCAACATCCATCACCTCGACCTAGAATCCATTATTTTGGTATAAATCTTTCCAAGGAAGATGTTTGGTATAAACAAAATGAAGTTACCCGATTAAGAGGTAACAACTTCTCTAAATATTTTTAGTTGCATTTCCATTATCCACTACATGTACACTTATCATGTTATGGTTACATAAAACACTAGTATACTCAATTTTCCTAGATGTTTTTATATTATTATTTTCACCTAAAATTTTACACACCTCAATCTAATGGGAAAATAATATATTGTTTTTTTATATTGTGAACTACTGCCTCACGAAATAATGAATGTTCATTTTTCTCGTACCACCAATCATGGTGGAAATTATGATGGACACCCTATTTATATATGTTATATATGATATTTATAATGTCTTTATGCTCTTTTAATTTTTATTTTGAATATACCTTTATTCTTTCCATCTTGTGTAAATACGATAATTTTGTTTCAGAAAGTGTGGAGTACCGCCTGCTCAAAGCGATATTACTCATTCATGCCATACATGGAATATATAAATGTTGGTTTTAATAAACCTATGTAACATATATAAATTATATATGATACTTTAATTATAATTTACATATGTATAATTTAATTTTCATAATTCTAATATAGCAAGGAAATGAAGGTAGTTTTCATGCATACGTACGACCAACCATCTCCACGAATAGTGCACATTATTTCTAACATAAAAATATTATGAACTTCCATAAATAAATATTTAATGAATATATAAGATAAATTTTTAATGTTTTAAATTCTTGTGATGATGAAAAAATGATAGATGAAATAGGAACAATAAATAACAAGTTAAAACTTACTCAAGAAAATTAGGCAATTAACTCATGAAATAGTAAAATTAATGAAAGTTGTTGACAAACAGGTAATATAATGTTATAAGGAAATAAAATATGATATTATAAATATTATTATGGTTCTATTATAAGTTAGTTTCATATATTATTCCACTATATAAGAGGATAAAGGCCACACACCAATATTAAGGTTAAGGAAATGGATTCTTGTCTTGCTATTCTTTTCATAAGGCATACACCATATACACCACAAACTTCTTTTGTATAGTGTATCTATTTCCCCTTGTGTACAATATGAAATAAATAATTTTTATTTATGGTATGAAAAAATTTCCTATATTAGTATTATGAATTAAAATTTTCAAGTTGTATGGGACACTTTGGGGTGTTTAATGATTAATTTCCTTAAATATATTCTTAAAGATTATCTTCAAAATATCACATAATTTTGTGATTGTTAATTTTCTCCCGGAAACAAAAACTTTATTGTAGTAATATTTCCTAGGAAATTAAATTAAATATCCATATTATCACATAATGGATATTATTATTGCCTAAACCATTTATCATTTTGTATACGGTGTTCATTTGATTGTTATTTAAATAATTATGGAATTATTGATAAATCTATATCTTCTATTCAATACAAATGCATTTTTTAAGGAAAACTGTTCATTAATATGAGAAATTATTTGGACTGGTATGAAATGTGTGGATCCCTATTATAAAGACCACCTCAATTCATCGGTAGTCTCATGAGATGAATTATTTATCCAAATTAGATGTGTTTTTATGTGAGATTTTGCAAACCATCTTTTGAAAGGTCTTAACAGAAAATGTACCATATACCAAGGAAATATGGCGTCTGATAATTTTTAATTTTCCACATTTATATTTAGTTAATACTCATCCATGATATTTTTCATTGACATATCTATGATTCCATTTCATTTTCGGTTAATTTATTTAGACGCCATGAGTTTCATTGTCTTTCCAAATAATATTACATTATCTCGTTATTTTAATGGAATTTGTTATCAGTTATTTACCATTTTATGTTAATTTATTCATATTGATTAATTATTTCTTCCACTTTAATTTCCCTTGTTGAGAATTAGAGATCCCCATTATTATATTTTTTCCCCAGGTCATGAAGATGAAGTCTTTGAATAATACATGAAGGACACAGTTTATTTTTGTAAGTATCATGCATGTAATTCATGTTTCCCAATGAATTATGGGTATCATGTATGTAATCTATCTTTCCAAGATTGCTAAACTGAATGTTCCATCAGGATTATATTCCTCAAGATCATTCCAATGTAATAAATTAATACACCATCTCCAGGATTCCGGGGTTAGGGCATTACAGTTGGTATCAAAGGAAGTTTAGTAGCAACCTTGGAAACTAGATTTAGAAAACATAAATGAATGAGAACAATCCTAAGTTACACATTGAAGATAAGTATAATATAAAATACTATAATTTTCGTAAGGTAGGTATTATGTGGTTATTCCTAGAAAAACATTATTATCTCGATACTACACGTGGACATAGTATTTACACATATTTAGCTAGGAGTAATAACTCCATCACGGTGTTCTAGGCCTGACTCAAGGTGACCTGGTAAATGATAAAAAACATTAATTCCCACCTATTTTGACACTCTTCGAGTATATTTATTGGAAATTTTAAATTTTATTTTCTATGATTATGGAGGATTTTAAATTAATTATTTTATCTGAAGTGACAGAAGTTTATGATTCTAAGATTTAAGATGTGGGATTTTTTTTTGTGTTATACCATATTTGGAGTTATAAAATGTTCATAATTTTAGGAGATAATGTGTTATATTTCATTGTTTGTAAATGGTTCCTAGAAGATGTAATTTTAACCCCACCGATGCAAGTGATCCAAAGAATATGAAGGATGAAATCATTAATGATCTTAAGAAAATATTTCAAAAGGGAATATTCTCCCAAAAATTCTCATCATATGAGAACACTGTATCCCATGATAATGATTTGAGTGAATAATTATCCAAGTCACATGTATTCTACAAAAACCAATACAAGAAGAGGCAATCTGAGCCCCAGGAAAAAGGGAATGAGTAAAAAAAGATGAAGGGAAAGAAGGATTTTCCAACGTGTGATAATTATGGAAAGAAACACTCCTGTACTTGCTTGATGGTAAAGGGATATTGGTATAAGTGTGGTGAAAATGGACACCATGTTTTTGATTTTATCTATAAGAAAAATTTTACCAATATATAATGCTTCCACTGGAAGGATATGCTACACTATGTGAATCAATGTCCCTAACTTCAAAAGAATATACCCCAAATGATGTTATTGGACAGTGATCATATTATTATACTACTGTAGATAATGAGTGATGATTAATATACCTATTCAAGAATTCTGTAATTTGAATATTTCATTAACAATATACTAGTTATATAAATTATCGAATATATAAGGATTGTACAATCGTACTTTTTTATTAATGATTTGAGATCATAAGTTGAATAGTAACAAGTAAATTTATTTAGATGAAAATTATAAATTTCAGAAAGTAAATGATTAAGGGAAAGAAAACACTTAATATGTTCCTAGTGTTGAGATAATGATGATGAAATTATTCACGTGGGTATGTTTTGTCTACCTTATAACTGATTAATGACTTATCGACAAATGATTTTCACTATCATTTATAGAGTTTAAAACATATCTAGATTAATGGAATATATCAAAATACATGTGTCTTACTTAAATAATAAGGAATAATTCATGTTTCTAATATTTTTTTATATTGATTCAAGTTCTTACCATATTCCAAGAAGATAAGTGATGATGTTATTCACATGTTTTGAATGTGAAAATTTAGAGCTTCTTCATGTGGATTAAAGGCTAATGATAAGTTCATTTTGAAAATTCAATGACCTTAACTACAAAGTACTATATAAAAATAATTTATAAATGTTTACCATTAATGAAATGGTTTAATTTTAACTTTGGATATGGTTTTAGAGATTGAATGTTTACATCATTATATGATGAATCTTTCTCTATGAGATGAAGTAGAAATAGTTCAAGGCATGACCAAAGCATATGTTTGTACTTATAGAAATTTACCAATAAGTATATTTAATTATATTTTTAGAGAGTTAAATAATTCATCAACTCCAAGAAAAATGATCATGAAAAAACAATTGTCATGTTATCATAATTTTTTATGATACCGATGGCCTTTATTCACACCTCAGGATTATGGTTTTTTGGTCTATAACATTCAACTAAAAATGTTCTCTAGAACTCTCTATCATAACATGATAGTTAGATTTTCTCCTATATCCATGTTTCCATTTCCCACATATGTTCTCCTAACGGGGGACCTATTACATGACCATTGTACTTTCCTTTATCTCTTATTAAAAATATCTATTATTAACACTATTTACAATGTAGATTGTTCAACAATGGTGTTCTCAAATATCAATCCCTTGATTTCCAAGATCAGGTTTAAATTATGAGGATGAAATTTAATTAAGTTGGGGATAATGTAACACCCTAATAAAATAAAATATTTTCCTTTTATAATAAAAATAATTTTGTTTTTAACATGCTTTATACAAGAAGCTAAGCTTATTCTACACAAAAAACTGAATTATCTTACATTACACACATGACTGAGATTGGCAGCCTTTTTATGTTGTGCCTATTTTAAAATGAAATTTTAACATTTTTATAAATTTAATTCTTAAAAAAAAAATTCAATTTATAAAGTCCAAATTAGATTAGGGTAACTTTTTTGTATTTTCCTGAGAAACATTATTTTTTGATGAATAGTAAAAATAAATGCAATTCAGTTAAAAATGGACTTTTCATTTAATTAATGATTACTGTTAAATTATATTTTTAATTTTTTACAATTCAAATTAGATAGATAATAAATATATTTATATTATTATGTTCATTATAATAAATTTAAATTTCAAATTGAATATAAAAGTAGAGCAAACATTTAATTGTTTTTCTACTTTAAAAATCTGTTATTTCACCCGGTCTGTAACATTAGTTTGAATGTTAATTTTCCCACATTTAAGAAATGAATTTTGAAAATCATTCATATAAAATTGTAATCAATGTGAATTTTTTTGTATAATAAGTCCATTTTTTTAACATAAAAATTAGTGAATGTGTTTAAAATTAATAATGGTGATTAAGGTAAGATTAAGCTTAATAAGTGACTAAACTTAAAATTAAGGGCCCTAATGACCTATTTGATTATCCAAAACCCATTTTATGTACATATATAAAAAATAAATCTTCCATTCAGGAGTTTGGTTTGGTTTTTATGACTTTTTTAGGGAATAACATGTGTACGCCTATCTTGATTCCAAAAATTCCATGTGAGTCATTTTCCTTCCCTATAAAAGGCCACCACACCTCCCACATCATCACACCTCTCAAACTGCTTATGTTCTGACCAATATCTATAAAAAATATTCTCAACATCCCTCCCCTAAACCAAGATTCCTCCCTTTAGTTAGGAAAATTTCCAAGGAAGTCTTTTGGTATAAACCAAAAGAACTTACCCTATTAAGGGGAATGCCATATCTCAAGATGTTTAGTTTCATTTCCATTATCTACTCCCTATAATATTATTATTCTATGATTACATAAAAAATAGTATCCTAAATATACAAGGATGTTTTTGGTTTAATATTTTTACATAAATTTTCTCACACCTCCATCTAATGTGTAATGAACATATTTTTTCTGTGTACGGTGAACTACCGCCTCACAAAATAATGATTGTTCATTTTTCCGTAACAAACTATTATGGTGTCAATTATGAGTTACAATATACATATATATGATATATATGATATTTATAATTTCTTTATTCTTATGTAATTTTTATTTTTAACATACCTTTATGATTTCCATCTCGCATAAATAAGATAATTTCATTTGAGGAAGTGTGGACTACCGCACCCACAAAGTGATATGACTCATTCATTCCATACATGGAACATATAAAAGAAGGTTTTAATAAAAATATGTAACATATATAACATATATATGATACTAAATTTATAATATAAATATGTATTAATTATTTTTCATTCTTATAATACTACAAATAAATGAAAGTAGCATTCATGCGTACGTATGACCGACCGTCTCCATAAATGGTGAACTTAATTTGTAATCTCCAAATATTATAGACTAATGTAAATACATATTTAATGACTATATAAGATAATTAAGTGATCTTTTACATTTTGGAGATGATGAAATCAGGATATAATAAATAGGAACAATAAATATAAAGTTAAATCTTACTCGAGGAAACTAGGCAATTAACACCTGAAATAGTAAAATAGATTAAATTTGTTGACAAATGGGTAATGAAATATTATAAATAATTAATATATGATATTTTAAACATGGTTATGGTTATAGTATAAGTTATTTTCATATTTTAATTCACTATACAGGAGGATAAAGACCTCACACCAAAATGAAGGTTAAGGTAAGGGTTTCTTGTCTTGCTTTTTCATTTCATAGGGCATACACCATATACACCATTCACTTCTTTTGTATAATGGATATATTCTTAATTTTATAAATTATATAATGAATAACTTTTATTCATGGTGTGATTAATGTTCCTATATCAGTATTATGAATTAATTATTTCAGGTGGTATGGGACACTTTGTGATGTTTAATGATTAATTTCATAAAACATATTCTTATTGATTATCTTCAAAATATAAATTAATATTTTGATTATTAATTTTCTCTTCAAAATAATCACTTTATTATAATAATTTTCATTATAAATTAAATTAAATGTACATATTTTTACACAATGGATATTATTTTTTTCTAAACCCTATACCATTTTAAAATTGGTGTTCACTTAACAGATATTTGATTAACAATGGAATTATTGATAAATCAATATCTTTTATTCAATAAGAATAAATTTTTACAAGGGTCATTGGCCATGAAATTTATAAATTCTTTGGAAAAGAGTGAAATGGATTGGGCTTGGTTATAGATATCCCATCGATGCATCAATACCAACATGATGTGATTCATTTGGCCAAATACATATGGGATTTTACCTATCAAGTTTGTAAACTGTCTTGTGAAAGGTATTAACGCTAAATGAACCATATATGAATGAAATGTGGCATACAATAATTAAAAATATCCCTCATTTAGTTTTAGTTATTATTCATCAATTAGATTTTGTGTCAAAATTTCCATCAATACATTTTATTCATAGTTTATTGATTTAGATTACAAGAGTTTCAATTTCTTACCTTTCCGTATTGATATTTCCTTGTCTAGTTATTTGAATGGAATGTGTTATCAGTTATTTACCATGGAATGTTAATTTATTTATATTGATTAATTATTTAATCCACTTTACATACCCTTATTTTAAATTTTGTCTCACCCATATTATGTTTCCTTTTCCTAGGTCACGAATAAGAAGTTTTTGAATAAACCTTCAAGGATGTAGTTTAATTGTTTATATACCATTTTTTCAATTCATGTTTCCCCGTGTATTATGAGTATCATGTATGTAATATGTATTTCCAAGACTTAAAAACTAAATAGTATATATATATTTGATTATTTATAATCATTCCAATGTAATAAATTAATTCAAAAGATCTATGCTTCTGGGGTTGGGGTGTTATTTAAGGAACAAAGATATAACAAATTAAGACACATGAGAATAACAAAGAGAATATTACCCGATGTGAAAACATTAAATAGAATTATTAACAAGAGTGTAATATAATTTAATAATAAACCCATATATGGTATTATATATAAGATTATGGGTTTTTAAAATGTTAATAATTCATTTATATTTATTTTAAAAGTGTTTTGAGCGAGTATGAAGAAAGTAAAGACATACGGTAAAGGGATTTCATTTCACTTTTTATTTCTATGAGATAAATACTTTAATCACCACCAATTACTTTTGTGTGATGTGTATAATTCCCTTTGATGTATTAAATTATTCTTATAAATAAATTTATGGATATTTACATATCCATTTTATAATTGTATTTCATGAGTTTTAGGTTTCAAAAGATACCAAATTAGAAAAGTAGTTTTGTCTCTATTTTCTTTCTTTGAGACATATGTTTTGTTATGAACCTAAATTCTTTTTCAAGTTGTATATACATAAAATTTACATGTTATAACATGAATATAATTATTCTAATGATATTTTATTCTTAATTTAATTTACATATCTTACATGGATAGTACGATCCAAAGTAACCAATCAGTAAATGTTGTTTGAAACAATCTCATTGCTTTTCTGGATTGTTAATGCTTATTCTTATTTGATGGATTATTATGATTCATATCTCAAGAAAACTCATTAATGTTATTATCCCCTGGTTATTCAAGTTATCCTCATGTATTAGATCCATTTTCCCACTCTTTGGTACTTAAGAGGGTGTTTTTAAGTAAAATATGATTGTATCTCTCCTCGGTCAGTAATTCATTGTATTAAAAAACCATGTTTTTGAGAAAAAATTTAAAAATGTTTTAAAATTATTGTTGATGAATATTTTAAAGTAAAAAGGATTCCAAAACATTTTATGTTTTTCAATGCTTCTTTTATAGGTTTTAAAATCTATTTTCAAATAAAATGTTTTTCCAAATGTTTTATGTTTTAAAAACTATTTTCAAAGAAGAAAAGATATTTTCCTCAAGAAATGTTTTTAAAAGATCATCCAAAATTATTTAACATCTAAGAAAAAATATTTTGGTGTTACTCATGGATTTTTTGTTAAATTATTAGATGATTTCATTAGGATTATTTATCTAAATGTATTGTGTTTTAAAGGAATGATGTTTGTGTAAAAAATTTCTCTTTCACAGGATACATTCTTTTAAAAATCCCTTCCTTTAATAGGTTATAATTATGAATAAATTGTTATGAATCCTGAATCATTTTCCATAGGTTTTGATATGATTACATGTTTATGATACCCATTTCGTTTCATGGATTATGATATAGTTGTTTTTTATCTTATGGAACTTGTAAGTATGATTTCACAATGAGATGGGTGGGGCCTATATATCTCTCCCACAAATTGGGTAGATATTTATATCTCATGATATAGACATAGATTTAATGATAAATGAACTTGGTTCAGTACTATAGGGCTTGAATGAGAAATAAACTCAGTTCAATATTATCATTTTGGAATAGGGAGTGAACTTGGTTCAGTAATACAAGTCATGAATGAGGTGTTAACCTAGTTCGGTAAAGAAGATTATCCACTATGATTGTCTTTGAAGAAATGCCTTTACTACTATGAAAATCCATATATATTATTATGTTCCTACCACAATTCCATGTTTTATTACTATGTTTGTATTTCATGGATTATGTTCTTTAATTCATTATGATTCATGTATTATGACATTTTAAGGATTATACCATGAATAATGTATATGATCATTGATATGAAGGGTATGGACTTCTATATTCAGGATCATTTTCTCAAACCCATATTCTCATGATTATGCTTAAATATCTCTCTTTTTACCCTTACTCAGCAACTAATATCACCCATTTTTATGTTTCCTTCCCCTAGGTTATGTAGATATGTATTATGTTTGATGTATCCAAGAAAGGTTCTATTAAAGAACAACATAATTGGATAAGTCAAATCTCATTTATGTAACATGTTTTATGTTTCCATGTTTCCATGGGAACTAGACTAGTACGGTCTTTGGGCGTCTGTTTGTATAATGTTTTAAGTATTTTAAAAATGTTATGTAATTTTAAAGTATGAATAGTGAGGGTCGTTATAGGTTTCATATTCCACAAGATTATTATCATATTAATCAATTTGAAAAATGAATCCTAAAAGAAATATTTAAATGATAATATTCAAATATTTATAAATATAAGTGAATTAATTAATTGTATTGATCCACAAAAAATTGATGGCCTCTATATTTTTTATTTTTATTAACTTGATACTACTATATGTTTTTCAAGATGAACTATATATGGATGGTGAACATGGGTGACAATAATAATTTATTTATTTTTAAAAGATTTAAATGATGTTAAATTAATAGGCTATAAGAAAATAATAATCCAATTATCACTGTAAAATACATTTCAATTATACTTATCATAGAAAAATTCTTTGGTCACTGTGTTGGTTGATTGGATGTCAATGATGGTTTCATTAATCGAGACCCTTGAGATTGTTCCTATATAATTGATCTAGAGGGTTTTGTTACACCAATTACTTCCAACAAGATATGATAATTTCTCAGATAAATTTAAATATATAAGAGATCATAGTTATTATAAAATATTTCTTTGGAACAAAGGACAGTTAGGTGTATAAAAATTGTTAAGGATGGTGTTATTTGTTTCCAATATAGGTATGATGATAACATATAGAAATTAGATATCATTCCTTAAAATTTTTCTTAATATAAACATATAAACAACTCCAATAATATTTTTTTGAAACCCATTTCTCGAGAAATGAGATTTATAAAGGTAGATTCATGGTGTAAATTTATCTATTTTTACCGTATACCTTCACTGTATACAACTATTCACGACTGAACTGATTTTAATGTCACCAAACCTATAATCTCTCTATAAAGTGATAAAATTATTAATATAATTCTACAATCATATGTTTTATAAATATACTTAATTATATGAGATATAAATCAATGATGGATATTACTTATGCATGTTTCATGAACTGAAAATATCTAATAGAATCAAGGAAAAATAACATTCTTACTATTATTACAATCATATAGTAATTTAGAAAGTATAATTATATTAGTTCATAGAAAAATGAGAAATGGGAATAATGGATTTCATGGGGATATAACGTTAGGGTTACTCTAGATCATTTTGATCAAGTGTCACAATGGGGATAAGGAAATATATAGGACTATATTTTTATAGAATTTGGATTCTATATGAACAATAATTGAGTATACTATTGATTCCAATGAAACATAGTAATAGATTTTGAAATGATTTTGTTATAATTTAGTATATATATAAAATAGTAGAATATTATCATTTCAATGATAAACTATAGTTATTATAATAAAAATCATGTAATTAATATGAAAAGAGATAAAAAGTTAAATACTCATGATTGTAATAACTTGAGATATTTTTCATAAAGAGAAGATGTTTTAGTAAATAGGTTTAAATTGGAGGAGAATCAATCAAACTTTATGAGATAATCACTATCATGGTAGAATCATGAATATCATGTTAGAGCTACAAGACTATAATTCATTAGTAGTTAGCTCTACCACAAGTTCGAGTTTGTTGGAGTTTCTTTCCTAGAATAATGAAAATTTTATATTTGATTTAATTTTTATTACATGTCTAGAATATTAAGTAATTTTTATCTATTATTGATTACCATTCTATGTATCATTAGTGTGATAATGTTATAATGTATCTGTCATGTTGAAAGGTCCTGGAAATTTCCAACTATGATGATATCCATGATGTGGAATAATGATTTTCTTAAACATATATTCTACAGTTAGGATAAAATCATATGATTGGACTAATATTATATTTTAATGTTACTTTAGAGATACCCATAAATATATGAGACTTAATCTCATGATATACACATATGTTAATATTCAATATGGGAGATTATCAGGAAAAACCATCCAATAGGAATAAGACATGTTTCTTATGATAGGATATTCCTATGTATTAATGATTTTTGTGATCCTTGGAGATGAGATTATTTTTAATTCATATCAGGAGTTGTACACCTTGATGAATTGAAAAAAAGTTAATGTCCCATGCTCATAGTAAGGATGTATTTTTTTTGTGCACCATGAGTGACATTTAATTAAATAAAAATTTCATATAGGATTTCACCCATTGGTTATAATAAACTTTATATATGGGGACCATTTAAGGGAATGCAATTATTTAAATAAAATTCCATATCTATAGTGATTGGATGATTCATTTCAAGTGGTTAAAGAATTATACATAAATATTTAGTTGGTGAAATGATTATCAAATATGCATGATAAGATATTTAGATAAAATGATTGTATTAAGAAATGAGTGTTCATGTGTTGTTATTTTCATTGAAACATTAGATTCTTATATTGATGGTTTTAATTTGTTTCTATACACTGATATTAGACATTAGGCAAGCCTATCTATTGATATACTGGAATAGACCAAGAGTCCTACACATGTAGTGTTTCAATTGATCTTATTTGAATTATATTTAAATTTTATAGTTCGTATAAATGTTATTCTTAAAACTGAGAAATAATATTTATATTGTATAAATTAATTAAAAATATTTAGTCATTATTCCAATGTGTGTTAATTATTAAATTAATATTTATTCATATGGAAATTAATATAATATAGTTTATTTCAGAAATGATTAATATTATTTATTCATCGTTTGTATAATATCAACGAAGGAGGAGGGGATGAGTAAAGGGAAGAATATTGGAAATGATATAATAGAAAATTAAATTAAAAAAGAATTAATCATATCTTTACATAAAATGATATTTAAATTACAGAAGTTGGAACATGGAATCATATAACAACAACAACAAAAAATGTTATTTTTTTATTGGGGTGGGGAATATAATATGTTTATTTATAAGGTCTAATGATAAAATATAAATATTAAACCCTAGCACTATATATATCCACTAATATCATTAAGATATTTTGGTGAAATAATTAATTTGTGGAGGAAAGGAAAACATGATGCATGATCCCACTTTTCCTTATTCCATGGGATACTGGAGATAGCCTCTTACATCATCCCTCTCCCTTCAAAAAATAGAAGGGAAGGGAACATAACTATTGTAGAATTAACTTTTCATTTCTATCATCTCACTAATTTATAGTCTCTTCCTCCTTATTCCCTAGAATTGATCTAATTCTGATGGTACCTTCATCTGACTAGTGATTTAAAAATATCCCACTATATCTATCAAAATTCAAAAAATATTAAAACTGTCTCAATCAGTCAGTTTTGTATCAATTTGAACAGAGTCACCCCTTGGTTGCTATTTCTATCTTTATTTCCTCTAATTTTTTATATTTAATGGATCATGTAGTAGTCAAATTTCTATATTAGATTTATTCTTTATCTGTAAATTTTTTCAACAAAAGAATATGTTTTAGTTTCATCTAGGTCATTCATCTAGAAATTTATCATTGTCTTTAAAATCACTCTCTTTTTGTGGCCTATCAACTATCATTTCTTGTGGGATCCTCTGACCACAGAAATTTTTCCATCTCTTCTTGGGATTGCATTTCCATTTTAAAATCATTTCATTATTATGATTATTAAATACATTATTAGAATATTTTTTTTCCTGAACTATATATCCCAATATATTTTCCACCCCATTCCTCCATGAATCTATGAAGATATTGATGCATCAAATATTCTTGTACATTTTTTCTAATTGATATTGAAAATGAATACCATTATAACCAATATGTAAAATTTGAATCATGGGTGTATTTTTTCTCTAACTTAATTGAAATGGGAATCTTCAGCTAGTTTTCTAGTGTGTTCAAATGTTATGTAAAAACTCACCCTTGATCTTGTATATGAATATTCAACTATTTATGTTGAATATACAGGAATAGATCCTACTAATTTACCTTTATTTATGCGGGATAATTATAGCTATCTAGATGAATATTTGACATGGTTGGAGGGAGATGTTGATAGAGCTATATTTACTATAATTTTGGTGAAATTATGGCATATATTTCATCCAATATTTAACTCATTGGGCCCCACTATAAAATAGTTTAGTTATATTGAAAAAAATGGAACCCCTTACAGTTTATGGAGTGATACTATTAAACCTATAGGTAATGACACTAATGTAGATAAGATGAGGGTTAAAATTATTGGAGAGAAATCTCAAGGTGATTTTCCCCATGGGATGTATAGTTCATTAGATATAATACATACCCATGAGGTGATGTTCATATATAATATTCACACATGTTAAAGGAAGATATCCAAATAATCTTCTGATCATCTAGTTTAAAATATTTTTTCTTAGAAACATGTTGATTTATCAATTCCCCAAGATTTTAATCAAAATTATTCTGGCCACCAATCAATGAAGGATTATAAATTGAAAGGAATATCTTATGATTCTTATGGGGGTCTTAGAGTGGTTTTTTGAGAGCTCGTTGATTTAGTGTAGGTCTCTTCCTGTTTATTGAAAGAAGATGTAGTGACATAGGAGTCATCCCTGGTGTGTATATTGTATATTAAATTAAAAAAAATTAATATAGTATAATCAGGTTGAAAATGAATGTATTTTTATATACAGTGGAAGGATAACTCTTAGGAACAAACAGAGTATGAATCACTCTATAGTAAAGATCCCTAAATTTGGTATTGTAGATCAGTGGAAAGTTCTCTCTCAATACTCACATGATGATCATTTGGGGGATTATCCATCCTACTCTGATTATAATGTAGATATAAAGACATATCTAATTAATAATATAGTGTAAGGATTTGGAAGAGGGGTGGTCTTGATTCAGGGGAATAAAATTCGAACAATAGAAATAATACCAGAACTTGTAGAGATTATTCTATCCTTCATGAAACTATGACCACCAGATCAGTGGGAAATCGAATGGGTTCCAAGGGAGAGATTATTATAATACTATAGGGTTACAAGTGGTTCGTCGGTCCTCATGTCAGAGTAGTTGGAATCAGGAGTGGGATTGGACATAAAGGATATTCCTTAAATTGTTTTAGAGAGAACAATGGTATATGTTTATTATTGGGATCATTGATATAGATTTATGGAATGGATGGGGATTGAACACTATAGGGTGATGATCAAATAATTCAAGAGAAATATATATAAACAGATTTACAAGTATAGATGGAAACCATACCTTTGGAGGTTGGTAGCACTTTCATATAACATGATAGTGGTGGAAAAAATTGAATTAGGAACGAATCAATTGTAAGAAAATAACCCACTATGATTGTCCCTATACAGAAAATTTTGATATTGATGGAAGATGTTTTTCGAGTAAAAGAATCAAAAGAGGATTAAATATAGATGAATTCTATAAAATTTAATTATTACACTAAGGAACATGATACTTGAATTGCTATGAAGTCTTGTAACATTCAATCTGGTCTTAATGAATTGAAGATCAATATTGACAAGTGCATCAGGGTAAGTGAAATGATGACCTCATTATTTGAGAACAAGATACATGAGGAGTCAAAAAGAAGTAAATTGCATATTGATTAAAATATATACCCAGTGAAATGTCATATCAATTTATCATTGTAAAATGATTGACTAGAATTCTTTATAGTGGTCTAATCCTAGTAATCTCGAGTTACAACTTCCTACTGAACTAGACTTTGTGAAAATGATTTCAAATTTAATTTATAGTAATAAAATTATTTATTTTAGGCATAAAAAACCCTCTCACTATATAATTGTAACATACCAAGTAAATAAGGAATATTAAAATTTTTATATTTATTTATATATTTGAAATAAATATTAATTTTACATTAAAGGGGATTCTAGGTTCGATGGAATACCTGACACACAAAAATGGTTTTCTCCGAAATCGTATGTTGCGCACAAGGCTGAGTCATACTGAAAAATAATAAAATAATATTATTATAAATGTTAGTTAACACCTATATGTTTTATTGGCTGGAATGAACAAAACTAACCTTATTATGATTAAACATGTTTGTTAAATATTTTTACATTTATCCAATAAAATTTAGAGGTTTAAAATGAGGATGAATCCAATTTTAAGCCTAAATACTCTAATATTTTTGAAAGATAGTTTTACCACCTTTTGATGAAAAACACATTTTAAATATAGTTTTTTTTTCACTTTTATATGTTTCATTTGACATTATAAACTTCTTATTTTGAATAAGGACATAAAAATTTACTTAGGGTAAATTTTTAGTATTTTTCTGATAAAGTTCATTTTTTAATGAATTGTGAATAATACTGCATTTTAAGTCAAAACTGTCTTTTTCATATGATTTATTTAAATGGTTTAAAAGTTTAATTGGATTATATTTTTACCATTTAATCCAATATTTGTAATTGGATGTAATTTCAGTTTGAAATTGGACAAAAACACATGTCAATCTTTTTATAGTTTTTACTTCTTAAAAACACGCTTTCTAGTTTTGACAACATAAATAAATTTTATATTAAATAATGAAACTCATTTGTTTTGAATTTGGTAAAACAAATATCTTTTTTAAATTTATAATATCAAAATTATCTTTACGATAATTTTTCGTATTTTTCTGAAAACATTCAATTTTTGATGAATAGTGAAAAACACTACATAGTAGTGAAAAACCGACTTTTTCTTTTAAATGAAATTTAACCATTTTTGTGAATTCAATTTCAAAAATCTGACATACATGGTTGTCATCAGTAAGTAAATTTTTTTTTACAAGGATAAAAATATTTTTTCAGGAATGATAACTTTTAATTTTTATTTACAGTGGTTAACGGTAAGTTGTGTAATTGAAGGTAAACATATTATTATAATAATATAAAATTTACTTAACACTTGTCCTAACCTTATTGGTTGATTCATGTCCGACTAATAAAACATTTGGTTGAACTTTTGTCCTTTGGAAGCCACCTTGATAAGATAATTAAATTAAAAACTTTTTATTTATAATAAAAATAAAAATATCATAAACACGTATTATTTTGAAAAAAAAAATTTAATGTGGGGTTATATAAATGATATATTTCATTATAAATAGTCATTATAAATCTAATAATATTTCATACATGATGGAATTTAATTTATAAATTTTAGACATCAATTATATAAATTTATTTATGACACAATGATGATCTAATGATTACATCATTAATGAATGTATTAAATACATGAGATTATAAATATTAAAATGAATTTATTTTGAAAATTTTATTCCATACACAAATTTTATGGATTATTATGACTTTTTATATTTTAATTAGTCATGTTTTTAGGTATTGGTCATGTTGTAAAACATTCATGATATAAATAGTATAAAATTGACATAAATGAGTTTTTAAATCAATTAAGATTTTATTAAATGATAAAATAGTCTTAAAAATCAATGATTTGTCAAAATTCCATATATAATGTTAAAATGTCATTAATTATCCATTTTTGGTATCTTCTCATTTTATAGTAAATATATTAACCATATATTATGAATATACAAAAAGATATGGTAAAAGTTAAATAAGTTATCAAAGGGTTAAATAAAAATGATAAGGATTAAAAAATATCCAAACCTTTCCAATTATTATTATATGATATTATTTAGACTTATATTCATATTATATTATAATTTAATGAGTTTTGGACCTTTTGAAACTAGAAATTATTTTATAATAAAATAATACTATCAAACTTTCCAAAAGAACCCCTCCTCCCTCTTATAAAGGGACACCACCTCTAACCCATCACTCAAACCTCTCAAGCCCCTCGGATCATCAAAAATCTGCCCAAATAAGCTCCCAAAATCCCTCTCTTCCTCCTAAAATCCTTGACTTAGGAAAAAGGCACTTCAAGAAATCCTTTTGGTCAAACCAACGGGAGTTACCTGATTTAAAGGCAACATCTTCCCTCAAGTTCTCTTCTTTTATTTTACTTCTTAACTACCTATGATCTTCTTATTCTTTGTTTACATAAACAAAACTAGTATCCTCAATATACTAGGTTATTGTTATGATAATTATTTGAACTAAACTTACAAACACCTTTGTCAAATCGGTAAAGAAAATTTTGTTTCTATGGATGTCAAACTATTGTCTCATGAAATGATGATTGTTCAATATTCTCCTACCACCTATTATAGTGGCCCTTATGATCTAAATATATTATATCTGATATTTATTATATTTATATTGTTTATATAATTATGTATTTTTCATTTATATCATACCTTTATGGTTTCCCTAATAAATAAATATGATAATTTCATTTGATGAAATGCAGATTATTTTCCCCTCAAAGTGATAAGACTCGTTCATGCCATAAGTGGAACATAAAAAGGATGGAGTTAATGAAATTATATATTATTTTATATTGGAACTATTATATACCTATGTATTATTATGTTTTCATTTCATTAAATACGAAATATAAATGAAAGTAGCGTTCATGTGTATGTACGAACTACCGTCTCCATGAACGGTGCATTTCATTTATTATATCCACATGTTATGTACTGTTAAATATATATATATATATTAGATATATATGATATATATGATATCAAAATCATGAATATCATTATGGAGATAATGTACTTTGGACCACATGGAAAACTTGTAATTATAAGAAGTTCATTTTTCACTCAAGTACCAAATATTGACAAAACGACTGTTATTAACTTAAATGATTATATAATGTTTATAACATTGTAATCAGTGATATAAAAAAACCTGAAAAAGGTTCTGAAGAAATTATAAAATAACTTTAGTTTTTAATTCAAGATATTAAAGAATGAATGATTCAAGTCAGACATGAGGTAAGGCACTTCGTCTCAATCTCCTTTTATTGAGACATATTTGGATTTGTACATGGATTTATTTTATATGGTGTATAAACCCATTTGACATTTCATTTCATTAAAATGGAATATTTTTCTATGTATTGTTTTACTAAATGAAAAAGGGAATGTTTAAATTTAACGTACACGGTGACAATGACCTTTTTGTCCCCGTGAGCGTTATTTGATATTTGGATTCCATAAGAAGGTGTAATGTTTTTAAAAGGAAAATAAATACCATGTACTCTATTATGTATTTTTGTTTTGAAAATGGTTTTGATAATGGATTGATTATTTGAATATATTTAAATGATATATTGTGATTTCAATTTGTAAATGTTATCTTTCCTTTATGTTTGTTTTATGTGTTGTGAACATGTTATGGTTCTTGGGAATTATTTATGTATACGGGTTTTTCCGTGATAAACCTAGCATGGGTCAGCTCGAGATAGCTCTCTAATTCATTGGGTAACATGAAGGAGTTAAATTTTAATGTTTCTCCTAAGAGATTTAGTGAATATATTGTGATGGGTATTCCAAATGTAAATCCCTATGTAGCTAAAAAAGAAACAATGTATGTTTGATATGGATTCTGTAGGTTACCTTTATGATTTATTATTTCTATGTGTTATTCAAAAATATTATGATCACATGAGGTATGTTAAATAGCTTATGTTTTTATGTATTTGAAGACTAATGTTTTCTTTATTTAATTTATAACCCTTAATGGTCTTTTTTATGCTCATCCCATGTTTTTAAATATTTTTCACAGGGTGTAAGGAAGGGTAAGAGAAAGGAAGAATTCAAGAAGATTTATATCAATAACATAATTCTTCGTTTATTTTAATGAGTTGTTATTTTATGAAAAAATGGATACTAGGTAAAAGTGTCTACTTTTTAGTATTTGAGATGTAATGTAATAGTTATGGCCTAATTCTCTAAAACTCTAAACCTGAAAAGATCCTCAATGTGAATTATTCACTTAATTAATGATTATTTAATGTGTATGTCTGGGGACTTATAGTTTGAATTGAAGGTTGGTTCAGACAACTTTAGGAGTTAGGGTATTGTTAAATTAATATCCATAAAATAATTTATGGTATGATTTAAATGATATAGAATTTATAGATTACCATGTTGCTTGGCCTAAGATATTTCTGTGTTCAGAATGGTTTTCCGCAGAGGAAACCGGGAAGCTATGATGGGATGACATCTAGAGGAAAACAAGCTTCCAAATCAGCAACCTGAGATGGTCAGAATTGTAACTGAATAGTTTTTTGCATTGATGGAGTAGTTGACTCAGTCTATAAATGGTGGTGGTATCCATGCATGAGATCTGCCAGATCAACCATTGAGTAACATGTCAATAGAGTATCATATCATGAGGCATCATCCCCCATAATTCAAAGGATCATACGAACATGTGCTAGCTGATGTTTGGATTAAATCACTGGAAAAGATTATTGATGTCATGGGGTGTTTAGAAAATTAAAAGGTTAGTATTTCTGTTTACCATTCTGAAGGTGAAGTTGATCAGTGGTGGTCTATGGTGAAAAATATCAGTGATAGTGAGAATATTGATTCTCTTGATTGGGATAAATTCAAAGGTATGTTACTTGAGAAATATTTTCCTAAGGTGTTTCGTCTTAGGATGGGAAAAAATTCTAGGAATTGAGGCAGGAGGATGACTCAGTGGCTGATTATGAAGAAAAATTCACTCGACTGGAAAGCTATGCTCTAAATTTCATACAAGATATTGATTGTAAAATCAATCATTTTTACTTAGGATTAAAGCCAATGTATATAAGGGAATTATCTTCTCATGAGTTTGAAAGTTATTAAAGGCATGTTTGATGTACAGAGAAGGTGGAAATGGAGTTTTTTCATGATGATGTGTTCTTTGAAAAATAACATAACAAGAGCTCAAGGTGGAAGATGAAAGGGAAGAACTCTTAAAAAAATTCTTATGTTATGATACATTAGTTTATTGTTTGTGAAAATTTTGGTAAAAAGAATGCGTGGGAATGTCTTTTGAATTTTAATAAGTTTTAATGATGTTTTAAAATGGGATATAAGGCTTGTAATTTCACTAAAATAGATCAGGTTGATGGTAAGACAAAATCTGAATTACAGTCAGTAAATTTTTTTAAGTACACTGAAATGATTCGTTATGAAAATGTGTGTCCGACGAAGAACTCAAATGATGGGAAGTAGCCAAACTACAAGTAGAAATGGGTGGTGAAATCCATTACAACTACTTTGATATATGTTGGGCCATCAAATGAGGTAGTATTATGTACACGGTTTGTTTATTCAGATTATGCCAATGTGTTGTTTGATTCAGGGCCTACTCATTATTTCATATTTTAGAAATTTTCAAGTAAATTGGGAATTTCATCTCATGAAATGAATCCTGAATTTATGGTAAAAACAGCAGGAGTAAATGTTGTGACAAAAATAATTTATAAGGACCCTCATGTCTTTGTCTGGGGAAAGAATCTACTAGAAAACCATATTGTTTTTCCCCTAGAAGATTTTGATGTTATCTTGGGTATGGATTGGCATTCTGTTTATCATTCTAAGATTGACCGCAGAGCTAAAGAGGTTTCTTTTTAGAAATAATTTCAATTTGTGTACAAGAATGAACCTTTACTTTTGATAAAATATGAGGAAGATGAGAATCTAGTGAAATATGGAAATGAATGTTACCTTGAAAATATTGTTGAAAACAAATAAAATGTTTAGATTAATGATGTTCTAGTAGTAAATGAGTATATTGATGTTTTTATTGATTATTTTCCTTTTATTAGACCCAATTGGGAAGTTGAATTTACTGTTTACTTGGTTCTTGATGGTAATCCAATTTCAAAACCCCCTTATTGAATGGCTCTAATAGAACTTTTTGAGTTAAAGAAACAATTGCATGAGTTGTTAGATAATGGTTTCATTAGACTTAGCACATCACCGTGGGGTGCACCAGTCTTGTTTGTTAAAAAAGAAAGATGGTTCAATGAGACTTTTCAATGATTATAGAGTCTTGAATAATGTCACTATTAAGAACAAGTATCATTTTCCTCATATCGTTGATTTTTTTGATCATCTCCAGGGAGCTCAGTAATTTTCGATGATTGACATGAGGTCGGGGTACCATCATTTCAAAGTAAAGGAATAAGAAATTCTAAAGACCGCATTTCATACTAGATATGACCATTATGAATTTGTAGTTATGAATTTTGGGTTAACCAATTCACCTGTTTTATTCATGGATCTTATGAATAAACGTTTCTATGAGTTCTTGGATATGTTTGTGGTTGTGTTTATTGATGAAATTTTGGCATATTCTAAAAGTAAAGAGGATGATGAAATTCATTTAAGATTTTTATGAAAATTTTAAAAGAAAAGAAACTGTATGGGAAATTTAGAAAGTATGAATTTTTGTTACGTCAAATTTCATGACTTGATCACATTGTTTCAAAAAATGGAATAATTTTTGATCATGCTAAAACAAAAGTTGTTGAAGAATGGAAAAGTCCCCCAATTATAACTGAGAGCTATAGTTTTTTTGGTTTGGTTGGAAATTACAAAAGGTTTGATGAGAATGTTTTATGGTTGTCTATCCTACTAACTAAGTTAACTCAAAAATGTGTTAAGTTCATCTGGACAAAAGAATGCTATGATTGTTTTTAGGAATTGAAAAAAATATCGAGGAATGCTCTAGTATTGGAGTTACCATATATAAAGGGAGGGTTTGTTTATCTACAGTGATTCCTTGTTGAAAGGACATGGATGTGTCCTAATTCCGAATGATCAGGTAATTTTTTACGCTTCACATCAGTTGAAACTTCATGAGTTAAATTACCCTACACATGATTTGGAATTAGTTGTTGTTGTTTTTTATTTAAAAATTAGGAGGCATCATCTGTATGGAGTAAAATTTTAAATACATACTAACCAAATAATATTTAAGTATATATTATTTTAGAAATAATTGAACATGAGACAAAGGTGATGGCTAGAATTAATCAAGGATTATGATTGCACGATTCATTTCCATTCAAGAAAGGAAAATAAAGAAGCTGATGATTTGGAACGAAAAAGTAATGCTACATTAATCATGCCTCATTTTGAATGAGATCCTTTGGTTTTTGATTTTATGAGTTTTGGATTGGAAGTTGTTGGTGCAGGAAATTCATCTATTTTGATTTAGGTTTCAGTACAATCATCCTTAGAAAATAAAATAAGGAAAGTGTACAACGATAATAGTGAGTTTCAGAAAAAGGTGAATTTGTTCAGAAGGGCAAGTTACCTGAGTTTAATATTGATAGAGACTATTTTTTGTGGTATGGAAAGATATTATGTGTTCCTTTTTATTCACATTTGAATGAAGAGTTATTAAGTGAAGATCACTGTTCTCTATTTTCAATTCATCATGGCAGTAAAAAGATGCACAGAGATCTTCGGAAGTATTACTGGTGGGATAGAATGAAAATAGATATTTCTAATTTTAATGTAAATAATTTGACTTCTCTATAGGTTAAAGCGGAGAGGCATTTATCGAAAGGGATGCTTCATCCTTTTCCTGTGCAAGAGTGGAAATGGGAAAATGTTTCCATAAACTTCATTGTGGGATTACCAAAGACATCTCAAGGTAACAATGTAATCTTGGTTGTTGTTGATCGATTGACTAAATCTTCTCATTTCTTTCCTCTCCAAGATACTTTGTCTCTAGATCATCTTTCTCGGTTGTATGTTATAGAGATAGTTAGGTTTTATAGAGTTCTTCTATCCATTGTATCTAATTGTGATCCCATGTTTACTTCAAACTTTTCTAAATGGATTCAAAATTCATTTGGTAATGAATTAAATTTTAGTACTTCTTTTCATCCATAATCAGATGGGTAGTCAGAATAAACAATTAAGACATTGGATGATATTCTACGTGCTTGCTTAATGGATTACTAGGGAAGTTGGGACCATCATCTTTATTTGGTTGAATTTTCTTATAATAACATTTTTCATTCTAGTATACATATGGATCTATTTGAGGAATTATATGAAAAGAGGTGTCTAACTCCATCTTTTTGGGATGATGTAGGTGAAAGGAATTTGATGGGACCCGAATTTGTAGAAGAGATGGAAGAAAAAGTTCAGTGGATTCAAAAGCACATGAGAATATATCAGAGCAGGCAGAAAAGTTATGCAGATAACCGAAGGAAGGATCTTTCTTTCGACGTAGGTGATCATGTCTTTCTCAAAGTATCTCCATAGATAAGTGAGATATGTTTTGGTAAGAAGGGGCAGTTGAGTTTGAGGTTCATTGGACCCTATGAAATCTTGGAGAGAGTTTGATCAGTTTCCTAGAGAGGGGATTTACCTCTATGTTTATCCCAGGTACACAATGTTTTTCATGTTTCAATATTGAGAAAGTATATGTAGGATCCATCTCATGTTTTGATTCTAGAGGTAGTTTAGTTGGAATAGAACCACTCTTATGAGGAAAAACCAATCCACATTATTGACCGAAGAGAGCAAGTGTTGAAGAATTAGGTAATTCATTAGGTAATGGTTTTTTGGGAAAAAAATATGGTTAATGAGGAAACATAGGAATCTAAAAATGCTATGAGGTATAAATACCCCCATTTATTTGATAAGCAAATAAAATTGTGAGGACACAATTTCAAAAAGGGGGGAAGAATGTAACATCCCAAGTAAATAAAGAAAATTACACTATCAAATTTATTAATATTTTTGAATTAAATATTAATTTTACTTTAAAGGGGGTGTTATTTTCGATGGTGTACCTCACACACAACAATGGGTTTCTATGAAATCATATGTTGCACACAAGGCTGAGTCATACTGAAAAATAATAATATAATATTATTGTAAATGGTAGCAAATGACTAGCCGTTTTATTGATGGTAAAGAACAGAACTACCCATATTATGATTAAACCTGTTTTTTAAATATTTTTATATTTATCCAATAAAATTTAGAGGCTTAAAATGAGGATGAATCCATTTTTAAGCATAAATACTTTAATATTTTGAAAAGTTAGTTTTACCACCTTTTGATGGAAACCCCTTTAAATCTTGTTTTTGTCACTTTTATATGTTCCATTTGGAAAAATAAACTTTTTACTTAGAAGCGGGACATAAAAATTTACTTTGGGTAAATTTTTGGTATCTTTCTGATAGAGCTCATGTTTTTAATGAATAGTGAAAAATACAACATTTTAAGTCAAAGATGTATTTTCATCTGATTTATTTAAATTTTTAGATTATATTTTTAAATGGTATTATAGTTCAATTGGATTATATTTTTATCATTTAATCCAATTTTATTAATTGGACGTAATTTCACATTGAAATTGTACATAAACACATGTCAATCTTTTTGTAGCTTTTACTTCTTAAAAACACGCTTTCTAGTTTTGACAACAGAAATTAATTTTAAATTAATTAATGAAAATTATAGGTTTTGAATTTGATAAAATAGAAATCATTTTTGAATTTATAATATTAAAATTATCTTTAGCTTCATTTTTTGTATTTTTCTGAAAATGCTCAATTTTTTATGAATTGTGAAATACACTGCATGGTATTCAAAAACTGACTTTTTCATTTAAATGAAAATTTACCTCTTATGTGAATTGAATTTAAAAAAACCAAAATACATGGTGGTCATCATTAAGTAAAATTAGGTTAAATAGGATGAAAATAATTTTTGGTGAATAGTAACTTTTGATATTTATTTACAGTGGTTAAAGGTAAACAGGGTAATTCAAGGTAAAAATAATATTATAATAAAATAAAATTACCTTAACACTTGTACTAAACATATTGGTTGAGTCATGGCCGACCAATACAATCTTTGGGTAGATCTTTGGGCCTTTTTAAGCCACTTGGGTAAGATAATTACATTACTAACTTTTTATTTAAAGTAAAAATAAAAATATCATAAACATGTATTATTTTGCTAAAACAATTATAATGTGGGGTAATATAATTGATATTTTTACTATAAATAGTCATTTGAATTATAAAAAGATTTCCTAAATCATGTATTTTATTTATAATTTTTATACATCAAATAAATAAATTTTTTTATGACACAGTGATGATGTAATGATTACCTCATTAAAGAATGTTTTAAATAAATGAGATTATAAATATTAAAAATAAATTTATTTTGAAACTTTTTAGGCCGTACACTAATTTTATGTATTATTATGACTTTTTATATTTGAATTAAAGAATTTTTTTAGAATTTATCTAGTTGTTTTGGATTTTTAAAAAGTCATGATACAAATAGTATAAAAATTGACATGAATGAGTTTTTTAATCAATTAATATTTTAATAAATGATAAAATTAGACTAAAAATATAAGATTCAGAAAAATGACATATATGATGTTAAAATTTTCATTAATTATCAATTTTGGGTTTCTAGTCATTTTATAGTAATTAAATTATCCATATAGTTTGAATATACAAAAAGACATGGTAAAAGTTAAATAAGTTATCAAAGGGATAAATAAAAATGATAAGGATTAGAACAATATCCAAAACCTTTCCAATTATTATTGGAAAATTTTATTTCGACTTATATTCATATCATATTCAAATTTAATTATTTGTGGACATTTTGAAACTGAAAATTATTTTATAATAAAATCATACTTTCAAACTTTCTTAAAGAGCCCCTCCTCCCTCTTATAAAAGGACACCATATATAACTAATTAGTCACACCTCTCAAGCCCCTTGGATCATCCAACCTCTACCCAAATAATATCAAAAAATACCTCTCTTCCTCCTATAATCCTTTCCTTAGGAAAAATCCACTTCAAGAAAGCCTTTTGGTTCAAACCAAAGGGAGTTACCCGATTTAAAGGTAACATCATCCCTCAAGTTCTCTTCTTTTATTTTAATTAATCACTCCGTATGATCTTCTTATTCTTTGTTTACTTAAAAACACCAGTATAATCAATATAATAGGTTTTTTTATGAGAAGTATTCGAACTACACTAACACACACCTCTGTCTAATGGGTAAAGAATATACTGTTTCTACAGACGACGAACTACTGCCTCACGAAACAATGATTGTTCAATATTCTCCTACCACCTCTTATTGTGGCCATTATGATGAAACTGTATTTATATGTGATATATATTATATTTATATTATTTATATTCTTATGTATTTCTCATTTATATAATTTCTTTATGGTTTCCATAATGGGTAAATACGATAATTTCATTTGAGGAAGTGCGGACTACGGACCCCTCAAAGTGATATGAATCATTCATTCCATACATTAAACATAGAAAAGATAGAGATAATGAAATTATATATATGATATTATACTGGAATTATAATATACCTTTGTATCATTAAGTTTTCAATTTATTAAATACGAAATAGAAATGAAAGTAGGATTCATGTGTACGTACGACCTACCATCTCCATGAACGATGCATTTCATTTATTATCTCAAAATGTTATGTACTATTATAAATACATATATATATACTGGATATATATGATATATAAGATATATATGATATATAAATATTTAATATCATTCTATAGATAATGGAATTTTGGCCACATGGACAAATTTTAATTATAAGAAGTTCATTTTTTACTCAAGTATCAAATATCGACAAATCGACCATTATTAACTTAAATGATTATATAATGTCTATAATGTGGGAATAAGAGATATAAAAGGAATAATAAACTTTAAAAAGGTTCTAATTTAAGTAGAAATTAAATTTAGTTTATTACTTAGGAGATTAAATAACAAACTAGTCAAGTCAGACACGAGATAAGAGACTTCGTCTCAATCTCCTTTCATTGAGACATATTTTTATTTATACAAAACTTTCTTTTATATAGTGTATAAACCCATTTGAATTTTCATTTTATTCAAAGGTAATATTTTTCTACATATATTTTTCCTAAATGAAAATGGGAATGTTTTTTTTAACGTACATGGTGACAACGACCTTTCCACCAGTGTGAACATTATTTGATATTTGCATTCATTAACAAGATGTAAAGTTTGTAAAAAGAAAATAAATACCATATAATATTTTATGTATTTTGGTTTTGAAAATGGTTATGATAATGGATTTATTTTTTCAATATATTTATATGATATATTGTGATTTCAATGTGGAGATGTTATCTTTCATTTATGTTTGTTTTATGTGTTGTGAATATGTTATGGTTCTTGGGAATTTTTTATGTATATGGGTGGTTCTATGATAAATGGAGGGCGGGTGTGCCCACGATAGACCTCCAATACATTCGGTAAAGTGATAGAGGTAAACTTTATTGTTTCTCCTATGATATTTTGAGAATATACTGTGAGGGGTCTTCCAAACGTAACTCCCTATGTAGCTGTGAAATCTACAATGTAATTTTGATAAGGATGCCACAAGTCACCTTTATGATTTATTATTTCTATGTTTTATTCATAAATATTATGATTTTATGAGGTATGTTAAAGAGAATATTTTTTGTATGTATTTATGGACTAATGTTTTCTTTCTTTACTTTATAACCCTTACTGAGATTTTCACACTCATCCCTTGTTTTTAATTTTTTTCATAGGGTGTAAGGTAGGGTAAGAGAAAGGAAGAATTCAAGAAGATTTATATCAAGAAAAGAATTCCATTTTTATTTTAATGAGTTTTTACTTTATGAAAAAAAAAATAAATACTTAGTATAAGTGTCTACTTTGTAATATTTGAGATTTAATCTAATAGTTATGGCCTAATTCTTTAAAACTTTAAACCTGAAAAGATCCTTAATGTAAATTATTCACTTAATTAAAGATTATTTAATGTGTAAGGCTGGGGCCTTATAATAATTCCATAAATTAATAATATTTCCTTTTATCCACTAAGAATTATAGAACTTGACAACATCTTTAACCCCTCTCAGGGTCATGTGAACAAGAGGGATAATCCTCCAATCCAAAGGATTAATTTTCAGTAAAAGGTAAGTAATGGAAGATGGTCAATAATTCTTCTCTAGTAAAAAATTATAATTCAAAAAACTCCATGATTATGGATAATGGTCGGATCACTAAAATATGGATTCTACATTTGATTCTCCTTCACAATATATATTACTTCTGGAATGGGGTTCATACGATCAACATCTTAATTGATGTAATAATTTCAAGACTTGGATAATTCTTATTATAAAATTAATTATAAATTTAAGGTGAAAAGATGTACTCTTTTATTATATTCCTTTCATCTTTTTTATAATATAATATTATGTTTTAATTATTTTCATTCTCCAAATTCGTATATATTTTTTTGTTATGTATGACAAAAAATATTTGGAATATGATTGATCGGGTTCTACTCCACTCAGAACCATCAGTTTTATCAGTGATATAATTTTCACTAATAAAAATTGGGATTTATAAAACACTATAGCTATTCTGGAAAAGATATTATATAATTTTGTGACTGATAGATGATATATAAATGGCTTCCAGTAGTAGCTAGTAAAAAACATATTTTTATATATTTCATAAATTAACTAATTCTATATAATAGATTGCATTTTTAAATTGCACCATTATTTATACACAATTATTTCATTAAATAATTTTAGTCTAAAAATAATTTCACTGATTTAAAATTTTTATGCATCAATAAATAGTTAATTATAATAATAATAAAAATTCACATTGATTTTCATATCCCTATCTCAAATTCAAGTATGTTTATTAATTTTTTACAATCATTTATTCTGATTTTTTTTGGATGTTCATGGTTTTTTCTAGAAACCTATGATTTTTATTAAAATATGCATCATTTTCAAATGATTAGGTAAAATTCTGTGACATTCCTAGGAATTTATGCATCATATAGTGGTTTGGAATTTTAGTGTTATGCATGGCTGGCACATTGTAAGCTAAAATTTACCCACAAACTCTGTGAAATTTCCAATGTACATAAACGGATTCATAGTTAACACATGGTTTAATTACCCATCCTTAAACATTATATAATATATTGTTTTAAAACATGAATTCACATTATCACATTTTGAGGGTCTTTATGGTTTTGATTTTCAGAGAATTAACTCATCACATTAACTTAACTAACATGTACCATTCAATGTGGACACTTTTACTCAGTAACTATTGTTCACACAGTATAAAATTTTTAAAGTACATCATGTTTTCTTATGATGAAATATATTTAAAATTTTCATCTTGACATAATCCTTATAACTATCCATAAAATCTTGTGATTTTTAAAAAAAGGTTGGATGTGAATAAAAATAACACTAAAGGATATATAATAAGAATTAATGAAACTAGTTAGTCCATCTATAAAGAAATCATTAAAAAAACTAGGTTCAAAATAAACATTTTCTTAATCAATACCTAAACAACACTAATCAATGATCTTTATAAAGATTCTTATATGAAATTATAATGGAAAAATAAAACTCACAAATGCTTCATTTAAATTATGAAAAACCTCAAAAAAATTCCCAATGTTATACATTTCACCCTGAAGAACTAATATTTTCATTTCATTTATTATAAAATGGTTAGATAACCTTGTGAAATCATAATATTTTTATAAGAAACCCATAATAGGAATAGATACACCATTTAGGGGGCATCAGAAATAAATTTCATTTCACTTTTTTTGTAACTCTTACAAATTCCAAGTGCATTGGATATTTATATTAGGATTACTCATCCTTGATTTATAATAGAACCACCCATAATCTTAAATAGTGAACAAGAACCACTACGGGAAAAATAGCCTTTTCCGACAAACTATTTGCGACGAGATTAATTCCTTTTTCAAATAGTCCATCCTAGAGGTTATTTGCGAGGGGGGGTTTGACCCATCGCAAATAACTGGCTTTTTGTGACAAGATTTTGAGTCCCATTACAAAAAGTAAAATGCGATTTGGCGCGGACCGCGCACCAAATTCACAGGAAGGTTATTTGCGACAGTGGATTCCCCTATCGCAACTAGTGCGTCTATCGAAGGTATATTTGCGATAGAACCCATGGAAAATATCGGCGGCGGTAAATATGTTTTTGCGATGGGATGTTGCCCATCGCAAAAAGTCTGTTGGCATGAAACTTTTTGTGACGGGTCTCGTCGTAAATACCCATTTAACCACCGACAGCAATTAATGCAGGTAATGGTATTTGCGACGGGACCCATCGCAAAAAGTTCTATTTGAGACAGGATAGCCATCACAAATAGTCACATCGCAACTAATCTAACCTATATGTACCCACGTTCCGTATTCTTTTTCTTCCCCTCAATTATCACTTCCTCTCTCTCTCTCTCTGAACTCTATTTTTAAAGTAAAAATTTCTCTGAGGTAGTTTTTTTTAAGAAGTTGTGAAGTCGTCTACATCAACAGGAGATCAAGTTTAAAGGTATTTATAATATATTTAATTTAGTTTTTATTTCATTTTTATGTTAATTTTAATTATTGTTGATTAGTTGTAATTAAATTAGATTTAAATTGTTTTGTTATCAGTATTTATTTGTAATAATAAATTTGAAATTATTAGTACTAATTCTTGATAAATAGTATTAATTAATAATTATTAATGAAAATCAGTACTGTATATAAATAATTAGTGGTAATTAGTAATTAGTAGTTGTAAATTGTAATTATTAATAGCAATTAACGCTAATTAGTAATAGTTATGGGTAATTAGTAATACTTACGGGTAATTAGTAATAATTACGGGTTATAAGTAATAATTACAGGTAATTAGTAATAATTAAGACTAATAGGAATAATTAGTAATAATTAGGAATAATTAGTAATAATTGGTAATAATTAGTAATAATTAAAAATAATTAGGAATAATTAGGAATAATTAGGAATAGTTAGTAATAATTTGGAATAATTATTAATAAGTTGTAATAAATAGGAATAATTAGTAATAAATAGGAATAACTAGTAATAATTAGGAATAATTTGTAATAATTAGGAATATTTAGTAATAAATAGGAATAATTTGTAATAAATATGAATAATTAGTAATAAATAAAAATAATTAGTAATAAATAGGAACAATTAGTATTAAATAGGAATAATTAGTAATAAATATGAATAATTAGTAATTAATAGGAATAATTAGTAATAAATAGTAATAAATATTAATAATTAGTAATAATTAGTAATAAATAGTAATAAAAAGTAATAAATAATTATAAACATTAATAATTAGTAATAATTAGTAATAAATTTTAATAACTTGTAATTATTCGTAATAATTAGTAATAATTTGTAATAAATGTCAATAAATATAATAGATGGTAATAAATAGTAATAATTTGTAATAATTCGTAATAATTCATAATAATTAGAAATAATTAGTAATAATTAGTAATAATTAGTAATAATTAATAATAAATACTAATAATTAGTAATAATTAGTAATAATTAGTAATAAATAGTAATAATTAGTAATAATTAGTAATAATTAGTAATAAATAGTAATAAATATTAATAAATAGTAATAAATAGTAATAAAGATTAGAAAATAGTAATAAATAGTAATAAATTGAAATAAAATGTAATAAATTCTAATATATATTAATAAATTGTAATAAATAGTAATAAATAGTAATAAATAGTAATAAATTGTAACAAATTTTAATAAAGAGTAATAAATTGTAATAAATTGTAATAAATTGTAATAAATTGTAATAAATTGTAATAAATTGTAATAAATTGTAATAAATTGTAATAAATTGTAATAAATTGTAATAAATGGTAATAAATTGTAATATATTGTAATAAATTTTAATAGATTATTATAAATAGTAATAAATTTATAATAAATTGTAATAAATTATAATAAAAAGTAATAAATAGTAATAAATTGTAATAAATATTACTAAATTGTTATAAATTGTAATAAATTTTCATAAATTGTAATAAATTGTAATAAATTGTGTCACCCATAAGTAATGGTAATTGTCAAGAAGTAGTTGTAATAAATTGTAATAAATTGAATCTTTCTTACCATTTGCATCCTCAAAACCAGAATATGTTTCAGAAGGCACAATAAAGTTTCCTTGTAAAATTTTTTTCTCTTAGAACGGTTGGCACATTTGAGAAGGTTGGGGGAAATCTCTTGCAATTTAGTTTTCAACCAGATTATGTCTTTTAGTATTAACACAGTGAACATAGTTCCACAAAAGATACTAATAACTTGATTCTGGATCCATCACGGTTTCAAAATTTAGTACATGATATTGCATGTCTATCTGTTCAACAAACTAAAACTCAAGATGATATTGATTTAACTCCTGAGTTGGAACCATCTAAATTTTATGAGTTGTTGAGTTCTGCTGAGGATTCATTATATCCTGGTGCAAGATAAGAAAATTAGAAGTAGTTTCTAAATTTATGGCTATTAAATCAGATAATGCAATGTCATACAACTATTTTGATCAGATATTTTCTTAGGTTAAAACACTATTACCTAAAGAAAATGTGTTTCCAGCAAATTACTATGAGGGCAAGAGGCTGGTTCATAATTTGAGCCTTAGTTATGAGAAGATTCATTCATGTCCAAATGATTGCATCTTATATTCTAGTGAGAATGAGTTGTTGGATATTTATCCCACATGTGGAAAATCAAGGTATAGAGAAGCTCATCGAGGGAAGTTTGGATCGATTCCAGTAAAATAGTTGAGATATTTCCCCCTTAGACCGAGGTTACAACATTTATTTATGTCTCAGAACATACCGTCATTGATGTCATTGCACAAAACCAATATTTCAACTGATAAAATCTTAAATCATCCATCTGATGGTGATTCATGGAAACATTTTGACCATCTGCATCCATCTTTTGCTTTAGAAGCCTGAAACGTGCGTTGGGTCTTTCTACTGATGGTTTTTTTCCATTTTGTTCTTATGGTTGTAAGTATTCATGTTGTCTTGTCTTTATAACTCCATAAAATTTACCTCTATGGATATTGATGAAGGATCCCTATATCTTTGTGACCTTATTAATGTCAGAAAATCTGAAAAATAATATTCATGTTTATTTGAAACCATTGATTGATGAGTTAAATG
Organism: Viscum album; assembly: GCA_963277665.1. Classification (NCBI taxonomy): domain Eukaryota; kingdom Viridiplantae; phylum Streptophyta; class Magnoliopsida; order Santalales; family Viscaceae; genus Viscum; species Viscum album. The sequence continues at coordinate 2,081,760,384 of OY728141.1, read as the reverse complement.
AATTGTGGAGTAATGGTGTTAGTACATATGTTGTTGCTGCGAAACAAAATTTCATATTAAAAGCTGCATTGATGTGGATGATTAGTGACTTTCTGGCATATGGCATGTTATTTGGCTGGAGTACACATGGTTCGAAATCATTTCCTTAGTATATGAAAGACAACAATTCCTTTATTCTTATCAACAAAAAAACCCTTTCTATTTTGACTTTCATCGCAGATTTCTTCCAACCGATCATCCTTTTCGGAGGAACAAATCTAATTTTATAAATGGAACAATTGAAAGGGATGAACTGCCAAAAATGATCTTAGGTATATAGTTATAATCAGTTGTATTTTCATTAGCTACCATCACATTTTTTCAAACAGTAAACCAACAGAAAATTCATGGCATTGGGAAAGAACATAATTGGATAAAACGAATCATTTTTTGGGATCTTCCATATTGGTCTGTCACATGTTGGATGTCATGCATATTGAGAAAAACTATATTGATAATTTATTTCATACAGTTTTGGATACATCAGGTAAGACCAAATATACTGTAAAGGCACGATTAGATTTTCCCAAACACTAGTGCAGAAAACGTTTTTTACGTCAGTTATTTTTCATTTTTTACGTCGGTTTCTAGCCGACGTTAATACGGGTGACGTTATAAATAATGTTTTTGACGTCGGTTATTTAAAAACCGACGTCAAAAACATAAAATAGCGATGTTTATGACGTCGTTTATTTTAGAACTGACGTGCTAAATAAAATGGGAAGGGTTTATCACGTCAGTTATTTAACAACTGACGTGATAAAAGGCCTGAAAAATGGTTTATCACGTCGATTATTTAGTAACTGACGTGAGAAACCACCTCCTCCCAGTTTATCACGTCAGTTCTTTAATAACCGATGTGATAAACCCCCCTCCCCCGGTTTATCACGGCGGTTATATAATAACCAACGTGATAAACCCCCCTCACCCAGGTTTATCACGGCGGTTATATAATAACCGACGTGATAAACCGAGGGGAGGGGGGTTTATCACGTCGGTTATTATATAACCGCCGTGATAAACTTGGGTGAGGGGGTTTTATCACCTCGGTTATTATATAACCGCCGTGATAAACCGGGGGGAGGGGGGTTTATCACGTCGGTTATTAAATAACCGACGTGATAAACCGGGGGGAGGTGGTTTATCATGTCAGTTATTAAATAACCGATGTGATAAACCATTTTCCAAGCCTTTTATCACGTCGTTTATTAAATAACCGATGTGATAAACCCAATTTTTTTTTCAAAAAATTGAATGCAGTCATCTGCTCTCCACCAGAATCAACCAGAAAACAAATCAAGAAATCGTACTACAAAAACAGAAGTAGATCAAAATTAAGCATGTACATTGATAACATATAACACTTACCCCCTAGACAACCCCCACCCTCATGTATACCCCATGGACAGCCCTCCCCCACCCCATTGGAGCCCTCACCCTCATGTATACCCCCTGTACAGCCCTCCCCCACCCCATTGGAGCTCCCACCCTCATGTATACCCCTTGGACAGCCCTCCCCCACCCCATTGGAGCCCCCACCACACTCCTAGACTGCCCCCCGACCCCCGGACAGCCCCAAACACCCCTCAACAACCCCCCACCTGCCTGAACAACACCCCATCACCCCTTCACCCCACTTGACAGCCCCCACTACACCCCTGGAAAACCCCCCACCTTCATGTATACCCCCACCCCAGGACAGCACTCCCACACCCCTGGACCGCCTTCCCACACCCCTGGACAGCCCTGCCACCCCCCCTGGACTGTCCCCCCACCCCACTGGACAGCCCTCCCAGACCGCTGGACACCCCCCAACCCCCCTGAACACACCCCCACACCCTTGTAACCCCTCCCCCACAGACCCAAATCCATACCAGAAAAACCATCATAAGTAAAACAAAACAAGAAGCAGAGCAAAATTAAATATTCACTTATATAACATTCAAAACTTACACTGTCAACTTCAAAAAAAAACTAAATCCAACCTAAACAACTACCAAATACACAATTACAACCACAATATTCAAAATTACCTTTTATATTACAAACAACTAAAAGTCAATCAAACCTGTAAAATAATTTGACCACTCCACTTTTAAGTGTTTGATGTCTTCAGTAGTATAGGGTTTAGGGTTATCAAAAAGCTACAAATGAAAAATTAAGTAGTTAACATGTATAATGAATAAAACAAATTGAAATATTATGGAAAATTTTAAGAGGAAATCGTTCCAGGTCAAAATTCACAACTGTCCCAGTTGTTATTATTTCATACATAAATCTTAACATATAATATCCGTATTCGATGAGGCCTTGTTGTTCATGACAATTCTGTTTGAATGAGTGTAAATTAAATATATTATTTTTATGTAATAAATCAAAAAGTTCAAATTATAAATGGATATTTACCTTCACATTTACATATTTGATCTTTGCACCTCTTTTCTTTTTGTTTTTTTGAAATTAGGCCCATGCACTGTTAGAAAATACTACGAATGAGGTAAATTTAAAATTCATTATAATATATAAAACTATTGAGAAATTGAAACTTACTTTTCCAATATATTCTTAAAACTTTACCGCACATCACCATGGACAGAGCATATCCAATAAAGGGCTTTCTCCCTTGAAAAAAAACCCCTAACATCCAATGATCACTGATAAAAGGAAATTTGACGTTAGTGGGTTTTTATGTTAAAAGATAATTAACTCTTTGAGAGAAATGTGTTTCATACCTCTCACAAAAAGGAATCATCCAACATTGTGTGATTATATTCTTTTCAAATATTTCAGTAATATAAACTATTCTTTGTTCGTCATTCAATGCACATGCTTCAGGGGAAATCAATTGCGGGTCCATGAATCCATATACTTCTGTCATCTCATTCCTCACACAAATTTTATAAAGATACCTAATACAAAACATACATATGTATATATTTTTAATAAATATAACGCAGGGAAAAGGTGTTAAGACTTATATGGAAAAAAATTTCACCACGTTGATGCCCATATTATCTCCAGTAACAAGCTCCATGATATCAGTTTTTATAATCCCCACTCTTATTTCACGTCCACAAACATGAGCTTCCATTGGAAACTTGTAATAACCTGACAACAAATGTGAATATCTTGACAATCTGTCAAGACCATTTGAATCTGTATCTGATGTCATAGCCATTTGTCTTTGTTGTTGTCTATACAATATTTCTTTACCTTTGAAGTATTCCTGTAAAAAAAAATTGAAAAATATATTAGTTTTCAAATGATAAAACAACTTTAATAAAAAAATAAAATAAAAGATATAACATTCATACCTCTATGGTAATGAGTCGAAGAAATCTAGATGACCAAATTAAAAAATGGCCGATACTCTATCCAACTGTCGCCACCTCATCTGTAGGTATTGGTACCCTAGCTGATCTATCTATAATATCCTGTACAGTGACCCTCTGATTCTCTTCCTCTAATTTTTGATGATGAATTGTATCTCTTATAAAATATACCAACCCATATACTACGATATGATGTTTAGAATCATCAACATACAACTCGCAATAAGTAGGAAGCTGCAACGGAGGCGTAGGATAAAAAATGGGGTCCGCAGGCTGAGGTGGGGGGGGTGGGAGCTACTGGCGGAGGTGGAGGATAAATAATGGGGTATGCTGGGGGAGGTGGAGGAGTGGGAGCTGCAGTCTGAAATTGTATTTGCATTTCTACAACCATAGACTACACCGAATCTCTAATCTTGTCCTCCATCGTCGCATTAATATTATGAACTTCAGCCTCTAAGGATTCTATTTTTTTATAAACCCCCTCAATGTTAGAAGTTGAAGATCGAGGAAACACATTTCTTACCGATACACCTGTCAGATATCCTCTTACACGACCAGGATGTTCGGGCCTTCCCAATGCTTCAAATAAAATATCTTCCCTCCCAGTAGCTATAAATGTCCCCTCTGAACTCTGCTCCTCAAGAAAGTCCTGTATTAATTAATTGAACTTTTCTGTAATGATTGAAATTATATGAAGAAAATAGTTAACTTAAATAAATAAAATAGATATCTTACAATCCTCTCAACTACGATTCTCGATTCTTCCAAAAGATATTTCCCTTTTTTTCCTTCCAAGCTCTCTTCCATTTTTCATGTCTAGATGGAGGGGATGGAGGGGACACCTCTCCAGAGCTTGAAGACTCAGCTCTTAGTTGTTGAAAATTTTCCGCCATCATTTGGTCTTCCAATAATACATACCCTCCCCAAGATAAACAATGAGGGTATACATTTTTAGATTGGATCTCCTGATGAGATTTCCTTGTTTGCTATAATTTAAGAATAAGAAATCATTAATAAAACATTAATAAAATCATTTATATAAGAAAGTTTATAAAAGTTTACATTTCCCTTACCAGAAATGACTCTTTTCTTCTACTTTCAAAAAACTGTCTCCATGTGTCTTCATCTATAAAAGGATATATATGACATGGATTTTCATGACTCCTATGACCATAAATGAAATCAGATGAGAGGGTTGATTTGAAATCCCTCCATCTCCTGGCAGCCAATGATAAGCATTTCTTCCTGACTCCTCTAGTGTCAGGAATATCAAATGTCATCTGATAAAGAAGAGGTTAAACATATTATATATACTAGAAACATTAAAAGAATGGTCAAACAATGACAAAAGATCTTACCAAAATCGTCTCCCACAACTGAGAGATAATCACTTTATCCACACTTCTCCAATAATCATACAGAATACTTACTTTTCTCTTAGCCTGAGTTGCTACAAAACTCTTAAAATCTTTTGCATTCAGACCTCTAGGAATATCATCATCATCAAACTCAACGACTATCCTCTGATCCTACGTATGGGCAAGTGATAATTTTGGTAAACGTGTGCACCCACGTTTACCAACCTTTGAACTCTTTGTCGTAATAGGAGCATGTGAATGTTCATCCCCAGAGGTATGACCAGCAATATGCTCCTCTCCAGAATCATGTGGTTGATCATCTGAATGATCTGTCATTATCCTTCACATCAAAAAAACAAACGTCAGTTCACAAATATACAAATTCAAATATTTTAATACTACTGTAATCAGAAAATAGAAAAGTGTACTAAGTTACATAATAGTAAACATTGGTAATATGGTAAGCATGTTAAACAATGGTAAAGATGGTAAAGATGGTCAATATGGTAAACATGGTAAAAATTGTAAACCTGGTAAACATGGTAAACATGGTAAAGTAATTGTCAGTGAACAAAAATAATAGATATATAATTCATTTAATGGTTATAAACATGATAAAGTAAACTAAAAAAACTTAAATCAAACAAAAACATATTCTTATTTTCTTTTAAAACATGTTTTAATAAATAAAAAACTTACAATATCTAACATTTATGGAAAAAATAAATGTAAAAAAGAAATAAAAATATGTTACCTGTAATTTTTGGAATGTACAAATGGATTGTTTTCCCAAATTCCTTCGTCGTGATCGTTTCTTATGGCACAAACTATGTCTTCAACATGATCATCATTATGTTCTGTTAATCTTTCCATGGAAGTAGGGATCTCACATAAATCATCATATTCATCAACTTCATCCTCACCAACATATTGTTTTTTCCCTTGTAAAACAACAGCCCACTGCATATCTGATTGATCTACTATATAGAAAATTTGTTTTGCATGTGTTGCCATTATAAAAGAATAAGCTGTGTCTTCCAATCTATTCAGATTAACAAGTGTCATTCCAAATTCATCGTGTCTGACACTATTTTTACCGTTAAACCATTTACAGTTAAAAAATGAGAACTTTTATTTTAAATTAATCAACCTCCCATATGTCTTCAATCACTCCATAATATGCACTTGATGAAGAAATTGGGTTTTTATCCTTAGCACTCGAAAAATGCAGTGCTTCTGCAAACCCCAATACACCACTATTCTGAACTGCACTTCTGTTGTCCTGAGTTTTCGTATGAAATGTATAACCATTAATGTCATAACCGAACAATGTTATCACATTTAAACATGGACCACCCACTATCCATTTTAATGTCTCTGATACATCTGATCTACTAAGAAAAGTCTTTTTAATCCATGAAAAAAAAGTTTTTTTGTGCTCATTCAAAATCCACATTTATTTCTTCTTTGGATGCCATTATTTCAACTCATTAATATGCAATGTGATATACGGTTGAGCATCAGCTATGTTATTCAAGATGTATGATTCTAACTTCTTCATCTATTCAGCTGACAATGATTTGACTTTCAAGCCACGAATCCCCTTTCCCTCATTATTAACTCGTTCATGGAAAGATGGAGGTAAACCTATGTGTTGCGCCGCAGCCAAGTAGCTCGCAAAAAACTCTGCTACCTCCTCAAAAATTTACTTTTCAATAATAGAGGCTTTAGGTCGATATAGATTTTTAATATACCCCTTTAATATTTTCATATACCTTTCAAAAGGATACATCCAACGAAGATATACAGGTCCACAAAGCTTTATTTCTCGAACCAGATGAATCATTAAATGCACCCTTATATCAAAAAAAGTTAGAGGAAAATACATTTCCAATTGACAAAGTATAAAAATTGCATCCTTTTCCAAAATGTTCAAAGCATTCACATCTATCGCCTTGTTACAAATTGAATTGAAAAAATAACACAACTTCATTATAGTCTTTCTGACACGAATGTGCAATATTCCATGCAATGAAACTGGTAGAATTTGTTGCATCATGACGTGACAATCATGTGATTTCATACCTATCAACTTCAAGTCCTTCAATGAGACAAAAAATTTTACATTAGAAGAATAACCTTGAGGCACTTTGGTATCATGAAGACACTGACAGAAGCTATTTTTCTCCCTCTTCGATAATGCATGACAAGCTGGGGGAAGAAATGTTCGTCTTCCTTTAGGAGTGGGAGCTAACTCCAAACGTATTCCCATTGATAGTAAGTCTAATCTTGCATTCAACCCATCTTTAGTCTTTCCTTTAATATCTAAAAATGTTCCAATCAAAGAATCACAGATATTCTTTGCCATTTGCATGACATCAATATTATGTTTAACTTCATGATACCTCCAATACGGTAGCTCAAAAAAAATTGACCTTTTCTTCCAAATATGTCTATCATTACCAGATTTCTGTGTCTTTCCCAATGTCACATCAAGGGTTTTCACCCTCTCAAAATACAGATCAGGGGATAAAGGTTATGGAGCAGTATCAAATTCTTGTGAGCCATTGAATGCCTTTTTTAGTCTTCTATAAGGGTGTTGCATAGGCAAAAACATTCGATGAACCATGTACACTATTTTCCTCCCATGATGCAATTGACAATATGACGTCTGTTGTTTGCAAATTGGACATACTTTATGACCTTTAACACTGTATCCAGACAAATTTCCATACGTTGGGAAGTCATTTATAGTGAACACAAGCACTGCATGCAGTTGAAAATATTCCATTTTATAAGAATCATTAACCCTAATACCATCAACCCATAACAGTTTCAAATCATCAATCAACGGTGACAAGTAAACATCAATATCATTACTGGGTTGCTTTGGACCAGAGATCATTATACTCAACGTGACATATTTGCGCTTCATACAAACTTTAGGAGAGAGGTTGTAAATTACCAATAAAACATGCCATGAACTATGTGTGCTACTGAGGGTTTGGTATGGATTCATTCCATCTGTGCACAACCCTAGTCTGAGATTTCTAATTTCATTTCCAAATGTAGAATACTACGCATCAATTTTCTTCCATTGTGGACAATCAGCTGGATGACGTATTTTTCCATCACATAACTGCTCTTCAGCATTCCATATTAACCTTTTTTCATCATGTGAATTAGCAAATAAACGTTTGAAACGATTAATTATAGGAAGATACCAAAATAACTTTGAAGGGAGCTTTGTAATCTCTACACCATCCTGCGATTTTTCTTTCACCTTATAGCGTGATGTCCCACATTTAGGACACTCTGACAGAAATTCAGATTCCTTGCTATATATAATGCAGTCATTCGGACAGGCATGTATTTTCTTGTATCCCAATACCATTGGGAATAATATTTTCTTGGCTTTGTAATGTGAATCTGGAAGATCGTTATCTTTTAGAAGAATGTCTTTCATCAATTGTAGCAGCTCTGTAAAACTTTTGTCACTCCATCCATGTTTCTCCTTCAGGTTAATCAATCTTAACACTGCCGACAAAACCGTAAAATCTGTACAACCATGATATAATGGTTTTTCAGCATCACCATATAGACGCACAACTGTCGGTTCTATCTCAATTTGTTCTACTACAATATCGCGAATCATTTCTTCAATTCCATCGGAGTTACCATCTTGCGAATCATCATCATCAGTGACATTCAATCCAGTTTCACCATGCCAAATCCAAGGGCTGTAACTCGGATTAAAACCATGACAAATCAGATGATCTTTTATCTCTCTACTTTTCAACTTCTTCATATTTAAACATTTCAGGCATGGACAAAAAAAATGTCACTACTTGGAACATTTTGTTTTGAAAATTCCAAAAATGCATCAACACCTTCCTCAAATTCATTGCTCATTCGATGTGCCGTAATCCAACTTCGACTCATTATTACCTATAACAAATATCAACAAAAAATATATTTTTTTAAGATAAGACAAATATATGTTTATATGAAAAAATCATAATTTGAATGTAAAACAATTTAAAATATAAAACAAATCTATGGGTATTTAAGAAAATATGCATGAATATTACTTTTAAAACAAAATATAGTTAGATATAACAGTTTGAAATTTCATTGAATCAAAGAAAACCATGCCGCCTACATAGTTGATAGAAAATTGGAGAAAATGGAGTAAACCTGAGAATCACCCCCACTCCCCGGACAACCCTCAAAACCCTCTGGACAGGCCCCCACCCCCTTGGACAGCCCCCCACACCCACCCACCCCCTTGGACCACCCCTGGACACCCCTCAACCCTCCGGACAACCCCCACCCCTCTAGACAGCACACCCCACCCCTCCTGGACACCACCCCCACCCCTACCCCTTCAACACTCCCTGGACACCCCCAACCCTCTGGACAGCCCCCCACCCCCCGGACAACCCCCAAAACCCTCTGGACAGGCCCCCACCCCCGTGGACAGCCACTCACACCCACCCACCCCTTTGGACACCCCCCGGACACCACCCATTTCCACATCTTTGATATAACATATTTTTTTTAAAAACATTAAATTATTAAAAACGTTTCATGAAATATGATGAAGAGTCCAATCGTATTTCTTATGAAATTTTTCTTACTAGAAAGGGTCTTAGTATTGGATAGAATAATATATAAAGTGGCATAAAACAGCAATATAATCCTAAAAATGCATATAATCTAGCTTAAATATTTGAATAAATATGTTTGTAATCAACCATCAAATCCAAAAGGTTCATGAGAGAACAATTAGAGAAAAACTGGCAATGAGAGACCATAGTCATTGAGGGGGGATGAAGTCAAAGGAAACACAAAATCAAATGAACTGAGACCACTTTATGAAGTAATCCATGAAAAAGAAAAACCTACATCAAATAAAATCGTGAAACATCAAAAAACAAACAAATACCCATTTGAAATAGAATCTAGTATCTTGATTCAGAAACTATAAAAAATAAATAAATCACAATCTCATTGATTGAATCCTGAATTTCTAAAATAGAACAATACACTGGTTTCACTTTGGTTGGGGGTGCAATTATTTGTTTTATTCGATCATCAATTAATTTTGTGAAATAAAATCAAAAAATCTTGTGAAATACATATAAGTAACATTCATTATTCAAGTTCACATTCTTTTTTTTTAAATTACCCATGTCTATATTAACATTAATAAAAAACATTATCATTATTCTCAACTAAAATCATGAGAATTGTGATATTCCCATTTTTAAAAACATATATTAATGATGTTATGATAGAGTTTATCATAACAAGTAATATAAAAAATGGTATACTTATCTATAGTAGAGTCCTATAAGACAAAATGGACGCACGATATTTCTGTGACATTTAGATTTTTTAATGGATATAATGTTGTTTAATACTTCCCAGAAGGGTGAAATTATAAGGGAGTTTAGTGTCTTCTAAAAATACAAAGTGGGTAAAAGTGAATTTGTTTCCATTAAAGAAAACAAATGGTTTATCATAGATTTATTAGACTATATGATGGTGAATGATAAATATTTATTTTATTATGTTCCATTATAACTCATATGTAAATATTTATTTTAGTTCAATTAATAAATGATAAATGGTTTACATTAATGGTTTTTGTTTTCTAAAAAATGACATCTTCAATATGGATGATTGATTCCTATTCTATGATAAGACACTCAACAATGATGATTCAATATATATGATGATAATTTCTTTTAATTCTCTAATCACATAAACATTATTGGTTATCAAACTACAAATTGTTAGATTAACCTGAGCGTTAAATGAAATATAGGATAAAAGGAATGGATGAATCAACCATACCTCAAATTTCTTTTTGATAATGTAATTCAAACTGGTCAAATCAGGAAATATTCCAAATCATTCCTTAATCGCGCCATAGTCCTTCAATAAATAACCCCAAATATGTTTCCAACATATGAGGATTTTGAGTCATTAAATGCAAGGCAATATATCAAAATTTGTTTTATAATGAAATACAAAAACAAGACACTCAAGATAAAAATGATTGTCCGGTGGAAACGATATTCAAAAAGATGCAATAGGGTTCGAAATGGAAGAATCTAACCTAGTTTAAACAAAAAATCGCAAAACATAAATATAGACTATCCGAAAAAAAACGAACGAAAGAAATTCGTGGAATGCTTACTTGAGTGTTGCGAGTTGAGATGATAGATCTGAGGAGAGTAAAGATGATAAACGATGAAGCCAAAATGAGTTTAACGCAGGTAGATTGACGAGCCGATTAGGGTTTACCGCACGAGAGAGATGAGCCGGCGAACTGTCGATCAAAAAAATGTAAATGACAGTCCATGGGGATTTAATTTTTTAAATGTTTTATAACATTGTTTATATAATAACCACCATTATAAACTATTTTTTAAATTTATAACGATGGTTATTTGAAAACCGATGTAAAAAACCCCCCTACGCTTTGGTTTTTTACATCGGTTATAAAATAACCGACGTAAAAACCGAACACACGCGATTTATAACGTCGGTTATTAAAATAACCGATATTAAAAAGCTACTCAACGCATTTGTTACGTCTGTTATTAAATAACCGACGTAAAAAACCACGTTTCACTGATTCTCATGTCGGTTATATATAACCGACGTAAAAAATGGTGACGTAAATAACGTTTTCTGCACTAGTGAAATTTGCAGGTGACCAGAACTTAAACTATTTGAAAATGTTAGATCAGAGAGGTTAATGAAGCTAAAATAGATTATACACAGTCCAAAGAGAGTCGCTTATGATTTTCTTAGTGGATTATAGATTTGAGACTTACAGATGGTTATGCATCCAATTTGGGAATATGTGTTAAGAATGGTTATATTACCAGATTATAAAGTCATGATTGTCATGTTATAATGGAAAGACTTATGCTAATTGGATTCGGAGGTTTTTTGAATTATATTATTTGGGATTCGATAACAGACATATAAAATTTATTTCAAGACATTTGTGCAGCGACAATAGACTATGATGTGATAAGAAAACTGGAAGAAGATGTTGCTATAATTATATGTAAACTAGAAAAAATATTTCCACTTGCTTTCTTTGACTCAATGGAACATCTGATATTACATTTTCCAAATTAAGATAAATATGGAGGTCCCATACAATTTCAATGGATGTACTCATTCAAGAGACGCATGCAGAAATAGAAGAAAAAAGTACGTAACAGAGCATCACTTAAAGGCTCAATTGTTGAACCTTATTTGTAAGAGGAAATTTCTTTTTTCTGCTCTCATTATTTTGAATCAGATTATCACTCAAAACACAATACATGGGACAGAACGAGGGGAATGTTAATGAAAAATGGACAATCAATTATCACTTTTTAATCATCCAAATCATGGCTTTAGTGGAGTTCATGAATGATGGATTTCAGATTATTAACATCACATAGCTCATATATATATTCTTCTCAACTGTGAAGAAATGAAATAATTTGTACTATGAGTTATTCTATCAATTATTCTATAATTTATGTAAAAGTATTCAAAATTATTTTATTTTTATGTTATATGATAATAATATCAAGAAACAACTTTCACAAATTACAATAGCTTATCTTGAAGAACACTGAAAAAAAAATTCTCAATGGTTTCAAAAAGTGGTGACATAAATTATTGATGGTTTAATATCAATTCCGTTTATTATTTATTATATTGATAATTTTTTTACAGATTTTTAGGTGTCTCAACATGCTAATAAAATTAATAAGAAACTGTGTATATTGAGTAATACACCATCTAAAATGGTTAAATATTATAATTCATATGTGGTTAATGGTTTTCCATTTCATACATGTGCATATGGGGAATAAAAAAACAATGAAAAGTTGTGTTTTCTTGAGAGGATCGCATCAAAGAGAAACTGAAGTTGACTTTTATAGAATTATGGATGAAATTATTGAGTTGTGTTATCTAGGATAGAATTACATAATGATGTTTAAATGTCAGTGGTTGGATACTGAGAGAGGCTTGTGTGTTCATCCGACTCATGGAATCTTCAATATTAAATATAAAATTCTTCTTGCAGTAAATAAACCATTTTTACTGGCTCAACAGGAACATCAAATTTATTATGCAAAGTACTGTGATACTTCATTAGACTTCAGTGATGGGTGGATCATAATAAAAATGAAATCTCAGGAAAATAAGTTTACTCAAACTGAATGTGGTTAAGCTGAAGTGGAAGCAAATTAATTTTTTCAAGAGACTGCTCAAAATCCATTTTTTTCACAAAGATACGATAATATCGATGATGACACCATACAATTAAGGTTTGATAGTGATGAAGATGTTAATGATGTTAAAAATGAATTTGAAATGACAAGAGATGATGAAACTAAAACTCATACAAATATTGATGATGATGAGGAGGAATATGAAGACATTAACATCATCAGACACGAAGATGATGATGAAGGTGAACATTGACACAGTTAAATGATGGTTATAATCATAACTAATATATATCTATATATAATAGTTATTTTCAACTAACTGCTAACAACAATAATTTTGTGTTTCAGATGGACCCTGTTCTATTTCATGAGTTGCAGGAGGCTAAGCTACATTTGGATGATGGGGATTTTAAATCATATGACCCTCAGCCTACTGGCAGTTTCGGGTGTATGCAGAGGCGGCATGGTCATGCGTGACTGATGATTCATGACCCTATCCTCGAGTGACGTCCACGTCTGGGCTTCGATCCATGCACACTGAGGTATGGTAACCTGTATATTTTATTTAGCTTTTATTAATTTATTTATACATATACTAATTGTTTGATAATTTATTCCTTTTTAATAGTTTTTCGCATGTAGCTATTGGAAATGGGAGAGCTATCTTGCACAATTATTTTTCTCATCCATGGATCACAAGGGAACATATTACCATTAATGTGCAGCTCAACTTGTTCAATCATTGGTTGGTACGTAAATAAATAATATTTATTTTAAAATTTATTTTATTAATAACTTTATATTATAAATTATTTGTAGGGTTTATGGTATCCCATTGATGATAGCATGTGTGAAGTTATCCACCCGGCATGGCAGGTGTCTATGCGTGACTGCTTCCCTCAGTTTTTGCAAAATTTGAGAAGGACAACCATTAAGAAAACAGGAGTGACAAAATTTGATGATTCTTGTAGAGCCCACCAATCAAAGTACATTTCATCTCACATTTGAGATGAATTATGTTTACACTAGTTGGGTGGTGGATTTCAAAGGAGATCTTCAGTGGGTCGGCAGAACCGGGGGAGACAGAAGGTGACGCATCGAGCTAGTAGTTTTATATTTAGTACGCCTAGAGAGCATCTGGTAAGTATCTTTTTTAAATATTTTATAAAAATTTAAATATAAAAAGTTTATTTTATATTTCTATAGGCATTCGAGCATCCCGATATTACAGAGTTTGACGTTTATCGGAGGATGAACCGTGATCTAGCCACTGAAGAGATTAGAGGTGATCACCATCATCATATTGTGGTTAGTATTATTTTTTTCAGTTTGACAATTAACTGCATATAATACGTTCACAATTTTTTTTTCAAATTAGAATTGAAGGAGTCATATTAGGATGTGACCTCTCAGACACAGGCTGAGAGTCAGGACGAGGCGAATGATCTGACCAGTGCCCAACAATTCGATGAGGCAGCACGGATGCAGGTGACTTAGGTTGGATTTGGGAAGGGCCGAGTAGTTGGTATCAGCTCTCATTTGACTCCTGGAACTTATTATGGTACTGTTGCGATGTCAGCATCCATCTTGAGAGGATCTCGTGGAGAGGCATCATCTTCTACCTCATAGTATCAGGATCAGTTGCGAACTCAGACTAAGCTTATAGAGAGTTTGATGAAGCTGCACGAAGAGATGCGTCAGCAGCAGCAGTAGTAGCAACAACAACAGTTGTACGAGGAGGAGATGTGTCAATGGTAGCAACAACAGCAACATCCCAAGCAGATGGAGTACATGCATCGTCTGACTCATATTTTAGGGATTGAGTTTTCTCCACCATCTCCAACACCACTTTCACCACCTCCATACGATGACCACCCAATGATTTTTTTATTTTAAAAACATTTGAATTAAATATTTGTTGTAATATGAACTATTTACAAACTCTTTCTTTTATATTGGTGTGAATATTGTATAATTTAATTTTTTTTTAATATTTTATTATTTATTTCTGGTATTATATTTTTTTAATATTTGTTTATTTTGCTACTAATAATAATAATAATTTTTTATATTTTTTTATATTTTTTTGTAAATATTGAGAATTTTAATATTTTTTTTATTATTTTAATAATATTATATTAATTTTTCATTAATCATAATTTTATTAAATAATTTTTTTAGTATTATATTTTTTAATGTTTGTTTATTTTATGACTAATAATAATAATAATTGATGATTTTTTTATATTTTTTTGAGAATATTGAGAATTTTAATTTTTTTTTATTTTTTTATTATTTTAATAATATTAATATAATTTTTCCATTAATAATAATTTTATTAAATATAATTTTTTTACTTTGTTTAGTATTTGCGACGAGACCTTTTGTGGCGGGAGCCCGTTGCAAATAGTTTAAATATATATTTTTAAAAAATTTATTTGCGACGGGACCGTTGCAAATAGTTTTTTGCGACAGGCCAGTCACAAAAGATTTATTAATATATAATGTATATAATCAGAGGATTATTTACATTGCCGTTTTCTACAACAGACTATTTGCAATGGGAGCCCATCACTAAATCTTATTTTCGACGGGATCCCGTCGCAAATAGCCCGTTACAAATACATCTGATTCAAGTAGTGAACCACAATATTATCATCACACATGAAAACATATATTAACATTTTCATTACATGATTACATAAAAAATTTATGGAGATTAAAATATCTGTTCCCTTTGAATCCCTTTTTATATATACATAGAAAAAATGAAAGATGTGTTCTCATAAAATAAAAATTTAATTAATTTGAAGGAAAACCAACATCAAATAATGGTTAAAATGGTGAAAAATAATGTTAACTACATATATAAAAAATTAAAACATTCCTTACTTATTTTTATAAATACATTCCCAACAATATATATATATATATATAAATATTAAATTTAAAAAATGCAGAAAAATATTAATAAGTGACATAAATAATATTTATATTTAACTCAATTCCATATAAATACATATAAAAAATAATTAAATTAAAATAGATATAGAAGATAAAGATATATAAAATAAAAAATTAAAACATTTAAAAACATCCTTTTAATGTAATGTTTTTATTACATCAAGTACAACTCGTCACATAAATTTATTATCTTTTTGAGAAATAAAATTATGTCAATTATTTCATCACTAATAATTAAAAATAACTTACTCTAATAAAAATTAATAATATAAGTTCTATATAAATGTTTCAATGTTCATGGTGGATAGAAGGAATGTTTTGTTTTATTTTTATATAATTATCAATAAATAATATATATACCTTATTATTTCATTAAATACATTTATATATAAAATAATTGTTATGAGGTGCTGAAAAAAACCACATCACCTTGTGGTGGAAGTAATCCAAAAAAAACACCTGAAAAATGTTATCATTTCTTACATGAATGGAAAGGTGAAAAAATTGATTGTATACTACTTATATATAATTATAATTATGTTATTTATATCATATTAGTACATTAAATAAATCATTATAAGTAGTAGTGATTGGTTGTGATGGAAAACTAATTACATCGTTTCATGAAGTGGTAGTCCACCGTACATGAGAACGATGGATTTGTTTCCCATTATGGATGAAGGATAATAACAAAGGTTGTGATAATAATATAAAAATATATTATTATATGGGAGAAAATAATTTTAATATTTCATAATTTTCAATGAATATTTTATGTAGGTATAAGAATAAATGAAACAAAAACCTTCCTTTAAAAGTTACATCTCTTCTTCATACATATTATATTTCATTACACCATAGTCCCAGTAAAGATGTTTTTCAACCAAAAATAATTCCTCTAGAACATGTTAAGTGATTTTATTAAGGGATTAGTTCGGGGATTGGTTGATCTAAAAATCTCTTGTTGTTAGGAAAAGAAAGGATAGGGTGGTCCCTTTTATAAGTTAGGGGAGGGGAAATCTGGGAATTTTATAAAATATAAACTTATATAAATTAATTTTCAAGTTAAATGGATCGTAATTTATATAATCACAATATAATGGGTTTATGTTTCAAAAAAATCTCTTAATATAATTTATTTACATGTTCCGGTGATGTTTTCCCCATTTTCTCTTTGTCTCAACCCCCATTGACCCATTAGACAGTTACTAAGATGTCATAGAAATTTACTCAAAAATGTTACTTTAAAAGGATAAAGGACTAATAAATGGATGTTTTGTTATATTTATAACCATATCACCTTTACATGGATGAATATATGATTTTTAGAAATTTTAAATAATTTTATAAAATATTATTTATTATAAAATATCATTAATGTCATTTTTTGGAACAATTTAATTAATTTGAAATAAAAAAACCATGATAACAATGAAATTATAATAAAATCCTTAAAATAATATTCATATGTTATTATTATCAATAAAATTCATGTAACACAATAACTCTTCTGAAAAATATTACATTTAGTGTTTCAAAATCATTGACATTATTTATCTACTACTTTCAGAAGCACTGAATTAGTGTTTTATAAGAACATAACGTAATTATTTCATCACTAATAATTAATAATAACTTAATATAATAAAAACTAATAATATATTTTCTATATAAATGTTTAAAATCATTATATATTTATATTTATTAACATCTATGCAATGAAAACATTCTCAATATGTTATTTTAATGTTTCTGGTCATACGCAAGCATTGCACAACAAATTAGAAAAGCAACATGTTACATATCTCCAAAATTAGTATATATACATCAAAATAATTTAAAAAATTATTTTTTTGACAAAATTAAAGAAATTAATTAAACGTTATCAAATATATTCTTTATGATACAAAATTTGACATTCTCAATGTTATGCAGACACTATATTGGCACTGAATATGATTTTTATAGTTATCATGAAAAAAATATAATTTATATGTATTGATTTATTATTTTGATAATTTTTTTATTATCCTAATTGATATTTTCCATATATTTAATAATTTTCTAATTTTTTAAGACTTGTTGATTTTATAAAAGGTACTGTATTTAATAAAAAAATTATTTTTGTCTTCTATTCACTAAATATTAACAAGATCATAAATATCTCCAGAATTCATGATAGGTTGTGTTTAATTTTGTAAATTTAAAAATTAATTCCATTACATAAATTAAATTCATATCTATGGGGCCAATTAATTTTAATATAAATGCATTAAATGTATTGAAAATATGTTTATTGGAAATAAATGTGTTTAAAATAGAAAAAGTACATATTCCAAAATAATTTATAATGACCGTTCATTTGATAGTTTTTATGATAAATTTATTAAAGCAAAATTAAGTCACATTATGTTAATGTGTTACATGAAAATTTATTTATTTAATGAAATGGAATGATAATTTTTTAGAAATCGGTATTTTCACTATTCTTCAAAAATTCATCCATTATATAAAAAGCCATGAATTCACTGTAAGATAGATTTTATATGTTGATTTAATAAAATATTTTTGTCCCAAATACATGTTCTAAATTGTTTGTAATTAATATGTAATATTTTATTACAAAAAATCAATACAAATAATATTTAAAGAATATGGAATTTTGAAGTAGGAAACAACTTTACTAAAAACTAAATGCTTATTTCCAAATATTCAATAAATACTATTTAATTGTGTATGAAAATTATATATATATATATATTATAGTATATTTAATATTATTCATAACTATCAATTCTATGGCTAGGTTATAATTTTAATATTTAAATAATAATTTTTCATGGTTCATTTAAGATCAATATTATATGTTTTATATGCCATAAAACCTGGTGTTCATTTGAAATATCGACATATTACATTATCCCACATTTAATGAATTATATCCTCAAAATATAAACATGATATTGGTAATAAAGGGTCTTACATTTGAAAATACCTTTCATTAAATCCAAAAATGGGTTAATAAAACGTCTTCTTTAAAAGAGGTAAAGGGAATATAGGAAGGCCTTCTAGAAAAACACATAATTAGGATTCATGATTGGAAAATATTAGTGGGAAGTGAAATTAAGTAAACATAGTAAATATTTAATAACAATATAAAATGGTGATTAAAGAAGAATATTTTATCTTAAAAAGTTGAATAACCATGAGAAATTCAATGACCACAAAACCATATATAAATGTGGTTTGAAAAACTCAGTGGATTCATAAATAATGAAGGTAATATGATAACTCTTTAATATCATGATCCTTTTCCTATATGTGAAAAAATAACTTAACTTATACACTAATAGCGGAAGGAAATATTCATGCACGTCATGTAGAAGTTAGTCTTTTAATAAATATTAACAATTATCTCGTCTTTTTATCCAAAACATGAGTATTCAAGATGAATTTTTCATTCATGAAGCACACAAATCAACTTGTAGTGGATCACATAATCGACGAATGGATAAAAAGCATGTCCCAGTATCCTTAGACATTAACTAAACACAAAAATGTTTTCAAAAGACAATTCAATTCAAAAAATGAATAAACAATAAAATTAATACATTGAAAATTGATATCTAAAGCCGAAAAATTAACACCCAAAGTCCAACTAACCATAAAATTCATCAAAATATTATAAACTTTGTTTGAAACCCAAAAATAATAAATATTTGATCACCTATTTTTCAAATATTAATTTAACTTTTCCCCCCATCTAAATTTATTCATTCATAATTTCATACAACCAAAAAGGTATATGCCTTAATGATGTAATCTCCATAATATTGAAATAATTTTTATAAATAACTAAAATCACTATAATGGTAAAATAAAATTTTATATTCTTGAAAAAGGTAATTAAACATTTATTTCTCAAATAAAATACCATTATATCCAAATGTATTTCCATTTACGATAATCATATAACGATTAAAAATAAATAGGGAACTTAATTTGAAATAATGATAATAATATATATACCAAATCACTTTTCAATTCCCTTATTATCTATAAATCCTATGTTTTGAAAATGTAATAACAGATAAGTAAATCAACATCAAAGATAATATAAACCTAAGAGGTCATAAATACCATTAAATATATGGAAAAATGAAAATATATTATTTTTAAAATACATTTTTTAACCTGTTAAACATAACTATTTAAAATACCTTAAAATCTATAAAAAACACAATAAATGTATCCCAAAATATCATTAATCACCTTAAATTCATAAAAAAATAAAAAAATATTTTATCTTATAAAATTATTTAAAATATTAATTAAACATTCATTAGTTAAATAATTTTAGTAAGAAAAAAATTCACTCTAACTAGGAAATCATGAAGGCAAATAGTACACATTTCACCCTTCTCTCCATTTGTTAGTTGGTTTAATCCTCTATGCCTTTCTAGGGGTGAAATATTTTCTCCTAACTATATAGATATCATTTTTCTAGAACATTGTCAATATATTTTTATTAAAAATGGAAAAATTATCGGATGATTATATTCAATATTCAAATTTTTCATATAACGTTCCCAAAAATATGAAAAACTACCTGAAAATATCATTATTCATCAGATCAGTTTCAATCATCTGAGGCTTTATATATAGCTGATTTTTTTTATAGAGAATAAAGTATTATTACAGGAAAATTATTACCATAAAATCAATTTAATATTTATCTAATGGTTTAATTATCCTTAAATTATATGTTTGTATGCTTATTCTATATCAACACAATATTATTTCTCCCAATATTTATAATATAATTAATCATAACTTGGATACATATATCAATATTTTCTTGTTATTCCCATTATCTTTCATCCTGATTCCCAACATCCTAAAATTAAATGGTCATGTCCATTATATTAATCCCCTTTCATATAGATATTGAAGGTTTAGGACTTTGAAATTAAGTAAAAGGGATTCCATGACCCCTGAAATTATAGGAGAAATAAAAAATTGTTGGATAAGTCAAAAAAATTATCCCAGGTTATTTGAATATTCAAAAATATTTCAAAATCACTTGAACATGGTTTTTAATAATAGTGATAAAAAAACTCATCAGGAATAGATAAGAAGACAGTGAGAGAACAACTTCCTTCCATCCTGATAAATGTTCTATAATCTATTTAAAATAACATCACTTGAATATGGAATTAATTATAAAAAGAAAAATAATACATGAGGGTAATGAGAGTATAAATTTTATAATACTATTGTTCTTCAAACAAATTATATCACATTTGAATTATGATTCTATCCCTTTAACATAATTATACTTAGATTAGTAACCATTATTCACTATTGTACACTAAACATTATGGTTATAGAGGAATTTAATATTATACTCAAATAGCATTCTATCCTCTAATATTATCTAAAATATTCCTCTGATATGAAATATAATGTCCCAACCTAAAAAATTATACAATCTTGAGTTTTAAGTCAATAATTCACATTATTTCAATTTGAAAATATTAATGGTATATAGTTTTAGTGAATTAGGGAATACTCTTGCACAAAAAAAAACAAAAATTTCTATGTTAACACTTCCAATCAATTTACATTCTTCCAAAAATAAGAAAATTCTAAATTACAACTAGTATTCTGTTCATTAAATAATTCTAAAATTTTCATCTTGACTTCATCTATGTATCTATTCATCTATAAAACCCAATGAAATATACTTTTAAATAGGGGATGAAAACAAAAAAATATCATTTAAAGAAAATATAATGAGACGGAATGAAAATAATTAGTCCATAAATACACATTAATATTTTCTTTTATATAAATAATCTTTGGGCTCAATATAAATATTTTCTTACTCAAGAAATCTACATCACTGCACAATTATTTTCACAATACATTTCATATGACATCTTAATGTAAAATTTAAAATCATAAAAGAATCATTGAAATCATGAAAAACTCAATAAATATTTTCCACAATGATATACATTTCAAACATATGAAGAAGACTATATATTATTTTGAACACAAGCTCATTAGATTAGTTTTTTGAAATTATATAATATATAAATAATAGATAAATCTTGCAGGTAACTTGTTTAATCAGTTTCGTATCACTCATACATGCACACATTCAAATACTCAATTCATTGGAGAGGTTTATCAGGTGCACCCAATCTTAGTTTATAAAAAATCACCAACCCACAGTTTATAAAAAAACTATATATCATTGTTGTATAGAATAACCGCAAGTAATCATAATAAATTACCAATAACTATAACATAGTTATATTAAATTAATTCTTATATAAAAACATTCTTTTCTCCCATATGAAAAACATTTCTGGAAATCAAAATATAATTTCCATTTTTACCCATTTTTGAAAATAATGATAACAATTAGAAAGTATGTTTCTCATTTGTAAAAATGTGAATTATTATAAAGGAATAAAAACATAAAATAACAACTATTGTTTTTGGAAAAATAGAATATAGAATATATGTTAAAATAGAGCATTATTCTTTTCACTTTTTTTTCGAAAAGCTACTTAAAAAATACAAAAAGTTTACTTTTCATAACCATTCGAATAAATTATAATGTGAATATAATTCCATTTATAATTGATGAATTTTAAAATAAATAAATCAACAAAGTAATTTTATAATTATGGATATGGAATAAAAAAATTTAGAAAATAAAAAATAAAAATATTTTGAGATGTGTATTTAAAGTACAATGACCCTTACCTCGGGGGTGATTCATCACGTAAATTCATTATCATATAGAATAATGTTTTTTTAACTATATTTGTTCTTATGAACTATTTTCTTTTTTATTATTCCTTTAATTTTATCACAGACCTTATTATATAATATTACATAATTAATTAATTTCATGTGGGATGTTTTTACACTATATGACACATATGTCCAAAATGTCTTCTGTAGATTGATTATGGTCATAGTTTAAATTATTTAATCAACTCAAGAATAATAATAATGATGTAAATATAATTTTTTTACATACATTTCACATTTATAACCAATAATTAATGATGGTTATGAAAAAATAACTATATTATAATCATGGAGACTGTAGGACGTACTTATTGATGACTAACGATTCCATTATTCAACAATCATAATAGAGAGAATGTAAGTATTATTTTACCTATACATAATTATAATTATATCACATTTACCATTTATTTTCATTAAATATTATTATATATACTATCCAAGTGATGTGGAGATGAGAAACAAATTGCATCGCTGTGTGGATGTGGTAATCCACAAATACACATGAACGACGTTATTATTTTTCATGAAATGGAAACGAAAGAAAATAGATGGTATATTATTTTTATAGAATTATCATTATTTAATGGATATCATATATTAATATTAAATCCATCATTATAACCAGCAATGACAGGTGATGACCAAAAATTAATTGCATCGGTTCGTGAGCTGGTAGTCTTCCCTGCACATAAATGATGGTTTTGTTTCCCATTTGATGGAAGAAGTAGATATATGTAGGTTATGATAATAAATTAATAATATCTAAAAAATTATCAGATATTGATGAATTTATTTCATACGATTTGAATATTATTTTATAGAGTTATAAGAAGAAATACGATCAAAATAATTGGTTAAAATTTATAAATTTTCTTAAAAAATGTATTTCTTTACTCTTTAATCCAATTAAAGAAGGTATTATATTGAAAATAATACCTCTAAAACATTATAAATTATTATATAATGGTATTTTGGTTGGTATATTCTAAACAATAAGATTTTTGGTGTGTGGATATGAAATGAGAGGGTGTTCCCTTCTATTAGTGTAGGGAAGGGAATTTTAGGAATTTATTAAAGTATAAAAATAATATAAATTAATTACACTGTTACAATGGATCCAAATTGATATAATTAAAATTTAAGACTAGGATAAGCTACAATACTATAATACAATATTTTTTTGACAGTTTTATGTGAATCTTTTACCCTTATCTCTTTTTTACACCCATTAAATATTTTTACAATAACAATGATATCATGTATTTTAGTTAATTAGGGGTCAATAAATGTACTATTAATAATAAATTGACTAATAAATGGACCGTGACTGAAATTTTAAATCATGTCTCATTCACATGGATTTAAATATTATTTTTTTGAATTTTACATCATTTAATAAAATATTTTTTAAAATAAAAGTATCATTGAATTCATTTTGAAACTATTCATTTAATTAGACAATAAATAGAACATGAAAAAAAGAATTAAAGTATAATCAATTAAAAAAACTCCAATATGTTATTTTCATCAATAAAATTATTTTAACACTACAAATCACCCTAAAAATATTACTTTTAGAACTTTTAAAATAATTTTCATGATTTTTCTAGAGCTTGCACAAGAAGAGAGTTAGTTTTGTATAAGAGAATAAGGTAACTATTTCATAACTAAAAATTAAAATTAAATTTAAATTTTAAAAATAAATTATTTATATACAACATTAAATTTTATATTTTCTCAGTATGTATAATATTGACATATATGTCTTGAAAATAATTTATATTTATTTTACATGTCTGTAAAATACTTATTCTATATCAAATAATATCATTATAACACAAATTGTAAATTTCTAGTGTTTTCATACCATTATGTAGACATTGAAAATGATTTTCATATTTATCATGAATTAAATTATAATTTTAATGTTATGATTTATTTTTGTATTGTATTTGAATTATATTATAATAGGTGTCTCTTTAAAGAAATTTAATGAACAATTATATAATGCTAATGTCTTAGCGAAATCATAAAAGATATATTATTTCATAAAAAAGTATTTATTTTACTATTCAGAAAAATTTAACATTTTTAAAAAAATATAAAAAATTAATTCTATGATAAAATTTAATTTCTCTTCAAAAAAATGAATTTTGTTTCATTAAATTAAATTCTTATAATTGAAATGAATTACATTTACTATAAATTTATAAAAAACTATGGAAATTTTTTTTAGAATCAAAATGTGTTTTTAATCCCAAAAATAAACATACACAAAAATTATGTATAATAATGATTCCATTATATTATATTATATATTTAATATTTAAATAATAATTATATTAAATTAATATCAAATTATAATTTTAAATTAATTTATTTAATAAAAATATTTAATATTTATTGGAAAATAAATATATTTCCTTATTTACTGAAAAATAAATCTTTTTAGTAAAATCACAAGATTTCACCCTATGGTAATTGTAATATACTTATTTTAAAAAATAAGGTCTTTATAAAAAATAATGTTTCAAAAATTTATAGAAATTATATATAATATTTTCTTACAGAAAAAAAATAATTCATGATGAAAAAATGTATTTGCAGTATAAAATATCTTAAACAGAAATTGAATTCTTATTCCTTAAGTATTAATAAATAATTTTTTTGAGTATGAACTTTATATGTATTTAAAAACGTGGTTTTACTTTTTCATACATGTTATTTAAACAATTAGTTTATAATGGTCATATTGAAAAAAAATATTTCATTGTTCTTTTATGAATGGTGTTGCATGGTTTTATTTATAAAAAATAGAGTTTTTTTAAAATCTAAGAATATGAAATATGTTTTGTCAAACCAGAAGGAAAAATTATTTATAGAAATTATTTAATCCAATAAAAAATTTCAAAACTATTAGTTCCCCAAACTGACACCTTTATACCTAATACATCTTTGACTCCTCATAGTAGGGATTCCAATTGGAGATTATAGAGAAACTAACCCTACCATAAATCTATCTTAATATATCTAAAGATGTTAGACCTTCTAAATTAAAGGTATAAGGCCATTAATAATTATTCCTTATCAATTTTCTTGATATCATTTCATGATCTAGAATGGAATCATAGATCAAGGATTTGGCGGTTAGATATATGGGTGATGTCATGATCCAAATGGTTTTCATATAGATTTTGTGTGACGTCCTGAACTAGGTGCCACATACAGCTGCCTTGAACAAGTTGGTCACATGACATCAAGTATTCCTCCCTCTATGCTAGAGGCTATAGAATAGTAGTGAAGGTAAAATATATATCACATGGAGACTACAACAATTTTATAAAAAAATAAAACAATAGAAATAAATATGCAATAATTAAATGATATAACCAATAACTAGAATAATGCCTTAACCAATATAGTGAAACAATAAATAACTAAATCAGTGGATATGTAATCTAATATATGTTTCAAGTGTCCAAAAAAACCCAAAATAAAGAAACAATGTCAACACCCCAAGAGGGTCCCAACATCACATATGGACCCCTCATCGAAGTTCTCCCCCAAATCAATAATATAACATAGGGTTATTTTCCTATTATTATCCTATAAACATGATTCCTATTCAGGTACTGATATATCAAGCCAAGTATTGATAGAGTGTAACTCAGTAGGCCCTCAACACCAATATTTAAAACAATATCTTTTATAAAACATTGTACGTAGTTGTATACAGAATAAATTAATGTAAAACATATAAACAGTTTTCATAATTTATTGTTCTTTAATAAACCACATAATTACCCAAATACTGTCTAAAAATCAAACCATCAATACCTACTTTTTCCCATGCCAGAGTCCGAACCATATATCATAGGGAGTCATAGTACGTTTCACAATCAATTAATTTTAATTTCTTATCAAGACTAATTAGAACACAAGTCCAATACCAATGTCTTAGTCCAAGAAGGTCATATATAATGCCCCATTGGTATTTGGAACATCATCCCTTGTCCTACACCTTATAGTTATCACATATGTGTATTTAGAGACTCAGTTCCTATCCCACATTGATTATCACATATGGGTATTTGGAGCATCAGTCCCTATCCAAAACTCATAATCACATACATCGCAAAACAAAAACAAAGATTAAACATCAATAAACTTCTTGTGAAACATTCACATATATCACATGTACCACATTTATCATGCTTAATCACCATTAAACTTCTTATGAGTTACTCACATTACAGTGCACTATTTCAATTTATCAAAACAATTTTTGTTCATCACATTAGCGACATGGAATCTTAATATGAACATTTCTCTATTAATTCATTTATCAAAATTTAATCATATAATCATTTAACCGTTCTAGGTTTAGGAAAAATAAACTTAATTTCCATCATCAACCAATTCATAATCACATTAATAAAACAATTCAAAATCCAATTAATTCACCAATTTTGAAATCCCATTAATTGACCAATTTTATATTCTTATTAATTGATTAGTTATTTGAATTCTAAAGTGAAATTTTCCTTGGATTCAAATTATATTTCAAAAATATATATAGAAAATTATAATCAATACTATGGGAATGAAAATTTATAACACCTACTTCATGGTTGTTGACAGTTGTTTGCCAACCTTGAAATCTCCAAATTAAAGAAGAACGACCAGGATCACAACGACATAGATGATCTAGGACAAAAACATAAGGAAACTATCAAATATATTAACTTATATAAAACCCTATATTAAAGCCATATCCAACAGTAGAAAACCCATTACTTTTCATTGAAAAAGATAGATAAAAGAGAGAGAAAAATACAAACGGGGATTAAATCAATTCCCACTGAGAGATTATCCTTCTAAAATATTTCTAATTCATAAATAATGGATTTCTATGAAAAGTTTGACTCTACATAGGGCTTTAAATTTTATAGAAATTTGTATAGGGTTTAGTCAGGTTTATTTGGGATCAATATTTTGGGTCTGTGAAATTTTTGATAAATTTTTGGGTAAATAAAATCCCAAGAACATGGTTTCCTGGTCAGGGATTCATGATTTTCCAAACCAAACATATTAACCAATTCTAATATTCTTATGGGGGTTCATGATTACTCCTACAAGGGTGTACAGATTGAATAATTGTGCACTAACCTTGAAAACCCCACTATCTTAAGCCATCTTGGTTTGTTGGGATGAGTTTTTCTTTTGAAAAAAAAAACGTGTCCCAATCGTGCACACCCTAAACACCCTCCTTGAATATTCAAAATTCTCCTGAACACACCCAAGGATAATCTCTTCCAAAGAAACTTCAAGAAATGAAAATTGATTACATGAAAATCATCAAGATATGTCTATTGAAAAGGTTATGATCCAAATATCTCCCCACCTTATAACATCTCATCCTCAAGTGGTACTCTAAAGCATCCTTGAGATTTGGAGGAAAAATGATTGAGCCATTGAGCCCACATATCTAAATATCTCTCGTATATTTCCACCTGATCACATCCATCGAGACACAATACTTGAACTATTAGCATGTCCATTCCCCTACAACACTTTCTCAATGCTATATATAGAATGTATCAGATAATCCTCAAAGGATGCATCAGTCTCAAGCCTAACATCATCTACATCGATCACCCAAGAAGGTTTTAGGTGATAATACTAAAGTAATGATAGGTGAAAATTGTTGTTCATTGAACTAAACCTCTATTGAAGAGACAATTGATATTCCACTAGTCATAACCTCTCCAAAATCTCAAAATTCCCAACAAACCTGGGCACCAACATTCCTTGTCTTCAAATCCTACGATGATCCAATCTAGGAAACACCCAAATGAATACTTGATCACCCATTATAAACTCATCAGGTCTTTGATATCAATTTTATACGAATTTTATCCAATCTTACCCATTTATATATGTTTTCAAATCAACTGGACTTAATTTGATTACTCCTATTGAGGCTAAGTCCTTATAACACCAATCCACCCGCCATCATCCATCATAGTGGTGATCTGAATGACCTATAATTAAGAGCATCTTATGGTTTCATCTTTATTTCTTCATGATAACTAATGTTATAGGGGAAATAAACATGTTTTATGTGCTTCTCCCAAGACCCAAAAAATTCATTATTTCAATCTCAAAGAATATCCTTCAAAACCTACATTGTATGTTCTAATTTTACATTTATCTTTTGGTGGAATACCTTACTCAGAAAATTCCTGGGTATCAAGGGCCTTCTAGAAGACATTCTAGAAGTATGAATTGAAACAAGACTCTCAGTCTTTGAATATACTCTACAACACCCCATGTAGGTGGAATATCTTTAGAATGTTCATATCCCCCAACTGATCCACTGAGAAAGTCTCCCAGATATGTATGAAATGTTCTAAATCCATCAATTTGTCCCCAATCACCCAAATAGAATCATTCATCTAAGGAGTAATTGTAATACCTACCACTAAATCCTTGGTAATGTCCGAAAACTTCCATTTATAAATGGACAATGGATATAGTAATCCATCGGGTCATTGATGCTCGGCCTTCACCTGTTGAAAGGTGTAGCATCATGTCATGAACCCAACAATTTTCTTTTCTATGCATGTTTAAATATACTATCAACAATGCTCATGGTAAATTTTTGTAAATATAGTTTTCACCACACACATTGAGGAATAAAACTCATACATCATCTCCTATCACATACTCATATCCACAATAACATGGTTCCTGACCTAGATGATCTTATCCTTATCTATTGTCCCATATTAATGTGACTCACAACCTTTTAGGATTTCACTAAATGAAAAACACTATGTATCCTCATATTGTCTCTACTAAAGAGGGATAAAAAGTTTGGATTCAACTGATACTAATAGTAGGGTTTTCTTCTCATAGCCCTCTCAAACTACAATATTCAACTCTACCTGCAACGTCATCATCTTCCACTAAGAACTACACTCTTAAACAACTTGAGTATGATTTATCTAGATCAATGTGCCATCCAAACTGTTTCCCTTACCAAGAATATATTCATGATAAATGTCAACTTAATTAATAACACAACCTACCTATTCTACCATATATTTAAATCTCATAGTTAAAATAAATTCTTTAAGCTCTTATGGTCAGTATACAATGCAAACATTTCTCCTAGCTGGTAATGCTTCCAACACTTCATTGAAAAAACTACAGACTCTAACTTGATATCAGGAATAGGGTAATTCCATTCATTAAGACTCAATAGTTGTGAACCTTATACCATAATTCTATCCCTCTCCATTAACATGGATCCATTTCCTATCCCATATGCATCACAAAACATATTAAAAGTCTCACTTGAATCTGGTAGGATCAAAATTGGTGAAATTTTCAAACACTTCTTCAATTCCTAGAAATAATTCTCACATAATCCATACCATTAAAACATAACTCCCTTCTTGTCTAATCACAAAATAGGTTCTTAAAAGTGGTAAAAGTACTAGATGTCCCTCCAATAATATCTTGCTAACCCTATAAAGCTACAAATATCAAAAAAAAGTCATGGGCTTCTCCAAAGGTTAAACCACATGAACATTGTCCATGGGCATACCTTTATTGTAAATGATGTGTCCCATGAAATTTAATTGATTAATATAGAATTTACACATAGATATATTGGTTTATATCCTACTATCTCTCACTGTAATCAATTCAATGTCAATATATTGGTCATGATCATCCAGATTCTTTGAGTACACAAAGATGTCAATCACAAAAAGCACCTCTAACTGATCTTGGTATGGGTAGATGATTCGGTTCATCAAGGTCATAAAAACTTCTAGAGAATTTTTCATCCTATATGGAATCATGAAAAACTCATATAGTATATACCTACTTCTAAAATCTATTTGTGGTATATCAAAATATAATCTATGAGCTGATAGTAACATGATCTCATTTCAACATTATAGAAAATAAAATCCCTTCTCAACTGGTCAATGAGGTCATTCACATGCATAAGAGGAATAAGGTTATTCACTGACATTCAGTTAAAAATACATTAATCATTATATAATGAAATGTTCCATTATCCTTCTTAGAAAACAATACTAGGTAACATCAGGACTACATACTTGGATAAATAAATCCCTTATCCAATAATTCCACCAGCTGATTCTGGAGATATTAAGTCTCTATTTGAGAAATTTTGTAAGGTGAAATGGAAACCCTCTCATCTTTAGGAATGAGCTCAATTGTAAAATCAATATCCCCTCAAGAGGAATCCCTAATAATTACTCTAGAAACACATCCTAGAACTAGTCTACATTGGGTGGAAATACATCCTACATCACACCCATATCATCTAGTAGAAGACTTAATACCAAGGTGGTGGGATCCCCTAGTTGTTGATGAACTGTCCATGTATTGCTCCCCTTTATATCCCACTCTAAATGATGGCCATAATTTTCAACCACAAAATATTTAAATGTCACTCTCTCATGGAAAAAATATATGTGGTCCTGATATGATAAGAAATAGATCATACCCAAAATCAAGACAAAGTTTGACTAACCAATGATGTAGTTATCCTGATGAAAATTATACCCCCCAATATCAAGAGATCACCACATCCATAAACAGTGGTCTCTTGATCACACTCCCAAAGGTGTATCGATTATCATATCCTGTCACAAACCAAACAGGGTTAAACCTGGTCTGATAACTCGATCCGGTCCACGACAAGGCCTAAAGGGTGTTCCTGATCCCCACGGGCAAGAAACTAGTTTCGGGCATCAAAAATAACATTTTGGAACTATTTGGAACATAAATGAATGATAAATAAATAAATGAGTAAAAACTAAACAACATAGATAACCACTAACAGCTAGAAGAAGATAAACTACACATACCACCATGTGACCTTCTAGGACACTACCCAACCAAAGAACAACCATGCTCTAATAAGGAGAAACTAATCCAAGAGAACCTGAGCAAAGGTAACCTACAACTAAAATGATAAAATAGGCACAAGCACCAAAATGCTCAGTATGGATGCAAATAATAAACCACTTAATCCAAGTATATCCTTTCCCAAAATAGTCCAAATACACTAGTTTGAAATACAGTTCCAAAAATAGGGTTTTCCATATTTTACAAAAAAACACACACAACACATTTCATTTCCAAAACCAAATGCCACTTTATAATAAAAATCCCAACAAGGAAAGCCAAGACAGTGCTAAAAGTAAATAAATAAATAGTTCAGTCATATAAACTAGTATAGAAGAATGTAAAGAAGAAAAATAAATAATCACCATGGGTGTTACTAAACATCCCTAGAAGAACCATGGACACACTCGGTTTGGAACCACCTATCGGTGTATAGTGAATCCCCTAAGTCCATAATCAAATAGCTTCCCTAACCTGGACACACAAGTGGAACATCCATGTTGGCCTATCTACAACTCCAAGAGGTTACTAACCCATCTAATTGTGGCTGGAAATCAACTGTTACTCGATCAACCAAAATACGCCCAAGAACCCATGGTGTTAGTATTACTATGTAAGTAGAAGGCCATCACACACGTGACTCACCTTACCTACCATCACCACACATGCCTACCCCAAACACGAGCACTCTATATTGTACACCATAAAGGTATATCCTCCTGATATAGGTTCCCCATATATATATATACATTCTTATATCACTTATTCACATTATATCATCGAAGGTTCCAACTGTGTCGTCACGCCAATGATACATCAAAACCATTTTAGTAAGAATTTTTAAAATGCTAACCAGGTACTCACTTTTACCAAAACCAATTATTTTCTATAATCAAACCAAACATTACTTTTACCAAAACACATTCTTACCAAACAAGATTTTCACATTTTTAGGGAAAACATGAAACATTGTAAAACATGCCGAAAGGGACTTTACCCTTTCCCAACATACACCAAATCATTTAAATAAGTCCTTAAAAACTCTAAGTGTTGAAGATTATATAAAAAACCAAATGAAACCTTAAGAAACACATTCACCAAAAAAAAACAAACTAAGATCCAAGAAGAAAACATTCCAATATTCCATTTTAAACCATTCCTTTGAAAATGATCAAGATATCCCACATCCTTTAGAATATAAATAATCATACAAGGAACCAAGGATTTATGAAATTTCAATTTATAAGGCACCATTATCATTTGAGGGAACATCCATTTGTGCACCTAGCACACCCATGGTTGGGCCAACATCCACTGGAACATCCAATGAGAAAGAGGACACCCGATACTATTCTCAAAAAGCCACAACTTGCGTTAAAACCACAACCAACCACCCACATTATTTATAGAACATAAACCAATACCATTGAAACCATTAAACCCATTTTGAAAACATTTTAAACAATTTACATGATATATCATTACTAAACCAAACACACCAAACCATGTTCACAAATAGAAAATTTCTATCTCCTCATAATCAGGGCTAAACATTTAATGAACACCCCCCAATTCCATTTAGGGGAATAATTGAATTTAAAATAAACACCCAAAGTGAAAAAACCATAGGAATTGCACACAAGTAACCTTGAAATCCTAGTTTTAGCGAACCAAAGAAATTATAAATTGGTATAATAAGATTACAAAGGGTTCCAAAGAGGAGTGAATCAATTTATTAAATTTATTTAAAATTCCAACCAACAACGGAAATGAATTTGGAAATAAATACAAGGAAACACCTACCTTAAATTTGTGAAAAACTGATGGAACCTCCCCCGAAGGAAGAACAACACCCTGGGGACCAAACACACACCCTAGAAAATAAGGGAAGTGCATGAATTATGAACCGAGGCTATAGGGTTTGGTTAAATTGATGAAAAAAACCAAAAAGAAATGAGGTATAACCACACCGGAAGAGGATAGGGCAGCCAATGAGCGAAAAATCGGCCAAACCAGATCAAGGTAAAGGCACTGTGCAGGGCCAGAGGGAAGGGCTGGCAGGAGCTCTAGAGTATAGCAAGGGAAGGGTGGATCCATTGGGTTGGTCCACGAAAGAACAAGGGAGCAGGGGCGTCATGTGCATGAGCAAGTTAGAGAAGGGTGCACTAGAAGTAGGGGGATCAGGTTGCTGAAAAACGAGTGGTGATGGGAGGCTAGAGCAAGGGGCACTGGCTGGGGTGGGTGTAGAACAAACGTGAGGGGGGATGCGAGAATAGTGCCATGAACCGCATAAGGGGGAGGTCTAGGCTTCTTCTTCTTCTTTTTTCATCTTATTATAATAATAATTATTATAATTACAATAATAATAATAAAAATTACTATTTTAATAATAATTAAAATTATAATAATAAAAATTATTACACTAATAACAATTATTATTATTATTATTATAATGATAAAAATAAAAATAGTAATAAAAATCATAATATTGTTATTAAATATTATTCTGAAATTTTATTTTATTAAATTTATCTTACTTTATTTTATTTCACTTACCATTTGATTTATTTATTTATTTATTCCAAATACCAGGAATCTGCATGGTTCCCCTTTAGGAAGACATGCAGTTGAGAAACTGCACTCGAACCATGCCACCTGGCACTACCCATTTACATAGTCAAGCGATGCGCTTGTTGTGCAGTTTTATAAACCACATGCAAGTATCATGTCATGACTCTGACCCACTCAGGCATTTTCATGGGAACCGCTCAATCACCCCTAACTATGTGGGATGAACGCACAATAGTGATGAATCATTCAAAACTCAAAATAATTATTAAAGAAATTGAAAATAATAAATCAGCATGGTCGGGTGTGATAATTCTCTCCACCACCAAACTTTTTCCCCCATAAAGTCACCAAGCAGAATGTTGTTCAAGAATTGAGTCCATGACCGAACAGAACCAGATGAACTGAGGAATTTACAAGGTGACTTTTTATTCCCCACCAAGTCATGCCTAACTTATCTTGACAAATCTATAACCCAAAACATGGGGTGAACACGGGGGGATTATCCCCACAACAAGGACTCCACTAGCACTGGATTTTCAAAACCCAACAACACCACCACCACTACTAGGAAGTAGGGAACTCCCAACCTAAACTATGTCAATTTCCATGAATAACAAAATCATAACACCATGAAATAAAGAGGAAAACCACTACAAGGGAACCAACACAACCCCTACTTTTTTTCACACTAACTGAACACCCTCAATGAGACTGGGAAACTCACAAAAAGTTTTTTTAACCAAAACATCGAATCCAAGAACAACTACAAGAATCAATTCTTGCATAGTTACTTATGTCTCCAAATGAACACAACTATACCAAGACCTTCCCATGTAATGTCCAAACAATCTTTTCAGAAAAACCCACGATTCAGAAAACCACATCCACACAAAGAGGACTGCTTGGATTGTAATAAAACGATTACATCATAACTTCACAAGAAACAATTAACATACAACAAAATCGTAACAGTAATTGTAGAAAAACAAGAATGAAAAGACATTAAATGTTCTACTCTCAACATGGAACACATAACCTGTAAAAAGGATTCACACCCCCAACAACTCCGGACTGTGCGCGAGCTTTACTCCGAGACCTGTGGCAGGGGCTCTGATGGATGAAGCATCTCCTGTTTCATAGTCAGGAACTAGCATCACCTGATCATAACATCTTATTCAGGTAAAACTCTCTTCAATACTTCTTCAGATGACCCAGACAGTTGCAATGATGGAATGTCTTCATAGGGATGAGTCATGATGTCATTGAGTGCCCGAAACAGCCACACTAGTGACACAGACTAGTATAATCTGATGAACTGGAAGTCAGAATCGAAGAAATAAATTTCTACAAAATATTTCCTTCTAGCACATCCTTATTTCTGGATGGGGAACCATCATGAGAAACTGGATACACTGGATTTCCTACCATGTGCGCTCCAAATACTACCTCATCTATTAATTAATCATCCAATAGCTTCTTGAAATAATGGTCCTTATAATGGAGGACCCACCACATGATCTTTGAATGAAGACACCTAGTGAAGATAGAAGTCTTCATCAAATCCTGTTATGCTACCTCCATAGAAAAGGACACAAGTTTCTTGAAATGGTCTATAAATTCGTTCACATTCCATTGTCCTTAATGAATACTCATGAGCTCTTCCCTTTTCTTCATCATGTCCTCTTCATGTGTGAACCATCAGTTAAAGATGGATTTAAAGACATCCCGCATCATCCCAACTTTCATTGACGTTGGGGCGAATAACTACAATTCATCCAAAGATGGACCTTCGAACAAACCCAAAACAGAAAACAATATGATAGCTTTAGGAGTTCTCAATACCCTGAAGATGCACTAGA
This sequence comes from Viscum album, assembly GCA_963277665.1. Lineage (NCBI taxonomy): Eukaryota > Viridiplantae > Streptophyta > Magnoliopsida > Santalales > Viscaceae > Viscum > Viscum album. Next base: position 2,081,724,214 of record OY728141.1, on the reverse strand, counting down.
CCACTTCAAGCCACTCTGCTACCTATAACGGACCATAATCAATATGTAGTATATGAAATTTATGATAAGGACCAAAACCTAGGCATGACATATCAAAAACATGGGGACCTTTCTGGGTGGAATTTTCTGAATAATATATGAAACAAACATCCAATACCGATAACAAGACAAAGAAACTTCAATAAAGGTACATTCATATGGAAAAAACCAATCAAATATAAACCTAGTAAAGAACATCACATTCAAAATCCATCCCTTTTTAATTAAATTTTGAAACCCAATTTTGTGATTTCAAAACCATTTGAATGAAATCTTTTTCCAGTTCCAAACCACTTTAGAAAAAAATACATCAAGATTTTAATGTCAAATAAACACCCAATAAACCCTACAAACCATTTCACATGTGTTCATCCATGTCCATTCATATGTTCCAAGATGCACATTCTATACACATACCCCCACATGTGCAAACGTTCATAAGGAACATCATAGGCCACACCCATCCATTTAAAATAGAAATTATTCATTTCAAAACTATTTTCATTTAAATTTTTAATGCCTAATTTACAAATTTAAAACCATTTGAATAAATAAATTTCATTCCCAAAACCATTTTCATTTGAAAAATCCATTCAACTAACCAAAACAGAATGAATCCAACTTACACAAAGCAACTGGTATGTGGGAATAACGTTCATTCCCCACCCAGTGGCATGGTAGAGATCCATTCCTCAAGTAGGAGATAACACTAAGTGGAACATGAAAAAGGCACATAGGCTCCGAATGGTCACTACTCCATGTGGGGACACAGCGTGACATAGAGTCACCACTTTTATCATCCCTCAATCAAAAACAAATACAAAATACTCAAAACCTACTCCTTGTAACTCATGTCTCATCAGGATCAGTGGGGATTAGGAACTGATCCGTAACCTACATCCTGAGCCTTGAAAATACTAATCACCATCTATCGAACACCCCAAATATCAAGGGCCTCCTCTAATACCATTTTGTCATGAACCAACCCAGGTCGACCCTGAACCGGTCACCCGAGAAGGTCCGCAGTAAGGCCTGAAGGGTGGTCCTGATCCCTAAGGGATGGAAATTAGTTTTAGGAATCAAAACTAACATGTGAAAATGATTTGGACCGTAAATTAAATACATATAAATAAATGAATAAAAATTTAATAGAATATATAACCACTAACAATGGAAAGAAGATAAATTGTACATACCTCCACATGACCTTCTAGGTCACCACCCAACCAATGTCCAACCTTCCTCCAATAATGAAAAACTATTCCAGGAGAACTAACACAAATAGAACTTACAACTGAAGTGATAAAATAGGCATGAGCACCAAAATTCCTATTAGGGATTCCAAGAATAAACCACTAAATCTAAGTATTTACTTTCCCAAAATAGTCTAAGGACACTAGTTCAAAATATATTTACAAAAATAGGGGTTTCCATATTTTAAAAAAAACACAACACATTTAATTTCCAAAACAAAATTCCACAGTATAATAAAAATCCCAACAAGGAAAGCCCAAACAATGGTAAAAATAAACACATAAATTGTGTAGGCAAAGAAACTGGTATAACAGAAAGTAAACAAGAAAAATAAATAATCATCATGGGTGATCCTAAACATCACTAGAAGAATCCTATACGCACTAGGTTCGGAACCACCATCTGACATATAGTAAAGCCCCTATGTCCACAACCAACTAGCTACCCTAACCTGACCTCACTAGTGGCACATCCCTGCTGGCCTATCTACAACTCCAGTAGGGTACTAACCCGTCTAGTCAGGGTTATCAAGAAACCATCACTTGATCAACCAAAATATACCCAACCCATGGTGGTAGTAGTACACTATGAGTAAAAGGCCCTCACACAGGTGACTCACCTTACCCTCCATCACCGCAATTGACTACCCTAAACATGGACACTCTATAAGATACCCCATAAGGGGATATACCCCCTATATAAGTTCCCCACATATATATATACACACATACTTATATCACATATTCATGGTATATCATCAAAGGTTCCAACCGGTTGTCACACAATTAAAACTTCAAACCCATTTCTATAAACATTTTTAAAACGCCGACTGGGTACTCACTTTTACGGAAATTAATTATGTTCTATAGTAAACCCAAATATCACTTTTATGAAAACAAATTCCTACCAAACAATATTTTCACATTTCTAGAAAAAACATGAAACTTTATAAAACAAGCCAAATGTGACTATACCCTTTCTGAACACACACCAAATCATTTCCATAAGTCCATCAAAACTGTAAGTGTTGACAATTTTATAAAACATACAAAATGGCCCCTTAAGACACCCTTTCACCAAAACAAAAACACCAAGAGCCAAATGAAAAAAACTCCAATATTACATTTTAAACCATTTCCTTGAAAAAGAATAGGAGAACCTACATCTATTAGAATCTAAATAACCATTCAATGAACCAAGGTTTTTTTTTAAATTTGCATTCATAAGGTACCATTTTCATTTGAGGGAATATCCATGTGTGCACCTAGTGAACCCATGGATATTCCAATCTCCAATGGACATCCAACAACCATGAGGGCACCCAATACTAATTTAAAAAACCACCACTTTCTTTAGAACCACAACCAACCACCCACATTATTTAGAGAACATTAAACAATCCCCATAAAACCATAAAACCCCTTTTCGAAAAAATTTACACATTAAACATGTTATGGAATGACTAAACAAACACAACAAACTAAGTTCACAAATAGAAAATTTCCATCACACCATAATTAAAGATAAACATTTAATGATCTCCCCCCCACAAATTCCATTTAGTAGAATTATAGCATTTAAAATAAACAACCAAAGTTCAAAAACCCTAGGCATTAAACCTAAGTAACCTTGAAAACCTAGTTTTCTCAAACCGAATAAATTCCAAAATGCACTAATAATATTATCATGGGTTCCAGAGAGGTGAAAATAAACTTATTAAATTTATTTAAAAATCCAAGCATCAGCAGAAATGCCTTAGGAAGGAAATACATGGAAACACATACCTTAAACATGTGCGAAAGTGCTGGAACCTCCATGGAAAAAAGGCAAATTCTCTGGGGACCAAACACACACCCTAAACAACGATGGAAATGCGTGAATTATGAATTGAGGAATATGGTTTGGTTAATTTAATGAAAACAACAAATTGAAATGATGTATAACTGCACTAGAATAGGAGAGGTTTGATGATGTGGGGAAACTCAGCCACACCATGGGGAGGCGAAGGCGCTGTGAAGGGATGGAGGGAAGGGATTCTCAGAGCACTGGAGTTCTGCGAGGGAATAGGGGATCTACTCTGTTGGTTCGTGTGTGCAGAAGAGAGCAGGTGGGTCGTGTGCAAGAGTTGGCCGGAGTAGGGTACGTCGGATGTATGGGGTCGGGCCGCCAGAACAGGAGCGGTGAGGGGAGTCTAGAGCAAGGGGTGGTGGCTGGGTTTGGTGTAGATTAGATTTTAGAGAGGGGGTATGATATAACATCACCCCAAATAGGGTAAGGGGGAGGGCTAGGGTTTTTATTATTTTTTCATTTTCTTATAATAATAGTTATTAATATTAAAATAATAATAATAATTACAACTATAAAAATAATTACAATTGTAATAATAATAATAATAATTACACTAATAACAATAATAATAACAATTACATTGATAATAATAATATTATTATTAATCATAATAATGTTTCTATTATTACCTATTTTTCTAATATTCTATTTTATTAAATTTATATTACATTGTTCCATTTCACTTACCATTCGATTGATTTCTTTTTTTATTCCAAATACTAGGTAGCCACATGGTTCCACTATAGGAAGATGTGCGGTTGAGAAACTGAACTCAAACCATGCCACCCGACACTTCCAACATACATCGTCAAGTTGTCCACTTGTCGCGCAGTGTTATAAATCGTGTGTCAGTCACACGCAAAAACTTTGTCCCACTCGAGTATTTGTGTGGGAACTGCACTGTCACCCATAACATTTCAGGATGACCACACAATAGTTAAGAAGCGTCTAAAACTAAAAATAATAAATAAATATATTAAAAATAATAAACCAAACAAGTTGGGATGTGACATAACCCCTCTCATAAACCCCACTATCAAACACAAGAAATTAACAACTTCTGTAGATATAAAATATATAGAGGATTATGTAGCAAATATCTTGAGGATTTTATGAAATTGATGGAACCTCCACGAAAGGAAGAATAATTCCTTGGAGACCAAAGGCAACAATGAGGAAAATGCATGAATTAAAAATAGAGGCAATAGGGTTTGAATAAATTGATGAAAAATGCCAAAAATAAATGAGGTATAAGCGCACTAGAAGAGGAGAGTGCTGCGAGAAAGTGAAAAATCGGCTATAATGGATGAAGGCAGAGGAACTGTGCAGCGATGGAGGGGAGGAATTTCCAGAGCATAAGAGTATAGCGAGGTAAAGGGGTATCCACTGGTATAGTTCTCACACGCACAAGGTATCAGGGGCATCTCACGCTGGAGCAGGTCGAGGTAGGGTTCTCCAGAAGTATTGGGTAGGGTTTCCGGAATAGGAGTAATGAGAGGAGGCCGGAGCATGGGGTGCTGGATGGGGTTGGTGCAGGTCGAACACGAGGGAGGTGATGGTGGCACTTCATCGAGAACCAGGTAAGTGGGAGGGCTAGGGTTTTCCTTATTTTCTTCATTTTTTAATAATAATAATAATAATAATAATAACAAATAAAATTATTATTATAATAATTACAACAACAACAAAAACAAAAATAATAATAATAATTACACTGATAAAAATAATAATAATAATTACAATGGTAATAATAATAGTAGTAGTAGTATTAAAATCATAATAATAATAATATTTTTAACTATTTTTCTAGAATTTTATTTTATTAAATTTATATAACTATATTTTATTTCACATACCATTCAATTAATTTTTGTATTTATTACAAATACTAGGAAACCACACGGTTTTCCTTCCAAAAAATGTGTGATTGAGCTACTATGCTCGAACCATGCCACTCGACACTGCCCACATATATTGTCAACCTGCATGCTTGTCGCACGGTTTTATAAACCACACGCAAGTCACATGAAATAACTCCGACCCACTCAAGAACTCTTGTGGGAATTTATTTGGGCATTTTCATGGGCATTCGCGTGGGCACCACAATTTCACCCCAAACCATGCGGGATGACCGCACAATAGTGATTAAGCATCCAAAACTCAAAATAATTATTAAAAAATTTAAAAATAACGAATAAAAAAAATCGGGGTGTGACATAACCCCTCTAAAAACCCCCACTATTAGACTCAAACCATTAATAACCAGTGTATATATATTCTATTTAAAGTATTATGTACCCAATAAGGCACTATATATCTTAAGAGCTAAATGAATAGTACCTCTGATTATCAATGGTCCACCCTCCTTATTCACAAATGTAGGCTAAACATCATGTAAATCTCATGACCTAATTCCATCAATTGTAGTTTGAGTCCCATAGGATACATTACTCTATTGATATGGGTGATTTTTCCCTAAAGTACCACATCCATATCCTCGACCAACATGTCCATAAGAACTCAAATTTTCAATCTGATATAAGGTAGAATACCCCCTTCCAGTACTCTGACTCTTCCTAGATCCTTCGTCGTTACCCTGTAATCATGTGTTCCTGTATAACCATTTTAGATATATCTTCCAACCACAATCTCAACACTCTACTAGTGGTTGGGGAACTATCTACGAAGGTTATCGGGCCAACCGCACTAGTGGCAGGTCACTCAGGAAATGTCCCATGTGATCGATCATTCCCCCTTGTCAATTCATCATGAAATCTACCACATTGATGTTCTTGAAGATATGTTTCTTAATCTTAGAATCCATACCTCATTGTCGTATAGAAGAGACCACTTCTCCTTCACTCAAATCTTATTTTAGGTTCCCCTCAGATTAGATATGCTAATTCACTACCTCGGGATTCTTCTCTCATCCCCAAGATGTCACCCTATGACTAAATTTCACATTAATTCCCCGCATGAAAATATTTTTCCATAGTTTCCTCATCTCTATAAAAATCATTAAAAATGGATGGAAAGTTGTTAAATCATACAGCATAGTCCAACATGGATATATTCTTATTGTTAAACCTCATAAAATTTGTTTCTCTTTCCTACTAAGAATCTTTGGGTAATATTTCTCCACAGAATTCTATAAAATTAATTCCACTCTATATAAGCTAGTTTTACATCCCTAATATTTTTCCCACCAATGTTTCACTTGAGAAAATAACATATAAGCCATTAGTTTGAATCTTTTTTATAAGGATTATCCATGTGGTCAAGGATCTTCAGGATATACGAACTCTATAACTCAGCTTCTACAGGTCCACCCACTACTGTGAATGGAGTAGGGTGATGAAAAGAGAATCCCCGCATTAGAGAAGACATGTTCTACACACATTTACCTGGTTATCATTCCATAAATTACATTTATAGATCAAATTTCTCATTCAACTGATACCCAACATCCTCACTTAGTACTATCGAAGCCTCAGGTTCCACAACTAGATGAAAATTTCCATATAATTCCTTATGTTATTGTATAAAAAATACTCTTCATGGTGTAATATCTCTGTAAAGAGAAACACACTTCATATGACACAACACACAACATTATTATATTAACACCATAAGTATTCACATCAAGCCATAAAAATTCATTCTCTATAACCTACCACATGGTAAAAAATGAGGCACCAATAGTACCATCATTTATCCCTCGTCTAGGTCATGGATAACACTAGGCAAGAATTTTCACACTTCAATTTTCTCTTTAGAAACCCATTTATCCACATCATTTACTATATTTAGAATCATTTTACAACTATCAATTTCATCTTAGAAACCATTTCATTTAAATTTAAAAAGTAAATAAAAACAATTTTATTTCAATAACTCACCCCAAAACATGTTTTCCCATGCGTACCTACAATGAAAAAAGTCACAATAATATTTGAGTTCTAAGAGTTATCCATGTATGTTCATCTTCCATGACATGCTGGTCCCAAAATAAAATCTCAGAAACAAAAAAATCAAAAAAAATTCATCACTCAAAGTGAAATAACATCCAACTATAAAACCCTAGACACTTCATGTTCTCCCCCATAAATGGGATAGTTATTCCCATAAAAAAGATCATTACTTAGTCTCATATCTTACTAGTCTCATATCTACCTTTGCCAAATATTAAGAAAAAATTAAAGAAAATAAAACCCTTTGATTCCACATTGTGAGCTCCGGAACCTGGTTCCAAATACCAAGGCCCGAATCCAGTTGGTCAGAAGACCTCATGTGCACCTAGCCATATGCCAGAGGCTATTGACCAGCCGCAAGGGTCAAATATATAACATGGAGGGACTATACACACTTTATCAATGTGTTAAAAAATCATACATAATTAAAATATTACCAAATGATATAAAAAATTAAAACCACTACCAATAAAGAGAAAAATACCCAACTAATGTATAGGATACGTGTTTACATATATGAGTCAAGGGTCTAAATAAAACCCAAAAAATAAGGACACACTGACAACACCAAAAATGGATCTCAGATTCACATCTTATTCCCTCATCCATTATATATCCCAAATCATCCATATAACATTGGTATCCTTCCCTAATCATGTACTATAAACATGAAGTCTAGTTGGGTCCCAATTAAGCATCCTATGTATGGTGTGAGTAAAACATTGTAATCCACTACAAATGATGTCCAAAATAATTTCCAGTCTATAAAATTTTCTCTTGTATAAATAATAATGTATATAAAATTGGTAACAAATTTTCTAAATTCATTATTCTTCAATTTACCACATAATTAATAAATTTTATAATGACACTTGAACCATAAATACCTACTTTTATTTGTTATGAATTTTAAACCATATATCCTAGGGTGTCACAATTAATTATGTCATGGGATTTGTTCAACATTGTAATTAAAATTTCATATCAAGGCTACTTGGAACTATTTTCTTATGATAATGTATTAGGATGTTAGTGTCATGTCTAGCACCCCATGGGTATTGGGAGCATCAGTCCTAATCCCACACCTAATTATTATGATATATGGGAATTTTTTTCATCACCCCCATTCCCTCACACCATATCACATATGGGTATTTGGACCATCAAACCATCTCCCACACTTATTATCACATATATCATCATATTTAATCCAAGTATGAACATAAATAACCTTCTTATAAAACATTAAAATATATACCATCTATCAGATTTATCAAGTTTAATAGTCATTAACCCTCTTTTCAATTATTCACATAATGGTGCACCATTTTAATTTGTCAATAAAATCATGGTTCATCACATTAATCACTTAAAATAATATGAAACTTTCAGCATTAATCCATTTATCAACATTTAATCATATAATCCTTTAACACATCTAGTTTAAGACAACTATACCTTAATTTCTATTATCAATCAATTCATAATCACATAAATCAACCAATTTCACAATACAATTTATTAACCAATTTCACAATTCCATTAATTGAACAATTTAATAATCCCATTAATTGATTAATTATAAAATTACAATATTAAATTTCCCTACATGGAAATCACCATTGCACAAATACATTCATGAAATTATAATCAATTATATGGGAATTGATGTTAAGAACACCTACCTCAAGGTCATTGATAGACTTTCCCCTACCTGGAAATATCCAAATTGAAGTGGAATGATCAAGATCACAATGGAATAGAAGATCTAATACAAAAACCAAAGAACTAGATCCAATGGATTAACATATATCACTACCTCGATCTAAATCATCACCTATAGAAGAAAATCGTCACTCTTCATATAGATAGAGGGATATGAGAGAGATAGATATAGAGAGAGAGAGAGTAATCCAAATAGGATGGAAATCACATTCCCATGGAGAAACGATCCTCCAAACAGATCTTCGATTCATAGGAATGGGCTTTGTGGATCCATGGAACTATAGTGGGAGCTTTAAAATTATTGGGTATATGTTTAGGGTCATTTTTGGTTGAATTGGGTTTAATTTTAGGGGTTTGGAAAATTTCTAATTAATATTATGTGTAATTAAAATCCCATGCACATGATTTTCATGGGAAGTGGAACATATTTTTCAAAACCACAAACCTTAAACATTCTCTTATCAATAGTGGATTCAAATTTTATCATTAGAGGGAGCACTATTTTCCAAACCATGGTCTAACCATTCAAACCCTATTATCTCATGGGTGAATGATTTTCTATGCTAGGTGCAGAGTTTGGGAAACCTTGTGCCAACTATACACTTCCCAAACACCACAAAAAAATATTCCAAAGTTGACCTAAATGCAGCCATGAAAAATCTCAGCCACCGTATACTCATAACAAAGAAAAACTATTACATGAAATTGAGCATTATACATCTCTATAAATGGATGGGATCTTTCATTTTTATAACATATGGTAGAGATGATATCTACCTACATCATTGTGTGATTATTTTTCAATCTTCATGGTATGTGGATTCTCTTTTCTCTATTGATCTATATTTTTTTAATCTCACATTCTTGATATGGGTGTCATGATTTACTATCTTGCCATAATAACTGACATCCCTCTTTCTCCTATGATTGTGGATCATGTTCGATTGTTTGAAATTTCCAGAGTTTAAAGTAGGTGGTTTCCGGAATAGATATTGTTTTATGAACCATTATTCATTCCTAATAATAAATTGGATTTATAAATTGGTTATTTCCATGATTTTTGACTATCTAAAAGTAAGTTATTTGAGATTAATTAAGAAAAAAAATATCCACTTGGGTATGGTTGATTAAAATAGAGTTCAAATAATGTTTTATTGTCAATTGGATTATTTGACGAACAATGTGTGATATGCCCTTGATATAACATAAATTTTGAAATGGAAACCTATATGTGAGGGATCATTGTAAAATTAAAAGACTCCATGTGTAGTATATAACACAATATAAACCAAAGTTTGTAAAAGAATGATACATTTCCCAAAATCACTCTAGGATGGTCTGAATTAACCAATCATGCAATTACATGACAACTAAAACTAAAAATTGTTTATATAGGGTGATCACTTGTTAGGGTTTATCCCTCATCCCAATACCTATATTCTAGGTATAATCAGTCACTTAGTATTTTTATCATCGAGGTCTGAGGAAACAGTCCAAGTTAATCTTAATCTACCCTTTGAAAATTTTACATTTTTCTTCTTTTTTAAAGGGTAATTAATGTATTCTTGATAAATGGTTCAATATAATCATCTCTTAATGAAAAATTATTATCCATGATTTATAAATTTCTATAAGAGAGAGAATTTACATGTTTTTTGTAGACAATGTAATGATATATATAACGAATTTATTGTATATAAATGAGAATGAATTGTTATTTAATTGAAGACTTATTAAAAAAACTGGGCCTATCCTTCTATGATTCTTTTTCTAACATCCTACACATAACATTGGGTGTGTATATATCTTATTTCATCTATCACTAGTAAAACCAAGGTTCCTCATGTAGGTGGTGGGTATCTATGTTATGATGTTTTGGGGTTCTATTAGTGTTGTGGTTGGATGTTTTCCTTTATATCACATGGATTTGGGGTTTTTTATCCATAGTTACTTTGGTTTACCAATTTTTTGCTGGTAATTATATTTACTTGTAATTTTGCTATTAAAATTACAACCTTTTTATTACCATGTGTTATTTATTTTAAATATTATATTTTCTGGTCATTTGGATTAACCTCAGTGATGTAATATTAAAAGGTTATTCTTCATTCCTAGTTTCTAGTCTCTTTCCATTTGGGATCATGAATTTCATTACTGTCTTTCCATGTAATATCTTAGGTGTCATAATTAAGTATGACAAAGGTAATGTCTTAAAAAATTGAAATTCCAGCCAGTTTCATGATCATGGTCTTTATGTCTCGAGACCATTTTGTAGAAAAAATATAGGATTATCAAGAATTAAGAGGGATGTTATGAGTTAACTATCAACCAGCTATAATCATAAGGATCCTTAAGATATCAAGGGATGTTTGGAAAGATGCATCTTATATTGTTTTGTGAATAATTCTATGTTCTTTTACATTTTTATTCAAACTAATATTTAACTCTTTTCAGTTTATCTATTTTATTTTATTGATGTATTACCGCCCAACTCATAAGTCTTATAACTATTCATCAGGGAGGTGGTGTGTATGAATTTCTATGGGGAAACCCTAAATTCGATCATAAAATTTCTAAATAACAAATGTGACGGTTCCATTCCATGGAGTTGGATGTTATCCCTACCCAAAATCAGTGTAGGGAAGTTCATCAAGAGACTGTATATGATGAAGATTGATCACAATAGTTTATTTTCATGAAAAAATCACCCTTCCAAGTAATGAATGATCTTAATGAAGTGTATGAATGGTTAGAGATGATCAAATGGTTTTTATATATTATAGAAAATGAAAATTATATTAAGGTTTATTATGCTACATTTAATCTTGAAGGACCTAGAGTGAGATTAATGGATGTAGTTATTAACTAAAATCAACATAATGGTTTGGTGTATAACTAATTAAAATCAAAATTTTCCATCATCATTGGATTTAATCATGGAAGATGGGAGAATACAAGATGTTTCTTTCTTTCCAATAAGGAAATATAATAGTGACTTATTATTAGAAACATTTTTCAATGATGGTCTATTATTAATATGAGGTGGTATAGAAAGATAAGTTAAGGGATCAATGATTCTATAAGGGTTTATGGATAGTTATTCAGATTACATTCTGAATTTTAGCTCCTCCCATAATGTTATTGAATGAGCTCTAATGGTATAAATAGGTAAGAAGTTAATGATATGATTGGATGTAAATTCTATTACACATAGTGCTAATTTTAGTAGCTTCCACAAAAAGATAATAGAAAATGGACAGAGGAACATAAATGTGGTAGTGGGGGATCCTAGAAGCATACACATAAAACACCATCAATTGTAACTAGTAGTGTACCTTTTACATTCTACTGGTTTGGCGAAACATGAAACACATATGCATCATGACTCCAAATATATATAACTTGTGTGGATGTTGTGGTCACTTACACAATTTTTTTCTTGATCTTTCGACTTCGTGCTATAAAATATGGTTTTCCCCCTAAATTGGATTTGGGGTGTTCAGACTCTATTCTGATAGCATGGTCCTAGCATCAATCCTCTAAAACAAACTAGTTGTATATATTAGAAGACTCTCAAGTGGATGTTTATATGGGTCCTTTAACAATAATACATACACATTTTTTCTTCATCTTTAGATATGTATTTTTTATATCAATTCTTATCATTATTTTATATTAAATAAGTAAATTAGTCTTTTAAAATTCAATTATTACTCATGGATTTTTCCTTGGAGTTGAAATCACATATTAGAAAGATAAAGCAGTAAGGGTTATGATTCCTCTCAGGTCACTTCTCTTTATAAAGAAAATTTGTTTGGTATTTTTGTTATCTGAACATGGATCTCAATAAAAAATTTATCGTGATCGTTTTTTATTATCCCATTAATCTAAAATTGATTTCTGTAATCTTCAAGTGTCCTTTGATGTCTATAATGGAAGCTTTGATGTATTTTACTATAAATGGGATCAAGGATCTAATCGACCATTTACTATAACATGTGTTATTAATATATTATTTCATAATTTAACATAATGTTTGACCATAAGGTGGTTTGTTTCTAATAGATTCTATAGTATCTACCATGGTGTACCCAGTTTATCTTTTTAGTCTTCCACTATACGTTGAAGTCAAAATCTTGATTTATTTGTCCCTGTGTACTCATCTGCTGTCTATTCATTCCTACCATATGGAATAATATGAATTAAAGGAGATACATATTTAATTTGATTACTTGAATGATAAATTACCATGCGTGTCACCTTGTGAATCCCCGAATCATTTTTCTAAGAATGATGGTGAAACTCTCCATTTATGTGGTCACTACTGTAAGCTCAAATATGTAATGATTAAGAATAAATTTCATTTTCCCCACATTGATGATATTTTTGTTCAATTAATAGGATAAATTTAGTTCTTTAAAATTATTTTTTGTTATGGATATCTTCAAATTATGGTTAAGGATAATGGAATTATAATAACATCTACTGTTAGAATATATAGACACCATAAATATCTTTTAACTCAATTTTTTTTAACTAACAATCTCATTATTTTCATATCCATGATGAATTAGACTTTTCAGTGATACCTTTATTTATTTTTCATGTTATTTTGCGATGATATTTACTTTACTCGATAACTAATGAAAATAATGAACATCACTTGACCTTCATTTTAGTAATATTTAAGGATCAAATTTTTTATGTTATGTTATTGATATTTCATTACATAATTAGACATTTTAAATAAAGCATCTAAATTGACCCTAATTAGGTTATAATTGTCTTTTCATGAGTGGAAAAATGCGATTTATTTGATATTAAAATATTACTGGGTTTCATAAAGCATTATTGGTGGTTTATGAAGGATTTATCAAATAGTCTGTCGCTGTAAATTGCTCAAAGATGGAAGGGGGTGAAATTTTATTCAGATTCTATATATAAGTATGAATTTAATAAATTGAAGAGATATATGACCTCATCACCCAATTGAATTATTCTAGAATATTTAAATTCATACATGGTCTCATTTGATGCATTATGTGATGGTTTGGGATAAAACATTATGAAATAGTATCATATAGAAGGGTACTTCTCTCATTAGATTCAGCCACATGATAAGAATTATTCTACCAATTATATAGAACTCACAATAAATATGTATTCCGTTAATTGTTGGATATATTATCTCTATGGTGAAATATTCATTGTATGTTATGACCAGAAGATTTTGAGTTCCATCCATTCTTAGAAGTAATTCAACCATATTAATTTCAATGGGTGGAGTATCATTAGTAATTAAAATTCAATGTTTCATATACGTCGAGAATGATGTATGTTGTTGTGGATTATATTATAATAATTTTACTTATTAATAAGTTATATAACCTAATGAAGAATGGAATTTCATGGGACAATTTGGTCGGATGATCCTATATTTAAAAGAAAAAATAACTAGTATGATTTTGTATAGTTCTTTAGTATGTCATCGATTATTGAGTTTATTTTTATTGGAAAAAATGGAAAATAATAGTCCATGATTTCCAAGAACAAATTATATGTTGTTTATACCATTTCATAATATTTATTATCCTCCGATTGTATTTTTTCACAAACTTGTATTTCAGTCCTTCATCCCTGAGGAAGGTTGTAGTGGAAGGTTTTCATTTTTCTCATTTTTATTTTTATCCAAGTTATAAAAATAACTACAATTAAATGAATCTTGGGATTTTTTTCCATATTTTAAATTAATTAGAGAAGATTTTTTATCAAATTATTATACCTATCAATAGATTGAGGTTGAACACCAACATTTCTCAATTATACTTTAGCCATTTGCAGTGCCCTTCTCAGAATGGAACAAGGTTTCTACAGATTTTTTCATTAGGTTACCATGAAATCCACAAGTAAATAATCCCATATAGTTTTTTATTGATCAAAAAAAGATCTTATCATTTCATTCTTATTTAAGACACCCCCAAAGAAGATGATTTTGGAAATAAAAATTTCCAAGAGATCATGAGGTTTCATGGGGAATCATCTTATGAAATTTTTGATAGATTCCCTTGATTTACCTTTTAAATTTTGGAATAGACTCAAGGATTTTATGATGATATGGAAAAATTACCATCATCAAACTGATATACAACTACATTGAGTAATTTAGATATTGATGGATATGATCCATACATGTTTTGTGTTTTCATAAAACAATATTCACTACTCATCCATCAGAACAGTTACCTTTAATGGATTTTATGGTCATCCATGTAAATCACATCTTTGTTTGATTGAGGTGGGTAGAGTTTATCTTTTTTTTACAAATACACTTTAGGATATATCAAAATATTATTGTTATTAATCAATGGGTGGTGATGGATTAGTGTTGGAATAAATCTTTTATAGACCATCAAAACCAACATATAATTTTTTTCTAGGTGACTGGTTGTTCTTGAAATTTTAACCTCAATTTACTAATTATGATCATGAGAAGTATGAGAAGATGTCTATAAGATATGTTTGACATTTTGGTATCACTAATCATATTGGAATGGTGTCTTAATAGTTAGTTTTACCATCTCATTTGACATCAATCCATGATTTTTTTCATGTATATGTTCCTAATAAGTAACATCTCAATCCCTCTCATGTACTAAAATGGGAATTTTATTTTATAGATTCCGATATATCACTGGTAAAAGGACTATTTTTTGTTGGTAATTCAAAGTAAATGATTTTTTTGGTAAATTGTTCAATTTTTCTGAGTGTTGTCTGAACACAGAATATATTATGATGAGATTTTGGAATGAGAATTAATGATGATGGTAAAATGGACACATCATTTCCTTGTTCATATTTAATTAACATTAAACTCTATAGATAAAAGGTGATATGATGCGGAGACTTATTACCTCAAAAAACCACTATAAATAATATTATATATTTTTTACTACCTTTTAGTTTACAGCATTCTTGGTTTTTTGTGGGTGATTTTTGGGAAATTTTATTGTTTCCTAGGAATGTGCACTCTTTGTGAATGGTTATGGGAAATCAAGTGGAATTCCAATAAAATTGTAGGTATTTTTTTGGGATATAGAAATTTCTCATAGTTAGTGTAATGTTTGCCAAATCATGTGAAAAAACTATGCAACTTATTTAATGTACAGAAATAGGGGCCTAGTTAGAGTGTTGTTTTCTAAACTGTACAGTCAAATCACGTGATAGAAATTAATTAAAAGGAATACATATTTTAATACGTTAAATGCCTCTAATTTTCCAAATTCTTCCTCCTAAAACATCATCCTTTTAACAAAATGAATCCCATTATATATTTTTAATATCTCAAAACTTTCAATGATCAATTTCTATGGATCATGAGGCATTTGATCATTGAAAATCAATAAAATACCCCATTATTTTTTATTTTTCACTACTTTTCTATATATAATCTAAAATCCAAAAAGAATAATAGAATGGATTATTTTATATCCATATATATCTATCATATCATTTTCTACTGGATTCTTTTAAGGATCTTTATGAGAAATGAATGTAGATATACGATCTACCTATATCTTTGTGGGACTCTTCGATAATTGATGTGATATGTGGTTTATCTTGTGTTAATTGATCAAGAGTTTTTTTTAATATGCATTTTAGGATATGGGATACATTTTATAGGGTCTTATCTTATTATCTATGATCACGCTGTCACCCTGTCTTCTATATCTCATTTGAATGTTGTAAATTTCAAGTGTTCGTAGTAGGTGGTCTCATAAACCCCAATTTTTATATGGACCATGATTACCTGATAATTATTAATTTTTTGTAAGTTGGATATTAGAATAATTTATGATTCATTAAATGTGTTGTTTTTGAGATTATTTTGTTATTGTTTCTTCCCATTGGGTATTTATGATGACTAAAATTTGAATGTATTTTTTATTTTTAATGGGTTATTTTTATTACTAATATATGATATTCCCACGTAATGACATGAACTATGAAATGGAATCCTACTAGTACAGGATGTTTAAATAATAGAAATAATACTAGTGTGGGATATAGACCATGGGATCAAGAGGTACATAAGAAGGGGAAAGATTTTAGAAAACCATGCTAGGATTTTTTATGCTCACAAAGAATGTACTATTGTTTCTTCCATAACTATTTTTTTGATAGGGTTCCCACATGCCATGTTTTTTCACTCATACATAATCCCATGTTCATGAAATCTATGTCCACATAGTAATTTAGTAATTGAGGAGTGAGTATCCTTGATAACTAGGACTTAATCTTCCAAAGGACTTGATTCTATGTTTTGTTGTTCTAAATTGGTTATTTATGTATTATTTAAGAAATTGTTTGATCATATGTAGTTTTAAATGAAAATTCATTATTTATTAATCAATTATTTATAAAATACTACAAGGATGTGAATTTATTTATTTTTTAAATTCCATGAAATTATAAATTCCATTCATTTATTTACTTTAAAGTACAATAATTCAATTATTTATTAAACACATGTTATGATAGACTTGGTGGTATCCTACAAGGATTATATTTATCATACACTATACATTCCTTTGGGTGAATGTATATATTGTTTTATCTATCAAAGTCTTAGAAATGATTCCATATAAAGGTGGTGTGTTTTTGTGTTATTCAGGTGTAGGATTTTAGTGGTGATATGGTGGGATGTTGGACCTCATGTCATGTGGAGATGGGTTGTTGTTAGTCTCCGCTACATTGATTTAGCGATATGGTATTTACACTTGTTTTTCATTATAATAATTATATTATACTATATTACTATGTATTCACAATATCTCTTCCTTTTATATATTAAATTAAAATATCATATTATTTATTTTGGGTGAAATCATTTTCAAAGGTAGTTATTGATGACCAAGCACTTATCCCCATCCCAGGAGATCATTAATTCTTTTTGGCTCATTCCATGGGTCAGCTAGTGTACCCGGTTCAGGGATTAAATGAGGTGGGTTGTGACATAGTATTACATTTATAATTATCAACCGAATCTCATTTAAATGACTGATATTCTTATAATAAAGAAATTGTTATTTAAGTATGGGTATATACGTAATAAATAGAATTTTTAATTTTAATGCTATATAATCCATAATAAATTTAAATTTGAATGATATGGGGTTACTTATATTGTGTAAAAAAGTAATAATAAGTAATTTTTAAATTATAATGAATATTCATGTGTTTATTATAAATTTTGAATAGGAGATAATGGTTTTGAACTAAAAAACGCATTTAATGTAAACTCATAGTTTCAGTCGTAATGGCCAAACTATGTGTATGATTGATGTGATAATATTTATTACCCATCATTATTGAATGAAAAATAATTTCATTAAATTTTCAAGATAATATATTAGTATTGTTTTAGAAAGAGTCATATGTTCTGAAATAGAATCTCACTTTTAAATGAAAACACCCAATTTCTCTTACCCTAGATATAGTGTGTGTTAGATTGATGTGAGGATTATTCTAATAAATCAAAAATGAATTATGGATAATTTTTGAAAATTATAATTTTAAAATATATGGTTTATCTATTCCTTTTAAATATGTGACATGTATTTTGGAAAAAAATAACTTATAGTGAAAGAATTCATTTCTGTAATACTAACTACACCTTATTTGAAATAGTCATTAAAATAATTCCTAAATACAAAAAAAATAGTTATCAATAATTTTCCTAAGGTAATATGATTATCTTAGTTTTTTATAGGTTTTAAGTCTGTTTTAATTTTTTTGATCTAAAATGTATCTTTTAAATGAAATGTCACACTTTCAGTAATAATTGCCACACAATGTGTAACACTTTTGTGAGTTTACTTTCTACATTTCCAAAATCGGCAAAATGTTATTGGTATTATACATCATGAAAATTAACATTTGTTAGAATGGTTTTGAGTACGTGACATTCATTTTGAAATACAAATTCAATTTAAATTGAAAACACACACTTTAAGTCATATCAGAGATATTGTAAGATAGACTGACATGATGTTAAGTCATACATGTCATAAATTAATTATATAAATTTTTCATAAAATATAAAGATAATTCGGTAACATTTTTTTGAGTTTAGATTTTTTGAAAATAATTTTGAACTATAGAATCATTTTGAAATTACAACATACACACATTCATTCATGAAGGAACAAATAGTGTACAAAATTTAATGAAGGATAATTCATACATGTTTATAATGAATGGAAAATAATTTTCTTAAAAAATCATGAAAATTTGAGTGTTATATCAATTTTGGGCACGTGACCCATGATTTGAACTGAAAAATCATATTCAAATTGAAACATATATTTTCAGTCACATCAGATACATTTTGTGTTAGATTTATGTGTGGTTAATTTCTAAATTTTTCAAATGAAGTATAAATATTATTTAGAATATCAAGAATATCTAAGTGTGTATGCTCAATTTTGAGTATATAATGAATATTTTGAACTGATATGTCACATTTAAAGTAAAAACATACACTTTAATTCATCAAATACACACCTTATATTATATTTATGTGATAATAATTCATATACATCAAAAATGGGTATGTATTATTGATAAAAATCATTCACAAAATCTGATCATTTATTATTATTTTTTTTGTATGTGAAAAAAATTCTTCATCAATTTTTTTATTTTATATGATAACACACACTGACAGTCCAAAACTGCCTCACCATGTGTCATATTCACATGAGGTCAAATCTATCATTTCATGATTGAGTAAAAAACAATTTTTCTAAAGAAATATTAATATATGATTATTTTCATTGTTTTTACTATGTAATGTGTGTTTTTCAACTATTTTTTTTTATAAATTTAAAACACCTATTTGTTATACCCTATGAGAGATATGTGA
This sequence comes from Viscum album, assembly GCA_963277665.1. NCBI lineage: Eukaryota > Viridiplantae > Streptophyta > Magnoliopsida > Santalales > Viscaceae > Viscum > Viscum album. The sequence continues at coordinate 2,081,704,453 of OY728141.1, read as the reverse complement.
GTTAATATGTCTATAAAGTTTAATGGGATATAACTTAATTTAATATTTAATTAAATGAAATTTAGATATACTATATTTTACAACCCAGGGATATCGTAAAGTATAATAACATGTCACTGTCAATATATATTAATATAAAAAATTTCATATCGTAAGACATGGTCCTATGGTTGTCATAATATAAAGATCATCCTATCATCAATAATTTTATTTGACATAATTCAATTTTTTTGAAACTTATGGAATCTAATAGATAATGGTTATCATTTTGGAATTCATCGATTTTTAATTAGCACTATCTAAAGTTTTCTTAAAATGAAATAGATTATAGATACATTCATGAAATAATTTAATTAAATGTATATAATTTACAAGTGTTTCATGAATTAACTCATTATATATAATTTAATGAATATACAGTTATTGAGAATCCTTAAATGATTCTTTGTGAGATTACTTATATATGATAAGGGTGGTTATTTCTCATTTATACTTTTTTAAACATAATCACCCAAAATCCATCATTCCTCTTCCACCTTTTCACTATACAGTGTAAGAATTCCTCCATGAGAAGACAAATCCAACTTGAACATTTGGTGATTCAGCACCCCATGGATTCCAGGGGAGGAGTGATATCTTCCGGCTTCATTATGCAGATCATCCTCAATCCTTTATAATGAGAGTCAAGGATGGTATAATTTTAGTAAAATTTTAAGGTAAACATTAAAAATTAATTCATTTTAGTTTTACCTGATATTTTATTTATATAACACAATGATCTTATCTTAGAATTTCTATAATTTGTTACGACATCATTAGTAGGAGTTGTTAAATCCCATGAAACCCAACATGTAAATGATAATGAATAATAAAAATGATCAATATTTAAAATCACATGGTCTACTAATCTCACATCCATAAAATTTCTATACAACACTTTTCAAAAACAATAATATCTATATTCTATCTGATTCCATCATAGATGAAACCATTCAATTGTAATATATCAATCCGCAAATCTTCTTATATATCATCATAAATCTCTTATAATGATTGTTGAGTATTATTTAATGTTAATAAAATGTTTAAATTAAACATTCAAAAATAATTCATTTTAATTTTACATTATATTTTATTTATATAACACTCTGATCATAGCTTAGGGTTTCTACAATTTCTTACTCCATACTTAATAGGTGTTGTTAAATACCATGAAACCCAATATGTAAATTATAATAAATATTAAAAATGATCATCATTTTAACTCACATGGTCTCCCAATATCACATCCATACCAAATATATATAATACTTTACTAAAATAACACTATTCATATCTTATCTGATTCTAACATTGATTAAAACCATTCAATTTTAATGTATCAATCCATAAATCTAAAATAAAATGATAAGATAATTTCCTAAGAATGATATAGATAAACCAATTATTTGTGATCTCTATGAAATGATTTGAATTAAAAAAATAATTTTAAATCCTCAATTCATGATATCTACAAAAATTATGAAACCATGTATAATACCCATTCGTTTATAAACAAGTCTTATTACTTTTTTTAATATGTGTAATTTTGAAAATCTGGGTATTTGTTATAAAAATATATATATTAGTTTATAACTATTATAAATTTAATTTAATTTTCCATTAGAATTACCTTTTCAATGGTGAAAGTATTTGGAAAGAATATGATATTATTTATAATATTATAAATTTAATAACCATAATCATTACAAAAAAATTGTATTAGATAGTCAATGAACGGTAATAAAAGTAATTAATTTGATTTGATATATTTTTTTAAAGGGACAAATTATTATACATACCCTAATACATATCCATTTATAGAAGTCCATGGTCTTGATTTGTACATTATAAATCCTCATTAAATAGTATTGATAATAAATAAAAACCTCACTATATTTTTTTTTGATAAACATAACATTATAAATATAAGTTGATATTTATTAAAAAAATATAGATTATTGTGTATTAAAAATTCAAATGGGACATCATGTATGTAGAATTTAATCCAAAAAATATCTTTGGATAAAAATATATATCTATTGGTATTTAATTTTATCACAATATGAATATAAAGATTCTTAAAAACAATAAGCAATGAGAAGAATGAAAATATACTCTATATGATTGGATTGTAAGTTTTTATCTAGAAATTGTATGTATTATGAAGAGTATGGAATATATTTTTTATTTGAAATTTATAGGATTTCTTAATGTGATATTACTAAAATTTCTTTTTCATCAACTGATTTTTATGTATAAAAGTGAGACGAGGAGTAATTTATCAAAAAACTTTCATCACTGGGACCTTCCTATGTATTATTCTGGTATATTCACATATAGAAAATGTGAATATAATTATAAAGTAATTAATATAGTTCATCAGTTATTGAAAAAATATTTATTATGAAAATGTACCTAAGTTTTATATTCACAACCAAGGTGTCCGACCCATCATTCATAGAAATTTCATTTACATTATCAAGAAAAATCATGTAAGTAATTGTCTCTTTATCCATTTATTAATTAAATTCTATATATTCTATATTTTAGTCATTGAACATTAAATCAGTATGAGCATATAATGTCAGTAAATATCACAGTGAATTTTTTTTAGTAGAGGAACTCTTAAGAATATGATTTTTATATATTAGTTAATATTTTTTATAATCTTATAATGAACCATTATTTATCATAGATTTTCTCTCTCTAATATAGAATAACATTTTTTTAACATTTTTCATAAATTTTTAGTGGTATTGGATTAAAATTAAATTTCAAATTTCATGACCTAATATCCTTATAAATCATTATAATATTAAATTATTATTTTATTAATGATGTAACAAAATGATAGACATTGTTAATATCCACATCGTTATGGGGAACATATTTCTTAGTGATCAAAAGATGATCTATGTGAATCCCTAATCCCACTTGATGTTTTGAAAGATTTTTATTTAATAGAATATATCCTTGGATATTTTTCATGGAAGATCTAAAAAATTGTATATGACTTTGTGATTATATATATATAAAATAACCTTTGTTGTTTAAGTAAAAAAATTATAATTAATTTTTTATTCAAATTTAGTAGAAATTATTGTAAAAAAAATTACTACCTTGGGTAAAGAAGGACTTTGAATGGAGTGTAAATCCTCAATGTTGGGTATGTGTGAATCTTCATGTTTTGGTTTTTCAAAATTTATTTATTCATTCAAATAATAAAAAAATAATTATATAACATTATCATACCTTAGAAATTTTCCATTTGGAGCATCCATTTGTACCTGGATGTTTTTCTTTCTCTCATTAACATACCATGGTGTCTTTTGTTTATTAATGTATGGTTGGTGTGGCACTCAAAAACCTCTAACTCTACCATATAAATATAGTTCTCAAAACATTAATTCAACTAAATTTATTTTTTCATCTCATACAATAGAGTAAGATTACAATGTTTAAATTGGATAAATGATTTAAAACAATTTGTAATTAGTTTTATCTAGTACTACATTAAGGAATATAAATTTTACAGTATTTCATACATTCATGTGATTCCCAAATGTTCTATGTGTTTTCATATTCTGTTTCTCTATTTTAATTTACACATGATTCCTTCAATAAAAAAATATATGGGGGAAAGTGCCTTGTGATATTAATTCATCAATATTCATAGAAATAAAAGGAATATAATTGTCTTTTTTCACGTCATGATTTTTTTCTATAGATATTAAATATATAATTTTTTTGAATTAAAGTGTACTGTATCATAGATTTATGGTATGGTTACACTATGTATAATGAACATAGGTTATTATCTACTATTCATTAATGTTTCATAAATTAAATTTTTTTAATCTAACAGATTAATAAACACAATATCAAATAAAATACAACCAATTACAATGTTCCTAAAATGATTCTTCCTCTATATTACTAATGAAAGACTCCAAGATTTATTGGTTTATGAAGTGTTCATATATCGTAGTTGGGTGGGTGTTTAAATTCCTATCATCATGCCTATAATTATGTTTTGTCAAAAATGACTAAAACACTCTATGATCTTTTACAGTGGACATTAATAGAAATTTCATCCAAAAATCAACTAATATAAATATATTATATAATAGATAATGAATATTAGATAAATATAAAATTATTTTATCTTATGGTAACATAAATAAAACATATCATATTATTGCCCTTGTTTCTTTTAAATTGCTTTCCTTATTATAGAAATTTTTTTTTCCAGGTATCAGTATCAATCCACACATGAATTTGAGTGATCAACCCAATGTATCTAATGAATTTTTACTTGATAGTATGTAAAATTTGTCAATTTATATTCCATCCAATATTCTATTTCAGGACTTTAAGAATCAACTTAATAATTTTCAAAATAATTTTCATGCAATTTCATTATTATATTTATTCAATAATCTATTGTTCAACATTAAACATTTTCCCAATTCCAAAATTAACAAAATGTTGTTCTTTAAAATTGGTAGGGAATATTGGTGGGGAAACAATTATTTTCAGAAATAATTAAAATTTTAATTTAGATAACATAAATTTAGATGTGAACATAAAATATTTTTAGGAGACACATGTATATAAAAAAAATAATTTCTTCATTTTCATTGAACTGATTTTGTTTTATTTTAATTTTAAAGATATTTTTCACTTGTATTGAATATCAAAATCCCTCATTATGGTCCCATATGGTGTAAATGACACAGTCTATATTAGTACCACTATAAAATTATTATGGAATCCCAATTAAAGGGTTAAACTAAATGGAATGTTCATTTGAACTTTACCAAAAACAAAAAAATGTTACAATATTTTTGTATAATTCATGGGAAAAATTGATTTTACACCATGTGATTCCATTATGAACGTTTCATCCTTGTACCACTTCTTACTAAAATTCAATTTGATGAATCATAATTCATCAATTCAAAATTCAACCCTTTTATTAAACTATTTTCTATGAAAATTCATCATTTTTAATATTTTATAACAAGTATCCAAAATGGGTTTATGATAAAAATCTACAGAATACACCAATAAATTGCATGTATTTCCTATATTCTATATATGTGGATCATATCCACAATTATTCAAATTGGACTATTTTTTATGTTATTATGTTCTTCCCATTACACAATTTATAATGTATGACTATTAAACTCAAAACCATTGTAGGATAATTCATGAACATGTGTTCCTCCTTCTATATTTCAAATTCATTATAAAATTGATTTTAGATTTACATATAACTCTTTAAAAATATGGTATCAAAAAATCTTATAAACTATTGAGTGTGTGTATTTGAAAAACCTATTTCATCATGTGATGGATTTAAAAACATATTCCTTCTCTGCGGTGCAGGAGTCTCGATTCAGTGCGTCAGGGCTGAGATCTGGTGCGACATCTCTGGGGTGGAGGGATTTTGCGCTCAGGCACATAGCGGTCACGACCCGTTTTCCTGTGGTGGGGGTGTGCTCTAGAGCGACTTTGGGGTTTCGATCTAGTGCGGCGTGGGGTCGATTTGGTGCCTCATCGACCAGCTGCTTGTTTCCGGGCTGTGACTTTTCTTCCGCAGCTTTAGGGGTTTCTTCCGCTGTGGGGAGTTGCGCTCCGGACGCTGGGGTCGTGTTCCAGTTCCACGACAAAGGGGGTTTTGGGGCCGTGGATTATTTTTTCGCGGCTTTGGGGGTGTTGGTTCTTCCGCTGTGTGGAGTCGCGGTCCAGGAGCTGGGGCCGTATTCCCGTTCTGCGGTGAGGGTATTCTGGCGGCTGCATCGTGTTCTGGAAAGTGTAACTGGTTGGTTTTTTGTGGTCTTTTCTTGCGAGTTGAGGGAAGAGATAGGGGTTTTGGTTCAGATTGTGTAGAATCATGTTGATTGCTGGAAGGTTTGGGTGTGTTTTTTTCTCATGGTTTGAGATGGTTTCGTTGAATTGGTGATATATAGCGTGTTGTAATGGAGGTGCATCGGACTTGACCACATGGAACATTCTCAAAAGGAGGTTTTAGAGATAGAGGTCCTTCCTTGCAGACTTTATGGATTTGTATGTTTGAGAGGGTATGACGTCAGCCATTGGATCAGGCATGTGCTTTGACACAGGACACATGCTTTCCATTCAGTCTGGCTTTGGTGGACAACTTTGTAACGATTTTATGCTGGGGAGGGGTAGCTTCATGTAGTCAGTTTGTTTTGTCTCTCTTGACCTTTGGGTCGTTTAATGACTTATGTCATGAAGTCTGTTTGGGTTTCCCCCTTCATCCCTTAAAAGAGGGCTTGCTTTTTATAATAAAAAATTAAAGACATTTAGGTCGTTGGAGGTATTATTTTTTAGATTCAACATATAACACGACCTCTCTAATATTATATAAAAAATAATTGTGTACCTTACCTAAATCTTAATTGGTTATTATGAAAATATCTCTTCTGAAAATTATTTTACCCAAAAGCTTCGCACTGTGATATGATTTTGTTATACTAGTGAAATTCACTTGAGAAAGATATTCTGTAGAAAAATGAATGACTTCATCAACAATATATATCTCTAATCAAAAAAAATTCGGATGGATTTTGTTTTTTATATACCTCAAAAAAATTATTATAAATTGTTCAATGGGGTACATCCATCAGTAATGTACTATGCCACATAGTCTTATTTCTAAAACCAAGTGAACCATATGTTGGACCATTAAATCAAATAATCAATGTGGGTAAAACAACTGTAATTCAAAAAATATGAAAACAATTTTTTTATATAGTTGGTAAAATCCACAAGTCTAAAAATGTTCTGCATTGAGAAACATGTGTCATGGAATCACAGGTCTTATTACTTAATCACAAACTCTATATACATGATTTGACACCAACTATATCTTCTTGAGAATAAAAATTCTATAATTAAATAACATAAGGATAATTTTTCATTAAATAAATATGAATTATCATTTCTCATTATTTCATTATATAATTATAAAAAAACATAATCCAATCAATCCCATGTCATTATGATTTAAGGGAAATTCTTTCCAACTATATAAAAAAACTAATTATTCCATAACTATTCATTAACATATCCCATAAATTTTCCCTATAAAAAATCTTCTAGACATACAACACATATTACTTTCTTTCATTATATGGGAAAATGGAATCATAAGATTAGGTGAGCACAAATGATGGTGGAATTATATAAGTGAAGTTGCAAAAGAATTAGCATAGAATAAATAATATGGGAGGTATAAATAATCAGAATAATGCTCTAATAAACTGAATATGAGAGTATGTTATATCCGTGAAATTAAATTAAAACACAAATAAAAATAATTAGTTATCGCATATCGATGGAAGGCATAATGTTGTACATAAAAAATATCCTTCTAGGTCTTTGTTCCTAATATTATACTAATAAAAGGATCGATATACATCATAATCCAAGATGTGTTTTTCATGATATTTTCTGATGCATTTATTGTATATATATTTTTAACCCTCACGATTCACATTATTATTTCAAATAAATTCATCATATGATAAACTGAATATATAAATATTTCCAATAATCATTTATATAGAAATAATAAGAATATGGAATGTAATTACATCACCGGTCATGTATATAGGCTTTTGAAACATAATCAACCTACCTTAAGAGTAAATATTCATCCATAATGGTAATATATCCCCCGGTAATGAATGAATTATCTTTCTATGTGAACATCCTCTAATAAAAATTTTGTAAACTATGATGTTCACATCATATAGATTAATTATAATATATCTAAGTCAATATTAGAATAAAAAAATCATCATAAATCAATATATAGAATGTGGATAGTTAAAAATGAAAATAACCCCAATGTTACAAAGGAAATCTAAAAGGATGTTGAGATAGAAGAAAAAAATTATTGAAAAATAACGCATGAACAATACCATTAAAGAAGGGAACATGAATTGGATTATTTAGTAACATGAGTTCAAAAACATAAAGTATAAATATAAATAAGAGGGTACATCGTGGAAAAAATATAGTGAATTTAAATCCTTCCAAATATGAAAAGTAAAATGTATGTGGAAATATAAATAATTTATTAGAAAACATTTTTACTCCAAATATAAATTTTTTATTTCGAATCCACTTTAAGGATAAGTGGAAAACCACAATAAACTTAATAAAAAACCACTATGTACTGAAGGAACTCAAAAATTGATTGAAAATAAGACTGAGATTATTTGAGTTAAGCATTATATATAATTTCTAGTTAAATGAACTATCCTCAAGTGCTGGTTCCTCATAGAAGAGTTCTTATATTTGATTATCCATTCTATCCATTGTCTGTATAAATTCCTCCATGATAATTTTATGCTTTTTGAAACCCCATTCCAAACATCAGTCTTTCTTATTTATTCACTCATCTTTTTCTTTGTTGGTATCAAATTACAACATTTTTTAATAGATTCTTTCGACCTCCTATTTTAGAGCGGTGACTCAAAAAACATTTTCATTTATATCTTCAATATAATTGGGGATGAACTATAATAACTCCCATTTTTATTAATCCACTATTCTTGGTTTCCCGCTTCATTCTTCACTTGTAGGCTTTCAAAAAACTACTTTTTCACCTATCACAATAGGTTATGAACTCACTACCTTGGAATTTAGTGATTCTGCTACCCTTGTTTCTGCTACACCATTCTTGGGTTTACCTGATGATCTAGTAACAATTGTTTTAGGGATTTTTGCATAATCATTTCAGGGCCTAGTATTCATTCATACATTTTGAACCAAAAAATTCCTAGATTGGATATTACCTTGTTTTCCCTTGATCAATTTTCCTCCAGTATTCATATCCCCATATTGGTCCTGCTCATATTCATTTGTTTTTTGGGAGTCACTCTCTCCATCACATATATTGGCGTCTTCAACAGATTTTGGATGAAACCCTTTCTCTTTTTTAAATGAAATTCTACCACCCTTCATTTTCTACATCTTCTTGATCACTTCCGGACAAGGTTATAAATTGGTTATGGCTCTTAAGAGGACTTGTTCTTCCTTGCTTTTGAGAAAACACTAGTTCCATAATAGGTGAACATGGCGTTGAGGACCTCAACCTTTCAGTCTGAAAACTGATAATAGGAATGACATATTGACCATATTGCTTCTCCCCTATGAAAGGATCAACATTAAAAATGATAGGAGGACCTCTTAAATTGATCCTTAGATGCTTGAAGATATCTGTGACCTTTAGATCATCGGTAGAGAGTCTATCATTTTTTGAGATTATCAGATATGTCATCCTTGTTCCTCAAAGAGCCATTGTACACCTTATTTCTATGAAGATCAGTCCCCAAATGAACCCCTTGGTCCATTTCTATCTTATCTTGTGGGGGAAGACAAATAGATTTCATAGCCTCTGCAAATGAAGAAGCAATACTTGAGCTGCATTTTGAATCAACAGATGTCCGATGGTCCACTGCCAGAACATACTTACTGACACTCAAATCACTAATCTCTTCCATAACTCTGGCTTCTAGATTAAATAAATTAACCTCATTTGGATCAATTGAAGGGATTCCATCTCCACTGGTACCCCAATGATCTGTCTCATTGACATAGCTAGAATTATCCATGCCAACTTCCAGGCTACCCTTAGGGGAAAAATACAAAGAATTATCAGAGGGGCTTCAATGGCATCAATAAATATCATGACCCAAACAATGGAAGACAAATAAAAATCGAACCCAAGAGTTATAAAAATGAATTTGATTCCAGTGGATCTCTCCATCAATATTAATGATGATAGAGTCCAGTGATCCCTTCGAACCATCAAATTCAACACAAATTCTCAGGGAGTCGGGATGGAAAAACAGTGCTAGTGTAGGCATCCAAATTGATGTAGTGACCTATCATATTTCCAATTAACCGAAGGATCCCCTAATTCTGGGATGGTAATAGAATAAATGGAATTGATATACAGAGCACCGTAAACCGGCAGTCGCACATCAGATAAAAATCAAGAGACCACCGAAAGAGAGTTAAATAGAATCCATCTATAGCTCGTGAACCATAATACCAAGAGTAGATCAGATATTACTCAAATGAAAAACAAATTTTAATGTGCTTTGAATAAAAAATACAGACAAACACCATATGCTAAATCTTCCATGAAGAGGAAATAAACATGTTGAAGGCCTCTACCGAGGGCCATTTATAACCAAAACAAGTAACCATGGTATGATCCAGCATTTTCAAATCATTCATGAACTCCAAGGGAGAAATCAGAACTGATGGAACTCCATTCTAAAAAGAATGAACTTTAGGTCTCATGTCGATAAGAGGAAATTGAGGGAGAGAAGACGAGTCAGTGAAGGGGGATAAGGAAAGGTTACGAGAGTGGAGAGAAATTGAGGGAGAAGAATCTACCCGCCTCCCCGGACAGAGAGGGCCGAGGAGGGGAGGCAGAGGTGCGACTATGACCTACTCCTTGAGGAAGAAGGACAACAAGAAATTTATATAGATTGAATCTAGAAAACATTTTTAAAATTATCATAAAATTTGAATTTATCGGTCACTTGTAAATGTAAATTCAAAAAGTCCTTGTTGAAAATCCATATAGAAATTATATTTTATAATAATATTGATTAATTGGGACTAGAAATAACATAAATTTTATCATGTAGAAATTTTGATAATAATACAAAGAATATTACAGTGAAAGGAAGACCCCATTTTTAATAAAATACAAAATAACATTATTGAGAACCTAGTTTGAAAAAAAATAAAGCCTTACTAGTTTTATAAAACCATATTCCCAATGATAAAAATTATATAACTTACAATAAAATATTTTTTTGGGAAAATAAATCATAGAATAACAATGTCCAAGATAAAACATATAACACAATGAATAAAAATTTAATTTACCAAAAAACCATAAATATGAGGTATGATATCAATTGATGGATAAAATAGGGAGGATCATAAATGATAGTAACATTTTGAGAACCTACAATAATTTCATATATTATAATTCAATTGTGGTATTTATTACACCATATAAAAGGTAAAAATGGTGAAAACTGTAAACCATTTCTTAGAGAATTCAAAATAAAGACCAATTTCACATAATTATTTAGTAGCATCAAAAAATTAAAAAGTTATAGATATTTAAATAGATGATTGAATGCCTTGAATAATTGTAATTCCATTATTTAATATACCAAAAAGAATATATATACAAAACATGACTTAAATTAGTTTTGTAATATAAGACATGTGTCAAAGAGAGGAATTTGAGTTGAAAACCCTTACCAAGGTTCTGATTAATTTTTCACTAAAACCTAATGTATTGAATAAATAAATTGTGTCATTAAATATATATCCATGAACCTTAAAAATTAAAATAACCATGTATACTCTTCATTTATAATCTGTCTATATATATATATTAGTTAGCATTTTTCTAGTTTTGTATCAGATGCAAATGATTTGGATCATTTATGCTAGTTTCATAATAGTGATGTCAATTTTCATTATTTATCCAATTTAAATTATGATTATGTCATTTAAGTTAATAAAATGTATTATATATGATATTTTATGAATTTTTTGTGTCATACGCGGTGTTTTTTAATGATAATCCAAAAGATGAATTTTCTGATGACCATATTTTTAGTGAATTTTAACAAAAAAATGATTTTCATATTTAATTATGTTAATATTAATGTTGAAATAATAGGATAAAATTAAATTATTTACTTATTTATATCATATTATACTTCTATCTATGTTCTCAAAGTCATCCAGGATTATTATTGTTCATGTTTGTGGTTAAACCAACCTAAACATGATCATTCGATGATTAATGGATGATTATGAGGTGATTTAGTGGTAAATATTTTATAATAGAAGAAAATGATTTTATTTATTTTGAATTAGTTTCACACATCACAATTTTAAATATTTTTTATAAAATAATGTTTTACATAAATTTAGTACGTATATATGATATATCGTTTTCCTCTTAGCTTTTTTATTTAAGAAGATTTATTAGATAATGATTATATTTTTTAATATCATTAATATGTTTCATTGTTTTTATTACCAAAAAATTAATTTTATTTAATAATAAAATTTTCCTTTAAAAATAATTCTTATAAGCATCCATGAAATGTGGTATTTAATGGGGGAATGAATCATTCCCTGGAGGCAATAGTCTGCATGCAAGGATTGATGATGATTTCAATTTCACGTAATAAATTGGTAGAGTAATATGGTTTATATTTTAAATTTTTTAAATGAGTCATAATTATGATTTTTATAAATTTAATTCAACTATTAACTATCAATATAATGTGGGGAATAAAACTAAACATGTTACTCTGTGGAAGTGGTATTCTGCACAATACAAGAATGGTAGTATTTTTCATAATAAAATGGGAAATGTGGTTAACACTAGTAATTTATTTATAATAACATAATAGTGTAATAATGATACTTATTTTAAAATTTTAATATTTCATAGTTTAATTTTTTTATGAATAAGTACACATAATGAAATAAAAATAAGAAAAGATCAATTAGAAGCTTTTACCCACAATTCTTGTATTATCTCCATCGCAAAGGGGTTAATACTTTTTGGTATGTATTTTTGATATTACTATAACCTATTTAAAGTGGCCACAAATGTTACTATTCTTTTGGGTTTAAATAAGTGGGTTTTGGTGTAAAGTTAAGTGAAGAGAATAGAACCCCTTTTATAAGTGCAAAGGGGTGTCATTTTGGTAATTTCTCAAAAAATCAATAATGTGAAGTCACATTCAAGGAATTTAGCTCTAAATTTTAGAAATAATTTAGTGTGGAAGGTATGAGTTCATGAAATTCCCTATAAAAATATTATCAAACATGTGTTGAACATGTTTGAGTCCACTTAATCAAATATTTTTACTTTTACAATTTTAGCTTTAATAGTAGTAAATAGTTTATACATAAATAAAATATCATTTAAGAATAAAAATATAGTGGTACATATTAGAAAATTTTTACCAAAAAATTATATTTTTTAAACCCCTTTTATTTTAATCAATTTTAAAATTTATTATATTTATTTTTAAAATAATAATTATATAATTATTATTAATAATTTTACAAAAAATGTCACCTATGTTTTAATATATTAAAAGTATGTTTGTCACATAAAAATATCATTTTTTTTAATTTTTAATGATACTCAAATAAATTTAATGAAACTTGATTCAAATTTTTTATTTGTAATCATATATATGTCATGTCATAAAATAATGGTATTTTTTAAAAATTATATATTGTGCTGTACACTTAAAAATAAATCCCTTTAGAAAACCCCCAAAGAGTCATCTCAATTAAATATTACTATAATGAACCCATAAATACTGTTCATGTTTTCAAATTAAATTTATAAAATTATAATGTTTTCCTTTTATATAAAAATGATGGGATAAAATGAAAAACTTATTTAATTAGAATATGATATTTTCAAATAAAATTTATTCTTATTATTATCTGTTATCCATTAATATATAAATTATATTTAACAAATTATTTATATCAAGTATATATTATCATCATTAATCATATTTTTCTTGAAATATTAATTAAAAGAAAAAAATAATTTTTCGAAATACACATATTTAGTCTAAATATTTTTTATTAATTGAATTTAATTCATATTAAAAGTTTCCTCTATTATATTTACCTACATAATTTATAAATTTTCATTTCAATTCACTCCAACTAATTTAGTGTCTTGGTTTTAATGGTATAAAAATATCATGGTTCTATTTTAGTTCGGTATTGCGTATGGATATAGAAATTGAACATATTGTTTATTTAAGGAATGTGAATAGTGTAATTTCTTATCATTACATTTCCCTCTCTTAAATAAATTACTTCTATACAATTTATGTTATTACACATTGAAAAAATTTGGTGAGGGTATTCTTATCATTTTCATCATTTAGGGTACAACCTCTATTATGAAATCCACCTTACTCTCTTATGGTATATCAAGTTACTTATATTTCTTCAAACAACATTTTCCATTGATATAATCATATTCCCATGTATGTCATTCCCGTAATATTATATTTTCGTACATTTTCAAAAACCAATTCAATATCACATACATCATACTAATTTCAAACCATTTATCCTTCTAGAAATTAACATTATATTTAATCATAAAATGTTTATTAACCACTAGTTTATAATGTCACACACAGTTTATTAATATGATATACCCATAAATGATATAAGAATCACAAATAATATCATGGATTAGTTTGTAATTAAATAAATAAAAAAATTTGTAGCTATAAATACCATCTGAAAAAAATTTCTCAAAATAAATCAACATTTTATTACCACGGAATCAATCATATTTTAAACCTGAGAGGTATCCATCCATCAATCACGTGTTCTCAAATATATATCCATAAAAATATAAACATCTCATAAAATAAAATTTCATTTATTTTGATATAATTAAATATGGTTCCCAAACCACTAAACTAGAACTAATAAATAATAATCCAAAGTTAAATAACATAATTAATACAACATTTAGAATATATCATAACATCATTGATATAAATATCAACTACTAGCAAAAAAATGAGTATATGTATTATATACCTATTAATATATTCATTAAAAAACTCAAGTAATAATAAGAAACACACATTTTCGGTCATAATAGTCATATAATAAAATTCACAACCATTTATGTATTCTCCCTTATTTGGTTATAATACATAGTTGTTTCAAGATACATACCATTCTTAACATCATTTGTTTGATCCAATTTCATCAGAATAAAAAAATTAAAATTATTATCATAATATCCAATATATTAATTTGAAAATATTAATCAAAATATTTCTTCACTTATAAAATCTTATTTTTTAAAATATGAAACATTTTGTTTAACCTATGGATGTCTATGTTCAATCCTCGGAAATCCATTGTTATTCTTCTAGAAATTTCTTGAAACTAATTATAAAACATCATACCAAAATCCTTCATGATAATTCAAAAAGTGACTATGATTATCTTAATAAAATCCCTTATGAATGTCAAAAAACTATGTAGTTATGTATTTATTTCATACAACATGTTACTATTTATTTAGCACCAAATCCTCACTAGTAATGGTTTATTACCCCAAGGTACATTTTTAACCGAGCCTGCAACTACTAATTATATCAATATAGGGTTTTCATTTCAAGGATAACAATGCAATATCTATATTTCCAAAATGATAGGATGCTATTATAAGCTAATAAATATACCTTAGACTCATATCTTGGTGCTATAGTCAATTTTAAATATCATAGTACATAAAATATTCATTATTAACTAAACTAAATCTAAGATTAGTATATACCTTTAAAATTTTGATCCTGTTTAACATATCACCCATTAAAATATCCACAACCAACATCTAAATATTTAATTTTATATAAAACCTTATATGATACCAAATATTGTTCCCTAAACCAATAATCCCATATCCAGTACAATAAATATGTAAAATAAATACTGGTTTTGACACCAATGGTATGTTCTTGAAAAAATCCCATATTTACTTAAATTAAAGTAAATATATCATTGTATAAATTCAAAAAAACTATTAGGTTAATTTCTTAAATGAATTATGAAAATCATAAACTAATAAATCCAATGCATTACTTATATAATGGAAATATTTTCCACTATATACAAAAAACATACTCCATGATGTATAATAAACATATCATATAAATTCTATATATAAGAAACCAGTCTAGACATTCCCCACATATTACATTACATCATTGCCTTAGATAATGGAAAAATTTGATGGGGTGACCTCAAATGATTGGTAAGGGAAATACATGACTGAAAGTTTTCAAAGAAAAAGTTAGTCATAAATAAAATGGAAAGAATAAATAATCAAAACAATTCAATATTATAATATACTAGAGAGAATTCTATATCTGTGATAATAGCTGAAAACCTAGATTACAATAACTAATGATCATATACGGATGAATCAAACATAAAAAACATGACATCAATTCATTTTTAAAAGGCATTATACTAATATGGGGAGACATATACACCAAAAAACATTTTCCCTTTATTATAAATATCAATTCATAAAGTTACAAGGTAATGTGAGGGCCTACCATTATCTTGATTAATTCCAATTCATTCATTATATGAAAAAAATTGAATAAATATTTTTTTACACAGTCATCCATATTGAGATAATATTAATATTGAATGTTAATAAGTCCCCAATCATGTATAATTTTTTTTACATAAATAACCATCTATAGTAATCAATTTTCCTCAATAATGTTAATACCCACATCCAGTAAATAAACTATATTTCTATATGAATAAACAATAATTTGAATTATATAAACTATTATTTTCACACCGTATGGAGTAATTTGTATACGAAAAGACAATGTTGGGATAACATTTTCATAATCCATTTAGATAAAGTAGGTGGTTTGTTTAAAATAAACATAACTCTATTGTGATAAAGTAAATGTATAAGAATTTATACATAGATGAAAAAAACCTTTCAAAATAATGATTGAATGATACCAACAATGAAGGGATCTATAATAGTATTATTCTATACAGTGATTTAGATCTCCCAAAAGATAAATATAAATAAGAGGTAAGATCATTAATCATAAATCAAAAAATTAAAACCATTCGGAATATTAAATGTCACATGTAATTTGAAAAATAAAATATTTTTTAGAAAATATTTTTAATATTATCCTATAAAGTGATTTTATCGGTCAAATAAAAAATTTATTTTAAAACGGTAATTGTAAAAATATTTTAAACCCATATGTTTAAAAAATAATAGGTCATCTATAATACATAATTCATATTTTTGAAATTTAACGTTTAAGAAAAAACATATGAAAGTGAATGTAAAATCCCCTTTAGATATTTTTATGATTAACTTTATTTAGAACACACACTGTAGAAATATATATAAAATCATCTTTATTTTAAACCAAAATTTCCATAAAGAGGAAAATGAATTTCCATATAATAAAATGGAAGGTTGGAATAAACTAAATATTTAAGAATAATCTTTAAGATATAACCTATAACTGAAGGAATGCAATTTTGATTTATAAAAATCCCTTATATTTTCGACTATAGTCAAAGTAAGGAGGACCATGAATAGAAGTGAAATTTGTATTACCAATGATAATTTAGGATTTTATAAGTCAATTGGATGGTAGTTACACTATTTAAAAGGGAAACAATTTTCAAAATTTAAAACATGTGTTGTGGAATTGAAAATAGAGAAAAATAACCCATATTGCTAGAGGTTTATCAAAAAATCAAAAAATAGATAAAGACTGAAATTATAGTCCCAATAACCTAAATGAATTATTTTATCAAAATTTAATATATGAAATTGGAACATAATGTATCACATATATTAAATTATAATTATAATACCAAACATGTATCAAATAGAGGAATTTCATAGGAAAACACTTACCTCTTTTAATATTCATTTTTCAGTTGAACCATACATCATGAAAAATTAAACAATGTTTATTAAATGTAAACAGAAGAACATTATTCATAACAATATAAATTTATACATCCCATTTATAATCAATCTACAAATACATATATATAATTCTATATTAGTTGGTTTATATATATATAGATAATATCGGGTGATTATGATTTTTTACATTTCACCTAGTTTCATAGCATCAGTGTCATATTAATTATTTATAAAAATTTCATAACTCATAGATCATATAATGTACCATAATAGTTATTATATGATATTTTATAATGAAAAAATTTCATTCTTTTGTAATTTTTATTATGATCCATGAAGATGAATTTTGTGATGATCATGTTTCAGTGACTTTTGTTGAACAAAATTTGTTCTAAAAATTAGTTTGATTAGTCTAAATTTAAGAAATATAAGACCAAAAAAATTATTATTAACTTATTTATTTCATATTATAACATTAACTATGTTCTCATATTCTTTCATTATTATCATTGTTTAGGTAAGTGTCTAGATCGACCCAAACATGAACATACCATGATAAATTTATGATTATTAAGGGAAATAGTTAAATCCCATTTTAACATATTCATAAAGAACCTATTTATTGTAAATTAGAGTCATATTTAATAATAAATAAATTAATATAATAGTAATATAGTTTATTAAAAGATAATACATTGAAATAAGATATCAATTTCCCTTATGTTTGATTATTTAAGACCGTAAATTTTAATTTTAATGTGCTTAGTTCATATAATTAATTGATTGAATTTTTTTCCATAACCATAAAATATATAATAATATAAGATTCATCCATTAAAATAATTATTATAAACATCCATTAAAGGTTTTAATGAGTGATGGAATGCATCATTCCCTAGATACGATATTTTCTTGCAAGAATGGATGATAATTTCATTTTCCAAGAACTATAGAGAGGAGTGATATAGTTTATAAAATAATATTGTCAAAAAATTTCTATGTATCATTTTTATATGTTAAATTAAATTTTTACTATCCATTTTTGTTGGTAAAAAAACTCCATACTTCCAAGAGGTGGTTGTCTGCACATCTCATGAATGTTGGTTTTATTTTTCTTAATAGAAAAGGGAATGGTGGTTAATGCTTATACCATAATTATAATAATCAAACAGAATAACAATGGTACTTATGTTATAATTTTAAGATATTTTAATGTGATTTTTTTATTAATAAGGTATCATAAAGTAATATACTTGAAAAATAAGTGGTTATAATTTTATACATCACTTTTAGGATTACCTAATTTTTAGATGGGTTTAAAAAATAAAGGGATTGTTTTTAAGTATACCATTATCTTTAAATGGTGTATATTAATGTAAAGGAGTGGTTTTGGATGATGTTTTTGGACTATGTGGGCTCTGGGGTGTGTGTATTTTAGAATATGAGTTCCCTTTTTATATGTGAAAATGAATGGTAGTTTACTAAATACCAAATAAATCAAAAATGGTACATTACATGGAAGAAATTTTTTACCAGAATTGGGAAATAATGTATAGGGCAGGGATAATTTAAACCATGTCTTTAACAACACATTCTCACTCATGCATTAAACTTTTTTATCTTAATTAAAGATAGATTTTTTACTTTTACCATTTAAGGTTTTACCTTGGTAACTAGTCTTTAACAAAGTAATTTCTCCTTTATGATTAAAAATAAAATGATACATATTAAAAAATATATAGAAACTAATTACAAATATTAAATTGATTAGAATATATATAATTTTGAAAAACACTTAATTTTAAAATACTAACTTTATACTAAATTATAAACTATTTTATTGAAAAATTAACTTATGTTCTAAAATATCAATCATTGGTTTGTAATGTAAAAATAATATAATAAATCATATCATTTTAATTATAAAACATTATATATTTTTTTAGAATTGGGTTTGAAAATTTTCTATGTTTTACTTACATACCAATAATGTCATAAATTCAGGGTATTTTGTAAAAATTGTATATTTCACTATTCACATAAAATAAATCTTTTTAGAAAAATAAAAAATATTCACTTTAATAAAATATTTGTATGATAAATCTAAAAATTAAGTTAATTTTTTCAAGATAAAATTATAAAATTTAGAAGAATAACTTTTAGATATATAATATGAGATATAGAAAACCTATTTTAATGGAAAATGACTTTTTCAAATACCACTATTCATATTTTTATTTCCCATTATTTAACAACTTGATTTTTGTTACCAAATTATTTAAATAAAATATATTCTATAATAAATAATTATACATTTAAAAAAATAGAAACTCATATCAAATAAAATGATTTAAAAAAAAATTTACGAATAAAATGATTTCTTAATTAAATTTAATTCATATTAATTGTTTACATTACTTTCATTTTATTAAAATTTGGTAAAGTTATTTCTCATATTCATATTAAATGTTTAAAATATTTTTACAATTTCCTGCAAAAAAATTATTCACATAATTTTTTAACCTAATTGAGTGGAAACCTTCTCCTAAAATTGGACACCATAGCATTTCTATTATAATACATACCGAAAAATTTCCCTAATCAGGAATGTAATTTATCATCCTAGAAAAAAACATCCCTATCGACCTAAAATGTTTAGTTAAATTAAAATCATACAACATAACACATGTATCCTATATTAAATCCATATCATTGATCAATGGATCCAAATAAACATCAATATCATTATCTTGTTTTTTTGTTCTGATATTTGTAGAGAAAATATAATGTATTTATGTCTCAGGCATAACCATAGTGGAATGTAATAATTTACCAACATGATAGGTCATGTAATATGAGTGATAATATATACACTTAATGGATTCATTCCATTTATCGATATATAAATAATGTTGTTTTGAGGAAAATTTCAAATTTTAGGATACTCTTGATAATTTTTCATCCACCATGGAGGGTCAATTTGTTTATGATGTTTCCCATTAAATATTATATTATATAAATTCTTAATCAATTTCTTTATATTATAATAACTTATATATACTCTCCTAATAATTTTTATGATTGTAAATTATAATAAAACATTAGTAGTTCATGATTCATCATTCTTCTACTGAGTCACAATACACATATTGCACTTTTTAACCGATTCACAGTAAAAAAATTATACGATCCTTTGGAAAAAAATTTATTCATTCATAGAACATACCAAATGAATATAGTATTATTTTATTTGAATATGTTTTATAATGATGCTCAGTATCTTTAGATAAAATATCATTCAAGTGAAGAGTAGTTCTGTAAATATGGGGTTTCTGTAGTGTTTTCCAACAATAAAATTATATTTCTTCATTACAACTAAAATTTTTGTATATTTTGTAGTACCAACATGAAATGAAATATTTTTATAGATATTTAATGCATAAAATATATTTTCATAGTCATTAAAACTATATTTAGTCCATGTTTTCATTTATTTAAAATAATCTTCGTCATCTTTTATAGTTTGACGCAGATCATATGATTTAAAAACCATAGTGTTATCCGAGTCACTATCTATATTCATTTTTTTCATGTGTTTAGTTCAAAATCAATATCATTGACATATTAAGTGATTTATCATGTATTCCTTCAACTACCTTGAAAATATTCATCTTGAATAACAAAAAATGTAAACATATACAAATGATTTGTGAAGGGTCATTTGTACAACCTATTGTAAACATGATGTTCTCTTTGATACCGTCATTAATTTTTTTAAAATTTTATTAACACCAACCTATTGTAAACATGATGTTCTCTTTAATACCATCCTTAATTTTTTTTAAATTTTATTAACACCACCCATTTTCAATTAAAATTCAACATATTTTGTTTAATAATATTTATATATATAAAATATACATATATGTTATGCAATTAATGTATCATTTTCACATGCATAAATTATATAAAGAATTACAATAAAAATATAATTATAAATTTTAATATATAGATATATAAAGTTTATAAAAAATATGTCTAAAGAATTTTTTTTGTATAAAATTTGAAAATATATAAAATTTATTTTATTCACATAAGCTATATTTTTAACTCAGATAAGAGGGAACCCATACATTAGCCTAGTGAGTCCCAAAGACAAAAAAACCTTTCACATTTTGACTTGACGTCACTAATACAAGTCCTCCTCAATTACTTTTCAGTATCCACACATGGTACACTACCAATAAGGTAGTCAAATTTTCATTTCATTGTATAGAGCTAGTTTATTTCCTAAATCAAGTAACATGTTAACATTTTCCCCCTATTGTCCTCTGTATAATTAACACAATTTAGTGACTAGTTTTTATTTGATCTATCATCCTGAGGCTGATCCTATATAGTCAAACCACCCTATATTGATCTCCTAGAGTCCTAGTATCCCATAGAGATAATACATCACCTAAAATACCAATTCATGTAAATAGTAACATAACTACAATACTCCACTATAACACATACCGTACTACAGGGCTACAATATGACTATAGTACCATAGAAATTCACCCTTATCCAGTTTTGAATGAAATAAACACACAAGATTATAGAGAGTCTTTAACATTATAGAAATCCACCAACATTATTTAAAAATATATACACATAAATAGAATTTTTATGCTTAAATACTGTTATATTATATATGTATATATTGATATATATCAAATTAAATATTTTTGTGTAAATATAAAAGTGTGTGTGTTTGTGTAATAATATTTATGTGTAAATATATAAATCCTCTGTTTTATAACACATTGAAAAATTTTATATATTTTTTCATTAAAGTGTATCAGAGTCTTTGTGGTAAAAAAAAATTATTACTTTTCTCGGTTAGTATTTCAAATATGTCATGTTATTGAATACATTCTCATGGAATTTAAATGTATGCAAAATGTGTTTTTAATTATTATTATATTTTGTTATTTATTTATTTATTTATTATTAAATTTATAGGATCCATAATAATATATAATTTTATTTTTTATCAATATTATAAATAGTTTAGTACAATTAGCCGAAAACTGATATAATTATATTCGTAGTTGGATATTGAGGAATATTTTCAAATTATTTTAATTCTATATTTTATGTTTATTTATTAATTTATCATTAATTTTAAATGTTTTGTGAATATCTAAAATTTAATGGGTAATATTATAATTTACAATGGAATTAAGAATTTATTTTGATAAGTGAATCACCATAAGAATAAAATGAATATACTAATTTTCTAAACGTTGTTGAAGTAGTCAAATTAGATTTTCAAAGAATCCATAAAACCCCATTAAATTATTATTATTATTATTATTATAACCATTATTATTATTATATATGTCATATTTTATTTGTATTTTCATTTGTATATAATCGTGAATAATTATATATATATACATACATATATATAATTAATATTATATATAAGATATGATAAATCTTTGAATCTTGTTTTTAGTATATATAATTTTAGGATAAGAAAATTATTAAAATCGATAAAATAAATAAATATTGAATATGATATGAACTAATTTACACACACAAACACACATAGATAGATAGATAGATATATATATATATAATCAAGATTTCTATGTATATATACATACACACAAATACATAGATATATAAATACATACATACACAATATATACATATGGATAAATGCATAGATATATAAATACACACATGCATAGAAGAAAACAAACAAACATATTTATAAATATAAAAGAAGATGAAAGGAAAACTTTCATATATCTATATATATTTGTTTGTTTATAAACATACGATAATATGAAAAATAGTAAAATTAATTAGGGAAGAATTAATACCATTGTATATTTATAAATTTATATACACACACACATATATATATTAACATATAAAGAGAGTTATAGATTGTACAGATTTACATAACATAATGAAAACCCAATTTTTTTTGAATAACTCTTTTAATATTAGTTGAAAAACCTGATTAATACAGGATATGAGTACCATATATTTGATTTTGAGGGTAAATTCAACAAAAACATTTGTTTGAAGAGGTAGTGGGGTTTGGGTTTTATGCATTTTTGAAAGGTGAGATAGGAGTGAAGTTACTATTATGGTTCTTGTAAACATAGAGAAAATATTTTGTCATCCTAACGGAAAAAACATTATTAAAAGTGCATTCTATCGGTGCCAAAATGATAAGTTGTAGGAAATAAATCATTTATGAGTGATAAAATTTTCATAGATAATGTTATGAGTTTTTCATCACTAAAAAAGCGATGAGAAACACTTAATTAATATGAAAAGAAATCAATACATAAGATAATTTGGATATATAATGATTTTCCATTCAATTAAAATTAACATGTTCTAGATAAATAATAAATATTATAAGTGAAATTGATAATCAAAATAGACTACTATAATATAAAATTGAACATTGGAATTTATAAAAATATTTTTTTAATATAAAATAATTACAAATATATATTATATAAATTAATAAAATATTAAATTTGAATTAATATTAAAAAAATGAATACATAGTTAGAATTAAATTTTTTAAAAAATATTTATAATAAATTTCCAATTAAAAATTAGAAAGTGATTAATGTATAAAAATCGGAATGAAAAACTATTAAGATAAAAAATATATAAATAAAAAATAAAAAAAATATTAATTATATAAATTAGAGACATGTAAAAAATATTTAAAATTAATATATCAAAAATGTATAAAAACATAAAATTGAAAACATTAACCAAAATAAAGAAAATTTATTAATATAAAAATTATGAGAAATGAATAAAAAATGTTTAAATTAAATATAATTTAAATAAATAAGTAATATTAAATATAAAAAATATAAAAATATATAAAATTAATAAATTTTAAAAATAAAAATTAATAAATATATTTAATTTCATATAAATATGATGAACTTACAATAAATTAAAAATTATACAATAATAAATTATACTAGTTATATATATAATGTTAAAAAGAATTGTACATAAATAATTTTTGTAGGTAAATATAATATATTATTAGGAATATAAAACTATATACAATTCATATAATATAATCTTATTGTAATTCCTATATTAAATAACTAATGATAATTGCTAATATAGAAAAGTTCTAATATTAATTAATATTTTTGGTTAAAAAAGAATAATTCAAAATTATATAATAATATATAATAATAATAATAATAATATTGTATATAATATAAATCTTTATAATTATAAATTTTATTTAAATTTTATTTTTTATATTTTAAATTTTTTCTTAATTATATAAAAAAATAAATATTTTACGCTTAGTAAAAACGAAAAGTTATATTTATAAATATTTTAACTATATTTTATTTAAATTATAACTTTTAGAAATTAAATATTACTATTGGTTGGAGTGAGTAACTAAAGATGGGGTGAATTGAGTACATAATAAAAATTTCGGTTTAAAATCGATTATTTTGAAATCCACCAATTAAATTAAATACAACCCCCTTTATCAAAATATATCTTATGATATATATCTTAATCCTTCTAAAGATTTATCTAGAGATTCATTAGGTCATGGATGAATAATATATAAAATTATTTAATCTTTTGAAATCAATTTACTTGATCAAAATACTATACGAACAAAAATAAAGATAAACTATCAAAGTGTATATTTTGTTTCTAATAGAAAATCATTTTTAAAGATAAAATAAAATGAAAAAAATTGATGAAAATAGTGGAAAGAATTAATTAAATTGGTTCATTATCAAGTTGAGACTTAGTCCTCCCCACTTGTTGATTACTTGACACCATGCATTTTATAAAATAAACAAGTTGATCCACAACCTAGTTCAGATTTTTTCTAAATTTTACAACTATCTAGGTCACACACAACCTCTTCTACAATAATATGTGGGATAAATAAACACACATGGCACACAAGGACCACTACCCCTATTATCTGTGGAAGTATAGGTAAAAATTAGGATAATGTATCATGTATCATCCAGTTTAGTATAAGAGATCGTCTATATATATGAAATTGAGTATAACAGACACAGCTTGAAATGTAAGATGATAAATAGAACCGAGAAATACATAAGTTTAGAGTTTATAATTTATCATTATATTTCAATGCATCTTGTGAGTCTTGATTTTATTTCCAGTCTAGCATGAGTCATGTACTCTGAAAAACATTTTGAGAATAGAGTGTCATAGACTCGTTTTCATTTTGATAGGAGGGAAGCAGCTGATAGGTAAGTGACTTTGATTCCTCAGTAGAGTGTTCTAGTGGATATTGTAGTTTGTATCTTTAGATCATGTAATGTTTTTAGTAAACATGATCTCACATATTTCTAACAATCTTATTCATGCATCACATACATAATAGTCATGATGAAGTCTTCATTCTTTCTTAATAGTAATAGTATGATGAATTCCCACGTACATCCAGATATTCTAGTTCCTCATATAGGTTTTCTGACTTCCTCTTCAATGAATTCTATTAAACATTTAAGAAATAATCATTAAAATATAAAATGGAGATAACATCAATAATATATCCACTAGAAATAATTCAAAATAAGTATGATATGAAAACAGTGATAGTTTCTTAGACTGGCGGTGACTAAAGGTCTAATGGTTACTCACTCCAGTGGTGTCTCATACTTAGTCAACATTTCACTATGTTGTTAGTGAGTGGTTGAAGGTGTCTTCTTTTGCCGATAGTTTACGAAGATGGTATGTCATTTTAATGGTGCCTTGGATTTAGCTGATTATTTACTCTAGCAGTGTGTCGTCTGACAATGTCTAAGTCTTAGTGAGATTTCAATCCTGATAGTGTCTCAATTATGAGGGTGTCTCAAATTTTTTTAAAAAACTAACATGATGGTGAATTAGCTCAATTTAAATTCAACCTTGATGATGACTCATCTTCAGCAGTGACTTAATGTCAATAGTGAATCAAACTTTGAAAATTTCATCTGCTATCTAAAAATGAATGATACTCGTATAGAAACATTAAATTCATTGATATCATTAGAATCGTGATTTTATGATAATTAAAATAATGAGTTCAACAATATCCACATTTTTCTTGATAAAAAATCATAGCATCATATGTTAACAATTCATAGTAACAGATAAAAACATACATATTTGAGCCAAAATAAATAAAGAATAAATATATGAGTGATATTAAATGAAAATGAAACATTACAAGTAAAAGAGAGAAATAAATGACATACTAAAATTCCATACTTCCACTTCCCCCCCCCCTTTTGGGATTATAAAAAATTTAGAACTAGAATAATAAAATGAAAGAAAAAATGCATGTAGAATTAAATGAACCATAGAAATAATCCTCAAAGAATGTACAAAAGTGTTTATAAACAATTTATTACAAAATATCCCACAAAAAAAATCTAATTCCAACAACTGACTCAATGTTTTAGGATTAGAAGAGGGGTATGTTGAATCTTTTCCCTTATCCATGTATTTCTCTTGATTTGAGGAAATAGAGGAAGCATGAGGTAGAATATATGGAACAACAAATGATAGTCTATCTATAGTCTGAGGATGATATTCCACTATAACAACGGCCTATATGTGCTTCAAATCTTGAGTAGTAGACATTGAAAAGGCTTCAAAATGGATGAAATAGGAAATAGATAATCTCAAGATACTTCAAGTATAAGAGAATACCAAGGACTAATAGAAACTACTTACTATGAAACAACATCTTTGACATGAACAAGAAGAAAAGGATTCACAAGAATTATAAAATTCTTGATAAATTGGCCACCTATTTCTATAACACTAAAGAAATCACCCTTTTCATCTATAAATCTATTCAAATTAGAAGTCATATCCTTCAACTTCCTTACCTCATCTTTGAATCACTTATTAATAGGAGGTATCCCCAAATTTTCATCCAAGAATTTAAAATTTTCATCTTTTGCATTCTTGGTAAAAATCCTGAAAACATAATATTTAATGGATTTGGTAATAATTTACTTGTTAGATTCACTGTTCTGGAGATAGTTGGTAATCAACATGAGTACATGATCAGAGTTATATCTTATTCTTCAAAAGGTCTCTTGGGACTGATAATCAACACTACCCGGTGCCCTTATTGAGGCAACTCTCAACTTATCTCTAAGAACTGATCCAATCATATCAACAATAATTACTCAAGGAGGAGGAGAAGAAAGAGACGTATCTGATGATTTGTCCTCAAAACATTTAATAGTATCATCCATAGAATCCTTAAAATAATATACCATTTCTTAAATAAAATACATTATGTATTCTAAATCACTAGTTATTTGATTATTCTCACTTTATATATCATAAATATGATGTATCATATTTGGTTTTATGGGGAAACCCACAAACTCAAACAAATTACAGGCATCGTTATCCCTTTACTTTCTCAAGATAGGTGCTTGATTCTTCAAAAATTAATCAAAATCAGATAGTAACTCTCCTTGTGACTGTATCAACTGGTACTGAGGGAATATGAGTAACAAGATTAGGTGCTCTAACTGAGGAAAGTTTTGGTAATAGCCCATCAAAATCAACTTGATATGTCATAGATCCCTTAGGAACTCCTTAATTCCAATCCACAGGTCCACCATCCTATGGTGACCACCTTACAGTTATTTATAACCTTCCCCATTCTTCCATCATATGGTTATCCCATCGGTCTGAAATAGTAGTAATTGACATTTCATCAGTAGACCACACAATTGTAAATAACAAAACAATATAAACAACCATAACAAGGGTATTAGTGGATGTCTTAACACTTCATGTATTAAGAACCATTTCAAAAATATACTTTTTAGAACTATAAGGATCTACTTCCCTCTTCTCAATAATTATTTTAACAACAAAATTATATTCATCTTCAATATGACAATCAGCTAAAAGATTATGAGAAACCATAACACCAAACTAATCAGTAACACCTAATTCAAAAGAAGAAATTTATTTTTTATTTATTTTTACCACATTTTGTTCCACAACAACTATAACTCCCATTTTCTTAGCCATTGAAGAATCATACATATTCTAATAACCACCGACTAAACTTGCTTCAGTTCCTTCAGAAGCCTTGTCCTCTTGAAGAAATTACAAAGATAGAGATTTATCCCCCTCAACTAGTGCATCATTCTTCATAAGATAAGGATCCATATATAATTCACTTATTCTAATTATTCAATATGACTTATTAGGGTCATATTTTAAATCATCATTATCAATTCCACTCCCATTTTTATCAACTACATTGGCACTACCAATTTTATTTGAATTACCATTTCCATCTTCTTAATTGTTTTCTTCCTCCTCATTGTCATCATCCACATATGCTTTAGTGTATTTAGAAGTCTTATAATTCTCCTCTCAAGATACCAGAGTTTCTTAGTCATCAATTTTTACTAATATTTTTCCTTTTGGTAGTCTCTTTGGTGGGATAGGAGCTCCAAATGTAACCGGAGGTGATAAATATGTGTCACTTACTTCATCTAAATAAAGATCCTTTTCCACTTATTCCATTACAACACACTCTTATTCTTCATCAGAATATTCTACAACCTCATCAATATCTATACTGTGATAAAAAAATCCCTTAGTTTGGTAGGATGATCCATGGGATTGAACTCATCATATAACTTCTCACTATCACCAACCCACTATCTTTTCAAGGGGTTCTAACTAATCTTTATTATTTAATAGATAACTCTCAAAATATAGAATCCACCATAGTCAACAAATATTTATTCATCCTTAATAACTAGAGTCTTGGACTTTATCATTGTAGAAATCAACATTGGGTATATAATGAAATTAGATCGGTATAACGGTTTTATCATCTCACACATGTAGACCATGAGATATCAACATAAATTTATAATGTGTTTTTCATCAATTTGATAAATATTTGAAAAATATTGATAACTCATTATGGATAAATCAACCTTTCTTGTGTACAAAACATGTTGAATGAACATGAACAACAACCTAAATTGTCTATTCATCTCAGAGGAAACATGCCTTCCGGTTATTCTATCTCCTACCAGTTATAATAAATACTCTTCATAGAAAATCATCTCATTATCTTCATTAATGGTACCTTGTTAATACTCATAAATTCGATTGTGTGGAACACCCAGACGCTCATCCAATCTCCTTGAAGAAACACCTATTTGGTGTCCTCTGACATGACTTTTTATCCAATCACCACCATCATGATCAAATAAAAACTCCAAATGCAGGTAAAACTAGTATACTAATTTCAGATAAAATGGTTGCACATTTGAGGATAAATACTATAGCCATACTTTTTCTTGATGAACATTTTGAAAAATTAACTTACTAGATAGTATCCACTTTTATTCCACTTATCTTTCGACTAGAAAATCTCTATTTTCATTCATAGGGATTACATATCCTACAGTAGTTGGCACACTTGACTTACTCTTCTTCTTCTTAGTAGGTCTCTATTCATCACGTGAAGATACTAAATCACAATTCATTCTCGACAGTCAAACATGTTCAGAAAGCTTGGTCATGTTTTAGAATAAGGTTTGAAAGTTGAGAGGTCATGTTGGGCTCAAGAGTGAAAGGTGATGTGCTCGAGGTGTGTTTGAAATAGTTATCGATCAATTTTTATCATCTTGGATTTTAGGTATTCTGAAATCGAATTAATACATGAAATATTAATCAAAATACGAGGAATAACATGTATAATGTTACAATAAATAACATAAACTAGAAAATAAAATGATGGTTCAAAATATTGAGAAATAGATAAAAAATTGCAAAGGCACGAAATAGAAATGACATGACAAGAAATGTTGTGATAACCCAATGGTGTGTCACCACAATTTCTATCATTCACAATGGTATGAAAACCCAATGGTGTGTCTTCCAAAATGGGTTTTCAACCATAATGGTGTGTCAAACCCAATGGTGGGTCCACTATAATAGTGTGTCAACCAAAAAGGCGTGTCACAAAAAATTAAAATGAGTCAAAAATTAATCATTCATAACTCATGTTTGATATAGTTCAATCTCTCAGATTTCGTAGTATTAGTAAAAATATCATCTAACTGATGTTCTATGCCAATTAAATCAGGAGTGATATCCTCTTCTTGAAATTAGTTTCTCAAAAAGTGATGTTTTATATCAACATACTTCATTCTAGAATGTGAAATAAGATTATTGGAAATAATAATAGAACATGTGTTTTCATGGTTTATGGGGACATGAGAGAGATGAAACTCATTTTCTAGTTGAGTGTGTTTCATCCAAAAAATGTTTTCATGAAAACTATCTTTAAATATTTATTCATCTTTAGCTGTAGAAAATGAAAGATTTTTTTTCTTACTAATCCATGAAACTAGACACCTGCTTAAAAAGAAACATTTTCTAGATGTTCTTTTATTTTCTAATTGCATCCCCCAAAATCAGTATCAGAATAACTTATTTAAAAAATTTAAATTTGTATATAGTATAACAATCTTATGTTGTTTGTATATTTGAGGCATTTGAAAATTATTTTGACAACACTTATGTGATACTCTTTAGGTTGTTCTTGAAAATGAGCACACATACAAGAACTAAACATAATATCTATTTGGATACCATTCAATTAGATAAGACTACCAATCATACCTTTGAAACTAGTTTGAAATACTTATTTACCAAATTCATCAAGACCTCGTTTGCAAGAGGTACTCATAGGGGTATCACTAATCATAGTTTTATCAAACATAAAATGTTTTAATATATCTTTTTTAATATTTAAATTGATTTAAAATAATTCCTTCTTTATTTTGAATGATATAAAATCTATAAATTTTTATTCCAGTTGTTAAACTCATTTCAGATTCATTTTGTATAATTTTTGAAAAATCTCTAGATAAAGAGTTTCATTAAGATCCAAAATCAATATCTTAAAAATATATTTGTACTATTAAAACACCTTTTGAAAATATTTTTATATAAAAAATATTAGGTTCAGTTGTACCTTCTGAAAATCCTTTAGAAATAATAAAATTGTTGAGCCTATCATACCAAGATCAAAGATCTTAATTTAAACCAAATAAAGCATTTGTTAAATTGAAAAGATTATTTGGAAATGAGTATTTTGGAAATCATGGGGTTATTTAATAAAAAAAACCCAATTATAAAACCATTTATGAATACACTCTTTACATTCTTTGGATAATTCATGAAATATAGATGTGATACATAATAAAAAAGGATTCTTATGGACTTGATTCTAGATACAGGTGACAAAATTTACTCATAGTCAATTCCTTCAACTTGATTATAACCTTATGAAACCATTCTAGACTTTTTTCAAAGAATAGTCCAGGACTCATCATCTATGTTTGTGAACACATAGTTAGTTCCAATAGTCAAGGTGTAGTTGGGTCTATCAACATGTTCCCACATTGTGTTTCTCTCAAACTGATTTAATTCTTATTTCATTGCTATTACCCAGAATTCATCATTAATGGATTCATTTATGTTGTTAGGATCAAAATGATACAATAATTCTTGATTTTAAATATGTTATATATGAGAATATCTATTTTTTGTTCTTCTATTTAGGTCTCATAAAATAGAATCTAAATGATGGAACTTAATGGTTTTAGCATATCCAGAAGAAGATGGACTAGATACATTAGGTTCTATAGGTTCAAATGTTTTTGGTAATTCTTCAGAACTAGAGGATTTTTCTAGGTGTTTAATAGTATAATATAAAGGTTTGCATATTATGTTTAAATAATAAAAATAATCTTCATGGTTTTCTATAGAGTTATTAGGCTCATATGGATCAATTTCATCAAATTTTAAATTCATTTATTCTTCCAACATTTTTTAATTTTTATTAAAAATTATATTAGTTTTTCTAGAGGTTAAATAACCCAGGAAAACTCCTCCATCAATTTTTGGAAAAAAACCTCAAAATTATCCTTACTTTTAAGACTAAAAAATTTGAAACAGAAAACACTAAAGTAATTAACCTTAGAGTTCCTATTATTCCACATCTCATAAGTTGAATTCTTAAGGATATTACTTGTTAAAAATATATTGATTATATAAGAGGATATATTGACAGATTCTACCTAAAACTATATATAGGTATATCAGGCACATTCAACATGCTCTGGGATATCTCTTTTAAAATTATATTACACATCAATAAAACTCCAGTCTACAGAGGGGTCCTAGAAGTATATAATTTATGAGGGTCTCCATTTGTGAGAAAAATTATTCAAAATCAAGATTTTCAAATTCAAAACCATGGTCAATTCCTCTTATAATTTAAATTAAACTTTGTGTTGATTTTCTTTTTGATAGGGGTTACAGACTTTATCAGTAGGGAACTCATGATTACGCAAATCACTGAATACTTAATTCTCAGTTAGCTTTATAATTGAGTGAAGATTAAATGTCCTAGTATTCTATGTCAAACCAAAGATTCTTTTCAAAAGGAACTTACACATGAAACATATTGATAATTCAATGAATTTAGATCACCATCATATATATTATCATCAATCAAAGAAGTTAATACTAAATCATTTTTAGAGTCAAAAACATTTCATAAATAATTCTCACATTTTATATAAAATATATTATCCCATAACTAATAAATACAATGAAGGTTATATTTTAAACCATAAAAAAATATCACTTTATAAATTAAAACTAAAATATTGTTACCTATTTGACCTAGGTCGTTGATCATTCCTTTTACATCATCACCAAAGGTGGCTTAACCACCATCAAACATAATAATTCTATTTAACCATGAATAATCTCATGCCATATTCCTTGAAAAACCATTGTCCATCTCCCATATACTTTTATAGGAGGTATTCTAACTATTTTTCTACAAAATAGATTTTAAGTAAGGAATGATTTTGGTACCCATGTCTATTTGGGTATAGAAATGTTAGAAATTAGAGATTTGGGATCCCACAATTTATGATGGGTTTCCTATATACAGATTGTAAGCTTTTGAAAAAAAACTTTGTTTGGGACTTTATAAGAATTATTTACATAAGAAATTTCATATATAGATTTTGGATCAATTTTTTTTACAATTCTTCTCTGTCCAAGATCATATCATATTCCAATTACATACTTTGGTGAATCTTGATTAAATAAAATATGAGTAAGATTTCTTCTACCATTAATAAAATTTTCTTGGAATTTGTTTAATTTCCCATTAGAATTTTTGATTTTGGTATTCTATTTGAGAAGGTGATCATTTTTCTCCTTTTCAATAGATAGTTCCGATTTTAAATTTGGAGATAAATAATAATATCTTTTAATATAATTATATTTATCTTTATGATCATTAATGGTATTCTATAAAATGTTGTAGTATTAAAATAATTCCTCATTTGACATATTATAATTATCATTATGTTCATTGTGGCAATCATTAGAAATATGAATGGGAAAAATATTAGAAATAGTGGGTAAGGAAGATATCTCACTGACTTTAGTCATGAAACACATATTTTCTTTATTCAGTTTATCCTCATGTGAGAATCAGAGTCACTAGATCTATCTTGTAATGTATTCCATGTTTCCTTCTTTTAATTTTTGTATCTTCTGTCATTATCCTCATTTGTATTTTTATACTTCGTCTTTGGAAAATCATATTTTATGTTTCCTTTCCTTTTAAACTCATAGCAGACAACTTATTTTGAATTATAATAATTAATTCAATCCTCCTTACAATTTTCTATATTGTCATAAATTCATTTATAGTTTGGTTTTATGATGAAATTTTTCTTCACATTAAACTTCTTAAATATTCTACCCTGATAATCTATTTCCTCATTACTATCAGGAGGGGATTCACTATCACTTTAACTGATAGTTTCATCTTTCTCTTTTACTTTTTCCTTTTCTTTTGGTATAGATACAGAAGTTTTTAATGCTAATGATTTTATTTTAGGATCCTCCTCTTATTCATGGTTTAACTTTAATTCCTCATTTTACATCATCATTTTTTAATCAACCCTTTTATAGTAAAATTACTTATATCACTTCATACAGAAATTTAAACCGAGAAGCCTCTCCATCTTTCATGTAGACATCTTAATTGTCGCGTGATTTGATACTTGTCTAATATAGGTTTTCTGAGTGTGATCATAGTGTTGAAAATTTCATTAATATTAAGATACATATCATTCATGGTTTCATCAGGATTCATCCTAAAATTATCATCCTTAATAGTATAAGTATTAATCCCCATCCTTTTAACTGTTAATTTTTTCATAGGAAATAGACAGAGTCTCAAATCTCATAAGCAGTTTTACATGAAGATATTCTATTAAACTCTTCATATCCCAGTGAACAGTAAAGGGAATTCATGTATTTATGGTTATTATTGTAAGATAACATTATTTCATCATCCCAAGTACTTTTTACAATATCAGGTATATCATATTCATCATCTATATTAGACCAAATATCAAAACACATTATTTTTATATTCATTATCATCTTAACATTCCTTTTAAAATTTTGTTACC
This sequence comes from Viscum album, assembly GCA_963277665.1. NCBI lineage: Eukaryota > Viridiplantae > Streptophyta > Magnoliopsida > Santalales > Viscaceae > Viscum > Viscum album. Next base: position 2,081,669,185 of record OY728141.1, on the reverse strand, counting down.
ATTAAAGAAAGGATTTCATTTTTTGTAGAACCTTCTTGATAAATATAAATTTAAAGAACTCAATTTAGAAATGACATTTTTAAATTATTTAAATAAAACTAAAATCACAATTGAAAATGGTTTGAAAAACATTAATACCATAGAAAATAAAATTCTTTTGATACCAAATGTTGTCCAAAGTAAATATCTCAATAGGGGTTTAATTGAGTATGCAATAAAAATTTCTACAAAATATTAATTATTTTTAAATCCCCAATTTAATTCAAATATAGTCCAATTTATCGAAATATGTACTATGATATAAATCATGATCTTTCTAAAGATTTATAAGGTATTGGATTAATACTATATGACAATATTTAATCCTTTAAACATAATTTACTTGATCAAAATATAATATTAACACAAATATTGATAAATTTTCAAAGTATATATTTTTTTATAGTTAAAAAAATTATTATTAAAGAAGACATAAAATAAAAACAATTAATGAAAATATTAGAAAGATTGAATATAAGATGTTCAGTACCAAGTCAATATTTTTTAACCTCCACTTGTTGATCTCCTGCCACCAAGCAGTTTATATAAAATAAATAAGTTGATTCAAAACCTTGATTAGGTTTTTACAACTATTTAAAACTTTCCAGGTCACACAAGACCTCTTCCACAGTTATACATGGGAGAAATAAAAACACAAGACACATAGGGTCCTCTACCACTGTAATCCATGGTAGTAAAAGTAAAAATAATTCAAGGATATCATGTATATTCTTGTTTAGTACATGAAAAAGAGTGTGTGTATAAAATAGAGTATAGAACACACTACTCAATATGTAAAAATGATAAACAGAATAGAGAAATCTAAAAGTGTAGAGTCTATAAATTGTTGGTCTATAAAAATGAAGCTTGTGACACTTGATATGATTTTCATTGTAGTTTGTGTACGGTTATCTAGAAAAACTTCTCAAGTATAGAGTTTCATAGATTATTTTTCTTTTTGAAAGGTGTAAATTCGTTGATGTGTAAGTGCTTTAGATTCCTTAATCATGTGTTATTTTGGATATTTCAATTTAGTTATTCATCTCAAAGAGTGTGTTTAGTAAGCACGATAACTCATCTTACTAAATATTGTCATCATGAATCATGTAAAAATAGACGCGATGAATTCTAATTTCTTTAATAACTATAGGGGAAGGAAAAATGTCCACATGAATCCAGATATTATACATCATCGTACAACATGATTGACATCATCATCAAAGCATTTTGTGTGATATTTAAGAAACAATCACCAATATAGAAAATGTCATTAACTTGAATTATATAACTGCTATAAATAATTCATAATAAGTAAGTTAAAAAATAAATTTAAGTATATTAGATTGGTGGTGATTCACACTCATATTTATCAAAGAGATGAAGGTAGAACGGTCCTTGTAGTCTAGCTTGGGTTGCCGAATCCACTGAGACCTAAGAAGATACCAAAGATGCACAACCTTTAAGATGGATTTTTTTCTATGAAGTGGCCAACTTGGTTTTTATTTTAGATGGTTTTAATTAACACTAAGAATCCTAAGTGAATTAAATTTAATGAAAATGGGTTTATCTTAGGATTATGCTCGGGGTGGATATAATGAATTTTACTTCTTTATACAATTTTGGTCTTATTATTTCTTAATGAATCCATTCATCAAAATAAAACTACCTTTATCATTTTCTAGTTTGATGCTAAATGAACTCAATTAATAATATACTACTCATTTAGAGAACCAAATTCAAGATCTCTCGAAGGTATATGGTTATTTTAGTACTTGGATTTAGCTTCCTCACACAATGTGAAGATGAAGAGTGTAAATAACTGAAGAATGGAATTCTTAAATTAGTTAACCAATTGACCACAATTAGTTCATAAAATAACATTAAATCTTGATTTTTCATCTTCCTAATATCATCTTATTAAATTTTTAGCCCCCCATTGATGGTATACTCTCAATGGTTGGCGGAAGATGGCTTACAAGAATTGGATTAAAGAAATTAAAACCACAGAAATAATGAGCACTCCTTCGTGTATGTGAATGAAATTCACAAATATATGTGAACTAATTCACCACAACGCAGAGATATCACTGTGTTTTGTGATTATAGATTTTTAATGAATTAAATGGGAATAATATAAGAGAAATATATTTATTAAGAACATAAAAATACAAAAATAAACATACATGGAAATTGAAAACATCACAAAGGAACTTTGGCATAATAACATTACATTAAAAAGAAGATATGTCCCTTCCCCCTCACCAAAAATGCCTTAAAAAAGAAATTATGAAGCCTTAGGCCGAGAATCAATAAATTTATGCCCAATTATTAAATTAATTTAGGCCTTAGGGTGGTGGAAAGTAGTGGATAAAAATCGATTCCCTCCTTTGACCCGAAGTGGAAGCGATCTTTCATCCAATGAACAGACGCGTCAAAATTACCTTCTATATGGCCACATTAGAGTGATCCATAGATAAGGAAAATGGATCTCCGTCTGTATCCTAACTGCCTGTAACATTTGGGCCCATTTGGAGTTGTGTATCGGGCGTTATGGCCGATTTAGTGGGATAACATTCCGGGCCGCAGATTCTGGCCCAGATTTTGATATTCTATTTGGGCCGCCTTAATTGCTATCATGGAGGCCTAATTAGAATTGGATACGGCATAATGATTTGTTCCTATATATGTATTCTAGCATCCCACAAAATTTGGGCATCATTGGGAGTTTATTCTGGGCCCCACATTCTCATCAATGGGATGGTGTCCAATCTTTATTCTCTAAATTGTTTTCATTCATATCCAAATATCCCCATCATCCTTTATGAATCCTCCATTGATCCCTGAATGAAAAATGTTCATATTGAAGTTTAGATACATTTCAAAAAATATCAAAAAAATATTGAAAATTAAATTCCTTAAAATCATATGAATCATTGGGCCTAAATTGGTGTACATTAGGCATGAACTGTACAAATAAAGAGAATGGATGTTCAAAATTAGAATCCACTAACCCAGGACCATAAGATCAAAAATGAACATTTAATAACATTAAAATATAATTAAGATATGTTTTTTAATGGATAATCACACCCCCAACTTGAGATTTTCTAGTCCCTTAGAAAAATGTATCTAAACAATATGAAATTCGAATTCCCTTTTCCAAAAACATTTTAATACAAAATGATAACAAAAAACCCTTATACCAAACAATCATGAAACCCATCAAAATATTTTAATAAAATATTGTTTCATAATAAGATCACAATCCCAATCTCATTCTTTTTTTCAAATTCATTTCCACATTTCATCCAATACCAATTAAGTATGAGGATATGTTGTGTATCACAATAGACATGGGGGTTCATATTTTTTAATGGGGGAAATAAAGGAAGTGATAGATGGAATCACATTTCAATATTAAGATGAGAATTCAGTTTTTTTTCAATATTTATATGGTAATTGAAATTTTACTAAACAGAGTCATACCATGTAGCGAGACTTTGCTGATGACTCCCAGGATCAAAGACCTTAGGGCACCAAGTGAATCCCACATACTCAGGCATAATCTCGAGTTACATCCATAAAAAACAAAGTCAAATTACCACAAATAGAGATAAAATTACTAACTATGGGCTAGAAAACTGTGGAGTCACGATCCCCAAGTGCCAAAAGCCTCGTATTAGGTCATTTCATTGCTCTATGCGCAATTTTTTTTTGATTTTTTTTTAATTTTTTTTAATTTTTTTGAATACTCATATTAAAACTATAATGATTACCAAACCTATGCTATTTATTTGGGGGACCCCATGAAATCAAACAAATACACCATTATCCAAAGGATGTGCATTGTGATATTTTTTTGTTTTGATGAAAATATAAACGATGAAATATCACATAGACAACTACACTTTCCAAAATCTATACTCATGAAATTATACACTGATTAAAATCAGAATCGGAGAATACTAAATTATTTGATATTCAATTTCATAGTTTTCAATGTTTATTATCATGTTCAAAAGTTAAAGGAAATTTTCTTTTCATTTACACACATTTTTTTCAAATCATTTTTTTCACACAAAAGAATTTTTTTTTTATTTCATCTCCCCCCAACTAAAATAACATTGTCCTAGTGTTTGATAAAAATAAAATTTAGGAGTAGTAGCAGATAAGGGAAGTTTCAGAAGGAAATTGAAATATGAGGATTATGGAATGAAGTCACCCGGTGGTTGAAGTTGATGTTCTTGTTGCTCCAATTTAGTCCTTTGATATCCATGTCACTTGTAGAGTTACCTAGTGGAAAAAAGAAAAAACAAACAAATATATATATATATATATATATATTTATAAGTAAAATATATGTATATACATAAAAATTATATAATAAGGAAGCACAATAAGCCATCGGGAAGTGGTAAGTGCACGCCCCTGTCTCCCTTCAGTCCCAGGTTCGATTCCCCGCAGCTTCGCCGGTTGTGACGAGGTTTGAACCACAACCTACGATGTGTCCTTTATTTATTATTATATATATATATTAACCTAAAATCACATAAAATAAAATAAAATAAACTGACGATACATTGTCTTCTTTTTAAATTTATGGGTAAGGTATTACTCAAGGATCACACCATGTGACACAGATGAATATGACGCTCCCCTTTCGTACCCATACATACTCATATTTGAAGAACATGTCAACTGTCTATTTTTTTAAATATCAAAATTATTCATTAATCCAATTTAAAAAAAAAGATGATTCGCAAAGATGAAAACCACGTGTTCCCTCTCGTGCAACGCTTTGGTTTAATGTTTCTAGCTCGACTTAAACCATCAATTATTTAAGTATTTTACTCATCTAAGGTTGGTTCACACATGTTTTCATCAACTTCAGTTTTTTGAATGGTTAAATTAATGGTTTGACTCTATGACCATTAAATTTAATGGTTTGACCATTGGTGGGATCTTGAATTTCTACAGCCCGATGGGGGTACACTATATGCACTATGTATAGACCTGACCATATAGACCTCAACTTTCCCAGGTGTAAATGAAGTTTAGAACAATACAGAAGAATTGGTTTACCCGGTACAATGTGTTTGGTATTAATATTTATAGATTGTTAGGCCTCTACATTAGCTTTATTGATCCTTGAATTTTCATATGCCTCTATCCAAAGTTCCTCACGTTTATTGAGATATAATTTCCTTCTTTTGTTTTGGCCAATGAGAGGTAAAAATTCATTTTCTTAATTTCCAAAAAGGCCTTATGTTCAATCTCCATTGGAAAATGTCATGCTTTACCATAAACCAACCTATATGAGGACATTTTTAAAATGGTTTTATATGAGTTTTGATAGGCCCAAAGAGAATCTAAGAGTTTGTTTGATCAATATTTCCTAGATGGATTAACAGTTTTCTCAAGAATTTGTTTAATTTCTCGATTAGATAACTTAGCTTGACCATTGGTCTATGGGTGGTAAGCAGTATACATTTAGTGAGAAATTCCATACTTTTCCATGAGTGCTGAGAATGGATGATTGGAAAAATGAGTTCCACGATCACTAATGATCGCCCTAGGAATTCCAAATCAAGAGAAGATTTTGTCCTTGAGAAATATAATCACAGATTGATAATCATTGTATTATTTAGGAATGGAATCAACCCATTTGGAGACATAATCAGTATCTAAAATAATTTAAAGATATCCCCTAGAGTTTGGAAAGGGACCCATGAAATCAATTCCCCAATAGTCAAATATTTCAACCACTAAGATGGGAGTGAGTGGAATTTGATTCCTTTTTATGGTAGACCCAACTTCATGACACCTAGGAAATCATTGACAAAATGTGTAGAAGTCCCTTGAAAGGGTGGTCTAGAAGAGACAACACTAAAGAACCTTAGCAGAAGTTTTCTTAGAGGAAAAGTGACCTCCACATTCCTCACTATGAAAGACTTTAAGGATGGACTCTTGTTCAGATTCTAGGACACACCTCCTAATGACTTGGTCAGGGGAGAACTTATAGAGGTATGAATCCTCAAACATATAGTTCCTAACATTAGAAAGGAATTTTCTTCAAGATTGAGTCCCTAAGAAATATGGAATGACTTCTGTAAATAAGAATTTGGTTATGTCAGCATACCAAGGGAAGTCACTCACAGAGTATAAATGTTCATCAGGGAATGAATCAGATAAAGAAAGGTGATTTGAGTTTTCTTTGAATTCCATCCAAGAGAGGTGATCATCTACAAAATTTTCAACACCCTTTTATCCTTGATTTTGAGGTCAAATTCTTGTAAGAGAAGGACCCACCTAATCAGTCTATCCTTAGAATATTATTTTTGGAAGAGTTATTTTAGTGCAGAATGGTCAGTGAAAATATTGATGGGGGATCCTAAGAGGTTGGAGATAAAATTTTCTAAGGAAAACAAAATAGGAAGTAAATCCTTATCAGTGGTGGTGTAGTTTATTTTTGCATCATTTAAATATTTTCTTGCATAAGCTATGTCACATGGATTTTTCTCACACAGTTGTCCTAATACTACTCCTACATCAAAGTCACTCGCATCACAAATGAGATCAAAAGGAAGCTTCTAATTTGGAGACTGCATGATAGGTGGAGAGATAAGAACCGACTTGAGTGTAGAGAATGATTCCTCGCAGCATTTTGTCCATAAAAATAGATAATATTTCACCATTGGAGCACAAAGTGGTTTATAAATATAGAAAAAATTCCTAATTAACCTTCTATAAAAACTAGCATGTCCTAAGAAATACCTCACTTCTTTAACATTTTTAGGTGATGGAAGGTGAAAAATGATGTAAACCTTGGCTTTATCAACATCAATCCCCCTACTTAAGTCTAGATGGCCTAGAACTAGTCCATCTTTAACCATGAAATGGAATTTTTTCTAGTTTAGGACCAGATTGTTTTCTTCACATATTGATAAGACTCTCTTCACATTCCTCAGACATCCCTCAAATGTATCCCCAAACATAGAGAAGTCATCCATGAAAACCTCTAGAAAATACCCTACCATGTGTAAGTATATTCCCATCATGCACCACTGGAAGGTTCCATGGGAATTTCATAACCCGAAGGGCATGTGTTTGAAGGAAAATGTGCCAAATGGACAGGTGAAAGTAGTCTTCCCTTGATCCTCTAGGGATACCTCATTCTAATTGTACCCCGAGTACCCATCTAAGAAACATTAGAAGGTGTGACCTGCCACTCTCTCAAGGACGTGGTCAATGAATGGTAAGGGGAAATGGTCCTTCTTGGTAAATGAGTTTAGCTTCCTATATTCGATGCAGACTCTACAGCCACTACTCACCCTATTTGGAATAATCTCTCCATCCTTATTGGTTATCACTGTGATTCCTGCCTTCTTGGGAACCACTTGGATTGGGCTCACCCACTCACTCTCAACTATAGGATAGACGATACCAGCTTTTAACAATTTCATAAGTTCCTTCCTTACTACCTCTATGAGATTACGATTGAGTCTCCATTAAGGTTGATGACTTGGCTTTAAATCAGATTCTAGAATAATCCTATGAGTCCCGATTAGTGGGATAATCCCATGAATATCAGACAGGGTCTAACTAATGGATTTCTTATGTTTTATAAGGACATCTATAATCATCCTCTCATGATTGAATTCAAGAGAAGAATAAATGACAATATGATGTGTTTTATTGTCCCCTAGGATGGAATACTTGAGTGCAGTAGTAAGTTCCTTCAATTCAAGACCAGGTCCATTCAGAATTTATACAGATGATTGGGAAATTGGATCAATATTGATTTTGTTTCCTAGAATTATAGATATAATCTAATCCCCATGTGTAGAAGTTTCATCTACAAGATTGGTTTGATAAGATTTAGGGAAGGAATTTTTATTGGTCTCTATGTAAGTGATTTCTTGAAAGGTTTCACTGATTGTTGGACCTAAGACTTCATCATAAGAGTAATTTGAAAATGATTCAAGACAAGGAGATAATATTACTTCATGTCAACTAAGGAAATCAATATCATCCTGACTTAAACAACCATAAAATATTCCTTGATGTTATATGGATTCATTATCAATACTTCCCATCATGTTTACTTCATGAATGTCCTCATCATCCCCTATCTGTGAGTCTTCATTATAGATGTTCAGGTCTAGACTCATGTTTCCAAATGTGATGGTCATGTTAACATTTTAGACTCGGATGACAAAGTTCATTATTTCAAGTAAAGGATGACCAAGGGTGATTGGGGTTTGTTCCTAATTTTATAAGATTGGATGGTTGTCAAGGACAATTAAGTCATCAGGGTAGATGAAGTTCTCAACCTTTACCAGAACATCCTTTAAAATCACCTTTGGAACCCTAATGCTATGATCTGTAAGTTGAAGTGTGACAGATGTGGGTTGGATCTCTTCTAGGCCTAACCGGTAGTACACTGCATATGGGATGATATTGGCACTAGAACCTAGGTCACACAAGGCCTTGGCAAATTTTATCTCTCTTAGTTCAACATTGATGTTAGGGCAACTCGAGTCTTTCAACTTAGGAGGAATGCTTCCTTGAATGGTGGTACTCACATTTTTCGCCAAAAGGACTTGGTTTTTATATGAATATTTTATTATAAAAGTGCATAATTCCTTAAGGTACATTGAGTAGGCATGTATGGTTTGGATTACATCAAGAAGGGGAATGTTCCACTTGACTTGTGACAAGATTAATCTTAATGTTTCACTCAATTCATGCTTGTTTTCCCCCTCATGCATTGAGGAAATGGTGCAGGTTGTGGGGTTGTTTGTTGCAGAGTTGTTTCTTTGACAATGTTATCGTGTTTTCTAGTTTGATCATTTAGTTCATTTGAATTTTCATCCATGTTTGAACCTTCATATGGGTTCTGAATTAGTTTTTCAGGTTTCTCAATTGATTTCCCACTTCTTAAAATAGTCACGGCCTTTAGTTGTTCATGAGTTGTTTGAGTACAACTTGATTATCCCACTAATGTTGAGGATGGTACCACCTGAGTTGGCATGGGTGCCTTTCCAGTTTTTATGGTTTGAATATCTTGTTTAAGTGAAGAGAATTTTGAGTTAATTTTGTCCATTTGTTTACACAGTTGTTCTAGTATTCTTTGTGTAACATTTTGGGTTGGTGCTTGAAAAGATTGGTATATCCCAGAGGGATATTTTGGAGGTGGGATGGTTTTTTGAAAATGTGCTGGTGGCTATCGGTATTGGATAGGTTGGGTTTTGATCTAGTTATGGTTTTTGTAGTTATGATGGGGGTAAGGATTTTGTCCCTGTGGTTGGCTAGGTTGTTGGTTATCATTCCAGATGAAGCCTGGGTGGTCCTTATACATTCGGTTGAAGGTGTTCTGGTATTGAGGCTTTTGAAAGTTCAAGGCATTTACATCTTCTAGGGGTATTCATAAGAGAACATCCTTGATTGATGAAATGTTTGGTAAGTAGTCTCTCTTATGGTCATGTTTGTCAAAAATTGTGCAAATGGGGTCTACAGTTTGGATTTCATGTACTTTTCTATGGTCTACCTCTTCAACCACCCTAGAGAGTGCTGTGAGTTTAGCCCTAAGGATTTATTCCTCTATAAGTATATGAATTCCATTAGTTCTTTGTGGATTTTCAGAATAAGGTGAAGCTCCCCATGTTTTTTTTGTTCGGAAATTCTTTCTAGATACTCGTAAGCATCATTTGGGGCTTTGTTTTTAAAGGATCCATTACACATCATGTTAATGAATTGTTTTTTCCCCGGGCCCAACCCTTCATAAAAAATTCTCACTTGTTCAGGTATAGAAAAACCATGTTGTGGAACCATGTTTATGGTGTCTTCGAACCTCTCCCATGTTTCATAGAATGAGTCTCCCTCTTTTTCAAAAAAAATTGGATGCTCTTTTTAAGTGAATTTTTTTTATGGTGGGGAAAGTATTTTTTTGTAGAATTATCTTTGTAATTGGTCCCAAGAGTTGATTGATGATGGTCTCAAATTTTTTAGCCAATTTTTAGCTTGATCCATTAATGAAAAAGGAAAGATCCTCATCTTAGCTGATTCTAGTTTATGTGGGGAACACATGGTTTCTACAATGTCATTGAACTCCTTAATGAGAAGGTAGGGCATCTCAGACTCCATTCCATGGAATGGGGGAAGGTGGTTTAGAAATGGGGTTTAAAGATGTAGGTTGAATATCCTATGTAATTGTGTCTAATTCATGAGTGGGAATTGGTCCAAGAAGGTGTGTGGTGGTCATTCATGGTTTGATCAACTGCATTCTCCATGTTTGGGGCTGCCTCATTTGGATTTCCATTTTGGTTTCCACCCAGGTTTATGAGTTGGTGTCTTTGAAGACCTTCCATTAAAATGGGCTAAATTTTTTACTCTGGAGTATCAAGAAGATTATGATCTAGTGGAAACAATCACCTACGTTCACTTGACTCCCCTATCCTAGTAATTTCCACCCTAACTAGTCTGTTTGAATTATTGCGGGTGTAGGCGGACATGCGCCAAAAGAGAAAAAACGAGAAAGGGACAAGATAATAGATCTTGTGTGAGAATAGAAGAATGGGGATGATGAAAGAAGGTTTTGGTCTAAGGTACTTACTTGGTCCATGGAAATGACGCCAAAATTTGATCCATGCTCAAATTTACCCAAGATATGAAGGTAGAACGGTCCTTGTAGTCTAGCTTGGGTTGTCGAATCCACTAAGACCTAAGAAGATACCTATGATGCACAACCTATGAGATGGATTTTTGGATATGAAGTGGATTTTTTTATTTTATATGGTTTTAAAGAACACTAATAAACCTATTTGAATTCAATTTAATCAAAATGGGTTGCTCGAGGTGGATTGAATGAATTTTACTTCTTTATACAATTTTGGTTTTATTAATTCTTGATGAATCCATTATTCAAAATAACACTACCTTAGTCATTTTTTGGGTTGATGGTAAATACACACAATTACTAATCCCCTACACACTTAGAGAACCAAATTCATGATCTTTCCAATGTATATGGTGATTTTAGTACATGGATTTAGCTTCCTCAAACATAGTGAAGATGAAGAGTGAAAATAACTGAAGAATGGAAGTCTTAAATTAGTTAACCAATTAACAAAAATTAGTTTATAAAATAACATTAAATCCATCATTTTCATCTACCTAATATCATCCCATTAATTTTTTATCCCTCCATTGATGGTATACCCTCAATGGTAGGTGGAATATGGCTTACAAGAATTGGATTTAAGAAATTAAAACTGCGGAAATAATGAGCACTCCTCCGTGTATGTGAATGAAATTAACACCTATGTGTGAACTAATTAACCACAAAATAGATATATCACTATGAATTGTGATTATATAGTTTTAATGAATGAAATGGGAAGAATATAATAAGAAATATATTTATTAAGAACATAGAAATACAAATAGAAACTTACATGGAAATTGGAAACATCACAAAGGAATTTTGGCATAATAACATTATATCAAAAACAAGAGATGTCCCTTCCCCATCCCCACCACTACCTTAAATAGGTAATTGGTAAGACTTAAGTCAAGCCTCAATAAATTTATGCCCAACTATTAAATTAATTTAGTCCATATGGTGGTGGAAAGTAGTGGATAAAAATTGATTCCCTCATTTGACCTGAAGTGGAGTCCATCTTGCATCCACCAAACAGACACGTCGAAATGTTCATATAGATGGCTGAATTAGAGTGGTCCATAGAATAATAAAATGGAGCTCCGTCAATCTCCAAACTTCCTATAAATTCAGGACCAATTGGAGTTGAGAATAGGGAGTTATGGCCGATTTAGTGGGATAACAATCTAGGCCGCAGATTCTGGACCAGATTTTGATATTCTATTTGGGCCACCTTAAGTTCCATCATAGAGGCCGAATTAACAATGGATCCTGCAGAATTATTTGTTCCTCTATATTTATTCTATCATCCCATGAAATTTGGGTCTCATTGGGCCTGTATTGGGGGCCCCACATTTTCATATGTGGGCTGGTGTTCAATCTTCCTTCTCTAGAATTGTTTCCATTCATCTCCAAATATCTCCATCATCCTTTATGAATCATTCATTGATCCCTGAATAAATAATGTTCATATTAAAATTTAGATACATTTTAAAAAATATCAAGTCAAAATATGAAAAATTATATTCCTTAAAATCATATGAATCATTGGGCCTAAATTGGTGTACATTAGGCATGAAGTGCACAAATGATGAGAATGAATTTTCAAAATTAAAATCCAATAACTCGGGACCATAAGATCAAAAATGAACATTTAATACCATTAAAATGTAATTAACATATTTTTTTTATTGGATAATCAGGTGGTGACTCAAGGTCTGATGGTGTCTCGCTCTGGTGGTGTCTCGTAATTATCCAAATTTCCACTATTCTAGCGATGATTGGATGATGGTGTCTCACTATAATAGTAGGTTAGGCTAACAGTAGTTCAGTATCATGGTGTCTCATACATATCTGATTTTTGACACTAGTGGTGTGTCATCTAACAGTGTCTCAGACATAGTGATATTTTGGTGTTGACGATGTCTTATATTTAGAAATATTTCCAAGCTGATGATGTCTTACACATTATATTGTCTCATACACTGTCAAAAATATAACTGGATAGTGTCTTATATCACTAGTTATTCATCATTGGAGGTGACTCATCTTAATCTATGAATTAATCTCAATAGTGACTCATACATAGATAATTTCATCACATGTCTCTAAATGAAGGATTCTTACAGAAAAAATGAAATTCATTAATATTATTAGAATCATGATTTTTTATGATTAAAACAATGAGTTCAAAAATTAAAAACACACACACACACATATATATCAATGAATTAATTAAAATAACATATGTATATATAATTTCATTACATACATTTGAATAACATTAGTTATTGTTGTTAATTATACATCTGCATATATACATATGCATGAAAGGACATTCACCTATATACGAATATATAATCATTTACATACTAACACATACCTACACATACATGAATATAAATACATACATATATACATACAAACATACATACAAATGTTTATACATACATAATGATGAATCATCATCTATTACCCAACTATTCACAACCTGAGCTAGTTCTAATTTTTTTTAATGGCATTCATAATTACCAAGGGATGGATATATATACCACGACATCAGGAACTACCATTGGTAATGATTTATCCACAAAGAAGATGTAGCATGATGATAATTATGTATATAATATTCAAATTTTAAAGGATTTCAACAATGGGAAATATTCAACTATAAGGGCGAAACAGGTTTCATAATCCCTAAAACATCCAAAGGTACACAAATACTATAAAGACCATACTCCATGTTACAAGAAATAACATGTAGTGAATCAAACCCTGCTATAAAAAATCTACTTCAACCCTGATGCACCATTCCCTAACCCTAATTAGATAAATAAGGTCTATATACGCCCAAATGTTCTAGTATGGTATGAGAAAATGAGCCATGTTAGATCCAACAAAGTGTTTCCTAACAAAACAATATAAAATTAACCAATAATACTCATGTAACCAAAGATAATTCATTACATAAAATTTTAAATTGTTCTATTTGAAACATATGAAATCACCCCTTTCCACATTTTGTAAAACAGAAAAAAATTAAAATCAGTTTTCAAAGAATTTTTATATATAATCCACACACACATTTCAATGATTAAAAAATGTAGAACATTCCCTTAATTAAACATGAATTTGGAGTTAGTGAGTATCCATATACTAATACTGTTATTTATAGGACACCTTGTGTTCATAATACCCTAGTAGAACAGGAAAAGGGGGTAATAGTTCACTCTAGAGAGTCCTTCCATTCAAAAAATGAGGCTATCTATTGCACACATTACCCTGTAAGAATAAGTCTTGTGGGTAAGAGATTATCCATATGGAAGGAACCATGCCTCATCATTGATCATATTTTTGTTTACATTATCAAGATCATTCAATATTAATTTCATCTTTGACACTATATTTACCATAGTTTAAAACAATTTTATTTAAAACATCATTGGAGAAATTAGTTTTCATAAACATTACCAAAAAACATATTTCCTTTTTCATTCATATAAAAACATTTAGAAATTTATTTTCATGATAAATCCATAAATAGTTACTGCAAAAATTTTGGAAACCCAATTTAAGGGACACACAAATAAAGATTATATAATAAATACACTTCATAAAACTCAGTACATTGAATCTCTATGATTATCAAATCTCACATGGATACCACAAGCCCTGATGATAAGAAGAAAAAATGAACTGTGTGGGGAAAATAAGTCAAAAAATCCCGATCTTAAATCTCTAAATCTCCAACATCTAAAACTAGATAATCAATAAGAAATTCATACCACCACAATTCCTAAACAACGAAAAAAAGGGATTGATGATTCAAAAGGAAAAAAAATAAATTCAACAATAGATTATAAAGTAATACCACTAAACATCTTGTTCTAAAAAAATATCATTATTTAATTTACAATCCATATAGAAAAATAAGAGGGATAAATGGATGAAGGGGATTTGTGGTCAAAATTGATATTATCTTAATAAGAGAAGTCAATGAATTAGATCGAAACATAGATCAATAAATTAATTGATTTTAGAGATCCAAATAAATACCAAGAGAGACATTATATTATAATAGATCAAATATTAATCAAGGGTTGTGTATTATGAAGTTCAATAGTGGTTTATGTGGTATAAAAATACAACAATATCATTATTTATCTTGCATAGAACAATTTCACTGGTGAGCAAGAGGCCACTGTTGAGATTTTATTACTATTGATAGACCTACTAGTAGTCTTATAGAGGAACTATATCTAGATGGATGTTATAGAATATTTTTATATATTCTATCAGGCCCACTAGCCTGTCGGTGTCCCTCATCGACTAGACAATGGACCACTTTCTTCTCAACAACTTATAAGGTTAGGTATTGATACCAATGATTCTACATGACACACCCCTAACCCATCATAAAAAATAAACAAATTTGAATGTAGTAATAAATTATGAATAACAGAGTAAAAAATAATCATGTAAATAGTAGCTCCTCTAAACAATGATGAGATGTTACAATTCACCCTATCAGATTACTTTCTCTCCCAAGATAGAATGTTTGAAGATGGAAGACCCGTAAAAAGATAAATCCAATTCCCCCACATAATATAATCCCTCATTTCATTAGACTAAAAATTTATATAAATAATGATCTCAATAGATTACATAACATGTTACATCATGCATTAAATGAACTGCGATATATAATAAAAATATTATTAAAATGTGTCTGTAAAAATATAATCATTAATCTATAAATGTTAATAGGAACCCCAAAATTTTAAAAAATATTATCAATTTTTAAATATAATTCAGATTTATTGAATAATTAATATTATATAAGTACTCAATTTTTAGTGAAGTTATTTTATATTTCAAAAATATTAATAATTCAAATGTGGGTTTTTTTCAGTTAGTGGGAACACATTATAATGAGACAAAAAAATTTATAAATTTAATTTAATGAAAATTACATCATTTTTAAAATTATCATTTCAATATTATAATAGGATTAATATGAGTTATTTTTTTATAATGATTTATTTTATCAGAAATTGTGAAAAATATAAAAAAATTTACATCTTTTAGCTTAGAATTGTTTTCGAAAATGATAGATAAGATAAACTCTCATACAAAAAAACTATTTTTTATTGTGGGGATTCCCCTGAAGAGGAAGTGAATAATGTGATAGACAATTTGATTCCTAACTCTCAAGATCCAAATAGAAAAGAGATGATAGTCACAGATAATGACCGAAAAAGCGATTCAACTGTTGTTAATGTCTCTACTTCTGGAAACAAGCATTAATATGGGGATTATATCTTCTCAGAATATGAAAATTTCAATGATGTAGATACTTATAGAAATGGAGAATATGATAACCTTTAGACCCAAATTAAAGAAAAGGATAATTAATTAATGGCTGAACAAGTCAATGTAGAAAAAATACATAAAAAGGTTTATCATTAGATTCATTAAGAAATAATGGATGCTTCAGTCAACCAAAATTTTTAAAAAAATTAGATGTTTACTCCCCACTGACTTATAAAATATTTACTATATTATCAAAACCTGATGTGTATAATGATGGTTTCCAACTTGCTTCCTACAAGAAGAAAAGGTCTCAGAGTGATCCCCAAGTGGTTTTTGAGAAGACAACTGATGAGGCTTAATATCAGGAGACTCTTTCTCAGACTGGATCAATAGAGGTTAAGAGGAGGATAACATAAAGGAGAACCTCTCCTGAAAGAACCGCAAAGAGGAAGGTGGATAGCTATGAATCTGACAGCACCGATGTTAAGGCCCTATATGTAAAGATTAATTCTATTCCTCCAAGTGGAGGGAGATATAGTGGTCGAGGGTGTGGACATGGATGATCTATTGGTGAAAAGAATGAAATTCAAGTGGAAGAAATAAAATTAAGTGAAAGATTGTGGAAACAGTTAGGTAGCTAACATTTTTTCTTTGGTCAATTTTCTTTGTATTATCATGATTTATTTAGTTCCTATGTTTTGTTTTCTTATTTCCAATAAAAGATTCATTTCCTCTATTATATTTTCTTTTTAAATAAAATAATGTGAATAGTCTAAACATTTACATTAATGGAATATTTTGTTAAATGATATTTTATGAAATGATATAAAATTCATAAAAATTTTTTATTGAGCCATGAGAATTTTATATGGACTGTAAAATCAAAAAAAAAATCATATATGGATCACTTTAACATTTCAGATAAATTTATTTACCTATTAAGAGTAATTTTTTTTGATATTTTGGTATTCCTTAAAAGGTTTAATAGGGTATAATATTAAGATATAAGTGTTAAAAAATATTCTAAACTTTTCTAGGTATTGTTTTATGAGAGGATTTCAAATATAAATCATCCAAAATTTTAAATATTTTGACGTTATTCTACTTTAATAATAAATATAATTCATTCTATTTATATCTTCTTTTCAATTCCATGTGTTTCCTTCACTTCACCATAAAACGATACACCCCTCCTCTCTAACCCACACTGACATAAGCCACCAAGGATAATCATTACATTCCAAAACATATTCTGAAAAATAAAATCCATGTTTTAGTGGGTTTTTCACTTTAAGATAACATTCCTTTGGCCCTTATGGAGCAATCTAAATTAGGCTAATAAAAAAGAATGTAATATTTTTAACAAATCATTTTTATTTTACTCTACCCTCATATTAATCCAAAAATTCCTTCCAAACAATGCAAATATTATAAAATATGTGTCTACCAAATACATTTATGTTATTATTTTAATGTTTAAACATTATTCAACTATTATATCAATAAAATTATAAGTTAATGTATCACTCGTGCATACATGTTGATAACGACATCCATGAAGTGAAACATCTTAATTTTTTATAACCACCTCTCATGGATTTTTATAATGAATGATTTAATAAATATATATATGATATTTTTTATTTAAATAATATTTTTTTAATTATAAAATATTATTCATATTCCTTTCTGTATTTTTAATTTAAAATGAGAATTACGTTGATGTATACATATGATCTAATATATCCCTGAACAGTGTCATTGATTTTTCTATATCAATCATCTATGGAAAATTTTAAAAATGTATGTAATAGATATGTATTATATTTATATCATGATTAATATCATGGATATTATATAGAAATCATCAATATGTAAGGACTATAACATCTGAATCAAATAATACATTAAAAATGAAACATTTATCACCCAGAATAGAGATTTTAATAAGTAATTGTTAATTAACAGGTGATAACCTATTTTAAGAATACTATTTATATTATTATAATTATATATATGATTATTTTATGGAAGTAAAATACATTAAAATTTATTATACATGAGGTTAGAGTGCTTATGAATCACATCAGATAAATGGTAAGGGTTCTGTATCTCAATATTCTCCATTGAGACATGTTTGATTGTATGAACCTATTTTGATTTGTGAGAAGTTTATACTACCCATTTAACATGCTATATAATTTATTCTTATTAATTAATGGTATTGAATTTTAAAATAAAAATTATTTCATCACAATTGTTTTGGATTAAATGTTACCAAAGTGGTTAGGTTTATCACCACAATTTTATTTCATTGGGACATATGTCGAGTTATATTGATATCTTATTGTATGATGTTTATCTAATACCCCTATGATATGTTTTATCATTAATATCATTATTCCCATCGTATTTATAGTTTTTTTATGTTATTTCTTTCATGGGGGTTACGCTTCAAAAGTTACCAAGTGGTAAAGTGTATATGTTACAATTCATTTTTACTAGGATTGTTTATTCTTAAATTTATGAAGATGAAAATATATGATCTATATATAAAATTTTAATTTTTTTATAATACTATAATTATTTAGATATATTACATTATTCGTTTCATTATATACTCATGAGATTAAAAGAATGTTTTTATGCAAAATCGACCTTGTTTTTTCTCTTTGGTTGGGAACTATTTTTTTAAAGGTCCAAAACTTCTTTAAATTGTTTTCTATATTATTTCTAAAATTAACCCCTTATTTTATAAAGTATTTTTATGTATTGTTAACAGTCTATTTTTTTAAAAGAATTTTTTTTCATACATGTTAATTTTGATTTTTTTTGACAAAAATGTGAAAAGAATCATTATTTTAACAAAGATTACATGAAAATAATTTCCCAACATCATGAACACCCAATTAAATTGAGAAAAATTTATAATTTTATATTCCTATTTTAAAATAAAATTTTTCCTTACGTTTTATTATTTTTATTATTTTAAATATGTTTTTTTGGAAGGTGGTGCCTCAATCAAAGACCAAGACACAATTTATTCAATTGAAAGAATGAAATAACATAAGTCTGAAAGAGGGTATTTTATTATAATCCTTTTCATAAAGAGGGATATGATCGACTGATAGATCATTTATCCAAGTAATTCCCTGGTTGATTCCCTTATTGTCAGGACCGTTAGCAACCATGTTCAATTTAGGGAAGGCATGAGTTACAATGTATATGATCTACATAAGTGAATCAATACATCTCATCTAGTGGGTAATAAGAGGCCTTGAAAGGTGAACCATACCATTCTAGATAGCTTGGAAAATACTAGTTGAGTCACTTTTAATCCAAATGTTATTCTAGCCTATTATTTGACAATGCAGACCGCAAGAATCACAACCATCATTTCCGCTACTAAAGTAGAGGCGACATTGCAACTGCCGAAGAAGCATCCTTGAAAATGGACAAGGAAGTCTCTGAATACAGAACCACAGCCTGCGGGTCCTGGGATTCCTTTTTAAGCTCCATAAACATTAATTTTGATCCATCCTGGGAGATGAGCTTGCCAGATCACCTCAAGGGTGTTCCTCAGTTGTCTGTAGAGTTCATCGATCCTATGTCGATGAAGGATCACATAGTCTCCAATAGTGTTGTCACAATAGGATTTCTAAATCGAGACTACATCTCTAATGGTGATGAGAATCCACATCCTACCTAAATGAAGATTGAATGAGAAGTTTTTGTGAATAATAGCATTTCAATCATACCATTTCACATGAAGGATCTCAGCAATGGCTTTTAAGAAGAAGCTCTTCATTTGTTTTGAAGTTTCAAGCTTCACACAACGTTTTAATTGTGAGGAAATAGAGTCAAGTAATATTCATCTTCAATCAAACATGTCAGTAATATAAATCCATAGAGATGAAGCCATAACAGAAGACAAAAAAATATGGTTAGTATCCTCTCTATGATGGTGAAAAAAGTGGCACTTAGAGTATAGTTGGATACAAAAAGATTGAAGAGAAACCTCGAAAAAATACGGTTGTGAGAAATGTGCCAAACAAGATTGAGTCTTGAGGGTTTAATCCATAGTTTGTCAAATGGTTTCAAACAAGCAAATCTAGAGCCTGAAATTTTGAAATTATGGTTGTAAAAACATTATGAGTCAAGAACACAGTTGTGGGAGAAAGCATGGATAAAAGGGGAGCACCAGTCCAGTTTTCTATTCAAAAAATCATGGAAAATCTGAGATAACCATTCATCTAGAGTAATTCATAATATTGGAAAAATATTTTCTAGTGGCTGGATTGATCAGAGAGTTTACATAGCTCAAATTACCCTTCTTGAGCTTTATGAGGAATATTTCTTTGAGAAAATCAATGGAATCAGAGTTATTATTAAATAATCTCTAAGTGAGTCTGGTTGAAGAGATTCATTAAAGAGCATGAGATTTTTAATTCCAAGACCACCCTTCTCAAGAGGTTTTCTTCAGGTAGACCAAGGTATGGTAACAAGCATCCTTTCAAGAATGCGGCCAGTCCAAACAATGTTTTTGATATAAAAATTAATTTTCTTAAGAAGACTAGTAGTCCATTTATAGACCATCAGCAAGTAAAACAATTTAGAGACAATCATAGACTTCACCAACCCAATACTACCTGCCATGAAAAGGGATTTACCTTTCCAAGAGGATATTTGATTGATAACCTAGTCAACAACACCATTTAAGAACATGTATTTCGGTCTTCCCCAAAAGATGGGAACTCCCATATAGGTGACGAGGAAGGATCCTTCTTTGATTTCTAAGTTATTGGTAATGGTATATTTTCTACTAAGATAGAATATTTTCCCTAAGAACACAAAATATTTTTCCAGCTAATAGTTTGACTAGAAACACTTCGTAATGAGACAAGGAATTTTTTAAATTTTGAATATTTCTTTTGTCGCCATTTAAGAAAAGAATTATGTCATCTGCATATAGAAGATTAGTAAGAACCTTGACGTTTCTGGCTTCCTGAATGGGTTTGATTTTGGTTTGGTCAACTAGGTGAGTGGGCAATCTTCTAAGATAATCATCTGTAATAGAAAAGAGAATGGAAGATAAGGGATCACCTTGTCTAATTCTTTTGGTGCATTTAATGTAGCATTTTGGGGATCCATTAACAAGGATGGAAATAGAGGGAGAATTAAATAAGGATATTATCTTACTTATAAAAGTATCATTAAAACCATAACACTTAAGAATATTTAAAATGATTCTCCAATCAATGGTATCAAATGCTTTCCGGATGTCAAGTTTAATAGAAATTTTTCCTATTATGGACACTTTATTAAAGGAATTGGTGCATTCTGAGGCAAGAAAATGTAGTCTTGTATGGATCTACCTTTGATAAAACCTAATTGATTCCAATATATAATTGTATTACATATGTGAGAAAGTTTGTAACTAATAATCTTAGTAATAATTTTTTAAAGAAATTTAATGAGAGAAATATGTTGAAATATATGAATTTCATAGGGGTTATCCACTTTTGGGATTAGGGTATGATTTTGATCATTAATACCATGATGTAGAAAACTCTATGAAAAAAACTATTTTACAAGTTTACAAACATCAATGCGGATAGTCTCCTAGTATTTTTGAAAGAAACCATTATTGAAACCATCGGGGCCTGGGGCACTCTCATGGTTGAGACTAAAGGCGGTGTCTTTGATTTCATGATCAAGCGGTATGTTCAAAAGAAAGTGATTTTCATCAGCATGAACCATAATAGTAATTTCCTTAGGGAGGAGGTATTTGTTAACATTTGGATCATTGAAAATATTGAAAAAATAAGAGACCACATGATTAGAAATGACCACCTTAGAATAAAGTAGAATGTAATTATCCTTAAGGATAGAGAGAAGTTAGCATACTTTTCTAAATCTTTAAATGGAATTATTGACCTTAGTTTTTCTGTCACCATTTGAAAGATACATAGTTTTGAAAACTTTTTTATGAATTTTTTCCTTAAGAACTAGGGTAGAATTAAGTTTTACATAGATTATTATTTCATTTTTAGGATCAAAAGAGAAACCAGAGATAGTGTTGATATTTAGAATTTGATTAAGTTCATTCTCAAGGTTGGAGATGTCCCTTTCCATTTGTTTTGATTTCACCCGACACCAATTTTTTAGACACCGTTTAAGATATTTTAGCTTAGTGGGACTGGAAAAATCATCCGAGTGGTGATTCATAGACTCCCATCATTTTGTTATGAGATTTGAAAATTCCATGTCAACAGAACAAACATAATTCTACCTGAATGGAATAATGGCCTTAGTTTTTTTTGGAAGAAATTCTAATAAGGATGGGGTGATGGTATGAGTTAAGTTAAGTTAAAGTCATGCTAGAGATAGTGTCCCAATAATCTAGATCTGGGATATTCGGGAAGGCCCTATAAATTTTGTTCTCTATGACCCTGTTGTAGTGTCTTCTATACCACGTAAATTGAGCACCCGGGAGATTAATTTATATAATTTTATAATCTTCAACATAAACTCTAAATTCTCTTGAGGAAATATGTGAGTGTGTAGGACCAATTTTTTCATTGATACAATGAATAACATTAAAATCGCCTATCACAAACCAGGGGTCTTGAATGGTGTTAGATAATTAAAAAACATCATGCCCGAGAGGTCTTCGGTCTTGATATCTATTATTGGAATACACCATTGTACAAAAACAATGTTAGAAATCAATGGAAAAATCACAAGTAAACATTTGTTGAGAGAATTTCTAGAAATTAACATTTTTTAAATAAGCATGATAAAATATCCAGAGGGAATCAGTACTAGTATCGTTTTTTCAAGAACATAGAAAGAAATAACCATAAGCACAAAGATGCATAAAATTTATAGAAAAGATGATTTTTGGTTAGGAAATAGAAAATATTTTAGGATTATGATTCAAAATAAGTCTTTTAAGCACAATGACCATGTCAGGGTTTGCAATTCTCTAACACTTTCAAAATAGAAGATCCATGAAAACTTGGATTTGGAGAAAGCTCCCCCTTTTTTCTTTTTGGATCCAACCGATCCTTTCTTCCTCTTTGATCTTATAAGATTTTGAGAAGAGGTTGGACTAGATTTATTCTCCTGATTACTCATAAGAAACACATAATAAATATTAGAAGCACTTGTATTTCCAACAAACTTAGTAATAACAGGTGGTTTAATAATAATGGGAGTGGTCATAGGGTCATCCCTTGAGTCTTTGGGTGAATCTAATACCTGAGTAATAATGGGAAACACAGGGGAGAGCTGTGTGCCAAGTGAAACTATAGAATTAATGGGTATTGTACTCATATCGAAGTTGTTGTTTAGGGAAATCATCCCAGTTTTTATGCATGATATTATTGTGAACATTTCCACAGGGGTCTCAATAATTGAAACTATTTCAACTGAAGGATTCATATGTGTAATCTCTAGGAGGACCCGAGCAACAGGTTTCATTTGAGGCTGTCCAGTTTCATCGATGACTTCATTACCAGTTCAGGCTGTATGTGGCACTACTATCTGTCCATCATTAGACGAGTGATCCAGATGTATAGTCTATCCCTTCTCTAGTGGTAGTGAGTTATCAGCATGGGCATTTCCATTTGGATTCAGCTTAGAGTTCACTGAAGTTTCAAGAGCCACCAGTTTCTTCTTAGAGGTGGTGTCCTCATTGGCCTCCAATATTGGAGCATGATTCCCACTAGGTGTCATCTAGGGCTATCCAGCTTCACCAAAGGCAAGCCAACTTGGGTCCTCAGAAAAAACAAGCCGATGCTCTTTACAAGAATCCAAAATCATCTTCTCGATTTCTTCTAGGATAAAAAGATCAAAATTGGCATATTCGTCTTCTTGAACCTATTCATCCCAGGTGATACCCGAACTTTCCCCTAGAAAATTTGATTTCATAACCCATATTTCAGATCTATTTCTAGCTGGTACGGGATTTTTAGAAGTATAAACCTTATATTTCTTATTCCTTCTAATTTCAGACCACCCGTCATCCTTCGGTTGTGAAACTTGGATCATCACAACTCCACATTTCACCAATTAATGTCCAATGATTTTTCAGAGTTCGCAATATGGTGGAATATGTTCACATTCCACTTGAATTTATATTTTGTAGTCATTCACTTTGAAAACAATCAATTCTGGTAATTTTTAAGCAATGTCATCTTCTATCATAACCCTAGCGTTCAATCCAATCTCAACGTTTAGTGTTCGTTGATAGATTTTGAGTGGGGTACCAATGCACGAAGAAATGTTGTTTATGATCTTCAGATTCCAGAAATAACTATCTGAGCCCGTGGAGACATACCCAGATCTAACCCTTGGTATTCCTTGATGTATGTGGATTGAAAGAGCAGTCACATTCAGTGATTTGAAGACCTCTAGGCTTTAGCTGAAGGTTTCCTATCTTTCAGAACTGATCAAATTTGTCCTCAGATCTAAGAAGCATATTAAAGTAACCATTTCCTAATGGCACTAGCTTCTAGTCAGAGATACCCCATTAATGAGAAATCCTCATTTTGATATCGGAGTTCGACCCGGGTTTCTCCCCATTGATATATGAAATACAACCCATAATCGAAAACTTACATAAAATCGATCACTGATGAAGTGCCTCAGGGCCGGTTTCAACTGCGAATCTACCATCATCAAGTTTTCCCACTAAGGATATGATCATATGATAAAATTACTTTTCATTCCCTATATATTTTACTATTTTGATTGTGAAATATTTATGAAACCCATTTTTATTTTCACAAGTCATTTTTTGATGAAATGAAAAATAATTTCATGTTATTTATGGAATAAAAACTTAATGGATTATGATTATGTTATGGGCAGGGATAATATATCCCACCAATGAATTGCATAAATATTAAAGATTTTTTATCTTAAATGGGTATATTAGAGGTTATCCCCAGACTAAAGGATGGTGCAGTTGAGGTTATCTAATTATTTATGAACGTACACTTGTGGTTAGCCTAATTCTAATAAATCACTCAATTATAAGCCTTTAGATATGATTTAAATGATTAGGACAATGGAATAATTTATTCCTCCGATCTATGACATGATATAATACAACTGTTATGGTTTCATGGCTCTCTTTTTTATTCTATTATGACCCATGTCTTATAAAATACCAAGAAATATTCCAAGAATCATATTTTTGATCTATGAATTGTTGGGTATGATTTTAAAATGGTAAGCTCTTATTATGAAATGCTTATTATCACATTAATATTAAAAATGATCATTGATTTATATCTCATATTTTTAACATTATTTATTATATATGATCACCCTTTATTATGTTTCCCTTTCCCTCGGATATGATGAATGTTTTTATGTATGATATATTTAAGAAGGGTGGTAGTTACAAAGAATATAGTTGGAGTTGACGTAGATCATTTTTGAACTAGGTGTTTATGTATTAGTGTTTACAGGGATACTAAACCATTATGGTTTTAATACAGATCATAATGATATATAATTAATTTTCATTTAATAATATGTAATATTTATGTATGTAATGTTTGGGACAACAATTCTAGTTTCAGTGCAAGGTTTGGTCATTTTTTAAAATGAGGATGAGAAATATTTAGTCAAAAACCCTTGGAACAAAAAATATATAAGATAAAATCCTATGTTATTGTAAATAAAGAAGTGAAAGTTTCATTAAAAATACATCCTTGTTTTGAAACTTCCAAGTACATGTGACTGTGACACATATAAACCTAAGGGTAAAAATTATGAGTGGGGTTTAATTGGTACTAACTCTATCATCATTGATGCACAGTGAGTGTAAATGTGAATACACACCTAGATAGACACTCGTTTCAATTTTCTTGTTTTATTTAACATTTCACTTATAAACCATTATAATGGATTTTAATAGATAATTACCATGTATGATGTTGGTTAATATTAAGGTGTCACTAATTTAAAATAAATTATATTGGTTTAGATGCCTATTAAATATTTTTCTTGATTATATGATTATTCAAAATTATTATTTTTTCCTAAACTATTATTTTGTTTTACTAAATTATTTGAAATAGTAGGAATCATGTTGACACTAAATTATATAGATGATTTAATGAGTGTCCTATTGAGAAAAAAAAATGAAATGGTTGATGAAATACTAAACCATATGGTTTTTCCTAACCATCTATCTCAATATATTATTAGAATCTTCAACGTAGGTGAGTTTCCAAATGAGTCAAACAAGAGAGAAATATTGTTCATGAATACCATGTAGGATATGTGATTCAACTTACTACATGTCATGAGTGTAGGATGAACAAAGGGAAATATAATAAAGGAAAAGTAAGATGGTTTGTTTGAAGAATATAAATACATAGAGAATGTAATTTCAAGGGAAAATGAAAAGTTCAATATAGGGAAATAAAGTTCATCATAAGGTACCATTTACATTTTATTGACTTAGTTATTGCGAATTTGAGAATTATTTGAGACAATTCCATATTCAAAGGTCTAACTCTTAAACCAAGAATGGCCCTATGTTATTTCAATATTTTATGTCAAATTATTATAGTATTTATTTTTTTAGTATTTCATAATTATTGTTTATAATTTTTCATCCATGATGTTCTAGTTGTAAGATTGATGAGACATCTATGGATACTTCTACAATATATTTTCATTAATAATTTTTAAGGAAACATTGAATGGTACCGATATCCTAGAAAATTGATTTAGTGGTAAGGTAATATTTATTTAAAAAACATGATTAATGGGTAGAAAACACATCATATAATTTTCATGATGAGATAATAATGTTTAGATGGGATAAGTATTTAATTTATATTGATCATTTTAATTGGATATTATTGTGGTGTTGAAATTAATTAGTGATTTTATGAAAGTGTTATTTATGTTATTGTTCATGAATTGTATTACATGTTTGGATTTATAGAATGTATTGGATAGTATGTGATTTTATTTTAGAAGAAAAGGGTATATTATATTTTTATAAGCTTATATGTTTTCATTGAGCTTTTCTAGTGATCCATGTTATTAAAATGTTTTTGGAGGATATATGCTCAATATATTCATAAGTTATGTTTTTGACATTATAAACCACATTACGTTTTTGGGTTTTAAAGTTATGTCCAAATTGTAACTTTTTATGTTATTCTATTTTTTTTAAATATTTGTTGAGCATACTCGGAGGATTTTTGAAACATTCCCATTCCTGCAATGAATCAAATAGTTCTTTTGGTATTATTATTTAAAATATTGTTATTGATAATTAAACTTATTTTTTATTCATAATACTTACCCTGGCATGTTTTTACCTCATTTTGTTCCTATAACTCAATAGAGAGAGGAGGAATTTTTTTCATAATTTAATTGATCTTCGATTCTTTTATAAATCTAATTTAGTGCCTTGGGAATGAAAATGTATATTTTTCATTCATCATTGAATCATGGGATGAAATTAGTAGGAATCCAATTAAACCATGCATCCTATGGGTAAAATTAAATTTATAGACTTAATGAAACCAATATAGTATATTTTTTCGTATTCCACGTTAAAATAATTCCTTAACTCTAACATAAAGTATATTGATAATGAAAATATGTTCCATTTTAGAGTTATTTATGATGAATTTATGTTTATACTCTCACCTTATTTATTTATAGTTCTTTTCTGGTCTACTTTATCATAACTTTGTTCTCTATTACACTATATTATTCATGGGAATTTATAATTCTCATCAATAAAAATATTTTAACATTCAAAAAATTCACTCCCTATACAGAAAATAGATTATGTTTTATTTCTAAAATACGTTATGTTTCAAACCTTCCTTATCCTATGAATGATTTATTATCCCTTTGTATGATGTAAATTTTAATGAAATGAATTTTATTATATTCCACAATTTATTACCATAATTAATATATAAAGGGTGATGTTTTTTATGGGGAGATAATGTAACACCATGGAACTTTATTTTAACAGAATAATAATCTCTATAGATTTCTCAATAAGAAACACAGAGATTTAGGCGATCTATAATATACTATAAAAATATTGTTTCAATATTACCATTATTAACTACTCATTAAATTAGATAAATTAATAGAAATAATCTCCTTAGGAAAATTATTTATAATGTTTTTATACACTTAATTTCTTTTATTAATTCATAACAATTAATTCATCCATTTTCAGTAATGTAATTTTATGTTTCCAAAATATAATTTCCTCAAAAATGTTTTTTATTAAATATTATATAGACCTTATAATTAATTAATAAAATTTTAGGATAAAATTTGAAATAATTAATATCAATTTTTAACATAGCATGTATATATTATATTTCAGTAAATTTCTATGATTTTTTTAACTGAATTATTTTTCAATGAATAGTGATGAATACTAATTTTTGTAAATGTGTAATTTTTTTTTATTAAATATATTAATTTAAATGTCCCAATATTTTTAAAAAATTTATCAAAATGTATCTTAAGTACCTTTAAATTATATATAATCTAATTAATCACATAAAAATCAACATTATACTTATATTTTGTATATTTTCATTTTTGGATTAAAATGCATTATTTTAAAAATTATTCTTCATTCCATTTTATAAATTTATAATAATATTTTTTTCATTCCACCTATTAAAATTGAATAGTGAAAAATGGATTCCATATATGGAATCTAGATTTATAATTTGATATATATTTAATTTTCATCTTCATTCATTAATAATACAA
Source organism: Viscum album (assembly GCA_963277665.1). Classification (NCBI taxonomy): domain Eukaryota; kingdom Viridiplantae; phylum Streptophyta; class Magnoliopsida; order Santalales; family Viscaceae; genus Viscum; species Viscum album. Next base: position 2,081,640,381 of record OY728141.1, on the reverse strand, counting down.
AATGTTGTAAATATTTTTCATCTTCGTAAGGCAAAAACTGGTAAAACGAAGGTTAAAATAATGGGGTAAGGACTATAAAACTAAAAAAACATAAAAATTATCTCCTTTTATAAATTTATTTTTACCTCAAGAATATTATCTTGGACATTTTAGTTATTTATTTCCACAAGGCTTTAATAATTATGTTAATATTATATTAATTAATGAATAAATACAGTACATCACTCTAATATAATAATCCAAATATTTTTTTAAAGGGAGAAAAAGTGTTTTTGTTATGTTAGAATTAATAATTTTAAAAATTCATTGATTATTTGGATCATGTTAATACTTTAATAATTTTATGTGATGGAATAATAAACATAATTATTTTGCAACACCAATATAATGAGTTTTCAAGTAATTCAAAAACATTAACAAATTCTATTAAAATTATTAAAATACATAACATTTATATGAATTATTGTTTTACAATAATTTTTCAAATAATTATAACATATTAGATATGTTTTGAAATTTTAAATTCAAATTCCATTTTTATCTTGTTCCCTTAAAGTTCATACAATGTGAATTGTCCCAAAATTGAATTTAATGGTATCTTATGTTAAATAAAAAATTTTAAAATAGTTTAAAATAATAAAAAAATATCATTGGAAATTGAATTGGTTTATTGTCTATAATGTCATAAATTTTCAAGTTATCGATCAATTATCATTTTCTAGAAAATTTCATGATCCCTAAAGTTTAAAAACATTGATGTTTTATTAATCGTCAAATGGGTTAATGATAAAATAAAGTTATGTGATAAGGTTTTAAAAATAATCTATACAAGTTTAAATTAAATTGGATGAATGTAATATGTATGATACTCATCCTATCATCAAAAAATATAAACTTATTTCACTTTCACATGAAAATGAATTTATAATTTTTAAATCTTTTTTATAATTATATGCATGTAATTTCATTCATTATAAAAGGACAAAGCCCCTCCCATCTTCCTCACAAACTGTTGAGACCCTTACATCAATGAAAACCAAACATATACTATTCTATAAATACTTATCAATGTTATATAGATTATTCTCTTTTTAAAATACCATCCCTTATTTCTTTATAGAGAGATATAAAGGAGGTTCTTTAATGTGAAAGTTATCATCCTAGCTGAACTGTTTCATTTTACTTCTTCTTATGCATCATTAAAATCTATCCTAAACATTACAATATATTAATATTAGTATTTCAAACATACTAATATATTTTTCTGTCAGTGTAATAACATTATTAAACTCATATTTCCTTAAAATATTAAATGAATGTATTGATCATGCTTATGAGGGGACAATCACCTCCATGAAGCAATACAATTCATTTTCCATATCTTCCACACATGAATATTTATAATGATAGATTTAATAAATATATATGATATTTATTAAGTAAATAATGTTCTATAATGACAAAAAACTATTTATCTTCTCTTATGTATTTTTCAAAGATTATGGAAACCACATTTACGCATATATACAAATTACTATCTCTAATAATGTTGTAATTAACTTTTCCAAATATACCTTTTATGGTCAATTATAAATATTTATAGAAATAATATATACATTATATTTATATCATGATTAAAATAATATATATTATGTATCCATGATAAATATTCTAGGACCATAAAAGCTATGTAAAAACATATATGAAAAATAATGTAGCTATCATAAATAATGGTGATTTTCATAATGAATTTTCATTGAATGGGTGATCATATGTTATATATAAAAAATATATTGTATTATAAGATTTTAAATGGTACTATTATAATATTATAACTAATATACATATTTATTATATAGTAATTTAATGTGATTATAAATCATATAGGATATAAGGTAAGGGTTCTTTGTCAAAATATTGTATATAGAGACGTGTTTGATGTTATAAACCTATATATGTATATGAGGTATATATTTTCAGATCCCATATTTTATGGGCGCATCCTACTTTAATATTCTGGTTAAATCCCAATTTTTTTCTATTTTTTCATTTATTTCTCGGTTTTTGAGCCATTGGGCTTGTTAGATTGTTTTATGACAGACCCCATAATCATAATTCACATCCAAAATAGTTCTAGGTAGACCCCATGAACTAAATTAACATCATAAAAAGTTCTTTTTAGAACATAATGAACTTAATTAAAAACCTAAATAGTTATGTTCATAACCCTGGGATTTAATTCACCCCTTAATTGACCTCATTATTTTAATTAACCGCCTAAAAACCCCACAATTTTTTACACCAATTGAATGGACCCCAAGAATTTAATCTAACCTTTAGGTAAAACCAATATATTTAATCCATGTCCTCAATAGACCAGTTGAATTGAATTATCATCTTGAATGGATCCCGTAATTTTAATTCACCCCTTGAATGGACTCCATGAATTGATAAACTAATGATATGAAATAAGTCGACATCATGAAATAGATTCTTTTTGAATTTTTTTACATGGTGATGTTTTATTAATATGGATGAGAATTGATCATTTGACAATAGGAATGGCATATTCATTTGATAAATATACCACACACAACATACTTTTAAACTTTATGTGCAGTATCTTTTGAATATCTCCCATCCTTCAGTCTACTATATCCCTTATAGAAATGGTTTAAAAGATTCCTCTTTGAACTAGAAGCAAGGTACTATTAGTTCTTGATGTTTTGAAAATGGATATTGAATGTAATACTTAATTTTCTTATTATACTTCATTCCCCAATGGTTTTATCTTATGTTTAACCCCATTCCACACTGACTGATCAGGATATAGTTTTGGTGTGTGTTGAAATAACTAATTTATCCTATTTAATGGAAGGAAGATGAATTCTATCACTACCCCGAACACTGAGGATTTAAAACAACTATCCAATTGTTTTGGAGGGTGGTCTATAAATACTCCCTAAATTCATGTTTTGACTCTTTAAGTAAGTGAAATAAGTATGATCATTCTATAATACTATGTCTTCAACCTTAATAATTGGAGAATCCCTATTATAATGATTCGATAATTCTTGAACCTGCCATTGGACCTAAAAAAGGATTGTTGGCTTGGAGACCGGGCATGGGGCCACCTTATTTGTGAGCCTATGCTTGAATTATTGATGGACCATCAAACTTGATTAATTTGAATTTTTCGTAACAATTAAATGATGATAATTGATAATTTGGACCAACCGAATGAATGGTTGTTAATTGGTAATTTAGATGACATATTTTACATGTTTTAGTGTTCCTATGTGTTATATTTTATTGGATTTTTCCTTTTTAGAACTTCTAGTTATGCTAAAATATATTATATATAGGTCTTGTTCCTATTTAGACTATAATTAAAATATAATGGTATTGTTCCTAGTTATGTATAAATGATTATATAAAATTATTGCACCTAGTTATGAATAAATTTTTTTATAAAGGTATTTTTCATGGTAATGTTGAATTCATATACATAGGGATTGTCCTTATAGATGTTTTAATACTTATAGTGCACTTCCTGGTTCACCAGTGATTATTTGTGGTTTAAACACTACGACGGTTATATATATGGTTGTCATGGTACTATGACATTATCAAATGTATTAGGTAATGTGTTAATCAGGGTTTACTAACCCTAAGTGTCACTAGGTAAATCGAGGTTTAGTAAGTTTATTTTATAAGATATATTAATTTATTAAATTAATTAACATATTTATCTCATTATTGCAGGAAATATATGTAAAAAATGGATTCTATTAGATATGGTAGTGATGACCTATTGAGTTTTAATCGCACCAAGTTCATGCTAATATTTGGTTCCAATATAGATTTCAAGGATATAGGTTTGGATATGGAATAGAGACCCTATTGTTTACTATTTCTTGATTGTTGGGTTGCGGTTCAGAGATGGGACCTATGTGGGGATTAAGACCAAGGCTTTTGGACACTTATTTTTTTCATTTTATATATAATACTTTTAACATGTTAATTAGTTTTATTCATACTTTTATTACATAACTCAATTTCTATTTAGAATATTCAATTTATTCATTTTTTCATCTTGGGTTTTCTTTCTAATTATTTATATTGTTTATACTACAATATTTTGATTTATGTTATTATGAAAACTTTATTAAAGAGATTATAGTCCCTACACTATATTAATTAAACCCTCACAATTAATTGAATGACTTTTGTGTATGGGGAGGCATACCTATGGTCACATAAAAACTCCATCCCAGTCACATGATGGACAATCAGGTGTGTTATGTTATAAAGTAGTATTAAATATTGGTTTATTTGTTATTTCATTACTATATGGAATTTTAATAAAGGAGACTAGAAAATGTTAGATCATGGAAATTAGCTCTTTCATAGGAATATTTGACCAGTGTATGAGTGAAAAATTGAGTTCCTAGGGATAATATTTTTTCCTCCTTGATTAATCAACTTGTCTTTTAATGTTACTATTTATTGATATATTACTCATGGTATGGTACAACATGAGATTATTATTCAGGAATCATGATAGTCATGTATAGATATATGTTGATATGAAATGTTTATGTTTGGATAATATCTTTCACAAGTAACAAATCTTCCTCTATAAATGGTGAAATATTAAACCATAAAGTATAACTAATAAGATTAATGGATGAACTATTTTTTTTGAAAATTCACAAGTTAATAAAATTGTAGATTAACTATTAGATATTTTTTCTCTATTGTTTTCACCTATTGAGGAAGAAATTTTTGTTTAACAGGTGTTCAAAGAACTGTTTTGATCTTTTAAATAAAATGACTCAATGTGGTCTTTAGATTGACTGTTATAAGGGTGGAAACTCACACAATCTTAATGCACAAATCGAGAATATCCTATAGTAGTATAGAATAATATTGATGATCATCTCTATGATATATTTTTGACGATAATATGATACATTTAGGGGGAGATTGTTAGAAATGTAACTTTGATTTTTAAGAGGAAAAGAGATTTCTGGATACAACATTTACATATTCTCACTAGGTATTGATTCTACAGGTAGCTAAATTTTGGATTTAGTTAATCTAAAATGTCTTTGACAACCTCAAGACTCATGTAGATAGAAATGTAAAGATTTATGCATACATTCTATGAGGACTAATCATTAATTATTTCAAAATTTTAGAGAAATATGAATAATATTGGGTGTTGTCTTAGAAAGAAATAAAAGTCATGTTCTTGATCCACTTCTATATAGTGATTATAGTTGTAGAGAGAGATCGAGTGATCATTCACCTGACATCTGGAGACATGTTAGTAAAAGACAACTCCAGATGCTTAATTAACATGAATTTTTTTTCTATATCCTAGAAAGTTGATGAGGTCATAAGGGTGAGGTGTTTTATGGTTGTTATTCACTATGATATAAGTTCATAGGTTTAAGTGTTTCATCTAAGAATATTTATAGATTTATGAACTTGCCTCTCATAATAGAAAGAAATATGGGTGACTCCTAGCTATTCTAGTAGGGAGTGGTATATGTTCTTCATCTAGAAGAAGAAAATAAAACTATTGAAGTTACCACCTAGGAAGTAGTTTGCAGAGAATCATGGGAAGAGGAATTCAACCTCAAATTCTCATATTTGAAATGTATTAACTATTTTTTAGGTTTTTCCACAAGAACTGCCAGTTTTCCTATGCCACTATGGACATTGATTATTAAGGTAAGAAAATTCACCCCCATATGTACTTTAGGATTCCATAAAAGTATATTAGTATTATAAGATAAGGATCAAAACAAGTATATTGGAGGTACTTCACTACCCCTCATAAAATAAGTATTCATAATTCCATCATATTTTCAAGAAATGGTAAGGGGTATGCTACCCCTTTATTAGAGCGTTATTAACTTATAGAGGGAGAATGGGGGGGAATACTATATCTCATGAATGAGGGTTGAGTAAACAACATGCTATGCACCAATCGTTAACTAGTTTGGTTGTAGGACCTTCTTCTATCAGTGGTATGATCCTAAAAACATCTACCCTTCCCTTTATATTTTATAATACAAGAGAACCACATTACTTTTTTATCTGCTCAATTTCAAATGGTATGGTTTTATTATTAAAATATAGGATAGAATTATATCCATATAGGCACTGTTGAGAGTGTGATTTAAGGATAACAAATGTTACACAATGTGATCGCTTGAAATTGGTGGCTACTATTTTATTTTGAGGGCTATTTGTGCTGAAAATAAAATTATTCGATATTATTATTAGAATAAATTTTATAGTTATATACCATGAATATATTTTATTAATTGGATTAAATTCACCTTTTTATTTACACATGTTGATAACTATACTCACTTGGTTGACTAGGATGCTCATAATGGTTATGTATGGGAAATTTAGTGTTGATTGGATTGTCTCATGACTCGGATTAAAATAACTATTATAGATAACAGTGGAATGAATAATGATACATTTCATTTACTAGTGTTCTATTTTCATGATTCATTTCATAAAAAAAGCACTCAATGACCACCTAACTGTGAGGCAATGTTCACAATTGAGATATATTATCGAGATAATCTAGGTACTCTCCTTCCATATTGGTTAAAACCAGTAGACCTTCACATGTCTAATGTTATGTTAGAGGATCATAATGAAAAAGGATTCACATGGAATAGTATTTATAATTGAAAATATCCATATATTTTCATAAAAGTTTCATCATACATTTTACTTATTGGTGTACTATCAGATACTAAACTAAATGATGTCTAAGAACTAGTATCCCATTTCATGCAATGATGAACTCTTTGATAAGATAAAATATTCCCATAATGTTTCTGAGATATAATTAAGGTTAGGAAATAATCAGATGAGATTGAGACCATTAAACATTACCTAGACACTATTTATATGTAGATATACATGTATGACATGGTGTTGAAGTCATTTTTCTAATGGATACACCAATATAATTCATTACCTCGATAAAATAGACCATTCATTATTTCATAGATAATATTTTTGTATTTTTTTTTTCTGAAAACAAGGTGTAAACCCATTCTATAGAATATCATTTCCAACATCATGACATCATCATGATTACAACAAAAGATAATCAACATTATTTCAAGAAATCCAATGGAATTTTCTAGAAAGATAAATTCTACTTATTGGGTCGTGGTACTCTATAGATGGTGTGTTAATAGACCTATTGAATTTTTTATCCATAATACAATGGGATCACCCTTTGAATGTGTTTGAAATTCGATGTTTTATGGGTTTTTCTAGTTACTACTGATATTTCATCCAATAAAAATCTCATCAGGAAGAACTGATGTTATGGTATGATGAAGAAAGGGGTGAGGATCATTAGTTCATATTTTTGTGAGATGAATTTTTAGGATCTGTCTAGTGGGCTGACCTCAACATATATCCTTACACTACCTATTCCAATTGATGAATATTCCATCTACCATGATGCATTTAGGGTCAGTCTTAGATTATTTTTTATGCAAGAGGACATATTTTATTATATTAGTTCTAAACAGTTGAGAACTCATGATTTTTATTACTCTACTCTTGATCTAGTGTCAATTTTAGTGGTACACACCATGAGATACTGGAGACACTATCTTTTATGTGTGAGGTTTGAGGTGCAGACATTCCAAGAGACCCGTCAAGTATATCTTTTCTCAATGAGAAATATATCATCAGTAGAAGAGTTTGTTCAATTATGCTATATATTTTTATTTATATATGGAATAAACTCTTAGAAAAAGAAACATCAATGAATATTATTTAACTTTGATGACCAAAAAGAGGTAGCGTGGGAGTCATGAGACGAGAGATGACCATTAGTGCTATTTGAGGACATGGATCTAGATGTTCAGGGGTTCCAAGGATGAGTAAATCTGACTTCAACATATATTATACCCATTATCCTAGATGGGTTAAATAAAGAGAATTTAAATGTTCTTGAGGGATTATCTCTGATGGATCTTATATATAGTGGGGAGACACTATTATGATTCTCTCTTCTAATAGGTAGTGTTTTTCTCATATATGGTCATGTATGGGTTCTGATAGGCTACCTCACTAAGATGACGAGAGAGTCTCATTCATATATATGGGTTCTACATTGTAGTATAACAATGGTGTATTGTCATATACATAGACAATAATGGAGTCCATGAATAGTGATGGTGATATAAAGCTTCATGGTTAGATATTTCACTAGTCGGGATGTGATAATAGAGAATCAGAAGCTTGTTGGGATATTACAGCCTTTTCCAATTTCAAAATAAAATTTGGATGATGTAAAAATATATTTTTTGACAATAATTACCAAGATAAATCATAGGAAATTTCCAGTATAGATGATCATGTATTGACTTCTGAAGGTCTCCCACATATTTCATATTAGTGATACCTTCACAGTCAATAGACTCAGTAGTATCTATGTTTGAGAGATAATATAACTACACAATGTTCTGACATGTATCATTTCCAATCAAGATCCTCATTTCATTTCATGATTGTGGTAGAGTCTTCAAAAGACACTAGGATCATAGGTGCTTCTGAGTACAACCTACCATCCTAAGTCTGATGAGTGATCTGAATAGATGATTCAGATTCTAAAGGATATATTATGATCATGTGTTTTTGTTTTTTGTAGTTAATGTGATAATCACATAAAAATCACACTATTTAACTATAATGATATATCTTGGAAATCAATCCATGTGGATCCATTCGAGGCCTTTTATAGAAGTTTATTTTATTCTCCTCTTTTCTAGTTAGAGGTTTCTGAGTTAATTCTTAATGGGATTAGTGTTTTATAGAATATGCCTAATTAGGCTCAATTAATCAAAAATTAGGTTGTGACTATACATAGATGACAGAAATAATATGCTAACCATCGGAGATGACCTTTAGAAATTGAGGTTGCACAATGAGTTTTTTATCATGTGTTACTAGGATGGGGAAATTACATGTCCATAAGCAATGGAATCTAGTGCCCATGTTTTTTCAGTCCTATTAAGATGACAAAAATGGTCATTAATGTTTCATACTATTTGACCCTTACATAGTGCAATAGTAAAATTCATAATGTGTTTCACTTATCAAACCATCTAATATTTTATTGTAACCCTTCACATGTGATATACATTTATAAAATTGAGTTTGATGTTGATGATTTCTTTGATGATAATAAGATTTATATCATAGATCTTAGTCAGAATACTCCATAGAGGACGACCATTTCTCTATTACAAGTGATGTGGAAACACATGAATATTCATGTGGGGATCTGATAGGGGGAATCAGATATGCTTGAACAGTGGATAGACTGGTTCGTCAATACCAATAGAGATGCTTTATATGATGACTCGTGGATGAGATATTATATGGTTGGATGGTTATAAGATACTGTATTTTCCATGTACATCCTTATTTATGATTTTTGTTAAACCTCTTTCAGTTTTGTTATTTATCATTTCAAACATTTTTTGAGCCATTGGATTGTTTGATTGGTTTTAGGAAGACCCCATGAACCAAATTCATGTCTGGAATAGTTATGGATAGAACTCATGGAATTACTTCATCTCCTAAATAATTTTGGGAAGACTTCATGATTGTGATTCAGAACATAAATAGATATGGGAAAACATAATGAATTATAATCACCCCTGAATTGAGCACATGATTCTAATACACCCAATTAATTACCATGTTAAACTTAATTCACCCACTAAATAGACGCAATGAATTTAATTAATACCCAGAAAAAATCCCATAAATTTAATAAACATCAAGAACAAACTCCCTAAATTTATTTCACCCCCTAAATGGTCCCCATTAATAAAAATTCTCATGATGTGAAATAAGTACAAAATGTGGAATGAGTAATTGTTGGTCTTTAAGCCATGGAATCATTTTTTCAAAATATATGGGTATTTTATAATTCATAACATGAATTCCTTAACCACTTCATGAATATGTATCACCCATATTCCATTTAATCCTCAGGTATGGAGGTGATTGTAATATTTTTCTTCCCTCTATCCACTATATCCCTTACTATGGTGATTTATAGGAATCCTATTAAAACTCTATGGAGGGATCCGTCAGGTCTTATTTTTTTGGATATAGAGATTAATGAGAATCCTTTTGTGTTCCCTTATACTTTATTTTCTATTTTTTTCCATTATGGTGAATTCTAGTTCACACTACCTAACCATGATCTAGGTTTAGTGTTCTTTGGTTTATCTCTTTAGTCTAAATTGAAAATTATGAAGGATAATTCAATTTCTATATTATAAATTGAGGATTTCCTATGTCTACTCCTCTTTTGGGGTGGGTGGTCTTGAATATATCCCTAAATAACTTTTTTTTATATCTGTATATTTAATTACTAAAATCATGATGGAACACCACGCACATAATAAACCTAATAGAATAATTCATTGTTTAATGATTTTCACATTTTTAGTTCTCCAATTTGATCAGACGGGTCCATTGGAATTGAAAACAAACTTGGGGCCACCTGATTGGTTAGCCTAAACATAAATTTTTGAAAAAATCGCTATAGTATTTAATGTGATTTTAGAGAACCGAGTGAATTTTTATAAATTATAATTTTGATCCATTAAAAAAACGTTGTTCAATGTTAATTATTGATGATGTATTTTTCATGCATGATGTGTGACCCTAAATTAAATTGGATCAGATTTGTACCATTTTATGGCTTCCAGTTATAATGAAATTGCATATATAAAGGGATTTTAAATAGTTACCAAAAAATATTATATAATGGGATTTCACCTGGTAATCCAGAAATTCTTATGTAATTTTCATCATCTCGGTTATGCTAATATTATTATATGAAAGGATTTAAACTAGTTATATTGAACTGCTTATAAGAGGGATTTGACACAATCACATTGCAATGCCTATATGGAACTATCCTATTAACCTATAATGATTTATGGGTTAAACCCTTCTAGGGTCACAAATTTTGTTGGCATGCTTCTACAAAATTATCAGAGATATCTGACAATATGTCAATGAATGTTTTGATACCCCTGAGATTCATTATGTAACTTGAGGGACAATGTGATTTTTTTTGAGCTATATTAATTAATTAAATTAATAACCTTATTTATCACATTATTTCATACACTCTATGTTCAAACTGGATTTATTTAAACAAGGTGGTCGATACCTACTAAGCTATAATCACACCCTATTCTCAAAACCATTAGGTACCCATATAGATTTCATGGTTGTAGGTTTCAAAAAGGGTTGGGGCCTTGTAGTCGACTATTTCTTTATCAATGGGTGTGAGATTTGAGATGAGGCTGACATGAGGCTCCATACTAGGTATTTTAGTGTGTATAATAATTTTCGGTTTTTATTTTTTTAATGAATTTTATCCCATTATTTAGTTACTTTCATCATGTTATTACATGAATCTATTTTTATTTTTATTATTAGGTCATGTACTTTTTCATCATGGGTTTATGATTTGATTATTTATATTGATTCTCCTACACTGTTGTGATTTCTTCTATTACTAAAACACTATTTCATGGGATATAGTATCCTGACTATATTTCTAATAACCTCACCACTAGTCAGTGGCCTATAGAATATGGGATGTTATCTTGAGGTTATGTATTGAGCTTAGCATAGTCACATGAGGGATAATCAGGCTAGGGACGTTACATATATACTACCCCATTGATATGTCACATCATGCAACTATATTAAATCATGACACGTAATGTTATAATTCAAATTATTTTATCCATCGGTTTTTAACTCTAATGTTACCATATTTTTCTGGGTTTATTTTCACAAATTTTCTTTTTTTGAATATATGTTATGTTATACACCTATATTATTTTATTATGTGTACATATTAGCCCTTTGATATATTATATAGTTAATATTATTGTGTTTAGGTTATTTAATGTTTCATTCGAGTTTTATTTATTTCATAGATGTTAATATTCAGAAGTTACCAAAGCAGAAAGGGATATGTGATAAAAATCTTAATTTTATTGGGATTATTTATGATTAAATTTCCAATGATTAAATTAAATGATATGGCTCTCAAAAATATCATGACATTTATTATCCAATACCTATTCATCGATATAAACAAATTTATTTTATTTTCCTCTCTTTATGTACATAAATGACTAGATATATATTTTTAAGTTAAACCAACCTTATTTCTATCACTGGTATTGATTGTTTTAATTCCACATTCATATTTATTTTAAAATATTATTATGAATTTTTATTCCAAATATTATTACTTCACTATTACTCTTTTTTTACATTATATATGAATTTTTAAACGGACTATTTTTATTATTTTTCAAATAAGGTACATTAGACATTTTAATAATAATGTTAAAGTAAACATTGTTTTAACATATACGAGAGGAATAGAATTTCCCACCACCATGAAAAATCAATTCTCTAAATCTTCCATTATAAGTTTCCATGGTAATTTTCAAATAAAAAAATTTCATTAATATTTTGGTAATTTTTAGATATTAAATCACTACCACAAATCTGGGTTTCCACAGCGCCACCCTTTATCATTGCAAAAAAGAAGTGCTAAAAAAGTGGGGCCTTTATCAGTTCTAAAAAAATCACTTTTAAAGGTGACCCATTATTAGTGCTTTTTTTGGCACTGATAAATCCCCCCCCCCCGCCTTTATGAGCGCTTTTTTTAGCACTGATAAAGCCCCCCCACCCTTTATCAGCGGTTTTTTAGTAGCGTTGATAAAGGGGGGATTTATCAAGGATTTTTCCTAACAGTGATATAATTTATATTTAAAAAAATCATGAAATATCATATATTGTTATATAAGTATATTAATATTTATATAAATATAATATATTTTTTTAAATATGATTTAGATTAGTATTAATAGACTATTAAATTTAAAATATAAGAAATTTGCTGAAAATTTCTTTAAAATATTTTAAAAAATATTATTAATTAACATTTTCCTTATTATCATTTATTTATAATCATTTAATACCAATCTGACAAAAAAATCAAGAAAATGAATAAAATATCAAAAATAAGTTGAAAATGTAACTCAAACTTCAAATGGCCATAACTTTTGATCAGAGTGTCCATTTGATCTCTACAACATATCGAATCGAAGCTTTCAACATGATATACGTGATAATAACCCAATTGAAACTTCTATCATAATTTTTGAGGCCTAAAAATCAAATAATCCCTCAAAAACTGAGTTTTCTATCGGGAAACCTCGATTTTTAAACATTCAAACATGTAGAACTTTTGACCCGGATGTCCTATAGTCCTTTACCACATATCATATCAAATATTGTTTTTCATTTTCATTGATTTTAATGGTTGTGGAGTTGAAACGAACTTCTGGATTAGAAGTTATGGTCATTTTAACATTCTATGGCTTTTCAAATACACATATATATTTATTTATTCGAAAATATATATATATGTGTGAGTGTGTGTGTGTGTGTGTGTGTCTATATATGTCTATGTTGTATATATGTATTTATTTATTTATTTGTTTGTTTATTTATAAAAACACCTAAAAAACATGTTTCATAAATTTTTTTAGAACTAATCTTATAAATATATATTAATATAAAAAATAAATATCTGGACAAAAAATTATAACTAGATATATATATATATATAAATTAATCTACCAATAAATATATATATACTAATATCTGAATAAATATATATATATTAATATAACTAAATTTATTTATATTTATATGAATCTATATTAATATATGAATAAATATAAATATATATATATATAAATAAATACATATATATATTAATATGTGAATAAATATATATATATATATATTAATAAATTAATAAATATATATGTATTAATATAACTAAATATATTTATATTAATATGAATGTATAATAATATACGAATAAATATAACTATATATATATCATTAAATAGAGAAAAAAACAAAATGGATTAGTGGTAAAGGTTCAGGCACGCAAGGGGGGAGGTCGCAGGTTTGAGTTCAGGTGGAAGCAAGGAGGTTCACGCGGGTATGTTGGGGGATGCGCGGGCAAGGGCAGCGCACGGGAAATCCTAGCACTGATAAGGGGGGGGGGGTCAAGCGCTGTTAAAATCTCCCACCCACATTATTATATTTTCTTATTATTTTTTATTTTTTTTGACTTTTATCAGTGCTTTTAAAAAGCAATGATAAAATACCCCATTATCAGGGCTAAAAAAGTTCCAATAAAGGATCCTATTTATCTGTTCATTTTTTAAGCACTGATAAAGGGGATCCTTTGTCATCATTTTTTTAGCACTGATAAAATGGACCCCCTTTATCTTCATCTCGATTAACTACGCTTTTTTGGCACTATTAATGCACTTTTGTAGTGTTGATAAAGGCCATATTTGTAGTAGTGAATATGTGATTTAAAAAATGTTATTTCAATCCATAAATGTTTCTGTGATCTATTAAATGCATTTTTGTCTATGATAAAATCCTTTGATATCATTTATTAGTCATTGGGGGTGTTTTCCAATGATATCATTCATATTATTTTTCTAGATGGTCTATGTTTATGATGATGATTAAATGATGAAACATGTTTTCTTTTTGATGAGTTAAGATATGTTAAAATCATAAATTTTTTCATGACCTTGATATATGTATATGAATGAATTATGATTATTTTGGGGGTCTGGTTTGTTATATCCTTAAAATTAATTGGGAAATGATTAAATTTTTATGATCTTAAAGGGTTACATAGAATGTTCACCCATGTCCAACAAAGGGTACAAAGGTCGTCAGACTAGTTTTGGGAGAAGGGTTACTACAATTTCATCCCATGCACAAAATTGGGATATGTGTAGTTTTCCAAATCCAAATATGTGATCAAAGTATTGGTTACTGTGCTTAATATATGATTTCTATGAATGTGATTATTACTTTCTTTATGCCTGTCCTTTTTTACAAGATTTTATTGCAATTATATGTTATAGTGGATCATATTTTTTTATTTCTTTTTTGAATCATGTAATATGAACAACCAAATATAAGTCCAAGACTCAATATTATTATCTATGAATTAATGGGTATTATTTTCAAATGTTATGATCATGTTTCTATATCCTTATGATACTATTATTAGTAAAAATGATCATTTATTGATATTTATCATGTTTGAACTTACTGTGCCTCTAACCTCACCATAAATTTTGATTCATTTTACATAAAATTTGAAGAAATTTTTTATGTATGAGATGCCTAAGATGGGTGATTATTGTGAATAACTATATAAGATATTATATATATCTTTTATGAACACGTTTTTTATGAATTAGTTTTTTTCAAAGACACTAAAAAAATGTAGTTACGACATGGATAATGATTATATGTAATGAATATTCATCTAATTATACGTAATATTTATGTATTTAATTCATTCTCTAGATCACAGTCTCATGTTTCATGCTTGTACAACCAATTATGAAAAAAATAAGCACAATAAAATTGAATTTAATTAAATAACCTTTAATTGAGAATTAGAAATTAAGAATAGTTGTTTGGTTATAGACATATCTTGTTCTATATTTAGGTCATCATAATTCAGAACATGTGATAGTTCTGGTTAATATTTCTTGAGTTAATACACATTGAATAAATTCTGGACTGCAGAGAACTGAGGTATTTAATCCATGTGATGCACCAATATCCTAAGTAATTAAATGACCTCAAACAAACCCACATACCCAGGAGTGACATTACCTTGTTTTTTGGAGTCATCGATGACCCAACTAAGGAGAGATATTCAAGAAAACCAGGTTATTGACTAAAAAATATAATTGATGAAAATATTTATTCTGAAACGAAATATACAGGATGTGTTTCATTAATAAATAAAAGTTAATTAAATTGATCATCACTTTTTTTTCAAAACCAATCTTTTTCGTATGAATAACGATTCACTACCATTAGACCAATAAAGTTTATAATTGAAGGGATTCCAAAATTACCCGAAAAAGGGTACATCGTGATGTCTAATTTTTATCCCTTATTATAAAATAATTCATCAATAAAAAAATGGTTATCTCAAGAAACTATTAAATTTAGGAAATTTTGATTGTTAATATCTTACATAATATGATTACTCTTTTTTGTTTTCCCAGACTTCACGAGATGATATGCCATGCTCAACTTAACCTAGGTTCACATTTTCTCTTGGAGGCCCTTCCAAATATGGGAGGTAAATTGAGGGTCTCTATTCCACAAAATGTCTATAAGAATCCCCTGAATCCTTCTAATATATTTTATATAAAAATGTACAATGTATTATAAATTTTTGGCTTCATGAATCGGTTTAAAATTAGTTGACAAGATCTACTTATTGATCACCACACAAATATAATTCCTACCTCATCGAGTTTGATGTTAAATACTGATGAAATACTCTTAAAACTCCTTATATTTTAATGTTGGTATGGTAAGAGGTTGTAAAAAACAAAAATTATTCTCTTTCCCATCCTTAATCTGTTGTTAAGTGTAGAATCGAGACACAAACTTGTCTATAACCTCTTTCATACAAGTCGATGAACATCACCACCTCATTTTATAACACATGTATGTAATTCCAGGATGTAAAACCCAAAAATAATGTTGAAATTATATCAACATGACCATTATCATTGAATATGGGACATCATACTTGTTTCTTATTTAAAGGATATAGTTGAAATGAATATACCACTCACTAATGGATAGCCCACTATCTAAAAAACATTTTATACTCTAAAACATATAATCATAATATCTATTTTATAGAATCACCTCACGGAGGGAGGACATAAAATGAACACTTTTCATTACATTACCAAATCCTTCCACTATGATTCATAGGTGAATATGTGAAAATAGTCCCATAAAGTTCCACTCATCTTGTGGTTCCATCTCATCCTAAGAGGGAAACTTCATTACAAGAGCATCACCATGGACATTTCACTTTACCATATTATAGGAAATATCAATGTGAAATAACTATAGGTATTATACCTATAATCTTTACCGAAGGATAAAATTATTTTAAATATATATATAAACCAAATTCTTTGGATTATAGTAAAAGTTATAATTTTCTATGAAATGATTGTGAACCCAACATTTACGGGTATGAACAATTTTTGTGAGATTCATTTCATTAGTTGGATAATTACTATTGTGATGTAGATGTATATGTGATCTATAATCAACCACCAAATCGCCATGCATAAAAACAAAATCTAATGGTACACCTGAATCATCACAATAAACCTTGTAGCCCTGCCTAGTCTCTTGTAACATCAAAATTTGTGTTAATTTCATGCACCACTTTAGATCCCTGAAGGATGCATTACCCCTTGATTCCCACAATATATTCACCCACTTATGAGTGAGAGTATTCAAAGGAAAATAATGTTTTGATAATTCCTTTAGAACCCACTGATAATATACTACCACACTTAGGAATCATCGAAACTCAATGACGTTCTACGGTTCTTTCTATTACATTATAGTCATCACTGTTTTGGGATCAACTAATATACAATGTTCTGATATAGTATTTAGAAATAACATAACTTATTTAATATATAATTGGAACTTAGATATTTTTTCATAAATGCAGAAATAAATTAGGGTTCCCAAAACACACAACAAGTGATAAACATGATCCAGTTCATTCATAGAACTTAACAGTATTTAATTTACAAACATAATGACACAATTTAATAGATATTAGTCTATAATATTGTTCATAAAATCAACAAAAAACTCTAAGAGTGTTTGTGTAATGTCCTGATACATGAAATAATGATCTTAGTGCTAAAAACATGTTGTTTATATTTTTTTGTAAAAAGTTACGGGAAATATATAGACTAACACAAATCTGACGATATTTTCCAATCTCGGCTTTTGAGAAAATAGAAAAATTGTTACAATATATTATATTTTAATAAAAATTATATACAATAATTTATTTGAATTCACAAATTTTATATCATCAATGAATTCAAACTCCTTTAAAACATCTAATGATCCTACAAAGAACTTTTTAATATATAGTGTGAGCATAAAATTTCACATTAAGGGTTTAAATTATCTTTAAAAATCCTTTTTATAGAGATTGTTTCAAAATTATATCGAAGAGATTTTATTTTATATCAAATATAAAAAAATTGATAAATAATTTTTCAAAAATACAAATATAGGTTTTTTAACATATATAAAAATAGATTATAATTTTCATAAACCATTGAAAAATACATATCACATTGAAAACAAAATATCATTTTGATTCATAGTAACTATAAAAAATACTAGTATTTTTACTTAATGTTATAAAAATATTCTATTTGGAAATAATGAATTATTATGGAAAGAAAATATACTTTCATACCATTAATAAGTCCATGTGAGACTTGTTGTGGTCCTTATTTGAAAATGTCTACCTAAGATCATGGGTTCAATCGCTATTCATCATAATCATGTTTTACACCCAAGTAATGAGTTTTATGAAAACCTTTCTTATAGATTTTATTTTTTAATTTAATTTTCCAAAAAACAACCTTTCAAAAATTAAATAAATAATTTTCACAAATAACGATAATATCTCTTGTAATCCATGTAAAATTATTATATTTAAGAAAAAACTATACCGTTTGGATAAATCCATATTTCACAACTAGTAATTATAATAACATATATTAAACAAGAAAAAAACATAGAAATATAATCCTTATATAATACCACACATTAAGAGGTCACTTTTATATAAAAAATATATAAAAATAAACTCAATTTAATTCATATTAATTTGTAAAAATATTAGTGGTTAAATAGTTTCAGAACATACCTATATATATGTGAAACAACCTTAAATTTTTAATTCCTTTTTATGAATAAAAATGATAAAAATTAATTTTTTTTGATTGGGTGAATAATTTATTTAAATATTTTAATAACCATTTTCATTTTAATTTGTCCCTTTATTAAAGAAAAAATATTTAATTTTTAAAGAACATTCTTAATATTAAAAATTGTGGTTTGAAAATAGAAAATCATAATAAACCTAAAATGTCATCTTTTCATGTAAATAGAATTTTTGAAATTTATAACTTACATAAATTAAAAAAAATTACAAAAAATCATAGTTTCAAAATAGTTTTTGAAAATAATAAAATTCACTTTCATAAAGAAAGGGGGTTTGGGAAAACCATTAATTAAAAACTTTACAAGAAACACCCTGACATAAAAACTAATTTTTGGAACATAATCATAAAAATACTTCCATTATAAAAGGAGTTTTTAAATAAATGGAATATGAGTATAAAAATAGTTTCAAAATATTGACCTCTTTTATAAAAAGGGATTTTTAGAAAATAAATATAGTTTTGAATGAACAATCCCCTTATATTAAAATTACAACCAAAACATGGTTTTCAAATCTCTTCTTTAAAATCGAACTTCGAAATTATGGATTGGAATTATGAATGATGGAGATAAATTGGGAAGAGGTTATCAAGTGAGTGAAGCGAGAGATTGTGTATGTGTTTATATATATATATATCAATGATTGGATTATCCAACGGGGATCTGAAAAAAATGTTAATCGAGAAATAAAGGTGAATCCCATGCAATCTATAACAATATAGATATAACATGTATGATAAAGGATTCGCGAGTCATGATATGGTTGTTTTAATTATGTTTCTATCAGTATATTGAATATATATATATATAACCTTATGAAATAGGGGTTTAAAAGATAAATTATTTTGGTTTGTAAGATTAATTTGTGTTTCTGATTTTAATTATAAATACATTTTTATGTTTATATAATTCATGATAAGATTCTGTGGGGTGACATATCTCTCTGTCAGTGTTCATCGACTGAACACCAATTTAGGGAAAACTAAGTCCATGAACTTTTATCCATGTAAACTTGATAGTGGATTTAGGGGGTTTCATGGTGCACTATTTGTAGGACATACCCAAGAGTGGTGTGTATATTTGGGAGGGAAAAAATTATGTGATGAGGATGTTGATGGATAGACATTAAATTTAGTGTGTTGTAGATGGGGAAGGCATAATGGTTGGGTGAGGATGACAATGACCAAAAACACCAGACTATTGGGATAATTTTTGGTCAATAATTTGTGATCATAATAGAGTTTTAAAAATTGTTGTATAGTAATTGAAAAAATTAATTTCATAATGATATTATTATTTATTTTTCTCTTGATTAAGAATCAATTAATATTGATGGTCACTTGATCTGGTGCAAGATTTTGTACCCGGACACACCTTTACACACCTACATGGGGATAAGTAGATCCACTTGACTATTCGTATGCCTCTGAGTGAACTCTATAGGCACTATAAGCCCACTATGTAACCTAGAAACCTTGAGTGGTTCTAAATCCTACCCATTCACCATACTATCTGACCACGGTTGGATCCCATGCCTGCTTGAGCATTCTTATCATCCTCCAAAAAAGAATAGTTGAGATGGACTTGCATGGTTAACTAGGTTGGGTTGTTTTATTATTATACTATGTTTTTAAAATATATAGTTTTAAAATAAATATAATATGTGTATTCTATAAACATATATGTACTTATTATTTTCTCTTTATTTTTTTTGTAATTTGAGAATATTATTTCCTGCAGTAAATTTTTTTCTTTCCAAAATTAAAATTTTAGTAATGTTATTTTATTAAGCATAATTTTTTATTAAATTTTTCACATACAAATGTTAATAAAAAATGTATTAATTTTTAATATATATTCCATAATTATATAAAAAATTATATATTTTTTAATAATAATTATCATTATAAAATATTTTTCTACATTAATAATAATATAATTTATATTTCAAAAAAAGTAAAGATTATAATTATTATAGGTACATTCTTCAATTTTAGTAATTTTATAAACATGATATTTTGAAATGTAAAGATGTCAATGCTTTAAATAAGAAAATGAGGCTTCAGTCCCAACCTTTAAAAAAATATTAATATATTTGAGCAAAAATATAATTAATATCCTTCATCAAATAAATAATCACTGAAAAATCATACAAAAAGAATTTTTTTATAGTTTTAATATTTTTACATAATTTACCATCATCACATATTTAGATTTAAAATTTTGATTTCATAAAAAGTTAATTATATTAAAAACACTATTTAGTTTTTTATAATTATAAAATAAATAAATCAATAAGCATTGATTAAAATGGAATCTATGCTAATATTATTTTGGAAGATACATTCTACACCCCAGAAAATGAAGTTCACTATTAAAATTCTTTCATTGTACATAATAAAATTCCAAATTTCCATTTTGCTAATTTGGAGAATTGTAAGTTCAGAAAATTTATTCTCTTAAAATAATTAATTTATGTAGATATTCAAAAGAAAACCTCAAAATATTAAATTTTCATCATATAAATATTTCATAATCGTTAATGTCTTATAAACAATTCTATTGATACATAGTGTAAAATATTGGTACCTACACCCTTGGATCCAGTTATAAAAACATGTTGTCTATTTTTTGTAAAAAATACATGAAAATGTATAGTCCAATACAAATCTAAAGATGTTATCAATTATAGGATTTGAATGAAAAGGAAAAGGAATAACAATATATTATATCTTAATATGAATTAACTATATAAGGATTATTTGACAACACCTACACTATCTATTTAACAAAGTCAAACTCCTTTGAAACATCTAATGAGCCTAGGAAAAAAAATTAAATTATACTATGAGCATAAAATTACAAAGTAAGTGCTTATAAAAACTAGTTATTTTTTAATTTTTAGAAACACACTTTAGAAATAGGTTAAAAAAATTAAATCATATTTAAAAAATTTAATAACAAAATTTAAAAAATATAATACTAGGGTTATCATAACATATAATAGTAGAAAATTATTTTCAAAAACCTTTTGAAAATTTATATCACTTTGGAAAATAAATTGAAAATAAAACATAGTAACCATTACAATTATGAATACATTTTTAGATGTTTTCTTTTAAAATTCAATTTGAAAAAAAATTTCCTTTAAAAAACAAATAAATTATTTTCAAGGGAAAATAATTTCATATCACATAATATCTAGTAAAAAATATTTTTTAAAATAGACCATAAATAAAGGATAAATACACTCTTGTCAATTATTACATATAATAATATATAAACAAGAGGAATAAAACATATATAGATACTCAATATAAAAAACCACAACTTCAATGAACTCTTTTATATAACACATAAAAAATGAACTCAAACAATTTTTTATGAAATTTATGGAATATTATTGATGATGTAGTGCATGGTTTCACTTACATATATTTGAAACATCCATAAATTATAAATTTCATTTTTTCATAAACATATAACTATAAAATTCATTTGAACTTGTAAATAATATTATTAATGTGAAATGATAATTTTATCATTTGAATTTCACCCATGAATAGAGAGGGTAAAATTTATTTTCAAAAAAACATTATTAATTTGAAAATTTTGGTTTGAAAATATTAACTCATTTTATACATAAAATGATGGTTTTTCATGAAAATTGAGTTTTTGAAATAATACTCTTACATAAAAAAACCATTTCTACATAAAATAATGGTTTTAAAATGGGGTTTTAAAAATAATAAACTTCTCTTTCATGATATTGTTAGGATTTAAAAACTATATATAAGATGATTTAAGACAACAACCCTAACATAAATAATAGTTTTTCAAAACACAATAATAAAAATAACTATCTTATAAATATGTTTTTAAAATACTTCGAATTAGTGTTTTAAAATAATTATCCATTACATATTATGATATCATGAAAATATATATCCCTTGTAAAATATGTTTTTTTAGAATATATGGATATGTGTGTTTTAAAATGGAATGAAATTAACTAAAATTGACAACAAAAACATACATGGGAAAACTTCTCCTCCCAGATGATCTTTGAAACAAGGGTATGGAATAAAGAAAGTGAAATGGAACTTAGGAATCTGATTTCCAACTGGTTTTGTTATAGTGAAAGTATGTATATATATATATACAGATTGTCCAGTGGGGTTATTAAACAAATGATTGCCTGTAAATGATGGTTACTTTAAAGGAATTGCTAATATTATTCCTATATTCTATATTCTCGATGATTCAAGAGACTCAATCAATGGGTTTTAATTACATTGATACTAGTATATTTCATTTATATATATCGAATAATGTGTGGTTTAAATACATATAGATATTGGTTTTTAAGATTAATACCCAGAAAAATGTAGTTTATAAATGTATTTTAAGGTTTATATCATCCTTTCCAATCCTCATTGGTATGATATTTCTTTCCATTTGTGTTTTTGGGCCGAACACTTACATAGAGAAGACTGAGGATATGAGTTTTTCTCTATAGAAGTACCAAAGTAGTGGTTAGGGGGGTTTGGAGGTGAAATATGTGTTGTTTATGACCATGAGTGGTGTCTTTCATAGTAAGGAGAGAAACTAAATAATAAAGATGTTTCTGGAGGGGGGATTTGGTTTAGTGTGTTGATGAATGATAAGGTATAGTGGTCATATGAGTGTGTAGATGATCGAAAACATTAGATGGGTAAGAATTTTTTATTAAACGACCACAATATAAATGACTGGTTTATCCATGTGTGATCATTGCCTAAGGAAACATGTCCCCCATAGATCTTGTGCTCGGATGAGATATTGATTATGTATTAAATACATCAACTAATTACTCATGCCAGTAATGAGGTTGATACCTGTATACACCTATATAAACAAAACTTGTGGAATTCCGACATGCCAAACTCATTGCATACCTTCAGGTGCACTTTGGAGATTTTCTGTGACCACATTGTATATTAGCCTCCATGAGAGGCATGAAATCCTCCCCTGCAGCCAAGCAAGTAGGCTCAGGCATGTTCTCATGCATGTTTGAGTATGCCTAGGATTATACCAAAGATCATGGATGATCTATCCCATGATGGTTTTCTAGGATGTATGTTTTTAGCTACACTATGTTTCAAATATCTGTAATTATTAAATAAATCTAAAATGGTTATTATCTAAATATATGTCTAAATATTATTTTTTTGATTTTATTTAATTTGAACATTAAATTTATTACATTGCATACATTAATTGTTTCTATCTAGGATAACATTTTAGTAAGGTTAATTTATTCACCATAATTGTTTATTAAATTTTGAAAACTTAAATATCAACACAAAAAGAATTAATTTTTAACAAATATTTCATTTTTTCATAACATTTTATCATAATTTTTTAAATTCTCCTTATCATTATAAAATATTATAACTAGATGAAAAATATTATATTTTGTTATTTTAAAAACAAAATTACATGTAATTAATGCTTATAATTAGTATTATATTAAAATTTTCAATAGGAGTAAAAATTTAAAAAACATTTTTTACACTATAAAAAAATAATCTTGATAAATTTATATTTATTTTTTAATAAACTTTTATTAATAAAATATTATTATAATTACACAAGGTGTTTAATAAATCATTTTTTTCAAAATATTTTATTAAAATATTTTTTTATTTAAGATAAATACATTTTTCTTGAAAATAAATTTTATTTTTTTAATGAAAAAAATTTATATTTTTCAATAAAAATATTATTCACTAAAAAATAATATATTTAAAAATTTGGAATATTTTTAATTAACTTATAACGAAACCTTTATTTATTTTAAAGAAATCCATATAATTAATGGATCAATATATTAAAATACATTTTAGTTGGTTTTAATTATAAAACAATTATTTTAATAGGAAATTATTAAAAGGAATGATATGCTTAAAAATTCATGGATATTACAGTTAGTTTGGAAACACGATATCATATAATACACCAAATGACCATACCTTCTCCTAAAGCTAGTGTTCAGAATACCTGACTCCTTGATTATGAGTTGGTGGTAACCAGACCAAAAATAAATATTTTAGAATCACTTTTCCACTTCAAAATGATCAAACAAACCACCCCTATAGGGAATGACATACTTTATCCTAACTATTAATAAAATTATCCTTTCCATAATAATTGGACCAGGAGATAGTTCTATTTTATTTCATGGAAGAGAGATTACATGATACCTATGGTGACACCCTCAGGTGCATAAATCCATTGAATTTGAAATTATCCAACCGAAATTTCATAACATAAAAATTCACCCAGATCCATTCAAAAAGATGGAATTGATATTAGTTGAGTACATGAAACTAGGTCAATACAAATCACTCCTTCCCACTATGGAGGGAAAATAAAAAATTCATCTGGAAATAGTTTTGGAAACTCACTAATAAGAATATGAAGAAGACCAATAAAACCATCTAGACCTAGTTTAACTACTGACAGAGGTATCTACTAATTACACTCTATAATTGTTCACCTCTATTGCTCGGGCCTCGAATCCCACTCACCCTGAAACACACAGGTGATCCCATAATGGTTAGTAAAATACACCCATAACAGATAAAAATGAATCCAAACAGTGTGATAAATCAACCAATCCATCCTGTTAATGAAATCAAAGATGATAAATTTATGAACCAGAAAATATCAAACAGCCACTACATCACACACAAATAATGGGATTGAGGGTCATAAGAAACCATACTCCTACTTCTTTGTTAGAGGTATAAAAAATTGCACAATGGAAGGTATGTGGTATATTTCATTGTTTAAAATAGGAATCATATGTGTCGACATGAAGGAGTGAGAGTAAAATATATTAAATATACCGTTCATTATGGTAGAAACAACAAAAATGGTACCAATCACATTCATAAGACCAATATAAACATTTGTTTTACATATTCTTATAATATGTGTAAATTATTCATTCCTAAGGCCTCATGTCAGAAGCCTATAGTTAATGAAGAATATAAAAGCACTATTTATCCTCTAGCTTCCAAAGAGTTGGTACCAAAACATAGAGAATAAAAAATTATTTTTAATGTTTGTAAATTGACACAATATCCATATGAGTGGACCACATTTGGAGCCATAGTAACAAAATGTTTTGTGTTTTTTATTTAGCCCCACTTGTAATAGGAAAAAACACTAACCGATGATTATGGTGTAGTAAATGTTTTCTAGGACGCGTTATATCTATTTCCACTCCAAAACTCACTCGAATTTGTTTCCATTATATTTACCATTTGTGGTACAACCAAAAGTAATATGAACCCTAATTAGCCCAAAATTATTCACAAGGTCTATATCTTCCATTTTTACCCTATCCACCACCGCGACATAGCTCATAAAAATTAACATGAATAACTAATACTAATTATCATATTTAATACCCATCTAAAACCTCCATGTATTCATTATTTCATTAGAAACAATCACAAGAGAAAATAGAGTGATCCCGAAGTAGAGATGAATATATTCTATCATTGACTAGTTCGCATTATCAAGAGTGGGGAACTCTGTATATTTTTATATGTTTATTGAATTCATATATAATTTATCAATGAAAATAGAATTTATTTAATTTCAGTATATTCCCTTAGACATATGATAAAAAAAAGTGAGGCCCACCACCATCTACCCAATACTTATAGCTTGAAAACAACACACCTCATGTAACACATCGAGATGTTGTGAAATATTTTTGATCAAATGAATATAATATTTTTTATATTTTTTTATACACAATACTGAGTTTAGGTCTCATTACACGCATCATCAATCTTATCTGGTGTTACATGAGACACAAAGTTTAAAAGAAACGCCAAATATTATTATTGTATTATTATTTAAAATTATATTTATAACCTAGTCATTTGAATAAAAATTATGAATATTATTAACTAAATTATGAAATTATATGATCTAAAAATGTATAAAACCTAAATTCTTTGGTGAAAAATTTATTGAAAATAAAAATAAAAAAATATTTGAAAATAAAGGAAATCTTCTAATAAATAATTATTTTTATGAAAATAAATACGTTTTACATCAATAAGTTAAGAAAGAAAATTTTGGGGAAACATTTTAATACAATATATAAAGAATATAATCAATACACAAATTAAAAATAATCTTATGTGTTTTATATAATAAATTTTAGAAAAAACAATTTTACACTTAAAAACACTATTTTTCTAAAATATAGTTTTATGGCCTTTTTGAAAAAAAATATTTGGAAAGTAATTTTTAAAAAATTCATAAAAATTATTTGGAAAAATAAAATTAATTTTTGAAATAATTATTTATAAATTATATTTAGTTTTTTTTTTTGGGATTTTTTTGAAATGTTTAATTTTCTATATCAATGGTGAAAAATAATGAATTTTAATTTAATAATAACTTTTCATTTAATTTATTTGTAAATATAATTATTGTTTTAATTTTTTAATTTTTAATTCATTCAATTATACATCCAATAAAAAATTCCAGTTCATTTTAATAAAAATAAAATATATTTTTCAACTAAAATCATTTCAAATTTCGAACATTTTTTCTTTAAAAACCTCTTCTCTTGTCACATCTATGGGATGAATTTTAAATTAATTTTTTTATCACTTCTATTAATGGAATATAGAATAAAGGATTATATATTTGGAATGTGAATAATTTATTTTATCTAATATGTTTAATTTTATTTTCAACCAAATTTAATAGTACAAATATTAAAGCTTATTTAACACATTTTTGGTAAAAATGGGTTTACTGGGGGTTACACTAAAAAGATAAGGGTTAAAATGACAAATAAGACTGTTTGATATTTACTTTATGGGAATATATTGACTATATAATTTCTGAGGATTGAACTTGATCCATTATGGACCCATTTGGATTGTGTCAAATGTGGGTACACTTTTTCCTTTCTAAAAAGTACAAGTTTTCCACTCACCTCATTTATAAAATCCCCCTCCCTCATTCCATATTCACTCCACCAATACACTTTTTATCAAACCAAAACTACCCAAAAAACTTCCTAGAATCCTTCCTTCCATCCTATATGGTATAAATTTAATATAATCAAACATAAAATAGTGTTTGGTGTAAACATAAGAAGGATATTTGAAGAAGATATAATGTTCATCTACAAGCGTTTTTATTTTATTTCTACCTTTTACTACATAAATTATTATTGTAAAATGATGAATTAATAATCTAATTATATTCCATATACTTAGGTTTTTCTTAAGGTAATTACATATATACATCTCCACTTTCATCAAATTTGGTAAGAAATCATTGTTTGGGTGTACGACGAACTACTTCTTAGGGAACCAATGTCCTTAATTTTTTAATTCCCACATTTCAAGGATTGAAATAAAGATGAACTCATTATTTATATATGATATTTTTGAATTTATTATCATTATGTAATCATTATATCCCACATATGTTTTACACTCTTCATTTTTTGGAATACGATAATGTCACACATTTGTACGAAGGACTACCAACTCGTGAAGCAATGTGATTCAATCACACTTTTAATGGAATTTAATAAAGATGGTTAAATGAAAATATGTTATGTATATAGAATTATAAAGACTATTTAATTCTTATATATTTTTTTCATTTATTTCTTTCAAACAAAAAAAATAGAAGCAATGTTCATGCTTACATACAACCTACTGTCTCCATGATCGATGTATTACATTTTTTATGGAACTAAATCTTATGGATTAAACAAAATAAATATATACTGATTATATATATTATATTAATATAATGGAAAATTTTCATGAAATCCTGAAATATTGATTAAATTTAGATGATAAAAAATAATAAATCAAAAAATATACCAAAAACAAAGCGTTTGTTACTCGAAATGTAACTTTAATAAGGATTTGTCAGTAAACGGGTAATAAGGGGTCAGGAAAATATCATATATGGTATGATATATATAAATATTTTTCAATAATATATGTATAATAATCATATATTTTTAACTAGGTGTTTTGAACTTGTAAAATGGAAGTCAAGACTTTAGGTATGATATTTATAATTTCTCATTTATTTATGGAAGACATGTTCAAATTCAAAAAAAAATTTGTGATGAACATACATACCATTAGAAATATTATATCATGATTATTAATATTTTATGGGTATTTAAATTTTCATTTTCTTTTGTCATTTAATGGCGTTTTAGAGAAAAAACTAAAAAATTGATATGGAATTCTCGTCCATGTCTTTACTTTTGCGAGTCACATTCTATATTCAAAAACTATTTAATTTGTGTGGTTTATATAATTCCCATGAAAATATTATATTATTATTATAAATAAAAGTATATGTATTTAAATATCAATTTTAGGATATCCCATTCATTGGGTTTAATGGTTCAAGAATTAACAAAGTTGTAAGGGAACTTTGTCTTAATTTACTTTCCTTGAAAAGTATGTTATGTTATGAACTTATATTCTTAAATAATGTGTATAAGGAGACCATTTGGTATGTAATTAAATGAATTTATCTATCCTCATTGTATTTTAATATTTATTTAATGTTATTATTTCATGGGAATCATTATTCAGTGTTACTAATGTGGTATTGATTTTATGATTGAATCTCATTGTTTATCAGGATTGTTTAGGATTATGTTTCAAATTATAATATTTAATTATTAATGTCTTAAGAAACTGATGAAATTTAGTCTCCTATGGTTATTTCAGGATAATACATTTTCCCTTCATTTTCCTCAATCTATGCACGAAATATGTTTGAATAATATTTTCCATAAAATCCGACTTCATTTCCCTCTTCAGTTAAAAACCCATTTTCATCCAAAACCATGTTTTCTAAAAAAAATTTAAGAAATATTCTTAATATTCTCGAAATTATTTATCATATTCATCTTTAACCCAATTGTTTATTTATTAAAGAAAATTAATGGAATCTTAGTTTCATATTCCGAACAATGACTATTTGGTTTTTACCATAAATTAGAATCAATTCATTGTTTTAACATGTATGGCCTAAAAAATTTATCATTATCATGACCATTATTTTATTTTAACGTTCCTTTATATGATTTCAAGTATATTTTAAAATAAAACTAATTTTTAAAAAAATTTATGTTCTAAAAAGTGTTTTTCAAAGTATAAAGGATGTATTCATTGAAAAATGTTTTAAATAATTTATATAGCTTCTTTTATAAGTATTCATGGTTACATTCAGAGAAAAGTATTTCCAAAATATTTTATAATATTTATTTTTAAAAATTTATTTTTAAATAAATTATATTCTTCTAAAGATTCATTTCATGATATTTTTCTTTTAAAAGCCCTTCTTTATGTAAGTTTAAATCCTTTGGAGATACTTTTGATTTAATAGGGATATGTGATAATGATACAATTTATATTCTATCTATTAATGTGCTATGTTTATGAGGTCATGATTTTTATGAAACCTGTTACTCTCCCATGGGTTATTCAATGACAGGATTCTTATATTATTTTTCTTCATGGGTTATGCTATGAATAAATAATAAAAATTTATGAAATATTTCTATATTACAAAGGTTACAATATGAATAAATTTTTATAAAAACCATTTCATTTAATGGGTTATGATATGATGATTGTTTTATGATCTTGTGGAACACATATCTTTGATTTTCATTATTTTATGGGTGGGACCTATATGTCCCTCCAATGCATTATGTAAGGATAAATTTTAACGGAGATAAAAGGGTACATGGATAGTTAGCACAAGACCAAAAATATGGTACATAAGTGTTTGCGCCATGATTGAAAAATCTGGTACACAAGTTGTTATACTAAGGCCGGAGAAGGTACACGGGTGGTCAGCCCATGCCTAACAAGCTATGGATGTCTTGGTTGGTAACCTTGAGATATGATTTTCTCTACATATGTGTATACTAAACATATATGTCTTTTTCTAATGATATTCTCTCATGGCTCATGTTTTGTAAGTCCCTTGTGATTTATTTTCTATAAAATTACCACCATTATTCCATGTCTCTTGATTTTGATCATTGTTATCCATGGTGTGGTTTTTAAATCTTATTCTCATGTTACCTTACACTTATGTCCATGTTATGATTTTATTTCACCCTTTTTAAACCTTAATGCTTATTTTATTGTGATTTCTTATGTTTTATTTTCCCTTTTTATGAATAAGAGTTTTAATTATAATTAGTATAGAGTATGATATTTATGGAAGACATTGAAGATCATTCATTTCAGTAGAACATGATGTGAGTAGTCTAGGTGGTGACCTAGGAATTTAGTAGGATGGGAGTTGAGGGTAAGATCATTTCTTAGTATATGATATGTAATTAGGGGCTTTGTGGTTTTCTTAATCTGTGGTAATAGGGTCGTTAGGCTCCTTGGTGTAGGTAGGAAACAGAGGTGGGTCCAATATGGGGCTTGGGGCAGTCATCGATCTCATGGCATAGATTTTGGTGTCATGGGTAGGGTATCTAGTGGATATGGAAATAATACCTTGTAGTGGCCCTCAATAATGATTATTAAATTCAACTCAAGTGGTAGAGGATTCAACATACTAGGTGTTGAATGCGATGGTTTCGAGAAGAAAGTTTTGATAGAAGAATAAGAATATTAAGGAATAAAAAAAGTAATTCAGATACCCAGTTGCAGTCCCATATAAGATCAATGCAAGAGGAAGCCACCAATATAATTCAAATCAAATTTTTTGAATGAGAGGGAATATTATTAATATCATTACCAATTCCCATTAAGTTATGTATTAACATTTTCTTACTAAGTATCATTACAGGTCAGTCACTTTGGAGAAAAAATTAAGCATCAACATTGTTGGGATTCTAGTATGGTGTTTGGGTTTAGATCATTCAATGTAAATGTTTCGGGTATAGTTCATTAAACATGTGGGTAGTGTATGGATATCCCTTTACCAAATTTAAAAGGATATTATGCAGAAATTAATAATAAAAAATAAAGTCCTTCATGCATTCAAGAATGTTTGAAATTCATGGGTTGTTATAGCTTGTATCATTGGAATGGTTTAGTTTACCTTCGGAAATTAGGATGAGAAAACATTAGTGAGATCCATAGGTATGTTTATAAGGATATAACACTGGATGTATCAAAAGATAATTCTATTTTTAGTCAAAATATAGGAAAATGTCCAACAATTTCTGTAAATGATAGAAATAGTGGTCTCTAGGAAAATACATAACTCATTGGATACAACTAGTGGATATGGCATTACTAGAGAGGAACATATGGGTATTAACTCTGAAAAGGATGTATTGAGATGGAATTTATCATCACCTGGTGTATTAAAATGGTATTTTATGCAAAAAATAGTTTTACATTCCAAAGGGATATGATTTGGAAATTTACAAACTCATTACAAACCATCATGAAGGATTTAAATATATGATGACTATGAATGACCTTGAATAATACTAAGGTTTACTAGACTAAAGGGGTGTCATCATATGGATATAATATAAGTGATTATACCCTAATTATGTTTTTTTTCCACTAGGATAAGGGTTACTAACACTATACTTTTTGGTTTTAGTCAATGGAGGGAACCAGAAGGAACCGAGTTTAAATTGAATGTGATGAACAATTTAATGATGAGAATACAAATTGGTTTATGAAAGGAGAGAAAGATAGTTTGATTATTCATAATTTTTTATCATAAAACATGATTAATAATTTTCAAATTAACCAACACTCGAAATCACCAAAGAAGAGAATGATAGAGTTCACAGAGAATTTGAGTTATGTAGACTATGGAGGAATGCATATTTAATTTCTTGTATTTCAAGAATGTGAGAATAATCACTCAAGGTAATGTCTTATAGGAATGATAAGATATTTTTTGTGGAGATAATACGGGTATAGAGTAAGAAATTTATCAGGGAAAATGGAAAGTATATTCAACACAATGGATGTGAATATTGGTCACCCTAATGTATTGTCAATGGATGAATGTTCTAAATGTTGAAAGTATAGGGATTAAGAAAATCAATATCATAAACAGAATTCTCAAAAAATAAATCAATAAGGTTGTTCGAGTATGGTTAAAATAAATATAATGAAAAGACTACAAATGACATATCAAAGGAATGAATTGTTAAGGGAAAAGATGATGTATCCCAATTAATGGTTCTAGAAGGAACTAGGATGATTGAAGAATTTATATATTGGAACTCAAGGATTATGAATCATCAAAATATATATGGATTGTTTAGTATCATTATTTCATTATGGTTCTATAAAAATAAGTGTAATGATACTGACAGACTAGAAAAGTGATTTAATGGCTGGGTAATATTTTGGTTAATTGATGGTAAACCTTAATACGTATATAAGGATCATAATATTTTATTTTTTTGGATAAAGATATTATTTATATTGATAAATTAAAATGGATAGTATTTATGACCTCGTAATTGATAAATTATTTTTTGAAAATGTTGTTTATTTTGGAACTGATGGAGTTACCAACATTATTTGATAAAGGGAAAATGTTCAATAATATGTGGATTTATTCAGTTAATAAAGAAGAATGAATGTTATCATTGAGGTTTTATGGTCATTATAGTTATTTAAAAACTTAAAAAGAATATATAATTAATGTATTCACATGTTTGGTATGTATCAATTAAGATATAATTTATGTTTGTGGGGTTAATGATTAGTTTGTTATCAAAATTTTGTGATCTTATTTATAATATTGTATATTTTAATATTTTTGAATAATCAAAGTGTTATCCAAGAGTTTAGTTGTTTGAGATGAATTTAGGACATGTATTTAGAGATTAATATATTACTTCACCATATGAATATTTAGATATATTGGATAACATGAGCTAAACATTTAGTTGTAAAGAAAACTAAAGATATATAGAATAACTTAACAAAATATGGATAGATCTTGTGATCTGTTAGTGCCACATAAATAAAATATTACCTTGATTTATAAGAGTATAAGTTTCACTTTAAATTAATCATGGAACAACCAAGGTATTAAATATTTTTAGGAAAGGGAATGAAATCAAGTAAGTATTTCTTCTCAAGAAAATTATTCAAAATTTAGAAATATAGCTTAAAATAATTTTTTTCATTTTATCACGATTTCTGATGATATCAATGGCATTTTTCATTCCTTGTAGGTCTATTATTTCATGTTCACTAACCACATATGGATAACCCACATTCTTGTGATCTATGACATTTTTCACTCTCTATAATTATTTATGCTTTTCATCAATGTAAAAATCATCAATTCTAACTAATGTTCTCTTATGTGGTTACATAGTTGTAAATTAATTTAGGTATCTACTATGTTCCCATAATTTCCTTTTAAAAGTTTATTTTAATAATAATTTCTCTGATGTGGGTTTCTATTAATTTATTTTTCAAACATTAAATCGTTGATTTCTGAGATAAATTTTTAGGGATAAAATCATTTTATGGGGGGTAGAATATAACACCCTGAGATTTAGTGAAATTTATTTCTTAGATTAATTTAATATATTTGTTAATTTATGTTACATAAAATGATAATTTTAGGTGTTGGTACCTACATCA
Organism: Viscum album; assembly: GCA_963277665.1. Lineage (NCBI taxonomy): Eukaryota > Viridiplantae > Streptophyta > Magnoliopsida > Santalales > Viscaceae > Viscum > Viscum album. The sequence goes on along the minus strand of OY728141.1, from coordinate 2,081,605,651 downwards.
CTAATCTTATATTTTGTTGCACACAACACTATGTTTAAAGGAAACATTACATGTTATTAAAATATTATTATTTAATATGATATTTATTACCAATCTGTTGGACTGGTATGTGTTAATAGGGTTAAATAGAATAAATAATTTATGGTTTACACATGTATATAAATATAATTATTTTGTTACGAATAATTTAAAATTTTAAAATATATACTATTTTAAAATAAAGGAAATCCATTTCTAAAAAACTATTTTTATAAAAGAAAACTAGTTTTACCTCAATAAATTAATCATGAAACATTTGGTGAATGTTTTTCTTTAAATTCATATAGTATATATGCAATAAAAGTATTATAATTAAAATTATGTGTTTTCTATATAAGATATAGAGTTAAATACAATTTTATTCAAAAGTAGATTATTTTTCTAAAAACCTTTTATCTTGACTTTTTAAAAGCTTATTTTAAAAATTTTTTTTGAAAAATTTAGAAACATTATTTTGAAAATTAAAACAAATTTTTTTAATAATAATATAAAATATTATATTATGATGAATTCAATATAATTTTTATGAAAAGTTTATTTTTTTGATGAATGGTGGAAAATAGTAAATTCTAATTGAAGATTACACTTTCGATTAGTTTATTAATAAAGTGATTTTATATTTTATGTTTTCTTTAAAGAAAAATTAGTTAATTATATAACCATTAATATAATTTAGGTTACTATAATTAATTTCTTATTAAATCACATTATAAAAACTTTACAAACTATCAACTATTTTCTCTTTAAACACCAACTTTCACATCACTTCATGAGGATTAATTCTAAATTAAATTTTGTTCACTTATGTGAATTTATTTGGGAAAAAAGGATTCCATATTTTGAATCATAATAATTTATATTATGTAGTATGTTCAACTAAAATTTTCACCAAAATGAATATTAAAAATAGTAAAAAAATATTTAGCATAGTTAAGGGAAAATGGGATTAATAATTGTTAAACTATAGAGATAAATGTTTAAATTACCTATAAAATTATCTAAAATATATTTTATGATCATATTTAGAAATTTTTATGTATAAGGATCTAATTTTTAGGTTTTTGACCCTTTTGGGATGATAATAATGTTGGTACTCTTTTTATTTTCAAAACATTACTAGTGTGTAACTCACCTAACTTATAAAAGGGAATCACTCTCCTCTATACTTTATTCATTTGAAACCTATGAGAACGTTCAAAGGAGAGGTATTCCTTTGACCTCACATTGTTTCTGTTGTGCTAACCCCACGATAGAGTCCTCTATGAACCTTTTTTTTAGAGTGACTAGGTGAATTACCTTTGGTCCTTTATCACGCCACATCCCTGTCTGGACAACAAGTAGTTATCCTTGCACAATTTTCTATCATCCTGGTGCCATGGTTTGGGGAATAACATCATGGGATGGAAGGTGCAGGCAGTACTTCTTATCTCTATCTTCTAGACCATATGGGAAGTATGCAATCAAAAACAGCTTGGATCCAGATGGTCTCTTTGGTTTCTTCAGATGCGATGGAGGGTGCTTGTACCGTAGTTGGTCTTGTTGCTGAAGGGGGATAGAGGTCTGGAACAATTTTGAACTTTCTCAATAAATCCCGCAGGCTGGACAGGACGATTTGGCATTGGATCAAGTGGGATCCCCCTCTTGGCGGGCTGAAACTTAACATCGAAGGCTCTTATATAAATGGGATGATGACAGGAGGTGGGGTGCTCTGGGATTCTGGGTCTCTGTTCTTGTGGGTTTTAGTGATTTTATGGTCCAAGAAGTTCCTTGGGTGCGGAGTTGCATGCACTTCTGTCCGTTCTGATGGTCTATAGGAGGCGTGGCATGCTAGGGACTAAAATTGATTAGATTCTGAAGTTCTGGTGAGACCAACCCAGGGTTGTCATGTAGTGTCGTGGGACCTGGTCTATCTAATTCGTATTGGTATTGTAGAGACTGACCATGATCAATGTATTCATCATAATTGGAGGGATTCGAATTTTGAAACAGATTCATTGGATCATATGGGAAGACCAGATGAGGATCTCCTTATTTTTGATATTTTGTGTTCTCTTCATGTTGAGTGTAAGGATATCATTGAAGGGGATTCCCTGGGTCTTCATCATTTTCATTCTCCATGAGGGGCTTGCGGCCTTTGTCTTGTTCCTTTCAATATTCAATAAAAATTAATTTTCATTCTTTCCTCCTCCAAATCAGTAAATTATTATTAAAATTTGATTATATAATAACCTAAATATAATTTATATACGTATATGTTTTTATGTTAAAATAATTACCATCAACCATCTCATCTTTAATCAAATGGGTTAGAAAATTATTGTTCATGTGTATGGCAGACTACCGCCTCACAAACTGATGTCATTGTTTTTCCCATTTCCACCAATAAAGGATGAAAATAATTTCTAATAGATTAAATTTATATTATATTTATGAAATTATTATAATTATATAATTATTATGTTACGCATACCTTCATACAATCCATTTTTTTGGGAATATGATAATGTCCATTGGGTGTTCCCGAGACCACCACCATGGGAAGGAATGTGATTCTTTCAACCATTAAATAGATATTAATAAGGAATGTTTTAATCAAAATATATGATATATATGAAATAAAAATGATTCTATAATGATATAATATTCATTAAATGTTTTTCTTTCAATCATAAAAAATTGAAATAGCGTTCATGTGTAAATATGGACTATCATCTCCACAAATGGTGTATTTCATTTTCTATCACTAAATTTTACTTATTAATATTTCTAAATATAAAATGAATATATAATATATTAATTTAGTTGTTAAAACTAAGTATATTTTTAATTTATGATCATTTTAATTAGTCAAAAAATAAAATCATACAACATATACAAAAAACAAAGCACTTATTACCCAAAACGTAACATTAACATAGAATTGTTAATAAATGGGTAATAAGAGGTCACAAGATAATCATATATGGTGTTATATATATTAATAATTTTCAATAATATATTTATAACAAACTTATATTTAATATATAAGAGTTTTTAACATGTATGATGAAAGTAAATAGTTAAGGTAATGGATTTCTAGACTATCTTTTATTTCTAAGAGACAAATGAAAATTCCCCACTTTCTTCATTTGTGTTGTGTATAAAGTACCCATTTTATATTTTATATCATTAACCTAATTATTTAATGATATTTAATGTTTAATTTGATGTCATAAAATATTTTTTTTATGATTCAAATTATTACTGAAGCAGTAAGGAATTTTCATCCAACTATTTACTTGTGTGAGACATATATCATATTCACCACATATATATATTATGTAATGTCTATTCTATCCATGAATGTATTATATGATTATTATTTTTAAAATAATTTGGATTTACATATCCATTTTAGTATCTCTATTTCATGGGGTTTATGGATCAAGAGTTAACAAATCGATAAGGGATTTTTATCATATATTTAATTCTTTGAGACATTCATTATGTTATTCTCATATATTCTTTCATTATTGTATAGACTGCCTCATTAACATGTAATATAATTAATTTTTTTCTCCTCATGATATTTTAATTTCTATTTTATGGTATTTTTTCATGGGGCCAACGATTCAAAATTTCCAAAGTGGCATGGATTTTAGGTTACAATCTCATCATCTATCGAGATTGTTTATTATTATGTTTTTTAGGATAAAACCTTATGATCCATATATGAAGAAAATAATGATTTTTATTATTCTCTAGTTATGTTATTATAATACATGTTTCCATTCATTTTATTCTATCTATGTACATAAGAATTCAAAACAATGTTTTTATGAAAATTTGACTTTATTTCTCCCTTCGGTCGAAAACCCATTTTCTTCCAAAATATTATCTTCTAAAAATTAATTATTTTTTTACATTTTCCTAATGATTTATTAAAGATATTTTTACCTCTATTTGAATTTTTACATAAAATTTTTAATGAAATTTTCATGTCTTTTCTAAAAAGTTATCGTTTGTATTTTTCCAGATCTGTGAAAGGATTCTTTGTTTTAACATGTACTGCGTGATCAAAGAAAATTTGTTTTCTGAGTCATTATTTTATTTTAATCTTAATTTATATATTACCAAGGTTATATTAAATAAAATATATTTTCAAAATTTTTTCTTTAAAAAAACAATACAGAATCGATGGTTTCCCTAATAAATTTTTTAAATGGTTTTTAAAGCTTACATTATAAGTTTTCATGTCTATTTTCAATGAAAATGATTTAAAGATTAATTTATAAATATAAGTTTTCAAGATTTATTTTAAAATAATATTTAGTCTCTTTAAGAAACATTCCAAGTGATTTTTATTTCCAAATAATACTCCATCTAAGAAGAAATCCTTTAAGGTTACATATTATTTATAGGGGTATATCCATGGATAAAATTCTTATTAATTCAATAAATGTTTTATGTTTATGATGATGTGATTTTTATTAATCCATTTTATATAACATGTGTTATACCATTATAGATTTCTTATGAAAAGTTCTCTATTTTCATGGGTAATCATATGAAAAAATGATGAAATGATTATAAAACCTTTCACTTGTCCATATATTATAATATGATGAATTGTTTTTGAAACCCATATCATTAAATGGGTTATAATATGATTAATGTTTTATAATTTTGTGTAAAAAATATGTAAGATTTTTATTTTGTGACAGGTGGGATATATAATGCACTATGATTAACATACATGAATATTACATCATTGTAGATGAATATTTAGTATAATAGAAAAGTGAATTCATGAGGACCATAATTGTTTAGTGTCTTTGGAAACATTGAACAAAATATTCTAATTCTGTGAAAGATCTTCATTGTTTCCCATAATGAACTTCCTTTTTAATATTTAAACTTAAAACATGTATTCATAACATGGAGAAAGGAAACTTAATAATAGGGTGAGCATGAAGGCATAGTAGTGGTAAATAAATTAAATTCATAAGAATAACATGAAAATAAGTGTATGGATGATGAGTATAACATTTGTAGATAAAACCCTACATACTAGATATCATAATCACGAGACATAGAATATACATTGGCAGTTCATAAGATATGAATCATAAGGGAATTAAGAACATAATTCATAAAGGAATAAGATAAGAATAAGACAAGTAATTCCTGCCAGACACATAATCACATAAAAATTATTTCTATAGTAGTGAAGGAATAGCTTCCAAGTCCATCTTAGTAGTATGGGTTCAATCCTCGTACCCACATGGTAGTCATGGTTCACCCCCATGGGCATCTTAGTAGTATGAGTTCAATCCCCATATCATCTTGGTAGTCATGGTTCACCCTATGATCATATTAGTCTATCTAATTATATATAAATAATTATCCAATTCATTGGAGGGAGATATATGTCCCACTTGTCTCATAATGAAATCATACATACATGTGAAACAAGATCATAAACAATCATATCATACCAAATGAAATTAAATGGGTGTCATAAACATGTAAAAATATTTTATCTTGTGTAAAAATAATAGGTTTCATAATCATTTCATAAAATCTTAACCCATGAAAGGAAGTGGGTTTCATATGAATATAACCTATGAAAAATAAACGAATTTTGTAAACATCATTCCATAAAATGTAAACCATTAAAATGAAAAATATGAATGGAAACGTTGATTTATTTCCACAAAAATCTATGAGTAATACCAAAAGATGTTATCTTATATGGTAAATAAATTTGAAATATATTTTAAAAACATTTCCTAACTAAACTATCTTTCTTCACTGAAAATATATTTTCAAAACTTAAATCCTTATGAAAACCATTTTCCTGTGAAAGGTTATAAATGAAACATGAAAATGTTTTGAAAAAACATTGTTTATAATTAACTTTTAAGAAAATTTTCAAAAAAATAAACCATTTAAACTTGAAAATGAAGCTTCAATGAAAAGATGGTGGGTAAATCTGTACATGTCATACGAGGTAAAAAACATTCCTTTTTCATGGTAAAAATGTTTGAAAAAATGAAATGTTTGTAAAGTGATGAGAATATTACATTTAAGGCATTGGTAAAATAAAAAAATGTAAAAATTTATTTTCATTATCATAGTAAATTATTATAATATTGTTAGAATCTTTTTTTGTAAATCTTGGTTTTGAAGGAACACAAAATTATGACCAAAGAGAGATGTAAGTTCATATTTTCTTAAAAATATTTTCTTAATTATCTTAATACCAAAGAGTGAAAAAAATGATACTAATACATGAATTCCTCAATAATAAATAGATGAGAGAAAAATTCCTTACTGCTCTTGAAATATGTATCATAATATTATATTAATGACAATATGTTCATAAATAATATCGATAAATGGTGATATTTTTTCATTAAACACTTACTGCATGGTAACCTTGAATCATACTCTCCATATAAGAAATTAAAATTAAATAGATCCTTAAAATGATATTTAAATAAGTAGTTTCACATTATTAAACATCAAAGTAAGTTTATACACATCATATAAAACTATAGGTGTATAACATGGTATGTGTCTCAAAGAATGAAAATTCAGACAAAATTATTTATCTGATTTTTAAACATTGGAAACATAAACCTCATGAAATAAAGATCCTAAAATGGATATTTAAATAACCATAAATTTAAGTATAAGAATCATGGAATAAATAAATGGTAATTATACACATAACATATTATAAATAAGAGGTAATAATTGCTTCTGTCTCATGGAAAATAAAAGCGAGATAAGAAAAACCCTTTACTTGAGTCTGACTTGTCACATGTGACATTATGTTCCTAAATAATAAAATTATGTTAATTAATTAATTTCTTCAGAACATTTTTAAAGTTTCTTATTAATTTTACTTAATTTATTACCATTTTATAGACAACTAGTTAAATAATTATGTTTAGTCGAGTGTTTTGACCACATTTGGTTCATGTGTTAAGAAAAAATTTAGTAGGTCGACTATGGAAAAAGGGGTAATTATATAAACATATAAAAAATAATAATCATTAAAATAATATCATATTTATATATTAATTATACTTTTAAAACAAATTATCAAATATGGTTCTGAAAAATGATTCAATGTTACAATCATGGAGACGGTAGGTCGTACGTATGCATGAGTGAGGTTCCCATTTCTCAATGATCATTATGGAAAGTAGGTAAGTGACATAAATATTTCCAGAATTAAAATTATATCATAAAACCATATTATTTAATAATATATAATTATATATATATATATTTCTTCTGATATAATATTAATCACACTACATCGAGGATGTCGTAATACACATGTCCACGAACGACGTTATCACATTATAAGTGTGTGAAAGGGTAAAAAAGAAAATAATATATATGATATATTTATAGAATGGTAATTACAGTATCAATAAAATATATATGTTATTTATTTCTCATATTTTTAATTTAAAATATCCATTATACATTCCATGTATAGTGTGATTGAATAACATCACTTTCTAGAGGCGGCAATCCACACTTCCACAAATGATGTTATCGTGTTTACCCATAATGGAAATAATAAATAAATGAATTATTAAATAATTATAGAATAATAAAGACATTATATATATCATATATATCATATATAAACTGATTTTACATCAAAATTACCAACATTTAAAGGTGGTAATGGAAAAAATGAACAATCGTCTTTTCGCGAGGCGGTAGTTCATCGTACATGAACGGTAAGTTCATTACCCATTAAATGGAGGTGTGTATAAGTTTAGATAGAAACCTTAATATAAAAAATTTAATTATATTGAAGATATTTTTTATATAAGTTTTACATAAATATATTTTATGTGGTGGAGAATGAAGATAAAACAAAAGAGTTTGATGAAGGATGTTACCTCTTCTCTGGGTAACTCTTTTTGGTTTTCATTAAAGGTATTTCTTGGATAGATTTCTGCCAAAATGGTGGCTAAAAAACGGAAGGTAGGGTTTTGGGGTTCCATTTGGGGAGATTATTGTTGATTTAAAATTTCTTTAGAGTTTTAAGGTAGTTCGAGGAGAGGATGCCTTTTAGAGTGGAGGAGGAGTGACACCCTTGTAAAATTTGGGAAAAGTGAAACACCTCCCACATTTTTTATGGAACGTGGATCAAATAATGGTCCAAAGTTGATCCAATGGAGTAAATGGTAGAAATATATTGAAAACATGGATTTTGGAAAAGTTTATATGTTGTTTGGTGTCTTAAGGTTGTTGTTTAGTCCCTTAATAAGCTTAATTTAACTTAAATTATTGTAAATAATTTTAATTACTTTCACTAATATTTGGTCAAAAACTAAGTTAAACTTATAAGAAATTATAAATTATTATGAATCCAAATATGAAATCCATTTTTCCAGATTCCAAACATATATTTTTAAAAATATAATCTAAATATAATCTCACAAATGGGACAATAATATAGGTTTTTAATGGAAAAGCATTCAAATGTTTCCTATGTTTTTATTATCAATTTCAAAGTGAAATTGATTACAATGCCTTATATTGTATATATAGATAAAAAATAAAATTAAACATTAAATAATATTTTAAATATAATTTTAATATATAAATAAATTATATTTAAAATGCTTTTGTAAATTAAAATTTAGTAATTTTAACTATTCAAAAAAAATAAAACTTCATAGAAAAATACCAAAATATCATCCTAACCGAATTTTTATGATTCAATTTAAAATATTAAGTTTATTTTGACTTATAATATTTATTAAAGTTCCAAAATTTATATTTATAATATGTTTTGAATTAAAAGGTTACAAAATTTCCTTTATAAAACATACTTATCATATGTCTATGTTATGAAACCTTCCTTAATCTATGATACATTAGGTTTATCCTGGTTTATTCATATCAAACTTATATGTAAATCCTTCATGATTTTTCAATAAGTGTTTGTGAATTCCAAAAGAAAATACCTTAGGTGTGTCAAACCAGGTGCCCAGTAAGGCTCGTTGTCATGTATCATGTTACCCCGAGTAAGGCTTTGGACACCTTGTTAGAGTTGTTACCCCTAGCTATATTTCTACAAAACCATATCCACTTGTAGTGTCTAGACAAATATTTATTTCTAGAAAACCACTCTCTATATCCTTTACTAAAATTCCAAGATATTTTACTAAATGTAAACTCAACCTTATACTTATCCTTTGAAAAATCACTAGACATATCCATAGAAATATACCCACCATTTGTTTCTCATAAATGGTTTCAAAAGGTTAAATAAAACATTCTTTTGATACCAACTATAATGATTCATGATTAATATACATGGATATTACATTATTTTAGATAAATATTTATCATATTACCAAATTACATTCCTGAGAACCAAATAGTATAGTGACTTTGGAAATATGGAACAAAATATTCTATCTTTGTGAATGATATTAAATTTTTCCCACTAAGATATTACCTTTTAATACTTCAACTTAGAAACATTATTAATAACCTGGATAAAGGATATATAAGAAATGGGAGAGATCGAATGCTTAATAAGGGTAAATATATAAAATTCATAATAATAACATGAACAAAACTATATAGAATACGAGGATAACGTTTCAATATCATCCCCTACATATTAGATATTATAATCATGATACATAACAAAAATATTGGTAGTTCAGCAGACATGAATCATAAATGAATTAAGATACTGAGTTATGAATGAAAAACATATGAATAAGACATGGAATTTATGGCCGACACATAAGAACATAAATTTTTTTTCTATAGTAGTCAAATAATCACCTCCAAGGAAGTTTTGTAAGTATGAGTTCACTCCCCATACCATCTTGTTAGACATGTTTCACACTCATGGCCATATTAGTAGTATGAGTTCACTCCATATAGCATATTGGTAGTCATGGTGCACTGCCATGACCATCTTAGATTATCTCATGAGATATAAATATTTACCCAATGAATTGGAGTGAGATTTAGTTCCCACCCATCTCATAATGAAATCATAATTTCATGTGTCATATGATCATAAATAGTCATATCATAACCCACCAAAAGAAATTGTGGTAAAAAACATGTAATCATATCTTAACCATTGGAAAAGAGACAGGTTTCATAATCATTTCATCATATCATAAATCCTAAAAAGTAGTTGGTTTCATAAGTATATAACATATGAAAGAGAAACATATTTCATAAACATCATTCCAAAAAACATAAACCATTCATAGAAATAATATGGATAGAAACATTGAATAATTTCCTCAAAAAGGAATGAGTAACACCAATGGATTTTATCCTAGATGGGAAATAATTTTTAAACTTCTTTTAAATATTCTTGTGAGGAAAATATCATTTTTCTTTGAAAAATTATTTTTAAACATAAAACATTCTGAAAACCATTTTTTCTTGAAATTTTATGAAATAATATTGAAATATTTTTGAAAACCATTTCTTTGAAAATATATTTTATAAAAAATTCATAAAAATTAACCTTTTAAACATGAAAAGGATTCTTTAAAAAAATTAAAGTAAGTAAATATGTACATGTTGTATGAGGTAAAAAGAATAACCTTTTTAATGGTAAAAATGATAGAAAAACAAATCCACGTTTTGAAAGAGACAAGATGATTCATTTGAAAACATTGGTAAAAGACAAAATGGTTAAAAATTTATATTAGTGATCATATTAAATTACTATAATATTCTATGAATCCTTTTTTTGAAAGCATTTTTTTTAAGGAACATAGATTTTTTACTAAAGAGAGAGGTAATGTCATATTTAATTATAATGATTTTCTTATTTATCATAATTAACAAAGAGTAGAAAAATAGTACGAATACAAGAAGGCATCATGAATAACTGGAGGAGAACTAAATTAATGATTTTTCATGATATATGAATTATAATATTTTATAGTGAAAATGTGATAGTATATAATCTCAATAAACTGTGAGATTGTCTCAATAAATTCTTACCACATGGAAAATACAAATCATACTACCCATGCTAGAAAATCAAATTACCTAAAGATTTTAAATATAATTATAATATTAAAATTCATGTTACAACACGTAAAAGGTATTTTATGAACCTCATATAAAATTATAGGTGTATAACATAGTATTTTTCTCAAAGAAGGAAGATTGAGAAAAGATTACTTTATAGATTTGGAAACTTTTGAACCATAATTATCATGAAAGAAATATCATAAAATGGAATATAAATACCCATAAATTTAATTATATGTCTCATGGAATATATCAATGGTAAGTATAAACAATTACATATTAGAACTGGGATTTTAACATGGCTTGTGTCTCACGGAACATAAAAGTGAGGCGAGAAAACCCTTTACTCTGAGTTGGACTTGTCATGATTGTCTTTTTGTTCTTGAATAATAAAACTTTGTTAATTAATTAATTTATTCACAAAAATTTTCACGTTTATTATCTCTTTTCCTTCACTTATTACCATGTTTTATACAACTACTTAAACAATACAGTTTTTGTGGTTGTTTTGAACAAATATGATTCATGTGTTAATAACGACTTTCCTTGGTCAACAATGGTCAAAGAGGAGTTTATATAAATATCAATAGAATAACAATAATGAAATAATTATCATATTTAAACGTTAATTATACTTTTAAAACCAACAATTAAATATGGTTGGGAAATTTTATTTAACTTTACAATCATAGAGATGGTAGGTCGTACATACGCATGAGTAACATTCCCACGTCTCAATGATTATTATGTAAAGAAGGTAACTAACATTAATCATTACTGAATACTAATTATATCATAAATAACATTATATTTAATGATATATACTTATATATTTAATTCTTGTGATTAAAAAGGAATCACATCATGTCGAGGAGGCGGTAATCCACACGTCCACGAATAATGTTATCACTTTATTAATGTGTGAAATGGTAATAAAGAAAATGGAATATAATATACTTATAGAAATATAATTATGTCATGAATATCATATATATATATTTATGTCTCATATGTTTAATTAAAACCATCCTTTAAACATTATGTGTATTGTAGATTGAATCACATCTCTTTTTGGAGGCGGTTGTCCACACTTCCACAAACGATGTTATCGTGTTTACACATAATGGAAGTAATGTGTTATAAAAGAATTAAATAAGTATAAAGACCTTATATATATCATATATATCATATATAAACATATTTTCCATCATATTTATCAACTTTTAATGGTGGAAAAGAGAAAAATGAACAATCCTCATTTTGCAAGGTGGCAGTTCGTTGTACACGAACGGTAAACTCATTACCCATTAGATGGAGGGGGTGTGTTGGTGTATATATAAACCTTAATATAAAAACATATAAGTATATTTATGATTCTTTTGTTGTTATATAATCATTAAATAAAGAGATTTGAGATGTTATAAAAACAAAATAAATGAAAGAAGATTTATGAAGGATGTTACCTCTTCTTTAGGATACTTTTTTTAGTTTGAAATAAAGGGATTTCTTGGATTGGTGAATACCCAAAATAAGTATTCATAGTGTATGGTATGAAATTTTGGGATAAATTTGGGAATATTTTTATCCATCCAATGTGTCTTGAGCAGTTTGAGGTAGTGTGGGGATATGTGGCCTTTTTATAGTGGAGGAGAAGTGGAATTATTGTATGCTTTTGGAAAAGGGAAACCCTAGCTATGTTTTTTTATTGAATGTGGAACCAATAATGGAAACAATTATATAAAAATGGAGTATTAGGTATAAATATGTCCATAAAATGGATTATAGACAAGTTTATGGGTATTTTAGGGTCTTAAGGTTATGGTTAATCCCTTATTAATCTTAATTTAACTTTAATTATTGTAATTAATTTTAATTACATTCACTAATATTCTTGGTCAAACCACAAATTGAACTTATAAGAAATTATAAAGTATGATTTTTTCAAATATGGAATCCTTTTTTCCAAATTCTAATAATTGAAGTGGGATAAATGAATTTAAATATAATCTCATAGACATGACAATAATTTGGGGTTTTAAAGCAAAATCATTCAAAAGTTAGCTATGTTTTTAAAGTCAATTTAAAAGTGAAATTTATTCCAATAACCTAAATTGTATTTATTGATAAAAATTAATCTAATTGAGAATTAAAAAAACTTAAAATACTGTTTAACTATATAAATAAATTAGATTGAAAAGTATATTTTAAATAAAATTCAGTATTTTTAACTATTCAAAAATAAGTAAATCTTCACCAAAAATACCAAAAAATTCACCCTAACCCAATTTTTAATATTATATTTAAAATATGAATTTTATTTTGTCATATAATAATTATAAATTTTCCAATAATGTATATTTAAATTTGGTTCTCTATTAAAATATTGTAAAATTCCCTTGATAAAAAATATTGGGGTTTCTATGTTAAATTAGGTTAATTATTATATTATTCCAAGAAAATATATTGGATGAGTATAAAAAAATTCCTTGAAAATATAATATATATATCACATTAAAATTAATTAATAATTGTTACTAATTTAATGAATTTGTGTTTAAACATCTTTTTGAGTATAAAAATAGTTTTCTATCAAAATACACCTTTTATTTTCAATTGGTTCTTCTATTCATTTCTAACTAATTTGTATCTAATTAATTCTTTTTATATTTTGAGAAAACCAAATATTTTTATACATTAGTTAATAATATTCATAAAAGATAATTTAACAGCTATTCTATAAATAATTATATTAAATAATAATAATTTTTATAATATATTATTATTCGGTAACACTCGGTCTTGGGTTTTACACAAGCCATCGAGGAGAGGTAGTACAGAATGAAACATATTCTATTTTCAGTGTTTGTTTAATTGAAAAATATAAAAATGATTAAATTAATTCAAAATAAATCACAAAATCCCAGGGTGTTGATGGACCTCTATCTCCCTCAAAATCATATAATAATGTGAAAAAATTTAGGGTCTCAAAGGGTACACAAGCGTTTAGACTAACCCAAAAAAGGATATACACAATTTTTTAGCCCAATCATGGAAAATCGGGTACACTGGTGGTTATCCCAAGCCCAAAGTTGGTACACATGTGGTTAGACCAACTCTCACATGTGAGGAATTTCTTAGTGGATAGTCTTAACAAATAATTTTCTATGCTTATGTGAATACCAAAAATCTATGTCTTATTCCATTGTTTTGATCTCATGGATCAAGATCTTTGATTACCTTATGATTCAGGTCCTATAAATGGCTAGTAATTATTCAATCACTCATGATTATGATCTTTGATATGTATGGTATGGTTTTCAAATTTTATTCTCTTATTCTCACAACCTTAGGTTCATGTTGTGATTATATATCTCACTTTTTTACACTATTTAATCATTTGAGTTCAAACATTCTAATATCTCTTTTCCCTAGGTTATGAAGAATAGTTTTGAGTTGGATTAATAAAAGGGAATATCTTTTTGGGAGATATACAAGATCATTCACGAATTAAGAAGATTGTGATCAAAATTTACAAACGTACTAAACTATTATATTCCTCAGGCATTTGTGTAGTAATGTAATGAGTACTCATATAAAAAGATATAATATCCATGAAATAAAATTCCAGGTTGTTATACATCACCATTAAAAAACTGGAGTTTCCTTGAATTCAGATACCTCCTCGATTTTTCGAAACCAATACCACATATCTCATGGATTGTTTTACCTTGGAAAGATGGTGCTTTATAATGAATAACTTCTTAGGATCAACTCATATCCTTTTCCCCTCATGGTTAAGACTCTCATGAAAAAATAGGGTAAGTTACCACACATTGGTCTATAGTATATAATATGTGAACAACTACATTGATTAGATTCTGTTCAATTAGAGGGTTTCCCTGCAACGGTTCTTTTGTCGCTACCTCCCATGGAATCACTAGAAGTACTATAGGGGAAAATTACTATACATAAACAATAAAAGTGACACAATACCATGAAACCCATGAATCAATTATGATTTAAAATAATAGAAGTAAATTGAAATTACGAATATTCATAGGAATAGAGAATTTAGGATTTAAACACTATGAATCATGAATGAAACACTTCCCAATAAATTGTAGTAACATATGGCTCACCACGATGAGATATAGACAAACACTCATGAGTGATATACACCTTATCTATTCAAATTCCTCTATATTATCTATAAATAAAACTTAAATTTTTTAACAACAATGTAAATTGATGAAAAATCATTTGAAATTTTTTTTATTGGGGAAAAATATATTACCCAAAAATCTACAACCTCAGATAGTATTGACATGTCCTAGAGGGAGTTTTTAAATCCCATGGGCTAGAGACAAGATTGTATGTATAATAAAATAACATAGTAATGTTTTTGGAAGAAATAACTTGAAAATGTGACATCAGTTAATAAAAAAAATTATTTCAAAACAATTCAACATAAAAACATATACCACCACATGGGAAAATATGTTCCAAAATCTATAAAACATATAATTATACAAAAAAATAAAAATACCCAAATCTAAAATCTTACTCCATTCTTTAAAACAGAGTCACCTCCCCCCTATGGTGAATTTCCCTTACCTGCATCCAAATAATAAAGGTCTACATATACCCAAAGGTGCATAAAGGTTCTGAGAAAAAGATCCAGAAAAATCCCACAAAGTGTTTAATAAATTGAATTTATATAATAAACCAATAATTCCCATGTCATCAATGATATGGAATGAGATAAAAAAAATTACACAATTTGATAGCAAACATTGAAATTCACCCCTTTTTCTATTTATAATACACCCCACAACCTGGTTTTCAAATAATTTCCATAAACAATGAAAACAAAAATGTAAATGATTAAAATAGGGAAAAAATTATCTTATGTTAACATCAATTATATGTCAATGTGTATCCTCATACAAATCATGCGATTAGTAGGCCACCATCTAGGAACTTTAACATAATATAACATATCTATGAGGTAAGGTTTCACTCTTATGGAGTTTCTCATTTCCAAAAATTGATGCTACATGTTGGAAAAATTACCCTAGTTGAACATTTATATTGCGTAGAGATTATCCAAGAGGATTTCTTCCAACCTCATTATGGATCACAATCACCATTTTTTGTTTACAACACTAAGAGATAAATCTATTTTTACAAATGTTACAAATACCATCATATTACACAATACATGAAATTTAAAACATTTAGAAATTCATTTTCATGATGAATCCATAAATCTTGTTTTTTCTTCCATTTTTGAAACCCAATTCAATGAGTAATGAAACAAGTTGTTTTGTTTAAATCCAATTTATAAACCCACATACCTTGAAACACATGGATTAAAGTCACTCATAGGGAAACCCCAATCAATTATGTGGAAAAGATCCTAGTAACTATAAAAGGACCATAAATCAATAATTAAAAATCATAAATATCTGAATTCTCAACATATAGACTAAGAGAGTCAAAAGGAAATGCTTACCACGACATTTATAGAACATTACGCTAAGGGGATTGAAGATTCACAAAAACCCCTTTAATTAAATAAGATATCTAAATGTAATAACATCAGACACTTATATATAATTGAATACCATCATTTTCATTATTGATCTAAAGGTTGAAACTAGAAGGATACAATGAAGAAGTTGTTCCGAGATCAAAACGAAGATAAACATAACAAGAGTGGTCCACTACTTCAATTGATCCTTTGATCCACCAAGGAATAGTTTGGGTGATCCATTAATGTCCGAAGAGTAACCTTAGGTTTTATTGGATAGTTTTATAATTCAAAGATTTGGATTAATAAGTTAAAAAATTATTTCAGTGGCTTAAAAAGATGGAAAACCCTCTTATTTAGCCTTCCCATATTGGCGCCACCTACCGGCCTATGGACATACAAGAGATACAGGTATTGTGGGCCAGCCTACTGACTGACCGGTGCATACATCAAAATTTATTATACATTTCCCCTCCCATGGTTTTTTTGGTGGCCCCAAGTGACAAGATGGTGGACCACCTGCATCTTTTCAAGCTACAAGTTCATGTTTACTCCCCACTGAGACCATAAGACACACTCCAAACCCTCTTAATGACTAAAACCATTTCAAAGATGTTAAAAATGATGAAATGATGATGAAATGAAAAACATGTAGATTTTCATTCCAAAAAACAACATTTGGATGTTACATACAAAAACACTAACATACATACATACATACATACATGCATGCATGCATACATACATACATACATACATACATACATACATACATACATACATACATAGATACATACATACGTACATACATACATACATACATACACACACACACACATATGTAAATACATACATACATATATAAATATATACATACAAACATAAGTACGTACATACATACATACATACAAACATACACATCCACACACATACATACACATATAAATAAATGAAAACACACACACACACACACAGAGAAATACATTTATTTATACATACATATATATAATAATAGATAATCATACATTCGAGTATATATGCATACATTCATTCAAATATATAAAAATATATACAGATTTCTATAAAAAACACATGCATAGAGATGCACACACCTATGCATAAACATGTACATACATATACACATAAATAAACACACAAATGAACATAAACATACATACACAAACATAAACATTAACACACAAAAATACACACACAGATACATACATTCACATACATACACAAACATTAACACACACATACATACATACAGGTACACATGCATACATATACATATATACACAACATATAGAACATAGAAAACATACACATACAAATAAATACAAATTCAGATACATGTACATACATATATGAATGTACATTCACATACATATAAATACATACACTCTCATGACATGTCCCCCGGGACCTGTGTCGTGACTACCCCAAGCCCACCTTCCATCGGCTAGGGGATGGCAACTAGCACCAAAGGTGTATTCCTTAAAACTGGGAAGGCACTTCCTTTATAACCTGTATACCCACACAACCAAGCACACATCATGATACGAACTCAGGTAAACTAAACAGTAAATAGAGTGAGTGCAGTAAGTAAAAGGGGCCAGAATACAAGTCCAACATGAAGTACAAGTACAACTGAAATACAACACAACTGAAGAAATAGAAAGACAACTATTGGGTTGCCCTCCTAAGTTCCTACCTGAATGGTACGTTTAGATCACCTCCTCAACACTCCACGTCCACTCGTCTCCTCTAGGTACCGACACACTGTATGGTACACCTCTGAGCACCGTCTAGTCCTGGTACTCTCTGCCTCGATCAGTGCTGCCCATCGTCTACACCAAACACAACAATGTGTGGGCATCGCCCATGCAGGGTTGAGTATAATGATTCTCAGTAAGGTCCCTGAGACCCTCAAGGTCTCTCAAATCCACAAAGGATAAACCTCAAAGCATGAAGTCAAATTTCAACCCTACTTAGGTATATGCCGTTAAATTTTCCTAAGTTATCAAGTATACCCATCTCAATAATGAGGAAACACAGGGTCCAACCCAAAATCCCAAAGCTCAACTATTCCAAAAATTAAAGAAAACAAAAAATTCATATACCACACAGGTAGGACACACTAAATAATACCACCAAGGTATTACCACAAATGAAAGTACCACACAGGTACGAACTCTGCTCATACTAGGTATAACTTAAGTGCAGTAGTAGAGATGATTAGATGTAACTACTGAATCCTCTTACTCAGTAAAGAAGCTGACCCACACGGGATCTCTAGGATCTGACCCACACATGATTGTCAGGTGCTGACCCACATAGGATCGCTAGGAGCTGACCCACACAGGATCGCTAGGATCTTTCCCACACAGGATCACAAGGTGCTGACCCACACAGGATCACTAGAAGATGACCCACACATGATCGCAAGGAGATGACCCACATAGGATCTCTAGGTGCTGACCCACACAGGATCGCTTGGAGCTGACCCACAAAGGATCGCTAGATGCTAACCCACACAGGATTGCTCTTTCTTCTTCTCATCATATCCAGCTACTGGGTTCCCTAACTAAGCATGATCATCTCTGGGAGGATCCACTCCAAAATTCATGGGTTGATACTCCAACTTCTACTAAGTCGCATGAAAGAGTATCAAAAAGGTCCGCCACATCATATGGGTCTCAACGCAACAGACAACACGTCAATCGGACACCCGGTCTGTGAGTTATTAGCCTTTTAGTCCCAGGGGCCCAGTTGGATTCGTGCTCGATCCAACCCAACCATACCTCAACATTACCCAAAACTCTAGTGGGGTATACTCAAAGGTACCACCTCACTCCAAGATTTCCAGTGCCGCTGATGGTTCATAAAATGGATGTCTGATGCTAAAGTTATTTCCCCAATAAAGTTTAGGTTTGTATTAGGTATGGGTCCAGCCCGACCTAGTTGGACCGACCCGGCCCGACCAAGCATGGGTCGAACCATTTAGGGTTGACTCGGCCTGTGGTGTGGCCCGGCCTGCTGGTCGGTCCAACATGCTGCGAGGGTCGTGCGGGGCCGTGGAGGTTGCGGGTCAGCTTAGCCGCAGATGGAAGCTCGCCCGTGGGGGTTCCGTGAGGATGCGTGGCGGCTGTGCCTAACCCGGGGCGGCTCATCCGGGATTGAAGAGGTTGAGGGATGGCTCGGCTTGGGAGGATCTGTCGGGAGGTTGGAGGCCGCTTGACGACTTGGCCGGGGAAGCACGACTGAGTGGGCGGAGGCCGCGAACTACGGCTCGGCCGAGTGGGTGGAGTCCGCAAACTGTGACTCAGCCACGGAGGGTGGCGGCTATGTCGTGGTGTGGTGGCCCAGCTGCAGACGGTGCATAGGCTACGGGCGGCAGTGCCATGGGGCAGGGAGGTCGTAGGGTGGCGGTGGCCATGGGGCGGCGTCGTTGGGTCATCGCCTTTGTCGCAGTCGGCGGTGGTTCCAAACATCGTTCTAATTCCCGAACGTGGTTTGTAGTCGTTCCTCTATCACGATCAACAATTAATCACAAGGTTTTCGAAGAGGACGGGCCATGTTTGTTTGGCCCGCACTCTCCACATTAGAGCGGTAGCAAGAGGCTATAATTTCTTCTTGAATTACAAAGGATTATCAAGAATGGAAAGAGATAAAAATTTAAAACAACCACCCTTGCTCGGATTGTTTGTTGACATTGGCACGAGAAGGAAATCTAAGAAGGTGAAGAGTTTTCCTAAGATCATTGCATCCTAAACCATGCTTCGATGTCGGGCTCGTTCGTTGTCCTCTTCCTTGATTTTCTGAAGAATTTTCTTCGATGGCATTATTCATTGTAGGATGTTCCGAAGAATAATTCAAAGTCGTGTGTCAGCGTTCTTTGTTGGAAGAAGTGTAAGCCTCCAAGATCTCCCCCCCCCCCTTTGCCAATAATTTCCCTGAAAATGAAAAAATAGCCAACTGTTGTGTTTCCCAAATTTTAATTATTGGCACAATTTCAAGTTGGGTTAATTATTTACATTTGTTGGCATAATAAATTAAAGTTGGTGGCACAATTTAAGTGGGATAAGTTTAAGAGGCTTCCCCACACTTATGAGGGGGTTCAAGGGGTTCAAGGGGTTTTAAGCCTCGGGTGGTTCCCACCACCATAAACTCTCATGGGAGGTTAGGCTCGGTGGTCCCCACCTCCATAACCTTTCTTGGGAGGTTCTAGTTTAGGTGGTCCCCACCTATGAAATATCCACATGGTTGGTTTCAAAGTAAAATAAAAATAAAATATTACACCAATTTATTTTATTTTATTTTTTCCTAAAAAAACAAATTCTATCATTCACTTTCGACCCAATATGGTTGAGGTTAAGGTCTCCTTAAGTGAATACTGGCACTACGAGTTCAATGGGATTCTCATATTTCAATTCCGAGAACCAGTTCAAAAGTTAGAAAACCCACTCATACATTTATTGAATGTACCCGAAAAAAAGTTCATAAATCCATTACGGGCACTCCGTCCCTCAGAATCATGCACCGTCAAGTTTCATGGACTCATAAAAGTCCAATATATATATATTTTTTAAAATTACATGGAAATTATGGGTCTTTACATTCTCCCCACCTCAGGGCTCTATGTCCCCGTAAGCCACAACTCAAACTAGGTAAACAAGTGGGGGTAATGAGCACACATTTGATCATCCTATTCGCATGTGCTCTCCTGGAGGTTCTCTTGATGCCAACAAACATGCACCGGAGGTATCGATCACCCATGAAATACCTCCTCCTGTCGATCCTCAATCTCAACTGGAAACTCTGCAAAAGTCACCCCATCGTCGATGTCCAACTCTCCATGGTCGATGACATGGGAAGTGTCGTTCACGTATCTCCTCAGATGAGATACGTAAAAGATGTTATGCACCCGGAGCAATTGAGGTGGAAGAGATAAGTGGTAATCCACCTTTCCAACTATGCTGAGGACGTGGAAGTGTCCAATGAATATCGGAGATAACTTTCCACCTTGGCTAAATCTCTGTAAACCTTATCGGGGTGAGACTCATAGAAAGATGTGGCCACCATCATCAAACTCTTGAGGTCTCCATCTCCTATCATCATAAGTCTTCTGACTACTCTGTGCAGTCTTTATCCACTCCTAGATGATATTCACTTTCTCTGTGGTATCTCGTACCATCTCTGGTCCCACTAGTGGTGACTCCCCTGGGTCAGTCTAGCACAAAGGTGATCTGCAAGGTCGCTCGTACAACGACTCAAAAGGTGCATCAAAATGGTAAAGTGATAACTATTGTTGTATGAAAACTCTACCAAAGGTAATTGATTCTCCCAAATGTGACTGAAGTTGAGGACGCATGTACATAGCATGTCCTTGAGGGTCTTAATGGTCTGCTCAGTCTGGCCATCCGTCTGAGGATCGAAGGGCGGTGCACAAACGAAGTTGTGTCCCAAAATCCTCCTACAACCCATTCCATAGATGGGAAGTAAAAATTACATCTCGATCAGAGAAAATAGTCGAGGGTACTCCATGTAATTGCACAATATCTTGCACATAGAGGCGTCCCAAGCTCTCTACTTAACCCAACTCTCTGATTGGTAGGAGGTGGGCCAACAAGGTGAATCAGTCATCGATCACCCAAATAGAGTCATGACCACTAGATATACATGGTAGACCCATCACAATGTCCATGGATATCCCATCCCACTTCCACTTTGGGACCTCTAAAAGTTGAACCAAGCCTATTGGTACCTGATGCTCTACCTTCACTTGGTAACAAGTGAGACATCGAGAGACAAACTCTGCTACTTCTTTCTTCATCCCAAGCCACTAGTGTTGTCACCGGAGATCTTGGTACATCTTCCCCAGTCCTGGATGTACCATTAGAGGGGATGTGTGGAACTCCCTCAACACTTCCTCCCAAAGTGACACAGGTACCATAGTACGTCCTCTGAAGAAGATGACATGCTACCGACCTTCATAAAATCCATCAGGCGCATGTCCTGTGGATATCTGAGCATGTCATGTCTCTCGGTCAGCATCCCCATGCTGCACCTCCCGGACTCATTGAAGAAGTTGAGGAGTTACTGTAAGAGACTGAAAAAAATCTACTCCATCTCTATCCCCAAAGAATATCAACAAAGCGGTCAGCTGCTCCATCTCCTCACCTAGCAGTTATACACCAGACCTCCTTGTGAGTGCATCTGCTACAATGTTCCCCTTCCCATGAGTATAAACTATCTTGAAGTCACAGTCTTGGAGGAACTAAAGTCAGTGTCATTGTCTCAGGTTCAGGTATTTCTGAGAGAATATATACCTGAGACTCTTGTGATCAGAGTACACTATAAAGTACTTTCCCATTAAGTAGTGCCTCTATATCTTCAAGGTGAAGGCCACTTCTACTAACTCCGGGTCATTGGTAGCATAGTTCTTCTCATTCTGTCTCATCTATTGAGAAAAATATGAAATCACTTCTTTCTCTTACATCAGGACACATCCTATCCCGGTCCCTGATGTATTGCAGTAGACTACATACCCTATGCCCTCCTCTGGAAGCCTCACGATGGGGGCACTAGTCAGCCTCTATCTCAGCTCCTGAAAACTATGCTGGCATCTCTCCGACCACAAGAATGGTTGCCCCTTCTTCATAAATGATGAAAGTGGTTCTGCAAATTTGGAGAAATCTGGCACAAATTTCCAATAGTATCTGTCCAAACCCAGGAAACTCTGTACCTCCATCACACTCCTGGGTAGATCCCAAGAAAGTACCACCTCAATATTTTCTATATCCACTACAA
Source organism: Viscum album (assembly GCA_963277665.1). Classification (NCBI taxonomy): domain Eukaryota; kingdom Viridiplantae; phylum Streptophyta; class Magnoliopsida; order Santalales; family Viscaceae; genus Viscum; species Viscum album. Next base: position 2,081,582,220 of record OY728141.1, on the reverse strand, counting down.
CTCTAGCCTCGAATATGAAATGTCCCAGAAAAAGAAAATCTCGAATCCAAAACTGGAACGTCGAGAGCTTACCATAAATATGGTGCTCTTATAGTGCGTCCAGTACTACCTGCAAATGATAGTCTTGCTCCTCCTCAGTAGCCGAGTATATCAGAATGTCGTCGATGAAGACTACTAAAAAGAGATCAAGGTATGGATAAAAGATCCTCTTCATGAGTCCCATGAACACTGCTGGATCATTGGTTATGCTAAATGGCATAACCAAGAACACGTAATGGCGATAATGATATCCAAAGTCTGTCTTTTGCACATCCTTGTCTCGCACTTTGGGCTAGTGATAGCCTGATTTGAGGTCTTTCTTTGAGAACCATTGTTCTCCCTTCAGTTGATTAAAGAGGTCATCAGTCCTCGGGAGTGTGTACTTTTTCTTCATGGTCACATGGTTTAGGTGTCGATAGTCGACACAAAGTCTCAAGCTCCCATTCGCCTTCTTGGCAAACATAATCGGGTCTGGCCAAGGCGAAACACTAGGGAGAATGAATCCCTTCCCCTGCAAGTCCTCTAGTTGTACCCACATCTCATGAAGCTCCGTGGGAGCCATCCGATACATTGTTGTAGATATCAGTGTCATCCTGAGGTACAATTTAATGTAAAATCCCACCTCTCTGTGAGGAGGTAGACCTAGAACATCATCAGGGAAGACATCCTCATACTGGTGCACCACTATAGGATAATTCAAACTCTCCATATCAACCACTTTGATGGTAAGGCTATCCAATTGAGGAGTGATCGGCTTCACTCTCTTATTAGTAAGTCCATCCTATGCTGTAAGGGCTACCTTATCACTGGTGAAGGTAAACCTGGTCCCATCCGTGTAGACACATCATACTTTGCGCCTAATACCATCAATATGAGCATGAGATGTAGATAACCAGTTCATACCCAAGATGACATCGTACGGCCTCAACGCTGCTACTAGGAGATCTCAACCAAAGATCTTTCCCCCTAGAGTAAGCTCGCACTGGAAGAACCAGTGGGTAATCGTCGAATCTGCTCCCGTAAGAGTCTCTAGTCGTAAAGATCGAGCCAACGACTCCATCGAAATTTCCGAGATCCAAATGAGGGTAGTGGAAATAAAAAAATGACTGGAACCTGTGTCTATAAGTACTGCCGCTAAGGTGGAATAGACACAGATTGTACCTCGTATCATCTTTAGAGCATCGTGATCGTAGGCCTCAGCTTCCTGGAGCTGAGCTTGCTCCTATCCACCTGCTCCTTGCTATTGGTGTGGGCCTCCTAGTGGTGGTGGAGGAAATATATCCAATCGTCGCCCACCGCTAGCTACACGACCAGCACTTCTGCCACATCTTCTTTCTCCCTACAGACCTCCTCGGTCGAATCTCTATCTCTATTTGGGAGGTCCTTTGACCATTGGCTGATCATTTGTATGGCAGGTCAGATAGTCACGAGCCATGTGACCCTACCCCCGCATGTGTAACACTGCCCGCTCCTGGCAGGACTGGCTTTGCCTCAGGTTCCCCGCACAACCGATCCTGAGTCATCTGGTCGTCCACCTGTAGGTTTGTTCCTCTTAGACCTCTGTGTCATCTATCTATTGTCAGTTGTAGAATACTCTGATACGTGACAACTGGTGGTGGGTCTCACTGCTGGTGACTCCTTAGTAAGGAAACTCTCTACTAAAAGTGCTCTCTCTAACACCCCCGCCTACATTGGGATGCTGAGTGAGATCATCGAAGCCCTGCTCTTCTGCCTGATCCTCTTCTCGAAGGTCCAAGCTCTGAAGAATGGGTTACATACCATATCCGTGGAGTAACGTGAGAGGTCAGTAAACCTCGGTGAATACTGAGCTACAGTCATGATGCCCTATTGCAGATGAAGAAGCTCTTATATGCACACTGTGCAAAGAGTCATTGGAACAAAATCTACCCGAAACAAGCTCTCGAAGTCTTCCTAGAGAAGTATCACCACATCGTGAACCTGGAACATCAAGCTCCACTATCTGCCTGCTGCTACCTGTAGATGGCGGGCGGAAAGGATAACCATGAGTTCTGCTGGTGTCCCTAAGAGTCGGAAGACTCTCACTACCGCATCAATCCAATCCTCAAATACACGTGGTCCGTCTCTCCCCTAAAACTGGGTAGCCTCTGGCGCAGGAACTCGGGAAACACACTTAGGAGGCGTGCACCGTCTTCTACTGGGGCCGGTGGCAATGGTCTCCCAATAGTTAATGGTACTGCTTGTGCCTCTGTTGGTGCCTCTACTGGAAGAGGGCCATACACCGAAGCCTCGTCGCTTGGTGGGATATCAGTACGTGCTACTCTCAGAACCCTAGAAGGATATTTATGTGGAGGCATCCTAAAAAGAAATAGGTGTGCCACGGTCAATAAGTAATAGATAGTGAGATGACTCAAAGATGTCATAAAGAAAACTCTTGAAAACACACACGCAATCAGTGTTTTCATCCACTAAGTTGTAAATCATAAGTTAGGGTCCCGGTGTATAGATACGTTGGCCATCGCACCAACATTGGATTCCCTAAACTAATAACCACACTCACTACACTTAACACTAGTACCGTTAAAATAATGATCAAAGTCCTATGTTATATGGTAGAACTGACTTCTTTGATACCAATTTTTCACGAACCGTCCCCCGGGGCCCGTGTCGTGACTACCCCAAGCCCGACTTCCATAGTATAGGGTCTGGCGACTAGCACCAAAGGTGTATTCCCTACAACTGGGAAGGCATTGCCTTTATAACATGTAAGCACACGCAAATAAGCACATAGCAAGATACTAACTCAAGTAAACTAAACAGTAAACAGAGTGAGTGCGGTAAGTAAAAGGGGCCAGAATACAAGCCCAACTGGAAAGTACAAGTACAACTGAAAAACAAAAAATCTAAAGAAAGAGAAAGATAGCTAATGGGTCTTCCTCTGAGGATTCTACATGAAGGGTACGTACATATTCCCTCCTCAACACTCCACATCCACCCGTCTCCTCTGCGTAACAACACGCTGTATGGTCCACCTCTGAGCACCGTCCAGTCCTGGTACTCCCAGCCTCGTTCAGCATTGTCCTTCGTCTGCACCAAACACAACAAGGTTCATGCATATCCAGTGTGGGGGTGAGTATAACGATACCGAGTAAGCTATTTGAGACCTGCAATGTCTGGAAAATCCACAAAGGATAAACCTCAAAGCATGAAGTCAACTTTCAACCCTACATAGGTATATACCCATACATATACCTAAGTTATCAAGTATACCCATCTCAATCATGAGGAAACACATGGTCCAACCCAAAACCCCAAAGGCAAGTACCACATAGGTAAGCCACACTGGATAATACTAAAAAGGTATTACCTCGAAGGAAAGTACCACATAGGTATAAACTCATCTCATACCAGGTATAACTTAAGTATAGTATTAGAGATGATTAGATATAACAACTGAATAATCTTACTCTTTAAATAAGTTCACCCACATAGGATCGCTAGGAGCTAACCCACACAATATTTCTAGGTGCTGACCCACACAGGATTGCTAGGAGCTAACCCATACAGGATCACTAGGAACTGACCCACACAGGATTGTTAGGCGTTGTCCCACACAGGATCGCTAGTAAATGACTCACACAGGATCGCTAGGAGCTGAACAAAAAAGGATCGCTAAAATCTGAACCACATAAGATCACTAAGAGCTGACCCACACATGATCTCTAGATGCTAACCCACACATGATCTCTCTTCATTCTTCTCATCATAGCCAGCTACTGGGTTCCTGCACTAAGCCTTCTCGTCTCCAGGAGGATCTTCTCCACAAGTCATTGTTCAATACTCCAACTACTAATAAGTCCCACAAAGAAGTATCTCAATGGTATTCCATGTCATAGAGGTCTCAATGCAACAGACGACACGTCAATTAGACGCCCGGTCTATGATTTATTAGCATTTTAGTCACGGGGGCCCGGTTGGATTCGTGCTTGATCCAACCCGACCGTACCTATACATTACCTAAAACTATGGTGGAGTATACTCAAAGGGACCATCTTGCTCCAATATTTCCAGCACCACTGACGGTTCGTCAAACAGACGTCTGGTGCCAAAGTTATGGCTCAAGTAAAGTACAGGTTCGTATCAGGTCCGAGTTCGGTCCAACCTAGTTGGATCGACCCGACCCGACCTAGCTAGGGTTGACCCAATCCAGGTCAACCCGGACTGACCAGCAGGTTCAAGCCCGACCCGTTGTGGAACCCGGCCCGTGGTGCGGCCCAGCTCGCTGGGCGGCCCAGCAGTCCGTGAGGGGCCATGGGTTGGCTCGGCCATGGATGGCGGCTTGCCTGCGGGGGTCTAACGAGGGAGATTTGTGCCTCGGCCCATCCCAGGGCATCTCGAAAGGGAGGTAGGAGGCCACATAATGGCTCGATCATGACAGCTCATCCGGGAGGGCGGAGGCCGTAGGACAGCTCGGTCGGGGCGGCTCTTCTGAGAGGGCGGAGGCCGCAGGACGGCTCAGTCGGGGTGGCTCGGCCGAGAGGGGGGAGGCTGTGGATGATAGCGCATCCGCGGAGGGTGGAAGTTCATCATAGGGGTCTCAACGTAATATACGGTGCGTCAATCATACACCCGGTCTGTAAGTTATTAGCCTTTTAGTCTCGAGGGCCTGGTTAGATTCGTGCTCGATCCAACCCGACCATACCTCAACTTTACCCAATACTCTAGTAGGGTATACATAATAGGAATGTCTCACTCCAAGATTTCCAACACCACTAACAGTTCGTCACACAGATTTTTGGTGCCAAAGTTCTGGCCCAAGTAAAGTATAGGTTCATATCAGGTCTGGATCCGGCCGACCCGGTCAGACCGACCCAGCCCGACCCGCTTGGTCAAGTCCGAGCTGTGGTGCAGCCCTGCCCGTGGTGTGGCCCAGCCCGCGGGGTGGCCCAGTAGGCCCCGAGGTCTGCGAGGGGTCGTAGAGGTTGTGGGTCGGCTCGACCGCGCATGGCGGCTCACCTGTGGGGGTGCCGTGAGGGCACGTGGCGGCGTGGCCCGGCCCGGGGTAGCTCGACCAGGGCGGCTCGGCCGGGAGGGTAGAGACCATAGGACGACTCGGAAGGGAAGCTCCGCCGGGAGGTCGGAGGCCACGGGACAGCCCGGCCGGGGCCGCTCGGCCGCGAGGGCGGAGGCCGAGGACGGAGGCTCGGTGACAGAGGGTGGTGGCTCTACCGCGGGGTGGTGGCCCAGCGGCGGACGGCGCAGAGTCTGCGGGTGGCAGTGCCGCAGGGCGTGGAGGCCACAGGGCAGCGACGACCATGGGGAAGAGTCGTTACCTTCGTCACGGCCGACGGTGGTGTCGAACGTCGTTCTCATACCGCACCGTGGTTTGTAGCCATTCCACCATCGCGATCGACAATTAATCACAAGGTTTGTGGAAAGGATGGACCATGTTTGTTTGGCTCTCACTCTCCATGTTAGAGTGGTAGAAAGCGGCTATAATTCCTTCTTGAATTACGAAGTATTTTCTAGAATGCAAAGAGAGAAGAATTTCAAACAATCACCCTACCTCGGATTCTTCGTTGATGTTGTCCTGAGAAGAAAGTTGAAGAAGGCGAAGAGAGTGCCTACGATCGTCGCTTCCTAAACCACGCTTTGATGTCGGGCTCGTTCATCATCCTATTCCTAGATTTCCGAAGAATGTTCTTCGATGGCGTTCTTCGTTGGAGGATATTCCGAAGAAGAAGTCAAATTCATGCGTCGGCGTTCTTCATTGGAAGAAGTGTAAGCCTCCAAGAGCTCTCCCCTTTGCCAATACTTTCCCCCAAAATGATAAAATAGCCAACCGTTGTGTTTCCCCAATTTTAATTGTTGTCACAATTTCAAATTGGGGTAATTAATTTCATAGGGTGGCATAATAAATTAATGGGGGTGGAACCACTTAAGTGGGGGAAGTTTTAGAGTCTTCCCCACACTTATGAGGGAGTTCAAGGGGTTAAGGGGTTATAAACCTCAGGTGGTCCCCACCACCATTACCTTTCATGGGAAGTTAGGCTCGTTTGTCCCCACCTCCATAACCTCTCAAGGGAGGTTTTAGTTTAGGTGGTCCCCACCTGTGAAATATCTACATGGGGAGTTTCAAAATAAAATATTACACTATTTTATTTTATTTTATTCCTTCAAGAAAAACCAAAATTTTATCCTTCACTCTCAACCCACTGCGGTCAAGGTGAAGGTCTCCTTAAGCGCATGTCGGCACTGCGAGTTCAACAGTGTCCTCAGATTTCAATTCCGAGCACTGGTTCAAAAGTTAGAAAAACCCGCTCGCATGTTTATTAAATGTAGCCAAAAAAAGTTCAGAAATTTATTTCAGACACTCCTGGCCTCGGAATCACGCACCGTCAAGTTTCGCGGAGTCGAAAAATTCCCATATATTTTAAAAAAAATTACATGGAAATTACGAGTCTTTACATACACATAAAAACAAACACATTCATACATACACATGAACATACACATAGATACATACATGCACATGCATATACATATCTATACTTACACATAGATATAAATACACATACATACACATAAGTACACATACATACACATATATACAGACATACATATACATATACATACATAAATACATATATATGTGAATCTACAAGTATGAAAACATATATACAAATTTATATGTATATAAATGTATACTTACACATATATATACATACATTTATACATGCACATAAACATACATATATACGCATATACATACATATACACATATATTCATATTTAAAAATGTATACTTACATACATTAACATATACATACCTACAAACATATGCATATATATTTAATATAAAGACATATAATAACCCCCCATATTTCATTGTTTTTTTATTTTTTTTATACCATATGATTTTTGAGCCACATTAAATATTATCTACATCATAATAGTAATAGTAATTACAATATGTATTTATATTTATTAACATATATTTATATAAATAAACATAATAAATATATTCTCAGTTATATATTTATATAATTATTAATATAAATTTAAATACATTACATTTGAATATATATGTTTAGTGTATTTAAATTCATTATTAAATATTTTATTGAATAATATAACAATTTTTTTACATGAATTATTAACTTAAGATTGAGAGTAATATTTTATTTTTATATAAATTATTTTTTTTGATATACTATATATATTTAATTCGATATATACTAAAATTATTTATTATATTTAATATAATATAATCATATACATATATATATGTACTTACACACATAATAATAAATATATATGTATAATGTAAATATATAGTTATATTAGAAACTATATAATATGAATATAGATATATAAATTTAAATATGAACTATATTTAATGTACTTGTATATTTATTTATATATTTCATATAAATATATTTTATAACACAAAAACATATATAAATATGATTATAAATAATTATCAAAGAATAAAGAAAACTGTAAATGTTTATAATAATATATAAATTTTATTTATGTAAGTTCAAATATTTATCATTATATAAATGATATTTAAAAATATATAAACATATAAGTTTATTAATATACATGAAAAGAAATGTTTATATAAATATATCTGGGTGTGTGTGTATATTAATATATATTTTATGAAAAATGTATCTATTCAATTATATTGGAAATGTCTTAATCTAAATAGGTATATACCGTATATAAATATATATATATATATATAATTGTAAATATATATGTATACTATAATTTATGTAAGTCATTAGGAGTTACAAAGCATAAAAACTATCACATTCATATGTTTGGCTAGCATGAATCAGAGCTGACCCCCTCCCCCCATTATATGACCATAACCATGGTAACCCATTAAAAAGGGTTCCCTTTGATCATCATTTTTTTTAAAATTGATAAATGTCTCCATTTATCAATTATTATAAAAATATTTGTTAAATATGGCCCTTTATCATCATTTTTTATTTGAATAGACAAATGTTGGTGCTATTTTTTTCTATGATTTAGTGGTACTGAGAAAACCAATCAGAGGAAAATAAACCAAGAATGTAGAATAAAATCCAATTAAGATAGGTATGGTAAAAAAATCCAATGGGAGAAATCTATCACACAATAAAAATGTTTCATGAGGACCAAATTGGTAGAGTCTTGAAGCACATACAGATAAATAATTGATTTGAAAAAAATGAATCTTCTAATTTAAAGGGATAATATGTTTAAATATTCCCTATATTAGGAATATGATCATATCTAAAACAAAATATTCAAGAATATTGAGGCTGAATTTCCAAATATCCCTCAATTTTATATCTAGAGTTTTTTATAAAAGAAAGGACCAAATAATTATCCTTCTAGAATAGTGATTTATACTCTTCAATAATCCACAATGAGTTAATAATACTTAAAAAGAATCGCTCGATTTTAGTGACTATATCTAGATATATGTCTAAATATAAAAAAATAATTGTAAAAAATATAATGTGCACATATATATATATAGGCACACAAACACACACACACACACACATATATATATATTCATTTGTACATATGAAAAATATATGTATATGCATTTAAAAGGGCATTTTAATAAGAAAATTTTCATATACTATATTTTATAATATTTTAAATGATATATGAATTTTTGATAATTGATCAATTTAAATACTATGTATTTTAAACAAAAAACATATCTCCAAATAAATAATGGGATTCTTAAAAAATATAGTTCAAGAATTCACATGTTTCATTTTATTACCTCAGTTTCACCTTGAATTAAATATTTCAATTTTTTTATTCTTAATTTATTCACCCATAATAATAATATAGAATGAAAATAATAATAATAATAATTATTATTATTTTTATCCATACTAAACTTTTATATACTTTAATATTTCTCATTATTAATGTTAATAATCCCGTTTAATATTCTCAATAATAATTATGATTTGTCATTTTCAATATTATAAAAAAATTTTTTACAATATCTATGTTATTAAATATACAGTGAATAATAAATATTTGTTTAGTATAAAATAAATAAATATGGTAACAATTTTATTAATATTATTTATCTTCATGGAGGTTACAAGAAAGCAAACAACACACACACCTAGATCCAGCACATACATCTCATATCTCCCAATAAAGGTTGACCCACTTGAAAGAATGCCAATTAAAATTTAATACCCAGAGGCTCTATGGAATAAAATCTCTTCTTCTTGGCCTAAATGACCCCTAACTATGTCTTTCCCTATATTAGTGTTTAATTTATTCTACATCCCTACCTATGTCAATTACATCAATATCATACATAAATTTAGTAAATAATCTACTCTAGGCCATGGATCCTCTAATAATATTTTTTCTTCCACGTTCTGCTAAACAAAATGTTCTAGTGGAACATAGACAAAAAAGGTGCATTGGAGGGTCCCTAGTATGAAATAAATCTAAGGTGCATAAATTCACTCCAAAGGAGGTTTCTTGCATCATGAAATGTTCTAGAAATATATTCACAAAAGAGATTAAATAAAAATTTGAAGTTTATTCCTCAGAATAAAATCATCCCTGACCATTTTTTACCTCAAGAAAGGAAAGTTATTCTCAAAAAATAGCATTTATAGGATAGAATAAGACATATATTTTTTAATATTAATATATGACCTGTATATATAATGTAGTGGATATTTCATCGGTGAATAAACATATATGAAGTCACATGATTGTGAGAAATTGAGTTTCATTCCAATAAATACTTTTAAAATATGATATAAAAACCTTAGATCTATTAAGATATCAAAGGAATGTGATTTGTGATGAATATGGAAGATGAATTGTGACTTTTAATATGGAAATTATTATGAAGTGCATAAAGAAGTTATAATTCCCTCATCTTTTTTAGATTATTCTTCTGAAAGAAGGTAGACCATAGGAAGAATATATTATAAAATGGAGAGTCATATAATTTTTGGGTCTAACTAAATGGAATATTATTTTTTCTTAGAAAGGTTATTATCACATAGTCTTCCATGATTCTTATATAGAGGGTAATTTGTAGAATAATGGGAATTTAAATCTAATGTTGGTTGTGTTTATGACCATTGTGTGGTAATAATGTTCCATGCATTTTCAAAAATAAAAACACTACGTAGTTTGGAATCCATAATACTATAATTAACTAGTTATGTTGCCAAATTAAAATACATAATGACATTATTTCATCTATTATAATTCATTTGAAGATATAAAAATTTAATCTTGATGATAATTTAGATATTTTTTTAGTGCCCCAATCAATCGTGATCTTAATTAAACTTTTCATTGAAATATTATTTTCATGGATAATGATTAAATGAATAAAATTTAATTTTTATATGAATTTTTCTCTTCTATTTATAGTTTTTATAAACATGTTTTTGGATTTATTACTTAAAATTGAGTAATTCAGATGTATGATGGATGAGGTATGGAGATAACCAATCAACTCTCACAAGTAACATAGAAGGAAATGATAAAATTCAAGTACATAAATAGAGCTATGTAATTCTAGAAAAGGGAATATCAAGGATGATATTATTTATAAGTGAAAGTGTAATGTCTCATATTTTTCTGTTTATTTTTTTTTAAATATTATATGGAATTATTTTGAGACCGGGCACGAAGACGGCACATCATTCCGAGGTCCAGTGAGCCCTGAATGGTGGTTGGATTTTTTTTTAGTTAAGTGAGTTGGCGGTTGTGCGCGGTTGTGGCATTTTCCAAACAGATGCCCAGATTAAAAATATGAGCACACCGTTGCGTCCGGGACGACGACTCTACCTAAGAATGAGGCTAACCTCAACCGGCATGGGTTAAGGGAAAAAGTTATTTTTCGGACGTTTTATGAAAAATAAATTAAATTAAATTAACCATTTTATTTTTTTTCTATTAAGGAAACATCCACTGCAGCGTAGCGACGGTGCAACTGTTTCCTAAATTAATGACGTGTCATAAATAACTTCAAAATGACAAGTCAACGTCATTAATGCTACCACGTAATTAAATGTCAACTTGTTTCCCTTTCAATGGGTTAACCAATTGTCGAATCGTTTTCAACGCTTGGGAAGAACCTATGCCGAATCCGCGAGGCGTTGGAGCAATTCTCGACGATGAATGACAACGGATCAAACCCAAGGATCATTGCACCGGCGTTGAAGGATCACGACGACAACAACAGCATGGCGCCTTCGTCAATGATCGATCCTTTCAAAAGGTAGGGGTTGTTGTTTTGATTTTCTCATCCCCGTATCTGAATTTAAACGACGAACGCGGATCAACCACGAACAAGTTGATCCGTGGATCCGTACGTTCTTGTGGGAGGGTTTTGTTGGGATAATTTTGGTGAAATTAATCCATGCTTTTCATGTTGATCTCTACTCCGTTTAAACCTATTAACGGGAGCGGATCAACGCCATGACGAACAATGGCGGAGGTTCACTCCTCATTTTGTTTATTTGGATCTCTTCCTCCTTTTTCCCCGCGCGTTCATCGCTTTCTTCGCGGGGCGACGAACAAAGGATCGTTCCACATCCTTTCTGCGATGTAACGATCCCAAATTGATGGTTCGACAATGCAACTACCTTGGGGAGGTGCGGTGGCAATGGCGGACGACGAATCGGACCAAATTGGAAAGGTCATTCTTCGAGCGTTCTTCGCGCGGGAAGATAAATCTTGTTTTCAGAGCTGATCGGAGGCCCGAAAATGACGGAAATAGCTTCGTGGTGTCGAGACGACCAAAACCAGAAGGTTTCGTGGTGATTGGACGGCCGGATCAATGATCAGAGCACCACGGGAGGCAAGATGGCGGAGGTCCGTGTTTCTGTAAATTTCCAGAATACATGGCGTGTAGTTCCGAAGAACACGCCGTGTAGTTCTGATGGTGGCAGCTAGGGTTTCGGGGTCAGATAAGGATCACACGGCGTGTGACCCCCGTCACACGGCGTGTTGGACCTTCCTCAGAGCTCGACGTGTACTTCGGGTGGTGCACGGACATGGGATGCTCTACACAGCTTCAGGCAGAACTATGTGTACAGCTCGGTAGAGGCGGCTACGCGGATCTCGGCATGTTTTTCGGGGATGCACAGTCACGGGATGGATTAGACGACCATGTACTCCCTCACCCGGCCAGGCGAGGTCACCAGCGCAGGTCACCCCGTGTGCAGATTGCATGGGTTGGAGTACATGGGTTGGTGACCGTGTACGGGCACATGTCCAGAGAACACGGAGCCAGCCCCAGTGACCTAGACACGGCATGTACTCCGTACTACATGCCATGTATGATGTTTTACACATGACCAGCATCACGACATGGGCTGCTGAACACGGGCAGTACCCGGGGTCAGACAACATGACGTGTGTCATTTCTACACGCTGTGTAATTTTTGTAGAACGACTTGGTCCTTTTGTTCACCGTGCCTTGAACATCTTTCATTTGGGTTAGTGCCCCTTCTTCTTTTCCCCTGAAGGTCAGGAATCATTTCCTCACACCGGTTTATGATCCCTTCAGCAGGACTTTTCTGTGATAGAGTCAGGCATCCATCCGAGAGGCCCGGATCGAGATCCTCTATCCATTCCAAACCCTAGGTAGAGTCAGGCATCGGCGTGACCAACTTTACTGGGTGTTGATCCTCTACCTAGCAGGTGAATTCCGGATGAGTCGCGGTATCCACCATGGCCCTGTCAGTGATCCTCATATGTGTATCGAGATCTTTCCCACTTAGGAGTGTGTCTCCCGTAATGAGTGCTTCTATCTATTGTAACCCTTCCACTCAAGAGTGTGTCTCCCACAATGAGTGTAGCTATATCTCGTGACGGTTCCCAACGAACATCACTCCTCAGACAGACATCATTAGAACTATAAGACTCGTTGAGTGTGTTCTCCCAGAACGAGTGCATCATGGAATCTTCAAATAGAATCCCTATCGGGGTATGCGGTTGCATGGCTTGTCTCTAGACCACGAACCTGGGTTTTGAGTATATCTGGTTTGTTTATATGTTCTTTAAACATATATTGTGCATAGATGACTGTACCTTTTCTTTGTGTACTGCTTTGGGGTTTTCGGGGTCCTCTACTGAGTATTTTTATACTCACCCCTGCACGGGCTTTGCCCGCACGTCTGGTGTCTTGTGCAGATGAGCAGCCTTTTGACAGAGTCCAGGGCGGACCAGGACAGGACCGAGCTTTCTGAGATTCCTACAGGCTGAGGCGTTCCTATGGCTACGAGTAGTAGTCCCAGTACCTTTGTGCTTACAGGTTGGACCTTGCATTTTTTTAAGACTCCTGTTTTTTGTGGGCTTGTATTCTGGCCTAGTTTACTTTTACATTACTCTACCTTTCGTCGTGCTCTATTGGTTGGGTTTATTTGTATGCATGCATTTTTGTTCCTTAGTGTTTTACATTTCAGCATTTGTGGGCTTGGAGATGTGTGTGTGTGTGTGTACAGATACTTAGGCAATGCCTCCCATGTTAGTGACATGCTTACTCGGTGCTATTCACCAGCCCCTGGCCTATTGGAGGCGGGCTTGGGGAGTCACGGTGCGGGCCCCACCGGGACCGGTCGTGACAGAGTGGTATCATAGGTGGTCTGTTCTACCCTAGGACCAAGAGTATGTGAGTTTGGTTGGGGCAACAAGTGTTGAGTGTTTCGAGTTCGTCTTTCAGTCCAGATACCCCAGTGTTGGTGCGGCGACCGACGTATCCATACACCAGGACTCTGATAGCCTGCTTTTCAACCCGGTTCACGAAAACACTAGTTGCGGGGAAATAAAAAGGTACATGCATCATATAAGAATGAGTTGTGTCTTCCATATCCTTGGTGTCATCTATCCAGATATACTCTTTGACCGTGACACATCTTGTTTCTTTACAGGATGCCTCCGCAACGCGTACCAACTAGGATTCAGCAGCATGATCACGAGGATGACCCCCTCAGTGACGAGGCTTCGATACAGGGACCAGTTCCCCAGGCGTTTCCACCAGGTGGTGCACCTGCTATACCACCAACAGTGGAGCAGCAAGTGGTATCAGTGGTACCGACCATTGAGGAGCATAGGCTCAGCGCACTCCTTGAGTTTCAGAGACAGAGGCCCCTCAGGTTCCGAGGCGAGCCCGAACCTCAGGTGGCTGAGGAATGGCTTGAGGTGGTGACCAGAGTTTTCCATCGAGTGAGGACACCAGTAGACCAGATGGTGATCCTAGGAGCGAGCCTTCTTCAGGGTTTGGCCGGACGATGGTGGAGTCTGACCACGCAGACTCATGACGAGGAGACTCTTTTTTGGACGGAGTTTGAGCGACTCTTCAGGGAGGAGCTCTCTCTGGTTACGCTGAGAGATGTGTGCATCCAGGAGCTTCTTCAGCTCCAGCAGGGCAGTATGACAGTGGCTGACTATTCAACGAGGTTCACTAACCTCTCCAGGTACTCGATGGATATGGTCAGGGATCAGTACTTTAGGGCTCGGACTTTTGAGAAAGGTCTACGGAAAGAAATCCGAGCTAGTGTCGTGCCTCTATCCATATCCACCTATGCTAGAGTTCTCTAGCGGGCCTTGGTGATAGAAAGCTTCCTGGTGGAGCAGAGACAGCCGTCGGCAGTCAGAAGCAGGCAGACAGGTGCGGAGACACCGACATCAAGGATCCGACATCAGACGCAGGGATCTGGACGTGGTATACGTCATAGGAGGACCTAGGACAGTGGATCGATAGTCTAGGGCTCTCAGGCTGGATCCAGTCAGCCTAGGGAGAAGCGATGTTATGCATGCGATGGTAGGGGCATCTCTCTAGAGATTGCCCGACACGTCGGGCTACTGACAGGGAAGTGGGGGATGGGCCACCAAGGCAGAGGCAGAGAACGGAGCAGGCGGATCATCTAGGCGGTGGACGCGGCAGAGGAGCAGGGAGAGATGCAGGTGGTGGTAGACGCTTCGACTTACTTCCACCACCACCCCCAGGAGGTCCACACCAGGATCAGGGAGCTGGGGGACAGGGACGGGGACAGCTGCATGCGGTCGAGGCATATGACCCAGGGGCTCCAGGGATGATTCAAGGCATGATCTGTGCCTTTTCTACCTTAGTTGTCGTACTCATAGACACTGGTTCCAGTCATTCCCTTCTATCCACATGTCTTGTACAAAACCTCGAGATTCTGGTAGAACTGTTGACTCGATCCTTATGCTTGGAGACACCTACGGGAGGAGACTCGATGATCACGCACCTTTACAGACAGTGTGATCTTACCCTTGGAGGTGAGAGTTTCGGTTGGAACCTCTTGGTGGTTGCGTCGAGGCCTTACGACTTCATTCTCGGTATGGATTGGTTATCTTCGTTCCATGCCCAGATTGACTTTTTTAGGCGAAGAGTGCGGTGTGTCTTCCGTGATGGAACGAGGTTTTCCTTTGTCAGAGAAAAGGAAACCCAGGCAGCACAAAGTGGGCTCATGCATAGGAGGGGGCAGCCGATCACTCATGAGTTGGCTAGCCTTACCCTCGGAGCAGTAGATGTTGTGAGCTCTCAGTTCCCAGCAGTGGTTGTAGAGTATGAGGACGTCTTTCCAGAAGATGTCCCAGGGTTACCTCCCTGCCGGGAAATTGACTTCTGCATCGACTTACACCCCGGGACGACACCGATTTTCTCATCGGCTTATCGGATGGATCCCACAGAGCTTCGTGAGCTGAGGGTGCAGTTGGAGGATTTTCAGAGAAAGGGTTTCGTGAGATCCAGTGTTTCACCCTAGGCAGCCCCGATCTGGTTTGCCAAGAAGGCAGACGGGAGTCTGAGGTTGTGCATGGATTACCGTCTCCTGAACCAGGTAATGGTGAAGAACAAGTATCCAATTCCGAGAATTGATGACATCTTCGATCAACTAAGAGGGGATCAGTGGTTCTCGATGGTTGATCTTCGATCAGTCTATCACCAGCTACGAGTGCGGGATGAGGATATACCGAAGACGGCGTTCAGAAGTCGCTACGGTCACTATGAGTACTCGGTGATGCCCTTTGGCGTGACGAACGCCCCCGTAGTGTTCATGGGGTTGATGAACTGGATCATCCAGCCGTACTTGGACCGGTTCGTAGTGGTCTTCATCGACCACATCCTTGTGTACTCGGTGTCAGAGGAGGAGCACGCGAGACACCTGCAGATGGTTCTGGACGTACTCTGAGAGCACCATCTCTATAGAAATCTCTCGAATTGTCAGTTCTGGATTCAGGAGGTCCAATTTCTGGGACATGTCATCTCAGCAGATGGAGTAGCTATGGACCCAGCCAAGTTGGAGGCTGTGTTAGCATGGGAACCACCTTGGAGCGTGATAGAGGTGCGAAGCTTTCTTGGGTTGGCAGGATATTACCGGAGATTCATCCCTGATTTCTCCCAGATATCAGCACTGATAACGGCCTTGACTAAGAAGGGGCAACCCTTCCTATGGACAGAAAAGTGCCAGCAGGCCTTTGAGCAGCTGAGGAAGAGTTTGACGAGCGCCCCGGTCTTGAGATTTCCAGAGGAGGGTGTCGGGTACGTAGTTTTCTGCGACGCATCAGGGACCGGGATTGGTTGTGTCTTGAAGAAGCGACATGCAGGGATTGCTTATGGTTCACGCCAACTTAGGCCACATGAGCAGAAATATGCGACCCATGATCTCGAGTTGGCAGTGGTAGTCTTCGCATTGAAGATGTGGCGACACTACCTTATGGGCGAGAGGTTCATTGTTTACTCTGACCACAAGAGCCTCAAGTACATCTTCTCACAGAAGGATCTAAATCTGAGGTCGAGACGTTGGCTAGAGTTCCTCCAGGACTATGATTACGAGATCATCTATACTCCTAGGAAGGGGAACAAGGTGGTGGACGCTCTTAGCAGAAGGTCGAGCTCACAGCCGTTGAGTGAGGTGACACAACAATTAACTGCGTTACAGTTATCCTTCGTGGATGGTGAGGACACAGCTTACCTACAGTCGATGGTTGTCACCCCTCCACTCTTACAGCGAGTTAGGGAGTCACACCTTGGGGATGTCGACTGTGTGGCTTTACATGATCAGTTAACCACGGGACATGCTCATGATGGTTTTTTGCAAGGTGGGGAGCACGTACTTCTCTTCAGAGGATGCACTATTGTACCAGTGGCGTTCCAGGAGGAGTCCCTGAGGGATTTTCATACATCCCCTTTGGCGGTACATCCTGGAGTGGCAAAGATGTACCAAGATCTCCGATGATAGTTATGGTGTTCAGGCATGAAGAAGGCAGTGGCAATGTTCGTTTCTCGATGCCTCACATGCCAGCAGGTGAAGGCTGAGCACCAGGTTCCAGCAGGGTTAGCTCACCCCTTGGAAGTTCCAGAGTGGAAGTGAAATGGAATATCGATAGACTTTGTGATGGGATTACCATGGACGTCCAAGGGGCACGATTCCATCTGGGTGATCATTGACCGACTCACCATGTCGGCCCACTTCCTAGCTATCAGGGAGCAGAGTTCCGTAGAGAGCTTGGGACGCCTCTATGTACAAGAGATCGTTCGGCTTCATGGTGTCCCCTCGACTATAGTCTCAGACAAAGACGCCCGCTTCACGTCCCAGTTATGGAAGGGATTGTAGGAGTCTTTTGGGACTCAGCTATGCTTGAACACAGCATTTCATCCCCAGACATATGGTCAGACAGAGAGGACCATTTAGGTTCTGGAGGATATGTTTTGGGCCTGTATCTTGGACTTTGGTCGTAGCTGGGAGGACCACCTACCACTGGTGGAGTTTGCATACAACAAAAGATACCACTCCACCATTGGCATGGCACCGTTCGAGGCTTCATATGGGAGACCCTGCCGGTCACCGCTTTGCTGGAACGACCCTAGAGAGTCAGCACTCTTGGGTCCATAGTTAGTGCGAACTACCACATAGAAGGTGCAGATTATCCGGGGGCGGATGAAGACTGCACAGAGCTGGAAAAAGTCTTATGCTGACAGACGATGGAGGCCCCTGGAGTTCGAGGAGGGAGACCACATTTTTCTTCGGGTCTCACCTCGACGTAGGTTTCAGAGATTTGGCTGAGGCGGGAAGCTATCTCCAAGGTTCATTGGACCTTTCCAAATCCTGGGCAGAGTTGGCGAGGTGGCATACCATCTGGCTCTACCGCCACAGTTGCATCGGGTACATGATGTCTTCCACGTGTCGCAGCTGAGGAGGTACGTGCATGACCCATTTCACGTCATCGACTAGGGAGAGATGGACATCGAGGATGGAGTGACCTTTGCTGAGTACCCGGTGGAGATCAAGGATCGGTAGGATAGGATCCTTCATGGGCGATCGATTCCCTTAGTGCGCATCCGGTGGTAGCATGGGAATCTTTAGGAGAGCACGTGGGAGCGGGAGGCCCAGATCCATGCCCAGTACCCTCATCTTTTTAAGTAGCCTTTGTTTTGGCTTTTCGGGGATGTAAATCCCCAAGGTGGGGAGAATGTAATGTCTCAGATTTTTCTGTTTATTATTTTTTTAAATATTATATGGAATTATTTTGAGACCGGGCATGAAAATGGAACATCATTCCGAGGTCCAGTGAGCCCGGAATGGTGGTTTGAATTTTTTTTAGTTAAGTGAGTCGGCGCTTGTGCGCGGTTGTGGCAGTTTCCAAACGGATGCCCGGATTAAAAATCTGAGGTCACCGTTGCGTCCGTGACGATGACTCTACCTAAGAATGAGGCTAACCTCGACCGGCGTGGGTTGAGGGAAAAAGTTATTTTTCGGACGTTTTAAGTAAAATAAAATAAATTAAATTAACCATTTTATTTTATTTTCTTTTAAGGAAACATCCGCTGCAGCGTGGCGACGGTGCAACTATTTCCTAAATTAATGACACGTCATAAATAACTTCAAAATGACAAGTCAACATCATTAATGCTTCTGCATAATTAAATGTCAACTTGTTTCCCTTTCAATGTGTTAACCAATTGTTGAATCATTGGCAACACTTGGGAAGAACCTCTGCCGAATCCGCAAGGCGTTGGACCAATTATCGACGACGAACGACAACAGATCGAAACCAAGGATCATTGCGCCGGCGTTGAAGGATCACGACGACAACGACAGTACTACACCTTCGTCAACGATCGATCCTTTAAAAAGGTAGGGGTTGTTGTTTTTATTTTCTTTTCCCCGTATCTAAATTTAAACGACGAACGCGGATCAACCACGAACAAGTTGATCTGCGGATCCGTACGTTCTTGCGGGAGGGTTTTCATGGGATAATTTTGGGGAAATTAATCCATGATTTTCATGTTGATCTCTGCTCCGTTTAAACCTATTAACAGGATTGGATCAACGCCGTGACGAAAGACGACGAAGGTTCACTCCTCATTTTGTTTATTTGGGTCTCTTCCTCTTTTTTCCCAACGCGTTCTTCGTGTTCTTTCGTGGGGCGACGAACAACGGATCGTTGCACATCCTTTCTGCGACATAATGATCCCAAATCGAAGGTTCACCAATGCAACTATCTTGGAGAGGTGTGGCAGCAATGGAGGACGACGAATCGGACCAGATCGGAAGGGGCGTTCTTCGACCGTTCTTCGTGCGGGGAGATCAATCATGTTTTTTGAGCCGATCGGAGGCCCGAAAACGACGGAAATAGATTCATGGTGTCGGGATGACAAAAACCTGAAGGTTTCATGGCAATCGGACGGCCGGATCAATGATCGGAGCACCACAGCAGGCGCGACGGTGGAGGTCCACGTTTCTGGAAATTTCCAGAATACACGACGTGTAGTTCCGAAGAACACGCTGTGTAGTTCTGATGGTGGTGGCTAGGGTTTCGGGTCAGAGAAGGATCACACGGTGTGTGACCCCGGTCACACGGCGTGTTGGACCTTCCCCGGAGCTCGACGTGTACATCGGGTGGTGCACGGACACGAGATGCTCTACACAGATTCAGGCGGCACGGCGTGTACAGCTCGGTAGAGGAGGCTACGCGGAGCTCGGTGTGTATTACGAGGATATACGGACACCGGATGGAGTACATGACTGTGTGCACCCTCACCCGGCCAGGCGAGGTCACTAGCGCAGGTCACCCCATGTGCAGATTGCACGGGTTGGAGTACATGGGTTGGTGACCGTGTACATGCACATGGCCAGATTACACGGAGCCAGCCCCAGTGACCCAAACACGGTGTGTACTCCGTACTACACGCCGTGTATAAAGTTTTCCACATAACCAGCCTCACGAAACGGGCCTTTGAACATGGGCAGTACCCAGGGTCGGACAACACATCATGTGTCATTTCTACATGCCATGTACTTTTTGGATAACGGCTTGGTCCTTTTTTTCACCGTGCCTTGAACATCTTTCGTTTGGGTTAGTGCCCCTTCTTCTTTTCCCCTGAAGGTCAGGAATCATTCCCTCACATTGGTTTATGATCCCTTCAACAGGACTTTTCTGTGATAGAGTCAGGCATCCATCCGAGAGGCCCGGATCGAGATCCTCTATCCATTCTAGACCCTAGGTAGAGTCAGGCATCGACGTGACCAACTTTACCGAGCATTGATCCTCTACCTAGTAGGTGAATTCCGGATGAGTCGTGGTATCCACCATGGCCCTGGCAGTGATCCTCATCTATGTATCAAGATCTTTCCCACTCAGGAGTGTATCTCCCATAATGAGTGCTTCTATCTATCGTAACCCTTCCACTCCGGAGTGTGTCTCCCGCAATGAGTGTAGCTATATCTCGTGACGGTTCCCAACGAACATCACTCCTCGGATGGACGTCATCAGAACAGTAAGACTCGTGGAGTGTGTTCTCCTGGAATGAATGCATCATGGAATCTTCAAACAGAATCCCTATCGGGGATTGCGGTTGTGTGGATTGTATCTAGACCACGGGCCTGGGATTTGAGTATATCTGGTTCGTTTATATATTCTTTAAACATATATTGTGCATAGATGACTGTACCTTTGCTTTGTGTACTGCTTTTTGGTTTTCGGGGTCCTCTACTGAGTATTGTTATACTCACCCCTGCACAGGCTTTTCCCGCACGTCTGGTGTCTTGTGTAGACGAGCATCCTTTTGACAGAGTCCAGGGTGGACCAGGACAAGACCGAGCTTTCTAAGTTTCCTACAGGCCGAGGCGTTCCTACGGCTACGAGCAGCAGTCCCAGTATCTTTGTGCTTACAGGTTGGACCTTAAAGTTTTTTTTAGACTCTTGTTTTTGGTGGGCTTGTATTCTGGCCCAGTTTAATTTTACAGTACTCTACCTTTCGTCGTGCTCTGTTGGTTGGGTTTAGTTGTTTGCATGCATTTTTGTTCCTTAGTGTTTTACATTTCAGCATTTGTGGGCTTGGAGATGTGTGTGTGTGTGTACAGGTACTTAGGTAATGCCTCCCATGTTAGTGACATGCCTACTCGTTGCTAGTCACCAGCCCCTGGCCTATTGGAGGCGGGCTTGGGGAGTCATGGTGCAGGCCCCACCGGGACGAGTCGTGACAGAAAGGATACTATATTTTTCTAGTAATGGTTTTGGGATAATTGATACATGTTCATTGTCAAATATTACATCTAATAAAGGGGGTTATATATATTCTACTAAAAATAGTGTGGTGAGGTTATGGAGGAAACTCTATGATAAAAATTTAATGGTTTCTAGTTCGAATAATAAAAGAAAAGTTGGAAATGAAAAAAAATAATTTAAACATTAGATAATGAGTAAGGTTTATTTTATTGTTTTTAGGACGATGATATAAAAGTGCATGAAATTTCCAAATATGGAATAAAAAAGTATATCAGAGTGACAGAAGAGGAGAATATGATTTGGTTTTCTTTTCCCACAAATAGGGGGAGGAACAATCAAATATATCCAAGGATAGTGAAATTATTGACGATGGGAAGGCCCATTATGAGGCTTGTAAGTGGGAAAAGGATGTGGAAAATGAGAATTGTAAAATATAAGAAATATTGAATACCTAAAATAAAAAAAAGTCAATAAGAATGGGGGAGGTAAACCCAAAAAATGACCCTCTTTGAAGGAATCTATGAGAGATATGGCGGATGGTAGGAAATGTTCTGCTAAGTGATGAGTTTTATATTGGAATTCCCATCTGATATAAAATGTTGACATGGATAGATACCATCAATATATGATTCAGTATCCATGAACTCCCTCATATTGGTTTTTAACATAAAATTAAATCCATAAGAGAAACTTTCACCCCATCACATCTATTGTATGTGGATGACATCCTCTTACATGGGAAAGCCTCTAGAAAAACCATCTATACAATCAAGGCCTTATTTTCACACTATAAAAAACGTATGGACTAGAAATTATTTTGAACAAATAAATTATTGTTTTGGTGAGGGAATTTCAATTTAAATAAAAACAGTATCACTGGAACAATTGAAGTAAAAAGGGATTCCCTCCAGTTCAACTACCTTGGTGTTACACAACTTTAGGGAAAGGTTAAAAGACACTATCTTGTACGAATATGTTCATGATTCCCAAATAAATTGTCTAGATAGTAGGGTAATCCTATTTCATCGGATGTAAGGGTATTCCTAGTCAACCTGATTATCACCTCAATATTTTTGTACTAGTTTTCTCAGTTGATAAATATTTATTGGAAGGAATTTATTAATACCATTGAAATGGTGGGGCCTCAGAATCAAAGATCTCATAACTTTTAATGGTGGTATTATCAATAAATGCACAAGGAATCCCCTAAATTATGATTATTCTTGTTTTGACTTATTGTTAAAAAGTTTAAAATGGACATTAGTGAGTGGGAATAAATCATATAAGAAACCCCTATGTATCCATCTATAAAACACTCCATAAACTATATCATACAACACTCTAGATGTATATTTAGTAGAAAATCTAGTCTTAATTTTGTGAGAACTCCATGGGTTTTCATCCCACTCAATACACCGCATGTCCCTTTATACAAGGATAAAATGTTCATTATTAAGATACTGTCCAACAAAAATCTTTCTGACTGCATTCCAAATCAAGTTGGAATATAGATCCATACATATAAATTTGAGGACACTAATACTATGATTTGGATGCCCAAAATGAATGAAAAATTTAATGTTAATGAATACTACCTTATAGAGTGTGATGGATCAAACTCACCTCCAAAATGGATAATTAACATCAATTTATCATCCATTAAAACATTAAAAATCATTCTATTATGGGAGATTTTGAAAAATATGACACATACCCTTGACCAAATAAATATAGATAGACAACCAATTTTATCAGCATCTAATTTATATATAAGGGGTGAAGAAACTATTCAATATTTCTTTTTGGAGTGTACATTTTCTCAGGTGCTATGTAAATATGTCGGTTTCCTTTTCTACATTGAAACATTTATATTCATGCATATTCTTGAATTTCTACACCACATCAATATATCTCGGTATAGTGAGAAAATACAGAACCTCCTCTTTATTTCCACCACCTTTATATATACATCCATTTGGCCAGAGGAATGAAACTATCATTAAAAACACCTCTCTCTCTACTAAGGCTGGGATCCTGGCCATGCACAGGGATGTGCAGGCTGCAATAAAGGTTCACATAGTTTTTATTCATAACATGGTCACTAATATGAATATATTGAGACTACATGGTGTTCCATGAAATTCTAGGAAGCCCCCGATGATGAGATGCATTCACTATATGCATCTGATCTCCTTAGGGATGATGTTGAATATTGATGGTTCACTTTTGGCTAGCCCAGACCCTCAGTACAAGGGGGTGTGTTCCGCACATATTGCATCTCTCTCCAAGGTCTGTTGAAAAATTTATTGGATCTAGAATTACATATAAAGCTGAGATTTGGGAAACAATATTTTCATTGAAGAATTATTTCTACCGAAATTGGACCCCCCATATTGAATAAGTTAGATTTGGAACTTGTTCTTCAATCACTTAAATAAATAAATAGACATGTACCTTAGAGAGTGATACCTTATTGGATTCACTAACACAAATAGATTAATCAAATTTTTCATGGTTTCACTTGTGTATAGGGAAGTGAATCGAGTGGAGAATGTGTTTATAATGAAAGCGCTAATGGAGCTAAGAACTATGTGGTCATACAGGGATCCTCTGCACTATGCACCTATGTTCGAGTCAGATATGTGGGGAATGAATTACTCCCAACTCTTTAAATCCACTTTCTCTACCTTAATTGTCTATTACACCATTTATTTGAAAAAAATAAGTTCTATTTTCATGATCTTGAATGTTATTACTAATAAGTGAGGTTATAAACATTAGGACTTGCATTATACAACATCTATCATTAATAATTTTTGGTTAATCAATTTAATTGATATATCTTATATCTCTATTATTATAAAAACTAAATAGATTATTACAATCACGAAGGATTTTATTTGATACTTTTTCACTATAGTATATAGATAATTACCACACATGTTGTAATAAGATATCATTGGAATAATGTGATTGATTTTTTTTGAAATAAATGAACATTGAGTTTTTGGGTGGTGACATAAATAGTATAATGGATACTCTTGAATAGATAGATAATAAATTTATGATTATTTCTTAGGATGAATTCATAAGTCAATGGTAGGAGTAGCATTATATCAGATTAATATATTAGGAGAAAAAATCACATTAGCAACAATAACATTAATATGAATGACAAATAATATGTCTGATAATGATTTTTTGAATTGGATTACTGTATATTTATGGGATTGTATGTTTAGTAGTAATTTTGATAAGGTTATTTATGATCATCAACAAATTCATATCCTTAACGAGAATATATTTTGGGTAAATTATCTCCAAATTTTGTTTTACATTTCATGGTGTTGTCACCCAAAATTCGAGGAGATTTTAAATGAAAACTTAGAAATCATTAATTGCAAATATGATATTAATGAATTATAATACAATATAAAAATTCCAAAATACATATGAAAGTAAATGTAGCGAAGTCAATTCCTCATGGTCATATTGGGATGTTGGGGAAGCTAACAATGGGATGATTACATTCCAAAAAATGTATGAGGAACATTGGTTTCCTGAATCCAAATTACATAAAAATAATATTATTATGGAATAACTGAACAAACATGTTATATAAAAATGGGATTTTTTGGGAAATAATTTTTTAATCAATTACATAATTAAAGATATTTAAAAATAGTTTTATTTCATAACCCTTTGAGTAAGAGGAGAATCAGTAGGTTCTTAACACATTTTAATGATATAGATAAGATTATTCAAAATGAGGGTCAGTTGAAATGTTACAATAGTTATTACATTGTAATTTTTTTATGCGTAGGAATTTAAGGATGATGAACTATATAATTCCATTCCAAAATATGTTGATGAAAAGGGAAACAATATTCTTATCAATTATTTCAATATTAAATGGGTTTAAAATCAATCATGGATCTCATTTCTAATAGGATTGCATGTCTAGATAGATTAAAAAACATATTCTTTAATAAATATATAGATTCCATGTTTTCTGATATAATGGGTACTATAACATCCCACATCGTGAAATTGGTCGAAAACTCAAAATTATTTTGAAGTTTTTGATTACTATATGGGAAAAACATTTAAATGATATTTAAGATGAGATTATGAGATTTGGAATACTTAAAAGATTTTTAGATGTGAAATGAGGACCAAATAATGATAAGAGATTTTGATAAAATCTATTTGGTTTAGGACTAGAAACATATGTTTTGTAAAAAGAGTTTATGGGAACACAATTTCAACACATTTAGTAAAAACATTACAACACAAATGTGAAACCTATTTTTAATGGTAATATGGTTTATCTAACATTATAGAGTGTCTTAGGAAACCATATAAAATGGTGATTATGAGCTATGATACAAGCATGGTTGGTATATAGTTTGTTTAACCATGCCCAAAAACATGTGCGACATGAGTGTTCAGGTGTCGTAGGTCTACATGGTTAGAGCATGGTTTTTATAATGTTTGTGAAAATCAAATAGCACAAAGGTGATTTTGAAAATGGAACCATATGATTTGTACATAGTTTTCCTAACCATGTGGCCAAATCATGTTCAAATTAAAAATGGCGAAAATTACAAATTTTCCATTCTATCCAAAAATATGTTTTTACCCCATTTCCACCGTCACATCAACTAACATCCCTCCACAAGATCCCCCGTCTTTCTTCAAATTCAAAGGGTGGAGCTCCTCCATTACTGATTCTATTTTTTTACTGTCATATGTTTCAGAAGATGATAGGTATGTCTAGGACTCCACTTTCCTCAATTATCTATTTTTCTTCACATTAGTGGATGCCATTTCCATGAAAGAACATATTTACTATTTGAATGGTGTTTTTTTATTATTCTAATTTCTTTTGTCTCAACTCAAACTAATGGTCGATAATGAATGATGGAGCATCTTAAGACTGGGGATGGTGTTCTATATATTTTCCCTCAAAGTCTCACATGTTTATAATATGTTTTCATTGTGATTCACATTATATTTTCTGTGTCTCACCACTAAAATTTAAAAAAACATTAATTGTTCAAATTAGGACCTATATAATTCACAAGGCCCATTAACATTGTCAAATGTTTTGATGTCAACAAAAAACACACCCTTTTATTGGTAACCTTAAATTCCATTACCATGATTAATGTGATAATCCAAAACACTTTTAATTATGTCTGGACAAACCATTTTAAAATCTGGTGATTAATTTGGACTAAATAAATTTTTAGATGGAATGGTATTAACCATGGAATAATATTAATTTTTAATTTTAATGCTTGAATTTTACCCACTCCTATGTTGATTGAGAATTTGAATATTATGAATTTCTTGGTTAAGGATGTTGTACATGATTCCATAAAACCCTTTGGTCATTGATCCATATTCTATATTCTTGGCTATTATGAAGGAATAATATAAATAAATAATTTGAATTCTATTAGAGTGCGTATTTAAACATGGCCCTCTTCAATACTTATAAATAAATTGAAAAATGAAGTGATCATGATTTTTCATATTTCATGGAATAGGTTTTCTTTATATTCATTATTTATATCTAAAGACTTGAATGGTTAGAAATCCATCTATTTGATTATGATTAGGCCTTTCATGATTGGATTGAATTTTCCTATAATTAGGTAATGTGGTTATTATGAAAATTGTAATGGAAGTTTTGGACACGATGCATCATGCTCCTTTGATGTGATATGTTTGACATAAAATTACATATCATTATTTTGGATGTTATCAACTTCATAACTCACAATTAATATGAGAAAATTTATCATGATTCCTATTATTATTCATCTAAAACTGTTGGTCATGATGTCCTTTATCATTCATTTTAGGTAGATGGGAATCAAATCAATTATTTAATGTATGAGAATGATTTAATATACTTTTGTGGACACTTGGGTCATTAGCCTCTTGTCCTCCCCAGTGTATATATAAATGTATTCACATATATATTTATATATATATGATGTAATGTCTAGAGGTATCCTGGCTATGGCCAATGTAGCTATAGTGTTCTAAGTGTTTTGTGGTGAACCCAAGCCAACACATGTTATATACTTATTAATTGAATTGATTATAGTTATAACTTCTCCAAGATTTATTTTGTATTCATTAATAGTATATTCATTGAAATCCATTGGTTGTGGAATAAATATTATTATTCACAATAATTTTGGTCCATTATTTGGTACCTATAGTCTAACCTCTTGGTTGTAGGGTAGGATCATGGATTTTCATTTAGGTTATTTCTCTTTATGGAATAGGAATACACCTAGGAGTTGGGGATTGGGAATATATACACAAGACACCTTCAAAAGTTTCCTTTTTTTAGCATAGAAAAATAATTTTTTTTACTTATTGTATGTTCATTTTCATTTATTTATGGCTTATCCTGTTCATTCATAGTTTTTTTTATTGGCATTTTAAGGTTGTCTATTTTTTATTACATATAATTTTTTATTATCATCAACTTATTTTTATTCATTATTTAATGTGCTATGTATAATACTAATCCAATGGGTATAGTCTCCCTAGTCTACCACAATTATCCCCATTGTGTTAATCGATGGTCTATGGGATATGGGGAGGCACTCTTAATGCCACAAGACCCACTAGACTAGGTTACATCTTAGTGAACTAGGGTCATGACATTATAAGTGGTATGATTGATTCTTTCTTTCATTTTAAACTATATTAGGCTAGTAGACATGAGACTTGGAATGTGTGGGCACCCTGTAAATAAGTCATTTTTTTGTCCAGCCAACTTGTATATGGGGTAAGGATCATTTTTCTAAGGATGAGATGGCTCCTAAGGATATTTCATTATTATATTTGATTATTATTTTATTGTGAGTAATTTTTGTATCTTAACATGGATATTAATTTAAAGATTTATAAGATTTTCCACTTGTCCTAGCATGGAAATATAATTGGTTTGTTCATATATCATTCCAAGAACATGGTCTTCGCATGTCATCATCTTGATTATTTGTATGACATGATTGTGTGACTAGGTTTCATGCTTATATGTGTACCATATTTAGATAATTATTTAGCATTGTTATATTTATAATATGATTGGGTGATTATTTTCAAGCTTAAATATATTCCATTGGAATAAATTTTGTAGCTTGGATATATTTATTCTATGTCGATGTGATAGCTTTTGTGAAAAGGTTATGATTTGGGGTTTGTTAAATAAAGTGACAACATCAACCAATTTTTTTTTCTATAATAGATAGATGATGTACCATTATCTGAATAACCTATTATTAATTAATGAAATTCATTATTTTGAAATTAAATTTGGGAAATAGAAATGGATTGGTTGAGTTCTAATAAATTCGTATTATTGATTATGCTTTCCACCTTAACAGTGCAAAAATTGAAACTTATAATGGATAGTAACTTTATAACCTAGAAATGTTCATCCATATAAAATAATCTTCTAATGATTTACTTTACCATTTATAGGTGAGTTTAAGAGTCTTATTCTTAATAGATAACCCTAATGATTGTGTGTCAGAAATAGGATGAATCACTATAAATGGTCTTCACTTAAATGGGATTCCAATCAAATTTTATGGAGCATTGAATCCATAAATGGATAATGAATACCTGTATAACTAATCTACGGTTGTTATGATGGGACCCTTGTATGTCTCCTTTACTCTTATTTACCTTGGTACTTAACTCCATGGTGTTGTAATCATGTAGAATGAGATCATAATTTATAGTGTCGTAGCAAAAAATATTGTTCTACATATAAAATTATGGTATCATCTTACTGATCTTATTCACATTAAATTTTAAAATTCCAGTGGATTCTTTTTTTTAATATTAAGAGGATATAGTTATTGAATTTCCCATTAAAATAGAATGGTTTTTTCCTCTAAATATTGAAATTGATTTATTTTAAGCTAAACTAATATGAGAACATGTCGATAAACTAGTGATGGTTTAAAGAGAGATTATGAGATAATTTAACTAATATTTTATGAGGAGTGAGATAAATATGTGACCAATGAGGTTTTTATTTTATAACTAGTACTCAATCATTCAAATACCTGACCCTATTGATTACTAAAAATAAAATATAATTCATTACAAGGAATAAATGAAAACATTAAGAGGTGATAATATCCTAAAACCAATTTAAGTGTTATCATTTACAATTTTCTTTAGATTTCCATAGATCATAAAGTGAACATTTTCCATAGTTTTTAGTGACCTATATATTTGGAATTATACATAATGGTTAAAATATAGAGCCAATTTGACTTTTATGATGTAAATTGAGTTTTAATTATTGATTCCATTAAAAATGAGGTGTTATATTGATGTAGTGCCACCCTCTATAATTGATATGTTCTAGACCTTTAAGCTGAGTTATTAGCACACTATGTACCATTATTGATCTTAAGAGTAAGTTGGGCCTCTATGTTAATAAAAAGACAACCCTATGTAGGTGGGTGGTTTTTTTGTAGGTCGAAACTCGAGAGGGTATTACCATATATGGATATACAATGAGTGTAAACACCTTATCCTAGTTTAAATTCATATCATGACCCTCAAGGGAGTAGTTCCTTGTAAGGATGTTATGAGAGGATTGGGGACTGATAACCTGAAACTTGGAAGGTGTTTTTGTTATAATTATCTTGACGGGTTTGACCCATGTATCTCAATGATATCTTTAACTATATTCAATTCAATATCTTTATTGATTTTATTTGTATCTTTACATGTCGTGTAATAGAAACCCTTGAGTGGGATCTGGTTATTGGGTGGGAGACCTTAGGGGTAGGTGGTTGGACCTAGTCTCCATGTTTCACAACATGATTAGTATATTTATGAGGGAGAACTAGATTCCCTTAGTTTTTGTATTAGACCATTGTAGTTTAGTGATTTTTGGTTTACTCAAGGGATATCATCTATAGTGGTTTCCCTATAGGGACCATACTTTTTCATACATGACTATTACATGATTTTCAATATAACTAACATAATAGCTCTACATTCATGGATTTAAAGGTTTAGTATATGTGAAAATAAGGATAATAAATCCCTTATACATAATGAATAATTAATATTTATTGAAATATTAACTCTTATCATTAAAAATTCTCATGTTCACCTTAGTACAAGTAGTCACCTATGTATATACATCGAGGAAAGTGGTTCTATAAAATACCATTAAAGGAAGGAATAAGGGTAATGAATCAATAATATTATATTGAGAATAATGAACATAATCATATAATATGAATTGGATTATCATCAACATCATGATGGAAACATTTTATAAAGGCATGGGTTGTGGAAATTCCTAGAAACAAAACATCATGCCATAGTGGTAAAAAAACCTCACATAGTTGTGAACAAAGATAACATAATGTTCAAGAAAAACATATTTGTATAAATCATAACTTTATCATTGTGAATAATGACAGAATCATGTTCACACCTAATAAAAACAATATTATTAGATACATACCATTACACAGTGCATTGATGGGCTATATAATTTTTTTCCCACCTACCACACCATAATATTTACATAATCATGTGTGCCAAATATAATTTATTACAATAATAGTGATGAAATAACTAATGGAAAATAATAGGTTACATAAGGATGTCATAAAGCATATTTTTTTGAAAAAAATTTATGGTTAAAAAAATATATTAGGGGAAAAAGTTGGCATAATCATTCCCCTTCTCTATTGAAAAAAAAACAACTCAAAAAGGTGTGAAATATGTGTTTTAGAAGGATAGGTCTTTTTCGATAATATTTGTATTAGGTTCATAAATCAAGGTGTAAATATTTATATCCCTAAAAATAATAGGTATGAATAGTTAAATTCTAGTTCATAAACATTACAGGAATATCCATATTTATATTGACGTGAAAGAGGGATACCCTAATGAAATGTATAAGGTTTCTAGAATCCACTTACTAATGTTCCCAAATTTTTATTTACTTTTATTCCTCCTAAATAATAATCATTGCTTCACCAGAAGATTTTTATAGAAGTGAATTATTATCATTTTTACCAATATTTAGCAATAATATTAATTTAATCGTATTTCTTAATTGCATTGGTTATTAATAATTAATTTTGATATCATTTTTTCCTTTATATTTTCCCTTTTTTATTTCACTATTTTGTTCAATGTAATATAAAAATTAGTAAAATTAATTCTAGAAACATAAAATACACATATTAAAAAATTTATATATCATAAATTATTTATAATGACTATCCATCAGGTTGGTGGTAAGAAAATAATTGGAAACATCCTCACTGGTGGTTAACTGACTACTAAAAAAATGTAATCAAAATATGAATAAAAGTTGTATAAAATATAAATACGTAAAAAATAGAAATTTTTCAATATGTTAATATCATTAATATATCATTAAAATTATTCCTAATTTAATCACATAGTATTTTATTTTGAAATAAATTGGTAAAAATAAAGAATTCGAAGAAAACATGATAATAGTTTGAAAAAAAACGTACTCTTTCATTGGTGTAGATTCTCTTGTATGACTTTAAAAATACCATGATGTTTGGTGTTTTTTACACATAATGAACCAAGGTATTATAAGGGTATTATGATGTATGAATAGGATAGAACATTGTCTTTGTCACGTGAAAGAGGAGTGGTTTGATTAAGGGAAGGAGAAGGGTAATTTATACTTATGGAAATGGCTATTTTTAGAGTAAAATATTTAATAAAATATTATATAAAAGGAAAAACTTATAAAAGTGAATTTCTTAAAATTTAAATATTATATAAATAAAATAGAATTTTTTTAGACATGAAATCCATTTATAATTATTATTCACTTACTTTATTAAATAGGACATTGGAAAAAAAGATAAATTTTGTTTTAAGGGATCGATTTTGACTTTAGTTCTGGGAAACTTATTTTTAGGTTTGGAAATTAAGTTTATTTGATTTTGATTACTATTTTAGAAAGTAATTATATTTTTCTCAAACATCATGTTCCATAAATGTTTAGGTCATTATTACATCATGGATTATTTAATTTAAGAGACATAGGTAGTGAGAAAAAAATTTATTTTTACTATTCACCTAAAAATGGGGTATATTAAAAAATTATGAAAAAATAAACCCTGAGAAATTTCAATATACTAATTTTCAAATTGATATTATTTTTATTCAAATAAATTTAAATATATATAATTTTAATCTTCATATAAAAATTCTTATTTCTATGAAATACATTAAAATACATTTTATTAAAAATGTGCCTATACTTTACATGTGTTCTTTGGTCGTGATATTTATATTTAAGAATTATAATATTTATATTTACATATATTAATCATGATAAATATTAATTATATAATAATTTATTATTTTGAGGTTAAATTATTATTCTAATGATCAGGTTACAATTCTCAACAGTCAAGTTACTATTTTTAATGGTCACGTTAATATTTCTAATGGTCAGGTTACTCTTCCAGTGGTCACATTGCCTTATTTAAATAAAACAACATTATTTCACACAATATTCACTTATGTTACTCCCAATTCTATATATTTTCGTTTTCTAAGAAGTTTATTAGTGTATGAATATTTTTTTTCATTCTTATAGTGTTGTCCATGAGAGCAATGATTAAAGAAGATTGGGCCGATCCATATTTTCCCATTTAGGGTTTTATATTTTTAATTATTTGGCCAATTGTAATGATGTAAATTATCATTGCATTCATTTCTTATTAATGATACAATTTTCTCTAATAAAATGTTTATTTTACTTTTTTATATGTGATTTATTTGTGTAATACTATATAGAAAAATAAAATACACATTTATTTCAAGGGAAAATATCATTTATAAAATATGGGTTGTTACAGTCTTCCCCCTTTAGAAATTCCATCATCTATATTTCATCACATATTATCTGTTGATAATAGATGAAAGTACTTATGTTTCATTGTTTCCTTTTATTTACGTGTTCCCTCTTTATAAATTTGGTTCCACCAAATATCTTTGTCAATGTGAGTTGTCTTGTTTCACATATCACTATCTCTAGGGTACAAGATTTTAACTTAATGTTCCTCAAATGAGACATCATTTTCCAATTGTACTAAAATCATATTTAGTAGAAAAAAATGGTCCTATAATTACAACCCCAAGAGAGATACGTGGAACACATCATGAACATATTCCATATTTGGTGGATGTGCAATCTGATAGGCCACTTATACTTTGATATCAAGGATCTCAAATGGACATTTTACCTATGGATAATCTAGCCTTTCATTAAAAACTACATGAATCTATTCTACAGAGATATTTAATTAAAAAAATTCACTTCAACTTAAAACACCAAATTCCATCGATGATTTTCATCATAACTATTTTTCCAACTCTAAGTAGCTTTTTTATTTTGTCAGATTGATTGCACTTTCTATATAATCTCATTCACAAGATAATTTTCTAGTAAATTTTGTTCTATGACATCATCCTAAAAAGTTTATATTCTACATATCTTACCATATAGAACATTATATCGATCCATTTGAAAACAAGAGTAGAAGTTTTTTGTATGAAAACTCAAGTAATGGGAGTTGTTGATCACATCCCCCATTAAATTACATCGAAGAATTTAGTAGCATACCTCCATGTGTCTTAATGGTCCCTTCATTTTTTCCATCATATTTTATGTGGTAGTCCATACTAAATTTAAATCCATTATTCAAATCATGTTGATGACTTTTTTAATGACCTGGACCCCTCCTATCCATTCCATTATGAAAATACAGTGTTTCAGGTGTTTTGGGAGGTAACAGTGGCTTAATTTTGGAGTTTCCCAAAAATCCTATTTTCTAAATGGTGGAACACTGAATGGTGACACCAATCGGTGGATCACCGAATAGTGACACAAAATGGTGGATCATGGAATGGTTTCACAGAATGGTGGCTCACCGAATAGTGGCTCATCGAATGCTGCCACTGAATAGTGGATCTTCGAATGGTGGCACCGAATGATGGATCACCAAAAGATGGCACCGAATGGTTCCAAAGAACGGTGGCTCACCAAAATGTGGCTCATAAAATGGTTCCAACGAATAGTGTATCACCAAACAGGGGCACTAAAAGGTTTCTCACCAAATGGTGGCTCACCGAATGGTGGCACCGAACAATGGCTCACTGAATGGTGGTAGTGAATGGTGACACTGAACGGTGGATCACCAAACAGTGACACTAAACAGTATCTCAATAATTGGTGACACCACATGGTGTCTCACCAAATGGTGGATCAATGAATGGTGACACTGAATAGTGGCTCACTGAATGGTGATAGTGAATGGTGACACCGAATTGTTTGTCACTTCTGTTGGTTTTCCAATTTTTATTTTTTCCCAGTTTCTCCCATTTTTTCTACTTTCTCCTATTATAGATCTTATTTTATGTAAATTGAGTTTAAATTCTTGTATGTGAATTTATAGAGTTGTTTCAAAGGATATTATTGTATCTTAATATCTCAATACTCAGGGGGTTTTGGAATAATACAATCGCATGGTCTTAGCCATGACCCGACTTTTTTGGACTTGAAAATTTTTCACATTCCATTGATATAGGATATGGATTTTTATAAATCTGAGGTTTTATCTTATTTTTTCTCTTGGTTCTCAGAGAAATTTTTATTCTAGACTAGATTTGCACCTATGTTGTTCCCCCCATCCTGTTTTTCATAGAATTTTCCTACTGCTCGTGAACCCCCTATTTTGGAACAAGGAAGAATATTTGGTTTCATGTTATTACAATAGGTATTTCCTTTGTCTCACTATTAATTGTGTATCATGAAGGGTAGGTATAATGATTCCACCTTGTGATACCCACTGAATCCAAATTTAAAAAATATAATGAGAAGTAATAACTAGGGGACATGGGAGATGTTGATGTTGATCACTTGTTTCATTAGTTATCTTGGTTTATGATGTGATCTAATGTGGTTATGTGGTCTCTAAATATCATGTCCTTTGGTGGTATTTAATTATGCATGGGTGATTTCGTAAGACTATTTTTCTTGATTAATTTTTGTAAATAAAAATCATTCCAATCATGCACACTTGATTAAATAATTAGATACCCTAGGATTAAAACCATGTGTGATCACCCCTGGTTATCAAAATGAAATTTAAATAATAGTGTTGGTCAAATCCAAATACACCCTATTTGATAGGTGTGGATGTGTGCTATGTTTTTTTTGGTTTTGTGACTGGTGTGGGTTGTGTGGTACTGCTATTGGAAGAAAAGTTGTGGGTGCAGGGGTGGACAGAGGATTTTGTTCTATGAGAGGGGTGTTGTATTTTAGTGAAGTGTGGATGTAATTTAGTGGTGGTTTTTTGGGATTTGTGTATGGGGTGGTATGGTTGGTGTGTTGCTATCTCAGTTTGATAGATAGATTGATTGAGGAATGCATGGACTAGTTATGTTGTGAGACTAAATCTGGGTAATGTTTTGGAAGCAAGGTTATAGGTTGGGGTTGTCATGACTTCATGTTTATAGGTGTGTTGGGTGTGGTGTTATTGTGCAATGTGGCTATTGGGTTTGTTTGTGAGGGAATGACTTGAGAAGGATAACATTGAAGAATGATAGTTGGAAGTGGCTGAGTGGGTGTCCAGAAAAGGGTGTGTGTTTTTGGACTTCTAGCTGGTTGTATTTATTTCTTTTATTAATGGTTATTATAATGGATTCCTTACCTTCTCCCCTCTTTCTTTGTTTTACTTGGAAGTGTTTAGTGGATTTCAGCTTTTTGAAAATGATTACAAATGTTTTATTTATTAGTTTCCTGGGTAGAGATGGAATAAATAAGGGTAATTCTAAATAAAATTGTTTCATATGAGTGTTAAGTAAGGGAGATTTATAATATTCCTTCCTTATATCAACTTATCAATTGATAGTAGTTGGGGTAAATGCATTCATTTAGAGGTAGCATCAAGGGTGGTTTTCTACGGGATGGTAACTTGTTTTGAATAATGTAGGTTGGGCTTAGTGTTTGTCACACACACACACACACATATATATAATTTTAGTTCCTCATGAATTCTATAGACAGCCGACCTATGATGATCACTATATGCCGAACACCCCATTGTAATGGGGGAGGGTGTCCTTTCCCAATATCTAGGTGGGAGGATAAATGGATGGCTGTTGTATATTCTTTTCTCCCACTTTTAGGAATTCATTGCCCAAGAATTTTCAAGAAGGATATAATGGATTTTGGTTCATTACCAAATTTAGAGTATTCATTGTGTGATAGGTTGTTTGTTTCCTAGGTTTCTTTAGGATAAGGCCCATGCGTTTTCAGGCAGGGTATGGTATTCATGGGGATCAGGTGTCTATGGGTGGAAATGTGATGTGGTGTGTGGCCCAGGTGTGTGCGAGTTGAAATTTGATGTGTTATATTTCCCAGGTGTGTGTAGGAAGGTTGTGACAGTGGATCTTGTGGAAGAACATGGTAGCGGTAGGGTATTTTCCGCCAAGGATGAGAAGTTAACCCATGGAAGTGGTGTGGGATACCCAAATATTTATGTGACTACTACTTTACTTGAGTTTCTTTATTTTTTGAGTGTGCCTTGGTGAGGTAGGGTTGTTAGTATTCCTTGTTAGGTGTCGTTGGTTTCTGTTGTTTTCTTATAGGGGATGTAGTATGATTATCCATCTTGTGCATGAGTGAATTTGGTTTTCCATACTGAGTATATATGTATGGTCACCCTATATATATATATAACAATTTTTAGTTTTCCATAGAGATTATGTAAACTATGATGGATCTTACTATCTCAGACGTTGGGGGCAGTTTTTATCTTGTTTCTTAGTTCATTTTTGAACTTTGTAATTTTCATTGTATTTCAAGCAGTTTTATTGTATACATTCATGTGGGATGAATTTTGGTTTCATTATATATATGTGTCATGAGTTTTTTTAGGTTGATTCATCTTATCTCTCAATCTTGGTTAAAATAAAAAAGTAATTCCTCCTTTTTTTGAGGTTTCTATAACCTTGGTATCAGTCGCCACATCGTGGCCAATTTTAGGTGGGACTCGAGGGTCTTTATCTCTCCTTCATCATGATAAAGGAAGGTATCAACATCATGTTATCTCTTCCCTAATATTTAATAAGTTGTGTCATGAAAAAATGGTATCAGAGGCATAGGTTGAGAGATATTATGTAGTTTAGAGTTAGGAACGGTGAGAATTGCATGGGTTGGTAGGGAAACTGTGTTAGGTGATCTTGGTGTATGACATAGGCCAAGGAAGACCGGTTATGACATAGGATATTTGGTCCCCCGTGATATTATGCAAGGACTATGAGCTCTCCAAACAACCAAGTGAGGCCACACCAACTATGTTGTAGAGACCCTAGGGAAGGTACATGCATCATAATTACTAGTGATCTTATTTTTCTTTGGCGTTTCTATGAAATTAAATTAAGTAATGAGTTAAAATGAATCCTAAATAAATTTCATACTACTAGGGATTATGAATTCCTTGTTTACATTTCATCTATGTCACCTGGTCATTTCCCATGAGTGGATCCGGCACTGGAGGCATAGTAATCCAATCTGGCCAATCAGTAGAGTCTTGATCTAGTGGAGGATGACCAGTGGTAGAAGATTATCCATGCCTTCCAGCTGAAGACTCTGAGAACGTATGAGGTCAGAATCTCGGATATGAATATGGAGAGTTGGATCGATGAGATATTGATCGCATTATGCTTAATATGGGCTCTGACAGAGTACTGGGATCCTCTAGTCGTTAACTAGATGAGGGGAGTAGTGAGATAGTGGTGGACGATTTAGCTCGAGGAGATGAAGGAGACTAAGGTTTTGTGGTCTGACTATGAGAAGGAGTTCTGGGTGGAATTCCATTCTTCCTAGACGAAGGATGAGAAGAGGGAGGAGTAACTCTCCATTCATCAAGGGAGTATGTCAGTGATGTAATTAGGGATCAAGTTAAAGGATATAAAATATTTTTCTCTAGATCTTTTCCGGATGAGGAGTCTCGGGTTATGTTCTTAGAGGGGTAATTCTTCCCTACCCTTCATTATATAATTACTCCCTTCACACTTCCGACATAATTAGAGGTTCAAAATAAGGTTGAGGTAGTAAAAAAGATGTACTCAATAGGAGGTATACCACTAGAAATAATTCAACTGAGTTCTTCAAAGGTGAAGGTTAATAGAAACATTTCTCCAACCTCAGGGCCTTCAAAGTTTCGACCAGTGAGGAGATGACCCAAGCATTTTCAGTTTCAAACCTCTAGTCCTCAACCCTTTCCCATGGACATGGGGTTGATGTGTTATTCTTACAGAGGTCATGGGCACCTCTAGGGATATTTCCCGACACAAGCTCAGAATGGTGGAGGTGGCCAGGTTCAGCGTCTACCTCATTAGTAGTTCCCAGCCAGGCCTTTCCAACAGTAGGGATGGAAGGCCTCTACTCCCCCAAGGGTGGATGGTGCAAGAGGAGGTAGACCACATAGTTTTTCTAAGGGACTTTGACAAAGTAATAGATGGGGAGGCCTTCGATAGAAGAGGGGAATAGGATCTGGTCGTGGTTAGTTGCACACTGATGAGGAATCAGTTCCTGTGGGGCCAAAGATCATTCAAGGTACGATCAGTTTTTCCAGCACTCATTGTTGTTCATTGATTGATTTAAGATCTTCACACTGCTTCATTGAACCTACCCTAGCCCATGCCTTGGGACTAGAAATAGAGATAATTTTCATGCCCATGTTGTTGAGTACACTAGTCGAAGGCCATGCCAGCTTATTTGATGTTTTCCAGGGGTATAGATTGATTTTGGGGAAACATCAGTCTATGGGGATCTATTCCTATTACTGATGTAGCCATAATATTTCAACATTGACATCGACTTGTTTCTTTTTGTTCATTGTATTATTTAATTATTCCGTATTAGAGTCATGTTTTTAGATGGGAAAGGACAGTGTGTAGATTTCATTGGTGAGCAGATCTGTTGGGTGGGTAGCCAGATCATGGATGCTCTTCTTCCCTTATTAATCGAGCTATCAGTGGGATCGATAGACACAGAGAATGAGGGGAATATCAAAGTTGTTGGGGAGTTCTTGTATGTGTCTCTTGAGGATGTTGTGACTCTACCCCCTCGATTTGACACAATGTTCGGGATAGACTTGTTTCTCGGTGCTACTCTAATTTCAATGTCCCTTTATCGGATGGCACCCTCTGAGTTGTGGGAGTTGCAGATTCAGATTGAAGATCTGATGAGGAATAGATTTATCCCGCCCAATGGTATATGGATATGTATAGACTATTAGAGGTTGAACCATGTTACTTTCAAGAACCATTACCCTCTCCCAAGGATAGATGATCTTTTCAACCAGCTGAGGGGAGCGAGTTGTTTTTCCAAGATCGATCTATAGTATAGGTATCACCAGTTGAGGTTAAATGAGGTTTATATCCCAAATACTTCTTTCAGGTGTAGGTATAAAAAATTTGATCTCAAAGTTATGTCATTCAGTGTTACAAAGGCGCCAACCATGTTCATGGGGACCATGAACTCTATCTTTTGTGGGTTCCAGAACTGATTAACAATTTTTTTCATCAATTAAATTCTAATCTACTCATGGTCAGTGGAGGAGCACACTGAGCATCTCAGGATTTTCCTAGAGATCCTTCAGTACCTCCACCTCTACAGAAAGTATTCCAAGTGAATGTTTTGAACATGGGAGGTCCACTTCTTTTAGAATTTGGTGTCTCAATAAGGTGTAATGGTGGAACTATCAAATTATGAGGAAGTTGTTTTCTGGGAATCACCCAAGAATGATGTAGAAGTTCCATGTTTTCTTGGTCTGGAAGGCTACAACTAGAGATTTTTACCCGATTTCTCTTGAGTATCAGATTCATTGATGGATCTGACCAAAAAATCCCAAGCCTTATTGTTGAATAATAAGTGTGAGGAAGATTTTATCTATCTGAATGGGATGTTGGTTGGTTCTCCAGTGCATAGGTTTCCAAAGTAAGGGGTGATGTTTGAGGTGTTTTTCGAGGCTTTAGGTCTAGGCATGGGTTTTTTTTGATGTAGCAATGCGGATTGATCTCTTATGGGAATATGGAGTTACATACCCATGAATGTGGCTATTCCACCCATGATCTTGAGCTTGTTGTGGTCATGTTTGTACTGAAGTTTTGGTGTCCAAACATCTTTGTAGAGCATATTGTGGTCTTCACATATAAAAAGATCTTGAGGTATATATTTTCCCAGTGATATCTGAACTTGTG
Source organism: Viscum album (assembly GCA_963277665.1). NCBI lineage: Eukaryota > Viridiplantae > Streptophyta > Magnoliopsida > Santalales > Viscaceae > Viscum > Viscum album. The sequence continues at coordinate 2,081,541,294 of OY728141.1, read as the reverse complement.
ATAGTGAATGTGGATGTATTTTCTCCATGATTAATATTTTGATATATAAAACACCTCAGGGTAATGAAATTTTTTTCCTAGTGTTTTGACCAGAAATTCATAGAAGGAGGTAGTTTGGGAATCTTCAGACGCATGGAGGGTGATGGAAGAGATTTCTCCCTTACAATTAGATGCGGGAATGGATGATAGTAGGGGAATCCTATTTTATATGAAAGTGTAGTCTTCTCGTATGTGGAGGGGCGAGGAGTCTCAATGGGGTGACTCAGAGGAGAAGGTGATGTGTGATCGCGTTGACCAGGGAAAGGCTCTGGAGGGATGGACGAAGGATGGTGAGAATTAGATGTTGTTTTGTGGGAAGTTGTTCATCCCAGTGGTGATGTGTGAGTATTTTCTCCATGCGTTTCATAGATCACCCTTATAAGTACACCTAAGAGATTCTGAGATGTATCGGGGATTGAGGGAATAATTCTGGTTTCTTGGGATAAAGCAAGAAGTGATGGGGTTTGTGGGCAAGTGCTTGATGTTCCATCAAGTGAAGGTTGCAAACCATGTTCTCAGTGGTCTGTTTTACCACATAGATATCCAAATGTGTAAGTGGGATGAAATCTCAATGGATTTTGTCAAAGGATTACCCAGGGATCAGGGAGGATGTGATGCAATCTGGTTTGTAGTGGATCGATTGACGAAGTTGGCTCACTTATTAATGATCAAGGAGTTGAGAACAATAGATTCCTTATCACAATGGTATGTGTATGAGGTGGTATGGATTTATGGAATTCCAAGATCCATCATCTCATATCATCATACACGTTTTACATTGTGAGTCTGGAGGGGATTGCAACATGTTTTTGGAACATAGTTACTCCTTAGCACTACTTTCCACCCTCAGATAGATGAAAAAATAGAGAGGACAAACAAGAAATTGGAGGACATGTAACTGGAATATGTTCTGGACTTTAGTTCTTCTAGTGTGTGACATTTGGACTTGGGGGAGTTTTCTTAAAATAATAGTTATCACTCTTCCATTGGTACATATTTTTTTGAGGCTTTATATGAGAGACTGTGTTTTTCACCTTTGTACTAAATGAAAGTTTGGGAGGTGGTTGTTCATGGTCCAAACGTGGTGTAGATTATGATATTAAAGATGAATCTTATTCGTGAGGGGATTCTAGTAGAACAGGACTTGTTTGAGGCGTATGTCAATTGTAGGTTAAGGCCCTAATAGTTAAAGGTTGGGGACCGTGTATTATTAAAGGTTTCCCCTTGACGTGGCTAGTGGAGGTATGAAAGTGGAAGAAAATTTTCTCCTAGATTCATCAGAGCTTTCGACGTGTTTGGATGAGTTGGTAAGGTTCTATATCAGCTGATGATCCCACCACATTTGGGGAGGATCCATGACATCTTTCATGTCTCCCAGCTTTTTCGGTATCTTCACGATGACCCCTATGTCATTGAATGTTGAGAGTTTGATATCAAGGATGATGCAACATTCATGGAGCGGCCAATGGAGATCCCGGATCATTGGGAGTAGGTGCAATGTGGGCATACAAATCCCTTGGTTCGTATTTTTTGGAGGCATAGTGTCCTCAAGAAGAGTACTTGGGGGTGATAGGTGTAGATGTGTACCCAGTAGCCGAAGTTATTTTGAGTTTTTTCTCAAGTATTTTTCATTGTGATATAATGATTGATACTTGTTTTCTATTATAAGAGTTTTCTCCTTGTTATGTGATGTATGATAAGGTCCTAACATATGAGGAGGGGAGGACTTGAACCATAATAAAGACATATTAATGTGGATGTTATTGAACCTGTGCGAGCTAGTCGGTGTCTCCCAAAGAGAATAATATCTTTACATGGGTAAGGAATTCCATGATTCATATGATTGGGAAGGGTGGATTTTGTTGTTGGTTTTTTTTGTAGCATTAGATGTTAGAGAGGTGTTCTTGTTTGTTGTGGCTTTCGCCCCTTCCTTTGAACAACAAAAGATAGTTTATCCTTAAGAGATATCTTATGGGGTGGTTGTTTGGACCCCTCCTCCTTCTGGGTTTAGTTTTGAATTCTATTGGATGAGAATAGTTTGATAGGTGTATTATGTAATTAAATGGACCCTTATAGGCCACTAATTTGGGAAAATCCAGTGTTTGGGGTGTTCTGGAAGGGAATGGTTACTTAATTCGGGAGTTTTCCAAAAATCTAGTTTTCTAAACAGTGGCTCACCAAACGGTGACACCGAACGGTGGGTCACCAAACGGTGGCACCGAATGGTTTCTCATAAAATGATTCCACATAATAATGGATAAATTAATTTTGACATCGAATGGTATATCACCGAATGATTATACCAAACGGTGGCTCACCAAACAGTGACACCGAACGGTGGCTCACCGAACGGTGACACCCAACAGTGGATCACTAAATAGTGACACCGAATGGTGGCTCACCTAATGGTGACACAGAATGGTGGAATTGAATGGGGGATCACTGAATGGTGACACCATATAGTGGATCATATAATGGTGACACTATAATGGTGGCTCACCAAACCGTGAAACCAAATCGTGACACTGAACGGTGGCTGAAAGAATGGTGACACTGAAGGATGTCTCACTAAATGGTTACACGGAACAGTTTCTCACTGATCAGTACCCCACCAAATGGTGACATTTAATGGTGGATCCTAGAATGGTTCCTCATTGAATAGTGACACTGGAGACTCACCCAATATTGAGTCACATCCCATAGTTTTCCAATTCATAGTTTTTCCTAGTTTCTCCGAGTTTTTCATGTTTCACCCCTCTTACATTTTAATTGACATAAATCTAGTTTAATGACTTGTTTGGGAATTTATTAAGGAATTTCAAATGATATTAATTATATATTATAATCCTAACGCGCTGGGAGATTTGGAATAATCCAACCACATGGTCTTAGCCATGACACAACTTTACTAGCCTTCAAACCATTTATGATTCCGTTGATATAGGATCTAGGTTTTTCTAAACTTGAGGTCGTATATTATCTTTTATCTTGTTGCATGGATACATTTTCTTCCCATACTAGTTGTGATCATGTGCGATGTCCCCCCTATATAGTTTTCCTTTGAGTTTTCCAACTACTCAGACTCCAACTATTTTGTCACAAGGAAGAATTTTTGGTCTCCTGTTGTTCCATATAGGTATTTCCTTGGCCTCTATTTTGATTTTGTATCATTTAGGGTGGGTATAATGATGAATCCTTGTGAGAATGAATGAATCCAAATTTGACAAAGATAATGAAAAGTGATACCTAGGGGATGGGGGAGATGTTGATGATGATCACTTGTTTCATTTGATATCATTGTTTATGATGTGATCTGTTGTGGTCATGTGGTCTCTAAAAATCATGTTTTTTTGTGGTATATACCTACACAAGGGGGTGTTTATTGGGACTACAAGATGGTTGTCTCTATTTTTTTGAATGGGTGTTAAAATGGATGAGTTACCTTGGTCCTTCTTTCCTTGTTTGACTTGGCAGTGTTTAGTGGCTTTTAGCCTTTTGAAAATTGTTGTAGATTTTTTGTCTATTAGTTGGTTGGGTAGATATGGAATCACTAATGTTAATGATTAATAAAATTGTTTTATATGGGTGTTAAGTAATAGATAATTATGATATATATTCCTTCTTCCAACTTACAAAGTGATAGTTTCTGGTGAAAATACATGCATGTAGATGTAGCTGTAAGGGTAGTTTTGTGAGGGATAGTTACTTGCATTGAAACCCATAGGTGGGGACAAGTGTTTTATATATATATATATATATATATATATATATAATTTTAGTTCCTCATGATTTCAATACACACCTCACCCGTGTTGAGCAACATATGATGAGAACGCCGTTGTTATGGGGGAGTTTGTAATTTCCAAACATTATAGTGTGATGATGGATGGTTAGTTATTGTATCATCTCTGCTCCCTCAACAAGAATTCATCGCCCAACAATTTTTGAGCAGGATTTAATGGATTGGGGTTCATTTCTCGATTTATATTATTATATATGTGTTAGGTGGTTTGTTTCTCTAGTGTCTTTGAGATGAGCCCTAGGTATTTTTGGGTAGGGCATGGTATGCATGAGGCCTACTGTCTGCAGTTGGTAATGTGATGTGTTATGTGGCCAAGGTGTGTGCGGGAAGAAATGTGATGTGGTATGTGGACTAGGTGTGTGCAGGTAGGATGTGACAATAGGGATTTTGGATGAACGGGGTAGCATCAAGATGTTCACCATTATGGATGAGCAGTTAACCAGTGGGAAATGGTGCGGTGTACCCATGTATCGATGTGATCACTAGTTTACATTACTTTACATGCATTATTTGGTCAGTGATCCTATGTGAAGATGGCTGGTTAGTATTCCCTATTAGGTGTTGTTGGTTTCTGATATTTTCTCATAGGGGAATTAGAACTGTTCTCCCACCTTGGAATGAGTGACTTTGGTTTTCCATACTAAGTGTACATGTATGCTCACCCTATATATATATAATTGTTTTTAGGATTCCAAGGAGATTAGGTGGACCATGCTATGCCTTACTATCTTGGATGTTTGGGATAGTTGTTGTGTTATTTCTTAGTTCATTTAGGTACTTTGAAGTTTTTGTTGTATTTATAGCAGTTTTACTTTAAACATGCATGTGTGATGGATTTTTTTCTTTTATACATGTGTCTTAGAGTTCTTTGAGGTTGATTAATCTTATCTCCCAGTCATGGTTAATATAAAAAGGGAAATTACTCCCATTTTTATGAGATTTCTAAACCCTTGGTGTTGGTTTCCAACCATGGGCTTATTTGAGGTGGGACTCAGGGGTCATTGTATATCCTTCATCTTGAGGAATGAAGGTCTCAGCATCTTGTTATTCCTTCCCTCATCTTGAAGAAGGCGGGTCGTGACACTTCTCCAAATTTTTGAAGTGTACCTTGGATCACAGTTATAGACAACATAATATGGAACCCCATATAGCCTCAATACATCCTTTACATATATATTGTAAATTTTTTACAATTGAGAATTATTCTTGAATATAATTGACATGGGAAGACTTGTTGAGTATATACACTACTACCGATATCACATTGTCCCTTTTAGATGTCTTCGGGAGACTAGTGACAATGTTCATGGTGATTTTGTCAAAATTCAACATGTGTATAGGTAATGGTTACATCATCCCTTTTGGATTATATATCTCTTATTTATCTTACTTTCATACCAAACACCTACAGATATAGTCTTCAATCTCATTTTTCATGTTGTCTATCTATAATTTATGTCAAAGATCTTGGTAAATCTTGGTACTTCTAGTATGGATAGATAAAGACAAGCTATATAGAGTATTCAATAGCAACTACATTATCAAATATTATGAAAGAACATAAATCATTATTCCAAATGGAATTACACCATCATCATTGATATGGAATTCATGAATCTCCCCTTTATTTACTACTTTCAAGTTCTATTGATGCACCACATCATCACTTTGTGCTTCCTTGATCTTATCTTGGATAGATGGTTGGGAAATCATTTCAGAAAGGTAGGATTTATTATCTACAATTATGATTTTCAGATCTGTCATTTGAATACCCATAAAGATAGGGAATTTATAAATTATCATAATGTATAATGTAACAAGTACTTTTCTTCTTAGATCATTAGATACCTATTTATCCCTTCCCTGATGAGAGTGAATAATAAAACTGTAGTCCTTGATTATCTCTAAATGTTTTCTTTTATATTTTTTGTGCTTCTTATGTGGTAATGTAAACTTTAGACTATTATGATAGGTATATATGTGAAACTTCTAACCATGGATATAGTGTCTCCGAATCTTCAAGCTTTAGATCATAGCTTCTAACTCCAAATTATGTGTCATGTATTTTTTTCTCTCGAATCATCAACTATCATCATACATTGGCCATCACTTATTTATTCTCTATTACTACCCAACCCAAGCCTTTCTTTGAAGAAACATTATTCATCACAAAAAATTATCTAATTATTGGTATTGTGAGTATAAGTGCAGTGATTAACCACTTATCAGGATCATTAAATATTATTTAATATTATTCTATACAAACATAATTTATCCCTTTCTATGTTAACTTAGTTAAAGTTCAAATCAATCCTGAAAAATTTCCCATAAAACATATTTAGTACCATGTTAGTCTAGTAAAAGATGGATTTTTGTGAAACTATTTGGTCTATGAAAATAACATATTGCCTTTTTTAGTTGAAGAATCTATATTAATTCTGTCACATGTGACCATGTTCCCCAGAAATGAAAATTTTTGCATCCAAAAGTCACACTATCTGAACATAGCTTACATTTTCTCCTTCCATAATTTCATAATTACTATTCTTAGATTGTCTTAGTGTCCCTATTTTCTATTGGATTAAATGATAATATCTTTGATAAAGACAACCAAACATTTGTTGAGGTTGTCTCTATAGAAACTATTCATAAAACACATGAAGCTTTTAGTGGAATTAGTAAATCCAAAAGGTATCACTATGAAATCAAAGTTTTGATTCCTTGTATGGAATGAAATATTCTGAATATATACCTTCGTCACCTTTAGTTGATGATATAAAAATGAAGATCCTAATTTATTAAGTTTTTATCTACACAAAGACAATAAATAAAGTCATTAATCCTTGGTAGAGAATACTTGTTTATAATGGTGATTTTTTAATCTCCCAGTAATCAATTAACATATGCATTGTTTCATCCTTTTTCATTATAGAGATAACTGGAACAACCCAGGTTGGGTCATATAAACACTTTTGTACAAATTCTCTTTCAACTTCTTATTAAATTCCCTATTTTCAGTCAATTCCATCCAATAGAGGTATTTTCATATAGATTTGGTTCCGTGTATACGCTCTTTTTAAAACTCTACCTTATGATATGGTGTATGTCTATGGAACTCTATAGGAAATACATCAGTTTATTCCCTCACTATTTTCATGTACTCTAATTAGATACATTCCTTTAACTAAACCATTTGGTTAATGAATTCTTCTTCATATGGTATAAACACCCAGACCATTGAGGTATTTTCTAATGGACATTAATGATCTTATATGATTATACAATGAAGTATAAGATGGTTCTCAATATTAAAATAGATTTCATTTTCTTTATAGTTTATGGGTACTATATATAATTAGAGCCAATCGATGCTCAGTATAGCATCAAATTCCACCAAGGAATGGATTATTAGATTCACTAGAAGAATATTTCCATATTCTTGAATCAAAGATGATCCAAACACCAGGGTTGCAATGATCTCACCACAAGATTTTTTAATATATATCTCTACTTCAAGGAACTAGGGATACAATCAATAGTTCAAGGAAATTCAAAGGATATAAAGGAATTATAGGAACCAAAATAAAATAAAACATTTTCTACTCATTATTGAATAAGAGTTTTACCTTGTAGGACATAATTTTTAAACTCCAATTTAGTATTAGTGATGGAATAAAATTTCTCTTACTTTTTTGAAATGGGTGGTTTCTGATATTGATTACCCCCAACGTCCTATGGTTTAGTGAACTTGATTGTACAGTTATATTTCTCTATTAAATTGATACATTGAACCATGGGTGGTAAATTTTGAGGGTCATTCCTTTCCTCCATCATATGGGATGCATTCGTCATGTGTCTTCAAAATTCATTAGCTTTGAGGCCATCTCTCCCAAACATGAATCATTTCCTCATCCCTTTGAGGTAATTCCCATGATTATTCTTACCACATATTTGGCATGTGGGTGGTTGGATAAAATTTTACCCTTTTTCTTTTGACCCACCATCTTCAAACACCACTAATTTCTTCCTATAACTTTGTCTAAACCTCCAATATCTAAAAAACCATATCTATATTGAGATCACATCGAACCAGTTCTTCACAACTCATGAAGTCCCAAATATCTAGAGCCTTTAGATGGTGTGGATTGAAATAAATAATTAATATATCTATTGTACTATCATTGTTGATAAAAAACATGAGGTGTATCATTAAATACCCACATGGTTTTCCATGTAATATGTGACAAGTTAACCATCCTTTTTCCTTAGCTCTATGAATTATATCACAGAAATTGATTGGATATTTTTAGTGACATACTTATTAATAAATAATCTAAGTATTCCCACTCCATCAAAACCATTTTACCCTTTGGATTAGTTTCATTTATCAACTCCCAACATTGATAAGTTTCTCTATCCAAATTATATCCATCCATAGTAACATTCACCTTCTTAGAATTTTGGAGCACAAAAAAATCTATTGATTTAACCCAAAATTCCCTAATAAGTAGACCAGCAGATCTACTAAACATCATTTGTAATTTCTGTATAGATGAATAAATATTCAGTTGTTCCTTATTGGGTGAAAGAGGATGTTCCATGTGGTTTATGTTATTTGTCATATCCTGTGAAAACTAGGAAATCATTTCCATGATATTTTCAACTCCACCTCCCATGGAATTAGGGATGTCATTCAGAAAATCGTTGCACTATCCTTTACATGGGTTGTTCTCCGAATTTATCCTTTCCCCCCATTTTCTATAATAAATTTTTTTATAAAAAATAAGTCAACAAAACATGAATAAATAATTTATTTCTTTGGGAAAAATCATGTCTAAAATCATATCTTATGGTATTATTTTGTTTATAATTCCTATAAAATTAAGATTCTTTGATGTTTGCATATACTTAGTCTTATCCTAAGGGTGTCACTAATGATATCTAATACTAATTCCCAAATTAAGTAAATTGTAACTATGATACAAACTATAGAGAACCTTAGTTTTTATTACATCTCTATTAAATCGTTTTAGTGAAAAATAACATATAAATTCATGGATCAAAAGGTTTAGTACCATGGGATAATTAGGATCATACATCTCTTATACATAATAAAATATTAATAATTTATTTAAATATTTATTATTTTCCTTTTAAATCTCACAATATCCCATTACATTTAGTCACCTAAGGATAAACATCAAAGAAATGGGTGAGCTAAAATCCCAGTAAGGGAAGAAATAAGTGTTATGAATAAATAATTTATATATGATCATAGTGAATATCATTATATCATAATAGTTAGATAATAAAAAAATCACAAGGTAAAAATTTGATAAATTCATGGAATGTGGGAAATTAATACAAATAAATCATCATGTCATAGTGATCAAATACCTGAAATTCTTTTGAACAAAGATAAAATAATTTTCACATACAACATATGTGAATAAATCATAACATCATCATTGTGAAAAAATATATCATCACATTCAAACATAATACACATTATATAATGATATAAATAACATTAACCACTTCATTATAGGGCTATATAGTTTGGGTCCCACCTATCACATCATAATATTTCCATAACAAAGCATGAAACGTGGAATACATAAAAATCATAGTTATTATATAACCCTTTGAAAAGAATGGGTTTAATAAAGATTTCATAAACCATAAATTCATGAATAAACATTGGGATTCTCAAATGAATAAGGAAAAAATGTTTCATAGGAATCAGTCCTATTCAGGGAAGAAAAAACAACTCAAGATTAGTCAAATATGTGGTTTGGAAAGAAAAATATTTTTGGAAGATCACTGTATTTTGTTTAGAAAACATGGTGGAAACATGTATATCACTAAAATAAAAGATAAAAATAGTTAAAGTATACTAATAAATTTCACAGAATATATATACATAAATTTATGTAAAAGAGGGATAATCTAATGAAAATGAGTTGGGTTCGAGACTCCTTTTACATTAGTTCCCGCATTATTTTGTCAGTTTTACTTCTTATGGAATAATAAACATGGATTTATTAAAATATTGATCCATAAGATAATTATTCTATTTTTTATAAATATATATAAATAATAATAATTTAAATAAATTTATTAATTTTCTTAGTTAATGGGAAGTCGTTTTGATATCTTGTTTTCCTAAAAAAATATCATTTTTCATTAAATTCACAATTTTTTAAATGTAATTTATACATTAGTTGAATTAACTACAGAAGCAGAAAATAAATCTATAAAAACATTTATATATCATATATATATTATAATAACCATATATATGGTTGGTGGTAAGAAAATAATTCGTAATGTCCTATTTAGCAGTTAACTGACTCTAAATGGAAACATTGTCCAAATTTTAAGATAAAGATGTATAAAATATTAATAAATAAATAATATATTTTTTTACAGAATGTTAACATCGTTAATATAATTTTAATTTTTTTAGTTAAATAATATAATATTTTATTGAGAAATAAATTTTTAATAAAGAGAGAGAAGAAGAATAAAATTAGAGAACTGTTTGAAAAAAACACACTCATACCTCGATGTACCTTCTCTTGTACGACACCACATCACTATTGAAGTTTGGATTTTTTCAAATATATAAAAACCCAATGTATTATAAGGTTCCGGAAATAGAGGATTTTTGTAGACCATTGGATTTAAAAAGTGAGGGTGGAGTGGTCTTTTAAGGGGAGGAAGGAGGGTTATTTACACTTGAGGAGGTGTATTTTTGTATAATTTTTTTTAAAAACATTATATCAAAGTTAAAACTTATAATAATAATTTTTTATAGATTAAATAATAGATTTGTATAATAGAATTATTTTATGATATTAAATCATTTTATAATTATAATTCAGATCGATTATTAAAAAAATATAAAACTGAAAAAAAAAATTATTTTAAGGATCACATTTGACATTAGGTTTTTGATATTACATTTTATGTTTGGAAATTATGTCTATTTTATTTTAATTAATAATTTTTGAAATTAATTATAATATTTGATAACATCATTTTCATGAAATTATTAGCGCATTATTATATCATGAATGATGTGATTTAAGATACACTAGATGTGAGAAAAAAAATAATTTTATTATTGACATTATAATTTATGTATTTTAAAAAATTACCCACAAAAAACCTTGGTAATATTTTATGTTATTATTTAAAAAATAATAATAATTTTATCCAAATAAATATATAACATAAGTAATTTAATTTTTTTATTAATTTTTTTTAAAATAAATACATTAAAATACAATTTATTAAAAATGTGAAATTATTTTCCATGAGTATTTTAACCATGATACTTAATTTTTAAATTTATATGTTTTATATTTAATTATATTAATCATAATAAATATTACTTATATCACACATTATTATTTTGAGATTAAATTACTATTCCAACTGTCAGGTTACTATTCCCAACGAACATGTTACTATTCCCAATAGTCTGACTACTGTTCTAACCATCACATTGCCTCCTATAAATACTACTTAATTAAATCACTCATTATGCACTAAAATTACCCCCAAGGTTATATATTTTCATTTTCTATGATAATGTTTGGTTTAATAATATTATGTTTCATTTCTATTCTATTTTTCATGGGGGCGATTATTCTAATCGATTGGGGTAATCCATGTTTTACAATCACTACGAGAAATACAACCTATATCGATGAATCTATACCAATAGTTTATACAAAATGTTCTTATAAGTACCATTTCCCAGCGGTTTTCCCGTACTTTTGGGAAAGGGTCCACTTTTCCCAACAGTTTGCCAAAACCATTGGGAAAGGGTCCACTTTTCTCAATAGTTTTGGAAAATCATTGGTAAAGGGTGCTTTGAGACCAAACCGTTGGGAAAAGGTCCAATTTTACCAATGGTTTCGGAAAACCATTGGGAAAAGGTCCACTTTTCCCAATGGTTTTGGAAAAACTGTCGGGAAAGGGTACTTTGATACCACTTTTCCCAATAGTTTTGGAAAACCATTGGTAAAGGGTGGAAAAGGGTGGGTACTTATCCTAACAGTTCTCAAAACCATTGGGATATATACCCTTCTTTTTTATGTATACATTTTTTGAATATTGTCAAATAATTCAATTTATAAATTACATATATATATATATATATTAAAATATATTCAAAAGGGTAACTATATGATAGTGGTAAATTATTTGATATATAATGTGTAGGTTGTGGGTTCAAAAAACCGTTGTAACTTTTTTTATACTTACCTATCCCAACGGTTTGGGAAATATATTAGGAAAGACCTGTCCTAATGGGTTTCTCCAAACCGTTGGGATGGGTCTTTCCCAACACCAAATCACCCAACGGCTTCCCAAACAGTTGGTATAGTCTATACTAACAGTTTGGGGACATATACTAATGGTCCCAAACCATTAGTGTAGGCAATTTTTTCATTTGTGAATGTTAGCCTTTTCTTTTATATTTTTTTTCTAATTGTAATTTTTATCATTTATATTTTTTTCTTTACTAAATAATATAACATTATTTACTAATGAAATAAATTATTATCAGTTTCATTATACAATGTATGTGTATAATAATATATAGAATAATAAAATACATGTCTGTTTCAATAGAAAATATCAACTATAATCTCTGGGTAATTACATGGAATGAGGTGTATGAATTCATTTCTAGTTAGTGATCTTGGAGATATGCTCATTTCAAGAGTGATGAATAGAGTTTTCTTCCATTTTGAAAGATAGGAATGGTTATTTTTTCAATTTTTGAGGAATCACATATGGTTTTTGGGTATTGAAATTATCTTTGCTGGGTAGAAAAGATGGGTTCATAGACTAGTTAAATAGTGATTATTTATTTGACATTTAAATTATTGAAACAATGTCATGTTGTCGGTTGTCATTCGATAAATCATGATATTGGTATATTTATCAATTTTAAAGTGGATTTTGATGAGATCTCCTCACATGTTGGGAAATAATGTTCCATGTAGCTTGATCAGCTTGGTCATTTTGATGAATTACTCTCAAAAAATTGAGTTGGGACATGAAGTGCATGACATGGAATTATACTCCCATTGTGAATGAAAATTTCATATCACACTTCGTGCATGTGGTAAATGATTAATACGGAGAATCGAGTGGTGACTGGGTGTGGGTAGAGGATCAATGATTGGAAATATACTACATATTGGCTCAATGACCCGTAGAATGGTTAAATAAAAAAGATCTTATGATGAGGTATTATTTGTAAATAAAAATGTTTTTGTGTGATAGTTGTCCCATGTGTGAGCCTGGACATACATTTTTTAAAGATACACTATCGAGAGTTTGTAAAAGGAAAGTGTATCATGGTTTAGGTAAGCATAGATTGGGAGAGATATACTTTCATATAAACGATATCTCAACATACACTTAGTATAGAGGTAACAATTCCCAATACCTTGACATCATCTTGAGTATGTTGATAGAGCATTGACTATATACTGAGCTACAAAATATATTATTTAGGTATGAAAGAGAGACTCCTTGAAAGTCTCACTTGAGGAGTAGTTTAAGGTATGTAATAAGGCGAGGAGTATAATTTTGGTCATTTTATTGTGGTGACCCTCATTGGGAGTTGAAAAATAAGTAATTCCATGAGAAAAATTATTTGGAATTAGGAACAGGTAATGGGTGATAATTATATTAGCAATTATGGATGATCATGTTGTTATCCATGCTTGTTTTTATGTCCATGGATGGAAGGATCATGAGCTAAAATGTTTTGGAAACTATTTTATTAGATTGATTTAGGGGATTATTAAAAGGTGTGCAGTGAGACATTGGTTTTTCGTTAGAAACCTACATGAGAGGTAGTTCAATGGATATTGATATTGACCATTGTTTGGTTATTATAGAACTCATATTCTACTCAATTAATGAAACTTTTTATAACTGGATTTCTCCTAAAATGGCAGGCCCAAGATTATGGAACACTAGGTAATATATTATTTATTTTATGTTGGAATATTTTCATTAACCAGTATCACTATATATGCATGGATTTTTTTGTGATACATCTTGAATCCCAAGTAGGAATGCCTATGATGGACTCATGGACACCATCCAATTCATCATCTTAACCACTAAGTGAGATACCAGCTTTGGGATAAGTCATTTGTTCTAATGTGTGGATATTATTATTATATAACAATGTTTAACTTGTGAACTATGAAGTATGGACTACCTTGAATGAGCTCCATGGACATGAGAAGTTTTATTTGATGTTACCATGAACATGAAGTTGGGATCAAATGATGGTTTTCTTATGATGGTTAGGATGTTGGATCAGGATTTATATTGTATTTTAGTGGTTGCATGATAATGGAAATTTAAAGGAAATGGTTATGTAAGGAGACATCATCATATATTGGAAAACACTTCTATGATATTTCACAAGTGGAATGTAATGGTCATTCAAGGATTTTAATGGAAAATATAGTATTAATATGATTTGTTGGATCCATTGGATTTTGGTGATTTTGAATATATTAAGATTATTTTTAGGAGAATCAGGTGGTTGTTAAATGCATGTATCGATAAACAATATTGATTTTGGACATAACATGGATTAGAATTCGCCATTTAATGATAGAATATTTGGTTGGTTGTTACCTAGTTCTGTTAATGAAGAGGTGATTATTGTATTATGTTTTAGTAGATGAATGTTAAAGAATATTTAATCTGGGAATTTAATTATTGGTTATGAGTATTGTATTGAATTATAATATCTTAAGTACCATATTATTAAATTATAGCTTAGAGGCATGTTGGGATTTAAAAACTGTAATAAAACTATTTGAATGAGTGTTCCCAACACATGTAGGTTTTGTGATGTTTTTTCTCAAGGATTCCCAGGTATGATATTTTTTAAGGTGGAGAGGTTGTAATGTCCCTATTATTGAAGTGTGTTGAAAAAACTAAAAGATTTTTAAATTTTCATTTAGAGGATGGAAAAAACATTTAAATGATATTTGGGATGAGATTATGATAGTTAAAACACTTGATAGATATTTTTTGATGTTAAATGATGATTGTTAGCATATTAGAGTTTTCGGGATTTCCCTGAGGGTTTGGAACCCAAAATAAATAATTTAGGGAAAAAATTATAGGTTTACGATTGATGCATGATGAGTACAAATAATGAAGCCCAACTATATGTCCAGTTTTTTATTGTCACATGGTTTGATTAACTATGAACGTTGGCCTAGAAATACACGAAAATTGTTCATAAGTGAAGAGAGACTCACATAGTTAGAACATGGTTTCCATAACTATGCACTATAATAGTGTTGGGTAGAGGTGATAGGGTGCAGTAGATTTGTATAGTTGGATCATAGTCTATAGATTGTATGAGGAAACCATGTGTCTTTTAGGTTCATTAGAAAATATAATTGCATAGTCTGAACACAATTTCCTAAACCTTGTTTCCTAATTATACATCTCATAAAATGGGGAAAAAATACCATTTTTACCATGCGATCATAAATGGGGTTTTACCCCATTTATACACTCACATATCCCTAAATCTCTCCCTATGAACCCTCCACTTCATCCCACTTCCTTGGGTGGATCACTTCCATTTATTTTATAATATGATCACTTTTAGATGTGTTAGAACGCTGGAGGTAAAATAGGAACTCATCTTGACTCATTTATCTTTTTTCTTCACCATGATGAACGATATTTTGAATCGAGTTCATATTAACTATTTTTATGGTGTTTTCAGATTTATATAATATCATTCATTTTGGCTCGAATCAATGGTCAGAAATAGATTGCTGAAAATTCTTATGCAAGAGTTAGTTTTTTTATGTCATTACCCTCAATGTATCACACGTTTAAAATATGTAGTCATTGTGTTGTAGGCCATATTTTCCATTTTGTCACCCCTAAAATGTTAAAACCTTAAATTAAATTTTCTAGACTACATCATAATTCTTTCATGAGGAACATTGAAATTTTATAGGTTGGGAGAAAAATAAAAACCATCCCATGGTTGGGTCACATTATAATCTATGACATCGATTTCATTTAATTATCTAGTATACTGTCAAGTGTGTTTTTCCTACCCTTTTTACGTTATGGTGATATATTAGTAGAAAATGGATTATCAAATTTCAATGAACTTCAATCATCCATATTATAAATTTTTAATGTAGTTCTTGACTCTTACCCACTCTTGGGTAGAATTTGAATTTGAATGGAATGAATTTCTTAGTTAGGAATGTGGGACATGATGATTGACATGCCTTTCATCTCTGATAATTTTTCCTTATTCATGGATATTATAAATCATATACCTAAATGAATCAATTGGACTGTATTAAGGGGTGTATTTAAACATGTCCCCCATTATTAAAGTAAATGAATGATCATTATGAATAACAATGTGTATATTAGACATTTATTATGGACCTTATTTACAACATACACCATGAATGGTTAGAAAAATATTTATTTATTTATATTAATGAATTACATGAAAGGATTTATTTTTTTTATAATTAGGTCATATAATTATTGCAATGAGGTTAAGGTGTGTGATGGAAATGATGTTTCACACTCCTTTGAAATGAGATATTGGACATGATGCTTCACATTATTCATTTAGATACTCATAGTAAAAAACCCTCATTGTTCATCTGATACTATTGGGCATGGAATCCCTCATTATTATTCTAAAACTACTGGGAATAACGTTCCTTATAATTCACTTAAGTTATCTTGGCATGTAATCCCTTATTTAAAGTATGATACTTTTATATAATCCTTATGTTTACACCCTGGTCTTAAGAATCAATTCATTTCTAGTCCATATATATCTATATACACATCTATATATATATATGACATAATTTCTAGAGATATCCCACCTTAACCAATAGTAGTTATAGGCTACCTCGTGTTATGGGGGGAACCCAAGAAGACATGTTTTTTAATTTTTTCTGATGAACTTCTTATCATTATAACTACACAATGATTTATACATTACTCACTTTTTGGATACACATTAGGCACTGTTAGTGTCTATCTATTGAGTTTTACCCACGTCTGATTGAAGCCACCATTGTTACTGAGACAAACCACTATTTTGTGGGGTAGGATCATAGATTTTGGTTTATTGTAGTTGATATTTATGGACTAGGACTATGCATGGGAATTGGTTAAATAGAATGTACACGAACCAACATCAGGTGATGGAATTTTTGTTAATTTATTCTTTTTCAAAAAATTTATGTTATGAAAATATGATTTTTTATGTTGATTGTATAGTATTTTTGGATTAGCATGGTAATGCATTGTTGAATTTTTTAGCATTTCCTAGTCATAATTTTTTATTCCATCTCAATTATTATTATATTCCACTTCCTTTTATTAAGTTTTTCATTTGATTTTATTGGTAATGATATAGAGGTAATAGTCTCCCCAACATAAAATCATTAGACCTTTGTTAATAGTTAGAAGCCTCTGACATATGGGGGTCCATGCTTGAGACCACATGGCCCATCGGGTTAGGTTACTTCTGAGTAAACCAATAATGGGATGCTACAAGAATAATAAATTAAATCTTTAATCAAGGTTTAATACGCACTAGTATCAACAAAAAATTTATTAGTTTTGTTTCAGAGAGTTAAAATTTTGATCAAATTGATATATATGGACCATTATAACAAGTTGATACCAAATTTAATATTATAAATAATATTTTTTTTGTCTATATATATTGGGTTGAATTTTTAATAAGGTGGTTAAATTAAATTATTAAGGGTTCATCTATGGTAGAATCATTAATGACTACATTTTTACTACCTTAGAGTGTGTTAATATCCTAAAAAATTATTCCGATGAAATTTAGAAATAAAATAAGATATTAAAAAGTCATTTTATATTTTGAAATATAAAACAATTATTATTTTTCTTAATAATTTTTAGGTCTCTTTATATTTTATTTTCAAGGTTGGAGTTGTACATTTCGAGAGTGGAAGAGGCATGTGATGGGTCATGAAAAAATTTTCATTTAGTTATAATCAATGATAAATCTGAGATTTACATGAGGATAAACACCATGATCAATAGAATTGAATAAAATAATACATAAAACTGAAAAATTTTCATAAATAAACTATTATATCATCAAATATTATTTATAATTAATTTAAGCAATTAAGAATTCCCATGCGATAAATTATTTCTTCATAGATGGATCTGGAAATGGATCTATGACATACAAAAATTACATTATAGGAATAAGTAATAGATTCTCTCTAGAAGTGATCCACATGTGTTCCAAAAGTCAAATAACATTAATGTATTAGTATCCTAGTTCAAGAACAATATATCCTATCTTTTATGCCATTTTCTTTTAATAACCCAAAGAATTTACTCCAAATGATTCTATTTTATCACTCTTCACTCAGGAGTGGTAGGTGGAGGAAGATCATCCACCATTATCGGGAGTGTTCTTGAAGAATGGGTCTCTCTAGGGAATTTATAGGACTTGAATAATTTCATTGTTCATAACCAAAGAAATAAAATATTTCTCTAGAAAAATAATATTAATGGGTTTATATATCGCAATGGTAAGAAATAAATAAGTGTAAAAGTTCCCATTATTATTTATTTAACCCATGTGGAAGCTGATTTCTATAATAATAATATTATTACTATTTATTGACATGTGCTAAACTCACAAATTAAGCTAAAAAATATTTAATAAAAATATATTAAATATATATTATTTATTACCTGAGCATTAAACTAGCTCTAGCATTCCACTGCAATATTCACCAAGCCATGAATAGTTAAAAAAAATTAATAAATATATATTACTTCATTATTCACCAATAAATAAATAAATATTATACTCACTAAATACCAAATAAATATTTATTAAATATTTGACTCAAATAATATACTCTCGAATAAGTGGTGAAAGAATATATGTGATAGAGTAAACATAAATAATTATTAATCCACATGGAGAAATAATATTTTTCAATTTTTTAAATAATAAAAAATATAAAAATATTTAACAAAGAATCTATATAACATTTGTGTGTGACCCACTATGCCTCTTTCTCAATGGTATTAGGTTAAGTAGCCTAATTCCCAAGATTATCATCTATAAACATTCCAAGTCACCAATAGAGATTGATGTTAATGCTAAAATGACCTAATTTCTTATAAAAAATCTTTCTATGAAATATAATCAATTTATCATGATTTCTCTAATCTAGAAGGTTGCATGCTGGTGGCATCAACCAATGTCCATAGTTCCTCTTTCATTAAATTTATGAGAATAAAAAATGCCTATATAACACCATGTCTATCGATTTATTTACACTATATCATTTTCATTAAATGGTCTAAGATATACACATCAGTTAAAGAATATAGGATGAAATCCATTCTCCATTTATTCATTAATGAACTATTACCTATGAGTCACCTAATATATGCTTCATCACTGTGAACATATCTCATCATGGATTTTATCAATACATCAAATTACATGATTTGTAACCCTTGTTGATAATAAATTTAATGTCTAAGGATCAAAAAAAACATTTATAAATATGAGAATCCAATGATGCATATAAACATCAGTTTCTTAATAGAGGGGTTTGTTCTCATTATATCCTTAAATATATATTACCAAGGCTACAAACCGTAAAAAGATGCCACAATGTCCTATAAGTCTCTTCTCCAGATAGCCCATATCGTTTTTCTCCCTAAATTGTTTTCATCTAGCTATAAAACATATATTTAAGAATAGTGATGTGGAACATATTGGTTCTCATCATAGAAGAGAACTTCTATGACCTTTCAGTGTGACAGATAATCCTATGAAATTAAAACATACTATGATAAAAATAAGAATAATCTTGATGTCATAAGGAGTTTATTGATATTCAAAATAATTAATATAGGTTATCATAATGAACATAAAAGTTGTATCTTAGGAACCAAATTCAACAGAATCTCACATACACTATTTCAAATTGCTAAGAACATTTAGCCTTGTAGTTGTCACTTGATATTCATGATTATTCTAATTTAGGCCATTTTTCAATTGTTTCATCACATTTTCTTCTATGGGAACTCTAATTATGGAATCTTCACCCCTTTGATAAAAATCCTTGATTATGTGATACTTCCAATGTATATTCATTGTCTGTTGGAGTGACCTTGGTTCATTTTTAAGATCCATCACTATTGTATTATCACAATACAATGGCATATGTTATTTACTTATAGTTACCTCATAATTATATTTGAGAACGTTTTGTAACCAAATCGATTTCATGAATATATCATAAGATGGAATATACTTATAATCAAATAGATACAACAATTTTCTTTGAAATCTTTCTCTTATGAGCTCCTCCAATAGAACAAGAAACATATTTTTTTTATGACATAATATCATTCTATTGTATATGAAAACTGGAATCAATATAACCATTGATGACTACCTCCCTATCTCCTCTATAGACTGTGAACATATCCTGAGTTCTTCTCAGGTACATAATGATATCCTTAGTTATAAACTAATGTTGTTCTACTGGATCTTCTGATATATCCCTTCCATGATCAATGAATAGGAAATATCAATTCTAGTATATTGCATGGAATACATGATTAATCCAATCACTATAGTATATGAGATCTTACTCTCTCCCTCTCTTTTTTTTGTGTCTAATGACACATTTTCTTAAAAATATATATAAAGAGTGAAACTAAAACCAATACACTCTAGGATTCCCCCAAACTAAATATGATTACTATCTAGTCAATTTAAATACATTTACTTAGTCCAAGATGACTCTTTGATCAATCACAAATTATCTGAATCCCTATAATATAAGGTCCTTCTCATAATTCCTTCATGGTGAACCACTTTTTCTGTAAAATCCAAGGTAAATAAAGAATAAAAAATTTACATATTTATTAATATTTGTGAATTAAATATTAATTTTACTTTAAATGTGGTGCCATGTTCAATGGCTTACTCAATATGAAACATTGGGTTTCTCTGAAAATCCCATGTTGCACACAATGTTGAGCCATACTGAAAAAATAATAACATAATATTATTTTAAATGGTATTTAACGCCTAGCCGTTGGTTGGTCGGGAATTAATAGAACTAAAAAAATATGGTTATTTATTTTTGTTAAATGTTTTTTCATTCATCCAATAAAATTTAGCGGCTTAAAATGTGAATGAATCCAATTTTAAGCAGAAATAATCTAATATTCTTTAAAAGGTCGATTTACCGCCTTTTAATGGAGAACCCTTTTTAAATTTAGTTTTCCCACTTCTAAATGTTCTATTGGAAAAAAAATAATATTCTTCTTTAGAATCGGGATGCCAAAAATTTACATTGAATGAAATTTTGGTATTTTTATGATAGTGTTCATTTTTTTAATGAATTGTGAAAAATACTGTATTTTAATTCAAAAATTCCTTTTAATCTAATTTATTGATATGGATATATTATATTTTTAATTAGTTTTAATGTGTAATTAGATTATGTTTTTTCCATGTAATCCAATTTTGTTCATTTAAAGTAATTTAACTATGAAATTGGACATAAACAAGTGTCAATATTTTGATTGTTATTATTTCTTAAAAACACACTTTTTGTTTTGACAACGACTATTAATTTTAAATTAACTAATGAAACTTCTATGATTTTAATTTGGTAAAATAGACATCATTTTTGATTTCGTAATATCAAATATATCTTAGGCTGAATTTTTGGTATTTTTTTGAAAACTATCAATTTTTTGATGAATAGTGAAAAGACTGAGTAGTAGTTAAAACTGACTTTTTCATTTAAATGAAAATATTCCACTTTTGAGAATTGAATTTTGAAAATAGGAAATATATGGTTGTAATTAGTAAGTAAAATGTGGTTCAATAAGATGAAAATAATTTTTGGTGAATAGTAACTTTTGACTTTTATTTACCACGTTTAAAGGTAAATAAGATAATTTAAGGTAAAAAGAGTATTATAATAATACAAAAATACATTAAAAATTGTCCTAAACTTATTGGATGAGTCATGTCTAACCATGGGCATCCATGGGTTTATTTTGAGACCCCATGAATCCACATAAGTGTGATAATGACACTTTATATTAAATAAATAAATGTAAAGACAAAAATGACTTAAACATATATCTTTTGGTAAAAAAAATTTACATGGGGTTATATAAGTTATCTCTTAAACTATAAATATTCATTATAAATATAAAAAAAATTTATACTTCAAAGAAATTTTTATAAGTTTTAGACATCAAATAAATAAAATTATATATGACACAATAATGATACAGTGTTTACCTCATTAATGAATGATTTAAATAAATAAGATTATAAATACTAAAAAATATAAAAAACCTATCCAATTCATATTGGATGATTTTATTTCTAACATGAGTCATCTTATCTTCAACTTTAATAAGTTTTGGACTTTTGAAACTAATGATAAGTTTATAATAAAATAACTTTTTCAAACCATCCTAAAGAGCCCCTCCTCCACCTTACAAAAGGACACCACTTCTAACCCATTACTCACACTTCTCAAGCCCCTTGGATCGTCCAACCTATACCCAACTAAGATCCCTACATAACTCTCTTCCACTTAGAAGCATTACCTTAGGCAAAAGGCTCATCAAGTAAACATTTTGATTCAAAAAAAAGGGAGTTCCTGACTTAAAGGTAACGTTTTCTCTTAAGTTCTTTTATTTTATTTTAATTCTCCAACCAAATAAACTGTTTTTATTCCTTTATTTTATAACAACACCAGTATTCTCAATATAATATGTTTTTTATGATAATTATTTGAACTACTCTTACACACACCTCCATCTAATGGGAAAAGAACATATTGTTTCTGTGGACGGTGAACTACTGCCTCATGAAACGATGATTGAAGAATTATCTCCAACCGCCTCTTATGGTGTCCATTATGATGTAACTATATTTATATATGCTATATATTATATTAATATTGTCTCTATGCTTCTGTATTTTTCATTTATAGCACACCTTTATGGTTTTCATAATGGGTAAACGTGATAATTTCATTTGAGGAAGTGCGGGCTACCGCCCCCTCAAAGTGATATGACTCGTTCATACCATACATCGGATGAATAAAGGATTTAGTTACTTAAAATATATATAATATTATACAATAATTATAATATACTTATGTATCATTAATTTTTCATTCCATTAAATATGAAATAGAAATGAAAGTAGCATTCATGCGTACGTACGGCTTACCGTCTCCATGAACGGTGCATTTAATTTCTTATCTCCAAATGTTATGTACTATTATAAATACATATATATACTATATATATATGATATATATGATATCTACGTCATCAATATCATTATGGAGATAATGGACCTTAGACCACATGAACAACTTGTAATTATAAGGAGTTCATTTTTGACTCAAGCACCAAATATCAACAAAACAACCATTATTAACATAAATTATTATATAATGTTTATAACATGGTAATCAATGATATAAAAGGAAGAATAAACTTTAAAAAGGTTCTTAAGCAAGTAGAAATTAACTTTAGTTTATTATTCAAGAGATTAAATAATGATCAGGTCAAGTCGGACACGAGGTAAGGGATTTCGTCTCGATCTCCTTTCATTGAGGCATATTTTGTTTTATACCCAACTATATTTTATACAGTGTATAAACACATTTTACTTTTACTTTTATTCAAAATTAATTTATTATCTACAAAGAGTTTTTCTAAATGACAAAAAAGAATGTATATTCTAACGTAACCGGTGACAATGAAATTTTCCTCTGCCGCAAGTATTATTTGATCTTTGGCTTCATTAAAAAACCGTAATGTTTTTAAAATGAAAATAAATACCATATACCCTTTTTACATATTTTGGAATTTAATATGGTTTTGATAAGGGATTTTTATGTCAATATATTTAAATGATTTTTTGATTGAAATGTGAAAATGTTATCTTTCCATTATGTCTGTTTTATGTGTTATGAATATGTTATAGTTCTTGGTCATCGTTTACATGTATGGTTGGTTCTGTGATAAACATAGGGCGGGTGAGCCCGAGATATCTCTCTATTGTATTGGGTAATGCGATGGCGGTAAACGTTAATGTATCTTCTAAGAGATTTAGGAAATATACTGTGATGGGTATTCCAATGTAACTCCCTGTGTGGATGTGACAAATACAATTTAAGTATGATATGGATTCCACAAGTTAACTTTATGATTTATTTTTTCTATGTGTTATTCATAAATCTTATGATTTCATGAGGTATATTAGAAATCTTACGTTTTGATGGAATAATATTTACTTTCATTATTTTATAACCCTTACTAAGCTTTTTATGCTCATCCCATGTTTTAAAATGTTTTTCACAGGAATTAAAGATGAATAGGGTCAAGGATGGGATCATGTAAAAGTCATGTTGTCTAAAACATGGAACAAGACATGAATCTTTTTTGGAAAAAGTTTCATTTTATGAAAAAATGGAAACAGAGTAGAAGTGTCTACTTTGTAATTTTTTAGATGCAATCTAATAGTTATGGCAAAATTATCTAAAATTCTAAACCTAAAAAGATCCTCAATGTGAATTATTCATTTAATTCAAGATTATGTAATGTTTAAGGCTGTGTCCTTATAGTTGGAATCAAAGGGAGGTTTAGACAACTTTAGATGTTAGGATATTGTTAATCTAATATCCATAAATTATTTTTAATTTATGGTATGATTGAAATGATATAGAATTTACTGATTACCATGTTGCTTCGCCTAAGATATTTCTGTGTTCATATTGTATTTCCGTAGAGCAACAGGGCAGCTATGCTTAGAAGGCATACAGAGGGAAATGTCCTTCCGAATCAGAATTATAAGAAGGTCAGAATTAGAATTGAACAGTTTACTATAGTGGTGGATTAGTTGTCTCGGGTGATAATTGGTGGTTATGTTTATTAATGATATTTTGGATTATTCTAAAAGTAATGAGAAACATGAAATTCATTTAAGGGATGTCTTCAAAATATTAAAAGAAAAGAAAATGTATAGAAAACTCAGAAAATGTGATTTTTGGTTAAAACAAATTTCATTCCTTGGTCACATTGTTTCACAAAATGGTATAATTGTTGATCCTGCTAAAACTAACTTTGTTGAAGAATTTCCAAGATCCACAAATATAACTGAGATTCGAATTTTTCTTAGTTTTGAGGGTTATTACTGGAGGTTTGTTGAAAATTTTGCACGGTTATCTAGCCCACTAACTAAGTTAACTCAAAAAGTTGTTAAGTTCATTTGGGCAAAAGAATGTGATGATTTGTTTTAGAAATTGAAATGAATATTAGTAAAATATCCGGTTTTGGCACTACCTTCCAGAACTATGGAGTTTGTTATCTACAGTGATGCTTCATTGAAAGGACTTGGATATGTCCTTATGTAGAATGGTCGGGTAATTACTTATGCTTATTGTTAGTTGAAACCTCATGAATTAGATTACCCAACACATGATTTTTAATTAGTTGTTGTTGTTTTTGCTTTAAAAATTTTGAGGCATCATTTGTATGGAGTAAAATGTGAAATATATATTTGACCACAAAAATTTTAAGGATATATTCACTCAGAAAGAATTGAACATGATATAGAGGAGATGGTTGGAATAAGATCCTTTGATTAAAAATTTGATGAACTTTGACATAGAAGTTGTTGGTGTAGGAATTTCCTCTATTTTGTTTCATGTGTCAGTGAAATCATCTCTATTCGAGAGAATTAAGAAAGTGAATAAGGAAGAAAGTGAGTTTCAACAAAATGTAGAGTTGGTTCAGAAGGGTAAGTTTCCTGATTTTAACATTGATACTGATTGTGCTTTGAGTTTTGGAAAGAGATTATATGTGCCTTGTGATTCACAGTTGAAGAATGAGTTGTTATGTGAAGCTCACAGTTATCCGTTTTTAGTTCATCCTGGTAGTACTAAGATTTACAAAGATCTTCAAGAGTATAACTGGTGGGATGGAATGAAAATATATATTGTTGACTTTACTATGAAGTGTTTTAATTGTCAACAGGTTAAAGTAGAGTGACAATTACTAAAAAATATGATTTAGTATTTTCTGGTGCTATAGTGGAAATGGGAAAATATATCCATGGACTTCATTGTGGGATTACCAAAGACATCTCGAGGTAACAATGCAATATGGGTTATTGTTGATCGATTGACTAAATCTTCACATTTCCTTCCTATTCCAGATACATTGTCTCGAAATCAACTTTATCTATTGTATGTGAAAGAGATAGTCAGGTTTTATGGAGTTCCCCTCTCAATTGTATCGGATCATGATCCTAGGTTTACTTTTAACTTTTGGAAAGGCCTTAAAAAGTCATTGGGTACTGAATTAAATTTTAGTACATCTTTTTATCCTCAATCAGATGGGCATTCATAATGAAAAATTCAGACCTTGGAGGATATGCTACGTGCTTTTCCAAAGAATTACTAGGTAAGTTGGAACCAACATCTTTCTTTGGTTGAATTTTCTTATAATAACAGTTTTCATTCCAGTATACAGATGGCTCCATTTGCGGCATTATACGAAAAGTGGTGTCAAACTATAAATTTTTGAGGTGAAGTAGGTGAAAGGAAACTGAGTGGACAAGAATTTGTGGAAGATAAGGCAGAAAAGGTTCAGTTGATTCCTAAAAACATGAGAACAACTCAGAGCAGGAAAAAAAGATATGCGGATGACCGGAGGAATGATCTATCTTTTGAGGTAGGTGATAATGTCTTTCTCAAAGTTTCTCCATGGAAAAGTGTTATGTGTTTTGGTAAGAAGGGAAAGTTGAGTCTGAGGTTCATTGGACCCTATGAAATCCTGGAAAAGTTGGCTCAGTTTCGTACAAAGTGGATTTACCTCAGAGTTTATCTGAGGTACAAATTTTTTTTCATGTTTCAATATTGGGGAAGTATATGTTAGATCTATCTCATGTTTTGAGTCTAGAGGTAGTTCAGTTAGAGGAGAGTCCCTCTTATGAGGATCAAATAGTCCAGATTCTTGACTGTAGAGAGCAAGTGTTGCGGAATAAAGAAATCCATCAGGTAATATTTTTGTAAAATAACCTTATGGTTGAAGAGGCTACATGAGAATCTGAAAATGCTATGAGGGATAAATACCCACACTTATTTGATAAATAAATAAAAATACGAGGGCTCAATTCCCAAAAGGGGGAAGGATGTAACACCTCAGATAAATAAAGAATAAAACAATTTCATATTTATTAATATCTGTGAATTTAATATTAATTTTACTTTAAATGGGGTTCCTTGTTTGGTGTCTTACCCAATACGCAACATTGGGTTTTCCAAAAATCACATTTTTCACACAATGTTGAGTCATACTGAAAAAATAATAATATAATATTATTTTAAATGGTAGTTAATTCCTAGCCGTTGTATTGGAAGGAATGAATATAACTAAAAAAAATATGATTATATATTTTTGTTAAATGTTTTTGAATTCATCCAATTAAATTTAGCGTCTTAGAATGTGAATGAACCCAATTTCAAGCATAAATAATCTAATATTCTTTAAAAGATCGATTTACCGCCTTTTAATGGGGAACCCTTTTTAAATATAATTTTTGTCACTTTTATATGTTCTATTTGATAAAAAAATATTATTCTTTATAATTGGGACATCAAAATTTACTTTGCATGAAAATTTTGTATTTTTCTGATAATGTTCATTTTTTTAATGAATAGTGAAAAATACTGTATTTTAATTCAAAAATGTCTTTTAATATAATTTATTTATATGGTTAGATTATCTTTTTAAATGTTTTTAATATTTTATAAGAATATAATTTTACCATTTAATCCAATGTTGGTCATTGGAAGTGATTTCACTTAGAAATTGGAAATAAACAAATATCAATCTTTTGATAGTTTTTATTTCTTAAAAACACGCTGTTTGTTTTGACAACGGGAATTAATTTTAAATTAATTAATGCAACTTATATGTTTTGAAATGGTTAAAATAGAAATTATTTTGAATTTTTAATATCAAATATACCTTATACTGAATTTTTGGTATTTTTATGAAAACCTTTAATTTTTGATGAACACTAAAAAGACTGAGTAGTAGCTAAAAACCGCCTTTTTCATTTAAATGAAATTTAAAATGTGGTTCAATGAGATGAAAATAATTTTTTGTGAATAGTAACTTTTAAATTTTATTTACTGTGGTTAATGCTAAAGAGGGTAATTCATGGTAAAAAGAATATTATAAGAACACATAATTATCTCAACCCTTGTCCTAAACTTATTGGATGTGTCATGTATGACCATGGAAATCCTTGGGTAGATTTTGGGACCCCATGAAACCACTAAAGAGTGATAATGACACATTATATTAATTAATTTAAAGTAAATACAAAAATGACTTAAACATATATCTTTTAGTAAATAATTTTTTTACATTGGGTTATATTAGTTATCTCTTCGACTATAAATATAAATTATAAATATAAAAATATTTCCTACATCATGGTATTTTTTTTATAATTTTTAGACATCAAATAAATAAATTTATTTATGACACAATAATGATGTTGTGTTTACCTCATCAATGAATGATTTAAATAAATAAGATTATAAATACTAAAACAGTATCCAAAACCTTTTCAATTATTATGGGAAGATTTTATTTCTAACATGACTAATCCAATATTTGACTTTAATAAGTTTCATAACTTTTTAAACTGAATATTAGTTCATAATAAATTATTTTTTTATAAACATTACTAAAGAGCCCCTCCTCCCCCTTATAAAAGGACACCACTTATAACCCATTTCTCAAAATTCTTAAACCCCTTAGATCATCCAAACAATGCCCAATTAAGCTCCCTACATATCTTTATTCCTCTTAGAAGCCTTACCTTAGGCAGAAGGCACTTCAAGTATACCATTTGGTTCAAACCAATGGGAGTTACCTGATTTAAAGGTAACATTTTCTCTTAAGTTATTTTATTTTATTTTACTTCTCCAACCTCATAAAAATTTTATTCCTTTATTTTATAAAAAAACCAGTATCATAAAAACACTAGGTTGTTTTTATGAGAATTATTTCAACTACACTTACACATACCACAATCTAATGGGTATAGAACATACTGTTTCTGTGGACGGTGAACTACTACCTCGCGAAATGATGATTGTTCAATTATCTCCAACCGCCTCTTATGGTGGACATTATGATTGCACTATATTTATAAGTGATATATATTATATTTATATTGTCTCAATTATTCTGTATTTTTCATTTATAGCAGACCCTTATGGTTTTCATAATGCGTAAACATGATAATTTAATTTGAGGAAGTGCAGACCACCGCCCCCTCAAAGTGATATGACTCATTCATACCATACATGGGATGAATAAAGGATGTAGTTACATAAAATATATATGATATTATACTATAATTATAATTTACCTATGTATCATTAATTTTTCATACCATTAAATATTAAATAGAAATGAAAGTAGCGTTCATGCGTACGTACGGCTTACCATCTCCATGAACGGTGCATTTCATTTCTTATCTCCAAATGTTATGTACTATTATAAATACATATATATACTGTATATATATGATATATATGATATCTATGTCATGAATATCATTATGGA
The DNA here is from genome assembly GCA_963277665.1 of Viscum album. Classification (NCBI taxonomy): domain Eukaryota; kingdom Viridiplantae; phylum Streptophyta; class Magnoliopsida; order Santalales; family Viscaceae; genus Viscum; species Viscum album. The sequence continues at coordinate 2,081,511,653 of OY728141.1, read as the reverse complement.
GATAATGGACCCTGGATCACATGAACAACTTGTAATTATAAGGTGTTCATTATTGACTCAAGTACCAAATATCGACAAAACGACCATTATTAACATAAATGATTACATAATGTTTATAACTTGGTAATAAATGATATACAATGAATAATAAACTTGAAAAAGGTTCTTAATAAAGTATAAACTAACTTTATTTTATTATTCAGGATATTAAAGAATGATCGGGTCAAGTTGGACACGAGGAAATGGATTTTGACTCAATCTCATTTCATTGAGGCATATTTTGTTTTATACATGACATTGTTTTATACAATGTATAAACAACTATGACTTTTAATTTTATTAAAAAGGAATATTTTATCTATGAACAGTTTTACTAAAAAAAATAATGTGTTTTTTAATGTAAGCGGTGAAAATGACTTTTTCAGGTGCCGCGAGTATTATTTGATCATTGGCTTCCTTAACAAGCCGTAATGTTTTTGAAAGGAAAATAAATACCATATACCCGTTTTACATATTTTGGTATTTAAAATGGTTTTGAAAATGTATTTTTTATGTCAATATATTTAAATGATATCTTTTTATTGAAATTTTGAAATTTTATCTTTCCTTTATGTTTTTTTTATGTGTTATGAATATATTATGGTTATTGGGCATTGTTTACGTATACGGGTGGTTCCATGATAAACCTAGGGCGGGTGATCTCGAGATAGCTCTATAATGTATTGGGTAACATGATAGAGGTAAACGTTAATTTTTTTTAAGAGATTTATTGAATATACTGTGATGTGTGTTCCAATGTAACTCCCTATGTAGATGTCATAGCTACAATGTTAGTATGATATGGATGCCAAAAGATACATTTATGATTTATGTTTTCTATGTGTCATTGATAAATATTATGATTTCATGAGGTATTTTAAAAATATTATGTTTTGATGGAGAAATGTTTACATTATTTATTTTATGACCCTTAATGAGCTTTTTATGCTCATCCCAATTTTTGAAATGTTTTTCATAGGACTTAAATTTGAATAGGGTCAAGGATGGGATAAAGGAAAAGTCATGCTGTCTAAAAAAGAGAACTAAACATAAATCTTTTTTAAAAAAAATTTATTTTATGAAAAAATGGAAACTGAGTAAAAGTGTATACTTTTTAATTTTTGAGATGTAATGTAATAGTTATGGCCTAATTCTCTAAAACTCTAAACTAGAAAAGATCCTCCATATGAATTATTCATTTAATTAAGGATTATGTAATGTTAAAGGTTGGGTCCTTATATGTTCAACCAGCCCTTAATAGATTGTAAGACTGATATTTCATTTCTAATAGGTAATATATATTAATTATATACTACTTGGAAAATGACCACATTACCACTAAACCTCTTATAAAAAAGTGTATCGCTTCTTTCTTAATGAAACCAAATTCTTTTATAGCTTCATCAAATTTAATTTTCCATGACCAAGATTCTTGTATTAATCAATAAATGGATATATACTACTAGAAAATCCTTAGAGAATAACCTTGAGTTAAAACCCCTTCTGGTTGTTTCTTATATATATTTTCCTGAATGTTTTCATTAAATATTGATATTTTGAAATCCACACATCATATTTCATTGTCATGGTAAGCTACTATAGCATGTAGAATGGATTTGAAAATTAAAACTAGTAAAAAAGGATTCATCATAGTAAATTACATGATTTATTTTAACCCATTAGCTACTAGAATTTCATTATAGGTATTTACTTCACCTTTATTTTCTAGATTTCTATTGAATATCCATTTTCAACCTATGGGATTGAAAATAACTAACACATTGACCATAACCCAAATTTGTTTTTTATAAATGGAATCAAATTCTAAATCAATGGATTCATTCCATCTTGATGGTTATTATCTCTCTAATTCCTATTTGAATTATTAAGACTCTTCATTCTCAACCAATAATAAGTCACCATATTTAGATACTTGAAAACATATCTCTTTAGTTCTCTTACCATCTCTTGTGCACTTATTTAGTACTTTTGTTTCATAAAAAAAATATTCAACATGGATATGGAAAATATATTCCTCTATAGACTCTTATGTACATTTATCATCAACCTCTTAAAATTAAATCAAACTCCCACAGTCCTTTTTGATGAATTGCTCCATCTCAGTAAATATGGAATGTTTTGTGATATTTAAATTAATGTCTGATGGGTTTTATTGGTAGTATATATTTTTTTCTATAGGATACCGTATAAAGATACTCTTTTTTAACCATGTTTCTAGTATATTAATTGATAATTATTTAACAAACACCTTGCAACCTCATACACTTGTATTCAATAGGATAGGTTTCTTTCCACTCCATCACCCGAAGGGAATTCTATTTTGCTCTTTAGTAGGTCCTTGGTTTAATATATAGGACACAATTTTTAATTCATATCCTCAAAAGGATAACGGAATATCTCCATGACTCATCATTGACTATGCCATGCCTAATAAGATATGGTTCCTTCATTCACTAACACTATTCCATTATGGTGTGAAATGTGGTGTTAGTTGAGAATGAATCCTAAACTCTCGTAGAAAGATGATAAACTCTTGGATAAGTTATTCATCACCTTGATCTAATAGAAACTTATTTAACTACTTTCAAACTTGATTCTCTACTTCATTAATGAATTCTTTCAATTTCTCAAATTAATTAGGCTTATACCTCATTAATTATACGTAGCAATATCTACTCAATTCATCAGTAAAAGTTATGATGTATGAATTTATACATTTCGGTTCTACTAGAATGGGTCCACACACATTTGTGATTATAAATCCATCAAGTTTTGTATCCCATTCACCCTTTCCAATAAATGATGGATTTTTCATTTTTCCTTTTAAATCATAAGGACATCTTTTGAGTGGTTTTAGTTCATAAGAGTCTAAATAATCATCTTGATAGTGATTTTTAAAATGCTTCTCATTTACAAGACCATTAATGTGATTCTATAGCTAAGGGTTATATGAGTTGTGAGAACATGATTCTTTATCTATTTCTAATAATCGTTTTTCATAATATAATACATATAGTATGTTATTTAAATGAAACATACCATATGATATATTGTCTTTATAAAATAAAAATATTTTATTTCCACTCATGAAAATAAAACCATCTACATCTAGGTGTGACACAAAAATTATATTATTTGTAATAGTTGGTACATAATAACAAACCTTTAATACTAATATCACTATAATTATCAATGAAATGTGGTGGTCTCTAATTTATAGAGAAGCATCCTCACATCATTGGATGCTAGAAAAATCACCTTTCCTCTAGAAATAATTTTTGAACCTAATGTTTCTTACATTTAGATATAGATTTGAGCACCACACATTGTATTTTAAACCCAACATATACAATTTAAATGATTACACTTGATAACAAATCCACAATTAGCATCCCCTTTCTTGTGTGTACAGTTCCTCTTCTAGTGGCCTTTATTTCCACTTGTGAAGCATATTTTCCCCTTCTCATTTCCTTTCCTCTTGATCTTCACCTTCATGGAAATATGAGCTTTGGAAGATTTATACTTTTTATGAGTCATGGGCCCATTTTCCATGTTCATTATTTCCTTATTCATAATACGAAATAAAATATTATCACTCACCATGCCCTTACATAGTAAAAGAATCCCTGGAATATGTTATAGAATAATATTATCATTATTTCTCATGTACAAATTAGTAATAAAATAAGATAAGGTATTTGGTGATGAGAAATGTATGAGATCTAGGCATAACTCATCTAGGAATTTAGTCTCTAATATGTCTAAGAGTTAAAAATAGCCAATAATATTGATTTCATGAGGTTCATATGTCACTTAATCTCCAATAATAGTTTTAAAAAATTCATTATATTTCTCATATATCTCTTATCTACCCTTCTCTTGACTGAGATCATAAAGGTGGGACATCATGCTATATGAATCAATGTACTCTTTTGCATCAAAATATCCTTGGTCTTGGATGATATCATGGAACACTAACCTTCTATAGAACCATTAAAATATATCTCATAGAGATATACCTCTTCATCACTATCCTCTTTAACAGAAACAACAAGAATTGCTTCTTCTAGTACATAAAATTTAATTTCATGGTATAGGATAACACGTATGTTCCTTTACCACTCATGGAAATTTTTGTCGGTGAGAAGTTTATGCTTCTCAAGTATGGATAACAATGATATGTTTAAATTAATTTTATTTTTGTTACTATAAATAATATGAGAATAGTTTTAATACTTTATCTGATATCATTTAGAAAAATAAATAAATATTATATGTATAATTCTTCCACTATTTTATCTAAACCCAATACCCCCTCCATTGGTTTCATAATGTCCTATTTCTTGAAAATTCTTGTGTAAATGAAATATATTCCCTTCCCATAACCCCAACTTTTTTTGGCCAAGAAATTTGTATGGTTTTTGGGAATGAATTAAAAATCTATACTATATTAACACACATTTTTTTGATATGTTGAGTGGTTTCCCCAATCCTAGAATCCGGAAATTGGACTTCTTAAAACCTATCCTCTTAGTTACACTATGTCCTGGTTTAGAATTCAACACATAATGTGAAATAACTTAATTCAACCCAAAACAATATCTTATAAATCCTTCCAAAATTTTATGCACTTCAAATTTGGGTGATGAAGAACATTGAACTATGGTATGATTTTAACTTGTGTAGTGGAAGGATATACTAAATTAATATTTATTGTTTAAGGATTATAAATTTTATTTCAAAATTTCTAATTTTTATTATTGTTTTAGTACTGTTAAGATTATGTGTATTAAAAAAGGATATTAACCATGTCATAGATAATATTTACACATAATCCAATGTATTTTATTTCTACCTTGCAAGATTGTTAAATCATTTATTCATGTGATAGTGAAAAAACATCAATAAATAAATAATAATTCATCATGACATAAATAAAATAATAAAGTTGTACAATCATGAGATTTTAATAATGGTTTTTTATCACCTGATGGTAAACAAATCATCAACCTTTGGTAAAAATACCTTGAACGAATTTTGGTTTGTGTTGCAGCTTTTCCAACTTTCCACATATCTATATCTCTTAGATTTCTTTCTCTTCATCTTCAAACATGACCTACCTCCAATATCAGGGGACCTCCATTAATTACATATTATATTACTCACATTCATGTGGGGGGAAGGGGTTTACATAAAAACCATGCGTATAAAAATCCTTACATAATAACAGGTGAGGTGGAATGCATTCCAACAATTTAATTTAATAAAAAATTAAATGAAACCAAACACAATCACATATCATTTCTATGGTCATTATCATCCATAAGTATGCAATCAATTATGAAATTAATAACATTATCATTCTATTCCTAATCATTATCATTTAAGATAAATTGTACTATTATAAATTAAATATCTTATTTAATTAATAAATTCATTTTATTTTATTTTCATTTAAATTTAATTGAGATTATCATCCCTCTTAATATTAAAAAAATTAAATAAATTCATTTAATACTAAATTTCTACAATAAAGAAATGTACCATGGATGCAACTAGGTGCATACCCATCTGAACTACCCAACATGTATTATATGAATATATTTTTTACTATTTAGACATGTTTCATGCAAAACTTATCACATAATATCATGATGTGTACTATCAAATTAATTATCACAAAATTTAAATGATTCCTTTTTTAATTTAGACTCTAATTATTCATTGTGTGGGTTAATAACATTAATTAAACTTATACCTGATATGTAAATCAAAAAATTACATAGAAATTTATTAGCCATTTATATGTATAAACACTCATCACATGATATGTCCTATAAACATAATGTCCAAACAAAAGAATATATGGACAAGTATTACATAGTATAATAAATTAATTTTTAATTATTTTTCATTTTTTATAAGTACACATTGTGTACATTCTATCTACACAACCTAAAATAATATCACTGTATATCCATGAAACACAACTATGGACTCATCTTGAAACCATGCCATGGAAAATTTTGGAGTACATTGCATGAAAATTGGATAAATGGTATGTGTTCTCTATGTTCCATGGTCACCATTTAGGAAGGTCGTGTAATAAGATAAACAACCCATATATGGATAAGGACTACATGTTGTGTATGGAAGATACAGGGTGTGTACTTCAGCCTACCGTTCACCAGGATGGCTAAGTCAACACGTGGTGTATAATTAAATTCTACATATGCAATAAATTTAAATTCCTTGAATTAATTCTATATTAAATAATAGTGAATTAAACAACGTTTTAAGGTATATACCTTCGGGTTACATGTACTATACTCTTGTGTTATCCTAACAGATTCCTTTACACTTCGAGATGAGATCTCCAAATCTATTTTATTCATAAAATTAATCTATTCGATCATTTGTACATGAAATGAAGAGGATGATGAAGTTATCAGAATTTGGATTTAAAAATTAATAAATTATAACTATAAACTAAATTAAAAATGTTTAAATCAAATAAAAAATAAACAATTATAAAAAATTATTTGACACACTATGGTACCATTTTTAGGTTCCAAGAGTGGTATAATTTCATGGTGGGTCATGCCCAACTTTCCCTTTAGTTGTTATCTATGATCAATCTATAATTTAAAGTATCATAAACATTGTGATCAATGGAATTGAATTAAATAATATAGAAAATGGATAAAACACTGGAACCAAACCTTAGGATCATAACATATTATTTATAAATAATTTACACAATTTATAATTACCTTTTGAGACATTATTTCAATGTTCATGGATATGAAAATGAATCTATTTCATATTGTCAATGCATTTTAGGATTCAAGAATATGTTCCCTCTAATGGTGATCCATACATACTCACCAAATCTGTGAATATCACCATAGGATTCCCTAGGTTCTTTCATAACATATCCAATCACTTGCATCATTAATCATGGATCATACTAAAAATCACTTCTAAAGGATTACCTTTAACCTCTCTTGACACTAGAGTGGTTGGTGGAGAAATCTTACTAATAATTCATGTTATAATTCTTCGAGATAGGAGATACCTAGTGGTTTAAGAGGATTCAATGGATTTCAGTGTGCCCAACTAAATAAATTAATTGGATATCTAGAATAATAATTTAATTGGGTTTATATATCGCTAGGGTAAAAAATTAATAATTTCATAGGTGACCTTTATTATTTATATAATACCTATATAACCCCATGTCCCTAATTTAAATTTTATATTTATTTCTGGAAATGTAATACACTCAAAAATTAAATTAAATAGTTTTTTTAAGATAATATTCATTGTATATTATTTCTCACCTAACCATTAAAATCAATCTTTCATTCCGCAAAAATATTTATCAGGAATGGAATAATTACTATTTATTTAATAAATATATAGTTTTTCTTTATTATGTAATTAATAAATAAATGTTGTATTCACAAAATAGAATAAAAATGTTTATTAAACCATGTGTGGGAATAATATTTCCACATGTGGGAATAATTATTAATAGAATATATGCGATAAATAAACATTCATAATTATTAAACCACATGTGGGAATACTTTTTCTTTAACTTTTTAATTAATAAATAATGATATATTATTTAACTGGGATTCTAGATGTAGTTAGTGTGTGACCCTTTATGCCTCTTTCTTAGTGAAATTTTCCAAGCTTCCTAATGTTCAAGATAACATCTATAAAAAATCCAAAGAACCCATAAATAGTGATGTTAATGATGAAATGAAATAATACATCATATATATAGTTACTATGTATTTAAATCCCTTTATCAAGATATCTTCAATCATATAGGTTTCATGATGGAATCATCAACCTATGTGAAAAATCTATCTTTTTTTAACATTCTAGAAATAAAACATTCCTATAGAACAAAATGACCATGGATTTATTTAGGCTTCATCATATTCATAAAAGGGAATGAGATATCAACTTCAATTAATGAACAGAAGGGGGATATCCTTTATCATATTTTTCATTAAAAAAATATTAATTTTGATACACCCAATGTATCCTAGATCATAAAAAAATTGAATTAGTTTTTATCAATACATAAAAGTAAAAAAATTATAACATTAATTAATAAAAATATTATAGTTTATTGATCAATACACTTCTACTCAGATTTTAACATCCAATGACACAAATAAATGCGTATTTCCAACTGGCATGTCTTGGTCTCATAATAACCAACATTGGATATTACTTAGGGTGTACACCATGAGAATGTGTGTTAATGTTCTATGAGTCTCTACCCATGATATAATGTAACATTTGTGTCCCTCAAATGATTTCATTAAGTTATAGAAAATATATTTAATAATACACTCAAGTAATTTCTAGGTTCACATTATAGAGGGGAATTTATAAGACATTTTAGTGAGATAACAACTATTAGGTCATTATCACTTTTTTTCTGAAAAATAATCATTATATGATAAGTTATTTATTTGTATTCAAAAAAATCATATAAATTATCATAAAGTACATATAATTTGGTTCTTAGGCACTAAATCCAATAATATATCATTTGATCACCATATGTAATTTAAATGTTGGTCAATAGTTTACCATACGGTTTGATTGCCTACACTATATGGTTTTAATAAAGAGATCCTCTATAAAAATAGATTTTTATCATTATAAAGTATTATCTCAATACATATCAAATTCAAAATCAATAACAAGTGGATATTGTCAGAATAATTATTCAGAAACACAGTTTCACTAACACACTTATTTTATGTTGCTGACATCAATTTATTTTTCAATTGAGATAAATAATCAATTGATATATTCTCAAATATTTTTTAACATTATGAAATTTTTTTTTGAAAAAAATTAGTTTTAATTAGTCAATTGTTTTCATTGGAATATTATTCACTACTTCTAGAAAATAGGGAATCATCAATAATATGTGGGTTAAAACCAAGGCCTTTAATTTCTAATATCTTGTATATCCTTTTCCTAAAACATAAATCTTATTATTTATTATGTGTTGTTGTAAATATCAATGGAAAACTTATGATATTAAAATAAAAGAGTCTCATCCTCAATTCTTGTGTTTACCTGGTGAATATTTCAATCTTCTAAAAATTTATATAATCATATTTAATTTATCAATGGAATGATTCTCTATTGATGTGGTTGACCATGTCCACTAAAAATTTCTTTTTCCCATGTAATTTTTTAGAGATAAGGGTTATAACCATCTCAACTATCTTTTGCAATCTAGATGAGAAGTGGGGGATTGGTGTGAAGAACATGAATATATCTACCACATTCCTATAAAAAAAATTCATATAGAGACTCATTAATAAATGGTATTACGGAAAAATTTTAATAGGTTTGTAAAATGAATGAGGAATGGGAATATATACTATTTGGACTACTCCATTTTTCTATATCAATATAAGAGTTTTACTAATAAAATGAATATTAACTTTTATATTTCACAAAGGCCATATGATATTATTTTTTAATAGCTAAATTGGAATATAGGAAGTCAAATTGATGAAGACAGATTTGTAACATCCCAACCCTAGTTCCACATGCTGGTGTCCCGATCCAGTCGGTCACATGACCTTAAGCGTTCCTCCCAATACTCCAATTTCGACCGACTGGTGGAGAGGGTCATATATGAAACATAGGAAAACTATACCCTATTTATCAAAGAAGAATAACAATATAAATAAATATAAATAACCAAAAAAATAATATCTAGAATAATACTAGTATCACATGATGAAAAAATTGGAATACAATATCCAAAAAATAGCAGATATATAATTCCATATATTTTTCAAGTGTCTAAATAAAACCCAAAAAATAATTACTCACCGAAAAATCCCCAAGAGGGTCCTGATATCACATATGGTTCCCTCATCCATCCTCTATCCAATGACGTCCATCTATCATTGGGCTCTTTCCAATATCATGTCCTACAAATAAAGAGTCTATTTTGGTATCGATTAGGAAACATCAGTAGGGCGTGAGTACAACTCACTAGGCCACCACCAACGGCCTCTAGAACAATATCTATTCAATAAGAGTGTATGTTGTTGTATAAAGAATAATGTAAAATAAATACGGTAAACATTTTACATAATAAATTATTCTATATTTGACCACATCCTTTTCCTCAGTTTCATGATAAAAATTAAACCATAAATACCTTCTTCAACTCATTTCGGATTCTAAACCATATTAGATAGGTAAATATAAATCATTATATCATGGGATTTCATTATTAATTTCATTTCATTTCATTTCATGTTCACTTGGAACCATATTCCCAATCCAATATTATGGGTATAAAACATCATGTATAGCACCCCATAGGAATTTGGAGCATGAGCCCTTGTCCCGCACCACATGGGTATTTAGCTCATCACTCTCTATCCCATACAACAATATTCACATGGATGAATTTGGGCCTAGAACACCATGTCTACCCCCCATTTGGTATTTGGAGCATCATCCCATGTCCCACACCCTATTTCGCAATCAATCACATATATCATGTATATAACATTTAACAAGGTTAAACAACATTAACCATATAATCTACAATTCACATCATGATATAACATTTCAATTATCAATTCAATCATAACCCTTTTAATTTAATGACATGGAATAATATGAACAATTCAACAATAAACCATTTATCCACATTTATTCACATGAACCATTAATGCTTCATGGTTAATCCAAACATCCCTTTATTCCCATTATCAACAATTTCCATATCTCAATAATTAACCAACTACAGAATCACATTTAATTGACAAATTCCATAATTCCAATATCTCATTAATTTCATAATAACATCATTCCATCAATTAGTTAACCAATTAATTAATCCAATACATGATGTGATTACCCAAAATAGAATTTTATATTTAATAATTACATAGAAAAAAAATATAATCAAGACTATGGGGTTTTCAACTAAAATCACCTACCATAAGGCCATTGATGGACGATCACCAACAAAAATCACCAAATTGTTGTAGAATATTCAGTAACACAATGATGAAATAGATCTACATACCAAAACTAGACCAAATATCAAGAAAATTTATTTCTATCAAACCTAGATATAAACACATGACAATGTAGGATAATTATTCCCTCTTCATCAGTAAATAGATACAAGAGAGAGGGAAATCTAATCGAGAAGAAATCACATGTTGAGAGAGGTAAAGATCTGTTTATCATATCATTGATTCAAAAATAATAGAGGTTGGAATGACTTGGAATTCATCAAGGGACATTTAAAACATGGTAAATTGGTTTATCCTAGTCTAGGGTGATTAGGGACAATAACTAAGGGTTTCAATAATTTTAATTGATTTTTTGGATTATTAAAATCTCATGCGCGTAGTTTTCTTGACTGGGGTAGAATGTTTGAAAAACTGTGAAACCTAACTATATTGCCTCTCCTATGGGGTTTTGAAGTTAATTCTAAGAGGGTTCATAGTTTGAAAAACAATGTGACAACTATATAATCCCTCTCTGTCTAGGGTTGAACAATTTTATGGGGTAGGTCAGACGGTTTAGGAAAACCATATTCCAACCATAAACTCCCCAAAACCCCTCCAAAAATTCCAAATTTCACCCAAATGCACTAAGACAAGCCTCAAATAAATTACATCAAATAAAATAAAAAAATATTACCTGTATAAGATCATGGTACATCAAAATAAAATTTTGGGATATTATAATCTCTCCACCTTAAAACAGCTTCTCATTAAGATGTAATCCTAATCGTATCTAACGTTATGAAGTAAAAATTATCTAGCCACTGAGCTCGCATTTCGAATTTTCTCACCCATACTTCCTCTTGAACATAGACATGTTTCCAAAGTACTTGAACAATTAGCCTAGTCTTTCCCCACATCAATTATTCACTACGATCCAACACATTATTCTCCTCAAAGGATGCATCAGTCTCAAGATCAACATCACCAACATAAAACACATGATAAGGATCATGTTGATATAGTTAAAGATGTGAAACAAGAAAATAATCATGCATATAAATATACCTTACTAGAATAGCTATTCGGTATGCCACCACCTCAATTCACACCATAATATCAAAAGGTTCAATAATCTTGGGCGTCAACTTTTCATTTCTCCTAATCGTTGGGGGACCCAATCTGGGAAGAACCCAAATGAACAAATGATCATCCACTATTAACTCAAGGGTTCAGTGAATTATATCAGTATAAAACTTATGTATACTTGGATCCACAGCCATGAGCTTCCGAAGCAGCTGAAACTCCTTCGACAGCTCCTACTCGAGACTCAGTCCCATCAACTCTGACTCACCACCCTCCAACTAACATATAGGGGAACTCCAATGACTACCATAAAGAGCCACTTATAGTTACATCTAAATATATTCCTAATAACTATTGTTATAGGTTACCCCCACAAGTTCTAGGTGCTTTCCCCAGACCGACCAAAGTCTAGAACAAGCACTCATAGAATATCCTTCAAAACATGTGTAATATGTTCTGATAATCCATATTTATATGGGTGGAAGTCCGTACATAGAAACGACTATATACCAAGTTCCTATTATAATAAATTATAGAGACACAAGGTTAAACAGGAGTCACGGTGTGAAACTATACTCTGCAGTGCCCCGGGCAGATGGACTGTCTCCCAGTCATACATATCTTCCAACTAATCCACTAAGAATTTATCTTGTATAAGAAAGAAATGTGTTACATTCATTAGTCAATCTACTATCACCCAAATAGAATCATTATTATAAGTTTTCCTAAGGACACCTTCCAATGAATGAATTCTAACGTCATCCCACTTCTATTATGGATTGGTAAACAAATTTAGTATACCACCATATCATTGATTCTCACCCTACACTTATTGATAGGTGTATCAGGGTGTCACAAACCCTGAAATTCATTTTTCATGACTAGAAACAAATAATTTCAGCATTGGACATAGTATGTATTGGTCAAACCTAGAGGCACCACCCAATTGAAGGAATAAAAGACACGCATCAGCCTTTCTCGAATGCCCGTAGGCACAATAGCCAGATTCCTAATATATGTGATTTTATCCACATATATGGTCCAATTTTAAGGTGGATCCCCACAATTAAGGCTTTATCTCAAGTATAAAAAAATCTATATCCACATATTATCTTTTCCTAATCTTGATAAACATTATAGACACAAAGGATAATAATTCAAGTTACATCTAATTCATACCCTTCTGGACCACAACATGCTTCTCATCCAACAAATTCATCATCTTCCACTCATAGCTCGAATCATGAATTTCTAGAGTCTGTGTTTTCATGTTCATTACATCAAGAAAAATATTTCCCTTCCCGGGCTTATATGATAGATAAATTTAGAGTGAATTCATATAATCAAATTATATCCTCTATTAAATATTGAATTATTATTGTGAAAAGATATAATTTTTTCTCTTGTGATCAGTATACATAGTAAAAAGTTCTCTTAATTGACGATGTGTCCAAAACTTCAAATCATAAAGCACTGCCATAAACTCAACAGTTTGTGTTGGGTGATTATGTTCATGTGACCCCATCTACCATGAACAATATGCAACCACTCAATCCCCATGCATCAACACCGCTCCATGTCATATCCCAGAAGTCTTACAAAACACCATATACTTATCACCTACCTTATGTAGGATCAATATTTTTGTATTTTTAAAATGATTGTTCAACTCCTAAAAAGAATTATCAGATTCCACAGACCACTCACACTTAACTCCCTTCTTGGTCAAGTGGAAATCAGATCAAAAAGGGGGGGGGGGAATTCCTATATGACCCTTTGATAAGACTCTGTATACCCCATAAATCTATGGATATCAAAAACCTTATTAGGATAAACCTAAGTAAAAACAACATGAACCTTCTCTAGGTCCACTATCACACCTTCCTCTAAGATGATATTACTTAATAAATGCACCTTATTAGTTTAGAATTTACACTTAGATAGCTTGGTGTATAGTCAATTCCATATTAGGGTCCTTAACATAATTTCAAGATATTGGGAATGTTTTTCATGAGTCATTAAGTACACCAATAAGTCATCTACAAACACTACCAAAAACTGATCAAGGTACAGGTAGAATATTTGTCCCCTCAAGTCCATAAACACATTTGGAGTGTTCATAAATATGAACATCATAAAAAAACTCATAAAGGACTTACCTACAAATAAATTTATTTCTGGTATATTAGAAGGTCTAACTCTCAACTGATGATACCCTGATCTCATGTAAAATTAGAGAAACCATAAGCTCCTTTCAACTTTTCAAAGATATAATTGATACATGGAAGAGGATATTAGTTCTTCACTGTCATCTGATTAAACATCTGGTAATCAATACACAATCACAAGGTCTCGTCATTCAAATTTAAAAAACCATGAGAACCACAAGGAGACATAATTGGACAGATAAAACCCTTATTCATCAACTCTTTCAATTAATTCATAATCTCTTGAATCTATTTATGGTTGAATAGAAACTAGATTTGTACCTAGAATAAATAAATCATGAATTATTCATATGTCTCATGTCAAATCCTTGAGAAGTCCTCATGAAACACATCTTGGAAATAGCCCACACTGGCTAGATAAATACCACCCATCACACCCTCTCTATCTATTAAATGTCTTTGAAAATGATCAGTATGATCCCCTGATTTCTAATGAATTTCTCTTTCATGTCATGCATGGATATCCCACTCTTCATGATGAACATAATTTTCACACATAGTAGATATAAACAAAATTATTCGATAGTAAAAATATATATGGGCTGGAAATGATACTAACTAGTCCATACCCAAAATCATGTAGAATCATGACATACCAAGTCTTTAATGATCCCATGGAAAACAATACTCTCTACCCTCGAGGTAACACCCCTTATAGAAGAATATTTCTCTTGAACAAACTCTGAAATGTGTATCAATCATAATAACCCCACTCGAAAACTCCACTATGGGGCTCAAACCATTCAAATTTTATGTAGCTATAAAATAATGAGGGAGCTAGTATCAAATAAGGCACTAGAAATCATTGAAACTACAAGAATATTACATACAAAAATCAGTCATCTAGCTTTAATATCTAAAATTATAGGATGAAATACATAAAATTTACCTGCACCTCTTCCATGTGATGTAGTCTATGTTCCTTGAGTAATATCACTATGTTGATGCGAGCACTCTTTCCTAGAAGAACCATATCCATTGCCTAGACATCCATGGCCAGTAAGATAATAACTACAAGATTGGTACGATGTAGAATACCCCATACCTTTACTCTGGTCCTGTCAAGATGACGCATCACTGCCCATTTATCATGGGTTCTTATAGAACCACTACACGTGTCTCAACCTTCCATAGGGTTGTCATTATACCCATGGTCAGGGGAACTATCTATAAATTTTACCTAACCTACTACACTATTTATAGATAACTCTAGTCTTGTCCAAAGTAACTTAATGTTCCCCCAAGACACTCTACTTTCCACTGCCCTAGTTAACATTTTAATGTTCTCCTTATTACACTCAAAATAAATACATTCCATTCTTCTAGAAGAAATAAATTTCATATCACTAGTATATTCCTTCATTTTTCCCTCATATATTAGAGCCTGGTTCACCACCTTTGAAAACATTTTCATCCAAAATAAGATAACCTAGGACATAGTTTCATATTTTAAACCATCCTGAAAATAGTTTTCCCCCTTTAGGCTCATCTCCTTCCAATTCTTGAACAATCCATTGAAAATCTGTAAGGAGTCCCACATAGTCTATCATGGATATTCCCTTCTAGGTAAGCCTCATAAACACTATTAAATCTCCTTCCTGATAATCTCAGGTAAAATTCCTACAATATATTCTCTAGAAATTCTTTCCACAATATATTCTCTAGATGGCCAACCTGAGATTAAATTTCCTACCAATACATTACTCTACCACATAACATATAAGAATCTAGTTTGACTTTCATCTCATTAGAAGCCTCTATGTGTTCAAGTATCATCTCTATAGACTCAATCTAAAATTCAGCTACCTCAAGTCCATCCACTTCAGTAATAGTTCATTTTGTCGCAACTAGAACTCCAGTGATATGTCTAGAAAACTTTTCACAACCTTCCTTGGGTATCTTTTGATAAACTACATAAACTAAGAAATTTTTACATGGAACATCTCCTCATATTATTAATATGGGACTATGGGAGCCTCTAGATCTACTACTAAAGGGTCATTTCTATCCTTGTACTCCCATTTTCCTAAAAACAAGAGACATCGTCAAGGTATATATCTAAAATTCCAAACACATTTCTTAGGAAACATAACACAACAAAATTCTCAGATCTATAGGGATTCACATATATTCATAATAGTTTATCCCCT
Source organism: Viscum album (assembly GCA_963277665.1). Classification (NCBI taxonomy): domain Eukaryota; kingdom Viridiplantae; phylum Streptophyta; class Magnoliopsida; order Santalales; family Viscaceae; genus Viscum; species Viscum album. The sequence continues at coordinate 2,081,495,096 of OY728141.1, read as the reverse complement.
ATAACCCACCACATAGTCAAAAAAATGAGTCACTGTCACTTCCCTTAACCATACCGCATCTAAAGTATTGGTTAAAAAAAGGGTAAAACCATTATCATAATCATTTTTATAATTTTACACCCATATTATCCATTTCACATACCACATTTTTCATCATTTTACATTTTTAAATTTCATATTTGTCATAATTTTCAATTAAATCTCACAAGAAATGAAAAGAATTTTATTATAAATAACTCACCCAAAAACTTCTTTTCCCTATGTGCATAAAATGATGCACATAAAAATAAATCCTACGTTCCAAGAATAATTCATGCATACTTAAATATCGTTATATACCATTCCCAGAGTAAAATAATTAAAAATATCATAAATAATAATCACATCACTCCAGGTGAAATAACTTCCAACTATAACAATACATATCGCTAACAACAATCCCATCCTGGGTACTTAGGGTTTCCCCCATGCATGGTTTAAATAATCCCATGCGCAAGGTCATGACCAATGGTTGACTCATCTAAATGTCCTATCTACCTTTACTAAATAGTATTATAAAATATAATAAATGAACTGAAATTACCTTTAATACAACTTTGTAACGTCCCGGCCTGGGCGCCACACGTTGGTTCCCCAAATAATTCTGTTATTTGACCTCAAGAACACCTCCAAATATACCGGAGGCTTCCTACTAGTGGTGATTTTTATATATACATAATGGGGAGATGATACCCTCTTTCTCAAAGTATCACAATAATGAATATAAATAATAGTAAACATAGGACAATAACCATGACCAGAAAGATACTAGTATCACATGATGGACAAATAGGACTACAACAGAAAAACTAAAACAATAGATATGTTATTCAATATGTTGGTCAAGTGTATAAATAAAAACCAAAAATAAAGTCACACTAAAAACTCCCCAATCATGTCTAGACATCATGTTTGGTTCCCTCATCCATGCTCCATGCCAGGCCACACATCTAACATAGGACCCTTTACCTTATCATGTCCTTAAAACATGAATTCTATTCATTTTTCGATCATGAAACCCATGTACAGTGTGAGAAAAATTCAACAGTCCACCCCCAATGGATTCTAAAACAATATAATTTCAATAATAGTGTATGTTTTTTTACTGTTAATAATGTAAAATCAGTAAGGTAAATTGTTTACATATACAATTATTCTTTTTTTAACCACATCCTTTTCCCCATGTTCTCAATGATACTCGAACCATCAATACCTGCTTTGGATCATTATGAAATCTAGACAATATCTTATATGTAAAAAAATCACTATATCATGGGAATTCATTATCAATTTCATTTTAATTAATTGCATGACCACTTGTAAAAGTAGTCCAAATCCAATATCATGGGTGTATAACATCGTTTCTTGAACCTCATGGATATTTTTAGAATCTATCCTTGTCCCACACCTCATGGATATTTGGTGCATCAGTCCCTATCAAAAAAAAAATATTCACATCCATAAATTTAGGCCAAAAATACCATGTGTAGTCCCTCATGGGTATTTGAAGAATTAGTCCATTCTCCACTCCCCATTTTGGAATTAATCACATATATCATGCTTATCACATTAAGATGGTTAATCAAAATTAACAATTTAATAAGAAATTAACATCATGTTATACTATTTCAATTATCAATTCAATAATAATACTTTATTTTAATCACAGATAATAATATGAACAATTCAAAAATAAACCATCTATCATCATTTATTCACAGGAACCATTATCCCTTCAAGTTTAAACCAAAATTCAGTTATCCCCATTGTTAATCAATTGCATAACTCAAAAATTAAACAATTAAACAATCCCATTTAATTAAAAAAAATTCCATAATCTATATATTATATCAATTTCATAATCACATCATTTTATTAATTAATTAACCAATTATTCAATCCAATTGATGATGTAATTTAAAAATAAAGAAATTGATATTTCATAATTCCGTGCACATAAATTTAATAATGACTATCATATTTCCCAATTCAAACCACCTACCGCATGGTCATTGAAAGACACTCGCCAACAGAGATCCCTAAACCGAAGTGGAGCATTCAATTGCACAACGAAGAATGGGACTAGTTGAAAAAGAAAGACCCACGATCAAATATAGTTATATATTTCATGTCCTTGATCCAAACCCATTCCAATGGAGTAAAACTATTACCATATCATCAGGAAAGAGACATGGGATAAATAGAAATCTAATCGGGAAGAACTCACATGTTGGGAGAGGTGTAGATCTGTCAGTTAGATATTCAATTCACTAAGAACATGTGTTGGAGTGCCTTGTAATTCATCCTACATCTTCTCCAAACAACTAAAATATATTTATCCAAATATATGATTTTTAAGCTTAAAAAAGAGGTTCTAGAATTTAAAATGAATTTTAGAGGATTAAAATCTTGAAAGCATGGTTTCACAGGATGGGAAACATGGTTTGCCAAATTGTGCACCCTAACCGTGAGCCTTTCCAATGGGGGTGTGTGGAGGCTCTTAAGAGGGTGAAATATTTGAAAAATTAAAAAGTGTACATGTAAGAGAGCTAGATACATCACTAGAAAAGGTTTCTATCTAACAAAAGAAAATTTTTATGACACTAATATCTCAATAAATGATATGATTCATTCTAAAAAGAAAAATATTTTAGTATATTTTTATAATAATATACAATATCTTCCCATTATTTGTAATAAGAATTTTTTGGATATTGGAAACTAAAAAATCTATATTAAGTAAGATTCTTTAAAACATAATCTCGATTGGATCTATTAGTAATTTCATTATATAAGGTAAAAATTAACTGAATATTGTTATGAATTATTTAGGAATTTATGGAAAATTTATCACAGTATAATTCCATTTGAGGATTGTTATCAATGATATGGAATTTCATTATTCCCTCTGTGGGATTTCTAAAAATATTATTTTTATGAATCTGATATATTTCTTCATTTTTTTTCATAAGTGTCATGGTGAATTGATATTGAATTTTTAGGTGTTCTAAATTATTGTCCCAACCCTATCATGGAACTAATCAATTCATATAGAATATTCAGAGGATTAAATTTGGTTAATAAAAATTGGATGTCCATGATGACTGAATTACTTCATAATTATTATAAGAGAAGAAATAATATTAAAATTTTATTATATTTATATATATATTTTAGGTTATCTTGTCCATTAATTTCAATATATTTATGAAAATATATTGAGTAGGGTATGGAATGGATAATACAGAATTTATTTATTTTTCAATATTACCTTAGAATAGAGTGTGATATAATTTCAAGAGGTACACTAGAGTCATTGATGTTCACCAGGATTCACCCAATGATATGGATGATGTTTAAATATTTTAATGGGTTTTCAGTCTTCATAGGTTATGTAGTAATCATTCATAGTCACAACAAGAATATGATAAGCTACTTATTCAAAGATTATAAATAAGAAACAACCTTTTAATATTATCTTAAATAATATATATGTGTAATTGAGTAAATAATTCATGCTTAATTGGATAACATTTTAATTGAATGCAACTTGATGGTGGGCGTCATAACTTTTTTCCCAAAGATAAAAAAAATTATACAGAGGATAATGATTGATTAAGAACTATTTGGAGAACATGAAATCCATCAAATTAACTATAACACACACTTATATGGATGGAAATTTAGTTTTTTATGTGCCTATAAAAATGGAGGTAACAAATAATTTTTTTAGAGGGAGTGATGTTATTTAAAATATTTTAATTTCTTATTGGTGCAATTATTTTGTGTCAGATTTGTATCTCAATGTGATATAATTTACTTTCTTCAAATAATTTTTTATAGAGATAACCTAGTCATAAATTTTCATCTTCAACTCCATAATCATCATCAAAAACCTTATTCGAACAGAGGATGGGGTTTAGGGTATTCTCAATCAATTATGTAGATGATTTGGTATTTTTAGTGGGTAGATTTTTTTCATGATCTTTTCATTGAATTATAGGAAATGGGAATGTTTTTACAAGTTCATGTTTTTCTTTTGTTTTATTAATTTTTCTCTATATTTTAATGATATATCAATCCATAGTAATTTAAACATTTAATTAATTTTCTACTATAGTTTTTTGAAACATTACATCTACAGTTTTGAAAAGATAAAGTATTTAATTTACTATAAGTTCTACATATATATGATTAACATGAAACTTTATATGATATAAATACAACTTCTTTATCTATATTTAATTAGTTTATATCTAAGCTTAAAATTTTTTTATGGGTGTTCAATAAAATATCTGATGTTTTACCATTTTTTTCATAGCTTCATTTTTTCTAGAATTTTTTTACTTCAATTTTTTTATGATATCAGAAGATGTGGAAGTTTCATTTAGTTTATTCTTGATTATTTGGAAATCTAATACGTTTTTCTATAAATAATTATTATTTTAAAAAGGCTTAAACTGATATTAATGGCCTTTAAAAATTCATTGAATATTGTTAAAGTATATTGTCTAGTTTTTCTCGAAGTATGGTTCAACAACACTACTTTCACAGCAGTGTAATGTGTGGCTTAGAAACCCCACTTTATCAATTATGGAATATAAGGTTTGGAAACTGTACATTCATAACAGGGTAAAGTATGATTCAATTTTTTTAATAAATACTACTTTAATTTTGTAATGAACCATGTGATACTTTTTTTAGGATCCCTATGATACTTTCGGTGAACCCAACTTTCAGTGAACCCTACTTTCGATGAACCCTACACTTAGTGAACCATAATTTCCGTGAAACCTACTTTCAGTGAACCCTACTTTCGGTGTACTCTACATCCGATGAACCATACATTCATTTACCCTACATTTATTCACCATACACTACTTTCAGTGATCCCTGTTTCGATGAACCCTACTTTTGGTGAACCCTACTTTTTTTACCATACTTTTCTATACCCTCCTTTCATATACCCTAATTTCGGGTACCATACTTCTATGATCCAACTTTTATATACCCTAATTTTTTGTACCAAAGATTTTTTACCCTACTTTAGTGTACCCTAATTTCGTGTAACATACATTCATGTACCCTAATTTAGGTGAAAACTACTTTTGTGTACCCTTATTTTATGCCCTACATTCCTGCAGCCACTTTTGTATTTTATAATAAACAATGATCTCCTCCATATTTATCTGAATTATTCTCAAAGGATTTTTTTAATAAATTCACATTTAATCAAAGGATTATTATTAGATATTTTTTTTATTTTTTTGATTTTTTTAATAGAAAATTTAAAAAATTATTTCAATATATTTTTCTAATAATGAAAAAGGATACAAGATTATGTAAATTCAAATACATGAATTTTATTTTGTATTGTGATGCTAGATTTTAGGAATTATTTTTTATAAGTTTGAAAAGGATTTAATGGTTTTAAATTGACATTTTTAAAGAATTAAATGCTATTATTTTTTCAGTAGATAATATTGCAAGAGTTTTTGAAATTAATTTAAATTATTTTGTTTAAGATTTATTATAAATGAATAAAGAGGGCGATATTTGTGTATATATTTATGAAAGCTCTTAACTCAATTTATTTTCAATATATGAAGGAAGTGGAGCTACCACGAATACATAATATTTATTCACTATATATATCTCTCCCTAGTTAGAAAAAGAGACACAAGGGTTAACATATTCAAAAATATAATTTTTTAAAAATAGAAAATACTATGAACATTGAACCTGTTGTGCACTTAAAACATCCTACGTGTCATGAACCGAATCTAGTTTCCGCCAAAACCGGCACCAAACCTCACCTGTGACAAGTCCTGAAGGGCATTCCCTATCACCACGGGCTGGAAAAAGTGCTCGGGTACCATTTAGCTTGGTTTGGGAACGATTTACCCGAATATGTATACAGAAAACACCAAAAATATTTGATAAAATCAATCTGAAAAATTCATACCAACAAGGTTTATACAAAAATCCAGAACTGAATACATAAGTTAAAATGAAATAAAAAGGTCCAAAGACAAAATGAAACAAAAACAAAACATCGCCATGGACTCCACATGCCAAGGGGTCATCACCCCCAAGCCATCTCCACAACTCCGCCCAAAGGATGGGGACTAACACCCTGAACCGCCATCACCCTTAGCCTTTCCTTTACCTAAGTCAAACATAACCAAGTATACTTACACCCAAGGGGTGTATGTAGGGTGTCAGCCTAAGCCCAATAGGATACCACCCAATGATTCCAAATAGGATGCAATACAATGTGAAAAATCTAGCAGTTTCGGTACGCAAAGAAAGGTAGTGATAAAATCCAAGAAATGCAACTTTCAATTGAAAAGAGTTTTCAAACTAAAATTTTCATATAGTTCACACATTTAAATATACATGTTAGCTACTGTAAATTACTTCTAAAAACACCCAAATACAATGTAAAATACCACAAACACAATGAGAAACAAAATCAGGAACACCCCTAGGCACTAGATAGTCTCAAGACCCATGTACATCACATCTCGGTGTAAAGTAACCATAGTAAAATCCGTTATTGAGCACGAGCCACTAGTATGGAACATAACCATAGCCTAGTGGTCCCCAATAATCATCCACATAGTTTAGTTAGAGTTTTATTTATCCAAATTGTAGGTGAAATAGGGACAAAACTCATATGGTCCCCTAGTCGTACTAGTACACATCCGCCCCACCTAGGTACTCGGGCATCCACATTTGTGCTCAAACAAATTCAGCATGCCACATGCATAAATTTTCATATAAAAACACCAATACTGTTCACTTACAAACAATACAGTAGTTATAAACACTTTTACCTTTTAAAACAAACAACAAAACACTTTGATTTTCCATAAAACAATTTTCTCAAAAAACCACATTGTTTTGCACCCAACACTCCCTGAAAACCCCACATTTCACACTATATGCACACCTATAAGTTACCAAAACAGAAAAGGTAGACTTATAAATTTAAATTAAACCAAAAAATAAATTTTTAGGGCAGCCCCATGTGAACGAAGAAATGTAATCTTTTTAAAACTTCCATTTTTAAACAAACATGACACTTAAAGTTCACAAGTTCCACAACACCATTAAAATCAACATTCGTAGCAACAAACAGAATTGATAAAAATTAAAAAAAGTATTTACATCCCTATTACATCCCAATAAAATAAAATAAGTAGTGATAGGGTAGCCCCAAAAGAACCAACAAGAGACTTCCACGAAAAACCCCCAATTTCACCTAAAATGGCATTGAAAATTTATTTGCACTACAAAAACCATTAAAACTATTTTTTTGAAGAAACCATAAAATTAAATGAACATGAAAATTTCATAAAAACATCAAGTCAATTCACATAGATTTATTACATATGTAATCACCTACCAAATTATTTAAAATCGTGACTCCATTGTGCGAAAATAAAATCACACCACCGACGCACCAAGAGGGACATAGATCAAACCTAAAAACACAATAAAATACCACAAAAACCTAAGGTTAAACCCTAGGTTCTAAACCCTATCCCCTGGTCATTTTTCACTTCAAGTAAAAGGGAAAAGACCCTAAACAAATAGAATGAAACTCTAAGCAATTTGAAAGGGGAATGAAATGAACTAACTTATTTGAGGAAACATGAATGAATATCCCCAAAAAACCAGTAGAAAAAATTGAAAACGGCCACAATTCAGGGGTTGTTCTAATAGGAATTAGGTTGTCATTTAGGAACTTTAATGGAGAGAAAAGAGTAAGAATTGAGAGAGTTGTGAAGGAATGAACTTACCGCTTTAAATCTGGCCTATTTTAGAAGCCCTAAAACGTTAGTCCCTAATTCGAGCTTCCTAAGAGCTCCAAAGATAGGGGAAAGAGGTTGGGGCGCATCTGGGTGTAATGGGATCGTGTGAGACTTGGAATCACCAAAAAATACATAATATTGAATAAGTTATTAAATAAATAAAATTCATTTTTAAAACTGGATATGGGCTTCCGGGCAGGCCCAATCCCTTAAATAAAAACCAAAATAAACCATGGTTATAGACTTCTAAAGGCTCCAAATTTTAATTGTGGTGTTAATATATCAGGGTAGGACATTTAGGAGTTGGATTGAGTGAAAAATATTAACAAATGACAACGTTATAAAAGAAACAAAATTTATTTTTAAATCTGGAATTGGGATCACAGTTTGGCGCAATTCATTAAAACTCAAATATTCTCCATAAAACCTTTGGAAACCCCAAAAAGAAATCATTAATGGAAATTAAAATAAAAATACATTTAAAATAATCTATGTATGTGACAATTATTCCCACCAGGAAAACGTTCCACCCCAGAAAGTCACAACAAGACCAAAGAAACAACCAAACCCAACTGAGAAACCAAGATGTACTCCCTTGCTAGGTTTCTCCCCCAAAGGCCAAAACACCTCCAGTGATCAATGAAGGAAGGAATACTATCACAAAAAAAACTTAAACCACTTTCCTGAAACAATCAAGCACATTCAGACTTTATCCCAAATAAAAACTCCTCAAACACAATCTGAACAATACTCAATCAATTTACCCAAATAAACAACAACATCGAACAAGGTTACACTTACCCAACTATAACTAAACCATTGGGAACTCTCCAATATCAATGTTTATCCAAGGAATATGTAGTTAGTTAGATACCTCTGAATGATAATACCTACTTCCCATACAAGACGAAGGAAAAATATGAGTTACTCGTATGAAGAGACACAAATGGGCTCCCCACCATAAGAGACTACATAAATTTTTTCCCGAGATAGAATCAAGACACTACAGGGGGAGGCCCAAACAGAATCCCTAGTACAAGGGGTATACATCCATTATAAATTTACAAAATAATATGCATGGTACCCATGGTGGGTCTCCCCACCACAAGAACCAACCATCTTAACCGATTGGCGTGGGCCGACATGAAAAGACCCCAAAATTATGGATTGGCACAACCACACGGTTAGTATGCACAGTTTGGGAAACTGTGCGATAAATGTGTGGATCCTTATATCATCATGGTTATTTTTTTTCACGGTTAGAACTAACCATGTGAAAACCATGTTCTCAACTTGTCTAGCCAAATTTACACCTATTCTCCAAAGACTCAATGGAAACCAAAGGAGGAGGGAATAACATTGTGCGGTGACATGGGTACAAGACATTCCACCTATTTCCATCGAATGAGAAAAATGGAAGAAAGATGTTGAAACTAGCGGTTTAAACTCTTACTATCTTTCATACTGAGGATACGACATTGTACATGGGTTTAAACAACCCTGGGATTTCCCCTGACTACGAGTCAACTTCTCACTGAGACCTACGGCTGGAGCTCAAATGATTCAAGCATCTTCGACCTCATAGTTAGGCTTTGGAAACCCCCCTGAATGATTATTCTTCTTTTGGTGCCACCAATAACTATACTGAAATCCCCAATAAGATTCCCAGTACATAACACATTCCCAAATCCCTTTATCCTAACTCGATATTTCACTGAAACAAGGGATTAGAAAAAGAACACACATCACACCTTGTTTATTCGATTGTGAAACTATACAAGTAAATAAAATCTATAATCACCTTACTCTAAAATGGAAGATTTTGAAGTTTTTTCAAGGGAGACATTATTACAACATAAAGAGACTCTCAGAGGATTGGATGACTTTAACCTTTAAAGTCAATCGAGTGCACGAAATCAAAAGGCTTCACCGAACCTGACCATTGCTACTGATATAAACAATGCATGGAGTGGGACCGTATACAACATCACCAAAATACACACAATTATAGAAAGTGGCCACAATATCCAGTCATGGCCAGATTTCCCACACTGGTAGTTTTTTGTGAACTCCTTCTTCAAAGAGACTATGAAGGACCGGTAGGACCTCTTAGACACCATCCAGATACTCATCCATGCTAACAACCCCATGCCACATCCACATTCGGCGAATCCAGAAACATAAGAGGCTATGGTCTTTTTCAACCTTCTATGGTCACTCTACCATGACAAGAGGATACAAAAAACCAATAAAAGAAAGGGTTTAGACTCAATCTAAAAATCTCAATAAAAATATTCCTTATATTCATCAACTGGAGGGTCTTCGAATGGAGAAACAATCTGGGTTGCACTTCAGTTGTGTGCAAACCCTTAATGGGGCATACCTTATCCAAGGATTAAACCTAAGGACCCAACCAAAATGGTCCATTGGTCATGATATACCATAAACCAGATCCTAACACATGGAAGGAAACATTGTAAAAGAATCCCAAAACATTTTTCATAAGAGACCACTAGTTGGCCCTTCAACACACCTTATCGACCAACACAAACTCAAAACACAATACAAACCGGAGGGGTTTTTGGACTCAAAACATCACAAAACGTCAACATTAAAAAAACACATAATACAAATCATACCAAAAAAGTAATTAATACATCAAGTTTATCTTTTAAAATCATATTTTTGAAAATAAATTATTCAGCTGTTAGCGTATCCACCAATGGTACCCCATGGGCCTTACACGTGCATGTTTCTGTGCCATAATGGGAAACCTCCTCATATCCATCCCAGAACTCATCCAACTATTCCATTAACCATCCATCATCCCATATAACCCCATGCATGTGGTCGCTCATGGAAATACCAAAGGTTAAAATAAAAAAAATCTTTCCACTTTTCAAAACCAAAATAGTCAACAAATACCTCCTTTTTCTCAAAACCTCAAACCACGAAATCAAACCCAAATTACATCTTAACAAGATTTTCAGAAAGGAAAAAATCATATAAATGAAAACTCACTTTTGATTCAAAAACATTAATTTTAAAACATATCATCCCATTAAAACACCCTATGATATTTTAGAGAACTCTATTGGAAACACTTTTTCAAAACCAACTTCAGTATAGTTTCTGCTTTCAAAAGAGGTGTAAGAACACCATTTTACATTTCAAATTTTTTTGAATATTCAGTTACACTATTTCATAAATCAAACCATTCCATATTTATTTTCAAATAATTTAAAAAATACATTACACTTCTTAAAACCAAGTCACTTTAAAACCAAAGTTCCAATATTTAAAACTAAAGAACACAGGACAATGCGAGAGGAAACTAGTTTCAGTGGGTGACTTGGAAATATGGTTGGAGGAAATATTACAATCACTTCAATGTCCCATAGAGTTTTCTAGGGAATATCCACAGCGCCACATGGATTGTCAGGCCCTGTGAGCTCACTGAGACCATTAATCCAACTCTCTTTTCATTTCCCCTAATCATCATCAATCCAAGAAATTCAAAGGACTCATATAAATGCCGACATCCCCAAGAGACTTGATTCCCATAATGAGGTGTGGTGATCATCCAGATTACTCATTACTAGACTACCATGTCCCGACAATCCTAACTCCATACTATCTTGACTGTTCCCCAAATAAAGTGACCCAAAGAGAGCGAACCTTCTCTGATACGATTTTGTCACGAACTGAATCTGGTTGCTGCCAAAACCAGCACCAAACCCAACCCGTGACAAGGCCCGAAGGGCATTCCCTATCCCCAAAGGATTGAACAAGTGCCCTGGCATCATTTATCATTTTTTTAGGAATGATTTACCCAAATATGTATACATAAAACACCAAAAATATTTGATAAAATGAATCTGAAAAATTCATACCAAAAAGGTTTATAAAAAAATCCATAACTGAATACATAAGTTAAAATGCAATATAAAAGGTCCAAAGACACAATGAAACAACAAAAAAAACAGCCCCATGGACTCCACATAATAGGGGATCATCGCCCCCAAGCCGTCTTCACAACTCTGCCCCAAGGATGGGGACTAACACCCAGAACCGCCATCACCCTTAGCCTTTCCTTTACCTGATTCAAGCATAACCAAGTCTACTTACACCCAAGGGGTGTAAGTAGGGTGTGAGCATAATACCAATATGATACCACCCAATTATTCAAAATAGGATTCAATAAAATGTGAAAAGTCAAGAAATTTTAGTACGCAAAGAAAGGTAGTGATAAAATCCAAGAAATGCAACTTTCAATTGAAAACAGTTTTCAAACTAAAATTTTCCGAAAGTTAACACATTTAAAAAGACCTGATAGATACTGTAAATTACTACCAAAAATACCCAAATACAATAGAAAATACCACAAACAAAATGAGAAACCAAATTGGGAACACCCCTAGGCAGTATATAGTCTCGGGCCCCATGTACCTCATACCTCGGTGTAACGTAACCATAGTAAAATATGTTCTCATGCACGATCCACTCGTAGGGAACATACACATAACCTAGTGGTAACCAATCATCATCCACATAGTTTAGTAAGAGTTGTAATTATTCAAATGCTAGGTGAAATAGGGAAAAAACTCATCTGGTCCCCTAGCCGTACTAGTACACATCCGCCCCACCTAGGTACTCAGGCTTCCCCCTTTGTGCTCAAACAAATTCAGCATGCCACATGCATCCATTTTCATATAAAAACACCAATACTGGTCACTTAAAAACTATAAATAATCTATACACACTTTATACCATTTAAAACACACAACAAAACACATTGATTTTCCATAAAATAATTTCTCAAAAAACCGCATTGTTTTGCACCCAACACCCCCTGAAAAACCCCACATTGAAAAATATATGCACACCTATAAGTTACCAAAACAGAAATGAAAGACTTATACATTTAAATTAAACCAAAAAATCAATTTTTAGGGAAACTCCATGGGAACCAAGAAATGTAATCTTTGTAAAACATCCATTTTTAAACAAACATAACACTTAAAGTTCACAAGTTCCACAACACCATTAAAACCAACTTTTGCAGCTACAAACAGAAGGGATAAAAATTAAAATAATTATTTAAATCCCTATTACATAACAATAAAATAAAATAAGTAGTGATAGGGAAGCCCCAAAAGAACCAACAAGAGACTTCCATGAAAAACCCCCAATTTCACCTAAAATTGGCATTAAAAATTCATTTGCATTACAAAAACCACTAAAACTATTTTTTTTCTACAACCATAAAATTGAATGGACATGAAAATTTCATAAAAACATCAAGTCAATTAACATAGATTGAATAAATATGGAATCACCTACCAAATTATTTAAAACCTTGAATCCTTTGTGCGAAAATCAAATCTCACCACCGACGCACCAAGAGGGACATAGATCAAACCTAAAACCACAATAAAAGACCAAAAAAACCCAAGGTTAAACCCTAGGTTAGAAACCCTACCCCTGGTCATTTTTCACTAAAAGTAAAAGTGAAAAAAACCCCTAGAAAAATATAATGTAACCCTAATCAATTTGAAAGGGGAATGAAATGAACTAACTTATTTGAAAAATCTTGAATGAATCTCCCGAAAACACGAGTAGCTAAAATTGAAAACGGCCAAAATTTAGGTGTTGTTTGAACAGGAATTAGTAGCTCATTTAGGAATTTGAATGGAGAGAAACATTTAAGAATTGAGAGAGTTATGAAGGAATGAACTTCACTCCTCAAATCTGGCTGAATTTAGGAACTCTAAGACGTTTGTCCCTAAATCGCAATGCCTAAGAGCTCTAAAGAGGGGGGAAAGAGTCTGGGGGTTTGACTAGGTGTACTAGGCTCGTGTGAGACTTGGATTCACCAACAAATACATAATATTTAATAATTTATTAAATAAATAATATTTATTTTTAAAACAGGATATGGGCTTTCGGGCAGCCCAATCCCTTAAATAAAAACCAAAATAATCCTTCATTATGGATTTCTAAAGGATCCAAATTTTAATTATGCTATAAATAAATCAAGGGATGAAATTTAGGAGTTGTAATGTGTGAAAAATATTAAAAAATGAAAAAGTTATAAAAGAAACAAAATTTATTTTTAAATCTTAAATTGGGATCACAGTTGGGCCTAATTCATGAAAACTCACCTATTCTCTATAAAACCATTGGAAACCCCCAAAACAAAGAATTAGTGGAAATTAAAATAAAAAGAAATTTAAAATAAGCTATGTATGTGACACTAAGCCACTTTATTTCATCACATGTATGATCTCTCAAGGACCTAATTTCTTCTACGTCAACTTATACTACCTTTATGACACATCCTAATACAAATATCAAGAACCAATACACGTTATTTCATTGTTTTTCTTCTCATGTCTGGTTTTTAATAATGTAACACTATTTATCATCTCTCAAACACACTTCAATTTTTTTTTTGTTTATGATTTTACACAGAAAATAATTATTTTTTATTCTTCTTCCTTGGTTTGGGACTCCAATATTCTAAATTTAGGACCTAAGAATTATGACTCCATATATCTAAATTCAGGACTATTTGGGTTGTGAATCCTAGTGTACAAAGTTAGGTTGTATGGTTTGTGACTCCCCATACACAAGTGAGTTCCATGGTTATCCATCTACTGGAAAATTATTTTGTAATTTGGTTAGGTTTCCCCCTCAAAAATTAATTTTATTGCACATGTATATTTTTTCTACTAGAGATGTATAAGAGTAGAGTAGGCCCACTTCGGACCGAACTAATATAAAAAATTCCTATGTTATTTACTTTTTCTATTGTATATTAACTATAACCATTAAAGATGATAAATAATTTCATTAATCAGTTAATTTGATTATTTTTTTAATCTGGTTTATTCACCCCCCCCCCTCTAGACCATCTACCATTACCCTATCCGACCTGGAAATTGGTATCAGATGATAAAACACTTAAAAATAGTTTAAATATATCATTCTCTTTCCCCATACCAAACCATAGGATCATAGTTTTTCCTTTTAAGAATTGTACAACCCTTTTATATAGTTTTATTTTACATTTAAGTGTGTTATCCAATTCCTATACCATATAGTCTTAGGATAAAGATCTTATTAGATGGTAGTATTGATACTGAATGACGCTTAGATTCCCCAAAATCCACCTCACTTTGATGGAAATGATTATGGATACTAGAGATCCTGAAAGGAGTATTTCCATAAATAGTTAAGCATTGAGCATTGGCATATCATGTGAAAACAATGAACATTGCCTGAAGCTAAACCAAATACTCCTAAAAAATTATGCTACTAGATATGATTTAAATTAAAAAGTTGTTAATATTTTATATAGTTTTGTTAACAAAAGTGTTTTTAGTCATGTCTATTCTTGTAATATAGGTCCTAGAATATGGAATATTCAACAAGTCACTCACCATGGCGATGAAAAATTGATCTAAAACAAACATTTAATTCTTCGTGTGGACTACCAATACTTCAAGATGGATGAATATGAAATAGTAAACTAAATTTTGCATAGGTTCACAAGCATTGTTAATGGAATGAACCCACATAGACAATATTCAGAAAATACAATACTTGTTGAAAAAGACCTAATATCCTTACCAAAGAAATGAAAATCAAATAAGGATTTCATTGATGAAACCAAGAATTAGAAAGAGTACAAAATTGATGAATTGATTGGATCAAAACTCCAATATGAATTGGAACTGAAGAACATAGTTGATGAGGAGACCAAAAAAATAAAATGTGTAGCTTTTAAATCTGTTAATGTTGTTTCTACTAATTATTTTGATTCTAATTTATAGGATAGTGAAAAAGAAGATATGGATAGGATTGTTACTAGAGTATACAAAAGAATGAAAACAAAATGACTCAAGAACTAGTTTAGAAGAAACCCTCAAAAATAAAAATACAAGGTAGATATGAAAGGTAGTATAAATTTCAATGCATCAGATGTAACCTATTATGAGTGTATGAAGAAATTCCATATCAAGATGGATTTTTCTAAACTAAAGAATAATGATAAACACAAAAATAAGTAAAAAAATTAATTGAACACCATTTTGAGTTTTATAGAAGAATCTCAATTTAGTTATCAAACTAGAATTGAAAAAAATAAGCTAACTTTTGTTTCATGGAGTTGCAAGATAAAGATTGTAATTCTAGTTTTTAATATGGATTTTCTGATTATAACTATGATACTGATAATATAAATATTTTCAAATTGCATGAATAAATTTAATGATTAAGAAATGTTTTTTCCAAAGATGCTAATTTATATAATATGTTTAAAGGAAAAAATGAGAAACTTGTTTCTGAAAATAAAATAATTTTAAAACAGAATAAAAACTAAGTAACACTGCTTCAACTTCTCATTCAAAAGTTAAAGAAAATTTTAAATTCATTCAACATTTTAATAAAAATTTGAAAAATGATTTTGAATGTCTTAAACATAGTTTATCTTCTTTTATTCATTGTCTTGAAAAATAACATGAGATGATATCTTCGACTAAAAATAAAAAAATCAAGACGGTTTTGGCTATGATAGTATACTACCCAAATGTATAAACCTCATTTTTTAAAATGTAAAAAATGTTTTTACATCAACTGTTGCTTGATTTAAATGTGGAATGAAAGGTCATTATGAAAATTATTGTTTTCATTGATTTAAAAAATATTTGGGATTTAAAATATATGATATTTACAAATCCTTATTATCTATTATACTTTTAATACATGTTAAAATTTATTATGGGTATCTAAATAATTTATTACTAATCACATTGGACCCAAAGTAGAATTGATATCGAAATTTTCATGTAATTTATTTTTTTAGTAAAAATGTCTTAGATGTCTCAAGAACGACATGTGTTACATAGACAGTTGATGATCTAGTCATATAACCAGTGACCCATCAATGTTTATCACTTACAACACATGTGATGGAGGCACAATTACTGTTTGAGACAATTTCAATGGAAAATTAAAAGGTTTTAGTACAATTGGTATTTCAAATTCTACCTTTATTTCAAATGTTTTATATATTGAGGAATAAAACATAATTTAATTAGTATATCACAATTATGTGAAGATGAAATGAAAGTTAAATTTAAAAATGATCAATGTTTAGTTTTTAAAAATCATAATTTCTCATTGTATTATAATAAAAAATATAATATTTATATTATTGATTTTAATGAACTAACTATTCAACATGTAGATTTTTTTAATGTTGTACAGAATGACATATGCTCTCAAAACATGATAATGTGTTTCATCAACCTTACTTGAAGGACGAAAAACTTCATTATTATTATAATGACTCAATGCTTCATTAATGGAAATCCCTCTTGATCTAATTAAATATCTATGTATGTTTATATAAAATGTCAACTTCTATGGTTTTATGTTAAGAATGTTGACCATTGCTAATATAGCCATTGAACAACGATCACTTGATTAGTATAAATATAGGGCTTTAACAAATCCAATTTACTCAGACAAAAGAAGTGATGGCCTCATCCAGTAGAATTGATCCATACAAAGCCCATTTGTCAGAGCTCAGAAAAGAGGTGGCGTCCTCGGGCTTCGCTCTTGACCAAGCACATTCTGACCTCCATCATGTCATGCTCAAATGGGACCGTCTACGGGAAAAGTGTAAGTTTATAGAGATTACCACTCGAGCAATGTTATCTGAGCCACCCCAAGAGTCTATCACCATCGCACACCTTACCCTTAGGTCTTATGTGTCTGTTTTAACGATTTATGTAACAAATAGATATTACTATGTTCATTTACATTATTTTTTGTATATAATAATGTAAACACATTCTTGTCATCATTGATACATTGTAAATAGTTTTTAAAGTACAAATAGTGTTTCTAGTTATTATTTAATTAAGAATTATATTTTATTAAATTAAGGGATTTTTGAATTAAATAATATTTTAATAAAATATTATTATTATATTAATTTTTATTAAATATAAATGATCTTATAATTTTATGAATGCAATTATAATTTTTATTATGATTTGAAATCCATTTTTTTCAAAACCAGTGAATTTTTTATAAATGTTGGTTTTTATTTTAAAAGTGAAAATTAAAATATTTAGAAAATTATTTAGATAAAATAAATGTTATTTCTTGACTTAGGATGTCGAAATTATCCAATGGTGATTTTTTCATAATTTTTTGAGACAGTCAAATTTTTGGGTAAAAATTAAATACCGTTTAAATATATAATGTGTTTTATGACATCATAATGACCCAATAGTGATGTAATAAAATAATATAAGATTTATTTTCGGCCAATATATGTTTCACCATTAAAATAATTTGATTTTGGGTTAGTTTTACCTACTTTTCAAATCATTAATGGACCCCTCAAGACTTATTAAACATATTCTCTTTTTAAATTATTTTCCATGGGAGTGTGACTCACCTCCACATAAGAAACCCAATTATTTTAAGAAGTTAGTACTTTGGCCTTATAAAATATTTTTTTCCTCTTCCCTTTTCCAAAAACCATGGGATGGTTTTTGGATTGGATTAATTTAATATAAGGGGTCCCAAACCCAAATAATTAAGATTTCCCTCACCTTTCCTTTATAAACCAACCCAAGCTCCCACTTACTCCTCACTCAAAGCCTTTGGAGTTCATCCAACCTCTGCCATAATCTCTCTAGAATCCTCCCAAGGTTTCCCAATCTCCCAATAAACCTCTCACAAGCCTCTCTCTAGCCTTTGGAAGCACACTTCCAAGTAAGGGTTTTTTCTTCCTTTCTCATTTTTGTCCAATATTCTTCATATTGTTATGCCCTTTTAGTTTCAATTATAAATGCTGGGGTATGGTTTTTCACCTCCCCCATACTTCTCTCTTATTGTTTTAATTATGGTATACCCCTTTTTCTCTCATTAAATGCCTCCCATGTACACCCGTTACTATGCCGAAATTCCGAAAGAAACTTCTCTCTCCTCATTTACATTCAAGCAATACATTTGTATCATGAATCTAAATTCCATTAAAATTGTTGGGACATGTATCTATATGGACTCTTTACTGTCCATTACATGTAAATATGATGAGGAAAACCTTTCTCTCTCATCAACCATTTTTATGAATTCTTATGTCATGTCGTTACGCTGCCGAAATTGCACCGATTTTCTAAGCCAATGTCATTGTGTAGTGAATACCATGCCCATTTCTACATCAAGGGTATTCAACTTTATGCACATTTAGTTATTGCTTATAATGTTTCATGTATGAATTCCCCATTCTTTTATCTTTGAATAAATGATTATGTTTTATGAATCCATGTTTTGTGATCCATGTGGCACACTTATGCATGAAATGAAATGTTTAAGAAGGGTGTGCCCTTATAGTGACTCAATGCATTGGGTAAAGTATAGTATCATGATACATCATGTGAAATGAGTGTCGAATCATGGTAATTCAAGTGCAATGAGGGTTTACTCGTGCTTCATGTGCAATGAGGATTTACTCATGCTCCATGTGCAATGGGCCTTGGCTCATGCTAATTACATGTTAAGTGTTGTTGCCACATTTCCATGTTATGATTATCATGCTTTATCATGCCTTTATGTTCATGTTTCTCTTATGATCTATTGATATTCCTAATATCTAACATGTCTTGTACTCCTCATGTTATTCCATGTTTATTCCCTTACTGGGCTTTATAGCTCACCATTTTCTTATGCAAGTCCTCAGGTTATCCCATGCAATGCTCAGTACGAGGGAATGTAGTGGTCATGTAAAAGAAGTTTTCAATAAAGATGTTGTATTTCATGTTTCAGGTTTTTATGTAATGATCCTAAGCCCCAAATACACTAAACCTTTTGATCTTCTTGGTTGTATCAAGTTAAGTTTTAATGTAATAAATCATGTTTAATTTTGTATTAAAAATCAAGGTTTTCATAGTTGGTATTAGAGGATAGGTTTAGTTATTTTGGGTTTAGGATTGAAAACTCTAGTAAAGCCTTAGAGTCAAGACTAAGTATAATAAGAAGATACCTATGTTTTGGTAAGTACTAAGTTAGTGGTTTATCAAAAAAATACATCCATGACTGGATACGAGCGGGTAGAGGCGGCTCTGGCAAAGATGTATCCTTGGGGTAAAACCTGAAAACATCGCTTTGAGCTAGACTCGAAGGGGAACTGGTGCATGACAACAAGACTTGTTGCACTCTTGGTTATGACACACCCGGGGGATACGTTTTGATAAATTCACAAGCTTAGTATGAACCCTTATTAAGGCAATTTAAAAAAATTTCCCTAAGAATATATGTTGGAAGGCAGATTATGAAAATCCTAGATTAAAGCCTATAGACTCATGAGTTAAAGAAA
Source organism: Viscum album (assembly GCA_963277665.1). Lineage (NCBI taxonomy): Eukaryota > Viridiplantae > Streptophyta > Magnoliopsida > Santalales > Viscaceae > Viscum > Viscum album. The sequence continues at coordinate 2,081,474,837 of OY728141.1, read as the reverse complement.
TAAAAGTTTATTTATAAGTCATAAACTTTTTCCTTTGGATTACCATTCATGTGTTACCCCTAAATTTTCATTTATTCCATCCAATGGCCGGTAATAGGAGGACTGGGGTAAAAACCGTTGTGAAGATCAATGTGATGGTTGTACTAATGAGATGACAAACCCAATGGGAGCGGGAATCGCGAACATTGTCACACTTCTCTCTCATCTAACTGAAGTTTTGAATAGAAAAAAAAGTCAATAGAAACGTTCTACCCCCCCCCCCTAATAAAGAACAAGTCGCTATCGAGAGCTTCATGATACAAAGGCCTCCTACTTTTAGTGGATCATCTGATCCCATGATTGTTGAACAATGGATCTACTCCATTGAAAAGATCTTCTCCATCCATTAATGTTATGAACAAGAGAAGGTTCTCCTGGCAGCTTATCATATGGAGGGTGAAGCTGATCAATGGTGGACGTTGATCAAAAATAAGAAGCCTGAGGAGGAGATCAAGGCATTGAAATGGAAGGATTTCTGGAAGATGTTTTTCGATAAATATTTTTCGTGCACCCTCCGGCTTAAGATGGAAAGGGACTTCCTTTACCTCAAGAAAAAAGACGAGGAATCTGTTGGATCATTCGAGGAAAACTTCACAAGGCTTGCACGATACGCTTCCGGCTTCGTCGTTACCCTGGAATGCAAAGTTGACCACTTCTTTGGTGGGTTGAATCCTAGCCTACGGAAAGAATTAACAATCCGTGACTTCGACAGCTATGATGAAATTGTCTGATGTGCCCTCAAGGTCGAAATGAAGATCAAAGAATCACCGGGGTATCATGGGGATAATAAGCGTAAGGTGGACTTCAATGCTGGGGGTCTGATGGATAAATCCAACAGTGCTAAGAAGATCCAGCACCCTAGTTGCCAAAAGTGCAGAAAGAAGCACCCTGTAAATTGCCATAAGGGGATGAGGAAATGCTTCAGGTGTGGAAGAGAAGGGCACCTAGCTGTTAACTATTGGAAAGAATGACCCGAAGCTATGACAGAGGAGGGGAACACTCTGTTCTAACCTCAACGTGTTGTTCAATGCTACAAATTCAAAGAACTGGGTCATTTTGCAAATTAGTTCCCTAATCCAAGGGTTTTCAGAGGCAACCAACAACCTACAAGGCATCAAGGAAGGGATTTTTCCATCACTTCTGCCGAAGTGAACCCCAACAACGAAGTGGTGACAGGTACACTAGTTATTCATTCAAGAATAGCGAACGTACTTTTTGATTCAGGTTCTACGCATTCTTTTATATCTCGAAAGTTTAGTAGAACAATTCCAGCACCACCAAAAATCATGGATGTAAAGATTTCAGTGAGTACAAAAAATGGGGCAATCATTACATCCCATGAATATAAGTCCTCCCCTGTTATAATATGTGGATTGAATTTCCTAAAGAACCTCGTCATACTCCCTCTGGTGGAATTTGATGCAATTCATGGCATGGATTGGCTTTCCTTATATAGAACCATCATAAATTGTCGGGAGAGGGAAATCACACTCCATATGGAAAATCGACCCCCAATTCTTTACAAGTGTAAGGAGGAAGATGAATCTCATTTAGATCCATCGTCTCAAGAATGGATATTACTTCCCTATGAGCATGCGTATATGGCTTAGATGATTGAGTCCAAGGAAAAACCCATCCTTGAAGAAATGCCTATTGTGAGGGAATTCGTTGAAGTGTTTCCGGAGGAACTGACCGGTCTTCCTCCTAGAAGAGAAGATTAATTCTCAATTGAACATATACCTGGGGAATTACCAATATCCAAGACTCCATATAGAATGGCTATTATAGAGCATGAAGATCTGAAGAAACAACTATAGGAGAATCAGGATAAAGGGTTTATACGCCCAAGTGATTCACCATGGGGTGCACCAATCCTCTTCGTCAAGAAGAAGGATAGGTCAATGAGGCTTTGCATCGATTATCGTGAACATAACAAAATCACGATAAAGAACAAGTATCCTCTCCCACGAATTGATGAATTGTTCGATCAGCTGCGTGGAGCACAATACTTCTCCAAGGTGGACTTGGTGTCGGGATATTATCAAGTAAGGGTGAAGAAGGAAGATATCCCCAAGACTGTTTTTAGCACAAGATATGGGCACTATGAATTCATAGTAATGCCTTTCATACAAACTAATCCTCTAGAAATATTCATGGACTTAATAAATAGAGTATTTAGAGATTACCTCGACAAATTTTTGGCATTATTTATAGATGATATTCTAATATACTCCAAAACCATGGAGGATCATGAGGAGCATTTAAGAACTGTACTAGAGACTTTGCGCAAGGAGAAGCTCTATGAAAAGTACAACAAGTGTGAGTTATGGTTAAAGGAGGTCTCATTCTTGGGCCATATCATCACAAGCAATGGGATATCTGTGGATCCCTCCAAAGCAGATGCAATTGAGGGATGGTCGAGGCCAAAATCGGTAATGGATATACGTAGCTTCTTGGGGTTTGTTGGATATTATCAACAATTTGTGAGGAATTTCTCATGATTTTCCAACCATCTTACCAAACTAACTCGGAAGGGAGTAAAGTTTTCTTGGAGTGATGAATGTGAAGAAAGCTTCAAAGAGTTGAAAAAGAGGCTTATCACTGTGCTCGTGCTCACTTTACCCACAAGTTGGGAACTTTTTGTTGTATTCAGTGATGCTTCGAAGAAGGGATTAGGTTGTGTGTTGATGCAGAATGATAAAGTGATATCCTATTCCTCAAGGAATTTGAAAATCCATGAGCAAAACTATCCAACGCATGACCTGGAGTTGGAAGCGGTGATCTTTTCCTTGAAAATCTGGCGGCATTATCTCTATGGGGAGAAATGTGAGATATATACTGACCACAAGAGTCTTAAATATATATTCACACTGAAAGAGATTAATATGCGCCAGAGAAGATGGATAGAGCTCATCAAGGATTATGACTGTTCAATACATTACCACCCTAGGAAAGCGAACAAGGTGGCAAATGCCTTAAGTATAAAGGACCCAGCGATTCTATCAATGATGAGAATTGAGAAGGATCCAATCTACATAAAATTGATGAAGATGGGCATGGGAATCATAAAGAAGGGAATATAATCAATCCTTTAACAAATGATTGCTCAACCGTCTCTTTTGGAAAGGTTAAAGGATGCTCAAAAGGATGATTTCAGAATTCAAGAAAAGGTGGAAGCTATCAAAAAAAGTGAAATCCTTGGATTTTAATGTTAATGAAGAGGGAATTGTGCGGTTTGAGAAAATACTATGTGTTCCATCAAGTCTGGAGATGAAGAAGGAACTTTTGGATGACGCACATAGTTCAAATTTCTCTATTCACCCAGGGAGAAAAAAGATGTATCGGGATCTCCGAGAAAACTTTTGGTGGGATAATATGAAGAAGGAGATTGTGAATATACATCAAAGTGTCTGGTGTGTCATCAAGTGAAGACAGAGAGGCAGAAGTCTAAGGGGATGATGCAACCATTGACCATACTAGAATGGAAATGGTAGAACATAACCATGGACTTTGTCACTGGACTTCCAAGGACATCCAAAGGCAAAAATTCAATCTGGGTTGTTGTGGATCGTCTTACAAAGACTGCACACTTCATTGCTTTTCGGGAGGATTTATCTTTGGATCAACTGGCACGGATATATATTAGGTAAGTGGTAAGGTTGCATGGAGTACCACTATCTATTGTGTCTGACCGAGATCCAAGATTCACCTCTAAGTTTTGGAAGATTCTTCAACATGCTCTGAATACTGAAATGAACTTCAGTAAGGCCTATAATCCTCAAACTGATGGCCAATCCGAGCGAACTATCCAAACACTTGAGGACATGTTGAGAGCATTCTCAATGGACATTAAAGGAGGATGGGATCAACATCTTCCTCTGGTTGAGTTCTCTTATAATAACAGTTTCCACTCAAGCATACAAATGGCACCATATGAAGCCCTTTATGGGAAAAGGTGCAGAACACCGACGTGTTGGGATGAGGTCGGTGAACATAAGCTGCTTGGACCGGAAATGGTCGAAGAAATGATGGAGAAGGTGAAAACCATTCAGCAGCATATCAAGGCATCCCAGAGTTGACAGAAGAGTTATACAGATAACCGTCGATGAGACCTTGAGTTTAAAGTTGGAGACATGGTGTTTCTACGCATATCTCCATGGAATAAGGTCATGAGGTTTGGAAAGAAAGGGAAGTTAAGTCCATTGTACATCGGGCCCTTTGAGATTCTTGATCATGTCGGGGCTGTGGCCTATCGACTAGAACTTCCACCTACCATGGCCAAAGTACATGATGTATTTCATGTATCCCTCTTAATTAAGTACATAATAGACCCTTCACATGTACTCACTTCTGAGGTGGTACAATTAGAATATGGTCTTTCTTATGAGGAGAAACCAGTGGAGATTATAGATCGTAGAGAAAAAGTTCTACAAAATAAGACAATGCCCCTCGTCAAGGTGTTGTGGAGAAACCATTAGTTTGAAGAAGCGACTTGAGAATCAGAGGAAATGATGAAGCTAAGTTACCCACATCTGTTTGAGTGTGGGAAAAGGAAAATTGTGAGGGTGAAATTTCTTAAGGAGGGAATATTGTAATGACCCAAAGTTTCATTAATGGAAATACCTCTTGATCTAATTAAATATCTCTTTATGTTTATATAAAATGTCAAATTATTTGGTTTTATGCTATGAATTTTGACCGTTGCTAATATATTCGTTGAACAGTGATCACATGATTAGTTTTAATATATGGCTTTAATAAATCCAATTTACTCAGACAAAAGAAGTGATGGCCTCATCCAGTAGAATTGCTCCATACGAAGCCCATTTGTCAAGCCTCAGAAAAGAGGTGGCGTCCTTGGGCTTCGCTCTTGACCAAGCCCAAGCTAAGCTTCATCATGTCAAGATCGAATGGGACCGTCTACTGGAAAAGTGGAAGTTGATAGAGATTACCACTCGAGCAATGTTATCTGAGCCACCCCAAGAGTCTGTCACCATCGCCCACCTTACTGTTAGGTCTTATGTGGCTGTTTTAAGGGGTTATGTAACAAATCGATAGTACTATGTTCATGTACATTATTTTTTGTATATAATAATGTATATACGTTCTTGTCATCATTGATACATTGTAAATAGTTTTTAAAGTACAAATAGTGTTTTTAGTTATTATTTAATTAAGAATTCTATTTTATAAAATTTAGGGATTTTTGAATTAAATAATATTTTAATAAAATATTATTATTACATTAATTTTCACATAATATAAATGATCTTATAATTTTATGAAGGCAATTATAATTTTTATTATGATCTGAAAGCCATTTTTGTCAAAACCCGTGAATTTTTGATAAATGTCGATTTTTATTTTAAAAGTAAAAATTAACATATTTATTAAATTATTTAGATAAAATAAATGTTATTTCTAGAATCAAGATGTCAAAATTATCCAACAGTGAAATTTTCATAATTTTTTGAGACAGTCAAATTTTTGGGTAAAAATTAATTATCGTTTAAATATATAATGTGTTTTATGACATCATAATGACCCAATAGTGATGTAATTAAATACTATAAGCTTCAGGTTAAGTCAATATATGTTTTAAATTTAAAATAATGTGATTTTGGGTTTCTTTGACCTACTTTTCAAATAATTAATAGAGCCCTCAAGACTTATTAAACATATTTCCTTTTTAAATTATTTTTCATAGGAGTGTGACTCACCTCCACATAAGCAACCCTATTATTTTAAGAATTTCGGACTTTTTCCTTATAAAATATTTTTTCCCCTTCCCTTTGACAACAACCATGGGCAAAAACCATGGTATGGTTTGGGGTTTGGATTAATTTAATATAAGGGATCCCAAACCTAAATAATTAAGCATTCCCTCACCTTTCCTATATAAACTCACCCAATCTCCCACTTCCTCCTCACTCAAATCCTTTGAAGTTCTTACAAATTCTTCCCTACATTCTCTAGAATTTTTCCAAGGTTCCCCAAGCTCCCAAGAAACCTCTCACAAGCCTCTCTCTAGCCTTTGGAATCACACTTCCAAGTAAGGGTTTTTTCTTCCTTTCTCGTTTTTGTCCAATTTTCTTCATATTGTTATGCCCTTTTAATTTCAATTATAAATGTTGGGGTATGGTTTCGCACCTCCCCCATACTTCCCTATTATTTTTTTAATTATGGGAGACCCTTTTCTCTCTCATTAAATGTCTCCCATGTACACCCGTTACTATACCAAAATTCCGAAAGGAACTTCTCTCTCCTCATTTACATTCAAGCAATACTTTTGTATCATGAATCTAAATTCCATTAAATTTTTGGGAAATGTATCTATATGATCTCCTTACTCTCCATTACACGTAAATATGATGAGGAAACCCTTTATCTATCATCAACCATTTTTATAAATTCTTATGTCACACCTTTATGCTGCCGAAATTGCACCGATTTTCTAATCCAATGTCATTGTGTAGTGAATACCATGCACATTTCTCCATCAAGGGTATGAATATTTATGCACATTTACTTACTTATTATAAAGTTTCATGTATTAATTCCACATTCTTTTATCGTGGAATAAATTTTTATGTTTTATGAATCCATGTTTTATGATCCATGTGGCACACTTATGCATGAAATGAAATATTTAAGAAGGGTGAACCCTTATAGCGCTCCAATGCATTCGGTAAAGTATAGTATCATGATAATTCATGTGAAATGAGTTTTGACTCATGATAATTCAATTGGAATGAGGGTTTACTCGTGATTCATGTGAAATGAGGATTTACTCATGCTCCATGTGCAATGGGCCTTGGCTCATGCTAATTCCATGTTAAGTGTTGTTTCCACATTTCCATGTTACGATTATCATGCTTTATCATGCCTTTATGTTCATGTTTCTCTTGTGCTCTATTGATATGCCTAATGTCTAACATGTATTTTACTCCTCATGTTATTCCATGTGTATTCCCTTACTTGGATTTATAGCTCACCCTTTTCTTATGCACATCCTCTGGTTATCCCATGCAATGCTACGTACAAGGGAATGTACTGGTCATGTAAAGGAATTTTTCAATAAAGATGTTTTATTTAATGTTTCAAGTTTTTAGGTAATGATCCTAAGCCCCAAATACACTAAACCTCTCGATCTACTTTGATGTATCAAGTGAAGTTTTATGTAATAAATCATGTTTAAGTTTGTATTAAAAAGAAGGGTTATCATAATTATGATACTTATAGGAAAGGGAAGCAAAGAAAAATTAGATCCATCAACCATATAACTTCTAATTGACCTTTATAGTTAGTACATATTGATTTATTTTAACCCACTCAAATTTCTAGTCTTAGTGGAATGAAATATACATTAGTTATTGTTGACGATTATAATAGATTTATTTGGGTATGCATTCTATCTTATAAAAACAATACTTTATCTTGATTTTCTATGTTTTGTAAATTAGTTAAAAATGAAAAAAGGGTTCATTATTATTTCTAATCATAGTGATCAAGTAGGTGAATTTAATAAATTATATTTTAAAAATTTATGGGGAAATAATGTTTATTTTCATAATTTTTCTGCTTATTGAAAACCACAACAAAATAGAAGAATATAATGGAAAAATATCACACTTATTTAATTGGATCAAAGTTTGTTAAGTTAATATATATTTCATCGATAATTTTGGACTAAGGACGTTTTTTTGAAATTTATATTTCAAATAGAATTCTTATTAGACCTTTGTAAAATAAAAAACTTATGAATTATTTAAAAATAACAAACCAAAAGATAATTAAATTAAAATTTTTTGGTTTCAAAGTTATTATTTAAAATTCAAATAATAATTTAGATAAATTTCATATTTATAATGGTGAAGTTGTTTTCTCAGGTTATTCTAATAATATAAAATCTTATAGAGTTTATAATGAAAGAACTATGATTATTGAATAATCTGTTGATTTTATGCTTGATGAAAATAATGCTAAACAAAAATTTCTATCTAATGATTTTGCTAAAAAGTTTGAAGATTCAATTTATATTGGAGAAATAATTAAAAATAAGAGTGAATTAATTGAGGGGAGCATAATCCTCAACTTGATCCAAGATCCTGGAAGGTTCACAAGGATTATCCTATTGAAAATGTTATTTTCAATGTTGATTCTGGTGTGAAAACCAGAAATTATATTTCAAATTTTTGTTCTAATTCTATTTTTAATTATTATTATTTTCCTATTGATAGTAATGATGTTTTGAAAAATGAAAATTGTATTGCTCCTTTGCAATATGAATTTAATCTTTTGTTTTGAAATAAAATTTGGATTTTTGAAGAATTTCTAGAAGAAAAGATGGGTAATTTGAAAAAATTGGATCTTTCAAAACAAAAAAGATGAATCTTGATAGATTTTCAAAAATAAATCTAGACTTTTTTCTCAAATATTCTCTCAAAAATAAATTATCACTTTGAATATTCATCTACACCTTTTTCCAGGAAAAAGGAAACTATAATTTTTTGGAATTTACTTGTTTTTTAGGTTTTAAATTATATCAACTGGACAAAATAATTTCTTTTTTAAATGGTTTTATAACTGAAAAAGTTTATTTTTCTCAACCCCCAAATTTTTAATGTGAAAAATCTCTTAACCATGTTTTTAAATTATCTAAATCCTTTTATGGAATTGAACAACCACCTTATTTTTTTTATGTCTTTTGAGTTTTACATGAGTTTAATGGGAGAATTAAAGTTATTTCTTGGAATTTAATTTTTTCAAAAAAAAGATGGAATTTTTCTCAATAAATCTAAGTATGCTAATGAGTTAGTTAAAGGATTTAGTCTTGATTCATCTAAATATATGGAAGCTTTTATGGGTTCTAATTATAAATTAGATATTGTTGCATCTAGTAAATCTATTGATATTAATGTTTATAGAGGCATGATAGGTAGCTCACAATATTTAACTTCAATTATTCCAGATATTATGTTTAGTGTTTATTTATGTGCTAGATTTCAAGATGGTCCTGAATAAATTCATACTAAACCTATAAAAATAATAATTAGATATGTTAAAGTAACTATTGATTCTAGTTTATTTTATCCAAAATATATCTATTTTTATTGAACATGTTATTCTGACTCTAATTTTGGGTTATGTATAATTGAATAAAAAATCACATCTAGTTTGTTTAATTTTTTGGGAAAATTTATAATTCTATATTCATCTAAGAAATAACTATTTGCTACTTTATCGAATATAGAAGGTGGGTATATCTCTCCTTCTAGTAATTTTTCTCAAAGTTTATGGATTAAGCACACCTTAGGTGATTTTTGTTCTTTTCTTGATATGCTACCTTTTTATTATGATAATGCCTCTATAATTTCTATATCTAAAACCCCATATATCATTCTAGAAAAAATAATATCGATTTTAGATTTTATTTTATTTGAGATAATGTGAAAAATGGTGGTATTGTTTTAGAATTTATACCTTCTGAAAATTATCTTTTAGATATTTATAAAAATCCTTCTGACTCTGCTCAGTTTGAAGAAATTAAATATTCTCTAGGTATATTGTAATTTTAACTTTTTACTACTTCATTTTTTTAGAGGGAGTTTGTTTTCACTTTTTACTTATTTATAATATGGTGGAGAAATAATTTGGTATTGAATGTTTTTTTAATTCTTTTTAAATGGTTTCAAATGTTTTTATTACATAATCAAACAAAAAGGGGGAGATTTTTTGTGCATGTGTATGGTCTTATTTTGTTTGATTACTATTCCTCTATATTTTTATGATATATAAAACCATAGTTTTTTTATTTTTGTAATTCATATCATGTTTTATAGATAAGATATTTATCAAATCTTCGTTAATTTATGAGGAAGTATGAAAATTATTTTCTCATAATCTAAAATTTTAATGAAGTTTCTACTGCATTTTTTGGAAACTTTATAGTCTATAGTTTTGAAAAGTTACTTCATTTAATTTACTGCAAATTTTAAAAAATTTAACTATAACAATTAACTTTGATAAATAATTTAATTAATAAATTCATTTGATTAAAAAATTTAATCTAGTCTATTCACCCCCCCCCCCCTCTAGACCATATGTGTCATGAACCTTCCATGTGGGGCCCATGCCACAACCCCCCAAGCTCACCTCCAATAGGCTAGTGTCTTGTGACTGGAACTGAGTACACATATCACTAACATGGGAGGAATTTCCTATATACCTTTACACATGAAAACATATCCAAGATCATAAAATGTTAAAATGTAAAATCCACTAAGAACTAAATGCATGAAAACCATTATATCTCAACCAGAGTATGAAAAAAAAGTAAGGTGATGAAAATTATATCGGGTCAGAATACAAGACCACCAAAAAGAAGTCTATAACAAAAGGTCAAACCTATAAGAATAAGTAATAGACAATATTTAGAGCCATAGGAACACCTTGTCCTGCCAGATCTCACAAGGAATAATCTAGCCCTGGTCCTCCTATGACTCGGTCATAAAGTATCCCATCTACAAAAGACATGACACATGTGGGACAAGCTCGTGAAATGGTGATTTTAACAGTACTCAATTGGAATCCATGAAACCACAAAGAAATGCCCAAATAGAAGTATAATCAACTCTATATAGTATATCTCTATATCACATATAATAATAATATCTAGATATACTCAATCCAAGATATCAAGTCTAGAGGTAAGTCACAATTATTACAAAAAAACAAAAGGGATTCAACTTAATGATTCTACAAATCACTCATTCAAGAGAACTTAGAACTGATGACGTACATCCTAGAAGAACTATTATTCAGTAACCATCATGATAGGTATAGTATGATAGATCCAAAGAGAGAGAAAATATACAAAGATGAGGATTACATATAGGGCCATTGGGTGATGCAAACAACTCCATCTGGATTATCCAGATATGTAGAGGACAGATGCTTAGTGAAGTTATTCACGTCAATACCAACGTCTCTACATAGGGCATAAATAATGAATATAGGATCATAATATAGGAATCTTGGGGGATTCCAACATCTCTATACAGGAACTCCTGCTAAAGGGATCATACTCTTATGAGTAGGAAACAATTTGCACCAACATTCACTAAAACGATCAAGGGACCAATCCCTAATGAAACGTGTCCATTATAAGGTGGATAAGAGATTCAATACATGCATAAAGGGGTAAAATATGTGTATTAGGGTCACACATTGTGTCCCTTTACCCTAAGTACTACTTGTGTACAATGTCCCATGTCATAAGAACAATCCATGTAGAAGAAGGGTACGCAACATATAGAAGTTTTAACGTGTCATGTCGTTCCATTCGAGCACCACCCATGTATTCTGGTTGTGTTCCAATACATGGTGTCGACCATTGTATCTCTGCTCATGTACAGGTACACATGGTAGTCTATGTACTTGGTCCAGGACAATTAGTGTGGGGGATTACACAACATTTTGGAAATCTGTGTACACCACCCCATGTCTGTGTGTCACATGAGATACATGTTGAGTCTCTACAAATGTCTTATATCCCATGGGACAAGGTCACATTGCATGTGAAATTTAACTATACCTAAAACCATATCCATTGCATAGTGGGGTCCACACATCGTGCAACTATGGGTTACACATAGTGTGCATCGAGATTTCCTAGAAAGTCATGTTCTTCTTCTAAAAAATTATACTGATGATCTAGACCTTGATCTCGTGGTATGTTCCCATCGATACTTCTGATCTAGGGTCGCCTCACCACTGTAACATCAAATTTACATGTTTTAAGCCTTTTATCAGCAGAAAAATACATTTATTATCATCCCCAGGAAAACTAATTGAACAACATTTTCCCCCTAATTATTCGGATTCATTCATCATCGTCATCATCACACCACAATTAGGTCATCCTGGTGTTGGATCTTCAATTCTGGACCATTTCTCCAAGAAAAGAAGGTGCACTAATTTTTAATTTAATAATCTCTTAGAAGAATGAAGAATGTTTAGAAAACAGGGGAGACAATTTCACATGGAACTAACCTGAGGAATGAGCCTCACCTATTTTTCAATCCACCCTGGATATGTTCCTATAAGAGTGATCAAAAATTGAGTCAAAATAATAATGAACCCTATAAATCCCACAACTTAAAACCCATCCTGTAAGAATGATCAATAAATGAATCAACTTGTTCATTAGTTGGTTTATATTCATCATTGAATTTAATAATGGGGAAAGAAATCCAAAATAATGCATCTGAACATTGATTTGGATCAATCCCCATTGACGTTCGGTCACTGTGTCATTGTTGTTGGTGAGATCTATCAAGAACAACATTTTACGATCATCAATCTGTGATTCTATCGACATTTTTTTAGAGGTTTCTCAAAACCCCTCTCAAGTGATTCCATATAAATGCTAGGGTTATGCGGCTAACCCTAGGATTTATGCATAAGAATATTTTTAATGGATATCATTAGGTCAACAAAGTAATATTTATTTAAATTCTTTAATGAAAATCACATCATTTTCATGTTTTTCCACAGAAGACATGCACCAAATAAAGTTTTGTCCCACTTAGGGTAAGGCTACTACTATGAACTCAATGGTGTCCTCATATTTATGATCTGGGTATCTGTTTAATATTTGTTCCCCTTTTTCAGAAAAATTATGCGAACATGCAATTAAAAGTTTAATCATTTTAAAGAAATTGTCCTGGACCCACTGGGACTCGAAATCTCATGTCTTCTCAGCTTTTAGACTCAAATTTAATCCATATAATATTTAAAAATAATACAAATAAATTCTAGGACATTACATTCTCCCCACCATGGGGCTTTATGTCCCCAAAAATCCCAAACATTGGTAACTCACAAAGATGTGGGTACTGTACACAAAATTGAGGCTCCTGATCCCAAGTTCTCTCTTGGAGATTCCCATTCTATCACCGGACACACACTAATGTAATTATTTGACCATAAAGTAACCTCTCCTATTAATCCTCAACATCTACAAAGAACTCAGAAAAAGTCTATCCATCCTCTATTTATAGCTCACCCTAATCAAGGACGTGCAATGGTTAATGGACATACCTCTTCAGCCGCTACATGTGGAAAACATAATGTACCCGATCTAACTATAGAGGTAGATATGTATAGTACTCTACCTTTCCAAATCTATATAATATCTGAAAAGGGATAATAAACCTCATAGATAAATTTCCAAGCCTACCAAATTGTTGTAATCCTCATTGAGGTAAAACCCATTGGAATACATGGTCTCCATACTCAAACTCTAAAGGCCTCTATCGCTTTTTATAAAAAGAAATCTAATAGCTTTGTGGAATCTTCAATCTACTTCTAGATGATTTTCAAATTTTTTATATTATCTTCAACCAACTCTAGGCCTCTGAGTGCTAACACTTCTAGGTCAATCAGGCAAAGTGGGGACCTACAGGGTCACCCGTAAAAATCCTCTAATGGTGCCATACCAATGGGGGAAAGGTGGTTGTTATTTTTCTCTAACACCACCAGTGGTAGGTGATCCTTCAAACTATGGTCAAAGTCCAACATGAATGGTCGTGGAATATCTGCTAGAACCTAAATCATCCACTCTGTTTGGTTGTTCGTCTATGGGTGAAATGTTGTTCTCAATAGTAACTAGGTTCCAAACACCTCCTTTAATCCCTTCCTCAATTGAGATGTAAAATGAGCATCATGATCTGAATCTATCACCGATGGAACCCCATAGTGTGAAACAATCTTTTCATGTCGAGGCGTCCCATTCTCTATATTGAACTCTTCTCTTGGATAGCTAGGAATTGGGCTGACTTGATGAGTCAGTCAACGATCACTCAGATGTCATTGTATCCCATAGAAGTACATGGGAAACCCATCAATAATTACTTCAATATCTCATCCCACTTCCATTCTGGCACCTCAAGGGTTTGAGCAAAACCCACTAAAACCTGGTGCCCAACCTTCAGTTGCTGACAAGTAAGGGATCGAGAGACGAACACTGCCACTCATTTCTTCATTCCCAGACACCAAAACTAATTTCATAGGGCGTGGTACATCATCATCACACTTGGATGTATATTCAAAGGGGACATATGAAACTGCCTCCGAACATCATCCTTCAACGCCACTTGTACTACTGTGTTCCTTCTAAAAAGTAATACTTTCTCCCCACGTTTTTAATGTCCATCAGGAAAATTGCAGGTGGATATATTAGTACATAGAGTCTCACAGTCAGTATCCCCAAGATTCTCCTTCATAACTAACTGTAATAGTGGAGGGGTAACAACCATCGACTAGAGGTAATATTCTCCATCTCTAAACACTAAGGATAACTATAATGAGGTTAATCACTCAGATTCCTTGTTCATCAACTATGAACTATATATCCTCCTAAGAGAATTGGCCACCACTTTTCCATTCCCAGAAGTATAGAAAATCTCAAATTCATGGTCCTAGAAGAACATTATTCATCACCTCTATCTCAAGTTTAGATACTTATGGGAGAAGATATACTTGAGACTCTTGTAATCGGAGTAGACAATTAACCACTCACCGATCAAGTAGTGTCTCCTCATCTTAAATATTAAGACTACCACTGCTAACTCAATATCATAGTTCACATAGTTCTACTCATTTAGTCTCAACTAGAGTGAACCATAGGAAATCACCTCTTGAATCAGCATCATTAAATAACCAAGCCTAGTCCATAATGCATCGCAGAACACTGCGTACTTGACACTCTCCTATAATAATCTCAAAATTGAAGATATCATCAAAATATTACTCAAATGCTAAAAATCCAACTAGAACTTATCTTTACACATGAAAGGATGACCTTTTTGAGTCAGAGCTGTCATATGTGCTGATATCTTGGAAAAATGAGGTGGGAATCTTTGATAATAGTTTGGTATCCAACAGAATATTTTCACCCTTATCACGCTCCTAGGTAAATCCCATGCTAACACTGCCTCAACCTTAGCTAGGTCAACTACCACTCCATCAACTGAGATAACAAGTCTGAGAAAGTGGACTATTCAAATTAAAAATTGGACCTTCCAGAGTTTACCATAATGCTGGTTCTCCTAGAGTATTCTAGAACCATCCTTAAGTTTTTCAAATGGTCCTCCTAAGATACTAATTACAGAAGGATATCATCAATTAATACTACCATGTATCAGCCTAGGTAAGCATGGAAGATTTGTTTCACCAGCCCCATGAAAATTGTTGGGTTGTTCTTTAGGGAAAAGGGTGTCACTAAGTACTCAGAGTGACTGTAAACACATCTGAAGGTCATATCTGGTATATCCTCATCCCATAGTCACACCTGGTGATAACAAGATCAATGTTCAAACTTCTTCTAGCCATTGAGACACTCTAAATTGATCAAATAGGTTATATATTCTTTTTAGTTGATACTAGTTCTTCATCGTCACCCGTTTCAAGCACCAGTAGTCCACACATATCCTCAAGCACCCATATTCCTTTTTGGAAAACAAAACTAGACCCGACTAGTGTAAAACAATATGTCCCATGAAGCCCTTCTTATGAAAGTCCCCCAACTGCACCCTTAACTCATGAATCTCTTTGGGAGCCATCCAACATGGTTGCAAAGATATCGGTGTCATCCCAGGGTGAAAATTAATGCAGAAGTCTGTCTCTAGATAAGAAGGTAATCCTTGAAAATTATCAGGAAATACATTCTCGTACTCCTCCGCCACCACTGGAAACTGGAAGCTCATAACATATATTTCAATGAGGGTCAGGCTATCCATCTATTAAGTAGTCATATGTACCCTATTATGCATGATTCTGTCCAGTGATTTATAGGTTTCCTTTTCAGAAAAAATTAAATCGTAAGACCTCAATGATGCAACCAAGATGTTCCAACTAAAACTCTCACCTCCAACAGTTTGGTCACACTATCTTCATAGATCTGTGATCACTAATTCTTTTGTAGTAGGTGTCTCCAAGCATAAGGTTCGAGCCAACAGTTCAACCGAAATCCCTAGGTATCGAACAAGTTACATCCCAAGAAATGAATGAATAGAACTTGTGTCTATAAGTACTATAGATAAATAACAAAATATATATAGAATACCTCAAATAATTCTCATATACCTTGGTTCATATTTCTCAACCGCATGCCGATGTCCCTACCCCTACCCACTAGCTCCCTAACCCTAGAATGGACCACCACGAGGTGGTGGTGTTAACAAGTCAAAACATCGAATACCTCTTGATTCTATCCTAGATCCTCTTCCACATCCACCACCCTACATATCTGCCTGCTCATGTTCTTGTTTCAGCCTTGGTGGTCCATCCAATGTCTCCCTGTTAGAAGTACGATGGTCTGGACAATCTCGAATGAGATTTCCCCAACCTTAACATGAATAGCAGAACCTCTCCTTAGGATTACCGGACCCATCATATGAGTACTAAACTATAAATCCTCTATCATGGGACCTCCTCCTAAAGATAATCCCATGTCTAGATTCCTGAGACTAATTTTGGATCTCTGTTGTCAAGGTCTATGAACTTCATCATCCACCACAGACAATCACTAGTTGAATCTACTCAATAAAGTATATTCCAACGACTAAAGCTCACTCCATCACCCCAATAAAAGTAAGAATGTATAGAGGGATAACATTGGATCAGATGTCTCTACACAGACCTCGCTCAAAGGTTTGAGCCCTGATGTAATGATCACTAACCATATCCATGAAGTACCTGGAATGGTTGGTGAACCACTATGAATAATCATCCACAGTCATGCTACCCGGTTGGAGCGGAAGAATCTCCTGTATACGCACAGCTCTTAGCATAACTGCTGAGAACTCCTCTATAAAGAGATGCTTAAACTCTATCCAAGAAAGATTTATCTCATCATGATTATGGATAGACACACTCCACCATCACATTGTAGAACCATATATAAGGCTCGCTATTAGGACCACCATCTGATCTGATGGTGTCCTGAATAGATTGAAAACTCAGGTTATCTCCCCCAACCAGACCTCATCCACCTGAGGGTAAAGCTCGCCTTAAAACATGATGGGTCTCTATCTCTGAAAATCATGAATCGTGATCATCATGTGCTCCTCATCTACTGGTTTTTTGGGTACAATATGCTACTCTATAGGTGGGGGTATGGTTGGTGAACCACCTAGTGCTAACATTGGGGTAACTGGTCCCTGTATTGAATCATTATAACCTAGGGGTCATCTTTATGATCTACTTGCTGAATCTTAGTTGGTATGTGTCTTGAGGTCCTCATATAAGAAAACATGATGTACCATAGCCAATGAATTTATCTAGAGAGATGATTCATGAAGGACATGAAACCACAACCCATTCCTATATGACGCATGCACCATTATTTTCCATGTAACCAACTTTCTCATATACCGATTCGAAAATTAGGTTATCAGAGTCTGATTGTATGGATACGTCAGCCACTACACCAATACTGGAGTACCTGTCCTGAAATATGAACTCGAAACACTTAACATTTTTCCCAAATGAATACTAGAGACTCCATGTCCTAGATTTGGACCAACCAACTCTAATACCACTCTGTCATGACTCGTCCTAATGGGGATCGTGTCTTGACTCCCCAAACCCGCATCTGATAGGCCCAGGGATAGTGACTAGCACATAGTAGACATATCACTTACATTGGTGGTGATTCCTTTATACATACAAACACACACACATATCCTAGATTACAAAATGATGAAATGTAAAAAAACTATGAACAAAACTCATACATACCACGATAACCTAACTAGAGTATGATGGGAACGTAAAGTGCAGTAAAGTAAACCGGCCTACAATACAAGCCCACCCAAAAAAATCTATAACTAGAAGTCCCACATATAAGAAGAGGTATTGGGAATTTTTTCTATAGCCATAGGAAAACATCAGCATGCCTGATCTCAAAAGGCACCGTCTGATCCTGGTCTATCTAGGACTCCGTCAAATGTTCACTTGTCTCAAAAAGACACAACACATGTGGGTAAATCCCATGCAAGGTTGATTATAACAATACTCATCATGAAACCCCATAACCATAAGTAAATACACTTAATAAAAGTACAATTATCTCTACACAGTAGATTTCTATAACACATATGACCAGAATATCCATATATACTCAATCCAGGACTGGAAGTATAAAGGTAAGTCATGCCTACTGCATACCAACACTAGGGATTCAACTCAATGATTCCATGAATCAGTATTTCAGGAGGAAACACTCTCGAATCTGATAATAATAATTACATCCATCTGAGATATACTATTCGTCAGGAACCATCATGAGAGAGATACACTGATAGATCTAAAGAGAGTGACACGATACACAGATGAGGATAACAATTAGGGACATATACTGATACCAACAGCTCTATCTGGGTAATCCCATAAAGTATAAGATCGACTTCTGGTGAAGTTAGTTAATTTAATACCGAAGACTCAACCTAGGTCATGATTAATGAAAATAGGATCCTTCTCCATGCCTCTCGGGGGATTCTAACAACTCAATCTAGGTATTCCTTTTGAAGGGATCATACACCTATGAGTAAGAAATGATAAAAACCAACCATCAAGGAAATGATCAAAGGATGAACCCTAATAAAACTTGTCCAAGACACAATGGACTAGAGATTAAATCCATATATAAAGGGTTACATGGTGTGTGGTTGGGTCACATGCGATGTCCCATGATCCTGGGTACTTCCCATGTACAAGGACGCGTGTCTTCAGAACATGTCATGTATAAGATGGGTACATAGTGTGTAGAAGTTGTTATATTACATGTATTTCCATCTGGGGTATACCTGTGTACTTCAGTGGTGTTCCAATACATGGTTTCAACCCATGTATCTCCTCCTAGGTACTAATGAATGGGGTAGTCCATGTACTTGGTCCAGTCCAAGTTGTGTGGGAGAGTACACACCATGTGGGAAACCCATGTAATCCACCCCAAGTCTATGTGTCTCCTGGGATACATGCAGAGTATCTGGAAATTTCCTACACATACTGTGACATTTAAATATCTCTCAAAACCCTAGGCTCTACTCAGTGGGGGTCACATGTCTTGTAACCTTTTGTTACATGTCGTGTTCATCATGATTTTCCAGAAAATATGGTTCTTCTTGCGTATTAATTGACAGATAATATAGACCTCTATATGGTGGTTTTTTCCCTCAATATGTCAGATATAGGGTCGCCTCACCACCACAACATCTAATCAATGGGTTTCGGGCCTTTGATCGACTCATAAATCTGTTTATTTTCATCCTAATGCAAACTGATCAAAGAATGGATTTTCCGAAACCATTTTGACCCATCCATCTCCATTGTCAGCGCACCTCTATTAGGTCATCCAGATGATGGATCTTCAATTCTGGATCAATTTTTCAAGAAATGAAGGCACAAAAATCCTTCATTCAACAAACCCATTGAAGAATTAAGAACGCATAAAAAACAGGGGAGAGAATTTTACATGGAAGAAACCCAAGGAATGAACCTCACCGGTTGTTCATTCTGGCCTCGATCTATTCCCATACTATTGACCAAAAATAAATTCAGTATAATAATCATCCCTATAAATCCTATAATTTAAAACCCCTCCCACAAGAATGATCAAACTGCGTATCAACCTATTCGTTGGTTGGTCTGTGTTAGTCCTTGTATTTAGCAATGGGTAAATAATACCAAATAATACATCCTAACTTTGATTAGGATCGCTTGCCGATGAATATTGGTAACTGTGTCACCATCGTTGGTGATATCTGTGAAGAACGATGTTCATCGATCATTGATATCTGACTCCATAATCGATAAAATAATTTTTATTTCAATTATTTAATGAAGAACTTTTCCGTTTTGATTTTTTTTCATAGAATACCTTTTACGACTAGAGGTATGTCTCACCAAGTGTAAAGTCACTACTTTAAACTCAACGATGCCCTCATATTTCTAACACCGACATCTATTTAAGAGTTATTCCTATTTTTAAAAAAAATGTGCATGCATTCTATTAAAAGTTTAATATTTTTCAAGCAATATCTCCAAGAACATCGACCCTTCGAATCACACGCCATATCAGTGCCTGATCTTGAATTTATTCATATAATATTTGAAAATAATAAATGGTAAATATAGGAAATTATATTCTACCATTAACATATATGACCTAATAGGGAAACTTTCTCATATCAAGTCCTTCAAATAAACCTTTAACAGATTTTGGGAATAGTGTCCAACACTCTCATGGTGTGATTAAAAAAAGGTAAGATATCGATCAATGAAACTTCACTACATTAAACAATAATAGTCCTGACTAAATCCTTTAAAAGGGGGGAACATAATTGTTTTTGAAAAGAAATATGTTATTATAGATTGGTTTAAATGTAAAATCACTAAATCACTGATAAAATTCTTCTATATGTGGGTAAAAATACATTAATAAAAAATGATTTGTTAGATAATTGTCTTCAATTATTGTAGTTTCACTGATTACAAATTTATACAAATTAGAAGTTGATACAACCATATATATATATCCATTTTGGTGAAATATAGTCTCTAGCATGGGTCCTTGGGTCAACATCCATAAAAATAAGTATACTCATAATTCATGACTGAAACTTTTTATAATCTATTAATTTCTAAAAACATTGAAGTATAAAAATGGTTTTTGATGACTTGCCTGAAATAGATTTTATATAATCCTCATATCTTATTTTATATTACATTTATGGTTGGAATTATTATCAAAATAGATAATTTTTATGAGGTATATCAATTTTTTAACATAATAATTCTTGTTGAAGATTATTAAATCACCCCTTTAATTGGAAATAATGTAATCTAAATTTTATATTATGATTTTAATTTTTTGGATAAATATGAGAATCTCAATACATATTATATTTATTTTCAATATATTGTAATATTACAAGCCTACCATTTTAAATAAATTGTGTGAAATTTTTTCTATATAAAGGTTCCAACTTAGAATAATTACCAAAAGATACAAAAGGGTAATACTCTAGGAGATAACACTACTACTTTAGGTTGGGATGAGAAGAGGCAGACTTAAAAATTTTATTTTGCATAGTGGTTTAATTTGTATAAAAATAAATTTTCCATGGAGAGAGATAATTTTATAGAGTCTAATCAACTTCAAGATTATGATTTTCCATAGGGTCTTATTCAGGATCTTATTAATCATTCTATGGAATAGGAAAAACCAAGATTTCAAGTGGAAAATATGGTGAGAAATATGGAAAAGTTTAAGACAAAATATGTTCAATTTAGATAAGGGATTGACTAGAATGATTTTAAATTTTCTTTTGATTTAACTTATTTAAAATATCCAAATAATCTTCAATAATATCCATTTCCATATGAAATTATTTATAATGTTAATGAAAATTCAGTGGAAGAGGAACATGGAAGTATAGAATTAGAAAATTTATAGAGGAACTAGGTAGAGAGACATAGGTAGTAGGACAAATTTTTATAGTGGTCATAAGGGGTTTATCAATCACTAAGGAAGGATGAGAATATTGGTGGTGTTTTGAATGGGATCAATGGATATGAACATAATAAAGATGATTTAGTGGGTATTTCATTCTCTCTAGGGTAACCAAATTTGACAGAAAATTGAAATTTTATAAGGGATGGGTGATAGGGTTATCGATCATTTTGATGTTCAATGGATTAATGATTATGTATCATCGAACACATTATGTTAGGATGATAATCATTTCCAATTTCAAAAAAATTCATATAAGAAAATAAAGTGAGAATAAATCCGTGGTAGATGCGTTGGCATGGTTGATGACGTTTCACCTCTATCAAATTCAATGTACAAGTATGATTTAAAATTAAAAAAACAATCTTGTTTGATGAGAAGGGATTTCAATGATTCCCTCTCTAGAATGAAGTAACCATAAGGGTTACACTAATCTGTAATAAATCAGGGTCACTATATCTCAAGGGACTCACTTTTATTTTTTTACTCATATAATAATTTTGATTATGGAAATGAATTTTATTTTCAATACTATTAAAATTTTTATGAAATTTCTATATATGATTTGGTTTTTACTAGATTTAGGGAATTTTTTCCTTTTTGAACATTATCCCTAACTTTTATATTCCATTTATTTAAAAAATAAATAAAGTAACCTTTTATATATTTCTAATATCTTTTATTATTTTATAATTATGGATTTTAACACTATAATAAAGGATATATCTTCACTAATTAGGAATAACTAGAAAATTTTAAATATAAACCCAAACCCAACATATATTGAAATTATTTCTACAAGAATATCCAATCATTAATTATGATGATTCTACCCATATTTCCCCAACCATTTTTTGGGATAATAGGCAACATGTAGTCATATTCTACCATATTGATGTTTAATTTATTTCTTTAGATATATGTCTTATGCTTGTTGGTAAATTCTAAAATCTTTGACCCCCACTTAAATTAATGAGGTGGAATTTTGAAACATTAGTTCTCTTTCATTGATTAGTATATTCTTGACTCATGACTTGTGCTAATTATGTTATACGCAAAATATTTATAGTATGTATTTTATTCTAGGGATATGTGGTTTTTATAGTGTAATTCATATATAATATGAAATTTTCTCTAGATTTTCAATTTTGAGTCTCTTATTATTGTAATCTGGTAAGATTTTTAGGATCTACCAATTATAACACCCTATGGTTTTAGAAAATATTTCAATTTTATAAAAAAAATTGGAAATATTATCAATAATTAAACCAATAAATTATATAAAGAATGTTCATATATTATAAATTGAATCAAATTTTATAGTATTTAATAGAAATTTATCTTTTGGATATAATTTTTAATTCCTTTAGGAAATAATTTTGATCTTATAGAAATTTTTGGAAATCCTTTGTTTATGCTCACTATTTTTAAATGAATTAAAATTATTAAAAAATATTTTTTATACATGGATAGAATTTATTCCTTGGTTTTCAATTTATTATAAATGAAAATTAATGCATATAAAGGTAAAAGGAAATGATTTTATGAAAAAATGATTTTATGTGTATAAAGTGTCTTTATATAAATAAATTATATTAACAATAATTGAAGAATGATTTTAATTTAATATTTAGATAATATATTAAATATACTCTTTTAGCATTCATTTTATGGTTTTTAAAAGAGATCTATTTCGAAGAAATTCAGTTTTAAGCTTAAAAATTTATTTATTTTCTAAATATAGTTTCTGTTTTTCTAGAAAGAATTTTAATATTTAATATTAAAAATTATATAATATTATATTGATTAAATTATTTTCATATATGGAGTTATAATTTCAAAATTTTGTAGTAACACTCTAATTATTTTATGTTAAAATTAATATTAACAATGGTAAAAAAATTATTTGGGTTAATGTTAACAAGTGTTAGTGTAGGGGTTATGAAAAAGTTAAGGGCTAAAATATCCGATAAAATAGTATATATTTTACTATATGAAGTGAAATATGACTTACCTTTTCTCATTATTGAACATTTTTCCACATGGTTCACCTCTCACGTGAAAGTGGCATTATTATATTTTTCTGTTTTATGTATTTACCATATTTTTACCCAACTAAAATTTAATAGGGAACCTACTCCATTAACATATTAAAATAGTTTGAGCACTTTGGATCAAAAAATATATGCACAAATGTCTTTTAAGATTCCCTCCCAATTTCCAAGATCTTTTGGTCATCCCAAAAGACCATCCATTGAAGGCATAATCTGAAAGCCAGCTGAGGATTCCCAAAGAAGAGGTAACTGTCTTTAATTAATATATTACAACATTATTTATTAAATAACAACATATAAATATTATGAAACCATCATAAAATGATTAAATAAGTATAATTACTATAATTATGAGTTTTTATGTTAATTTTACATATATTTTCTCTCTATTTTCCATACAATGAAAAATTAAAATATCATTTGTGAATAACTATGGACTACCACCTCTAATGAGTGATGTTTTTAGTTTTTCATGTATTATATAAATGGATTATCAAATTGATGGATTTAATGAATAAATATTTGACTTAATAATTATAATGATTCTTTAAAAATATATTATTGTTTGATGTTTATACTTTCCATTATTTTGAAAATGAAAACATTACTAATGCAAACATTCAGATTACCATCTCTATGATGTGATGTAATTAATTTCTCATCACCAAATAATATGAATGGTTATAAAAGTATATATCAGGATTAAATATGAAAATTAAAACATTATTAATAATCTTTATATGATTTGACTATGATCATCATGTAAGGATAATGACTTTTAAACCAAAAGAGGCATGTAAAATAGAACACTTTTCACTATGAATATTGATTTTAATAAATAATTATTAATAAATATTTTATTAGAAATTATAAAGTAATTTAATATTATAATATAAGTTATAATATCCTTCTATAATATATTTTTTTATAAATATTAATTTATTACATATGATTTTGTGAGTGTATAAAAAGAATGTTCGGACCAGAGGTAAGTTTGATGTTGTGATCTCATTTTTAATCGGGATTGTTCATGCTTGACCTAATTTGGCATAATTATATCCTATTAATCTCTCAAAACCCACATATTTTATTCTCTAATAGTTATTTTTAGTTTTCTCATGTTTTAATTTAATTATCCTATATTTGGTACTTAAAAGTATAGAGATATTATTTTTTAGAAACTTTTACGTTGTCTCTAATTTTTTCAGAGAAATTATTTATACGTTCATGTCCATATAATTTAATTTATTTCAAGAATTTTAATATCTATGATACAATTATTCTCAATAAATTTTTAATGACTTTTTACAAAATGTGTTAATCTAATATTGGATTTAACATTTACTACACCAATGGATTTTCCCACCATCATGAACATTATTTTCTTGTTGAATTTTCTTAAATGTATCCATTTTTTATGAAAATATCTCTCCCAATATTTTTGAATTTTTTAAGTTCTGTTGATTCTTAAGTGTAATGATATTTTCCCATTTTTTCAAAGAAATGACTGAATAATATTTTAAATATGTTTTCCAAATATATAAAAATTCTCTAATGAATTTTATACATAACTATGGATATGATGTAATGATACCATATAGATTCATTTCCTGGGTGGATTGTAATTATTTGATGATGAAATGTTTTTGGGACCTTTTTCCCTTCTACGTGTTATGGTATGATGGAATGAATAATGTTTATATGATCTTTTGAAACACATTTGTTTGGTTTCCATTATGTGATGGGTGGGTCCATATTATTTTTACCTTGATTTAACCGAGAAATTACTAATATATGATGACCTAATATAAAAGAGGATGGTTATTTAACCCATTCTTGTTTTTAAAATAGGTTGGAGGGTGAACCAAATTCATTTTGTGAATTTTTACAAAATGTGATGATGGGATTGGAAGAAAGCCTTGACTTATTAAATGATATCATATTCTTATGGTTTTTCCACAATTAATATGACATGTTATATTTCTTACAATTTTTAAACAAGGATCCTAATTTATTAATGATCGTTCCACAATCTTATTAATCACATGTTTGGAAATGAAGACTCTTTAGGCCATGACTCATGATTTTTGATCTATGACTGATTAGGTATAAGAACTGGAAGTTATTATCATGCTCTCATACCCCTATAATTTCTTGTTATTTATTATATTGACCAATTGATATCTCCCATGTTTACCCTTACTGAGCATCTCCGGTAACATTTTCTTATATTTCCATTTTTTATTGGTTATCAAGAAAGGAATAAAGTATTAAATGTCTATGAAGGGTATTATGAGACAAAAACATTGTTTGGGATGTTGAAGATAATTAATGAATTAGGTTCATGATGTATCAATTTTATAATAATAGTAAACCATTATAGTATGGGTAATGTATTATTATAATTTTTATTAAATATTCATATAATATTATGCAATATTTAAGTATGTAAAACTTTGTTCGCCACTGGAGTTAGTTATTTTTTCATAGTAGTTTATCAAGAATATGATTGAACATAAGACAAACTATTAGAAATATGAATGATATAGTGAAAACATAAAATTTTAATAGGTTGATAATATGGTGTCATTATTTAGGATATCTCATGAATTATTTTCATTATTATATGATTTCCCACAGTAGTTATTATTGCTTGAATCATACTCTTCACTTTCTAGTTTTATTCAATAGCTAGATTGAATAGGATTCGTGTTCAAAATGAATATGTTGGATGAGGTGGAAGAGAACCGATAACATCATAAATATATATTACATCATTTTTTATGAAACATGATTGGGTTCAGATATTTATATTAGTAAGGAACACAAGCCTTCTTTTTTACTAAGTTGAGAGGTAACTAAATACATGACCCGATGGCTTAAAAGATAACGTTCATTCAAAGTGGTGGAATATAGTCCATGTGCCCTAAGAACAAATCATATATGGTCTTATTACCTAATTATCAATGGCCATTAATTCATATGGTCATCCCATTTTAATAGGATGACCCCATATGCACTATTCCCAGTGCACCTACTTCATTGCCTCTGTTTTTCTCCCCACCTCCCATTTCTACTCCATGTGTTATAAAAACATTCAACCTATTTCTATAAACCTCTTAATATCCCCTTCCACCCCACCTCCCCTATATATTTCATAATTGGACCATCCACATCCATCGTTCACCACTACCTAGCCTCTACCTCCCCACCTCCCACATCTAGTTGTGACGTCGAGCCACACCCTCTCATGACCAATGACTATAAAGGCTTATTTCTATTGGAGACTAGATGGATAATTAATATATTTCATAAAATATCATTGACATATACAATAATTCTTTATCTCATAGTACCCCTCTTAGAAACATGTTTTATAATACCATTATTCAGGACTTAGGTAATCAGGGAATAAAATAATGGGTGATATAAGATCCTTAGTATGGGTATTCTTATGAGACATCAATCAGTGATTATATGTAGCAAATCAGACCCCAATAACTCGAAGCCAGTGTCTATATTATTACATTTTCATAATACACAAGGATCAAATTATGAAGAACCAAATAGAAAAAAGGAATAGTAAATATGGGAATGAAAATTACTTAAAAACATTCTTTTTAATCAATAACATGATTATAATATTCCAAGAATAAATGATGATTAAATTAATCAATATAAATAATTACAAAAGTTTGATATCATAACTGTGGATATTGTAAATAATCAAACAATCATGTGTAATATAAATAATTGAATTCAAAATGATTTAATTCATAATTCCATACATATAAAACATATCATCGATTACTAGTTCAAAAACATCAAAACAAAATATCTTGGTCTCATCCCAAAACCAATATAGTTTGTCTGATGGGACCTCGTAATTTATCAAGGGGGTATAGATGGCTCTGACCACCACTTACTAAGTCCAACACATCACTCATATAAAAGGGGTGAGGCATAATGAGTATAAACATTTGTATCAAAAAAAACTATAGTATGTTACTAGTTACCATAATCAATAAACATAATACTAGTCCGTCCATAGTAAAATGCTAAATGGAAATAAAATTTTGTATTCCCAATCAAATTGATGAAAAAAAATCTAGAGTAATTTTAAGAATGGTATGGATAAAAAATATCCTTTTTGGTTCATAATTAAAATATATAGTTGATGTCATGATGAATATAAATAAAATGAAAATATTCTTAAAAAACATTTTTTAAACAAATCAACCTTTGAATTTTGAAAATAAGCATTTAAAACAAAAATTTCACAAAATATTTTGAAAATAAATTTTATAGAAAATAACCATTAAAACATTTTCAAAAATAGTTAAAACATTGATTCATCATTATGGTTGAAAATTACCATTCATTCTTACATGTGGAAAAATTGATTCCCTTCATATTTTCGATAAAAGAAAAAATGGGATTGTTAAAAAAGAAAATTAAGATTCCTAAGATAAAATTTATAAAAAATGTAAAAATAGGAAAAAATTCTATCAATAAATCATTAAAAAAAATTAATTTTTTTTGATTTTTTATAAAACATATGTTTTGAGGAAAAAGGATTTCAGACTAAAAGGATAAATAAATTCGAAATTTATAAAAAAAATCTCATCCCTTTGAAGTACCAAAGAGAGGAAAATGGGACTATCACTTGAAAAAGTACATTAATAACAAAATTATTATAAAATAGATTTATTTTAAGGTAAATATATCATATAATTCCCCCAATGGAGTTTTAAACAAAAATAATATCCAATAATTATGAGATTGTGAAATAAACCCTTACCGTGTTAGTATCTTCTGAAAGATAATCCCCATAAATTGAATAAAATTAATGAAACATTATAAAAATTTAATTTAAATATATTAATGAAAAAATATATCAAATGGGAATTATATACCCTATAAAATAAAATAAGTGGTGAATATGGAATAAGTTTCTTGAAACTAAAAGTGAGATGATAAACCCTTACCTCAGGCCCAATTTCCATTATATATTTATGTACCTATGGTATAATGTTTTTAATAATTTTATTTTTATATACCATAAACAAATTTATATTTATAATATAATATACATTATTCTAATAAAATTTAACCTCCAATTTTTTTATAATATTTAACTATTTTCCTTCTTTCAAGTGATAATTGCCTAGACTTCTCATTTCTGTTTTGTCATGAATTTTCGAGTTATTTTTGTATAGGATATATATATAATCTAAAGAATTATAATAATGTTATTAATATCATTTTTACTTATTAGATACATATTTATAACCATTTTGAATTTTTTTTACATAGAAAATGAATCACATCTCATCGTGGTGATAGTTGGTCGTATGTATGGATGAGGGATGATATCATTCCATTAACGAGTGAAAAGGTAAAAAGTTGGGTGATATATTATTTTTACATAATGCATATCATCTCATATATTTCATATTAATTAATTAATTTTGTCCTAATTAAATTCCATTTACACTGTATTTGTAAAATGAATCACATCGCTTTGCGAGGTGGTAGCCCGCCGTACGGACGATCAACATTATCATATTTGGAACAGAAAGGAACATAAAAAGTAATATGTGATATTAAAATTAAATAATAATATTATAATAAATATTATATCCATGTGTTAAATTTATCCTTACATCCATCCTTGAAATGTGGTGATGGAAAACGAATAACAGCATTTCCCGAGGCAGTAGTCCTCCAAACACACGAATATTGATTTCATAAAACAATTGATGGAACATGAGATAGATATAAGTCATTATATTAACATTAAAACATATAATTATTTTTATAATAATAATTTTATTATATAATCATGGTTTAATTATAATTTAAGTTGGTTTATAATGAAATAAAATAAAATGTTCCGTTATGAATGTTACATCTTCTTCTAACAATTTTTTCTGGTTTACAAAAATAAGCCTTCCTAAGTTGGAATTATAGCCAAAATATGTCTTCTAGGATCATATAATAGAATTAAGGATGTTATTTTGATATTTATTGGCCTAACCAATGGGTTTTTGATGTGTCAGGTGGAGAGAAGAGTGGCGTCCATTTATAAGTGAGGTTTTTGGGAAACATGTAATTTGGAAAAATAAAAATGGGAACCCATTTTATTCACATTCCCAACGGCTATAAAATGTTCCGTTATACTAATAATAAGTTATAATGTCTAAATATAACTATATAATGCGTTTTTGACAAGGTTTGGGTCATTTATAACCCCTATATTGTTTAGTTTAAGTTTAGGAAAACCAATTTTAAAAACTATCATGGTACATATTTTATTATTATTTTTACTGTTAATTGTTGTCAAAAATTAAGTTGAATGTATTATATAACAAAAATTATTATTATTATAAATATTTAATAAATTATTTCAAATTAAATTCACTGAATTAAAAACTTTTAATTTAATAATATTTCTATAGACGTAGTAAGAAATCAGGTTTTCGTAGAGAAACTTTTAAAAAGTTTAAAAAGTTTTTACATCAAAATTAAATATGAAATTGATAACAAGGACAAAAATTTTATTAATATATTAATTTAAAGGAAAATTTTATATTTTAAAAAACATAATAATATGAATTCAATGTTTTTTAAGGCTTCAGAAGAAATAACAACTCTTAATAAAAACAAATATTTTTCAATATTCACTGAAAAATGTATCTTTTCTAAAAATTTAAAAAAATCACCCAAAGATAATTTTTGAATGTATATTTCAAATATTAATATTCTTTTTTTCAAACATATATTATAAAATTGGTAAAAAAATTTAAAAAATTATATGTGAAAATCACGACTAAACCGCTTTTTATAAAAAATATAGTTTTTCAGAAAAAATATCATTTTCATTCAAATGGTGCATATTTTATTTATAATCAATATAATACCATTGAATTTAATATATAAATTTGTAAACAATTGAATTTTCAAAATTATGTTAGTAATATTCTTATGTTCCAACTTAATTTCTATGTTATAATGGTTATATTTAAATAATAATATTTTAAAAGGGTATCATGTTTTGATTGAACGTGGCGTTGTATGCATCAAAAGTTGTTAAAGAGATTGAATTTATTTTAAAATAAATATTTAATAAAGTTTTAGGTTTTTAAATTCTATTATATTCTTGGTTTTTTGTTTCATAAACGCTATCGAATATGATGTTCAACATTTAAATATTAAAGATGTCATATTTTACCCACCTTAAATAAATTGCATCCATGCAAATTGATCTTGATCTAAGTAATCTATGTTTTAAAATTTGAAAAAAACTTTCACCTAAAACCCACATCATAAAAACGGTTAATGAAACACCCTCTTAATAATAAATAAATGGATGTATAAATTCATATAGAATAACACATAACTAGGTTTCTATGTAGGGGAACATTAGTGTCAGGTGAAGTTATGGACATTGATAAAAAGTGTAAATAATTATAGAGAGTGTTAGAGTAAATTGATCACAATAAATTCATTGATCAACTGAATTTTAAGGACTTAATACCTAAATTTATATGATGAATTAATAGAATATTGGTTCTACATAAAATATGGTAACGAGATTTCATTTTTGTTTCAATTTATTTTTCCTATATTTGAGTAATATCTATGAATATATAGAATTATTTTAATATCTATGAATATTTTTCCAATAATCGTACCCTAAAATCATTCCACTGCATGGTTTATATTTTCTCCTCATCTATAGTTTTTTAAATTAATAACCACTATTAATCCATATCCCTTGAGAGATGATGAATTTTCATGAAAAACTTCTCATTTTCATTACTTCCTAGGGTGACAAATATCTTTTGTAAGGAACTTATACATTTCTCATCTACTTATGGATTTATAGTCCCATTTAATGATTGAGGTTATCGATGCAAGAAGCATTTTAACTTTATTAAACTATATAGTGAAAAAGTAGTTTTCTCTATATGAAAAATTTTATTACTGGAATCTTATGTCATCTCCCCCAATATGGTTATAATTTGATCAGTTCCACCTCTAGCTCCATATCCATTTTTATTATCATCTTGAGGGGGAAATAATTTAATAGAGTGCATTTATTGATACATTTCCCATAAATTCCATTATGAATCACATAGTAAATAAGTTTTAAAATATATCAGAAAATAACATCATGAAAAATTATTTATAATCCAAAAACTAGTGAAACATAGGGTATTTTTTGAGTTGTGAAGACATATGGGATATTTTTGTCCATCATCCATTCACAAAATTTGGATAATAAAAAAAACAAAGGTTTTCAATGGGAGTGAAGATAAAATGAATACATAATTTTTATTTTTAAAGTTCTAATTCCTATGAAATGATTGAAGGAGGTCAATGGAACAAGATTCAGTTATATGGGAGCCTGAATGGCATGGGCAAGAAGAAACCAGTTAGGGAAATTTTAAAATATCATGAAGTATATTATCAATTCTTACAATAAATGATGATAAATAGGGTTTTTATTAGTGCTTAAATTGTAGACTGTGCTAAAATCAATCTCTATCAGTGTTCTATGAGCACTTATAAAGATATGTTTTATTATTGCCTTTTTAGGACAGATAATAAGAATTCATTATTGAAAATAATAAATCATTTAAATATACATTATTTAAAAATATAATTAAAATTATTATAAAAAAATAAAAATGTATATAATAATAAATAAATGTTTAAACAAGGATATAGAAAAAAGAAGGGGCGATACTTTGATCCATTTGTCTCTTGAGTCCTACCTAAATTAGCGTGCAGATCTTGCAGCTTATATTATTGTAGAACTGAATCATTGACATGATCTTATTGAATTTTTCACTATAGGTGAGGTTATAAATAAGGATGATGTTGTAGGATAGAAATATTAATGTATACACTCAATTATACTAGGGGGTTAATTATAAGTTTAAAAAATTTCGTTTTTAACTATAATGAAAAATATGTTTAACAAAGTTAAACCAGGTAAATTCACAGGACCACTTTTAATTATACTAAAAAAACTTTCTAGGTTCTAGAAATATGCTTTTGGGAGACAAACTTATGGAAAGTTTACAAGGAAAATATTCTACCTTAAAGAATATAAAATCTTACTTATCAGATTATACAAAAGTACATGGAAGTATAAGGAAGTTATACTTTCCTCCTTTATCACAATGTTTCGGAAATAAAATTGAAAAAAAACAACTAACAAGTATGAAATCTTTTAACTTAAAGAGTAGGGTATCGAACAACCATGGATAAAGGACCTTTTATTTATACTTTCAAGAAAGTCTATTTTATCCACACCAAGGTAAGCCCTCGATAGGAATATCGGAAGCTGTCTTGCAATCCCTGCAAGACCTTGATCTTCATGGTAGTTGAAACCTCTGTCTTCATATCCCTGGAAGTCCTATAATTTTAAGGTAGTCGGTACCTCTGTCTTCCTATCCCTGGAAGCCCTCGATTTTACATAGCAACAACCGGAGTCGCAGAAAACAATCTGAACAAGATGTTTATAACAACACAGAGCATTAGCGTTTCTCTCTCTAAAAATCACTTCAACAGCATGTAATCTATAGATTAAAGGAACACATATTGAGCTCATTCAAATGAGCTCCTATTTATAGTAACATATCCAATGACCGTCTCCCTCCTCCAACGTTCATATTTTTCCTTGAATATCGAAGGGACCTATACACAGGTCACTCAATGAATGATTGGTTAGAAACCGATTATAAGATACTGTTTCATAGCAATAACAGGTATAAGGAAAATGAATAGGCTCAAGCAAATATATTTTTTTAGAATATATGAAAAAATATATAATTTGAAGTCTAATAAAAAACATTCAATGTCTATAAATCCTGAATATTCAGAATCTGTTTTCCAAATAATTCAGAAGCCAAATTCAATAGATTCTCGAGTCTGAATTTCAATGAATTCAGTATCTGAATTCTAAGGAAATTGGATTATGAATTCTGAGAAACATGGAGTCTAAATTATAGTAAATTCTGTGTCTAGATTCTAAGAATTTAGAGACTGAATTATGAGGAATTCAGAGTCTAAATTATGAGGAATTCAGAGTCTGAATTCTAAGGAATTGATATTCTGAATTTCAGAGAATTCGGTATTTGAATTCTGAGGAATTCGAAGCTGAATTTCATAGAATCTGGAGTCTGAATTTTAGAGAATTCAGAATCTGAATTTCTGAGAATTCAAAGTCTAAATTTCTGATAATTCATAACCCAATTTAGAATACTCCATATCCAAGGAATTATAAGATTAGAAGGTTTTAGTTATGAAACTGAATTTTTCCTTAGAAAAAAAATGAGTTAGATTTAGAGATACTATAAAAAGAATAATGAAAACAGAGGTAAGAATAAAACTTTTCATAGATAATGGAAATTTTCCTTAGAGTGTGGAAATTTTCCTAAGAGAATGGAAATGTTCCTTAGAGAATGATCTTTAGGGAAAATATAATTTTTCTTAAAATAAATTTTTTGTTTTTTTTAAAATATATAGGAATGGAAAATTCATAAGGAAACCTCATTGACTCAGCAATCTCCACCTTTTTGGAAAGAACAAAAATCTTTACTTAAAAGACTATAAGGATTATGATTTTTCCTTTTTGAACATAAAAAATAAACTTATCTCCCTTTACTTATCAATCATGATGAATATGAAAAACTCCCCCATAGGTTTTAAAATTCCTATAGATCGTATTCTTGACTTCTGTAAAGATACTTTTCTTTTTCTTACATGAGGAAGTCTTCTTAGATAAAACTCCTCCTTATATAGACTCCCCCTTACTCCGGGCATTCTCTTATTTACTTAGTATTATTTTTATCATTACTTTATCCCCCTTTTTGATTTTCAAAAAGAAATAAAGGGAATGGAAAAAATAATAATAATATGGTACCTAAAATATTAGTACTATACAACAAAACATATGAGGAACAACCAAAATTTCATTACAATTGAATGAATTTTTACAAGGAAAGAGATACAAAAAAATATTGGAGTTAAGGAAAATATTATCCCTCTATTTCCTTCGAAATAATATTCTTGAAAATGGTCTTCGAATTTTTAAGCTCCTTATGATCTTCTTCAAAATTCATGAGCAGCTAATCTCGTTCCTCATTTTTCTTTGCAAGATATTTGGTTTTTTCTTCCTGAGCCTTAAGAATTTTATCATGAGTCTCCAAAATCTTTTCTTGCTTACTAAAATTTTCTTAAAACTCAAATCTGAGATCTCTTTCCCCTTTCTGATTCAAAGCCACAGAATTAATCTTCCCATTTAGATCCTTGACTTCCTGCTTTCGAACTGTTTGTTCATGATTGAGTTTCTCATAAAAACGTGAATTAAGGTCTTTGATCTTGACATCTTCGGTATCAAAAGTATCCTTGGTATTGTATTTATTGTCATCAAATATTCTTAGCTCGTCAATTGTCTTCCTTGACCACTTTGTAATTTCCTTGCACAGCCTTCTATGAGCATCACACCCAATGTAGAATGTTTTGAAATCAGCTTCAAGCATTAAGAATTTATCCATAATCATGGGAATAGAATCTTATTTCTAATTAAACAAATTTTGAAGCATCTGAAACCTCAAGTCTATACTCGGAAACAGAGGAATGGTATCAACCATCTTCTTCAATGATTGGACCACAAAGTCATGTCCTAGATCGGATTATTCTAAATCAGATTCTCTGGTTGGTGAGGATTCTCTCTCCATCACTTCATAATTTCTTTTTTACCAACCACCAACATATTTCTTTTCCACCATATCTTTCCTTGGTGTATCAACAAACACCTTTATTCACTTATCTTCTCTCATAATTATCTCTGATGATTTTTGAAATTCATGTTCACTATATGATAGTTGATTTATTCTTTATTACTCAAATTTGTCTTTATATACATCAACCACAAGGTTATCTTGTTAAACCAATTCCATATTGTTACTATCTTCTTCAGTTGGATTTTTTAATTCTTCATGAACCTATTCTTCTTTTCATGGGGTATCATGTTTTGGAGATTCAGTTTAAGAAGTCTAAATTTACAATTTCTCAGAAGGACTCTCCTTATCAGGATATTCATTAACCTAGTTTATGACATCATCAGTGTCCACCCCTTATTCCTATAATTATCCTTTTTCTTCCACTTCCTCTTCCTACACAATATCATCATCTTCTTATGGTTTCAGAATCTCCATTTTCTTTCACAGAGTCTCTATAGGTATTGGTTCATTGAGAAAATTTTCTGGTACCTGAAACTGATCTGAATATTTCTCAGTATCCTTGAGAATAGATTGAACAATATCATCTTCAGATATTTTATTTTGTTTCTTCCTCTCTATTTCTTGCTTCTCAAGTTCATTAGCAGCCTTAATTTTCAATTTTTATTTCCTCAGTAGGATCCAAGAAAAATCTAGTCTCTCCTTCCTTCATATTTTTCTTATCTTTGCTCCACTTGAAAACCACTTTATCTGTATAGGTCTTTTTTATTTTTTGGTTTTGGAGGCCAGGATTGGGTTTTTTAAATTGTAGGAGTTTTTTCATTAAATTTTAGTTCATTCGCCATTCTCTTTTTCCCTCGTTTATTGGAAGTCTCAATGACTTCCAGTTTCATTGATAAAGATTTGATTTCTGATTTAGATAAATCATAGAATTATCTCGATTCACTATTGAATCAAACCTTCATCCTTCTCAAGGTATCATCACTAAGAAACAAAACATTGAAATTTCTAGGCATAAATATACATGGTATTTTGAAAGAATCAAGATAAATAACTGTGGGCTTAGAAAGAATAGTCGAGTGGATAATAATCTGAGGCTTGATAGTTCCATTATTTATATTTGAAATTGTAAGCAAGATATACTTTACAAGGTTAATTTTCCTGAGGTTCACAAGAAAATCCAGAAT
The DNA here is from genome assembly GCA_963277665.1 of Viscum album. NCBI lineage: Eukaryota > Viridiplantae > Streptophyta > Magnoliopsida > Santalales > Viscaceae > Viscum > Viscum album. The sequence continues at coordinate 2,081,438,218 of OY728141.1, read as the reverse complement.
AAAAATGTCACTTTTCTTCATGGTGTCCTTATTTCTTTTTTACGAAATGATAAATCATTGAACCCATAACTCTAGAATCCAGAAATTTGTAGAAAGATGGTTGATCTTCAGTGTCTTCGACCCTGACAAACAGTGACAATATATAGTATTCTCTTTATCAAAACGTCTTAAAACATTTGGTAGCTTGTGAATACAGAATTCAGCTTCTCCCTCATAACGAATTCCAATGATATTAACAGCCATACTGAAAAAAAGATAATATTTTTCCCCATAACTCTTAAAAGAAAAATTATCTTTTCCATATTGAAAAAAAACATACGATCACATAATATTCTACAAGAAACTGCAGATACACTGGATCCTGTCCCTTTGGCATTGATACACATAGATCCTACCAGCTACTCAACTTGATATTCTTCGAAATAAGAGAATAATATTTGGCATTGAACTTTGGATTTACTAACCATTCTTTGAAGATCTTCCATTCAGATATTTCCTTTAGAGACATCATTTTCTTCTATGGGGATACATTCTAATACATTTGGATTTGAGGAAACCATAAAATTAGGAATGAACCTTAAGTAAATTAGTAGAGTTTGATCAGGTCAAATCTTGATAACTGATGTGGGACATCCATTGGGGATCATTATATAGGTATTTGGGGCGACAGTTCATATTTCCAAAAAGATCCAATGGTTGAAAAAAGCTTGATCTAACTACGAAAAAAAATTACTTTGAAATATTTTTTTGTTGGAAAAAATTTTGACTATGAAAAAATTTTGGTTACGAGAAATATTTAACTATGAAATTTTTCTGACTGATAAAAAAATGTACCCACCCTATTAAAAGTAGTTTCTTACTATAAGGATATAGGTTTTAACAAAAATTTAAAATGGAATATTACATTATTTTTATCATTCCTAACTTCTTTTTAATGTATTAAAATCAATTGGAGGGTAAATATTTTGTGAAAATATCAGCAAGTTGATCTTGAGTTCAGAAAAATTGAAGAATTATATCTCCTATTTGTTTTTGGTCCCTAAGAAAGTGATTCCTAATATCTATGTGTTTTTTACGAGAGTGATACACATGGTTATTGCTTAAGGGAATTGTCAATAGTGTTATCACACAATATCTATGTTTTGTATGTAAAATACATGCCATAGTTTGTGAGTGTGTGTTGCATCTATAACACTTGGGAAAAGAAACTTCCAACTGATACATATTCGGCTTCTGCAGTGGAAAGTGCTACGGAGTGTTGCTTTTTACATGACCAAGAAACTAATGAATCTCCTGAGAAATTACAGGTTATGAATGTACATTTCTTATCCATTCTACATCCACCAAAATCATCATCTAAAAAACTTTATGAAACAAAATCACTTCTAGAAGTATAAAAGAGTCCTAAATCTATGGTTCTCTTTAAATAGAAAAATATTATTTTCACTAATTTTAAATGAGATTTATTAGGATTGGATTGATATATTGCACAAAAGAATACTGAAAACATTAAGTCTATACGACTAGTTATTAAGTATAGTAGACTTCCTATCATACCTCTAAATGATTTTTGATCTATTGGTTTCTCAGATTCATCAAGATTAAGATAATTTGAGGTACCGATGGGAGTTATTATACACTTAGTGTTTTCATATCCATACATTTTAAGAATATATTTAATATACTTATATTGAGATATATAAGTTCCTTATGGTTTTTTTGAAATTTGAAAATCTTGGGAAAATGTTAACTCACCCATCATACTCATTTCAAAATCATATTTTCATTAGATTCACAGACGAATCAGTTAAAGATTATTGATTTGAACAAAATATAATGTCGTAAACAAAATTTTGAACAATCAAAACATTTCTCTTATATTTCATTATAAAAAGGGTTGGATCAGAATTTCATTTAACATAATTGTTTTGTAACAAAAATCTTGTAACTCTATCATACTCGGCTCTGGGGGATTGTTTAAGTCCATATAAAGCTTTAGTAGGTTTGAAAACATGCTCAGGATGTTTTGTGTCTTCAAAACCAGTTGTTTGTTCAACAAAAACCTCCTCTTGAACATATTAATTAAGGAAATCACATTTTACATCCATTTGAAAAAGTTTGAAATTAAATAATGCTGCAAAGGCAAGTAAAATATGAATAGATTCAAGTTTATCTATTGGAGCATATGTTTATTTATAGTCCATTCCTTATTTTTTATTATAGACTTTAGGAACTAATATATCCTTATTTCTTACAATAATTCCATTTTCATCACATTTATTTCTGAAGACCTATTTTAATCCAATAATAGAAGTTCCCTTAGGTATTTCAACCAATGTCCAGACTTTATTCCTTTCAAATTCATTTAGCTCATCGTGCATGGATTTTATCCAATCCTCATCACCTAATGCTTCATCAGTGATTTTTGGATATAATTGAGAAAGGAATTCTAGATGTTCTAATTTATTTCTTAAGGAAATACTAGTCTTTACATGTTGATTTACATCACCAATGATACTATGACTGGGATGATTCTTATGAAAGAACTGATTTGGGTTTTGTAGTACCTGTTCATCAACATATTATAGGAAATATTCTAGGTTAAATGCTTCAGAAATATTTTCTAGAACATTTTCTTTATCAGAAGGATCTTCTATCAGGGATTAATAGTAAGTTTTTGAAAACACATCTGAAGATGTAGGTTCGGGTTCTTTAAAAACCAATGGATCGGATTCATCAAATGTAACCTGCACTGTTTCTTCAACAATACATGTATTTTTACTAAAAACTATATAAGACATAGAAGTTGTGGGGTTGCCTAGGAAAATTTCTTCATCAGATTTTGGTATCAATTTATGTAAATTATCTTTAGTATTCATAATTAGTAGTTTTCAACCATGTATCTTGAATTAGTAAAGTATAGGTTTTCTACAATTACACAATTCATATGGTGATTTTTTAAGAAAAGGACTAATCAAAACTATATTAATAGTATATCAAGAAGTGCATATGGATTCATCCCAAAAGTGTTTAGTTGTGGAATAATCATTCAACATGGTTCTAGTTATCTGTTGAAGAATTCAATTTCTTCTTTTAATAAAACCATTCTGTTGAGGAGTTCTTGGTGATGAGAAGTTATGAGTGATGCCTTTTTTACTAGAAAAAGTTGCAAAATCATAATTTTGAAATAGTCATCCATGATCACTATGAATAGTTTTCAATGGAATTTTTTTCTCATTTTAAACTCAGGCTATAAAAATTTTGAAATAAGAAAAATCTTTATATTTCTTTCCAAGAATATAGACCCATATAAATCTAGTGTAATCATAAACTAAGAAAAATACATAATATTTGCCTCCAATGCTTCCAGTTTGTGTTAAACCAAAAAGATCCATATGCACTAATTGTAATGCATCATAAGTAGAGACTTAACCAATTTATTTAAAACATGATATATGCTTCTTTCCATATTAACAAGGATCACAAACTTTTGAAGAATCAAATCTAAGCACTGTAGATCCATAACTAGTCTATTCTTTGAGAGTTTTCATAGGTTCCTAAGGCTACTATGAACTAACCTTCTATTCCATTACCAATATTGATCTTTTATTGCACTAATTCAAGGGATATATCGGCTCCTAATTTCTTCTATGTTTAGTGTGTATACATTTTCTTTCCTGTGGGAAGAAAGAATAAACTCTTCCTTGAAATTATGTAATAAGCACTTTTCATTCCTAAAATTCAAAAGGTAACCTTCCTCAAATAATTGACTTATGTGAATGATATTGTTCTTAAGACCCTTAAAAAATAAAACAATTTAAATTAATTTTTTTCAAGAAGAACAATGTTACATATACCAACAATTTATCCCTAGTCATTATCTCCAAAAGTTACATTTCCTCCTTTTTTCATGATAAACTTTTCAGTGATGTTTCTGTTACTAGTCATATGTCAGGAACATCCACTATCCATGTACAATGTATTACTATTGGTACATTCTTTATTTTCCAAAAAATAAAATAGTTATACTTCCAGAATCAAAACATTCTTAGATCTAGAAATTTAGAAAGTAAGATTTTAGGAATCCACATTTTATTAGGAAAACACGATTAATGAAAATCTAATGATTGGGTTTTATTTAAAGAACAATTTTTTTCCCAATTTCCACCACACTGATATTTAGTGAAAAATGGAGAACTTTTAGAAACAAAATAGTTATTATTGAAAACTAGTTTAGAATGGGTAAAACCAAATCCAGAACTATTTCTTAAAGGTTGAGTCAGGGAATACATCTTGTCAAAATATTCCTTACCTAGGGTAAAATTTAACAGACATTTTTTAAGGAAAATATTAATGGAATTAGTTTAATAACCATATTTTTATCCTTAAAACATTATTTTTAGCACTAGAGTTAGTCTCTAAAATATTTTTCTTAGAAATTACATTTTCAAGATCCTTAGAAATATTATCCTTCTTGAAATTAACTTCCTTAAGTTCTTTTCAAATAATTTTAAAATAAAAAGTTTTCTTATCAAGATCTTTAGAAAGTTCTGATAATTATTTGGTTAAATTAGATAATCTAGAATTTCTCTATTCATGCTTTTTCTTGAGTTTAGAATTTTCATTTTCAAAGAGATTATTAAACATAGATACTTCTTCATAAGAAGGTAATGTGTTATCTTATAATGAGTAAGATTCATCATTTGAATATTTATAATATATATAATCATTATAATTTTGTTTCAAAGATACATTGGTGATAGATTCAGTATTATGTACCTTGTCCATTAGAAAATGGTTTTCAATGGGTAATCTAGCTAGTAGACTAAGATTATTCGAACCAGAAGGCTCATACTCTGGGGATTCATCAGAAGTGTCACCACCACTAGCACTCCAGTTGTGATTAGCTTTCAAAACATTATTATCTTTATCCTTATAATACTTCTTTCTATTCTTCTCATAATTGTTTTCCATTCTATTCTTTTTATTAAGCATAGGACAATCTGTCCTGATATGCCCTACTCTTTTGCATTCATTGTAATTAACTTCCAATACATTCTAGTCTTTTATTTCTTTCTTCTTATATCTATCGATAAAAACTTTATTATCCAACTATCTTGTTCATCCTTTGAGAAATATATGGTATCTCATTCTTCGAATGTTCACTTTCACTAGACTCAGATAAAATAGTAACTTTCTTAGACCTGAATCTTTTAACCCTTTCAGGAGCTTTGGATTTAGTAGTAGTAGAAGCTACACTTCCATTTCCATTGTTCTTCTTATTCCTATCATCATCCCATTTCATTCATTTCTCATGCTGAAGAAGAGTTCCAAAAGGCTCATCAAAAGTAATTTGAGATTCTTTCTTATTCTCATCAATAACTATTCTCTTGGATTATAAATCATTACGAATGATATCTATAATCATGTCTATAAGATCTTTGTCATAAATAACATTCTATCCTATATATTGTAAGCTTTTAACAATTGTCCTAAACATTTTTTGTACCTTTCATACTGGTTCTCCATAAGGAAATAGGAATCCATGATATTCTACTTTAATCATTTATCTTCTAGTATCAATCACTTTTGAAGTTCCAAAATGAGTAACCTCAAGTTTCTTTCAGATGAAATATGTAGCTTCAGAAGAAGAAATCTGACTATATATATTCCTGGTCCTAGAACACAAAAGAGTATTTCATACCTTTTAGTTTAATTGATATTCTGACTTTTTTTGATTGGTAAAGGTTTTGACTTCCTTGTCTGGAATCTTGTAATCTCTAGTAAGTATGAAAAAGTTGTCCACTCCAGTGATAATAACAAAAGTCTTCATACAATATCTCCTATATTCAGAATTATTCCAATAAAATATTGGTGGTCTAGTAGGATTTATATTTTCAATCAAATCAACATTCATTACTTCTATTCTAAATGAAAATATATTTCCACATAAACTTGTTAATAAAAAATATTCATAAGAAAGGAAAAATTTAGAACGATGAAAACTTGAGCATGAAAAATTATATGTGAAAATATGTATATCAGAGACCTCTTCTAATACAAATTATAGGATCGAAATATGAATTTAGTTGCTCAATTACAAGAGGGGGTGAATTGTATGTTTAAAAAATTCATTTTTAACCTTAAGGAAAATAATATTTTACAAATTTAAACGAGGTAAATTTACCAAACCTCTTTTAATTCTACTAAAAAAACTTTCTAGGTTCTAAAAATATGCTTTCATAAGTGAAACTTAAAGAAATTTTACAAGGAAAATATTCTACCTCAAAGCATATAGAATCTTACTTATTAGAGTATACAAAAGTACAAGAATGTTAATAAAGTTATACATTCTTCCTTTATCAAAATTAATCAGAAATAAACTTGAAACTAAACATGTAACAAGTATGAAATATTTTAACAAATAGAGTAGGGTATCCAACATCTTTGGATAAAGGTTCTTTGATTTATACTTTTATGAGAGTGTTTCTGGCCCACACCAGGGTAAGACGTCAATCGGAATATCATAATCTCTCTTACTATCCCTTCAATCCCTCGATAATTAACATGGTCGGCACCTCTGTCATCTTGTCCCTTGAATTACTCAAACATTAAGGTAGTCGATACCTCTATCTCCCAATCCTTGAAATCCCTCAATTGTACACAAAAAAAAATCAGAGTCGCATGAAACAATCTGAACAAGATGTTCAGAAATGCACAAAGCATGAGAGTCTCTCTCTGGAAATCACTTCAACACCATGTAATCTCTAGAGTGATGGAACACATATTGAAATCGTTCAAATGAGCTCTCATTTTTAGGAACTTCTCCAATATTTGGCTCCCTCCACAAATGGTCATATTTTCCCTTGAATATCAGAGGGACATATACACATCTCACTCAAACAACAGTTAGTTAGAAACAGACTGTATGACATTGTTTCATGGTAATAACATGTACAAGGAAAATTAATAGGCTTAAAAAATCTATTTTTCATATTCAAATATAATAATAGAATTCAGAGTCTAATAAAAAATATTCGGAGTCTATAAATCATGAATATTCAGAATCTAATTTCAAAAAAAAATTGGAATTTATTTACCAAAGAATTCGGAATCTTAATTCTATAGTTTTTTCAGTCTGAATTTCAATGAATTAGGTATTTGAATTATAAGGAATTCAGAGTCTGAATTTTGAGAAATTTCGAGTATGAATTTTGAGGAATTCAGAGTCGTAATTCACAGAATTTTGATTCGGAATTCTCAAGAATCCAGAGTCTTAATTTTAGAAAATTTGGAGTCTAAATTTCTGAGAATTTGGAGTATACATTTCATAGAATTTTGAGACTAATTTTCATAGAATTGGTAGTCTGACTTTCATAGAATTCTTAGTCTGAATTTCATGTAATTTGGAATCTGAATTTTGATGAATTTGGAGTCTGAAATCTAAGGAATTCAGATTCTCAATTCTGAAGAATTTAGAGTGTGAATTTTATAAAATCTGGAGTATGAATTTCAGAGAATTTGGTGTCTGAATTTTGAGAAATTCAAAGTCTGAATTTCATAGAATTTGGATTCTGATTTTCAAAGAATTCGGAACCTCAATTTATGAGAATTCAGAGTCTAAATTTCAGAAAATTGAGAACCTGAAAACATAATACTCTATATCCAATGAATTATAATATTATTATTTTTTAGATATGAAACCAAATTTTTCCTTAGTAATAAAACGAGTTATACTTAGAGAGACTATAAAAAAACAATGAAAAAAAAGGTAAGAATAAAAATTTACTTAGAGAATAGAAATTTTCCTTAGATAATAGAAATTTTCCTTAGAGAATAGAAATTTTCTATAGAGAATGATCTTTAGGGAAAATATAATTTTCCTTAAATTAAAGTGTTTTTTATTTAATAAACATAGAGGAATGGAAAATTCATAAGAGAACCTTATTAACTCAACAATATCCCCCCTTTTGGAAAGCACAAACATCCTTACGAAAAAGAATATAAGGAGGTATTCTTAGATAAAACCCCCTAATATAGGCTCCCCCTTACTAAGGGCATTCTCTTCTTTACATAGTATTTTTTAATCATTTATTTCTCCCCATTTTTGATTTTCAAAAATAAAGGGAATGGAGAAAATAATAATAATATGGTACCTGAAATATTAGTACTATACAACAAAACATATGAGGAACAACCAAAATTTTATTACGATTGAATGAATTATTAAAAGGAAGTAAATACAAAAAAATATTAGAGTTAAGTAAAATATTATCCTTATTTTTTCTTTGGAATAATATTCTTGACCATGGTCTTTATCTTTTTAAGATCCTTATGATCTTCTTCAAAATGCTTGAGCAGATAATCATGTTCCTCATTTTTCATTTCATGATATTTGATTTTTTCTTCCTGAACATTAAGAATTTATTCCCGAGTCTTCAAAAAATCTTCTTGCTTACTAATATTTTCTTCAAACTGAATTCTGAGATCACATTCCACTTTTAGATTTGAAGCCAATGAATTAAGCTTCCCATTCAGGTCCTTGACTTCCTGATTCCGAACTATTTTTTCAAGATTGATATTCTCATAAAAACTTGAATTATGGACATTGATTATGAAATATTCAGTATCAAAAGCATCATTGACATTGTATTTAAAGTCATAAAGTATTCTTAGTTCTTAAATTTTATTCCTTGACCACTATTTTATTTCATTGCATGACCTGCTATGAGCATCATACCCAATGTAAAATGTTTTTTAATCAACTTCATGATTAATGAATTTATCCTTAAGCATGGAAACATAAACTGATATCTGATTAAATGAGTGTTGAAGCATCTGGAACCTCAAGTCTATACTCAGAAACAATTAAATGGTATCAACAAACATCTTTAATGATGGGACCACAAAGTCATATCCCAGAGATGACGATTTTGAATAAGGTTCTCCGGTTGGTGAGGATTATTTCTCTATCTCTTCAGCTTTTCCCCTTGAGGAACCACCAAAATATTTCTTTTTCACCATATCTTTCCTTGGAGTATCAACCAACACTTATTTTCCCTTATCATCTCTCGGAATGATATATGCTACTTTTGGAGATTCATGTTCACTATCTGATAGTTGAACGATTCTTTCTTCCTTAACCTTTTCTTTCTTGGAATCTTCCACAAGGTCATATTGTTGAACCAATTCACGATTGCTACTCTCTTATTCAGTTGGTTTATTTACTTCTCTATGACATGCTTCTTCTTTTCCTAGGGTAGAATGTTTTGAAGATTCGACTTGAGAATTTTGGTTCAACAATTTCTCAAAAGGACTCTCATTCTCATGATACTCATCGACCTGCCTTATGACATCATCAGTGCCATGCCCTTCTTCCTCTTCATCTCCTTCTTCTTTCCCTTCCTTTTCCTGCACAATATTTTAATCTTATTTCTACTTCTAGAATCACAATTTTCTTTCTCGGAGTCTCTATAGGTATTGATTCATTGAGAAATGATTTTGGTATCTGAAGCCTCTCAAAAGCTTTCTCCGTATCCTTAAGAAGAGATTGAACACCCTCAGCTTCAGACATTTTCTTATTTTTCTTCTTTTCTTTTTCTTGCTTCTCAAATTCATCAGTATTCTTAATTTTAAATGATTTTGACTCAATAGGATCCAAGACAAATCTATGCTCTCTTTCCTTTATATTCCTCTTATCTTCTCTGCACATGGAAACCACTTCATCCATATAGGTATTTTTCTTTTTAGGTTTTGGAGATGAGGATTGGGTTTCCAGAACTACAAAAAAATTATTTCAATTCTCTTTCTTTCACCTTTCTTTTCTTCCCACCTTTCTTGGAAGTCTCATCCACTTCTGGTTTCTTTGATAAATATTTGATTTTAGACTCAGATATATCATATAATTCTTCGGATTCACTATTTAAGACAACCTTCATCATTCTCAAGGTATCATCACTAAGCGACATAAAATTGAAATTTATAGGCATAGAGGTACAAGTAATTTCGAATGAATTAAGATCAAGAATGATAAGCTTTGAATGAAAATCCAGGAACATAATAATCTAAGACATGATAGTTCCATTCTTGATCTTTCAAATTGTAAGAATGATGTACTGCACAAGGTTAATTTTCTTGAGGTTCACCGAAAAATCTAGAATATAAATGTCACTTTTCTTCTTGGTGTCCTTATGCCCTTTTCTCGGAATGATAAATCCTTGAACCCATAACTCTAGAATATAAAAATTTGTATAAATATGTTTCATATTTGGTTCCTTCACCATTAAAAAATCAAGACACTCTATTACCTTATCTTTATCAAAACATCCTAAAACATCTGGTAGCTTATTAGTACAGAATTCAGCTTCCCCTTATAATGAATTTCAATGAAATTATCAGCCATACTAAAGGAAAAAAGAATATTTTTTTCCATAACTCTTAAAAGAAAACTTATATTTTCTATCTTGAACCAAAAAACTGACGGTCTCATAAAATTATACCAGCAAATACAGATACACTGGATCCTGCCCTTTGGATTTGGTACGCATAGATTCTACCAGCTATTCAATTGATATTCTTCTAAATAAGAGAATAATATTTGGCAAAGAACATCAGATCTACTAACCTTTACTTGTATATCTTTCATTCAGATATTTCCTTTAAATATGACATTTACTTCTACGGGGATACTTCCAAAGACATTCGGATTTGAGGAACCAGAAAATTTAGAACAACCCTTATGTGAAGTAGTAGGGTTTCAGCACGTCAAAGATTGATAACCAATGTGGTACAACCATTAGGGGTCTTTATATAGGTGTTTGAGGTGACAGTTCATATAACCAAAAAGATCCAATGGTTGAAAAAAGCATGATCTGATCTGACGGTTGAGATGTAATCAAAAGAAACATTTTGGTAGGTTTAGTTCATTTAAGGTATTTAAGATAAAAATCCAGATTTAAGGAAAGTGAATCTGAAAAAAAATGCTTAAAATAGGAGTAAAATACCAACAATTAGTATTAGATTACGAAAATTTAAGGAAACTTACATTTTGGATCTCTAGGAAAATTATTAGTAATAAGGAAAATTCTTCTTGAAGAACTTTAGATTACGAAAACTTTAACTTTGAAAATTTTAACTACGAAAAATTTTCACTATGAAATAAAAATTTGACTACGGTAAATTTTGACTACGAAAAATTTTGACTATGAAAATTTTTTGATTAAAAAAATTTCTATGACAAATTATTTACTACCAAAAATTTTGATTGCAAAAAAATTTTGACTTCGAATTTTTTTTGACTAACATGAAAATGTACTTCCCCTATGAAAAGCAGTTTATTACTATAAGAATATAGGTTTTAACAAAAAGTTAATATGGATGTTTATCTTACGATTATCATTCCTAACTTCTGTTGAATGTATTCAAATCTATTGGAGGGTAATGATTTTGTAAAAATATAAGCAAGTTGATCTTGCGTTCTGATAAAATGAAGAATGATATCTCCTTTTTGTGTTTGGTCTCTAAGAAAGTGATCCCTAATATCTATGTGTTTTTCATGAGAGTGATGTGCATGTTTTTTTATTAGGGAAATGGAACAAGTGTTTTCACATGATATCTCTGTTTTGGTAAAATTGATTACATAATTTTTGAGTGTGTGTTGCATCCACAACACTTGGGCACAACAACATCTCACTACTACATATTCAGCTTTAGTAGTGGAAAGTGCTACCGAGTGTTTCTTCTTTCATGACCAAGAATCTAAGGAATATCCTAATAAATGGAAAGTTCTGGTTGTATTTTTTCTATCCACTATACATCCACCAAAATCAGCATCCTAAAGACATTTTAAATCAAAATCATTTCCAGAAGTATAAAAGTGTCATAAATCCACAGTTCCCTTTAAATAGAAAAAATATTCTTTTCACTACTTTTAAATGAGATTCCTTAGGACTAGATCTATATATTTCACATAATAATACTAAAAACACTACGTATGGATGACTAACTATCATGTATTGTAGACTTCCTATCATACCTCTAAATGGTGTTTGATCTATTAGTTTCCTAACTTCATCAAGATCAAGATTATTTTAGGTACCGATGGGAGTGCTTATACTCTTAGTGTTTTCATATCCATACATTTTAAGAAGATATTTAATATACTTATGTTGAGAAATATAAGTTCGTTATGGTTTTTGAGAAATTTGAAAACCTTGGAAAAATGCTAACTCACCCATCATAGCCATTTTAAACTCATATTTCATTAGATTCGCAAATGAATCTGTTAAAGATTGATGAGTTTAACCTAATATAATGTCATAAACATAAATTTTAACAATCAAAACATTTTACTTATATTTCATTATAAAAAGGGCTGGATCCTCATTTCCCTAAACATAATTGTTTTGTAACAAAATCATATATGTCTATCATACCAGGCTCTAGGGGATTTTTTAAATCCATATAATGCTTCAGTATGTTTGAAAATATGTTTAGGATGTTTTGTGTCTTCAAAACCAAGAGTTTGTTCAACAAAAACTTTCTCTTGAACATATCTGTAAAGAAAGCACATTTTACATCCATTTGAAAAAGTTTTCAATTAAATAATACTTAAAATGAATGTAAAATATGAATAGATTCAAGTCTAGCTACTAGATAAAAGTTTTGTTCATAGTCTATTCCTTTTTGTTGATTATACACTTTAGCAACTAATCTAGCCTTATTTCTTACAATAATTCCATTTTCATCACATTTATTTCGAAAGATCCATTTTACACAAATAAAAAAAGTTTCCTTAGGCCTTTCAACCAAGGTCTAGACTTTATTCCTTTCAAATTCATTAAGCTCATCCTGTGTGGATTTTATCGAATCATCATCACCTAAAACATCATTAGTGATTTTTTGTTCTAATTGAAAAAATAATTCAATATGTTATACTTCATTTATTAAGAAATTTCTTTTCCTTACAATTTTATTTACATCACCAATGATACTATCACTGGAATGATTCTTAAGAAACAACTAATTTCGGTTTTGTAATACAAGTTCATCAACATGTTGTAGGAAATCTTCTGGGGTAAATGATTCAAAAATATTTTCTTGAACATTTCCCTTATCAGAAGGATCTTCTATCAAGGGTTGACAATCGGTTTTTGAAAACACATTCAAAGATATAGGTTGGGGTTTTTTAAAAGCAAAAGGATCAGTTCCCTCAAGTTTAACATGCAATATTTCTTCAACAGTACCAGTATTTTTGTTAAAAACACTATAAGACTTAGATGTTTTGGAGAATCCTTGGAAAATTCATTCACAGATTTGTGTGGGATTTTATTTAAATTATCTCTGGTATTCATAATGAATAATTTACAACCAAATACCTTGAAGTTGGAAAGTCTATATTTTTTACCATTCCACAATTCGTAAAGAGTTTTGTTAAGAAAAGTACTAATCAAAACTCGATTTATAGTATAATAAGAATACTTACATATTTATCTCAAATGTTTATAGATATATAATATTCACTCACCACGGTTTTATTTATCTCCTGAAGAAGTCAATTTCTTCTTTCAACAACACCATTTTGATGAGGAGTTCTTGGTGCTGAGAAGTTATGAGTAATTCCTTTTTTACTACAAAAAGTTACAAAATCGGAATTTTGAAATTATTTTCCATGATCACTAAAAATAGTTATGAAAGGATGGTTTTTCTCATTTTTAACTTGGCCTCTAAAAAATGTGAAATAAGAAAAAGTTTCAGATTTCATTGCAAGAAAATAGTCCCACATAAATCTAGTGTAATCATCAACTAAGACAAATACATAATATTTGTATCCAATTATTCTAGTTAGTATGGGATCAAAAAGATATATATGAACTAATTGTAATGCATCAGAAGCTGAGACTTTACTGATTTATTGAAAACATGATTTATGCTATATTCCATATTGAAAAGGATCACAAAATTTTGAAGAATCAAATCTAAACTCTGGTAGATCTTTAACTAGTCTTTTTTGTGAGAGCTTACATAGGTTTCTATGGTTACAATGTCCTAAACTTCTATTCCATAACCAAGATTTATCTTCCATTGCAATAAGGCAAGGTAGATCTTAGATTTTAAGGTCTTTTAAGATTAGTGTGTATACATTCTCTTGCCTATGGGTAGAAAGAATAAACTATTCCTTGGAATTATTTACTAAGAACACATCATTCCTAAAATTGACAAGGTAAACTTCATCACATAATTGACTTATGATAATCAAATTGTGATTAAGACCCTTAACAAATAAAACATCTGAAATTAATGTTTTTCCAAGAAGAACAAAGTCACATATACCAATAATTTCTCCCTGATCATTGTCTCTAAAAGTTACTTTTCCTCCTTTTTTCCTAATAATCTTTTCAAAGGAGTTTTTGTTACCAGTCATATGTCGGTAACATACACTATCCATGTACCATGTATTTTTTTCTTACATTCCTTATTTTTTAAAAAATAAAAGAGTTAGACTTTGGGAATCCAAACTTTCTTGGATCTAGAAATTTTAAAAGTAATATTTTAGGAATTCACATTTTATTAGAAAAATAAGCTTTATGAAAACATAATGATTGGGTTTTATTTAAAGAATAATTTTTTCCCCAATGTCCACCACACTGACATTTAGTGAATAATGGGGAACTTTGAGGAACAAAATAGTTATTATTGAAAATTCGTTTAGAATGGGTATTACCAAATCCAGAACTGTTTCGTAAAGGTTGAATATGGGAATACATCTTTTCAAAACATTCCTTACCTAGGGTAAAATTTGATAGACATTTCCTTAAGGAAAATATTTCTTACTTTAGTTTAATAACTAGATTTTCATCCTTAAAAACACAAGTTTTAGCTCTAGAGTTAGTCTCTATAATATTTTTTTTATAAGTCAAATTTTAAGATACTTATAATGTTTATCCTTTTCCTAATTAACTTCCATATGGTTTTTGTTAATAATTTCAAAATAAAAAGTTTTATTATCATGATCTTTCATAAGACCGGATACTTCTTTACTTAAAATAGATAATATATAATTTCCCTTATCAGGTTAGTTCTTGAGTTCAAAATTTTCATTCTCACGAAGTTTATCAAACCTAGACACTTCTTCATAATAAGGTAATGTATTATCTTATGTTGATGAAGATTAATCATTTGAATATTCATAATATATATCGTCATTATAATTTATATTCAAAGATACATTAGTGATGGATTCAACATTTTGTACCTTGTCCATAGGCAATGGTTTTCAAAGGGTAATCTAGCTAGTATACCAAGATTATTTTGACTAGATTATTCATACTCTGAGGATTCCTCAGAAGAGTCATCACCATTGGCACACCAGGTGTAATTAGATATCAAAACATTCTTAGCTTTAGCCTTATAATACTTCTTTCTATTCTTCTTAGAATTATTTTTCATTCAATCCTTTTTCTTAAGCATAGGACAATTCGGCCTGATATTCCCTACTCTTTTGCATTCATAGAAAGTGAATTCTGAGTCTTTCTTGTCTTTTATTTATTTCTTCTTATATCTATACTGAAAGTCATTCTTTACAACTATCTTTTTCATCCATCGAGTAAGATTTTCTAGCTCATTATTTGAATGTTCACATTCACTAGTCTCATATAAAACAGTAAATTTCTTATACTTGGATCTTGTAACCCTTTCAAGAGTATTGGAATTAGTAGTAGTAAAATCTAAACTTCCATTTCCATAGTTTTTTCCTATTCATATTAGTATATCGTTTCATTCTAGTCTCACATTGAAGAAGAGTTCCAAAAATCTCATCCATAGTAATTTCGGATACTTTCCTATTCTCATGAATAGCTGTCCTCTTGGATTCCCACTCATAGGCATGATATCTATAATCTTGTGTAAAACAAATTCATCATCAAGACCTTTTTCTCCCATATATTTTAAGCTATTAACAATTTTCATAAATATTTTTTTTACCTTGCATACTGGTTCTCCATAAAGAAATATATATATATCTGTGATATTCTGATCTAAACATAGCTCTTCTAGTCTCAATCACTTTGGAAGTTCTAAGATGAGTAACCTCGGGCTTCTTCCAAATGCAATTTTCTGCTTCACAAGAAGAAATATGACTATATATACTTATGTCCATGGAACACAAAAGAATATTCCATACCTTGTAGTATAATTTATATTCTTTCTTTTCTTGATAGGTAAAGGTTTTGACTTCCTTGTCAGGAATATTGTAATCTTCAGTAATCATGAAAATGTTTTCCACACCATTGTTAATAAAAAAAGTATTTATACGATATCTCCAGTATTTGTAATCATTCCCATCAAATAGAGGTGGTTTATTAGGATTTTTATTTTCAATCAAACCAATATTCATTCCTGCCATTCTAAATGAAAATATCGTTCCACAGAAACTTGTTAATAAAAAAATTCCTAACAAGGAAAAATTTAGAACAATGAAAAATTGAGTAAAAAAACTTATCTAGGAATATAATTATTTCAGATACCTCCTCTGATACAAATTTTAGGATCAAAATCTGAATGTAGATTCTCAATTTCAAGAGGGGATGAATTTTAAGTTAAAAATATTCGTTTTTATCCTTAAGAAAAACTATGATTAACAATGATAAACATGGTAAATTCACAAGTCCTCTTTTTATTCTAATAAAAAAACATGATACATACCAGAAATATTGTTCCAGAAGTGAAAATTAAGGAAATTATAAAAAGAAAATATTCTACCTTAAAGTGTATAGAATATTACTAATCATAGTATATAAAAGTACCAGAAAGTATAAGAAAGGTAAGCATTATTCATTTATAAAAATGTAGTAGAAATAAACATGAAATAAAATAAGTAACAAGTATAAAATCTTTTATCCCAAAGAGTTGGGTATCCAACAACATTTGATAAAGGTTATAACATCCCGCCTTTTACCACATAAACTTTCATTACATAATACAAAACCGAGGATCTTTAAGGTTTAGTGTATTGGAATCCAGGAACTTAATACATGACAACATAAAAAAATCTTCTTAAACATTGGAAAGGCTTCTTCATTTGTTCATACTAAGTTCATTACAGCATCTCATAACCTGGGAGCATACATCAAAGGAAAGGGTGAGCAGAAGGCCCAATAAGTGTAAACAAGGAAGTAGTTTACTTGTGATATCAATAAGAACTTGAATAAAAACATAAAGACATGAGCAATGGAAGTATAGGCATATCATAAGGAAAAGAACTTGAAACATAACATGAAGATTTGGATACAACATTTAACTTAGACAATCATTAACATATCACTAAGGTAAACCCCAATGTGTCATTTGAAATTACCAAGGTAAACCCCAAGGTATCGTTAAAATTGTAATCTCTAGTGGTTAGATCGTTACCCAATGCATTGGAGAGGTATTAAGGAGAACCCTTAAATTTTACTTTATTATAATGTGATACACATATATCATCATCAATAATTTCATAAATAACCCATATATTATAAAATAAATGGGTTTCATTTCATAGTCATAACATTTTAAAAAATGCTTTAAAGACGTGATCTTTATGTCACTTTAAACCCACGGAAAAGGAAAGAGAGTCTCATTAATGTAAATCCCAGAATTTAAAATAGAAAATTTTGATATATATGTGAAAAAAACATTATAATAATGATCTTTTAGTATTCACATAATAAAATAAAATAATCTGAGAAAAACAGAGAGACATTTTTAGAGAAAAATTCTGCAGCATAACGGCTATGTTACAGGGTTTTAGAAAACATTGAAAAGAGACGGGACATGGGTCACCCACTCATAAATGATCCATAAAACAGTATAGGGGAAAAATATAAATTATATTAATCATGGTAATGGAATTTTAAGGACATTCCATTTGAAATGAAAAACTTGGAAGGAAGACAAAATTAAGATTTTTCTTATGAAAATTCGGCAGCCTAACGGCGTCACTTAAACTTCAAAAAAATGAATTGATGAGATAAAATAGGGTCCATCATCATATGAACATAAAATATCAGTATGATAGATATAGAGATCATACCCCAACATAATAAAAGGAACTTGAAATACTTGACATGAAAATAGAACTTGAAAATGAGAAGGGTGAAAGAATCCCTTAAAAAATTCGGCAGCCTAACGGCGCCACTTAAACATTCTTAAAACGAATGGATAGGAGAAATAGGGGGTATCTCATCATATGAAAATGAAAATTAAATTAGGATTAAAATAAAATAACATCCTCAAACATAAGAACATGGAGCATAAAAGAAATGACATAAATGAGAGTACTTGGAAAGAAAGAGAGAGGTGGGACCCCTTACCTTAAAACGTAACTCTTAAAACTCGAAGGTTGGGACCTTGAGGGATTAGGAGAACCTTGGGAGGGATACTTGTGAGGTAAGGAGACCATAACTTCGTTGAGGATGATTTTGGAATGGAAAGGATGAGACAATGGCTTGGTATTTATAGGGGAAGTGAGGGGACAAGGCATTAATGGCCAAGGGACACCTCATTGGTGGTATTGGAAAAACAAGTGGTATTGGCCAACTGGGACACCTAACACCTTATCTCACTATTAAAAAGTATAAAATCCCTTAAAATATCTCATGAAATCATCATGACACAGCTATGATGTCATTAAACATACCGAAACCCTAAAACTGTATTTTTACTATTCACTGAAAATTCAACTTTTTCAGAAAACTCCCAAAAATTTATCTTAACATAATATCAATGCTCTGACTTCAAAAATAAATTCCATTTTATAAAAAAAATTCTAAATATTTTTAATTTAATTTTTAATTAAAAAACACTATTCACCCGAAAAAACTAATACATGACTAATAATTAATGAAACGGTTATTTACCTATTTTATTGAATCACACTACATAAATCAAGGTGCCTAAATTATATCAATACATTCTTTAAATGAGATTACTAATCCATTTGGTCTCATTACTAATCCTAAGCATAAAATCACTATTCATATTTTACTATTCATCAAAAATTAAGTTGATCTTTTTAGACTCTAAATATCTCACTGAACACATTTGTAGAAGACCATTTTTGGAAAATCATTACACATCATGAATTATTTAAGGTTTACATAAATATTTTAAAATATCCTTTTTTTCAAAATTAATCAATAAAATACATCTTATATTCATTCAAACATTTGAAAACTCACAAACTTCAATATAAGAAGAAAAAACAATTTTATTTATAAGAAAGGATTACAAAATGTAGTTATGATCTCCTTACATAGCCCCTTATAACCCCAACATATGACCTAAGTGTAAGGTGTGCTAAGGTGAGATAATCTGAGGGCGGCTCGGCCAACATCGCACGAGTAGTAATTTCTATTAGTTTGAACTTCTCGTGAAGGCAATTTCGTTCTAGCTTCACACGATGAAGTTCGGCTTGGGTTTGGTCCAGAGCAAATCCCAGTGGTGCTACCTCCTTCCCAAGTTCTGTTAGATGGTCTTCGATCTGTCCAAGACTACTGGATGAGGCCATCGAATATTTTTTCTATATTAATTAACCAATATCACTTGAATTTAGAGACAATAGTCGCAACATTCAGTTTCCAATGGTCATACTGACTAACGGTCATATAATAGTCAAAACCCAACAGTTTTATTTTAATTATACTCATTTTATTAAATTTAAAAGTTTTGTTGAGTATGAAATAAAATAACACAAAAAATTAAGAAACAAGATTTATTCAAAATTTCAGGTCGTCACAATCTTCCCCCCTTAAGAATTTGCATCATCGCAATTTTTAAAATTGGGTTTGGAAATTTCATTGAAATTCCCACATCGGAAAATGAGTCAGTAACACTATTACTTTAAAAGAAATAAAAGGAAGTACAAAGGTCACCTGAGTTAAACCATACTAGGATTCCATGTAGGAAAACATGGACATGGAAGAGAAAACAAATGGTCACGTTCTGAGGGAGAGTGATAGAAAACATGATTAGGAGAAAGTTAACAATAAGAAAATCACAAAATTATGATGGGTTAAACGGTATTTGATTTCCCATTAAGAAACGTTAACAAAAACGTTTTTGTTTTACATTACTTTTCATAGTTTTGAGGAATTCATTGACTACATAGAATAAAAACACAGGGAAATATATTTACCTTCAAGTAGAGTTTCATCCCTTAATAAGTTTCTACAAAAACTAATCTTTTCTCCAAACGATGAGCATTCAAAAACACTTGGTCTCATCAAAAGAAAACAAATAATCTTCTAGATAATCGCGTAATCCACAAAATAAATACTATCTATCTTTAAACATTTATCCTAAAAATAGAAAGGGTAAGATAAAACAACTCTTCAAAAAGAAAGAACCCCAGAGGAAGGGAAACTACTTTAAATCTTCAAAGCTCCATGGTACTACCCAAAGTTCATCATAGACCATTCCATAAATAAATATACTTAAAATTCCTCAAAATAAACCAAACTAAGATTGAAACCCAAATACAAGAAGTATTTGATAACAAAGTCTTCCAAGATAAACTTTATCATTCATCTCCAAACAACATCAACTACTCTTAACGTCTTACAACAAAAGTAACTAACCTAATCACATTTTTCCCAAGATAGGTTAATCATTTCAATAAGTAACCTAAATTACTATAAGTTCACCTTAAATTCATCGATTCTTCAAAATATAAGTCAACCTTTACTCCTCAAAGAAAATACCGTAGTAATCTATTTACCTTGATCATATAGGGTTCCCAAAATAGTGAACATCTTCCAAAATAATATTCATCTTTTAATCCCCTAATCAACTTTTTTTTCAAGAAGAAAATCTTCATAACATCATCATGTGATACATAATAATAGATTTTTTCCTTAATGATATAAAATCATCTTAGGTAGTGACTCGATTTTCTTAGAAAACATTAAAGATGTGTTGATAGAGCACGAACTAAAATACAACATGACATAGACAATTTTTGCGAAGATGTTACATGTACTTTGGTCATCATGATCCATCTCAGCATAGGACTTGCATTGTTCCCTTATCCTTGATGATTGTTGATGCTAATCATGCTTCTCATCCCTTTCTAGAGATCATTGCCTTGGATAATGTCTAACATCTCCACATTTACGACATTGAAAAGTATAAGGTACATTAGATCGAACCTTATCTTTATTCATCACATTATCCATTTTTTAAAGCAATTGGATACTTTATGCCATATCACCCCACACTTAAAACATCTCACGATTCCTTTGTGACATTCCCCTTGGTGCCTCTTTCCACACTTTTTTCACAATGAAAATTGGGACTTCTTTCCCTTATCAACTTTATTAGATGAACATCCATGAGACTTCTTCTTCTTCTTCCTTGATGAATTTGGGCATTCAACTAGGTACCAATTATTAATTGTGATTTTTGATAGCTGGTTTGGCATAATCACAATATGTTCAACTTGATCCCTCATCATCTTTGTAATATTAATTGGGTAATCGTCACATTTCCTATCACATTGGTTGTTGGGACATGTTCTTCTATTTCCCGCCAATAACTATGAAAAGAACGTATAATTAGGGGGATTAAATACTTAGCCAATAATCATGAAAAGAAAACTTAAATCATAGAAGGATAAACTTGTATAAGAATAGTATACCCTAACTTTTGATCCCGTAGGTTCTGATCTAGGTTATCTATGATCATATATTCTTATGTGAATCTTTACTTTATTTTATCTTTGTCCCTTTAATAATGGTTCATTCTAAGCTTATCAATTTACCAAAGCATATCCTCCAGGAGTGTCGTAACAGAGAGTGCAGCAAGGACCGTTTTCATGTACCAGTTCTTGTTCGAGTCTAGCTCAAGACATGTTTTCGGGTTTTACCCCTATGTACATCTGTTCCAGAGCCACCTCTACCTGCTCGTATCCAGACAGGGATATATTTGCTTGATAAACAACTTACTCAATACTCACCAAAATACCAAGAAGATTTCCTATATTTAAAAATTTCTATAGGGTTCTTCCTAATGTTTTTATATCCTAATTTCCACAAATAACTAAACCATACTTTGATACCAACTATAGAATCCCTCCTTTTTACCACATAAACATTCATTACATAATACAAAAATGAGGATCTTTAAGGTTTAGTGTCTTGGAAACCAGGAACTTAATACATGAATACATAAAAAATTCATATTAAACACTTTAAAGGACTCTTCATTTGTTCAACCTATTTTCATTACAGCATCTCATAACCTGGAAGCATACATCAAAGGAAAGGGTGAGCAGAAGGCCCAGTAAGGGTATACAAGGAAGCAGTTTACTTGTGATATCAATATGAACTTGAATAAAAACATAAAGAAATGAGAAATGGATGTATAGGCATATTATAATGAAAAGAACTTAAAACATAACATTAAGATATGGATAAAACATTTAACTTAGACAATCATGAACATATCACCAATGTAAACCCCAATGTGTCATTTTAAATTACCAAGGTAAACCCCATGGTTTTGTTAAAATTGTAATCTCTAGTGGTTACATCATTACCCAATGCATTGGAGAAATATCAGGTTGCAACCTTAAATTTTCCTTTATTATCATGTGATACACATATATCATCATCAATAATTTCATAAATAACCCATATAGCATAAAATAAATCGGTTTCATTTCATAGTCATAACATTTTAAAAACTGCTTTAAAGACGAGATCTTTATGTCACTTTAAACCCACGGAAAAGGAAAGAGGGTCTCATGTATGAAAATATAAGAATTTATAATACAAAATTTTCATATATGTGTGAACACACCTGTGAATATAGATCTTTGAGTATTCACTTAATAAAATAAAAGAATTTGAGAAAAAGAGAGAGACATTTTGAGACAAAAAATTTGCAGCATAACAGCTATAATATAGGGTTTTAGAAAACATTGAAAAGAGAGGGGACATGGGTCACCCACACATAAATGATACATAAAATAGTAGAGGGGAAGAATATAGAGGATATGAATCATGGTAATGGAATTTTAAGGACATACCATTTGAAATGAAAAACATGGAAGGAGGACAAAAAGAAGATTTTTCTTATGAAAATTCAGCAGCATAACGACGTCACTTAAACTTCAAAAAAATGAATTAATGAGATAAAATAGGGTATATTATCATATTAACAAAAACATATCAGTATGACAGCTATATAGATCATACCCCAACATAATAAAGGGAACTTTAATGACTGGACATGAAAGTAGAACTTGAAAATGAGAAGGGTGAAAGAATCCCTTAAAAAATTCGGCAGCCTAACAGCGCCACTTAAACATTCTTAAAACGAAATGATGAGAGCAAGAGGGTGTCTCTCATCATATGAACATGAAAATTAAAGTATTATTAAAATAAAATAACATCCTCCAACATAATAACATGGAGCATAAAAGAAATGACATAAAAGAGAGTACTTGGAAAGAAAGAGAGAGGTGGGATCCCTTACCTTAAAATGTAACTCTTAAAAGTCAAAGGTTGGGACTTTGAGGGATTGGGGGTACCTTTTTAGGGATACTTGGGAGGTAAGGAGACCAGAACTTAGTTGAATATGATTTTGGAATGGAAAGGATGAGAGAATGGCTTGGTATTTATAGGGGAAGTGAGGGGAAAAGGCATTAATGGCCAAGGGACACCTCATTGGTGGTATTGACAAAACCAGTGGTATTTCCTCATGGTATTGTCCACATGGGACACATCACACCTTATCTAACTATTAAAAAGTCTACTATACCTTAAAATTTCTCATTACATCATCATGACACTGTTATGATGTCATTAAACATACCGAAACACTAAAACTGTATTTTTACTATTCACTGAAAATTCAACTTTTTCAGAAAACTCCCTAAAATTTATCTTAAAATAATATCAATGCTCTGAATTCAAAAATGTAGACCGTTTTATAATAATAATTTTCTAAATATTTTTAATTAAATTTTTAATTAAAAAAAACTATTCACCCGAAATAACTAATACTTGACTAATAATTAATGAAACAGTTATTTACCTATTTTATTGAATCACACTACTTAATCAAGGTGCCTAAATTATATTAATACTTTATTTAGGTGAGATTACTAATCCATTTGGTCACATTACTAATCCTAAGCATAAAATCACTATTCATAATTTACTATTCATTAAAAATTAAGTTGATCTTATTATACTCTAATTTTCTTGCTGAAAACATTTGTAGAAGACCATTTTTTGAAAATAATTACACATCATTAATTATTTAAGGTTTACGTAAATATTTTAAAATATACTTTTTTCAAAATTCATCAATAAAATACATCTTATAATCATTCGTACATTTGAAAACTCACAAACTTCACCATAAGAAGAAAACACAATTTTATTTATAATAAAGGATTACACAACGTAGATATGGTCTCCTTACATAACCCCTTATAACCCCAACATAGGACCTAAGTGTAAGGTGTGCTAAGGTGAGATAATCTGAGGGCGGCTCAACCAACATCGCATGAGTAGTAATTTCTATCATTTTAAACTTCTCGCGAAGGCGATTCTGTTCTAGCTTAATACGATGAAGTTCAGATTGGGTATGGTCCAGAGCAAAGCCTAGTAATGCTACCTCCTTCCCAAAATCTGTTAGATGGGCTTCGATCAATCCAAGACTACTGGATGAGGACATCGAATTTTCTTTCTATATTAATTAACCATGATCACTTGTATTTAGAGACAATAGTCACAACATTCAGTTTCCAAACGTCATACTGACTAACGGTTATATAATAGTCAAAACCAAACAGTTTCTTGTTAATTATAGTCATTTTATTAAATGAAAAAGTTTTGTTGAGTATGAAATAAAATAACACACAAAATTAAGAAACATGATTTATTCAAAATTTCAGGTCATTACAAAGGTCCCTTGATTTATACTTTCAAGAAAGTTTGTTTTACCCACGCCAGGGTAAGCACTCGATAAAATTATCAGAATATCTCTTTCTACCCCCAAAATCCCTTAATCATTAAGGTAGATGGAACCTCTAGCTTCCTATCCCTAGAAGTCCTCAAACTTTAAGGTAGTCAGAACCTATATCTTCCAATCCTCAGAATCTATCAATTGTAAACAGCAACCATCAAAGTCACACAAAGCAATCTGAACAAGATGTTTAGAACCACACAAATCTTGAGAGTCTCTCTCACTAGAAATCACTTCAACAACATGTAATCTCTAGAGTGATGGAACACATATTGAGCTCATTCAAATGAGATATTATTTATAGGAACTTCTCCAACGGTCAGCTCCCTCCTCCAACAGTCATATTTTTTCTTGAATCTAAGAGGGATCTATAAATGTGTCACTCAAACAACGGTTAGTTAGAAATAGATTTTATGAAATATTTTCATAGTAATAACAAGTATAAGGAAAATGAATGGGCTTAACCAAATCACTTTTTCAGAGTCTAAGAAAAAAAATAGAATTCTGAGTCAAATAAAAAAACACTCAGAGTATATAAATCATGGATATTCAGAATATGTTTTCCAAATAATTCAGAATTTGACTTATATAGTTTCTGGAGTCTGAATTTCAATAAATTCAGTATCTCAATTCTAAGGAAACCAGAGTCTGAATTCTGAGGAATTCGAAGTCTGAATTCTAAGAAATTAGGAGCTTGAATTTTGAGGAATTTGGAGTTTGAATTTTCAGAATTTCGAGTCTAAATAATGAGGAATTTGAAGTCTGAATTTTAGAGAATTTGGAATCTTAATTATAGAGAATTTCATGTCTTAATTTCAAAGAATTTGGAGTCTTAATTTTATAAAATTCATAGTCTGAATTTCAGAGAATTCAGAATCTGAATTCTAAAGAATTGGGACTCTGAATTCTTAGGAATTCAGAGTCATAATTATGAGGAATTGAGAGTCTGAATTATGAGAAATTCGGAATATGAATTTTTGGGAATTTGGAGTCTAGATTATGAGGAATTCAGGGTCTGAATTTCAGAGAATTTCTAGTCTGATTTTCAGTGAATTTTGAACCTGAATTTCAGAGGATTCAGAGTCTAAATTTCATAGGATTCATTTTATGAAAACATAATACTCTATATCCATGTAATTACAAGATTTTGATATTTTAGATATGGAACTAATGTTTTTCCTTAGTAATAAAATGATTTAGATTTAGAGAGACTATAAAAAGAACAATGAAAACAAAGTTAAGAATACAAATTTACTTATAGAATGGAAATTTTCTTTAGAGAATGGAAATTTTCCTTAGATAATGGAAATTTTCCTTAGATAATGGAAATTTTCCTTAGAGAATGATCTTTAGGGAAAATATAATTTTCCTTAAAATAAAGTGTTTTTTATTTTCAAAAGAAAGAGGAATGGGAAATTTCTTAAGGAATCCTTATTGACTCAATAAATGTGGCTTGTTGTAGTGAAGGTTATGTCCATGTTGCATGGTAATATTATTCTAGATATTTCTTATAAGATCTTGATGTTACCTCAATTTTAGAGAAATATACTTTGGTTGCAAAAAATGAAGGTGATGTGAATCAAATTGTTGACTATGAGGGTACTTTGAAGACTCCTAGGAAGTGGAAGAGAGGTAGACACCCAAGAGACCAGGGTGGAGGGGGTGGTAGAGGGATGAGTTTTGATGGTATGGAAAATGTGTAATGGTCTTACCCATATTAATTTTCTAATCTTATGAAAATAGTTTACGATTCTTTTGGAAAGGCCCCAGTCAAGGAATGTGAAATTACATAGGAAAATAATTTCAAAACTTCTTCGGAGGACTATGATAGTGAAAGGACCCCATAGGGTCTTACAAAATATATGGAAAATTTGTAAGACTATTAGGTGGAAGTTACATTTTCAAAAATAGAATAGGATATTTTTGGCTACATAGACAATCATTTAGTCTAGAAAATGTTATCAAAAAAAATTTGATGGTTGAAAATGTTCTAATATGGGGTTGGATTTTTGAGATATTTGTAGGAAATATAAGTGTTGTGTCATTATAGTGGATTCTAACTCATCATCCAATGATGAGTTACTACTGCCTTAGAGGACCACAACATGGTGGAGAGGTTGACACAAAGATAATAGAGGTTGATATCCCAGGAAAATTGGTTCCATAGAAAGCAGAAATACTTGATCTATTGTTTTCTCAATTGTGGGCATTTGTGCTTTCTCGGGCCTCACCCTCCCTTGTTTTGTTTAACATTACTTCTTCTAATAAAGTTTGAGGGTGTGGATTGGCTTTCAATCTAACACTCAAACCTTTTCGAGTATATTTATTTATTAATATAAAAATATATATAATTATAAATATATTTATTATTTAAATATAATTATTATAATGTTGGATATATTTAAATATATATTTATTTATTTATAACTATTATTATAGATAAATATATTTATAAATATTTGTATATAATTATAAAAATATTTAAAAAATTATATATATTTATACAATTGTATATAATTATATATATATA
Organism: Viscum album; assembly: GCA_963277665.1. NCBI lineage: Eukaryota > Viridiplantae > Streptophyta > Magnoliopsida > Santalales > Viscaceae > Viscum > Viscum album. The sequence continues at coordinate 2,081,410,674 of OY728141.1, read as the reverse complement.
TACAAATATATATATATTTATATATATATATTTATATATGTTCATGTATTTATATATATATGTTTGTATATATATATATATATATATATATATATTTATTTTTATTTTTATTTATTTATTTATATTAATATAATTATATATATATTTATTAATATATAAATTTATATGATTATAAATATAATTAAAATATTGTATTACATAAATATATTTACTATAATTTTATAATTATTTAAATATATATTTATTTATCTATAATTATAATTACAAATTAATATATTTCAAGAGATATATATATATATATTTATATAATTATATATAATTATATTTATAAATTAATATATATATAATTATATAAACCAAAACGGATCAGTCATAAGTCTACACACAAAGACCAATACACCTAATTTATTAATAAAAGGGAAACATACAAGTGAGGTAGCATGTCAAAAAAATTCATAAAATACCACATTAGAGGAAAAGAAGCCTAATAAAATAGGTCAATCCCTACAAGTCACTCTAGATCCCAAATTCCTAGGATATCTGCCAATGCCCTTTGGATGTCTCCCTTGCCACCAGGTTTTGGACCTTTTTGGGGACTTATATTCTTAATGTGATGACGACTTAGAGAAGTCCTTTAGGGTGGAGAAAATCATAAATTTCCAAGATAAATCGTAAAAGTCCATCTATGGATTAGATTGGAATCCATCTTTAAATTATATTGGTAACATCTTCTGAACTTATAAATAGTAATTGAATCCAAATACATATCATACCATCATAAAAAATGACTTCAAGCTACTCCAATGGCCCGAAGACCTTCATTTTTTATTGATTTTTGATAATCCACCTTTCAAGGGGTGAGGTGGAACCCTTACAAGGCCGGTAGGCGTAAGTATTACATGGCATGTAGGCCTTAGAGGAATTATTTGCCCGTAGGCTTCAAACATTACATACAACCCAGACTAACTACTTGGAACTGCTCCTCCCCAGCATCTTCATCGTGAAATCATATCTCCAGCTTCACATGGTTGTTCATCTAGGAAATCTCGTGCATGCACAGGCTTGTTTGGATGGCAGGTTCTATACCCACTCGTTCTTGCAATCCGTTTAGCTTCTGCTATGGTGAAAACTCCTTGGTCATCCTCCTTGTAGAGCTTGTTCCTTGTAGGTTGTCTGGTTTGTATCTGCACTTAAGGTGGCCCGAAGGCCTTGAGGTGGCCCTAAGGCCTTACTGACCTGAAGGCCTAGGTGGCCTGAAGGCCTTAAAGGACTCAAGGACCAAATCGGAAGCCCGAAGGCCCAAACAGGGGCATATTCCCAGCTACTACAGGGCCAAACAGTACCTACTACAGTTCCCGCTACAGTACCTACTATAGTACTGCACAGTTCCTGCTACAGTACTGCACCAATACCTACTACAGTACTGCTACAGTACCCGGAAATTCTGCCCCCGCCTTCATTTGATCCCCGGTCGCTTACTAAGGCATTCAAGGGGGATTTCAGATTCCTAGTCCCTTGGAGGTATGATACTACCATTTTTTACCCATGTAATATCACATTCTTCATTAGAGAATTTTCCAAAATAGATGTATCCATTTTCCATTAAGTTAGTAAAACGGAGTCAGTAAGACCACTCCATAATCTATGAGCCATCAATTCTCTTGCTTGAGGGATTGATAATTAGATTCTCACCAATATATATTGATTAAAATATAATTATATATAATTATAAATATAATAATTATATATCTTATTTAAATACATATATTATAATTTGTAATTATTTAAATATATATTTATTTATAAATATTTATTATTATGATTAAATATTCTTATAAATATTTTTATATAATTATAAATATATTTATATGTAATTATATAATTATATAATTATATATATTAATATATATATATATTTAGAATATTTAATTTCAAATAAAATAAAAAGATTAATTATTTAATTATGCATGTCATAATTTTATAATTAATTAAATATAAATATATTTATTATTTATTATGATTGTAAATAAATATTTTTATATAATTATAAATATATTTACATATATATTTATAATTATATATATTTATATATATTTAAATATATATAATTAAAAATATAATAAATATGATAAATATAATTATTATTTTAATATTTTTTTATAATTTTATAATTATTTAAAGATATAAATTTATTTACCATTATAATTAATAATAAATTTTTTTATAAATATTTCTATATAATTATAAATATATTTATATAACTATACATATTATATTAGGTGTTTGGTTGTACAATTACATTCAAACACACACACACACACACACCGGCTAGAAACGAAGGTCAACACCCCCCCACCCAAGGGATAACCCAACCAACTAGCCACTTAATTTCATAATAAATTTTTGGCTTGAAGACCAAGTGGGGAGTAAACTAGAAAAACATGACAAAGATTAGCACACCAAGAAATCATGACAAACCCAACTAACCTTTCTCATATTCTACTAACTCTCGTTCAACAAGAGTTCTAACATCGTCTCCACTTTGGGGCAATCCATAGATTTCGATCCATCGTCCCTACTCTAATTGGCTATTCCTCTGAGGCCACTTCTGAGTTAGTGTCTATTTCATTGATATCAAGTGTGACCTCTTTTTCACCACCCCATTCACCAACTTCAACTACGTCTACCATATGTTCTTTCTCAGCCTCTCAATGTTCGGAATGATTAGTACTTGGATTTACTTGATAATGGATTATCACACATTGACTCTCCTCTTTTCAAAATGTGATCAAGACAACCTTCATGAGCTAGTGTATTATTGGAGAGCTCCCTATAATATTCCACTTATTGTAGGTATGATTCTCCACTATCAGTAAAATTAAGATGACCATGTATAGTAAAAAACATTACAGAAGGTGTAACCTGTTTGGGATGGGGATCACTTAGTGAGTGTGTTCTCCATTTTGTGGGGGCACTGGTCGGTGTTCCCTCCACCGCCTTCAAGGCTACCGGGTTCTGATCTCCACTAACTGAACCATCAACTTCCAATTAAATTAACTATTGTCCTCGCACTAGTGAGGGGACCTCTCGGCAGAAAAAGGGGCAACCCGGTATTTGCGTCTACTTCCATGGATGTTTTTATAGCTATATCCAATACTGTTGGTAATTCAAAACCTTCACTAGTAATGGATTGTTCATCCCACTCTAGTTCCATCCCACTCTGGTTCCATCCCTTATGGTTAAAATTGTACAACTAGAATCGAAACCTCATCCTCATGCACATGTACAACATCTTCAATTTTTAGAATATCCACAAAATTTTCGACCCTTTTGGGATGTAGAGTGAGTCATCCAAAATTAATCTTGTCACTAGATAAGTACTGCTCCTCAAGAATCTCTACAGAGTCTCCCCCAATTTCACTATCGATATCTTTACATTAAATGGACTCTCACTGATATCCCAATTTCAGTCGATTCCCATCCTTAGGAGGAGAAACATAAAGGGCCACATCTTGTTCAATTTTTAAATAACTAGTGTTAATATTGACTTGAGTATATTTAACCTCATAAGAAAAAGAAAAATTGTCTTGGATTATTTTAAAAGAATTATCCCCCTGACCACCAGCACTACCTTCCAAACTATTATCATCCAGGGGAAATTATCCCCCATTAATAGGCTTAAAAACAATAGTTCTTATTGGATTTCCCTTATTAATAGGCTCCTTATCAACCTCAATCTATTTTCCTTCATCAGGAATGAACTGAATCTATCATTGAAAGTTTAAATTTATTTTTCTGGACCTTATTCTCTTTCATTTTACAATTGGATCATTTAAATCCCTTAAGGAATGACCCTTTATGATTCCCAATGCAATTAAAACTATAGAAAAAATAAATAACATATTCAAACTCATACGAGAGTTAAAATTTAATATAATTAGCTACTAGAAAGATAGTTTAAATAAGCAGAGAAGTAAGATAAACATAAACACTAATTCTTGAATAATTCTTATGCCTTGAAAACCCAGTTTCCCTGTCCATTCTAATAGGGATACCAATGGATAATGTGATATCATAGGGGACATGAGGGTGATAAAAAACCAATTTATCCACCTAATATGGATCCATGTTTGGAGGGTAAAATTTTGATCCCTAGCCAGATCAAACCAGGGAACTGTGTTCTATAGTCTTAATGTCCCTCACTTAAGGGAAATAAAACCAGAATATTAGGCTTTAGATTTGAGGTCAATCAATGGAAATATGAAATGAAAGAAAACCATACTGATTGAAAAAATTGTCCAGTCATTAAAGCCACAAATCTGGTGATGTTTTTTTCTAAAGTCCTCTAGTTTCCCAGAATTTCTCTTACTCGGCGGAGACATCACCCAATGATTGAGTGTTTTCAATCTTCCATCCAATCCTGAATGAATTTAGGATTGTCTCCGATGAAGTCCATTGTTAAATTCTTTATTGTTTTTTTCTTTAGTCGTGCACCATCAACCCAAGAATCAGTAAGGTACCTAAAATTAGATTATTTATTATTTACATATATTTATTAAAATTTTATAATTATTTGAATATATATATATTTATTTATGATTATAATTATAAATGTATTTAAAAATATTTCTATGAAATTATAAATATAATTATATAATTATTTATAATTATTTATTCATAAATTTATATAAATATTTATTATTCATATATAATTATTATAATTTTACAATTATTTAAATATATATATAATTATAATTATAATTACCAATAAATATATTTAGAAATATTGTATTTATTTTAAAAGGTAAGGCCATAACCCTTCTTTTAGAAAACAAGAAAATAAAGAAAATGAAAGATAGGATCAGACATAACAATACTCCCCGCATAAAAAACACAATCTTAGACCCAGTTCTTTCCTAATCTCAAACCTAATCTAATGTTCCTCATCATGGATTGCATTCCAATAAGATCACCCACACTCTCATCCTCACCATCTAAGATGAAGACCTCTCCTCAAAGTTTTCACTTGTTTCCAGAGTCCCTTAATGACACTATCCTCCAAGTCGTATTTCCCAACATCTCCTTGAGCCTCCACCTTATAAGAATTTTCATCAATCAAGGAAACCTCATTGTATTTCTCTATGAGGTACTTATCCTCATATGGATACCATTTAAGAAATGATTTTGGGATTACTACATTACGATCTATACTTTCATATCCTTCATTAAGAGAATCATGCAATCCGTAGAAATTGTGATTATCCACCTTCACTATTAAAGTTTCATGTGATGTTTGAGAATTGAAATAAAAAACATCCATAAAAATTGGAGAAGAACACATGAATTTTGAAGAGTATGAGTTGTATCCTTTACTAGGAACCATAGCCTCACTCACATATGACTTAATTTTATCTAAAGAACACGACTACATCACAAGGAATGAAATAAAATACCCGAAAGAAGAACCATTAAATTAAATGGAATATGGGGTAGGAGAGGAGATCTATATTTCTTTTTTCTAGAAAACATTTAATACTTTCATAATTTTAATCTGTACGGGAGATTCAGTGTTCATTTTTTATTTACCTTTACGAGCCCTTGATGTAATCATCTTCTCCTACCATAAATTTTGATCCACTGAATCTTAAACAACATCTTCATCAAAGGACTGATCATCTTATGACACCTCATCTAGGCCACCATACATCACTTTATGTCTCTCAATTTTCTTATTTTGGTGCCCTCTTGATCATTTTTCATTCTACCTATTGTTTTGATGTGTTCATTCACTAAAATATGCTTAAAATTTGATTCAGAAGACCTGGATCCTATGAACCATGATGCGAAAAAGCACAAAAAAATAGACATCCCTCTTCCAGGTTAAAAAAGATCATCAAGGGTTTAAAGCTTCATTATAAGATGCTCTGAATTTACAAAGGAGGACTCAATAGGTATCATAATCATATCCTTGTAATAATGAATATCTTTATCACCATGGATTTGATCTAATCTATTAATATTTAATTCCTAAGGGATATTCATCCTCCTATAGTTAGATACATGATGCCCTTTCAAATTACTTAAATAGAATCAAATATCCTTGTGGAATTTCTCCTTGACATATCCAACACAAATTAAATAATTAAAGAAAAGGAAAAACTTCTAATACTTAATGGATAAATAAAAACTAAAATCTGAATTGAAGAGGACCACATTGTCAGTGGTTGTCGAGATGAGATCCAACTCCACCAAGAAACACACAAAATAGCCAAAATGTGCTTCCTCCATTGCATGATCCAGTTAAATCCGAGTTTCAATTTCCGAGGTAATGTGAAATAAAATCTGTCGATGCCCCAAAATCTAGCTTAAACCATAGATAGAACCTTGACTCTCATCCTTCTATATAGAATCGCAAAGGGATTGAAACTAGGATCCATGTCCCATATGAAAAGTGTACATAGATTGAGAGAAATTGGTCAAAGACTTCATTCCTTACCCTTGAATTCCTCCAAGGGGAACAATATATGGAAATAAATGTGTGATGGGGATAAATTTCCTATTTCAGAATCCTCATAAAATAGATAAATTTTATTCCAATTCCTCAATTTTCCATGGCTTTTTTCCCAATGGAAAACCCATTTTTGTGATTACCGAAAATTCAAAAATTGTAACGACCCGAATCCGGATCCCCTCTACTGGTGCCTCGTATCCGGTTCGCCACATGACCTCAAGCATGTTTCCCCAAACGCCAGAGGCTAACGACTAGCAGTGAGGGCCTTTTTGAGTTGGTGGGGAAACTATGCCTTCATTTGGTAAGGTATACAGTAGAAAACAACAGTCAACAATGGAAGCAGTAAGAACATGCATAACAACAGAATCCAAACAGCAGAAGAAATTAATATATATAGAAATGATGAAAAAGATGCAACAGCTACAAGTATCTATGGAAAGTAGAAAACAAAACAACATGCAGGAATACAACCGAAAACAAGTTAAAAGGAAAACAAAATAAACTCCTCAGCATCGTGAGCCCCGGCTCGGTCCCATGCTCCACAGATCCAGCGCAATCAAGAACCTGAAGTAGAAGGGCGCTTGCCCTTATCTACACCTACAACAACATAGTCTTCTTGGGCCCAAAAGCATGGCCCAAACATGGTGTGAGATACGATCCCAGTAGGCAATTACCCAAAGATCTCTGCCTAACAGTCAGTGAATACAAGGCAAGTAATAAAACAAGAAGCAGTAAACATGAAAGCACAAATAGCTATAATCCACAATTCTAACGAATAAAGTACACAAGAAAACATTTAGCAACAAGAAGAAAACAGGTAAACATCTGGGTAGCTCTTAGATCCTAACCTCTATGGTTCAACCTATAAGTATTAGAAACCCTCTAGGAGGCACACACAGTCTCACCCCTCTGGTTTAGCTAAGAAGTTAATAGACTCTCTAGGGAATCCCTCATATTCAATTCCCCCTATAGTCTCGTATCGTGCTAAAGGCTCTCTAGGGAAGCACTCAACGTCTATTCCCCATGTGGCCCGCATCGAGGAACTACAGACTCTCTGAGGAAGCAATCAACGTCAATTCCCCCTGTGGTCTTGCATAGTAATTAAAGGACACTCTCGAGAAGCCCTTCCATCAATTCTCTCTTTGGTCTACTACTGTAGGTTCTCGTAGTCCTGAGTGAAACTAAACATGCCCAGTGTGCGTGCATCGTCCAAGTAAACCTCATGAACTAATTGGCTATCAACTAAGGCTCAACAACAATAGATGCAACAGTCCACAATCCTATGACTAGGCATGGCAACTGGAGAAATTACTAATAATAAAAACAAACATGGTAAAGCAACCTGAGCACAAAATAAATTACTCTACTCACAAGCATCAACTTATATTAAAGTAATCAAGAAAAGTTGTCATAAAATAGGGCTAAAACAGGAAACCCCCAATTCCCCGTTCAAGGGAATTGGTGGAATTTGCACCAAATATTCATAGACTTTCTACGGAAAGGCACAAACCACATACCTTGATCCTAGGAGATCGATATATGTGAACCACGATGACGGATTCCCCTTATAATGACGTAGATCTGAGAAAATGAACAAAAATCTCAACCTATGATAACATGAAAACAAGGAGGAATCAAGAAACAAGACTCAAGAAAAAGGGAGAGCTAACCACTGCGATTCCAATGCAACCGACCATGCTTGAATCAGAGAATGGACGAAGAGTCGGGAGATCGTCGATGATCCAGCCGTACGGGTCGCTTCGAACAGATTGAAACTGGAGAAGAAGATTTTTTTGTGCATCAGGCATGACCCCTGTGCGTTTAATGGAAAAAATAAAGTACACGACGTGTACTTTTAGAGTACACGGTGTGTACTTTGAGAGTACACGGCGTGTACTAGGTCTTTTCCGTACTCCACCAAAATCGGCCTCCATGTCACCCCTACACACCATGTGTGTGGCCCAGGCATGGCCATCACACAGCTTCGAGCCGGAGAACAGTACACGGCGTGTACTTAGAAAGTACACGGTGTGTACTTCGAAAATTTCCAAAAAGTTCATTTTTTCTTAAAAACTCCAGAAAAATGAAAAACATACTTGAAACAAAGATCCAGGTTCTTACAAACTTCCCCCCTTAAATAAATTCATCCTCGAATTTCCCTAACATGGCATAGAAGAAGATTCCCTGAACAACTCTGGCCACTGCGATCGTACATCGGCCTCCCTTTCCCATGTCTCGCCCTGTACTCGCCCGTGCTGTCATAGCACCCATACCAGAGGAACAGACCGCCCGTAGAGAACCTTCATACTGCGGTCGACAATCCAGATAGGATTCTCCTCGAACAACACATCCGCTTCAAGTTCAACCTCCTCGGGCTGAAACACATGAGACAGGTATGAAAAGTAATGTCAGAGCAGAGAGATGTGGAAGATGTCATGCATGGCTCTGTACCTCTGAGGTAGATGCAACTAATAGGCAACCGACCCAATTTTCTCCACTACCTCAAATGGCCCGACGTACCGCGGTGAAAGATTACCCTATCTCTGAATCCTCTTGTGTCCCAACCTCGGAGCGACACGTAGGAAAACCCGATCTCCTACCTCAAACTCCAGAGGTCGTCTCTCTTGATCAGCATAGGACTTCTGCCGAGACTGTGCTGTAGCCATCCTCTTCTGAATCAGCTCTATCTACTCTGAGGTCTCCTGAACGAGACGAGGTCGCAGCAAAGCTGCCTCTCCTGCCTCCAGCCAGCATAAGGGTTATCGGCATGGCCTACCATACAAAGCCTCATATGGATCCACCTGAATGGTCACCTGAAAACGGTTGTTGTAGGCGAACTCCACTAGAGGAATATGCATCTCCCAAGAATAGCCAAAGTCCAGGATGAAAGCTTGAAGCATATCCTCAAGCACCTGGATTGTGCGCTCGGACTGGCCATCAGTATGGGGATGGTATGTTGTACTCAAAAGTACCTGTTACCCAAGGCCTTCTTAAGTCCCTGATAGAACCGAGAATTGAAGTGCGTATCCCTGTCTAAAACAATGGATTGTGGAACTCCATGTAGACGAACGATCTCCCAGAAGTAAAGTCATCCCAGATCATCAACACTGAAGTTTTCCTTGATCGGCATGAAGTGGGAAACCTTCGTGAGCCTGTTGATGATGACCCAAAAAACATCGTTCCCTCGAGGCGACCTCAGCAACCCAGTCATTATATCCATCGCGACGTCGTTCCACTTCCACTCCGGAATGGGTAGCTACTGTAAAAGGCCTACTGGTCGCTGATGCTTTGGTTACACTTGCTGACAAGTAGAACACCACATGAAAAAACCAACAACATCCTTCTTCATACCTGGCCACTAGTACTGGCGATGAAGATCCTCATACATCTTGGTGACGCCAGGGTGAACTGCCCAAGCATAGGAATTAAAATCCTGCATTATCTCCTCACGTATGTCTGCTGGCAACCATACGCGTCCCTAGAAATGCAAGATCTCATCCACGCCCACTGTCCATCTAGGAGGAGGGTCCCCTCCTGACACACTCTCCCACAAGAATATGCCTTCTGAGTCTGATAGCTTCCTCATCCACACCCGATCAAGAAGTGTAGAGGTAACAGCTACAGAAGAAAGGTAAGTATGTCCCTGTCTGTCGTGCACCTCCAGATGTATCTCAGAGAATAGAGTCATCAGCTGCTACTCACTGCTGGCCTCCTGAACTGCATGAATCTGAGTTCTTCTGCTCAACGCATCTGCCATTGCATTGCCCTTCCCCGACGTATAGGCAAGATCGAAATAAAACGACTAAAGATACTCGACCGACCTACACTGCCTCAGATTCATATCACACTGAGTGAAGATATAATTGAGACTCTTGTGGTCGGTGAAGAGAAAAAAGTGCTCTCCCAACAGATAGTGTCTACAATAGCGTAATGCATGAACAACATCGGCAAACTCCAGATCGTGTGTAGGGTAGTTCCTCTCATGTGGCCTCAACTGCTGAGACCCGTATGCAACGACTCCATCCCCCTGCATAAGAACATCTCCCAGCCCGATACCTGAAGCATCACAGTAAACATTGTAGTTCTTGCCTGGCTCCGGCAAGACTAGTATCGGTGCTGACGTCAACCACCCTTTCAGCTCCTGGAAGGCTGACTCACAAGAATATGACCAAAAGAATTTCGCCCCTTTCTTGGTCAGACCTGTCAAAGGTGCTGCTAGATGAGAAAAGTCTTGAATGAAGCATCTGTAGTATCCATCCAGCCCTTGGAAGCTTCGTACCTCAAAGACATTCTTTGGCTTCTCCCAGGAAACTACAGCTCTCACTTTCTCTAGGTCCACAGATACTTCCGCCTCTGAGATGATGTGACCCAAGAAGTGAATCTAATCCATCCAGAAGAGGCACTTCGAGAGTTTAGCATAAAGCTGATGCTCTCTCAGTGTACTCAGAACGATCTCAAGATGTGTGGCATGGTCATGTCGAGTGTGAGAGGACACCAACATATCATCCACGAAGACCATGAAGAAGGAGTCCAAATAAGGATGGAACAATCGGTTCACCAGTTCCATGAAAACTGCAGGCACATTCGTGAGGCCGAACGGCATGACATTATACTCTTATAGACCATACCTGCTCTTGAAGGCTGTCAGAGGTATATATGATCGTCTAACGCGCAACTGATGATAACCATACCTCAAATCAATCTTCGAGAGCACCCAGGATCCTCGAAGCTAATCAAAGAGGTCATCGATCCTCGATAAGGGATATCGGTTCTTGACCATCAACTGGTTCAGCTTCTGATAATCCACACAAATCCGAAGGGTACCGTCCGCCTTCTTCGCAAACAGGACAGGCGAACCCTAAGGAGAAGTATTGGGTCGGATGAAACCTTTAGCCTATAGCTCCTCCAACTGCTTCTTGAGCTCCTGCAACTCAGGTGTAGCCATTTTATAGGGATTAATGGACACCAGTGTCGCTCCCGGCATGAGATGAATAGAGAAGTCTACCTCACGCTCCGGAGGGAAACCTGAAAATTCCTCTGGAAAGACGTCCCTGAAACGATCCACCACTTGAGGAAAGTCCAACTGTGGAGTCCCCTGATCATCCAGATAAAGACTAGAAATCTGGGTCGTCACCCCTCCTAGCCCAAGATGCTCGAGTCCTACCCGACTCGCCCGAACGTCCCATTCTCCTTCACGAAGAAAGGACTCTCCCTCTAGTGAAACGAAACTCACTCTGCAGCGATGACAGTCAATGACTGCATGGAAAGGAATCAACCAGTCCACGCCGAGGATGATATCATAGCCTGTCATCTTTAGGAAATAGAGATCCCATGTGAAGGGATACCCTTCAACCACGAGAGGGCACTCTCTACACTGGTGTACACTAGATGTCCTCGTCCCCAAAGGTGTGTCTAGTGTCAACGAGTCGGTAGAAGAAAAGACACAGAGCCCAATGCTTTCCATAGCAGAAAAAAAGATAAAGATATGCATAGCACCAGTATTGAAAAGGGATGAAGATAAAACTGAGGCTACTAAAATCGTACCTCGGACAGTAGAAGGGCTGGGATCCTTCTCCTGATAAGTCTGCTCCATGGCGAAAGATTGTCATGCACCGCGGCCCTACGCCCCTGGCTGACGACTCAAAGGTGAACCTCCCTACTGGTGCTGAGAAACTGGTGGTTGACTGCCACGGCCTCGACCTCCACCTCGGCCCGAATGGCTGGAAGAACTCCAGTTCCCTGACTGGTGAGAAACTGGTGGTGTTGCTCCTGAACAAGGAGTCATGGAGGAACCCTGGTCACCAGCTTCTGGTGAGAAAACCTGACAGAAACATTGAAGGTGGCCCATATTTCCGCATGATCGGCACTCCACGGGGTCCCTCTGGCACTGCGGCCTCGTGTGCCCTGATCGGCCACACTGGTAGCATATCACCTGGCTACCTGACGATGCATCTCGCTTCCTCGGATCACCGCATGTAGGCTCTCTATGGTGCTTCTTGCTGTCTTCTAGAGGAAAACTAGCTCTGAAAGCAGAACCGTCCTAGCTCGCAGCTCTATAGTATCTCAGATTGTGCTCTGCAATCAGTTCCTGGTTGATGATGGAAGTAATGGAAGTAAGCTGGAAGATGTTCACCTGTGAGCGGATCTCCCGCCTAAGACCATCCTCAAACTTCCTTGCTAAGAACACCCCACTCCCATCTCGTAGAGGCGTGAAGCGTTGTAGATTGGTGAAACGAGCGGAATAATCCATGACAGAAAGAGTACCCTGCTCTATGCTCATGAACTCCTGGGCTCGGTCGGCCCTCAGGGTCTCCGGGTAGAAGTAGTCATAGAACACGCGCTGGAACTCCTCCCAAGCCATAGCCTACTGCTGACCTGCCTGTGAGATCACGTCCCACCACCTCTTGGTGGAGTCTCAGAGCATGTTGGTGGCAAGCATGACCCGCCTCTCTGGAGGCCTCTCCAGATGCTCGAAGATGGTCAGCCTGGATTCCAGCCATGACTCTGCAGCCTGAGGTCCTCCTTCCCCCGAGAAAGTAAGTGGATGCTGCTGCTAGAAAACCTACGTCAAGTCTACCATAGATGTGGCAGGAGGTGGAGATCCCTGGAAGGCATGCATCATCCTCATGAAACCTTCCCTGAACTGTGCATTCGCGCCTACAACTGGTATGACAGTCTGTGCCAAGGCTGGCCCGACTGGAGGATCTGCAGGAAGTCCCTGATCAGCCATATCGGGCGTCTAATCACTGCCTGACGACAGACGTATGACCGGAGGACGTCTTGGAGGCATAGCTCTGAAAGATCAAAATCACACCTTAGATTAGTAAAACAAGGACAGAGGACACAAGAGTACAAAACGGAAACAGGGGAAGAAAAACAAACAAGTTTTCAAAACAAGACTACACATCATGTATAAAAACTGCACGACGTGTCTTCTTAAACCACTAACATGGGCGTGTACTCCTGCCCTACAAGTCGTGTAACACCTGAACTACACGACGTGTTGACCCCAACACACGGCGTGTACTTGAAAACTATTCCCATGCCCAAGTCTCTTTACATGGCTAACCCACACAGCCCGACTTAACCTGACACTACACGGCATGTTCGAAACAAACACGGTGTGTACTAGACAAGGCTTCAGCGGCCCGTGTTTGTTGAGAACACATCCATCTACATGGCTGAACCTTACACGGCGTGCCCCGAACAAACACGGCGTGCATAGGAAAGGTGACCCCATCCTGTGTTGTTCGTGACATGGCCGGGTACCTGGACAAGACTACACGGTGTGTTCCGAACAAACACAGCGTGTGGAAAAGAATGTAACGTCGGCCCGTGTTGTTTGTGACACGGTCGGGTACCTGGACAGGACTACATGGCGTGTTCCCTATAGACATGGCGTGTTCTACCTGAGCTTCCCCGACCCGTGTTGTTAGTGACACGACCAGGTACACGGCTCCGAACTTACATGTTGTGTACCTACCATACACGGCGTGTTCCTAAAGATACTTTCACGACACCATGTTATGCCCACACGGTCAGTGACACGGCCTGAAAACTACACGACGTGTATCCAAAAAGTACACACCATGTATTCTGGGTTTTTCTGGGCAGTAGATCAGAAATGGAATAGAACCCCAGAAACATTAAAAACAAGGGAAAGAGGTGCGAAATTCCAATCCGTGAGGGCTCATACTCCCCATGAATCAATCCTGGCATCTCCCACAGTTATATACCAAAGAAATAGGATCATGATCCACCATGATTCGATTAATGAGGGCCCATAACACCTCAAGAACCAAAATTTGGTGTTCATTTTAAGCAAGGAACAAAACAAAAGGTTTTCTAACATTACAAAAGAGAATCTATCAAGCATCTATCTCAACAACATGCATAATCTACTCAGAGTCTATCACAACAGCATGAAATCGCTAATGCACCCTAGATGGCATGGCAAGAATGCATGGCATGTGATTTCTACAAGTGATTATATGATGCATGAGATGGAATACCCTCATCTAATCGGGTTGTGACAGAAATAGAACTAAAGTATCAAAACAATAATAGTAGTAGTCATGTGAATCACTCTAGGTGAAATCAGATCAACCATAAAATCTCAAAACCATCAAAAACTGCAATTAACGAGGTAGTATGGCTTTTCCCTCTACGCGGGTTAGCTAATCCCAACCATAGCTTAATACCAAGTATTGAATCCATCCTATCCCTGGCTAAAGTCTCCAAATAGCAAGCAAGAGAAAGGAACTCCTTTGATACCACTTTGTAATGACCCGAATCGGGTGCCCCTCCACTGGTGCCCTGTATCCGGCTCTCCACACGACCTCAAGCACGTTTCCCCAAACGCCAGAGGCTGCCGACTAGCAGTGAGGGCCATGGTGAGTAGGTTGGGAAAATATGCCCTCATTCGGTAAGGTATACAGTGGAAAATAACAGTCAACAACGGAAGCCATAACAACATCTATAACAACAGAAACCAAACAGCGGAATCAATGAATATATATATCAATGATGAAAAAGATGCAGCAGGTACAAATATCTATGGAAAGTAGATAGCACAACAACGTTCTGGAATACAACCGAAAACAAGTGCAAAGGAAAACAAAATAAACTCCTCAGCATCGCGAGCCCTGGCTCGGTCCCATGCTCTCCAGCTCCAGCACAATCAAGAACCTGAAGTAGAAGGGCGTGTGCCCTTATCTACCCCTGCAACAACATAGTCTGCTTAGGGCCAAAAGCATGTCCCAAACAGGGTGCGAGATACAATCCCAGTAGGCAATCCCCCAAATATCTGTGCCTAATAGTCAATGAATACATGGAAAGTAATAAAACAAGAAGCAGTAAACAAGAAAGCACAAACAGCTACAATCCACAGTTCTAACGAATAAAGTACACAAGCAAACAGTCAGCAACAAGAAGAAAACAGGTAACCCTCTGGGTAGCTCTCATAGCCTAACCCCTATGGTTCAACCTATAAGTAGTAGCAACCCTCTAGAAGGCACACGCAGTCTCACCCCTCTGGTTCAGCTAAGAAGTTAATAGACTTTCTGGGGAATCACTCACCGTCAATTCCCCCTATAGTCTTGTATCGCGCTAAAGGCTTTCTAGGGAAGCACTCAACATCTATTCCTCTGTGGCCCACGTCGAGGAACTACATACTCTCTAAGGAAGCACTCAATGTCAATTCCCCCTATGGTATTGCATCGTAATTAAAAGACACTCTAGAGAAGCCCTTCCGTCAATTCTCCCTTTGGTCTACTACTCTACGTTCTCACAGTCCTGAGTGAAACTAAACATGCTCAGCGCGCGTGCATCATCCAAGTAAACCTTAAGAACTACTTGGCTATCAACTAAGGCTCAACAGTAATACAAGGAAACAGTCCACAATCCTATGACTAGGCATGGAAACTGGTGATACTCCTAATAATCAAAACAAGCATGGAAAAGCAACCTGAGCACAAAATAAATTACTCTACTCACAAGCAACAACTTCTACTAAAGCAATCAAGAAAAGCAGGCATAAAACAAGAAACCCCCAATTCCCAATTTAAGGGAATTGGTGGAAGTTACACCAAATATTCACAGACTTTCTACGGAAATGCACAAACCACCTACCTCAATCCTAGGAGATCGATATATGTGATCCACGACGACAGATTCCCCTTAGAATGACATAGATCTGAGAAAATGCACAAAAAACTCAACCTACGATAACATGAAAACAAGGAGGAATCAAGAAACAATACTAAAGAAGAAGGGAGAGATCACCGTTGCGATTCCAACGCAACCGACCGCGCTCGAATCGGAGAACGGATGAAGAGGCAGGAGCTCGTCGAAGATCCGGGCGTACGGGTCGCTTCGGACGGATGGAAACTAGAGAAGAAGATGTTTCTGTGTGTCAGGCGCGACCCCGGTGCGTTTAATGAAAAAAATAAAGTACACGACATTCACTTTTAGAGTACACAGTGTGTACTAGTTCTTTTCCATACTCTGCCAAAATCGGCCTCCACGTCACCCCTACACACCGTGTGTGTGGCCCGGGCACGACCAACACATGGCTTCGAGCTGTAGAAGAGTACACGATGTGTACATAGAAAGTACATGGCATCTACTTCGAAAATTTCTAGAGAGTTCATTTTTTCTTAAAAACTCCTGAAAAAGGAAAAACATACCCTAAAAGAAGATCCGGGTTCTTACAAAAATACTAAACCTATCAAGAATTAACTACTAATTTTCACTAATGGGAGCTAAATTACATTGTCTAAAAATTCTTTCTACAACACAATTGCTACCTAAAATAATGATGTTTTTTGCAATACATGATCCAGATCTGTCAGAAAAAGAGGTAGGTGTATTAGGTTCTGCTGAAAATGTCTTCATCGAATACTTAAGAACATCTCCATCCAAAAGATCTACATCAATGCCTTTTGGAAAGGCCATCTAACCCTAAAAGGACATAACATCATTGACATGCACCTGGAGATCTCTCTTATATCTCATTCTCCATAGAAATATTTATATTTGATTATAAATATTTTCCTATAATTATATATATTCACATAATTATATATATTTATAGATATATATATATATATTAATTAATATTTAAATATATATATAGTTAGAAATATAATAAATGTATTTATTATTTAAATATATTTATTATAATTATATATATATATATATATTTTTTTAAATGTAACTATTACTAGATATATTTAAAAATATTTTTATATAATTATCAATATAATTATATAGTTATATAATTATATTTGAAATTATATAAATTTATATATAATTATATATATATATATGTAATTATAAATGTAAAAAAAACTTCTTTATTATTTAAATAAAATTATTATAATTTTATATTTACTTAAATAAATATTTTTTTATTTATAATTTTAACTATAAATAAATATTTTTATAAATATTCCTATATATATATATATATAGATAACTATATATGATTATTTAATTATATATAATAACATAATTATATTTATTAATATATATTTAAATAATTATTTATATATTTATTAATATATAAATATATATAATTATTAATATAATGAACATTTTTATTATATTTTAAATTTTTTTGAATATTTATTTATTTATTTAAATTTTAAGAATAAATAAATATATTTCAAAATATTATTATATAATTATAAATATTTTTATATAATTATATATATTTATATATTTATACATATTTATATGTATGTATCAATATATAAATATATAAACTACAAATATAATAAATATATTTATTATTTAAGTATATTTATTATAATTTTATAATTATTTAATTATATATTTATTTATTTATTTATTTTTAATTTTATAAATAGTATATGTAATTCATATATATTTATAATTTATTAATTAACTATTCAAAGTACAAAATTATTAAAAAATATTTTAAATTGATTAATTAAAAAAATTTCAAACATATTTTAAATATCAAAACATAAGAAACAAAAGAAATTAAATATTATTCATATAAGTTACGAACATATTGAAAATATTTCATATATAGTAAATAAATATATGTTTAAATAAATTTAACAATATGGTTAAATTCCAACAAATATTAAAATCAATAAATTCCAAAAATATTATCTAAAAAATGAAGAAAATATATATAAAATGTGAAATAAGTACATCTCATACATACACACGAACAAATGTTATAAATATATGAAAATCCCATATACATATGCACATATACATATAGATACATCCAAATACTAACATTTGTAAACATATAACATATATATATACCCATAAAAAAAATACACACACACCCTAGTGAATCAACATATATTCCCAGAGATGTTGACAAATATATAAGACCAAATATAACATATTAATAATACATCATTAAAATTTATATAATTATTTGAATTATTAAATTATATATCAATACATTGTATTTATATTAATTTTATACATTCATTTTTTAATTAAGGTATACAAATAAACCTTAATTTTGGAATATAAATATGATAATTTTATATATATTAATAATACCTTTTTATTAGATGTTTTTATCAGTTCTAAGAAAAGATTATATTGATATGCACCTTTATCAACAAAAAAATGTGCTGATAAAGGGTATAATTTTTAGAAAATTTTTAACGCTAAAAAAAGCAATCTTTATCAATGCTTTTAGCTAGTGTTGAAGAAGGTAACCCAATTATCAGTTCTTTATGATTAGTGTTGATGAAATTTTACGCTTCATAAAGCATGATCTATGGTAGTGATGTTTACACATTTATGATATTTGTATGAAATACAATTGCACTGTATGGTATGAAGCCCCCATACACAAGTGTGAATGTATATATGAGGGGCTTCATAGTTGAGTTTTCATTGAGGGGATGAAGATGTTCACATCAAGTGGTACATTGGAAGTGAAGATACAAATATCCTGGGAGATGTTGCAATAGTTAGGGTTTGTGTCAGGATCATGAGGAGAAAAGTTGTATATATATGTAAATTTTTATATTTAAGGGAGAAGGTTCTCACTGCAATAATAAATGGACACATTGAATTCTTAGTTATGAGTTTAAGAGAAATTGTTCTTTCATATTCAATAGATCCATCGTACCCTGATTTTTTGAAAATATATTTTAAAGATAAAATATTGTATTATATTCATGATTAATTAATGCTAGTTTGACGGGGAGATTCATGCATTACATTGAAGGTTTTTAATGTGAATTTTACCACTTGAAGGGGGTTGATTCTACTATGTGAAGGACATTTAGGTTTTAGCCCAAGGAATTTATCATTTTTTATCATTTTATTTTTCTTCATATCCCCTTTTCTATAATTTCTATTATGTTTCTATAATGGTCTCTATATTTAATAAATTTTTTCATAGTATCCTTTACTCTGGTGTGTCTTTTATAGTGTGTGGATTATGTTTCATAGAAAACAAGTCGATAATGAGTCACTAAAATGTTTTGACTGGGTGGAATCAGTTATAGAAGGAGTGGGAGTTCTTCATTAACTTATTTTCATTTCTATGAAAATTTTATTCTTTTGAATTATATTGTGACATTACTTTACATTTTATTTGTTATTTAATAATTGGAAAAAAATTAATAATGAATGAAACCAAGCGTTGTAGAGGTCATTAATTTATGTATATGGGATTGGATTATTCTCCTATAATTACGATTTAAAACTAATTTAATTTATATATTTGAGTTTATTTTATGAATATGAGTTATGGTGAAAAGATAGTTTTGAGATGAATAAACCAAATTAATATCAATTGCATTCATGGTCATGTAGCAACTGGGTTTGGTCATTTAGCAAGCGGAGTGGAATTATTCTTTTATTTAAACCTCCCTTATACATTTTTACCTTCTCTTCATCCTTTTTCATTAACTTTTTTCTTCTTTAAACTAAGTATTTAGTTTAATAATTGGATTTTGTAAAATTATTTTTACGAATCAAACAAGGTTCTGAATACAAGACAATTAGTTTAGAGTTGGGGTTAAGCTTCTATGTTACCCATGGTATCTACCCAATACTTTCACCAATCTATGATATAATAGTTCATTTATGTTCGGAAATTTTTTAATTTTCAAACATTTTGGTCATTCAGGTGGAAGTAAAGATTCCTCAAGGCCAACCACAGCAGATGATCCCCCACTTGAAACCCAAGCATGTTCAGCCATTACTAGTCGAAAAGAGGTGTTATTCTAGGTGTAAGTATCCATAATAAAGTAGATTGTAACTTCAAAACTTCCATAAAATGTCCTCAATAATTTTATAAATCATTTTATCCAACCCAAACCCCTTCTCTCACACCCTCGTATTCATTCCTCAAAACACTTATTATTATTAACCGCTTTATAAATCAATTTAAAACAAGTACACATACTTATAAAATCATAAAATGACAAATAAAGACGTACTTTGAGTATGAATTAAAAGAATCTAGATACCACAAGAATATAAGGAAACTAACCATAAAAGGAATTATATGTTAGACTATATTAACCAACTTGTAAAAATATATGTGTAGGAATACAAAATTTATATACTATTAAATTTTTAGTTAATATGATTTACCAACTAATTCCAACAACAAAATGAAACAAAATAAAGAAAAGAACACCTTAGTACATGATATCCTACTCATTCCTACCTAAAAACACCAAATATAATGCATGAGACTAAAAAGTTATGAACTTACAGAAGATAATGTGATAGAGAAGGAAGAGGATTTCTGATCTTCACTTGATAACTCATAATATCACCATAATTATGTTTCCCATGCATATTTATGGGTTACAACATGAGTCCTAATATCTATATTCATATGTGCACACATAATTTCCAAAACCAAGATCCATAAATGTGCTATTGTGAAACATTGTAATTCTCATGACCTTATTACTTGAATTACACTCATGTCACATCATCACAATAACTAAGGGGAAACTCATTATCTCCAAAGTCTGGTGTAAACATCTGGGGTCAATAATAATACATGTTTGTGGTGTTTTACCCATTTATAACATTTTATGATCAATCTATGTCATGTCTCTAAAGGCTGAAAGACTTATCTCTATCTTGATTGGCCAAGAATGTAACTGTTCATCCATAGAAATGGGTATAAGTGCATAATAATAAATATGATACCAAGTAATATTAATAATCATCACACAAGAAGAACATAAAAAAGTAAAAAAAAACATATATAATGTATCATTTCACTAAAAACAAACATATAAAGAACTGTATGTCCAAATGAGGTTAAAGATCCAAAATAGTTCCCTCCCTGTGGGAATCCTCTCCAAAAACATCCATAAAAACAAAATTTCCCATATAGTGGATCGTCCTTCATATAATAAAAATGAATCTCCCCAACCTCTTTACTTATCAAGAATCTATAAACAATGCTTGGGTGCCTTTCCCTTACATGGATCACAAATATATAGATTTACAACCATCTTCAGAGGGGGCCATTCAAAGAATGAGTATGCAAACTTAGTAAGTGGTAGCCACCCAACCACTATAAGCTGTCATATAGTAGAGTTTATTCATTCAATAAAATAATGCTTGCGGAAATGATAATTTGTAAGAACGTATCATAGAACAAATTTTAAGACATATACATTGGAATAAGGAAGATTGAACCCTATTTCAGGATAATCCAAACCTGTTTAAATTTTATATTTGAAAAATTAAAAATTTGAGAGATACCAGTCATGGAATCAATAATGGCCATCCTAGGGAACCAAGGAGGCAATTATAGTCCCTTTAGTGGACTACACATGTACACATATACACCCACAAAAATTGGTAGATGTTTACCATGAATTCAAGGTCATAGTGACTCATACCTAATATATATTGAGTAGCTCATTCTAGTTGGTAAAATATCATATCTCATGCCATAAAATAGGGGAATTTGTATAACCATTAGAGCCACCATGATCATATCCCATGTATAATTTGTTAGGAACCACACCCATCCCATGTATCAAACCTATACACTATTGAGGATACCTACTTATGGTTTTATAACATTATATATATATATATAATAGACGAATAAAATACACCCAATAATGAAATATATATTCACCATTAATATGTAAGAAACATTAAATAAAATATCCTCGAATATTATAATATTTAAATTACAAATATAAGATAATTTATTTTAAAAAATTATTCCTAACATTCATCGTAAATTTTAATTTTTAAGAAATATGAATACTAAAAAAATAATATGGAATAAATGTACCCAAAGTGTAAAAAGGTACAATGGAATTATATTAATTAACAATATATTGATAATAATATCCTTCTTAATACAATATTAAAGAAAAAAAGATATATTATTTTTAAAACATAGTTTCCAATTGGTTTTTCTCATCCCCAAACCATTTCAAGTCTTACTAGCTTTGAGTAGGAGAGGAGGAAGGGGTATGCAATGTGATTTAATTCGTAGAGTGTCTCCATGGGGTCCCAGTATATGGATCTAGACACCAATTAAATAGATACATTATCCTCATCTCATGATATAATTTTTTCTTGTTTATATTCTAACATGAAACATGAAATTGAAAAAGGTGAATGAAGTAAATATGTTAGATTATTAAAGTTATCCCTCAATATCCACCAAAACAAAATAAGTAAAAAAAAATTAGAATCAATTAAAAAACCCTAGATAAGGTAAAAGAAATTTTACACTAACTAACACCATAAACAACTATGAAATTGAATACCCAATTATAATAATATACCTATATTTATAGAAGAAATATTTTATATCCAATGGGAGCTAATTTGATAATGGGAGAAGTAGGAAGTATCTTAGACATCTTAGAGAGGGGAGTAGCTTGAAGGGAGTGGATATAAAGAATTTTTTATTAAAATCCCAATAAATTTCATTTTTGGGGATTAATTTTTAGGGTATAAAAGGTCTAAAATATCCATTTGCATGTTATTTTTACTTGGAATCTATCAGTTACCTTCTATAAAACACTTTGTACCCATTATCCCAAAATAGAGGGCCTAAGCACCGGGGAGTCCCATTAGGTACCTGGTTTTGGGCCATCAGGTATGCAATGGTCCACAAACCCAAGGAGCCTACCTTTATCCCTATATCATTCTTTTAACCACATGAATCACCCTTTAACACAGTTTATGTAACACCCTGATATTTTAATACAAGGATATTATGTTCGATAGTGTACAACAGAAAATACCGAACTTAAACGAACCAAAAAATATTATTATTTTAATATAACAACCATAAACTACCACATAAAATTATTATTATGAATAGGACCGGTTTTTTAGGAAATATGTAACATCCCAAGACTTCATAGTATGTTGTTTTCTTTAAATTCAATAGATTGCGCTACATGCAACACTGAGTTCGAGCACAACATGATTTACAAAACTAACCATTCAAAAGCAGTTATGAATATTATTAACTAAATTTTGAATTTTATATACTCCATATAATTTTAGAATCCATATTTTTTGTTTCTTAGATATAATATAAAAACAAATTCATTTTTTCATATAAAAGAAGTATTTTTTTAAAAACAAATTGTAATTATACCACCTTTTAATGGAAAACCCTTTTTAAAACCAATATTTGACACTTTTATATACTAAATTTAATGAAATTAAATTTTTCTTTAGAATTGGGACATAAAAATTTATTTTGGATTAATTTTTGGTACTTTTTTGATAACTTTCATATATGGATTAATACTGAAAAATACTAAATTTTAATTGAAAACAACTTTTTTAATCGAAATAATCTATAGTGTTAAATTACATATTTGAATGTTTTGGAAGTATAATTGGATATTATTTTTATCATTTAATACAATGTAGGTCATTATAAGTAATTTCACAATTAAATTTTACATAAACACATGTCAATCTTTTGATAATTTCTACTTTTAAAAAAACCCGCTTTTCAGTTTTGAGAAAGGGAATTAATTTTAAAATAATTAATTAAAATTCTATGTTTTGAATTTGGTAAAATAGAGTTCATTTTTTAACTCAGTATATAAAAATTATCTTAGGGTAAATTTTTGGTATTTTTTCTGAATACTTTCAATTTTTCATGAATAGTGAAAAAACAATGCGTTATTGGTTAAAATCGATTATTTTTAAAATAATAATTTTTTTTAATATATTTTAGGTAAAAATAGATACATAATACATATATTTATATATATGTTCAACTTAATTTAATGGAGTCATTTTATAATGAGTTTAGATATATAAAATTGTATCGAACTTTTTACCGTCTTTTACCCACCACCTAAGAGCATTTGAAAGTTTGTATAAAACATAAATTTACCGCTTCTATGAGATTAATTTCAAAAATAAAATAGAAACGGTTAATATAAGTAAGTAAAATTTGGTTCAATAAAATGAAAATATTTTTTCGATAAATAGTAACTTTTGACTTATTTACCACAGTTAAAAGTAAGTAGGGTAATTAAGGGTAAAAATGAAATCATAATTAGTATAACAGATGTTCTAATTCTACTGGATAAATATAATTTGACCAAAAACAACCTTATGAATAAAATATGATCCTCTTGGGTCCATATGGATTAGATTAGGACATTTATTATTATTTTATTTAAAGAAGAGTTAAAAGATTTGAAATCAATGTTTAATAACTAAACCATTTTTAATATAGGGTTATACATAAGATAAATTCAACTATAAATATTCATTAGAAATATAAAACTATTTCCTAAATAATGGTATTTTATTCATAATTTTTTGACATTAAATAATTAAATTTATTTATGACACAATGATGACGCAGTAATTGCCTTATTAATGAATGATTAAAATAATTGATATTATAAATATTAAAATAAATATAATTTGATAATTTTAATGAATTACACTAATTTTATAGGTTAATATGACATTTTAGGGTTTATTAAATGAATTTTATTAGAAGTAATAATGTTGTTATGATATTAACCAAAACAAAATACCAAATAGTGTCAAAATTGACATAAAAAAGTTTTTAAAACAAATATTATATTATTAATTGATATTATATTTCTAAAAATATAAGGTTCAGCCAAAAGACTTATATAATTATAGGTGTATTATTAATGAACCACTTGGGGTTTTATTGGAAGTTTATAGTAAGTTTATTAACCATATAATATAAAAATACAAAAAGACATGGCAAATGTCAAACTATTTAACTAAGAGTTAAATGTAAAAGATAAGGATAATATGGTGACCTAAACCTATCTAAAACCTATTGGTTGAGATTTTTTCAACCCATACCCACCATATCCCTTAAATAAATCATTTTAGAGCCATTAGAAACCGAAAATTATTTTATTATAAAATAATATTTCAAGCTTTTCCTAAAGTGTCCCTCACCTCTCTTATAAAAGTGCACTTCTCCTTCTCTTAAATTATCACCATAAAAGCCATTTGGCTCGGAAAAACCCTGAAAATATATCCTCTAAACTGTCCTCCCTTCATCCTAGAGGCCTTCCTTTAGTCAGAAAGCCAATTTAAGGATCCCTTTTGATCATATCAAAAAGAAGAACCCGAAGAAGAGGTAAATATTTCATCACCTCTTTCAAGTTCTTTTCTTCTTCCACTTCCACTTTATTTTTTGTTTCCATTATAAAATATAAACTCCAGTATCTTATATATACTTTGATGTTATTATAAAAATGTTACAACCCTATTCATTATTCTATCCATCCTATAAGTGACAAAGTCACCATGCGTGTGTACGTACAAATTACAGTCTACACGTCGTGGTGTAGTTTGTTATTCAAACACTTCATCATTTGGATGGGTATAATAAAGAGTATAAATGATGTAAATAATAAACATAACACGATAATTATTCTGTATATATGATATACCATCCAATTATATATGATTTTAATATCAAAATAATGATATTGTCGCTTGTGCGTATGTACGGATTACCGTCTCCACGGATGTGATGAGATTCATTCCCCATTGTATCCATTGAAGACTAATTTTCATTTAATGACTAAAATTAGTGTTTAAAGACTTAATATAATTCTGAATATGAATAAGATACATCCTATCCATGAAAAACATCACTTACATAACCAAGCATACAAAGGAAAATGAATTTGTTAACACTTGAAACGATGATACTACAGAAATATAATTAACAAAGCAATATAATAAGATCATATAAGATATCATATTAATGTATATGGTTATTTTATAATTTAATAACAATAATTTCACCATTACATAGGATTTTATCCTACCCTCTACCAAGGAAATGTACAAGGTAAAGGGGTTTCATCTCACTTTTATTCCCGTGAGATTCATGCAATATTGGACACTGTTTCCATTTGGGTGGCATATATACTACCCATGATTGTATTCTTGGTGTAATATAATTTAATTTATGGGTATTTAAATCTTCATTTTATGATTCTTCTTTCATGGGTTGTATGTTTCGTATGTTACCAAATCAGTAGGAGTATTTATAATTTCGAATTCCACTCATTGGGTTTTACGCATACTTCATTGATTATTACACTCCAAGATTATGTGTGAAATCACTATTTATTTACTTATATATTAATTTTTACTCCCCTTTGTGTGGATATACTTTTGATACACATAATAAATCCATTTATAATTTCAAAACTCATTGATATGAACTTCATAAGAGTAATCTCAACTCAATTTCCATTCATTGAGTTAAACATCCAACTCATTGGTGTTGTTTTTACAAGACTATGTGTGAATGTACTCTAATTGATTTACACTAAATATTCATTCATATTGAGTGTATTTATATTTTTCACACATAATTATGTCATTTATTTATCCTTAACCTAAGGATACAGTCTTTATAAGGGACTTTATCTCAATTTACATTCCATTGAGACTTATTTATTGTTATGATCCAATTAACTTTTATTTGGTGTATATATTGTAATTTGACATAGTTTATAAATAATATATTTTTTCTCATGATATTATAAATTTTTTATTACCTCAATTATTTGTATTCATGTTTTTTTCCATTTGGTTAGGAAATATAACTAAAATATCATTTTAAATTTTTTTTAAAAAAATTATTCTTCTAAATCTTTCCCATTAATGTCCATGTTTTAAAAATGATTTTAAGGTTTTATTCATATGGAAATTAATGTTTTAAAATTGAAATTCCTTTTAAATGTTTCAATGTGGTATGGCATATTTTGATTCAAAAATATATTTTAAACAACTTCTTGAAAAATAGTGATACTTTTAAACGATTTCATAAAAAGGGATATTTCTCTTAAAGAGTTTTACTGATCAATTTCAACTATGTCAACTTCCATTATGGTTTATTATTTTTGATCAAGTTTGATAAATTATGATAAAATTTTCCATATTGTATTGAAGGTATTGTGATATGTTTGACTATGGATGTGTTATTTTTATACCATTCATGGTTTATAGATAAAGTATTGACATTTTGTATGCTAGTTTTAACAAAAATGATTATTTTATGTTTAAACCTTTTCATATGAGGAATTCATTGGACTTAGTAAGTGAAAAGTGGAGCCTATTATAGCTCCTAGATGCATCGGTATGTCTCATGTAACAAACTAGTGTCTTGGCACTAGGCCTTGACTAAATCTTATTTGTAGTCTTGGCACAAGGACTTGAATATGTGGTTATGAAGTATGGAATTATCCATTCCATCATTATGAAAGTAGTTATTGATATTGCATGTGATTTTTCGACTAGTAGAATATCCATGTGAATAATAAAATGGAATTATTTGATTTCAACTTTTCCATATTATGCTAAAGTTTATGATTAAAAGGATTTTTTTTAGTCTTATACGGTGCCTTAAATGGTTATGATTATTTATGAAAGTTTATGCTATATTGTTATGCTTACTGAGCATATGAGCTCACCCATTTCTATGTTTTATTTTTCACAATATGTGAAGAAGTACTTTATGGTTGACCTACAGGGATAGGCTAAGGATATAATTGTGCTTAAAAATGGGACAAAATGTTGTTGATGTTTTTATTTCAATATGTAATGTAAAACTTATGAGTGAATCTAGTACTTCCAAGGCTACTAAACTGATCAGTATTTCGGGACATGATTCCTTGTATCATTCTAAGGTTATGTAACAATGCACCGAATCTAGGTAACTGGGGTTAGGGCATTAAATTTGGTATCAAAGAAAGTTCAGTACAAGCATTGGAAGATAGATTTCGAAAAACTCGGATTAGAAAACACTACCCTAAGATAGACATTGGGTAATAGTATATAAGAACATCCAAAAAATTTGTTAATGTAAATATTATGTGGGTTTTCCAAGAAATACATCCTTATATGGATACGAGCAGGTAGAGACGGCTCTATAATAGATGTACCTAGGAGTGAAAACTTTGACAAAGAGTTTCAGGCTTGACCTAGGGTGTCTTGGTACACAACAACAGGCCTTGCTGAACTCCTGGTTACAACACTCCTCGGGGATATGCTTAGGATAATTCACATCTTTACAATCCTATTTTAATTATTTTGATATAATTTGAGAATAAATAACCTTGGTGAATCCTAAGGTGTTTTAGATTGAAAATAAGGTGTTATGATATTCTCTAAATTATTTTAGGACTCACACTTTGGTTTCTTGTGTTAGTCAATCGCTGGATTCCAAGGAAGTAATAGTAACATTGAACCAGATGTACAAGTTGGGAAAAACGGTGTAAATGAGAAAAAAATGGAATATTGGTAGGTGTAAAAGATATCATGTTCATGTCGGTTTAGTTTTCCAAAAATATGATCAACAACATATATATTAACCAAATCCCAGACTCAACAAAGATGAGAAAGGCAGTGAATGATAAGAGCTCCAGCAGTGAAGACCATGGAAAAAAGAAAGCTCAACTTCCGTCATGTAAAAAATGTGGAAGGAAACGCCTAGGGAAGTGTCTCAATGGAACAAAGAAATGATTTATGTGTGGGAAAGAATAACATAAAGTAAGGAATTTCCGAGGAAAAATGAAGATCGCTACGGAAGAAAATAAAAATGACCCTAAGAATCCATTTACAGTCATTTGTTGTAAATGTAGGTGACCTAGGAATTACCCGAGTGAATTATTTATTCTATAGAATAACCTCTTGGTCAATGAAGAACCTATTTGGAAATAAATGAATGGTAAAATGTTTAAAAGTATTAGTGCTCTTTGTTAATGGGATTACTTTGAAATACTTTTCTCTTGTATGTTTAACCCTACAGTTTGTTATGTGAAATTCTATTATAGAAATAATTGTCTTTTATATTGTTGATATAGTTATAAATAACCATTTGGGTTTATATGATCCTTGAATTTCGGGAAATTACATGTTATTAAATTCTGGGATGAAAATGCGAGGAATGAGATAAAATTTGTGGTGAAATTATATTATTGTTATTTTGAGGAATATATCTCATTTTGAGAATGTTATAAAATATATTTTTTGAAAAATGACAACACACAGATTGTGTGACAACCCGTCGCATCAAACAAAGCTGCAGGAATCGAACCCACAACCATAGTGCGATTGGGATTTATCGCATACCACTGGAATACGTGAAGTCCCTGGTTAGTGTGACTAATTCTTTTTAGTTAAATTATTTTTTTGATAAATAATAAGTTGATTTGGGATCTTATGTCTTATCAAATAGATATCCTTAGTATAGGAAATTGATTTGGTGATTAAGTGATAAATATTATTTTGTAAGACGTTCGCTCTATTGGGAATGCAATGTGCCAATGGAAAATAGAATACTATAGGATTTCATTTGAAGAGTAATGGTGGATTATTATATATGTTTTTATTGTGGATATATTGATATTTGGGTTATTTATAGAAATTATTAACCTATCCTTGAGAATATTTGATTAGGTTAATTACTTTTAAGTATGTGACTTTAAGATTAGTCGATGTTATTTAGAGATACAATTTAACATGGAATACTATGTAAAAAAATTCTTCTAGTGTTTGGGTTTCAATATTAGTTTGGATTATATTTAAGGATTTTAAGTACAATTATTTATTGAATGGTATTTATTGAACTTTGGATATTGTTGGTTTAATTCTAGAAATAAAGATTAGTTTTTCTTTCTCTAAAGGATAAACCTATTTGGGGATCATCTGATCTTGTACTAACCATTTTGGTTTTGGTTAATCTCTAAATAAAAGTTAAATATATATAGTTTGTCCTTTTGTAGATTACGTGTGTCTCTAGAAGTTGATTCTAGCGCTTCAGGTGTGACCAAGTCTTCTTGAATACTCCTAATTTGAAAAAAAAGATGAGTTAGTGGTAGGAATTTATTAAGGGAAGAAACTCTACTTAAAAATTAATTATATATCTTTATTTTCTTAGTCAATATCATAAATAAATTCATCAACTTTAATAAATTAAACTTAAAAAAAATGTTATCCCTTAACTTTTCCTACTAGGAAACTAAAAATAGTTTATCCCATCACAAGTTTTTGGTTTCCTTGTTATTAACTTTCTCTTGATCTTTTTTTCTATCACTCTCTACAAGAACATGAAACTTAGTTTATCTTCCATATCCACATTTTCTTACATGGAATCGTAGCATGGGTTATCTCCGGTGACCTTTGTACTTATCTTTATTTCTTTTAAATAGATAGTTTTATTGACTCTTTTTCCAATGTGGGACTTTCAATGTAGTTCCCGAGCCCAATTTGAAAATTTTTAGGATGCAATTTCGAAAAGGGGGGAATCATGTAACACCCCAATATTTCATAGTAAGTTATTTTATTTAAATTCAATAGCTTGTGCTACACGCAACACCGAGTTCAAGTGCACCACAACATACCAAACTAGCTGTTCAAAAGCAGTTATGAATAGTATTAACTGAATTTTGAATATTATATACTCTATATAATTTTAGAATCCATATTATGTGTTTCTAAGATATATTATAAGAACAAATTCATTTTTTTCAGATAAAAGAAGTATTTTATCAAAAAATGGTATTTTACCACCTTTTAATGGTAAACCCTTTTTAAAACCAATATTTGACACTTTTATATATTCAATTTAATGAAATTGAATTTTTATTTAAAATTGGGACAAAAAAATTTATTTTGGATTAATTTTTGGTACTTTTCTGATAACTTTTATATTTTGATTTATATTGAAAAATACTAAATTTTAATTATAAAAAACTTTTTTAATCGAAATAATTTATAGTGTTAAATTATGTATTTGAATGTTTTGGTAGTATAATTATATTATACATTTATCATTTAATATAATGTAAGTCATTATAATTAATTTCTCATTTAAATTTGACATAAACACATGTCAATCTTTTGATAGTTTTTACTTTAAAAAAACTCTCTATTCGGTTTTGAAAACAGGAATTAATTTTAAATTAATTAATGAAAATTTTATTTTTTTAATTTGTTAAAATAGAATTCATTTTTGAATTCATAATTTCAAAATTATCTTAGAGTAAATTTATAGTATTTTTCTGAAAACTTGCAATTTTAGATGAATAGTGAAAAAACAGAGCGTTATTAGTTAAAATAAATTTTTTTTAAATAATTAGTTAATTTAGTTTAATTTATTTTAGTTCCAAATAGATACATAATACCAATATAAGTTCAAATTAATTCATTGGAGTCATTTTATAATAAATTTAGATATATAAAATTTTATCGAACTTTTTACCGTCTTTTACCCACCTCCTAGGAGATTTGCAAATTTGTATAAAACTTAATTTTATGACTTATGTGAGTTAAATTTAAAAAATACGAGAGACATGGTTAATATCAGTAAGTAAAATATGGTTCAATAAGATGAAAATATTTTTTTGGTGAATAGTAACTTTTGACTTTTATTTACCACGGTTAAAAGTAAATAGGGTAATTAAGGGTAAAAATTATATCATAATTACCCAAAAACATGTCCTAATTCTATTATAAAAGTATATTTCGACCAAAATAAACCTTAGTAATAAAATATAATACTCTTTGATCCACTCAGATTAGATTAGGACATTTATTATTATTTTATTTAAAGAGGAGTTAAAAGAGTAAAAATCAAAGTTTAATAACTAAACTATTTTTAATATAGGGTGATACATAAGATAAATTCTAATATAAATATTAATTATAAATATAGAAATAATTCCTACATAATGTTATTTTATTTATAATTTTTAAACATTAAATAAATAAATTTATTTATGACACAATGATGATGTAGTAATTAACTTATTAATGAAAGATTAAAATAATTGATATTATAAATATTCAAATAAAGCTAATTTGAGACTTTTAATGAATTACACTAATTTTATAGATTACTTTGACATTATAGGGTTGATTAAATGAATTTTATTTGAAGTAATAATGCTTTTATGAATTAAAAAAGAAAAATACAAAATAGTGTCAAAATTGACATAAAAGATTTTTTAAGACAAATATTATATTATTAATTGATATTCTATTCATAAAAATATAATGTTTGGTCTAAAAACATATATAATGATAGATTTATCCTTAATGAACCACATGGGGTTCTCTTAGAAGTTTATAGTAATTTTATTAACCATATAATATAAAAATACAAAGAGACATGGTAAATGTCAAACTACTTAACTAAGAGTTAAATCTAAAATATAAGGTTAATAAGATGATCAAGACCTATCAGAACCTATTGGTTAAGATTTTTTCGACCAATAATCACCTTAGAATCTATATAAATTATTTTTTAGCCATTATAAATCCAAAATGATTTTATTATAACATAATATTTCAAGCTTTTCCTAAAGTGATCATCACCTCTCTTATGAAAGGTCACATCCCTTTCTCTCAAATCCACACTTTCAAATCCATTTGGCTCAGCCAACCCTAGCCTAAATATCCTCTCAACTGTCCTCCCTTCATCCTAAAATCATTCCTTTTATCATAAAGTCAACCTAAGGATCCCTTTTGATCAAATAAATAGGAAGAATCCGAAGAAGAGGTAAATATTTCATCACCTCTTTCAAGTTCTTTTCTTCTTCCACTTCCTCTTTCTTTGTGGTTTCCATTATAAAATAATAACACCAGTATAATCTATATACTGTGATGTTATTATAAAAATGGTACAACCCTATTAATTATTCTGTCCATCCTATAAATGATAAATTCACCATACGTGCGTACGTACGGATTACTGTCTCCACGTCGTGGTGTAGTTTGTTATTCGAACACTTCATCATTTGGATGGGTATAATAATGAGTATAAATGATGTAAATAATAAATATAACATGATAATTATTATTTATATATAATATACCATACAATTATATATGATTTTAATATCAAAATAATGATATTGTCGCTCGTGCGTACATACGGATTACCGTCTCCACGAACGCGATGAGATTCATTCCCCATCGTATCCATTCAAGACATACTTTAATTTGATTATTAAAAATAATGTTTAAAGACTAAATATCATTTGGAATCGGAATAATATACATTCTATCCTTAACAAACATTACTTACGTAACAAAGCATATAAAGGAAAACATATTAGTTAACACCCGAAGCGATGATACTACTAAAATATCATTAACAATGCAATATTAGAAGAATATATATGATATCATATTAATGTATATGGTTTTTTATAATTTAATAACAATTATTTCAGAATTATACAGGTGTTTAACCTACCCTAGACCAAGGAAAAGTACAAGGTAAGGGGTTTTCATCTCACTTTTATTCCCGTGAGATTCATGCTATATTGGCCACTATTTCATTTTGGGTGGCGTATGTACTGCCCATGATTATATTCCTGGTGTAATATAATTTAATTTATGGGTATTTACATCTTCATTTGATGATCCTTATTTCATGGGGTGTATGTTTCGTATGTTACCAAATTGGTAAGAAAATTTCTAATTTCAAATTCCACTCATTGGGTTTTACGCATACTTAATTTATTATTTCACTCAAACATTTTGTGTGAAATCACTATTTATTTACTTATTTTTAATTTACACTCCATTTTGTGTGTATATACTTTTGATACAAATAATAACTCCATTGATAATTTCACAAGTCATTGATATGAACTTGATAAGAGTAATCTTAACCCAATTTCTATTCCTTGAGTTAAACATCCAAGTCATTGGTGTTGTTTTTACAAGAATATGTATTAATGTCCTTTGATTGATTTACACTGAATATCCAATAATATTGAGTGTATTTATATTTTTCACACATAATTATGTCATTTATTTGTCCGTAACCTAAGGATACATTCTTTATAAGGGACTTTTTCTAAATTTACATTCCATTGAGACTTCTTCATTTTTTTCCACCAATTAACTTTTATTTGGTTTATATACTATACTTTGACATAGTATATCATGAATCCCTTTTTTATCATCACATTATAAATTTTTTATTACCTCAATTATTTGTTTTCAAGTGTCTCTCATTTGGTTAATAACTCTAACTAAAATATCATTTTAAATATTTTAAAAAACATTATTCTTCTAAATCATTATCATTAATGTCAATATTTTAAAAATGGTTTAAGGTTTTATTCATATGGAAATTAATGTTTTAAAAATGAAATTTCTTTTAAAAGTTTCAAATTGGTATTGTAAACTTTGATTCAAAAATCTATTTTAAAAAGCTTCTTGATAAATAGTGAGACTTTTAAATGTTTTCATAAAAAGGGATATTTCTCTCAAAGATTTTTACTAATAATTTTAAACTATGTCAACATCCTTTAAGGATTATTTTTCTTGATCGAGGTTGATTTATTATGATACAAATCTTCCATACTATATTTATGGTTTTGTTATAAATTTGACTATGGGTGTGTTATTTTTATACCATTCGTGGTTTATGGATAAAGTATTGACATTTTGTATGCTAGTTTTAATACGAATGTTTTTGTTATGTTAAAGCCTTTTCATATGAGGAATGTATTAGACTTAGTAAGTGATGGGTGGAGACTGATATAGCTCCTCAATGCATCGGTAGGTCTCATGGGACAAACTAGTGTCGTCGCACAGGTCCTTGAAAAAATCTTATTTGTAGTCTTGGCACAAGGCCTTGACTTTGTGGTTATGAAGTCTGGAATTATGCATTCCATCATTATAAAAGTAGCTATTGATATTGCATGTTATTATTCGAATAGTAGAATATAAATGTGAATAATGAAATAGAATTATTTGATTTTATCTTTTCCATATTATTCTGAAGTTTAATTTTAAAAGGCTTTTGTTCTAGTCTTATACACTACCTTAAATGTTTATGCTTATTTATGAAAGTTTCAGCTATATTGTTATCCTTACAGAGCATCTGATATCACCCCTTTCTATGTTTCATTTTTATCATGATGTGAATAAGTATTTTATGGTTGACCTATAGGGATAGGCTATGGATATTAGTGTGTTTAAAAAGTGAAAAAATGTTGTTGATGTTTTTATTTCATGATGTAATGTAAAACTTATGAGTGTATCTTGTACTTCCAAAGCTACTAAACTGATCGGTCTCTTGAGACATGATTCATTGTATCGCGCCAATGTTATTTAATAATGCACCGACTCTGGGTAACTAGGGTTGATGAGTTACAAAATATATATAATATTCCAACTCAATAAAATTACATTGATGAATTATTTTTAAAAAATCACCCAATTTTTAGTAAAGTGATTTTGTGCTTCAAAAATAAGTTTTATTCATAAATGATTTTTATTTCTTTTTGTGAGTTAATTGTGTAATGAAATTATAAAACTTATATAAATTTTATTTTATAAAAAGAATATCATTTTTGAAAAGATATTGTAAAAATAATATTCTATCTTTTTTAAAAAAGTTTTCTTTTTCAATGAATAATTAAAAATATTGATTTTTATTGGAAAGTATATCTCCTTTTAAAATATTTATAAAGTAAAATAATATTTTTGACTTGTTTTAAAATTAAAATTTTCCACTTTTATTAATTTTAATCCAAATATATTCTTTGGAATTAATATAATACTTGGATTTAGTATGAAAACATTCTTTTTACATAAAAAGTCCTTTTTCTGAAATTGTATTTCTCATCATGTTATAATGGTTTGTTTTTAAATTATATTAATACATTTATATGTTTTTAGTCATAATAATTTTATTAAATATTTTTAATTAGGAGGTACAAATTAGTAAATATTCACCTTTTATTTTCATTCATTATGAATTGTAGTCTTATAAATTTGTATTACCATGATGAAGGTAAAATGTGTTAACTAAGGGTAAAAATAATGTGACGAGGACTGGAAAGTAACCATCACACATGAATTAAATTTATTTGATAAATTTTTTCCTTCTATAATAATCCAAATTTGAAAATATTAAATTTTTTTACCATAAGGCCATGATTTTTACCTTAACTAGATTTTTTGTAAGGAGAAGTCCAAAATGTATTTCTCTTTGTTTTATTGTATTTAAATTTTTGAAATATATATAATAAGAATTTATATTAAATTATAAATATTAATTTTAA
Organism: Viscum album; assembly: GCA_963277665.1. NCBI lineage: Eukaryota > Viridiplantae > Streptophyta > Magnoliopsida > Santalales > Viscaceae > Viscum > Viscum album. The sequence continues at coordinate 2,081,374,062 of OY728141.1, read as the reverse complement.
ATATAATGCACCGACATTTTTCTAAATTTTTTGAGATAAAAATGACATATTAGAGAGTTTTAAATTTATTAGATTCAAATTATATTGTTTTGTTTTGTTTTTAATAGTAAAATAAAATAATAATTTAAGAAATGACATTAATGTTATTTTATAATAAATAATATTTGATTAAATGATTTAAAAATATAAAAAACTCAATGTTCCACCAATATATTTTTATATGGTTGGATGTATCAACCATAGTACAATTTTCATTCAACATTCTTTTTATAGTAACTTTCTGGACCCCCTAAATAGTAAAGCCTTTAATGCGTGGTAATTGTCATAAGGGGTTCAAACAGGTTAAAACAAAATTATAAGGGTGAAAACATCACCTACACATGTAAAATTTTAATTTTATGAAATTATATACAATATAATTTATATTATATTATAATATTATAAATTTATATCCTTTTTAATGTGAAATTAATTTATATTGAATTAATATTCTACGAAATTTTAAGGGTACCCCTCACCTCTCAAATAAAAGAGGATATATTCTTCTCTTTTATTAACACTTAGAGAACAACTTGTTTCACCTAATAATGTCCCAAATCTATTACTAAAATAACTAGCCATGTCCTATAGGCCTTTTTTATCAAAAAAAAACAATCTATGATATCTTTTGGTGTAAACCATAAGAGAGTGTCCAAAGAAGAGGTCTAGTTCTTCATAAACTGTTTTCATTTTATTTATTATTCTACCTACTTCAATATTTATTCAAAAATGATGAAATATTAACTATATTATATCATATAAACTAATTTGTTATTATTTTGATGTAGTAGCCTATATCCTTCTCTCATTACAACAAATGGGAATCAAAATCACCATTCATGTGTATGGTGGACTACCATCTCACGAACCGATGTAATTCATTTTCCATCACCTCCTCTTAAGAAATATTGAAATTAATGATTTAATGTATATTTATGATATTAATGAAATATTTATCCTTATAAAAATAAAGTATTTCATTTACTTTATTTCATCTACATTCACCAAAAAATGATAATGTCATTTTTGCGTATGTGTAGACTACCCCCTCCATGAAGTGATGTGATTTGTTTTTAATCCCCACATCACATGGATTATATATATAATTATATTTAACAAAATAATGTGTTGATTATGATATAATCATTATTATATAATTATAATATAATATATTCTTTATTTATGTAATGATCATTAAAAAATGGAAACATTACTCATGTGCATGTATAGCTTTCCATTTCAATGATTGTAATATAATTCATTTTTCATATCCATATTTCATGATTGTGTTTAAAATTATAATTGATGTTCAAAAATTATAATTTAATCATGATAATTATTTTTTATATGATTTAATAATTACCACTTTGATCATAGTCAACCTATTAAAGTCAGTTTGGACATATGATCCAAATGTCATTAAAACATTTGATTTGAACTTAATTGATTATTTATTTTTATATAAAATTATTTCAAATAAAATAATATGAATAATGAAAATTAAAATAGTTTCTAATAATGTAAATAATTACCATAATTTTTTTATTCATGAAGATACATAGAGTGAGAAGTCAGACTTGTGGTAATGGAGTATTTTTTAAAAATCCTCTCTTAAAATTTATCTTCCAACAATTCTTCTTCTATGTCTATATATTTAAAATTATTTAATGGGTGTATTTATATAGAAATAAATGAGTAATATTGAAAATAATATGTCTCTTTATATTTTATTTAAAAAAAATGAACTTCTTTACATATTTTGTATAGAATATTTCAAATTTTTTATAAAATAAAAAGGAATGTTCTATTTTAATGTATATGGAAACAAAACAAAATTCATCCACCACAACCATTATATGATATTTGAATTCCTTTTTAAGGCTGACTGTTATAACCTAGAGCTGATGTCTACTTTATTAAATTGGAATTGGTACAATTTATCTCATATTAAATGAATAATAAGTTCATTAGTCTTGGAGAACCAAATACATATATGATACCAATTTTAGATTGGGAATAAAATATAATACCAAACAAAATAAAATGCTCAAAATCCTTGAAACTCACTCAAATAATTCATATTTATATCCTAGCAAAAGGAATAAATTAAGGTTGAACTCAAATGCACACAAAGGGTTACAAACAATAGAAGATATCATGAGTAAACAAGTCACAATCAATATTGAAAGCTAGATAATAGAAAACACATGAAATTTAATCAATAAATTGAACATGAAATGAATCCATGGATAATATCAATGAAATAATCCCATTGGATAATAATAATTAAATTATCAACAAATTAAATGAACATTAGTAGATGTCATGATCTCAGACATCATGATATCTCTACCATCAAGACCTTGTGCCTAGATAGTTAAAAACATTGCATAAGACCCATCTAATTTGAAATAAATATTTCTATTATAAGACCTATCGATACATAGAGGGGCTATATAATTTCAATCCACACACATCACTACATTTACATTTCATTCCTCAAATATTTTATGATATACTTAATTCATGAACAATATTACTTATTAAAAAATATAAATCTTGAGTAAAGAAAACAAATTATCAATAATTTTCCAGTCAATAAAATGTCTTTTAGAGTAAAACACCATTTGTTGAAATGGAATACATTTTAATAAATAATCATATACATTAAAAATATAATGTGGATATTTATGGGAATTTTATTTTCGATGGTCACAAGAAATTTATTTTTTTAATAGAAAATTAATGCTAAAAATTAATAAGCGATAAAATATATCTTTTAAATTCATAAAAGAAATTGGTTTTCAAATAAAATCATGCATTTTTTGAGTAAAATAAAATGGTTAAAAAATAATAAAATAAATATATAGAAATATTTTTCCTTATAAAACCTTTTCAAAATGTATAAGAATCTAAATATCATAAAATGGTTAAAATGTTAGGGAAGAACATTAGCGACGTACATATTAAAGAAACATTTTCTTAAATTATTTGTGAAGAAATTCGCTAATGAGACCAATTGAGAGAACATTATAAATATTATTTTCATAATAATTAAAAATTAAATGATAACCTAAAATAACCATTATAAATTATTTTTTAAAATATAAATAATTTTTTTAAATAATTTTTTTAAAAAAATATGGACATATAAGAAAAATGTACCAGATCAATAAGAGAAGTCAGATAATATTTTCTTTGAAAAATTATACATGAAGGAGTATATTAAATTTAATCATTAATAATCATGAATAAATATATATTAATTATAAATACCACAACGTTTAAGTATATACACCACATAAAATTAAGGAGGTTTATATTACCAAATATGTCACAATTGAGTGGAAATTTAAGAGAAACCCCTTACCTTATGTCTAACTTCATTTTTACATGTTCTAACCTCATTTATAATAAATATAGATTTATTATAAATCCATTTCCTAACCAAAATATTTTATATAATAATTTACATGGTTTACATATATAGTCTTATGACCTGTTTATTAACAAATGTTTGTTAAAATCACTGTTTTTGGGAATAACCACTTTTTTCATGTAGGTTTTGGTTCGGTAGTTTCACTCCATATAATTTGATTAGTGTTCCATAATATATAGAATGTTAATTTTTATATAGATATAATATATATTACAAATATATATTTTGAGTCATCCATAAAATTATGGATACATAAATGAGTTCAATTATTCAGGGAGATGGTAGGCCGTATGTATATATGAATGTTTCTTCCATTTTATTTTACAGATTGAATGAAATAAAGGTAAATAATATTTCACATTTTTATAATAATTTTTATATATTATATAATATGTATATACATATATATATATATATATTAATCAAATTTATCCTTAAAACCATCCATGTCAAAATAAAATGAAAAATGAATCACACAACTTCATGAAGGTGGTGGTCTACACGTATGCAAGAGCGACATTATCATTTTACAATTGATTATAAATAAAGAATTTAGTTGTGATATTATCATTAAAAAGGTATAATAATATCATAAATATCATATGTATATATATTAAATCCATCATTATACCCAACTGTGATAGGTGGTGATGGAAAATGAATTACATCAGTTTATGAGTCGGTGGTCCGAAGTACACACAATCGGCAGTTTCATTTCCCATTTGATGGAAGAGGATATTGATATAGGTTAATCCATTAACATGCTAAAGTATAAATATATATTATATACTAATGTTATTGTTTCCGCATGTTTTAAGTATATTTTAATGATTTGGAAGAAAGAGTAAAAAAATATTCTTTTATTTAACCCCCTGGTAAGCCTATTTTAACCCTTACTGTGGTAATTATTTTTACGTAGTCTTCACTATTCATTATGAAAAAAATAAGATTTGATTATTAAAAAACTAATTTATAATGATTCAAAATATTGAATCAATTTTATAAAATTCACATCATATAATTGGATTTATTTAATTTAAATTTAAAAAAAAATCATGTTGAAAAATATTCTTTTAAAGAAGTTCATTTTTCAAGAAAAAGTTATTATTATATTAAATATATATATTAAAAATAACTATATAGAATTAAATTAATATATTTAGATTTATACTTTAATTAACTAATATGGAAACACGTTATTCCTTCTTTAAAAACAAATATTTTTCTAAAAAATAACTCGTCTTACCTCTAAATGATATTTTCATTATTTATATAAAATTGATATTTAATAAATCATTAATTAAAAATATTATAATAAATTATTATAAATAAAATTTGGAAAGCAGATTGAAGTGTATGAGGTGTACCTTTCACCATTTCATTATCGTACTCCACATCACCGATAGAAATTTCATGTGACTTTCCTTTGTCTTTGTACTTAAGAGTTTGTTGAAATTGATCATCATAAACAACCCTTGGATTAGGGAATTGATTGTCATAGTGCCCCATTTCCTTGCACTTGTAACATTGAAGTGTAGGAGGTGCATTCTTTGTATCCATTTCTTTGTTCACATCACAAGATATCTTTTTCCCATCACTGTGGCATTCAATTGCCCGATGAAATTCTTTTCCACACTTAAAAAATTTACTGGTCCCTTTAAGACAATTCTCTCCATGTTTCTTTCCATACTTTGGGCATAAGAGAAAACTCATATTCTTTTCAGTGTTGTCTTTAGATTTTCCTTTGAATTCCATTTTCCTCTTCTTATCAAACCCATATGACTGATGGGTTACTCCAATATCCATCTCAACCTTTAGATCACATTGAACAATTTCCTCATAGCTATTGAAGTCCCTTATGGATAATGCCCATTGAAGACTTGGTTTTAAGAGACTAAAGAATCGATCGATCTTACTCTCAGGTTGGATAATAATTCTGGAAGTGTACCTTGCAATTCTTGTAAAATTTGCTTCGTAGGTACCAACTGATTCATCATCCTTTTACATTAGTTCAAGAAACTCCTTCTCCATCTTTGTTCGAATAATATGAGGGAAGTATGTATTGGAAAAGAAGTTCTTGAACTCGTCCCATTACATGGACTCAATTTAGTCTCTTTGCCTCGTATTCTTGACAATATTACACCATTGATCGACTTCACCTTCCAAACGGTATACTGCTAAGATGACTTTATCATGATCAGAACATTGTAGAACTGAAAATATCTTATCAGTGGTACTAATCCATTGTTCAGCCACTAATGGATAGGAAGACCCACTGAATGAAGGTGGACACTTCCTCATGAAGGATTTAAAAGAATATTTCTCCTTCCATTGCTCATTTTGAAGTCATGCATGATTCATAGCTTGATAAAGTTGTGCCATCATGGATACAAGATTTTTCATTCCATCTCCCATAATGTTGGGTTTCTCAAAGGGACAATCATTGCATTTTCCGTTGCATTTAGCATTAACACAGTTCCTTAGGGTTCCAACCATTTACTAAAACCAAGAAGCATAGTGTAAGAAATGCTAATCATAATACGAAAACCATATAATCAAGAAACAAACTCACACTTTAGGTCTTATCATAGCTTATTCATGGCCATTTCTAAAACACTAATATTTCCTTTCCTCTGATACCAACTATAACGAGTCATACTTTACATACATTTTTATTACTTCATTATTGAAGCATACTTATTAAAACATATAACAAAACCATGATAGGAACGTATAGGTATAGTGTCTTTAGAAATTAGGAAACATAAACAACTGGTTTATAAATCATCTACAATGTCTCCCGCTTATTTCATCATATCTAGAGTCCCTTTTGGAATATACAACTTAATACCATTCTTCCTGACCTCTGGAAAAGAAAACATACAAAAGGGTGATCTCAAATGCTCAAAAAGGGTAAACAAATGAAATATCAATCATATCATATTCATAAGAACATGACATTTTGAAAATCTTAACCTACAAAAGAGATCAAAATATCATGACATGGGATAAATCATAATTGTGAAATGTGATCCCAATAATCATAACATAAAACATGAAACTTTGTGGAATACACACATAATCATAGAAAATCATTTCATATTAGTCAAGACTCATTTTTAAGACCATCATAGCGGACAAAGTCCATTACTGAACCGAGTTCACTCGTCGTTCCAGTCCTGTATCACTGAACCAGATTAACTTTTCATTCCAGCCATGTCTATCTCATAAGATATAATTCTTTACCCAATGCATTGGAGGAAAATATAGGTCCCACCCATCTCAAAATGAAACCATTCTTATGTGTGTCACTAAATCATAAATCATACATCATAGCATAACTCATGTAATAAAAATGGGATTCTTAAACATCATGCCATCATAACATAATCCATATAAGATAGAAGGACTTCATAAAAATAATTCCATCATTACATAATCAAATCAATGTAACAATATGGATAAAAAATAACCCTATATTATCTTAGATAATAAATAATTTTTATAAAACACTTGAACTCCATTCTTGAGGAAAATATCCTTTCTACTTCATAAACATTTTTTCCTTTCTCAACATGTCATACTAAAAGAATTTAATTGAAAATAAACTTGAAATATTTGAAAGTAAGATTCATGTAAATAATTTTCTATGAGATCATAAAAATCCATTCATGCCGTATAAGTTAAAAAAACATTCTTCTCATACTTTGGCTGGAAAAGTCAAAAAGTATCTCGTACTGAAAATGACAAAAGATTCCTGTCATATCTTTTACAAAAAATTAACAAATAGGTAAAATTGGATTTAAAAAATTTTATGGGGATAATATTACATATTGAGGAAACATGGATGTAGATGATAAATATGCACCAGTAAATACCCAATTATAAAAAAATATCAGATAAAAATTGAGATTGCTAGATTTACCCTTACATTAGGTCTGATATGCTTTGTACGTATCCAAACCTATTGTATAATGATTTATATAATGTCATTGACTTATTCCAGAATCATATTAGTTGTTATGATATCATATATGGTCTTATTCTTATCTTCTTATTAGTAATATTTCATTACTACTTGTTATTCGGGTGTTCATTGCTTTATGTTCTTACGCGTGTTTTGTCGAATAAATTCTTATTCCTATTTTTAGGTTATAGCTACATCATTTATAGAATTGTATTAGTAAAATATATATCAGATTTATTCATTCAATTGGTTTATATAATCATGGTTTAATAAATATCATGTAGAATGAATCACATCGCACCATCGAGACGGTAAGCCGTACGTACGTACGAGTGACGATATCGTTCCCATAATTATTGAATGGTATTGGAGTGGATGATATAATATTTCAGAAGTAGTATCATGTTATAATAATCATATATAGTTATTCTTTACACCATTATACCCATCCAAGTAATGTGTTGGTGGAAAACAGATTACACCACGACGTGGTGACGGTATTCTGTACGTACGCACGCGCGGTGATTTCATTTTCCGTAGGATGGATAGAATGTGAAATAGGGTTGTTTCATATTAATAATAACATATAAGTATTTTATTGATACTTATTTTAATACTTTATATTGAAACAAATAAATAAGAGTAAATAGAAGAAGAAATAAATTTGAAATAATTGGTAAAGGATATTACCTCTTCTTCGACGCGCCTCTTCTAAACCTCCTCTTAGGGCACTAAAGTTGGTCTATAAAGAAGACCAGAACATCTAGTATGTATCTAGGGAAGTGGAGAAGATAAATGGATATGGTTTGGCCGAGATTGAAGGCTCAAAATGTTGTGAAGAGGAGAGGGAGGAGGTTCCCTTTTATAATGGAGGAGAGGGGCACCTTTGGAAACATAAGAAATATTAATTTATAATAAATTCAAAACCCACTTAAAAACCTCCAAAAATGACTCAATTAGAAGATAATATGAGATAGGGTTTTAATATCATCATCAAATAAAATTTAGACATGTTGAGAGTCTATTTTAAACCTTATCAAATTGATTTATTCTTATTTAATCTATTTAATTTTATTTGTGGTAATAATATTCTAAATTTTAAATTGTTATAAATAATTACATATGTGTTTTTAATTGCCCATAATTGGATAATTTATGAAATTTTAGACCATATAAATTTCAATTTATAATTTCTAAATATTTTTGTGATTTTTAAACAATTTTATAATATGTTATTTTTTATTATATAACAATAGTGTCAATTTTGAAACTATTCATTTATTTGCATTTAAATAAAATCCACACAGAGAATATATTCAAAAAAATATTTAATATATTCCTAATATGTCATATTGATCTATAAAATTTGTGTAGAACATTAATTTATTTATATAATATTTATTTTAATATTATTAAAACCATTTATTTGATATTTTAATCAATAAAATCACTTCTACATCACTATTGTGTCATCATTAATGATAATTATTCAATCCCTAAAAATTATAAATAAATTCTCATGATGTATATAATTTTATTATATTTCTGTATAATTTTTATATTCTAGGTTTTATCAATTTTATCACTAAATTAAAATTATTACACTTATAAGATATAAGAGAGTGACATGTTGTCACTTTCTTTAATTTTAATTATAATTATATCATTTTCATTGTAAATAGTCCATAAAATGAATCTATTTCGACCCTTAGGTGATATGGATCGTCTTTTATTCATCAAATAGAATTTTGGAAAGTGGTAGGGTAATTTTATAATCTTATTTTTACCCTTAATTACCCGATTTACCTTCAACTTTAGTAAATAAAAATTATCATAGTTACTATTCATAATGTCAAAAAAGAAAATAAAAGTATCCTATTAACATAATTTGGACCCAATGAATCCAAATATGGAATCCATTTTTTAAAATTTAAAATACATAAGTTGTATTAATTAATTTAAAATTAATCTCATTGTTAAGAAAACGGGTTTTAAAAGTTAAAACATTGTCAAAGATTGAAATGTTTTTACCTATGAATTCAATGTAAAATTAATGGTAATGATATAAATTATATTAAATGGTAAAACTATATTCTATTTATAATTTAAAACTATTAAATTTTATCATTTAACCATATAAATTATCTTGATGAAAAAAGTTATTTTTAAGAAAAATTTACCGTATTTTAACTATTCATCAAAATATGAAAGCTATCAGAAAAGTATCAAAAATTTACCCAATGTAAATTTTTATATCCTAATTAAAAAGAAGAAGTTTATTTTATCAAATTTAACTCATAAATTTTTGAAAAATTATATTTAAAATGGGTGTGCCATCAAAAGGCGGAAAAACTACATTTTAAAAAAAAATCTTTTATCCGAAAAATTGATTTTTTTCTCATATCATATGTAAGATGAATTCTAATGTTATATAAAATTAAAAATGTGGTTAATATTATTTATAACGTCTAGTTTATATAATATTTTAATAAAATATTGTTGTTTAGTGAAACTCGGTATAGCGTACAATGAAAGCTATCGAGTATGGTTGCTCTTGCGTGTAACCCAAGCCAAGCCAGTGTTGCGTGTAATGAAAGCTTCCTTTGGTGTTGCATATAACAAAAGAAAAAAATATATTTATCATAAAATCTCAGAGTGTTACATTCTAACCCCTTTAAAATGAATTTCTCCCTTGAAATTTGTCACTTCATTACAAATAGATGAGGATACCTCTCTCTCATCATATCCTAAAGTTCCCAAGTAGCTATTCTAATTGGTGGTTCCTCCATAAAACTTTAACTAAGAGAGTGGTCTATTTTCATAGAACGTTTTTGCTATGATCCAGAATCTCTATCGGATATTCTTCATAAGAAAGATCTCTCTCCAGCGGTACAACTTCTGAGCTTAGTACATGTGAATGATCGGGTATGTACTTTCTCAGGAGAGATACATGTAACACATCATGAAATTGAGAGAGATTCGGTGGAAGTGCCAATAGGTAAGCTACCTTCCCAACATGATCTAGTATTTCAAAAAGTCCAATATGCATAGGTCTCAGCTTTCCCTTCTTTCCAAATCTCATTGCTCTCTTCCAAGGAGTTATTCGTAAGAACGCTTTATCAACCACTTCAAACTCTAGGTCTTTTATTAAGTTATCAGCATAACTTTTTTGTCAACTCTGAGCTACTCTTATGTGTTGTTGAATAGATCTAACCTTTTTTTCCATTTCATCAATGAGATCAGGTCCTAATAGCTTTCTTTCCCCAACTTCATCCCAGCAAGTTGGAGTTCTGCATTTCTTTCCATAGAGAGATTCATAAGGAGCCATCTGAATACCTGAGGGAAAGCTATTATTATAGGAAAATTCCATCAAAGGTTGGTGTTGATCCCAAACACCATTGAAATCCATAGTGTAAGATCTCAACATGTCTTCTAGAGTTTGAATTGTCCTCTCAGACTGACTGTCTATCTGAGGATGATAAGCAGTGATGAAACTCAACTCTGTATCTAGAGTATGCTGAAGACTTCTCCAAGAATTCGAGGTAAACCTCAGATCCTGATCAGATATAATGGAAAGCCTCACTCCATGAAATCTTACCACTTCCTTTACATATATCATGTCAAGCGGATCACGAGAGAAATCTTCTCTAATAGCAATGAAGTGTGCCCACTTCGTAAGACGATCAATTATAACCCATGTAGCATTATTGCCTTTGGATGTTTTGGGAAGTCTAGTGACAAATTCCATTGTGATGTTTTCCTATTTCCATTCTGGAATGGGTAATGGTTGTAACATCCCCTTAGACATCTATCTCTCAGCTTCAAATTGCTGACAAACCAAGCATCGAGAGACATATTCATCAGCATCTCTTTTCTTGCCATCCCACCAGAAGTACTCTTTCAGGTCCCTATGCATATTCATGCTTCCAGGGTGAATAGAGAATGAAGAACTACGAGCCTCATTCAATATTTACTTATCTATTTATTGGATGGGAAGAACACAAATCCTATTCCTGAACCTTATTATTTCATCACAATCAATGTAGAATTTAGGAACATTTATCACCTTCTTTTGTAACTCTACATCTTCTTTTTGTTCCTATTTAATCTTCACATGTATAGATTGTTGAAGATTCATTTGAGAAAGATAATATTTTTCCCCTTACATTATAATTCCAAGATCTATACTTTGTAAATCCATAAATATTAGATCTTTTGTGATCCTCATCATGGATAAGCTAGCATGGTCTTTTCAACTTAATGTGTCTTCCACCTTGTTTTCTTTCCCAGGGTGATAATGAATTGAGCAGTCATAATCCTTAATCAGCTCCAACCATCTTCTTTGGAGCATATTCAGCTCCTTTTGTGTGAAAATATAATTTAAACTTTTGTGATCAGTATAAATATCACACCTTTCACCATAAATATAATACCTCTAAATCTTTAATGCAAAGACTACCGCAACTAACTCCAAATCCTGAGTTGGGTAATTTTGCTCATGGATTTTTAACTGTTGTGAGGAATAAGCTATCACCATATCATTTTGCATGAGAACACACCCCAATCACTTATTGGGTGCATCACTATAGATCACAATCATTTCTCCACTACAAGGTAGTGTGAGCACAGGTGCACTGGATAGCCTTCTTTTTAACTCCTTGAAATTCTCTTCACACTCCTTCTGAACGAACTTAACTCCTTTTCGAGTCAACCTGGTGAGTGGATTAGATAATCATGAAAAATATTTCACAAAACGTCGATAATATACAGCCGAACCAAGAAAACTTCAGATCTCAATTACTATTTTTGGTCTCGACCATCTTTCGATAACCTCTGTTTTTGCGGGATCCACAGCTATCTCCTCTTTTGAGATTATGTGACCCAAAAATGAAACTTTTCGAACCCAAAATTTACACTTGATAAATTTGGCATAAAGCTTCTCATTTATTAGGTTCTTTAATACAATTCTCAAGTGATCTTCATGTTCTTCCTTTCTCTTTGAATATAGAAGAATATCATCTATAAATACTACCACAAACTGATCAAGATAGTCTTTAAAGACTCTATTCATTAGAACCATGAAGATAGCAGGGGCATTAGTAAGACAAAATTGCATCACCATAAATTCATAGTGTACATACCTTGTATGGAAATACATCTTTGGTATATCCTCCCTTTTGACCCTTAATTGATAATACCCATAACAAAGATCAGTCTTGGGAAAGTAATGAGCTCCGTGTAGTTGGTCAAATAAGTCATCAATGTGTGGGAGAGGATATTTTCTCTTGATAGTGATGTTGTTAAGTTCTCTATAGTCAATGCAGAGTGTCATTGATCCATATTTCTACTTAACAAATAGAACAGGTGATCCCTAAGGTGATGCACTAGGGCGTATGAATCCCTTATCAAGATTCTCTTATAGTTGCTTCTTCAATTCCTGCAACTCAATTGGGGTGATTCTATACGGTGTCTTTAAAATGGGTATAGCACCTGGTATGAGTTCTATTGAAAACTCAACTTCATGATTTGGTGGAAGACCTAGAAATTACTCAGGAAAGACATCATCAAACTCCTATATAATGGGAATACTCTTAATCATGAGTTTTTCTCCATCCATTTGCGATAAATAACCTTCATTTATTGGAATCAAGACCCAAAATATGGAAGAAATTTTAATTGGAAGGTTATATTCATCCTTGCATCGATATATGATCATAAATTGATCAGGAATATGAAATGAGACTTCCCTTCTTTGGAAATTAATATGATCTCCAAATAAGTAAATACATTATATGCCAAAAATCACATCAAATTCTACTATAGGAAGGATCACAATATTTGCAGGAAGCACTTTCCCATAAACATCAATTGAAGAAGAATTTTAAACTTTTGATGTGACTGTTGTGCCATTAGGGGTTGTCACAGCTAACTCAATATCTAATTTCTGAGGTAATATGGCGATTCCCTTGGAAAATTATTCATAAATAAAATAGTAGGAGGATCCAAAATCAAATAAAACATTTGCTACTTTAGAGTGGATGGTAAGTGTACCTTTCACCACTTCATTATCATACTCCACATCACTGATAGAAATTGCATGTGACTTTCCTTTGTCTTTGGCCTTAAAAGTGTGTTGACTTCGATCATCAAAAAAAACCCCTGGATTAGGGAATTGAATGGCATAGTGCCCCATTTCCTTGCACTTGTAACATTGAAGTGTAGGAGGTGCATTCTGTGTATCCTTTTCTTTGTTCACATCACAAGACATCTTTTTCCCATCACTGCAGCATTCAATTTCTCGATGACCTTCTTTTCCACACTTAAAACATTTACCTGTCCCTTTAAGACAATTCCCTCCATGTTTCTTTCCATACTTTGGGCATAAGGGAAAACTCATCTTTTTTTCAGTGTGGTCTTTATATTTTCCTTTGAATTCCATTTTCCACTTCTTATCAAACCCATATGACTGATGGGTTACTCCAATATCCATCTCAACCTTGAGAGCACGTTGAACAATTTCCTCATAGTTATTGTAGTCCCTTATGGCTAATGCTCTTCGAAGACTTGGTTTTAAGACACTAAAGAATCGATCGATCTTACTCTCAGGTTGGATAATAATTCTGGAAGCACACCTTGCAATTCTTGTAAAATTTTCTTCGTAGGTACCAACTGATTCATCATCCTTTTACATTAGTTCAAGAAACTCCTTCTCCATCTTTGTTTGAATAATACGAGGGAAGTACTTATTGAAAAAGAAGTTCTTGAACTCGTCCCATTCCATGGACTCAATTTCGTCTCATTGCCTCGTATTCTTGATAAGATTCCACCATTGATCAGCTTCACCATCCAAACAGTATACTTCTAAGATGGCTTTATCATATTCAGAACATTGTAGAACTGAAAATATCTTTTTAGTGGTACTAATCCATTGTTCAGCCACTAATGGATTAGAAGACCCACTGAATGAAGGTGGACGCTGACTAATGAAGGATTCAATAGAATATTTCTCTTTCCTTTGCTCATTTGGAAGTTCTGCATGATTCATAGCTTGAGAAAGTTGTGTGAGCATCGCTACAAGATTTTCCATTACATCTCCCCTAATGTTTGGTTGCTCAGGGGGACAATCATTGCATTTCCCGTTGCATTCAGCATTAACATAGTTCCTTCGGGATCGAGCCATTGACTAAAACCAAGAAGCATAGTGTTAAAAACAGTAATCATAATAGGAAAACCACATAATAAAGAAAAAAATCACACTTTAGGTCTTATCATAGCTTATTCATGGCCATTTCTAAAACACTACTATTTCCTTTCCTTTGATACCAACTATAACGACCCATACATTACATACATTGTTATTACTTCATAATTGAAGCATACTTATTACGACATATAAAAAAACCATGATAGGAAGGTATAAGAATAGTGTATTTAGAAACTGGGAAACATAAACAACTGGTTCATAAATCATCTACATTGTATCCCACTTATTTCATCATATCTAGAGTCCCTTTTGGCATATCCTACTTAATACCCTTCTTCCTGACTTGGGGAAAAGAAAACATACAAAAGAGTGAGCTCAAATGCTCAATAAGGGTAAACAAAGGAAATACCAATCATATCATATTCATAAGAACATAACATTTTGAAAATCTTAACCTGCAAAAGAGATCATAATATCATGACATGGGATAAACCATAATAGTGAAATTTCATCACAATAATCATAACATAAAACATTAAACTTTGTGGCAGACGCACATAATCATAGAAAATAATTTCATATTAGTCAAGACTCATTTCCAAGACCATCATAGCAAACAAAGTCCATTATTGAACCGATCTCACTCCTCATTGCAGTCCTGTATCACTAAACCAGATTAACTTGTTGTTCCAGCCATGTCTATCTCATAAGAAATAAATCTTTACCCAATGCTTTGGAGGGTGATATAGGCCCCACCCATCTCATAATGAAACTATTCTTATATGTTTCTCAAAATCATAAATCATACATCATATCATAACTCATGTAATAAAATTGGGATTCTTAAACATCATGTCATCATAACATAATCCATATAAGATAAAAGGACTTCATAAAAATAATTCCATCATTACATAATCAAATCAATGTAATAATATAGATATAAATAGAACCCTACATTATCTTAGATGGAAAATAATTTTTATAAAACACTTGAACTCCATTCTTGAGGAAAATATCCTTTCTACTTCATAAACATTTTTTCCTTTCTCAACATGTCAAACAAAAATAAGTTAATTGAAAATAAACTTGAAAACTTGTAAAGTAAGATTTATGGAAATAATTTTTTGTGAAATCATAAAAATCCATTCATGCCGTATAATTTAAAAAAACATTCTTCTCGTACTTTGGCTGGAAAAGTCAAAAATTATATCATACTGAAAAAGACAAAAGATTCCTTTCATATCTTTTACTAAAATTTCACCAATAGGTAAAATTGGATTTAAACAATTGTAGGGGGATAATATTACATATTTAGGAAACATGGATGTGGATTATAAATATGCCCTAGTAAATATCTAAGTATAAACAATATCAGATAAAAAATGAGATTGCTAGATTTTCCCTTACCTTAGGTCTGATATGCTTTGTACGTATCTGAACCTCCTGTATAATGATTTAAATAATTTCATTGACTTATTCCATAATAATATTCATTTTTATTATATCATATATGGTCATATTCTTTTCTTTTTATTATTAATATTTCATTTCAACTTGTTATTCGGGTGTTCATTGTTTTATGTTCTTATGTGTTTTTTTTCGAATAAATTCTTGTTACTATTTTTAGGATATAGATACATCATTTACATAATGGTATTAGTATAATATATATCAGATTTATTCATTCAATTCGTTTATATAATCATGGTTTAATAAAGATCATGTAGAACAAATCACATCGCACCGTGGAGACGGTAAGTCGTACGTACGTACGAGCGACAATATCATTCCCATAATTATTGAATGGTATTGGAGTGGATGATAGAATATCTAAGAATTAGTATCATGTTATAATGATCATATATATTTATTCTTTACACCATTATACCCATCCAAGTAAGGTGGTGGAGGAAAACAAATTACCCCACGGTGTGGAGACGGTATTCCGTACATACGCACGTGCGGTGATTTCATTTTCCATAGGATGGATAGAAGGTGAAATAGGGTTTTTTCATATTTATAATAACATATAATTATTTTAGTGATATTTATGTTATTACTTTATAATGAAACAAATAAATAAGAGTAAATAGAAGAAGAAATAAATTTGAAAGAATCGGTAAAGGATATTACCTCTTCTTCGACGTTCCTCTTCTAAACCTCCTCTTAGGGCACTAAAGAAGGTCTTTCAAGAACACTAGAACATCTAGTATGTATATAGAGAAGTGGATAAGATAAATGGACAGGGTTTTTTCGAGTTTAAAGGCTCAAAATGTTGTGAAGAGGATAGGGAGGAGGTGCCCTTTTATAAGGGAGGAGAGGGGCACCTTTGGAAAACATAAGAAATATTAATTTATAATAAATTCAAGCCCCACTTAAAAACCTCTAAAACTGACTAAATTCAAAAATGAGATGAGATAAGTTTTTAATCTCATCGACCAATAAAATTTAGACATGTTGATAATTTATTTTAAACCTTATCAAATTGATTTATCCTTACTTAATCTATTTAATTTTATTTGTGGTAATAATATTCTAAATTTTAAATTGTTATAAATAATTACTTATGTATTTTTTATTGAAAATAATTGGATAATTTATGAGATTTTAGACCATATAAATTTCACTTTATAATTTTTAAAAATATTTGTGATTTTTAATCAATTCTATAATATTTTATTTTTATAAAATAACAATAGTGTCAATTTTGACACTATTCATTTATCTGCATTTAAATAAAATACACACAGAGAATATATTTGAACCAAAATATTTAATAGATTACTAATATGTCATATTTATCTAGAAAATTTTTAGATAACATTAATTAGTTTATATAATATTTATTTTAATATATTTAAAACCATTTATATGATATATCAATCAATAAAATAACTTCTACATCACTATTGTGTCATCATTAATGATAATTATTAAATCCCTAAAAATAATAAATAAATTCTCATGATGCAGATAATTTTATTAGATTTCTGTATAATATTTATATTTGAGGTTTTATGATGTTTATCACTAAATTAAAATTATTACACTTTTAAGAAATAAGAGAGTGATATGTTATCACTTTCTTTGGTTTTAATTATAATTATATCATTTTTAAAGTCAATAGTCCATAAACCTGATCTATTCCAACTCTTAGGTGATATGGGTTGACTTTTATTCATCCAATAAAATTTTGGCAGGTCGTAGGGTAATTTTATAATCTTATTTTTACCCTTAATTACCCGATTTACCTTTAACTAGAGTAAATAACAATTATCGTAGTTATTATTCATAATGTCAAAAAAAGTACCCTATTAACATAATTTCAACCCACTAAATCCAAATATGGAATCTATTTTTCAAAATTCAAAACATTGAAGTTTCATTAATTAATTTAAAATTAATCCCATTGTTAAGAAAACGGGTTTTAAAAGTTAAAACATTGTCAAAGATTGAAATGTTTTTACCTATGCATTCAATGTAAAATTAATGATAATGACATAAATTATATTAAATGGTGAAAATATATTCTATTAATGCATTAAAGCCATTAAATTTTATCATTTAACCATATAAATTATCTTGATGAAATAATGTTGTTTTTAAGAAAAATTTAGCGTATTTTTACAATTCAACAAAATATGAAAGTTATCATAAAAGTATCAAAAATGTATCCAATGTAAATTTTTATATCCTGATTCAAAATAACAAGTTTATTTTTTTAAATTGAACTCATAAACGTTTCAATAATTAGATATAAGATGGGTGTGCCATCAAAAGGCGGAAAAACTGCATTTTTGAAAAAAAATAATTCTTTTATCCAAAAAATTGATTTTTTTCTCATATCATATGTAAGATGAATTCTAATGTTATATAAAATTCAAAATGTGCTTAATACTATTTATAACAGCTAGTTTATATAATATTTTAATAGCATATCATTGTTTAGTGAAACTCAGTATTGCGTACAACGCAAGCTATCGAGGAAGGTTGCTCTTGCTTGTAACGCAAGCCAAGCCAGTGTTGCGTGTAGTGAAATCTTCCTTTGGTGTTGCATATAACATAAAAACAATTTACCATAAAATCTCAGGGCCCTACACTTATAATGTTTAAAAATTGATAAATATAATATTAATCTAGTAATAATCCAAAGTTAATGTTAGTTTATATCCTAATGGAGTTTTGTATATATTTTTTATGGATGAATTTAAAGAGTAACATTAATTAAAAAAATATTTTAAGGAAAAGGTTTAATGGAAAACTTACAAGAATGGTGGTGATGATTATATGAGATAGAGCTCTATATGAACAATAGAATTTATTAACATCTTATCATTTGATGTTGTGATGTAAAGAATTTGAATACATGTTCAAGGATTTGAACATTAGAAACATTATTCCTAAGTCTTTATATTATTAAAATTAGATTTTATCATTAATATTACTCAATAAAGAGTTTAGTGGGAGTTTTTTATCAGATATTCACATAATTATTTGGTAGGAATTAGATAGATATGTAATGAGTTTTAAAAAACCCAAAAAGTGTAGAAAAAATAATTACGATCATACAATATATAATATATGATATGACAACATAGGTTCTTATATATGGTTTTATTAAAACTCATAATGGAGGTTCAGAATATAAAATGTTCCATGTTATAAAAAATGAATTATCCACATTATCATTATTTTATGTTGGTTTCATAATTATTTATGTATTTAGTCATATCATGAAGTGGAATGATAATTTTCCTCTAAAAGTATGATGTTTAGTTATAACTAATTCAATTTTTTCATAGTGTATTATAGGTTTTGAGTAATTTTTAGGGTTAAATTGAGTAGGATTCTTGTATTGAGGAATGAAATGTTATCATGAGTTGTAAAATGGGCTTTCTATACTGGATGACCCAGTAAGTATATACCATATATAGTTTCATAAACTATGTCTTTGGTATAAAAGGGAAGCATGGTTTATATTTTTTTCCAATACTTGTAGTCGGTGAGATACCTTGCCTGAGAACTTTGATAATTTAATACCATTATTATGCAAGCCTTAAGGCTTAACTCATCTTGGGTGGTTGAGTATGTTGTTGATCATGTCATCATTTTTTTGTTGACCAAGATAGTATTTTTCCACTTATATGAAGAGATAGAAATTATGGAAATGGGCTTAATATAGGTCAAGGTCTCTCTCTTAAGGGATCTCAATTGGGATCTTCATTATTTCATTCTCCTATGGTGTTCATCTACCTTGTATTTTGTATCTCATCAACATTCCTTGGATTACAGTGCTCATCTATGCCCTACTAGTTTGGCTTCCTCATCTTCATCTCCCTCATCATTCTTATTCTATTATGTGTCCCCTGGTGGTGTGGACTCCTTTGATGGGTGATATATCTAATAATTTATCCACTTGTGGTCCTCTAGTTCTTGTGTCAAAGGTGTGGATCCCCATAAAACTCACTCAACTCAGACAAATTCTCAGATATGGTCTCTTAGTGTCTGTTTCATTATCATCAACATTGTGGTTTGGGTTGTAGGGTTTTTTAGTTTTAATTCATAGATTTTTTGGTTCTTTGTGAGAATCTATGATATGTGGTGCAAGATTCATAGTGTAATTTATCATTGGATATTCACTTTTGGAATCTAGGAGTCATATTTTTCACTTGTCCCCATTGTCCAAATCATCATTCATATTTCTCACTCTATAATTTTCAACCCGGCTCATCTGATTTGGTCGTCCATTCTATAACCACAGCATACCTAGCCCATCCTTTTATCCCTGTTGTTACATGAATTCTCATAATTTGTTATTAGTGATGCTCTCAATGATTGAAACATTTGAGGAGGTGTTTATTCTAGAAATGGATGGTTAAATATGATCTTGAGTTTTGAAATGAATTAAATTATTCTTACAAAATTATTAAATGTAGAGGAAATGAATTAAATACATTACTCAAGGATCTAAATGTAAGAAATGTGAAACATGTGATAAAACTAAAATTAATAAATTCTATAAATATGAGTAACATTCAATAAAGAGAATTTGAAAAATCTCAATCAACATCACATGGTCTCAATAGAGATCACAAGGGGAAGAAAAAATGCATCTCTACTCTATGATGTATCCACATATCTACCTTAATCTCTCATTATAGGAGATGGATCCAACTTTACTCATGGCATGTTGGCACATCACTATATTAATGATGAAGAAGATTAGAGCTTTGAGTTTTAGAGAGGTTCATACAAGAATCATGTAAGAACAACTATTCCCTATATGTCATCACATGGTAGTGGATTTATATAGCCACGAGGATAACCCTCGGTTTTTTCTTGCACTAACCCGGGTGTTATAATGCACGAGTTTTTTATTTTTTCAGTTCTTGTATTTAATGCATGAATGAAACTATAAGATCTCAGTTCTTCCAATCATGTGTGATTCTTTTAAAAAATCATTCAAACCCTTATTGGGGTTTTATTTTTCCTCAACCTTGAAACCGCACCCCGGGTGGGTTGTTTTGTTTTTTGAAGGATGTTGTAGTAGTATAGAGCATGAATACAGGCCAAATACATGACATGTATCTAAATACACCAAATTTATTAAATACATGATGTGTATTGGTCTCTCCAAACCCTATTCATGTCGTGTAATTGTTTTTCCCTAGAGGGGAAAACTGGAACATTACAAGGCGTGCATAGTTTACACAACATGTAAATGCCCTGGGTCAGTTTTTTTAAAAGAAGGCAGGGCCTACTATTTTTTTGACAGAGGTTTATTTTTCTCTCCCACCCAAACCCTCATCCTCTTGAGAGCTTCTTCCATGGCCTAGCATAGGGTTTTATCCCATTCATCCATTCAACCTTTGTTTGTGATGACTTTTATCATGTTGGATCTCCATAGGTAAAATATTTAGTTTGTTTCTTTCATTCCTTGGTTTATCTCCCTAACTTTGGGGTTATTTTTGTGTATGCTCATATGCCCTATTTTTAGGGTTTTCATCAATTTTTTCATTTCCTTATAATATAGACCAAACCAAAGGTATATATTGGATGAGTATTCTATTATAGGCTTAAGGTGGTTAGTCTATACCTTTTCTTTAATATTTTTTTTTACTCTATGAATATTTTCATCAGGCCACACACTGAACCTTCAAATCATTGCTTCTGAATTTAATGATAATCCTTAAAATGATTTTTGATTCTAATTTGGTTCTCCCATGTAGTACCTAATCAGGGTTGTTGGTTTTCAACCTAAACCTGAGCAACCCTTTTGGAGTTTTCCTTTATCTTACCTATATTAAACCCCATACTATGGGTGTGTAATCTCACCACCCTTTTACAAGAAGCCTCTAATAATTAAATTAGTTAGTGGGAGAGGATCAGGCCTCCTTTTTAATGTTATTAAATGCTATTAAAATTATAAAATAGATGACTAAATGATAATTATAAAGGGGTATAGACCCTAACATAGACCTTGTCTTTTATTATACTGCTTTCTTGAAATTATTATGAAGTTATGATTCACGTTACTTATCAATATGGAACCAAACTATTAATAAGGTATGAAACCTGGGATTATTAAGGTATGGAACCTGTGTTTATTAAGTTATAGCACCTATACACTTTGGTATGCCACCGAATTATTAGAATGGTATGGCACCTATGACATTATGATATCATGTCGGCTAGTGTATCGAGGTATGTCACCTACGAGCCCAATGTATGATTAATTGTGGTATGGAACCAACTTGTGTATCGAGGTATGGCACCTGCAACACATATGTATAATTAATTTTTATATGAAACCTTTTATAAGGATCAAGGTATGGAACCTATGACTCTATTATACATTTACATCTCCAAATATAGGTCACCCTGGTCATAGACTTTGGGACTAGTACAATGTAGGTCTACTACTATTATCACATGTGGCTCATGCTGAGCTGGTAACTACTAGCTATTAATACTTTATATATATTGATGCTCATCAGTTGTAGCATGTTTCTAAATATAGAAATTTCCCTAGTCTGGTTATATTTTTCTTACATTATTGTTTACCTGTTATACATGCACACATTTATAGTTTATTTTAATTGGATGGACTTATTATAAACATTTTTGGTGGTGGCCTACTAAGTTTATCCCATACCCTATCTAGGAAGTCGATGGTACCAAGAAAGATTATATGGATGTAGATAGGGATAGGTGAAAGTGACCAGTTACTGATGCCTGGTTGACTATAGCATTCAAGTAGGGAAGCACATGACCCATCTATAGCTCATGATTCTATCTAGAGATACTATTTTGGTATTTTGAATCCATTTGATATACTTGTATGTTTGTGTATATGCTACCAGGTTTGTCGGATATTATATTTAGATAGAGGACATCATATTATTTTATAGGAACCTAGTTTTTATATCAGGCATGGATCCTTTTATATTTGTTATAATTACTTATTTTGGACCTAAAATGGATTCCCTATGAGGATAGAAAAGTTTTAATGGCATCTGATGCTTATATAGAGCTCAAAATCACAGTCGCTGGAGGAAATCAAAAGCCCACATGGCTAGTAGAAATTTTAAAACCAGACATGTATGGTGTTTTTTAACCGTGTGGGGCTAGATAGATGAGCAAGAAGGGAACATAGTTTTCCCAACCATGTTCTAGGGGCCGCATGTCCATGAAACATTCATACAGTTGTTAATAGAGGATATTCACATGGTTGACACACAGTTTCCCTAACCATGTAACCTAACTATGTGGGTGCCCTCCATACGTAGTGGGATGTGCCAAGTTGTCACATGATTTTCCCTACTATGCAAACCATATATTTTGGGTAAAATACCCATTTTTCCCTGAATTATATTTTAATTCAAACCACAATATAATTTTTTTTCTCTAATGGATAGAAGATGGATTCATCTCCAATTTTGAGATCCAATTGTCATCTTTGATAGTTATTGATCCTGAGCTAAAATATTAAGTCTAATTCGATCTTCATTCATAATTTTGGTTGAGAATCGGTAAGTACTCGATTCCTTTTTAGCCCTTTTTCATTCTTCCTTCCCTTAATAATGTTATTTAGATGTAGGCTCATATGCCCTAATTTTCAAGAATTTATCCTTTCTATATATTTCAATGAATCCATTCCAAAATAAAGAATAATACTACATGTGTGAATTCATGCGAGCTTCAGGTAGGTGGTCTATGAATCATCCATCCAGTTTCACCATTTTATAAATTTCCGTAGTTTTTCTGCACAACTAATTCCATCGAATGGGGCCTATTAAATCTATCTTCCATTATTATATTAATCATGATCATATTATAGATACCATTTCATAATTTTTAATCATTTCCTAGGGTGTTTATACCTCAACTCTCTCCACCCCAAGTAGGTTGTTTCTATATTTATGATTTTAGATGCTAGTTAAGCCTACTTGTGCCACCTTTTGGGTATGCCTTGAATTGACCATTATAAAGGTAATTGTTTGATTAAATCTATAAATTTTTAAATGATATTACATGTGAATATAACACTTTTTCATTTTATGTTAAGTGTTCTAATTAATTAATTAATGTAAAAATGGTTTATTCAAAATTATATTATGGATATCACTTGGCCTAGTTTATTTTAAATGAATTCCATATGGTTGTACATCCTTATCCCAAATTTTCATGATAATTAAAAGTAATGTAGTGAACCAAATAAATGATATTTGATTAATGAACTAAATGATTTCATGACCTTATCCTTGTCACACTAATGAAAGGAAATGGGATGAAGCAAATGATTTATTAAATTGAATGATAATTACATGGACAAATTAATTAAATGAATAATGTGTAATTTGACTATTTCATATGGACATAAGCATTATTATATTTCTATTTGGACTCAATATATCCTTGGATTCTTGAGGTAATTCCTTGAGTATCCATGGATGCTATTCTGATTCATGGGTTCTGATTTCCAAGGGTGATACCCACCTTGGAAACCAATCTTTGTCTACTTTTGGATGCCAAGTATGAAACCATAGGATACCTCCATTATCACTATAGTGTTCCTTGGATATGGTCCTAGGATCTAGAATGATTTCTATAGGCATGTGGTGCCTCAAATACACCTCTGGGAAAAGTCATTCCTTATCCCATTTTACCTTGGATTAATTCCTTGGAATCGATTAGAATTACATTTTGTGGAATTAATTGGGGTGATGTCCCTTGGATTATGCTCTGACTTATTTTTTCAGGATACATATTATTACTGAGTTGGATTGACCCCTAAGGTCAAGATTCCTTAGTTATTACCTTGGATACTCTTAATTATTAACATCATCACATGTTCCTTGTTATATCTTAGATCCATTACTATTATTATCATGACATGATGTCAGTTATGGTTATGCCTCACATGGAATACTATATAAACTGTAAATTAATTAATAAATGAAAGTGTTAACCTTTCTGACACAATATGAGGTTGAAGCAAGTACTTGGGTATTTTCATTATTGTACTGCTTTACTTTTATATATCCATGCATGCTGACTATTTCAGTTTATATTACATTGAATGCATATTATAGAAACCATTAGTGGTGTCCTACATAGATTTATCTCACACCCTATATATGACACCATTGGTACCCAGGAATATTACTTGAATGTAGGTGTGGAAGAAGGGAAGTTTCCCACCTTAGACACTTGATAGTGATTACTTTCATTAGGATAAATCTTGGAAGAAAATGACTATGCAAGAGCTTAGGATGTTGGGGGTTATTTTTGCATTATTTTTTATTATTTTATAAATAATGTATTGTCTACTAACATATAAACTTGTTCTCATTCTTTATATATACATGAAAAACATTATAATAAACTTTTTAGTGTTATTATGAGTTGTTCTTGTTGTTTATTATTTTTTCTGTTCTATTGTGCTATCTATTTATACTGCTTAGGCAATTTACCTATTATCATATTTATCTATTTTACTCCACTATGTTAATGATGGAATTTTCTCTCTATGGACACATATTATTCCGTCGCTACGTGTCGGAAGCCTCTTGCTTTCGGGGAGATGCACTTGAAGCCATGTGGAAAATAGGGCTCAGGAAACTATTGAGTGGAACCCCGGTTTGGAACATCACAAAGTTGTATCAGGGGATTAATTTAATGATTTTCCATTTCAAGAAAATAGATAGAAGATTATGAATGCCTTGTAACTAGTTATAATTCATGCTTGGGCATAGCTAACCCATGTTCGGGGTAAATTCTACGTTTCCTAAAATAATAATTATTGTTTTGCTTTATCTTGTTACCGTTGATAAACTTCCATCATAGGGTGATACACATGTTATGTGATGGTTATTATTATTATTATTTTGATTGAGGATTTTATCTCATCATTGGCCTGATGATAAGAGGGAAAGGAGCTAAAATCATGCATCATTATAGGCAACTAAAATTCACATGCCATGCATACGCCAAGCCATATTGGTACAATTCACAACATGAATTTTCTTATATTGCTTTTGATTTTTGACTGATCATTGTTTATATGTATATGTTTTTTCTAATATTTTTATATGATTGAGTGACTACTAATTTCAATTCATGAGGTGTATGGGCCCTTGTGGGTTAGAATGGGTAGTTTACCAAGTCAAGACATCGTATCGAATGTGATTTATTTTAAGACTAAATTTAGATAGGGCTAAATTGGGATAAAATCGGTATCTCTTTTTAGTGATAAGGTGTATGGTCTCTAATTCACTAGGAATGAAAGTCCATTTTAATCAAACAGAGATTTAATTTTATAAGAAAATTAAACTCAAATAGTAAAACATGACTTATAAAATGAAATTATTTCCATTAAATGAAGAGTAAAGGTATCATTGAGCCTTTACATACTGAAACCCCTATAGTTTATACTTGAACACTTACTAATACCTAACCTTATTAGTGGGTGGTTGGGTTACTATACCTTGGGTAGTGATCCCTTACTCGTATGATATGATTCTACTAGTGTTTCTATCTCCATTAAGATTGTTATAAGGAGTGTGCTTCGAATTTGAAGACCTATGTCACCATGAAGTCCTCATGTCATGATCTAGGAGGGTGATGATGATCATACTCCAGATGTGGTGGGACTTGACCACCATCCTTACCACGAGGATTTCCAATTGATTCCCCACCAATTAAACCAGATTCGGTCACTGACGCACAACTTCATGAGAGTTTAATATTTCTAATGAAGTCTATGAAGAGTTCTCTATGACATGCACTAATAATGGTTTATCTAAATCATGAGTTATAGTTGTAGCATCCTCCCACTTTCTTAGGGAATAACGGTCCACCAGCTACTCATTCTTGGCTAATGGACACTCTATCTATCATTTCACATTTAGAGACGTATCCAAATCATAGGGTCAAGATTTATACCAATATTTTTCATGATTTGGATAAGTGATGGTGGGATGTAATTACCCAGGCTAATCACCTACAAGGCATGATCTGGGAAAGTTTTCATACCACCTTCTATGATCACTTCTTCCCATAGATGTTGAGGGATGAACGAGCTAAAGATTTTTTGAATCTATATTAGGGTTCTATGTTAGTAAGGGAGTATTTAGAATGTTCTATGTAGTTACATAACTTTTCACTACTTCAAGCTGGTGATGAGATTTCACATTCTAGATCTTTTGATAATGGGATTTAGTATTCCATCCATAATCAGGTGAATATCATTCACCTACCTACTATCTTGGAGATCATCAATTAGGATCTTATAACTATGTTAAATATGAGGGAAGGATCTAGTACTGGATATAGAGGCTTAGTGTCGAGGTTGGTGAATATTTCTTCTAGTAGTAGAAAATGATCCCTCTAGGTTTCATGTCAAAGTAGAGGTAGTTATAGTAACCACACTGGAATCTCCATTGTATTCCATTGGTGTAAATGGAAGGAGAATATGAAGCCTTAGTGTGGTACATCGTGTCTAGTAGTGAGTTGGAGTAGCACTAGCTTGATGGGTCGAGGATGAGGTCAGGGTCATGGGTTCCAGAATCCAAATCATTAGCTCCAGCAAAAAAATCATACTCTGGGTAGTCTAGTTGAATCATAGGGTCACATATGATGCTAGATACATGCTCTAGAAGCAATACCTGAGGATCCAAGTGAATGAACTTCAATGGTATGAGAAACTATTCTAGTAGAATCTTTTATAGTATCTTCTTTATTTGATACAAGTGATTCACCATTGGGAGTATGGTCAGAGGGCATACTCCAATGTAGGGACAGTCCCCTTTAGGTAGGATATTACCTTTTCTCATGGGACCTCTTCATACTCGAGATGATGGGCTTTGATGTCATTCTTGGGATGGATTTTTTGGTTCTGTATAATGCCTTTGTAAAGTGTAATCACCATAGGGTATCATTTATATCTATAAAGGGAATAATTTATTTACATTAGGGTGATTTGAATGTATAGTCTAGTAGAGAGGTACCAAATCATCACGGTCTAGGTGGATTCACCACCTAGATTGTTAGTCTCTTCATGGAGGAGTAGGGGCTATACATGGTATATTTACCTTTCATTGTTGATCATTTCATGGACATCTTTCCAAATGATTTTTCAGCCTAACCTCCTGATAGATAGGTAGAGTTTATGATATGTATTATTCCAGGAGTATCTCTAGTGTAAATTATTCTATACATGATTAAAACAACTAATATTTAAGAGCTCAAGAAGCAGTTAGAGTATTTAGAGGAAAAAAAATTTATTCAGCCTAGAACTTCCTCTTGGGGGTCACCCGTGCCTTTCACCAAGAGGGTGGATGGGAACCTTTATTTATGTGTGGATTATAGATGGTTGAACCATATTATGGTCAAGAACCTATATCCACTACCTCAAATAGATAATCTCTTTGACTAGATATAAGGATCTACAGTGTCCTCTAAGATTGGATCGAGATCAGGCTATCATCGGGTACAAGTGGGGTCATCAGACATAACTCGTACAAATTTTTGTAGCAGGAATGGTATGTTTGTGTATCTTTTTTTATAATTTGGTCTTATAAACGTGCCTTCCATTTTAAGGGATTTTATGAATAGGCTTCTCCATCCCTATCAGGTTTCTTTTGTCATAGGCTTTATAGATGACATCTTGGTGTATTCTCATTCTCATAGTTGCCATGTTAAGCACCTTGAGATCATTTTTAATACCCTAAAAGAGCAACATATTTATGAAAATGTTTCTAAGTGACACTTATGTATTGAAAAAGATCACTTCTTTGGTCATATTATAACAAAATAAGAACTATTTGTTGACCTAGATAAGGTGGGTGTTGTGGTGTCCTAGTAGAATCCTAATAACGTGTATGATATACGGATTTCATTACAGATAGATGTATTTTATAGGAATTTTCATACATTACAAATCATTAATTTTTTACCTCTTAATATTATTACAAATAATGGTGTCTAGTTCATGTGGTCAGAAGAGTATGAGAAAAAAAATAGGAGTTGAAAGTAAGGCTTGTATCGGCACCGATTATGACACTGCCAGATCTTGGAAGAGGCTACATAGTTTTCTTTGAGGCATCCGATATTGGGATTGATATAGTTATAGTGTAGGAGGATAGATTCATTTATTATGGATTTCAGTATTTGAACCCTCATGAGATAAATTTCCCTACTCATGACCTTGATCAAGTTGTAGTTGTCTGTTCCTTATGTTGTTGGAGACACTATCTGACTGTTGAGTGATTTTTGGTATATATAGACCATATGAGAGCCAAATACATCTTTACACAGTATGAATTTAATCTCATAAATTGAAGATGGGTCAAATATCTTCATCCATTTGACTTTGATCTTGCCTATATATCTTGTAAAGGCAATGTGGTAGTGGATGTACTGAGTCGAAAAACTCAAGCATAGGTCGTATATGAATCTAGTGATGAATGGGAATTTATGTAACAATAATATGAGTTACATCTTGAGTTTCATGATATTCATGAGAATTATTATCTCTCAAACTTGATAGTTACCTATTCCCTCGATGATAAGGTGAAGAGTTGTCAATTTTCAAATCTTGAGGGATTGGTTCCCCATGAGAGCATTACGGATGAGGACACACCTCCATATTATTCTATAGATAGATACAACATCCTATTTATATATATAGAAATTCTGGGTTCCTAAAAATATGAGAGAGAAACCGATGCATGAGTTTGATGCTTCTCTGTGGTCATTTATTCCTAGCATCTCCAAAATGTATCCAGATATGTGACACCAATATCGATGGCTTGGTATGAAACATCATATAGTAGGATTTATCACAAAGTATTCCACCTACCATTGGGTGAAGTTGGAGCACCAGTGACCTTAAATATTTTTTAAAGCTTCTTAGATTCCCAAAATAAAAATGGTAATATGTTTCTATGAATTTTTTAGTCAAATTAATGTGGTCACCTCAAGGTAGTGATGTGGTTTGGGTAGTCACCGACAGACTGAAAAAAGTAGCACAATTCCTTCCAATTTGGGAGACATCTCAATAGATGATCTAGAAATATTTTATATTTATGAGATCCATAGGGTCCCCTGTATTATAGTTTCATATAAGGATTCCCATTTCACATAATGGGTCTGATAGGGTTTGCAGAAGGCTATGGGTACCCAAGTTCTTATGAGCACATCCTTTTACACTCATATTGATGGCCAGTCAAAATAGACTATATTGGTGTTAGAGAACAGGCTACGAGCATGCATACTTGATTTTGTAGGTTCTTAGAAGAATCATATCCCTATATTCAAATTCTCCTATAACAATAGCTTTGAGAAGACAATTCAAATGGATTCTTTTGAGGCCTTGAATGGTACCTCCCAGGCTTTGGCATAGATGGATACAAAGGCAAGGGAAGTTGTCGCCTCATTATATCAAGCCATTTGATATTTTGGAGAGAGTCAAGATAGTAGGCTATCAATTTCTACTATCTTATAGGTATCATACTATGCACAACATCTTTAACATTTCACAACTTCACTTTTATCAAACCGACTTGTCTCATAACTTTGAACCTGAGGAGACTTGGTTAGATTTTGATTCTTCATTTGAGGATTATCCAACACTCATGATTGACCAGATCATGTAGTCTCTCTAAGGATTGTATGTCCCTTTGGTGAGAGTGATGTTAGAACATGGTCATGTATAGTACGAGACTGTGGAGCGGGAGGTGAAGTACATGCACTGTAGCAAGAGTTGTTCTTAGACAATTTTTCTCCACCATTGGAAGGTGAAATCAAGGATTTTTGGGAAAAAATCCCTCAAGGTATCATTGAAGCATTTTTTTGAGGTGATTGTGTTTGTTGACAAAGTGGGCCTCTGTGTTGTGCTTGTTGACAAAGCAAACCATGATGTACAAATTTGTTGAAAAAGGGGGTTTTCATGGTGAAATATAGAGTTCAGGGGATGTTTTTAACAATGTATGATTGATTGAAGAACCTCAACAAAGGAATGTATGATCTATAGGTTGTATAAAAAGAGAATATATAAGTTGGGTTGTTTTCCAGTGTTTTTCAAATTTTTAGGCCTCAAAATCGATAAATGGAAAAAGTGTTTTTGGAAAAGGGACTTGCACGCTAGTGTCTTGGAGGCTTGAAAACTTTTGTGCCATATGTTTTCCAATATCAAAACATCAAAATATGGAAAAGGTAAGATGGGAACCCAACTTTTCATTTGGGTGCGCAAGTGACTAGGGTGGCTGGACTTGCGTACCAAGAGGAGACTTGCTCATCGGTGCTCAGGGTACCCAAAATGAATATAAATAAGGGGATACCCCTCTTAATTCATGATGGAGTTAAAAACTTAGAGAAAACTAGAACTCCAGTCATGCAGGTGATTTGGGAGCTCAAGTGGTGGTTTGGTCGCACAAGTATAATGATATTCAGAAGTTTCACACCAATTGATAGTTGTGCTCCAATACTAGTTTGGGCATAAAAGGGTTTGAGTCTCCCAAGTTTTGGGTTAAATAAGGGAGTGTTGTGAAAGTGGTTAGGTGACACTTGCACGCCAGGCTTGAAGAAGCATGACAGGTATTAGAGAAGTGCTCCAGGGATAGAGAAGCATGCCAGTCATTCAAGGGTTGTGTGAAAAGTTAGAATATTTCCCTATACATCTGTGGTAAATTTTTATTCATCTATGGATGAAATTGTAAATTCAATAGATCATCTACATACAGAGTAAGATGCATTCATTTTTGATAATTAAGGGACCTACAAGTCTTTAAACTGTGAGTGGATCTTCTGAAAAAGCAGTGAGGAAACTTCAGTTGAGAGAGCAGTGAGCTTTCATATTGTGAATGGTTTAAAACTAGGAGGGACAATGAGTTCTCTCTGAACTTTGTAAATAGCAGTGCCCTTTTAGTGGATTTGTCACATCGACACATCATCGGTGTATTCTCCTTGGATGTATCCCAGTGAGGGTGAACCAAGTAAAAATAATTATGTCATGTGCATGATTTATTTTTTGTTTATACTTTGATACAAGAATGAGAGAGAAGAGAGTTTTTCTTAATAGAGAAACAATATCAATAGAGGAAGTTGTTTTAATCTGTCATATCCTGATTCTCCCCCCCCCCCCTCTTAGGGTATCCAACCCAGTGGACCTAACAAGGATGAGTTTATTTAAGGGGGGATATTGTAAGAACCCAATTTTTATCTAAGAAATGTATCTTTTAAATTTTTGTCTAATTATTTATTTTTCACCTAATATGGATTCCCTATGAGTTAGAAAGGTTTTAGAATTATCTGGGGATTTTTCAGAGCTCAGAACACCAACCGGTGGAGGAAATCACTGGTTTGCACTGTTAGTAGAAATTGTTCATCACAACCCATACGGTCTCTCCTAACCATGTGGGGTTGGATGGATGAGAAAGAAGGGTGCACGGTTTTCCCTAACCATGTACCAGGGGATGCACGACTGTATGAAATGTCTACAGTTTTTAGTATATGAGATTCACACAGTTGGTGCACAGTTTCCCAAATCGTGCGGCCTAACCATGTGGCTGCCCTCCTTAAGTAGTGTGAGTCACATGGTTGCCATGGCGTTTTTCCAACTATATGACCAAACCATGTGGCTGATATATTTTAGGTAAAATGAATATTTTTCCATTAAATATATTTTAATTCAAATCCATCTCTAATTTCTTCTTCAGCTGATAGTAGAGGTATTCTTCTCCCATTTTCAGCTCCCAAAGCCCTCTTTGATTGTATCACCCCCCAGTTTCTAGTATGTAATCCTGTATTTATACTTTTTAAGTACATAAAGTATAAGGGTGAAGTTTGGGAGAGTTTGGGGAACCTTTAAAGTGTTTTTTGGGATTTTTATATAATTGCATGGGTGGTTCACGGTTTGTGGAAACCATGCAACACTTATAGGAAAATGTGCACAGTGAGACAAGGGCTAAAGGTGAGGCACACAGTCTGCTCACAGTTTGTCCGAACCATGAGAAATCCTAAGAGAAACTATGTAGTGTGAGGAAAATGTTGGATAGAGAACTTTGGAATGGTCAACACATAGTTTGGAAGTTGTGTGATCCAACTATTCAAGATCTTTCTTAAGATAGAAGCAGGAGCACGTTTAACGTACAGATTGCCTAATCGTGTAACTATACTGTGTGCAGGGTCAAAGTTAGATCCATAAAAAGTTTATCTTAAATGTTCTATCCTTTAACCAACTATTTATTCCTCATATGTGGCCCTAACTCATTATTTTTGTCTCTAAAAGGTTGGAGAACCACTCCTAAGTTAAATGTAATCAATCTAGAGCCACCCCCTGGTGTGTTAATGCCCGATTCTTGTGTTAAGTAATCATTCTTCATCATTGTTGATGAGTTTTCTTAGATATTCTTCTCCATTCCTCTTTTTTCTTACATATATGACCCTTGTGGGTGGATATAAGGTTTTGGATTCCAAATAAGTTTATATTTGGGTTTTTTGTGATATGGTAAGTGATCTAAGTTGGGTTTGTGTAGATTCAACCCGTGTTCATGACATTTTTTGTGTCATTTATCACTTTCCCCAAAACTCTCGAGGTAGGTGGCTTCACTACCAACTCCTATATTTAGAACTTTAATTATTTATTTCAAATTGGTTAAATTTATTTTATTATTTTGAAATTGGTGTGAAAATTATGGTGGAAACCTTCTTGAGAGATGTTTTGTGAATTTGTGTAAAATTATGGAATTCTTGTTCAAGGTGTTTTGAAAAATGATTTTAAAATGTTGATTTTAAAATAGTTGTTTGGATTATTTATAGAAAAATTATTTATAGAAATGGGTTTTTAATTTTTTTTATTGAAATGGTTTTGGCAAGTTACTATTTTTGGTATTTTAAATGTCTTTTACATGGAATGGTTTTGACATGGTAGCATTGACATAAGATTGGGCATAATGGACTTTTGTGTTCATATGCATCTGGGGCGGATAAGGGTCAAGATCCTCCCCCATCATTAATGGGATGGATAAGGGTTAGATATCTCCTAATTAAAATCTCATTTTGGTCAAATTAGGGTAAGAGGTAACCCCCATCATTCTAGGATGGATAAGGGTTGGGTCTTTCCCCCTCTTCCAGGTTTCATGCATTGTTAGTTTTGAGTTTAGGAAGAATAAAATGGTTATGCTAAAAGCAGAATTATTGAAATGATTATAAAGCATCGTTTGGTTGTTTCCCTTGTAAATTTTTTATATTTTGATATAAACCATTTTTAAATTTTTTTTATGTAAACTATTTTTATATAAATGTTTATAACATGTTCTATCCTAGTAGCGGGAGTAGGGAAGTCATTGGTGAAAACCCACTGAGTTTTAGTACTCACTCATGCTTTGTAAATTTGGGGATTTTATAGATGTCATCTACTTGAACATGAGAAAAGGTAAATTTTCACATGTCTTTAGCACTACTTCGTGATACTTGGGTTGTTGAATTTGGTTGGTGCATGGAGTTTGAGGAGCATTGAGTATTGAGGTTGTCTTGGAGTTTTGTTAGTTCATCTTTCATAGTTTATTTTGACATTGTAGTCTTCTGATGTGGCACTTGGTTTCAGTATTATTGTGATAATTGAAATTTTGGGTTGTCTTTCATTACTATCATACATCTTATGGTGGTTTTTTGGTTATGGATTGTTAGGTTAGTTGTGTATTATTTAAGGAAAAATCATCTCCCATATGTATATAATCTCTTCGGAATTTATTTCCATCCATTGGAACCTTGAGAATATCTCTTAAGTCCAAGTAGAATCCTCCATCCTTCTCAATATAGTGATGAAAATGAGTGATGTTGCATGTGGTATCATTCTTCGATCTAAAATCTGTTTGAGAAAAATGTATCACTTTTGTTTTGTCCTTTAGCATTGGTTGTTGGTCTTGGAGTTCACATTCATTCTTGGTTTATTCTTTGAGTTTGGATGGTATCAAGGAGTTGAACTTTTGTAACATGCAATTTATAGCATAAAAGGATGTTGAAAATCCTTTTATCTAGAAATTCAAGTAACCAGGGAGTTGGGTACATAAGTGTTTTTGAGACACTTATAGGATTTTTAAATCTCATTTTCATGGGTTTATCCAATGAGATGAGCATGACTTGAATTAGAGGAATGAATTCCCACTAAGATTTTATGCATCATTTAGAGTAATTAATTAGGATTTTGGAAAAACTGTTGATTTTTTAAAATAATTTTGAATGTATTTTTAAATGAAATATTTTTAAAACAATCATGGTTGTGTTATTCTAAAAATAGTATGATTTTAAAAAACAAGTAAATACTTTTCAAAAATAGTTGCACGTGGAAAAGGTTGGTTTGGGGACAGAAATGTTTTGATAATTGATGTGATAGAATTTGTAATGTTAATAATTTAGTTGCTAGAGAGTGAGAATTATGGTCTTTATTGTTCATATAGAAAATGGCACCTGATAAGCATCGTAAAAACCAATCAGAAGAAGTTTTTTAGAATGTTGTTACACCCGATCCACAGCTGAATCAATAGTTGGTCGAAAGCATCATGCATGATTTTCAAACCATTAAGTTAGGACTACAATAAGACACTCTTTTTGTGATATCTGTCATTACAGAAAACCCAAGTGGAAAAGTAAGGTTATATTCATGAAAAAAGGTGATAAATCTTGAAATAAGAGTAAGAGAAAGCGGGAAACCTATTATCAATAAGGTGGAGCAAATTAGAATCGAACCACGGAATAAATTTACCTTCCTCCAAAACCCAATAGAAATATTGGATGTTTTTAGCGTGGTTTACTAAGTCAAGTCAAGAGATAGTGTGTGGTAAAACCATGATCATGACAAAATTGAAAAAAAAGGGACACCTCATGTTATATTGTCACATAACTCTGAGTTTGGGTGTTCAGAACACTTCTCAGGTGTCGTAGGCATCATATACTTTTATGGGGGATGGGCATAAACATTATTATAATAAAAGAGAGCTATACATGATGATTCTACGAATACCATGAATCCTTATCAAGTAAATAAAGATTAGAGTGCAGCGAATAAACAATTATATGGAGCTGAGCAGGTGATGGTGGAAGATCAGGCTGGACCATCTATGGTGAGAGATATGATTATTTTTAATTCAACCCTTATGCAAGTGTTTTTTATACCAGTTTATCACATTCCTTTTATTACTCTCTCATTGTTGATTTTATGAGTTTAATAATTGAAATGATTCCCTCTGTGATAAAACATCACACCCCTCTTGGAAAATGAGAATGTCAAGACTTTCTATGTAGAGAATGTTCTACAATTTTTGACTAAACTGAGGTGAAATGGGATTTCTCTATGTTAGACATGGATTTATATGATGAAATCATGGGTATGGATTTATTGAAAATGTCCAAGGCTAATATTGACTATGATATAAAATAGTTATTTTTGTGACTGAGGATGGCCTCGAGCATCTATTTAAAGGAGACAGGGTCGTAAAGATAGGTGCAACGAGTTTGCTCGAACCAGTAGTGGGAATGGTCTTGTACCAGTTGGTGGATTTTTATTTGGAATCAATGGAATAGATTGAGGATGATAGCTTTCCAACTGTCATGGATCAATTTCTGGATGTTTTTCCCAGAAATTATTATGTTTACCACTAATAACAGAAGTGGAGCTAATGATTGATCTCCTTCTAGGGAACATTCCTATCTCACTTCCATCTTATTTAATTACCCCAACAGAATTAAGGGATCTAAAATCACATTTGGAAGAGATGAAAAGAAAGGGTTTCATTCATCTAAGCACATATCTATGGGAACCACCAGTCTTGTTCGTAATGAATGAAGATGAAACTCTTCTACTTTGTGTCAATTATCATAAAATTAAACAAGTTATGATAAAGAATAAGTATTCACTTCCATGCATTGATGATATGTTCGATCAATTGAGGGGATCTTAGTGGTTCTTTAAAATTTAGTTGCGATTAGGATATCACCAACTGTGAGTTTGTAAGGAGGACATTTTAAAAATATATTTCAGAAGAATATATGACTATTATGAATATGTGGTAATGCCTTTCAGTCTTAAAAATTCCCCAGCGGTCTTTATGGAGTTGAGGAATAGGATATTTCATCAGTATCTAGATTCTCTCATGATAATGTTGCAGATGACATACTGGTGTATTCAAGGAAAAGGTATGGGCATGAGAAACATTTAGTGGCAGTGTTCGAAATATTTAGAGATCATCAGTTTTATACCAAATTTTCAAAGTTTTATTTTTGGATACAAGAGGTATGCTTTCATAGAAAAGTAATTTCTAAAATGGGTGTTTAAGTGGATCTAGAGAATATAGAAGTTGTTATCTCTTGGAAACCTCATAAGAACATCTTTGAGATATAGAGCATCCCTGGTCTAGTTGGTTATTACTAACTATTTTTTCATGAAATTCATGACTAGATTCTCTAATGAAATAATTTAAAAAGAAGAGTTTTCTATTCAAATAAACTAAGTAATTCCAGAAATCTTTTAAAGAGTTGAGATTTTATCTTACATCGTCATTGATCTGGATTTTACTAGAATTCGTACAAGGGTACATAGTATGTTGTGATGCTTAGAGATATCGGTTGGGGTTCATTCTCATGCAAGGGGATATTGTTGTGGCTTACGACTCAAGGAATTTAAGAGTGCATGATAAGAACTACACAACACATGATTTGGAGTTAGCTACAGTTTTCCATGATTTGAAGACTTGGTGTCATTATCTCTTTGGTGAGAAACTTACTAAGTTCATGGATCATAAGAGACTGAAAAATATTTTATCACAACATGAGTTGAATCTGAGGAAATGAATATGGATGGATTATATCCTGATTTTCAAATTTAACTTGATGTATACACTGTCTAAAATCAATATGATGGCAGATGAATTAAGTAGAAATTCATATGCTCATTTGGAAAAAGGAGCTTTAGATGAGTGGCGGTTGATGTCGGTTTGAGCCAATATACATGTGGAATATGAATAAAGAGGAATTGTTTCGATTTTATTTTCAGTTTCCATAGTTTTTGATTTATTAAATATGGTTAAAGAATAACAGAAATCTGATGTCGAATGTGTGGCTATGAGTTAGAAACTCAGTGGTGGGGAGACCATCGAGGGATGGAACCAAGATTGGAGTTCAATGATAGGATTTTGAAATATAATAGTTGTACCTATGGCTTGTTAGGAACAGATTCTTCATTATTAACACCATTTGATATGGGTTGTTCATCTGGGAATGCATAAGATGTATATGGCCTTGAAGGCACAATTTTGGTGGGTCAGCATGAAATTGAAGATGGATGAGTTTGTTTCAAAGTGTATAACTTGTCAACAAGTTAAGATAGAACATCATTGACCATCAGGTGTGTTGTAGTCCTTACCTATTACAGTGAACAAATGGGAGTAGATATCTATGGATTTTGTTATAGTTATCCAAAAAATAGTTTGGATATACGATTCCATATGGGTGATAGTGGACTAAATTACCAAGTCATCTCATTTCATCCCTATTTGTGAAACTCATACAGTGGAGGATTTTTCTAAGATCTATATCTAAGAAGTGGTAAAGATACATGGAATACTGGTTTCTATTGTATCAGAAAGATATTTGAGGTTCACATATCATTTCTATAAATCCTTACAGAAATCCCTTAGGACTTATTTGAATATGAGTACGGAGTATAATCCTCATATGGATGGACAATCCTAAAGGATGATACAAACATTGGAAGACATGTTGTCAGAATGTTTAATGAATTTTGGTGGCTCATGGGAAGTGCACATACCCTTAGTGGAGTTCTCATATAACAAAAACTATCAATCCATTATACATATGGCTCTATTTGAAGCATTGTATGGGTGCTGTAACAGCCCAAGATTTTATAAAAAAAATATTCTTTTTAATTTTATTAAAGTCTTGTGTTGTACGCTACACCAAAAGGAGCTTGCACAACACGCATCCTTGACTTGCCTTGCATTACACGCAATCACGACCTTCCTCGATAGCGTGTGTAATACGCAATACCGAGTTTCACTAAACAACGATATGCTATTAAAATATTATTAAAACTAGCAGTTATGAATAGTAATAACCACTTTTTAAAACTCTGTAAATCTTATTTTTCAAAATGAACTTCATTTTTGGATTCGGAGTATCGAATTTAGCCTAAGGTGAAATTTTGGTACTTTTCGGATAACTTTCATATTTTGATGAATAGTGAAAATTACTAAATTATAATTAAAAACAACTTTTTTAATCGAAATAATTAATAGTGATAAATTATTAATTTGAGTGGTTTTAAAGTATATTTAGAATATATTTTTACAATTTAATACAATGTTGGTCATTGGATGTAATTTCACATTTAAACCAGACATAATCAAGTGTCAATCTTTTGATAGATATTGTTTCTTAAAAACACGCTATTTGTTTTAACAGCGGGATTTAATTATAAAATTAATTAATGCAAAATCTATGATATGAATTTGGTAAAATAGACTTCATTTTTGAATTCGGAATATGAAATATAGCTTAGGATGAAATTTTGGCATTGTTCTGAAAAACATCAATTTTTGATGAATAGTGAAACTACTAAGTGGTAGTTAAAAAAAATTAATTTCTTCATAAATCTTAATTTTACCGCTTCTGTGAATGGAATTTCAAAAATCCGAGAGACACGGTTGATGTCAGTAAGTAAAATGTGGTTCAATGAGATGAAAATAATTTTTGGTGAATAGTAACTTTTTACTTTTTTTACCACGGTTAATAGTAAATAGGGTAACTAAGGGTAAATATGATATTACTATTACCCTAACACATATCTTAATTCTATTGGATAAGTGTAATTCGACCAAAAACAACCTTATGAATATAATATGACCATTTAGGTCCACTTGGATTAGATTATGACATTTAATATTATATTATTTAATGAATAGTTAAAATAGTTAAAATCAAAGTTTAATAACTAAAACATTTTAATATGGGGTTATACATAAGATAAATTCGACTATAAATATTCATTAGAAAGCTAAAAATATTTCCTACATAATGATATTTTATTTATAATTTTTAGACTTTAAATAAATTAATTTATTTATGACAC
The DNA here is from genome assembly GCA_963277665.1 of Viscum album. NCBI lineage: Eukaryota > Viridiplantae > Streptophyta > Magnoliopsida > Santalales > Viscaceae > Viscum > Viscum album. The sequence goes on along the minus strand of OY728141.1, from coordinate 2,081,333,762 downwards.
AACGATGATGCAGTAATTACCCTTTTAAGGAAATATTAACATAATTGATGTTATAAATGCTCAAATGAATGTAATTTGAGACTTTTTATGAATTCCACTAATTTTCTAGGTTACTATGATATATTAGTGTTGATTTAATCAACTTGGTTCGAACATATAATTCTGTTATGACATTCACAAAAATCATATATCAAATAGTGTCAAAATTGACACAAAATAGTTTTTAAATAAAATATTATATTATTAATTGTTATTTTATTCCTAAAAATATAAGGTTCGGCCAAATGACTTATATAAGGATATATGTATTAGTAATAAACAATTTGGGGTTCGTTTGGCATGTTATAGTAAGTGTATTAACCATATAGTGAAAGAAAACAAAAAGACACGGTAAAAGTTAAATTATTTAACTTAGAGTTAAATCTAATTGATAAGGTTAAAATAATATCCTAAACTTGTCTAAATCCTATTGGTTGATAGGATTTAGATCCATCCCCACTTTATCTTCGAAATAAGACCCTTTGGAACCATTATAAACCGATTTTGACTTTAATATAAAATAATATTTTGAGATATTCCTAAGGTGCCCCTCTCATCCCTTATAAAAGGACACCTCCTCCCCCTCCTCCTCACACCAATTTGAGCACTCAAGCTCGGCCAACCCCTGCCAAAATCTCTTCTCCACTTCCCTAGCAACATCCTAGAGGTTCTGGTCTTCCTCAAAGACCAATTTTAGTGCCCTAAGAGGAGGTCTCAAAGAGGCGCTTCAAATAAGAGGTAATTACCGTTACCAATTCTTTCATCTTTATTTCTTCTTCCACTTCTTCTTCTTAGGTTGTTTCATTATGAAGTAATAACATCAGTATCACTCATATACTGATATGTTATTATAAGTATGAAACAACCCTATTTCACCATCTATCTATCCTACGGAAAAAGAAATCACCGCGCGTGCGTACGTACGGAATACCGTCTCCACGCCGTGGTGTAATCTATTTTCCACCACCACCTTACATGGATGGGTATAATGGTGTAAAGAATAACTATACATAGTTATTACAACATCATATTGATTTTGATATATTGTATAATCCACTCCGATTCAATTCAATATTTATGAAAATGATATCATCGCTCGTGCGTACGTACGGACTACCGTCTCCACGACGCGATGAGATTCATTCTCCATGTTAACCATTTAAGAATGATTATAAAGTATATATAAGAAATAATAATGAAATATATGACATTATAAAGCTACTGGATTTATGTATATATATATGTATGTCATCTACTTACTTCCATTCAAGACAATAGGGAAAGGAAAACAGTGTTCATGCGTACGTACGGACTACCGTCTCCATGAACGGTGTTTTTCATTTCATTTATCTATCTATTATATATATATATATACTGAATATATATGATATATAAATCATATTTTATATTCTGGAAGTAAGTAAATCATGATATAAGTAATAATAATGTCAAGAACAACAAGTCAAAACACATACGATAAAAGAAACGATTTTACCCAAAACGCTTCTTTAACATGGAATTTACAAAAGAACGGGTAATATAATGTCATAAGTGAACCATATATGATATCATAACAATGAATATGATTATTTAATAAGTCAATGACATTATTTAAACCATTATACAGGAGCTTCGGACACGTACAAAGCAAATCGGACCTAAGGTAAGGGAAATATCACAATCTCATTTTTATCCGAGATTGTTTATTCGTAAGTATTTACTGGGGTGTATTTTATCATCCACATCCATGTTTCATCAATATGTAATATTATTTCCATCCACCTAAAATTTATTAAATCCATTTTTACCCTTCGGTGAGTTTTTAGTAATATGTATGAAAGGAATCTTTTTTCGTACGAGGTACTTTTTGACTTTTCCGACAAAAGTACGAAGAATGTTTTTTTAACTTATACGGCATGAATGGATTTTTAAAACATTGTTTCCAAGAAGCTTCCTTTACAAGTTTTCAAGTTTATTTTTAATCAACTTCTTTTATTTTAAAGTCATATGACATGTTATGAAAGGAAAAATGTTTTTGAAGTAGAAAGGATATTTTCCTCAAGAATGGAGTTCAAGTATTTTATCAAAATTATTTTCCATCTAAGATAATAAAGGGTTTTGTTTCTATCCCTATTATTACATGGATTTGATTATGTTGTGATGGAAATATTTTTATGAATTCATTTATCTTATATGAATTATTTTATGATGTCATGTTGTTTAAGAATCCCATTTTTATTACATGGGTTATGCAATGATGTATGATTTATGATTTTGTGGCACACATAAGAATGGTATCATTATGAGATGGGTGGGACCTATATCTCCCTCCAATGCATTGGGTAAAGATTTTATATCTCATGAGATAGACAGGGCTGGAACGGTAGGTTATACCGGTTCAGTGATACAGGACTGAAACGAGGGTTACTCGATTCAGAAGGGACTTTGTCCACTAAGATAGTCTTGGCAATTAGTCTTGACTAACAAGAAATGATTCTCTATGATTATGTGTGTATGACAAAAAGTTTCATGTTTTAAGTTATGATTATTGGGATTACTTTTTCACTGCCATGATTTATCCCATGATTATGAAATTATGCTCTCTTTTGCAGGTTATGATTTCCAAAATGTTATGTTCTTATGAATATGATGTGATTGATATTTATTTTGTTTACGCTTACTGAGCATTTGAGCTCACCCTTTTTTGTTTTCTTTTCCCCAGGATATAAAGAAAGGTTTTAGGTAAAAAAAAGGAAGATCTTTATGGGAGATTTTGAAGATCTTTCACCACGATTAGAAGATTATAGTCCGAGTTTCCAAAGACACTAAACTATTACGGTCCTTGTGTGTGTGTTTTTGTAATGTACTAAGTATTCCGCAAAAGTAATGTAATGTCCATGTATGTCAAGATACGGGTCTCTAAAGTTGGTATCAGAGGAAAGGTTTAGTCAACCTTTGGAAACTAGGATGCGAAAACGTTAGTGAGATCCCTAGAGATATTTCTAAGGTATGTCTAGGGATGCCCCTAAGGATAAGTATACGTATAGGATATAGTCCTAGAACTATGGTAACGATATTAGATTAAACCAAAGATGTTAGATATTTAAGTTACTCCCCCTTTATTATGATTTTTGACTCTCACACTATTCTTTTTGGGTTTTAGAAAACGACTGGAATCAAGATGATTCACGATAATGGAGGATATGATGGACAATGGAATGATATTCTTCATAATGAAATGGGATTTGGAAGTCCAAACATCATTATTATGCCGAGTCAGCAATCTCATAATATGATCAATAAAGTAAAATTTCGTAAGTTTCCTGACTCGGCTAATAAGAGAAAGATGGAGTTTCATGATGATCATAGAGGAAAGAAAGTTCAATTTCCCCTATGTAAATCATGTGGGAAGAGGCATCAAGGAGAATGTTTCAAAGGAACTGGAAGATGCTTTGGGTGTGGAAAAGAAGGACACAAAGCAAGTAAGTGCAAAGGAAAAGGTTCAGTTTACACCATGTATGAGGATAATGGTATTGCTACGACATCAACAATGGTTAAATGTTTTAAATGTGGAATGTACGGGCATTATGCAAACCAATGCCCTAAGGGAAAGTCTCATGAAGATAATCAGTATGGTCGTATGGGAAGTATTTATGTGGATGATGATGAAGAGACTACAAATGATATGTGAGATGAAAGAATTGTTCAAGCTCGGTCAATGGTTTAAGAATGTAGTGGAATGATTACATGTTTATCATGTGTAATGCTGTATAAGTAATCTCATGGTACTATAGAATAAAGAGACATGTAAGGATTGTTACACTGTTGTCTAATTAATGTTACCAGTATCCATGAAAGGTTATTCAGATATTTTTGGAATGTAGATGATATGCGCATAATGAAGGGATAAGGAGAAAATTAAATGTTTGATAGTATTCATGAGCTCATGATTGATATAAGGACTAAGTTTGAGTATATAGAATTTTGAGGATTTTGGTATGTGAAAAGTGTTAACTTTTAACTGCATTCATGTTTTCACTAAGGTATTCAAGAGAATACACGATTAAGGACTTTGAATGTTTGGAATGTGACCAACAAAACATATCTTATGATATATGGGGATTAGCGGCAGTATTAAATCTCTGGTAATCGTTTTCACTATATTATGAGAGTGGACTGTAGTATTATGGATAAGCCTAAAGATTAGAATGGATTATGTTGGACATAAGTGAGTATTGTTTAAGGATAGAAGTTTTTTTTTCCGATATTATTGATGGGATGTTATAGTAATGTAGTTTTAGAAAAAGGACAACCTGCAGGACGGGCGACAGCCCATCTCTTCGGACAAGGCTGTGGGAATCGAACCCACAACCGAAGTGCGACGGACCTTTATCGCCTACCACTGGCCTACAGGAAGTCCCTGTTTAGTAGAAACTAGTTTTATTATATTAAGCAGTATGATATATGAAATATAAGTCCATTTTAGGAACCATATATGATTAATCTCACTATAGATCGACTTATGTATATAATTTTTGCTAACCTTTTGTTTGAGACAGATGGAATGATCCGCTATTCTATCACATGATCTGCTAACACTTCACGAATAAAAAATTCAACTTCATTTATTTCAGAGATGAAGTGGAAATTGTTCTAGGCACGAACAATAGTGAGATTGTACCAAAATAAAGAAAGTATTTATTCCAATTCAAATTTTCAACTTTAGGGAAATGATCTTGAAAACCAAAAATGTTGTCCTAGTGATCTTATACCTGATGAATCGGATGGTACCTTAGATCGTCACAAATTTATGGATTTGTGATTATTGGCTTTTCCATAGCCATGTTCTCTACCACTCTCCATCAGAACATGATGGTTAGATTTCTCTTCCATATCCATATTTTCACCTATGTGGAAACCCAATGATTAGTTTATTTGGGTAACCGTTACGTTTCATACTTTTGTTTTTAAAGATTGGTTTTGATATTCCTTTTTACGATGTGGGTTCCTATTAAAGAAACTTTCAAATAGTAAACCATTTATAACCCCGACGAATTTCGAGGGCGAAATTCATTTTAAGGGGGGTAGAATGTAACAGCCCAAGATTTTATAAAAAAATATTCTTTTTAATTTTATTAAAGTCTTGTGTTGTACGCCACACCAAAAGGAGCTTGCACAACACGCATCCTTGACTTGCCTTGCATTACACGCAATCACGACCTTCCTCGATAGCGTGTGTAATACGCAATACCGAGTTTCACTAAACAACGATATGCTATTAAAATATTATTAAAACTAGCCGTTATGAATAGTAATAACCACTTTTTAAAACTCTGTAAATCTTATTTTTCAAAATGAACTTCATTTTTGGATTCGGAGTATCGAATTTAGCCTAAGGTGAAATTTTGGTACTTTTCGGATAACTTTCATATTTTGATGAATAGTGAAAATTACTAAATTATAATTAAAAACAACTTTTTTAATCGAAATAATTAATAGTGATAAATTATTAATTTGAGTGGTTTTAAATTATATTTAGAATATATTTTTACAATTTAATACAATGTTGGTCATTGGATGTAATTTCACATTTAAACCAGACATAATCAAGTGTCAATCTTTTGATAGATATTGTTTCTTAAAAACACGTTATTTGTTTTAACAGCGGGATTTAATTATAAAATTAATTAATGCAAAATCTATGATATGAATTTGGTAAAATAGACTTCATTTTTTAATTCGGAATATGAAATATAGCTTAGGATGAAATTTTGGCATTGTTCTGAAAAACATCAATTTTTGATGAATAGTGAAACTACTAAGTGGTAGTTAAAAAAAATTAATTTCTTCATAAATCTTAATTTTACCGCTTCTGTGAATGGAATTTCAAAAATCCGAGAGACACGGTTGATGTCAGTAAGTAAAATGTGGTTCAATGAGATGAAAATAATTTTTGGTGAATAGTAACTTTTTACTTTTTTTACCACGGTTAATAGTAAATAGGGTAACTAAGGGTAAATATGGTATTACTATTACCCTAACACATATCCTAATTCTATTGGATAAGTGTAATTCGACCAAAAAGAACCTTATTAATATAATATGACCATTTAGGTCCACTTGTATTAGATTATGACATTTAATATTATATTATTTAATGAATAGTTAAAATAGTTAAAATCAAAGTTTAATAACTAAAACATTTTAATATGGGGTTATACATAAGATAAATTCGACTATAAATATTGATTAGAAAGATAAAATACTTTCCTACATAATGATATTTTATTTATAATTTTTAGACTTTAAATAAATTAATTTATTTATGACACAACGATGATGCAGTAATTACCCTTTTAAGGAAATATTAACATAATTGATGTTATAAATGCTCAAATGAATGTAATTTGAGACTTTTTATGAATTCCACTAATTTTCTAGGTTACTATGATATATTAGTGTTGATTTAATCAACTTGTTTCGAACATATAATTCTGTTATGACTTTCACAAAAATCATATATCAAATAGTGTCAAAATTGACACAAAATAGTTTTTAAATAAAATATTATATTATTAATTGTTATTTTATTCCTAAAAATCTAAGGTTCGGCCAAATGACTTAGATAAGGATATATGTATTAGTAATAAACAATTTGGGGTTCGTTTGGCATGTTATAGTAAGTGTATTAACCATATATTGAAAGAAAATAAAAAGACACGGTAAAAGTTAAATTATTTAACTTAGAGTTAAATCTAATTGATAAGGTTAAAATAATATCCTAAACTTGTCTAAATCCTATTGGTTGATAGGATTTCGACCCATCCCAACTTTATCTTCGAAATAAGACCCTTTGGAACCATTATAAACCGATTTTGACTTTAATATAAAATAATATTTTGAGATATTCCTAAGGTGCCCCTCTCCTCCCTTATAAAAGGACACCTCCTCCCCCTCCTCCTCACACCAATTTGAGCACTCAAGCTCGGCCAACCCCTGACAAAATCTCTTCTCCACTTCTCTAGCAACATCCTAGAGGTTCTGGTCTTCCTCAAAGACCAATTTTAGTGCCCTAAGAGGAGGTCTCAAAGAGGCGCTTCAAAGAAGAGGTAATTACCGTTACCAATTCTTTCATCATTATTTCTTCTTCCACTTCTTCTTCTTAGGTTGTTTCATTATGAAGTAATAACATCAGTATCACTCATATACTGATATGTTATTATAAGTATGAAACAACCCTATTTCACCATCTATCTATCCTACGGAAAAAGAAATCACCGCGCGTGCGTACGTACGGAATACCGTCTCCACGTCGTGGTGTAATCTATTTTCCACCACCACCTTACATGGATGGGTATAATGGTGTAAAGAATAACTATACATAGTTATTACAACATCATATTGATTCTGATATATTGTATAATCCACTCCGATTCAATTCAATATTTATGAAAATGATATCATCGCTCGTGCGTACGTACGTACTACCGTCTCCACGACGTGATGAGATTCATTCTCCATGTTAACCATTTAAGAATGACTATAAAGTATATATAAGAAATAATAATGAAATATATGACATTATAAAGCTACTGGATTTATGTATATATATATGTATGTCATCTACTTACTTCCATTCAAGACAATAGGGAAAGGAAAACAGCGTTCATGCGTACGTACGGACTACCGTCTCCATGAACGGTGTTTTTCATTTCATTTATCTATCTATTATAGATATATATATATATACTGAATATATATGATATATAAATCATATTTTATATTCTGGAAGTAATTAAATCATGATATAAGTAATAATAATGTCAAGAACAACAAGTCAAAACACCTACGATAAAAGAAACGATTTTACCCAAAACGCTTCTTTAACATGGAATTTACAAAAGAACGGGTAATATAATGTCATAAGTGAACCATATATGATATCATAACAATGAATATGATTCTTTAATAAGTTAATGACATTATTTAAACCATTATACAGGAGCTTCGGACACGTACAAAGCAAATCGGACCTAAGGTAAGGGAAATATCACAATCTCATTTTTATCCGAGATTGTTTATTCGTAAGTATTTACTGGGGTGTATTTTATCATCCACATCCATGTTTCATCAATATGTAATATTATTTCCATCCACCTACAATTTATTAAATCCATTTTTACCCTTCGGTGAGTTTTTAGTAATATGTATGAAAGGAATCTTTTTTCGTACGAGGTACTTTTTGACTTTTCCGACAAAAGTACGAAGAATGTTTTTTTAACTTATACGGCATGGATGGATTTTTAAAACATTATTTCCAAGAAGCTTCCTTTAAAAGTTTTCAAGTTTATTTTTAATCAACTTCTTTTATTTTAAAGTCATATGACATGTTATGAAAGGAAAAATGTTTTTGAAGTAGAAAGGATATTTTCCTCAAGAATGGAGTTCAAGTATTTTATCAAAATTATTTTCCATCTAAGATAATAAATGGTTTTGTTTATATCCCTATTATTACATGGATTTGATTATGTTGTGATGGAAATATTTTTATGAATTCCTTTATCTTATATGAATTGTTTTATGATGTCATGTTGTTTAAGAATCCCATTTTTATTACATGGGTTATGCAATGATGTATGATTTATGATTTTGTGGCACACATAAGAATGGTATCATTATGAGATGGGTGGGACCTATATCTCCCTCCAATGCATTGGGTAAAGATTTTATATCTCATGAGATAGACAGGGCTGGAACGGTAGGTTATACCGGTTCAGTGAAACAGGACTGAAACGAGGGTTACTCGATTCAGAAGGGACTTTGTCCACTAAGATAGTCTTGGCAATTAGTCTTGACTAACAAGAAATGATTCTCTATGATTATGTGTGTATGCCACAAAGTTTCATGTTTTAAGTTATGATTATTGGGATTACTTTTTCACTGCCATGATTTATCCCATGATTATGAAATTATGCTCTCTTTTGCAGGTTATGATTTCCAAAATGTTATGTTCTTATGAATATGATGTGATTGATATTTATTTTGTTTACCCTTACTGAGCATTTGAGCTCACCCTTTTATGTTTTCTTTTCCCCAGGATATAAAGAAAGGTTTTAGGTAAAAAAAAAGGAAGATCTTTATGGGAGATTTTGAAGATCTTTCACCACGATTAGAAGATTATAGTCCGAGTTTCCAAAGACACTAAACTATTACGGTCCTTGTGTGTGTGTTTTTGTAATGTACTAAGTATTCCACAAAAATAATGTAATGTCCATGTATGTCAAGATACGGGTCTCCACAGGTGCCCTTATCGTTCTCCACTTTATTGGGTGGAAACATGTGAGACTTCACTAGTTGGGTTGAGCCTTCTCCAATAAACAACGGATAAGATTCATTTGTCCAGGAAGCGAATGGAAATGGCACAAAGTCAACATAAATAATATGTGGATCATCATCGATGACAATTATCATTCGCGGTGAGTGACCATGTGTTCTTTAGAATCTCTCTAAGGCTTGTACATCAATGTTTTGGGAAGCAGGGCAAGTTATCTCCTTGATACATAGGCCCATTTGAGATAATGGAACTGGCCAGCGAGGTGGCATGTTAGTTGGCATTTCCACAATGGTTTCGTAGAGTGCATAATTCATTCCATGTATCTCATCTGAAAAAGGTATCAACCTGATCCTAACCATGGGATCATATGGTATCACATTGACCTAGATTAGGATGATTCATTGGTACATATATTGCTGCAGTTTGTGGATATGAAAGAGAAACTCTTGACTATAAAAGCATCAGCCTACTGCGGGTTTTGTGGAAACAAGTTCAGATTCATTAAGAGAGATGGGAATGAGGGAAGGAAATTAAAAATAAATGGTCAAAACTCTTTCAAGGCAATTATGGTTTTCGACATTTCAGGGACGGAAAGGATAATTGTGGAAAGAATGTAGCACCATCATATTCTCGTATATAACCCTTTATTTATGTTTTTTAAGTACATAAAGTATAACGGTGAAGTATGGGAATGTTTGGGGAACCTTTAACGTTTTTTTTGGACTTTTATATAGGTGCACAGGTGGTGCGTGGTTTGTGGAAACCGTAAAACACTGGCAGGAAACCATACATAGTGAGGCATAGAGTCTTGAGGTTGTCTTGGAGTTTTTTAAGTTCACCTTTCTCTATTAAATTTTACATTGTAATCTTCTATTGTGTCACTTGGTTTTAGTATGATTGTGATAATTGAAATGTAGGGTTTTCTTCCATTGTTATCATTCATCATATAGTGGTTTTTTTGTTATGGATTGTTGGGTTAGTTGTGTATTATTTAAGGTAAAATTTTCCACCACGTATATTGAAGTCGTTCAAAACTTATCACCACCAATTGGTGACTTGTGAATGTTTCTTAAGTCCAAGTAGCACACATCCACCTTATCAATCCAATAAGGAGAATGAGGGATGTTAAATTGATATTTTTTGATCCTGAGCTTTGATCTGAAGTCCGATTTGATCCTCATTTCCCACATTGGATGCAAATCGGTAAGTACTGGATTTCTTTTTATCCGTTTGTATTTCTTATTTCCCTCAACAACACTATTTGGATATAGGCTCATATAACTTATTTTCATGGAGTTGATCTTTTCTTCAGATCTCTTCTAATGGAAAAACTGAAGGCTGATTTTGGTTTAGGGGATTCGTATTGCTGAAGGTAGGTGTTCTATGACTCATCCCAAATGTTTTTTCATCTCATAAACTTTTAAAGTTGTACACACGAGGATTTCATCAAGAGGGGCCTATTAAATTCATGTTCCTTACTTATATTCATTGTTCTCATATTCTAGAGCTCATTTCATAATTGTTAATCATGTAGTTGGATTTGAAACCTCAACTCTCTCTACCCCAATAGGTTTTTCCATATTTATGGTTTTAATAGCTCATTAAGACTATTTTTCCACCTTTTTGGTGTTCCTTGACTTGGACTTTATAAAGGTAAGTGTTTAATTTACTCTATAAATTTTGAATGGCTATTACATGTGAAGATATCACTTGACCATTCTAAGGAAAGTGTTATAATAAATTAATGAATATTTAAATGGTTAATTGAAAAGTATTTTGTGGATACCAATTGGTATAGTTTATTATAAATTAATTCCCTATGGTTTCATGCCCTTATCCATTTTTTTCATGCTAATAAAATTTATAGGAGTGAACTAAATAATTAAAATTTGATTAAGGAAATAAATGGCTGCATGACCATAGACATTTCACACTAATTAAAGACAAAGGATTGAACAAAATGATTTAATAAATGGAATGAATATTAGATGGACTAATTAATTAAATGAATCAAGTATAAGGTGATTATTTCATATGAACATAATCATTGTTATAGGAGTGTTCAGACTCGAATAGGATTTGTATTGCCGAGGTAATTCTTTGGGCACTCATGGACACCATTCTATTTTAGGGACGATGGTTACTAAGGGTGATACCCACCTTGGAACATGATCCCTTTATACTTGTGGATTACTAGTATAACACCATATGATCCCTCCATTATCATTATAGTACTCCCGGGATACACTCCTTGTATCCATCATGACATCGACTGACATGCGGTTCCTTGATTACACGCTTGGGACTAGTCATTACTTATCCAATTTTACCAAGGATGAATTACCTAAACATATCTAGAATTAAAATATTGTGGAATACCTTGGGCAATGTCCTTTGGATTACACTCTTACCCCCTTTTCAAAGCTACAGATTATTACTAAGTTTGTTTGACTACTATGGTCAAGGATTCCTTGGTTATTACCTGGGATCCTCTTCATTATTATCATCATCATAGGATGCCTTGTAATATTTGGATCCTTTACTACTATTATCATGACATGATTTTAGTTCTAGTTATTCTTTATATGATTTACTATATAAACTTAAACATAATTAAAAAATTAAATGATTACATGTTCAGACACTAGCTGAGGTTAAAGCAGGTTCTTGGGTAATTACATTGTTTCACTGCTTTACTTCTATATATTAATGCTTGTACACTATTTCAATTTATATTATATAGATTACATGTTGTAGATGCCATTGGGGGTGGCCTATTGTGATTTATCTCACACCCTATTTAGGCCCCCATTGGTACCCAGGAAGATTACATGTATATAGGTGTTGACAAAGGGAATCATCCTACCTTGGAAAATTGACATTGATTTATTTCATTTATATGGAGCTTCGTAGAAGATGGTCGGCCAAGAGCTCAGGATGCTGGGGATAGTTTTTGGAATCTATTTTCTTCTTCTGTACAACATTTATTTCTTACTTCCATGTAATCAATTTTTCATTTTTCATATATACATGACATAAATTTTCATTAAATTTTGTGTATTATTATCAATTATTTATGTTATTTATTATTCTATCTACTTATATTTATCCTTATATTTATACCAATTTCTCTATTTACATGTTATCATGTTTATCTGATGTGCTACACTATGGTAATGAGGGAATAGTCTCACCATGGACTCTCCCAAGGCCCTCACTATTATTATTCTACTCTAGAATTTGGGGAGATGTGCTTGAGGCATGCGGTCAACCAGTCTCAGGGCACCTTTAAGTGGAACTCAGGTTCGAGACATCACACATTTCGTATATGATACTGGATATTACTTTTGATGGTTTATTTATTATTACCATCTAGATGTTTTACTTATGTTGTTCTAGTTATCACTTATTATGATTTAATTATTTATTATACATTATTAAAAAATTATGATACTCTAATTATCAGGGTATAGTCTCCACACTATATCACCTTGGACCCTCACTGTTAGTTGGAAACCACTGGCATAGAGGTACGTGCGCTTGTGGCCATGTATCCCACTAGATCGAGTCACCGTTTTAGTGGATCCTAGGGTGGGAAGTTATAAATTGGTATCAAATTTTTCATTGATTTTCCTTTCTCTTTGGGGTGATAGAAAGAAGACTAGGACATGTCAGAACTTAGTAATGATTATATGCCTAAGATTTTATAACCTATGTAAGGGTAAAATCCAAATGCTTGGGATGAGACTGGATGTTTTGGATTATACCTATTATAGTTATTTTGATTCCACTGTTTGGTGATTAACATGACATATGATGATATTACTATTATGATGTTGTATTAAATTTCAAGCTTGGCCCGATATGGAAAGGAAGAATTGATCATGCATCATTTTAGTCACCTTATTGGATAAATACATCATTCATTATGCCATTCCATGTAGGTTTCATTTCCTGACTTCAGGATACTTGTTGTTTGTGCCATGGATGATATATCTATTATGAAACTAACATTTTTTATGGAAAAAGGAGATTAGATAATTGTTTATCAAAGTTTATATGTCATCCTAAATAGTGTTCTTCAGTATAGTTTCATAATGAAATCATTAATAACCAATTATCACATGTTTGAGTTATGTAACTGAGGTTGCATGGACTGAAATGTTATTTAATTTGAAATATATGAATGTCATTTGTAATTTAAAGATTACATTTGCCTCTATAAATTGGGAATGAATATTCATTTAGTCAAATAAAATAATGCTACCTGTTACATTCATCCATCAAACGTAAATATTTGGATGCAGTTAAATGAACTAATAATTTTAATTTATAAATCATGTTCTTGTATAAATTTGGAATAATACTTCAATTAAATGGACTTTTATTTAAATTCAATAAATTCGTTCTTAAATGGGTGATTCTAATTGAAAATTAAAGGGTGTTTTCCTCTTTAACTTGTGATAGATATTCCATATACTAGGACCCTTACAGTGAAATAGAGAGATTGACCCAGACCTGACCTTAGTAGTGGGATGTAGGAATTTTCTATCATGTTTTTAATGATCATTTCTATCACTCAGACCTGGCTCTCTAAGTAGGTAGAGGGTGTGAATTTAAAAATGGAAATCTTATACCTATCCAATAAATATATCTTTGATATTTACTATTATAAACTCCTATCTGAGGTGTGTTCTTAGAATTTTTAGTGCCATGTCACCACATAGTCCTCAAATCAAGTTCCAAGTGGGTAGTGATGACCTTTCTCTGAAGATGGTGGGCCCTATTCCACTAGTGTTACCTCTAGTTGTGACACATGTGGAACCTCCGATTATTCTTGACATGGGTGATGATTCCTAGTTTAGAGGGGATTTTATGCCCCTTATGAAAACTATATAGGGAAATTCATGACCCACGCCTTCTATAAGAGAGATGACCTAGGGGTTTTAGTAGTAGAATCCAACTACTTTTTCAGGGGATGGTAGCCCCCATGATAAATATTTACAGTTTGAGACTGTATTATCTATCTCCAAACATTTTTAGACACCTCCTAAGAGGATAGTGAAAGTCCCAATATATATATATATATATATATATATATATGATTCTAGGATCCCCCAAACATTAGTGGGATATTCTAAACCAAGAAGGTCAGTACCGTGGAGTGTTTTGGAGGGATTTATAATTTAGCTTCTATGAATATTTCGTCCCTGAAACTATAAGGGAAGATCATTTTAGGGAGTTTATGAACCTAAAGTAGGTTTCTATGTTAGTTATGAATTAATCATCTCATTTCATTGAGCTTCATCTCTTTGTGCCTATCTATACTACGGATAATGTAACAAAAATAAGACGTTTTGAGGATGGTCTTATGCATCCTATATGTTCTCAGGTAAAATCTTTACATTTGAATACCAAGTTTTATATAGTAAACCAAGCTATTATTACTGAACATAATGTGAGGTAATCTGGAGATCCAGATCATAGTGGGTCAGATACTTGACCTAGTAGTGTTTTATTTGGTGGAAGGAAGCATAACTTCGAGACTTCTCATGGGGAAGGTATCAATGATACTGCACATACTGGAAGTTTTGTAGTATGTAATCAATGTGGGAAGAAGTGGAACATGAAACTTCAGTATAAGATGGACCCAGATGAGTGTCGATCCTATGGAATAATGGAATTTATATAATTTTTTTATAAATTTCTCTCTAGTGGAAGTTGAGAGAGGGTTTAAACCTACTTCAGGTCCTAGAACTAGATTAATAGCTCTGTGACAGGGAGGAAGCTAGAATTCTTCTGGATGATTAGACCAAGGAGGTGGTAATGGATGAGGTAGTTGGACAGCAGTTATGTAGTGTTGCATTGTGGTCTTACTAAAGATTGCCATGTTTTATAATAGGGACACAAAATGGGTTAGGTTTATGTAGTGTAGTATGTGATGGGGGATCAGAGTCCCAGACCTTCTACGGTTCAAGGTATGATTTTAGTAAAATCAACCGTGGTATCTATTTTTTTACATAAGGGATTCAAATTCTTTTATCTCTATTGATACGGTGGAAAGTTCACACTCAAAGTTTAGTACTTCTATGGGGTGAAGACACTTTAAACCCATTTTGGTATATGTTATAATAGTTTATATCAATTTGGGGAGTTCCCCCTTGAGATAAGTATCTATTATTTCTTATGTAACATCTCTTTCTTAAGATGTCTAGTTTCTACACTATTCATAGAATGGACTTGTTAGTTCCTTGTCATGCCTATGTGGATTACTATCACTGGAGTGTGTCCTTTACATCACTAAAGGGTGTTTCATATATTCAAAAGGGTGACTGGGATGTCCAGGAAATCATAGTTTTACTAGATCATCATGGGTTTAGTGGTATGACAGCCCAGATTTATATCCCTTACATGGATGATCAGGAATTACATCAAGTTGAATTCCCAATTATAGTATATCATTTCATGGACTTATTCCCCAATGAATTTTATAGTTTAACTACGGAGTGAGAGGTGGGTTTCTCTATTGATTTTTTTCTAAGAGCTACATTGGTGTCCATTCCTCCTTATATTATTTCCATTAATGAGTTGCAGGAACTCAAGAGATAGGAGGAGGAATTAGAAGCTAAGGGTTTTATATAACTTAGTACTTCTCCCAGGGGTTCACCAGGCCTTTTTTCCAAGTAAGAGGGTGGAAACCTCGGGTTTTTTATGGATTAAAAGAAGTTTAATCAAATTACCATGAAGAACCAATTCCATTTTCATCATATATATGACCGCTTTGATAAAATTTAAGGAGCTCAAGTTTTCTCAAAAAATGATTTGAGTTCAGGATATAACTAGTTACATGTTAGACCTACAAACATACCTCATAAAACCTTCAATAGTAGGTATGGTCTTTATGAGTATCTAGTTATGCCTTTTGGTCCCATGAATGTGATGATTGTTTTCATGGATCTAAAGAATCGGTTGTTCCACCTGTTTTTTGATTTATTTAGGGTAGTCTTCATAGATGAAATCTCAGTGCGTTCTCGGACACAAAATAATTGTTTAAAACATCTTGAGATCATTATAAATGCACTAAGAGAGCACCATTTGTTTAATAATCTCATTAATTAAAATTTTTATCAATAAAGTCCACTCCCTGGTTTACATTTTCTCAGAGGTATGGGTATTAGTTTACCCAGATAAGGTGACACTTGTAGTCACCTCAGAGAATCCCAATAATTTGTTTTTAAATATATAGTTTCTTTGGGAAATATAGTTATTAAAGGCACTTTATACAAGTATTTTTATGCCTAAAAACGCCTCTAATATACTTGACTAAGAAGGATGTGAATTTTATATGGTCATAAGCCTATGAGATAGCCTTTCCAGAGCTGAAAGGGAGACTAAAATCAGTATTGATCCTGATTTTTCCAGAGCTAAGAAGAAGATATAAAGTCTATTTTGATGAATCATGTATCATTATATGAGAAATTATGATATAGGAAGATCGATTTGTTGTGTACCAGTCGAGGTAGCTAATTCATCTTAGCATAATTACCCAATGTATGGTCTTGAGTAGAAAGTTGTTGTTCACAACTTGTGTTGTTGGAGGCATCACTTATTGGGATAGAATTTGTTGGTGTATAAAAACCGAATAATCCCCAGTATTATCTCCAAACACTATGACTTAAACCTTATACTAATAAGGTGGGTTGAATACCAACAGTCCTTCCATTTTGATCTTGTATATTTTCTTGGGATGTGAAATTTTGTAGTGGTTTCTCTGAGTTGGAGGACTCAACCACAGACAATTTAAGAGGACATTGATGAGTAGAAACACATGGCCTTTTTTCTGAGATGTAATTGTAGGTTTATGACCCTAATGGATATTTTGTACTTACATAATTGTTAGTGACCTCTTCACTTATGGAGATAGTGAAGATGATCCAGTCATTGGACCCCGAAGTTTTAGTCCTATGTGAGATTGTTTCAGGTGAAGATCTTTCATTAGGTTTGATCATTGATGACGATGATAAATTTTTCATTCACAAATTTATTTTGGTTCCTATAGAAATATTAGGGAAATTAATGAAAGATTCAAATTATTATACTTAGGCATAACATCTTGGTATTACAAAGATGTATCATGATCAATGTCGCCAGTATTAGTGGCCTAGTTGTGAAAGGGAGATAGCTGGTTCTGTTACTCAGTGTTCCACCTATTAGTAGATGAAGGTAGATCCCCAAAAACCATCTAATATGTTACATACATTTCCCATTCCTGAGTGAAAATGATATGATTTCACTATGTATTTTGTGACTTCCTTACTAATATCCCCTCGAGGAAGTGATGGAGTATAGGTGATCATCGACACCCTCAAAAAGGTCACTCATTTGTTACCTATCAAAGAGAACTTCTTAGTGGATGAGCTTGGGAGACTGTATGTCTGTGAGATTGTATGACTACATGAGGTCCCTCACACTATCATTTCAGATAGGGATTCTCATTTCATAATAAGTTTTTGTTAGGGGTTATAGAGATCTTTGGGTATGCATGTACTTTTAAGAATATCCTTTAACCACCAAACTGAAGGTCAGTCAAAACAGATGATATAGTTTTTAAAGGAAATGATCTTATAATTCATTTTTTATTTAGTAGGTTCTTGGGAAAACATATACCTCTTGTTGAGTTCCCTTATAGTTAAATATTTCAGGTAAAAATGTAGATCGATCCTTATGAGGCTTTATAAAGTAGGCCATATAATTCACCATTGTGCTGGTTAGGGGTACATGAGGTGTTACTAAATAGACCTCATATCATTTAGGAAACATCGTATCAGGTTCAGTTGATTAGGAAGAGAATGGATATAGCTCGGTGTAGGAAAAATTCATAAGTTGATCATTACCATCGACCACTAGAGTTCAAGGATTGGGATTAAGTATTTTTATGTGTTTCGACTAGACTGGGGAACTGGTATTTTATATGGTTGGGGAAGCTTTCACATCAGTTCATTGGACCTTTTGGGGTTGTAAAGAGATTTATTCCAATAGCCTATCGGTTATAGTCACCTCGTAGGTACTGGTATATACACGATGCCTTCCCTGTTTCAAAGATTTTCTGATACTTTCCAGATTTATCTCATATCTTTAAGCCTAATGAGGATGAGTTAGAGGTAGATGCATCCTTTGAGGGGAATCCTATCCATATTATAGACCAGTGCATGAAATCTCTCTATCAAACTATAGCTCCTCTATAATGGGTGATATGGAATCACATCCTCATATAGGATGACTCCTTAGAGCAGGAGGCTAATGTATATTCTCAATGTCCAGAGTTATTCATAGATGATCCTACACCACCCTTGTAATGGAAACTAGGGGACAATTTGTTTTAATGGGAATGACTGTAAGGTCTTGGTTTTTCCAATTAGGTATTGTTCCTTTAATTGTTTTTGTTAAACCCATGTTGAGGTTGTATTTTGGCTTAACATAGAAACTGCACCCTAGGCGGGTTATTTTGTTGGAAGGAAGGATTTAGGGGTGGTGCCTAGTTATTGTGCAAATAAAAGATGTGTATTTAAATACATAAACACGTTAAATAAATGATGTGTATTGGCCGGTTTTAACCTTTTTCATGGTATTTAATGGTTTTTCCCTGGTGGGGGAAACCCAAAGATTACATGGCATGTAATGTTTACATGTCTTGTAAATTCCCTAGGTCGGTTTTTTAAAAAGGAAGTAGGGTTGATTTTTTTTACCGAAGTTTCTTTTTCTATCCCACATATATATTCCTCATTTTGAGAGGTAATTCCATGTTCTAACCTAATATTTGATCAAATTTTTCCTTCTGGACACAATTTGTGATGTTTTAGGTCATGATGGATCACAACCAGTAATAGCTTTAGTCAGTTTCCTACTTCACTTGATTTATCTCACTAGATTTAGTGTTATTTTGTTGCAAGCTCATATACCCTATTTCTAGGGCCTTTATATATTTTTCTATTTTCATACAATCTAGATGAAACCAAGGTATGGTGTTGGAAGAGTGTTCTAAAACAGGCCTAAGGTAGGCAGTATATACATTTTCCCTAAGGTTTCATAGTCTATTTTTCTATCGTCATTGTGTTGCATGCTGGACATTCCGCATTTTGATTATAAATTTAATTATAAACCATAAAATGATTATTTATTCTAATTTGGGTCCCCCTCGTAGGACCTAGTTATGGTTGGAGGTTGTCAACCTCTACCCGATCCTCCCATGTGGTGTGTTCCTTTATATACCCTATGTTAATCCAAACCCTATGGGTGTGTGAGCTCACCACCCTTGTAGTGGGAGCCTCTAATAATTAAAAGATATATAAGGATAGGATCATTATTCCTTTTACATGTCATTGAATGATATTAAAATATATAAATGGATGATTAAATGATAATTATAAATGGGTATAGACCCTATAAAATCCCTTGTCTTTTATTATATTACTTGATATTATTATAACGGTATGGCACCTATTACTTATTGGTATTGCACCAACCTATTAATAAGGTATGGAACATATGATTATTAAGGTATGGAACCTATAATTAATAAGGTATAGGACCTACACACTTTAGTATGGGACTAAATTATTAGAAGGTATGGCACACAAGACATTATGATATGGAACGAACTAGGGTATCGTGGCAGGGAACCTGTAACCTCAATGTATGATTAATTTCAGTATGGAACCAGCTAGGGTATCGAGGTATGGAACCTAAAACCCCTATATTTGATAAATTATGGTATAACACCATTGAGGAGGATCAAGTTATGTCACCTACGACTTCCATATACATTTACATATCAGGATACATGTCACCCCAACCATACACCTTATCACTTGTCCCATGTATGTATGTTACTCTTATTATGTATGGAATATGTCAAGATACTTACTACCTGTTATTGGTAATTTATATATATTTATGATCATATATTTTATCCTATTTCTAATTACAATATGTTCCATAGTCTTTTCATATTTGTCGTACATTTCTTCTTACCTATTATACCTTAACATAGATATAGTTTATTTTAATAGGTTGGACATGTTATAAACATCATTAGTGGTAGCCTATTGAGTTTATATCACACCCTATCAGGTCCGTTGATGGTACATGGGAAGATTATATGTATGCTGGTATGGATAGGGGAATGGTCCCAATTGTTGATACCTGATTGATTATATCATGGGAGTGGTGAAGCATCTGCACGATCTATGGATCATGATTCTATATGTTGATAGCGTTTGGGTATTTTTGGTCCTTTTGATATACCAATATGTATGTGTACCAGCTTCCATGTTTATCAAATCTTTTTATAGAGTCATCACATTGCATAATTTTGTATAAGATACTATATATTACCTTTTATGACTTGTTTCTTATTATTATCTGGATGTTTTACTTCCTCCATTCTAGTTATCATTAATTATTTTCTCATTGATTATTATCCCTTAATAAATTTTTGTGTTGCTCTAATTATGATAGTATATTAACCCCATTATATCACCTTGGACCCCAATTTCTAGTTGGTATCCCATAGAATACGGGTAGGCACGCCTGAGGCCATGTTATAGTTACCCTGTTTTTATTACATTACTATTACATCATTTTAATGATAAAAAACTTAAAATAATTACATTCCCAAGATCCAAAGGTTTAGTGACTTGGAAAAACTAGGATAAACATAAAACGTAAAAATTCATTTAATTCCTTCTTCTCTAGCTTCTTATTGGATCTTAAATTATCCTTAGTACAAGTAGTCACTTAACGATATACATCAAAAAGGGGTGAGCTAAAATCCCAGTAAGAGGATAGCTAATAAAATTAACCAATATAACATGGGGTGAGCGTAATCATTATCATAACATAGGCGTAGGATCATAATCTCAAGAGAAATAATTGTAAGAAGGCTTGGAATGTGGCAATGCATAAAAATGAAACATCATGTTTTAGTGGTCAACTACCAACCATAGTTGTGAAAAAAGACAGCATAATGCTCACACATATTTCACATTACCAGTTATATTATTCAAATCACCCAATTCATTGGAGTGGTATATAATTCTGGGCACACCCGTCATATCATAACATTAACATTGCTATATATAATTCTGGGTGCACCCGTCATATCATAATATTTACATTATCATGCATTATACATAGAATATATTTTAATAATTAACATAAATAACCAATGTAAAGGAATGAGTTTCATATCATAAGCATACATTCATAAACTTTGGGTTCCCAAATGAAAGGGGATATAACATATTTAATATAAGAATCATCAACTTTGAGTTAGAAGTAAAAGGTGTGTTTTGAAAGAAGAGTTATTTTGGAAAACAATTATGTTTGTCATAAACTCTATAAAAAAACATGTATATCCCAGAACATATAAGATAATTATGATTAAATTGTTTTTAAGGAATAGCCATACTGAAAATGGAGTAAAATAGGTAAACCCTTAAGAAAGTGAGTTGGGTTTGAGAAATCCCCTAACCTTAATTCCATCTTAATTTAATATCTTTTGTTCATCCTGAATAATAAACTTATTTTTATCAAAATATTGATCCATTATTTAATTATAGTCATTCTATAAAAATATATATCAATTATATTCATTGGATTATATTTCTTAATTTCCATTGATGAAATTAAAGCGTTTTGATATCATATTTTACTTATAAATTTCTCATCTTGCAATGATTTAACTATTTCATAAAGTAGTAAAATCAGTTCCATAAGAGTAGAATACATGTAATTTAATTTTAATATATTATATATAATTTATACTTTTAATTCATGAAGGTGGTTATAATAATTTTCTTGGAAACATCTCTGTAGGCGGTTAACTAACCTTAAATAGAATGTCGTCGAAAGAGCAAGAAATAGAAGTGTCGCATTTATATTATTCATTAATATGACAATTACAGTAGGTTAACATCATTGATATAATTTTAAAATACTATATAATCATTTTTTTATCATATGGTTTTGAAAGGGAGAGGGTAAAAATATAATAGAAGAAGAAAATAGAAAATATTTAATAGAGACTTACTCTCTCCTCGGTGTACCTTCTCTGGCACGAAACTATAAATCCATCAGTGATTGGAGTGGTAGGACTCCAGAACATACCAAGATATTCTAATGGGATTAAGAGGGATTATTTTGGAAGATATTAGGCTTAGTTATGGATTTTTTTAGTTGTTTTTCAAGTGGATTGAGAGGAGTTATTTGTACTTGAGGAGGCGGTATTTTTAGAATAAAATATTAAATAAAATAATATATCAAAGGTTAGACTTGTAACAGTAGTTTTTTTACAATATAAATCATATATTAATATAATATAATTAGTTTTATACATTAAATAATCTTTATAATTCTAATTCATTAATTTATTAAAAGGAAAGGAAAATAAAGAGAAAATGATTTTTAAGGAATCACTTTTGACTTCAAGTTTTGGAAAGTTCTTTTTAGTATTATAAAATGAGTTTAATTTATTTTAAGGAACCATTTAAGAAATTAAATAAACCATGTACTAACCTAATGTTATATAAATAATTATGTTACCATGATATCATTAATGATGTAATTTAAGGTATACTGGTTATGTGAAAAATAGTATTTTTACTATTCACCAAAAAATTGAAGTAATTCAGAAAATGACCAAAAAATAACCCCCGGTATATTTTGATGTGATCATTTAAAAAATGGACACCATTTTATGAATATAATTTTTTAAATATGACCAATTTAATTTTTAAATAAAATAATCGTTTATTTGAAAAAATACAGATTTTAAATTTATAACTGATTTTATAACACTTTGAAATATTATTTAAGGTCTCATAAAATTATATTAAAATAATAAGACATAAAAATATTAATATATGAATGCATTTTATGAAAATAAATTTTCCTTTAAATTTTTCAATTAATCATAAAATTTTAATTAAATATTTATGACTTACAAAAAAAATACCAACACTTAATAAATTTTTAAACATTTTTTACTTATACTATGATAACATTATATCATAATTTCATTTATAAGATTCCTAAACTTTATTTATACTTTAATGGATGTGTTTACTATTCATTTTTTCATTTTACTATTTATAAGGGTCATATTACTATTCCTAAGGTGAAGTTACTATTTCATCTGTATAGGTTCCTTAACATCTATAAATACTTCTTATTTCCTTAATAAATCATTTATGAAGATTTTATTAGGGTATATAAGTTATTTTATGTGATTTATACTATATGATATTATTATAAGAAGGGAGAAATTCCATTAATAAAATTTGGGTCGGTACACATGTGACCCACCTTCTCAGGGAAAAGTTTTAGTGTCTCCTAGTTCAGGACATTACAACAACTCCCTTTTAGGTTTTATCTTATGAAATGGTTCCTTTAATGATAGTATTGTGGATGATATAACAATCTAACCATAACTATAATCATATGTAGAAAAAATAATATGCCCTTTTATTCATGGAAATCACAATTTTCTTTCAAACCTTAAAATATATATTATATATATCGTATATATAAAGTGTTATGTCATATCTCTATTAATTACCCCCTTTCATTAATTCCAATTAAAATTTGTTCCATTTCACCATATATTGTATCATATATAATAACTTCTGGAATTCTATCCAAAGAAACTTTTGTATATCTTCCAAAAAAAATGTAAAGGTATCATTTCAATCACCTTGTGAATAATAATATGAAATACCTTATGAATTCCCATCCAAAAAAATTGAATTTACTTTAAAACACTTTTAGAGTAGCTCTCAGATTCAAAACCAATCCCCATTAATTCAACCACAAAGTGTGTCCCCATGAGATTTGATATAATTAACAATAAATATGAATCTTTGTATCCATAAGTTTAAGTAAAGAGTGGCATCTATTAAATCATTAGTGTGAATCAAGCTCTAAAGGGGTCTATTGTGATCTCTATCAATTACATGTATCTCTATACTTGTGTTCACCAGTCTAAATCAAATAAAAACGTCTATTATTATATTTTACCTTTATACAAGACATCGAGTGACCATGGGACATGAAGTATGTCAATACCATATAGGATACTCATATGTTCTCGATTCTCAGAGTACAAACTTACTAGGGTGATGAGTACATCATATTTCATTCATCTTCATGGATGATTGCAACACATTTCACTCATCCAAATAGATAAGAACATCATATGTACTTTCTTGATTTTGTGGAAAACTCCATAGTTTATCTTAAATGATTGGCTAAATGGAATACCCATCATAAAATATGAGAAACCCCATATCTAGTTGAGCTCTAATTGATGTTGTCGTCAGTAACATTCCCAACTACCCAATGATTACCTAAGTTAATATGCTGACTTACGTAAGCTGGGTATCAAATTTTGAAGGTTCTCATTCTAGGAATCTCACTAACAATAGGTTGTGGGGACCCATATATGATCCATGACCCCTTGGTATACCAAATACATCAATATGAAACTTCATGGGGTATATATAGTGAGTCATTAAATGCATAAAACCCCATTTTTATGCCACATTAGCATATAATTTATATCTATAAAAGAATAATAATCATGTTAACCTTAACATTTTTCCATAACCAATAATAATCCATGATGAACACTGGTAATGGGTAAATCAATGTACAACATGGAGAGGTTAATTATCATTACACTCAATGAAATGTATATCATTATATATATATATGCATCCAAAGTGAAAGAATAATATTTTAGATATTACCTTTAATATGTTATGATACATTTCATATTCATAATCCAATTTATGTGTTTTTTTTAAAATAAATAGTTTATCATGTCATATATATTAAACTACCTGATCAGCCTTATGTTTACTACGGTTTCTGGGTTTTATTTACTCATTACATCCATATATAATTCCTTCCACTTCTCTATGTGAAAATTTGATAAAACCCTCACAGTACATATTTAGTTAGAAACATGTCTTAATTAAGATAGTTTGAATAATAATGATGTTTAGGAATCATATTCTCAATGTTCAACTCTTTAAACATATTGAAACTTCTTAACTTCATAACATCAAATGTCACGATGTCAAAAAAAATTCCTACTTAGAACATTTTATAAGAACATCATCATCATCCTTGGAAATCTTTCTAATAAACCTTTTCATTTATATAATGTAACTACTTACATTATTGTTTACTAGTACATCCTTAACCCTTGTAGGATAAAGTGACATTTACTTTGTCAGGTTGACTAATGTAATTCTTTATATTTATATTTAATTTTATACAATAAAATATTTTAGGACAAAGTGATATTCACATTGTTACGGTAACTAATGTAGCTTCTTACATTTCTATTTACTGAAATACCCTATACTTTTTTAGGATATTAAGTGTAATTTTATTTTTAATTTTTTTTTACAATCCTTCAAGAAATAGTGATATTCACTTGTAATGATAACTAAATATAACTCTATAAATTTCTCTTTACCATAACATATCCTAAAATCCTTAGGATATTAAGTGTAAAATATATTTAATTTTATACTAGAAAAACTCTTTCGAAAAAAGTGGTGTTCACTTATTCAAAATAAATAAATGTAAATCTTTATATTTTCTTTATCGTCAAAAATCCTAAAATCTTTAGTTTATAACATGAAGAACGCTTTAATGTTAGACTAGTATAATATTTTATTTGTTAACATTAAAATTATATAAGACCAAATAATCTCCAAGTATATTATTATATACTATATTATTTTAGAATATTTTTCAAAGATATGTAAATAATATTTTATGCATAAATAACACTTATATCCTCTTAGTGGTAATATTTAACAGAGAAACTATTTTTTCCATATCATATATGGTATTGTATGTGTTTGAATCATTTTTTATTTGAAAAAAAGATAATTATTTAAAATATGAAATTAATAAGAGGTGGAATCAGAGTCCTTTATATTTTAATAAATAGATCAATAAATATTTTATCATGGATAAAAAAATTTTATCCATATATTATTCTTAAAAGATGTTATAGAATCTAATAAATAATAAACTATGGGTATAAAATTAATCATCTCATGTTTTTTATAACAACTATTTTCTAACTAGAAACTTATCTTATCATATAAAAGAAATGAGATGTTGATACACATCCTTTAATTAGATTCATGTAAGCTTGACAACTTTCATTATATTTTTAACTTTTGATGTAACAATTACTTGTTTCATAATTTGAATATAAACTAAAACCTCTATAAATTCTTCATTTTATTTCAAACATCCATATATTTACAACACTTTTAAAATATTTATCCAACATAAAATTATTTTGAAAATTGAAAACATAATTACTATAACATCCTTACATAACATGGAAATTCCCTTGAGTTTTCTAAACTCTTTCTGGCATCAAGGATAATCTAATTATATGAAGTTATTACTTCTTCTCCCTAACAACCCTAGGTTTCAATGAACTTGCATGGATTCTTGTGAAAAAAAATTGAACCTCATCATCTAAATTTTATTCTTATGATTTGAAATTTTATCCAATTTTACTATCTATACAAAATTAGTAGCTTTGACATAATATTCCTAGTTCACTTATTCTCATCATTTTGATAATATCGGTTAAAATTTTATTAAACTCATTTATCTTGTAGGAACATTTCCATATAATATAATAAAATGAATTAAAAAACAAAAACAAAACATTTTTAGTCTCCATTTAAGTTGTCATGACCCGTCCCTTGGGGCCTGTGCCATGACTACCCCAAGCCCGCCTTCCATAGGTTAGGGGTAGTCGACTAGAACTAAAAGGCATATTCCCTAAAACGGGAAGGCATTTCCCTTTAAACCTATACAAACACACGGTCTAAGAACACAAGAAGAAGCAACTGTTAAGTAAACGATTGTATCAAAAGTGTGCTGGAAGTAAAGGGTTCGGAATAAAAGCCCAACTGGAAAAGTACAGGTACAACTGAAATGTAAAAAATAGCTGAAAAGGTGACAAGCGGCTCCTGGATCATCCAACACATATCCTACCCGAAGGGTAGGTACATCTCACGATCAGTAGTCCCTGCCTTGAATCACACCAAACGGTCCACCCCGGATCCAAGATGAATGGTAGGTACAGCTCATGATCAGTAGTGCATGCATCACGTCACACCAAATGGTCCACCTCCGAGCACCATCCAGTCTTGGCTCTCTCAGTCTCAATCAATGTCGTACGTCGTCTGCACAAGATACAACAAAGTGCGGGCGAAGCCCGTGCAGGGGTGAGTATATCGATACTCGGTAGGGACCCTGATAACCCGTAGGTCTCCTAAAGTTCCACAAAGGAAAAACCACAAAGCAATATATAAACTCTACATAGGTATATGCCCATACATATACCTAAGTTATAAAGATATACTAATCTCATACGTGAGGGAAGTATACCACAAAGGTAACACCATGAAGCTTGAAGACTTAGTTCGAACAGATTCCCAACTCAAACCAGGTATACAACTCAGAAAAATAGGATTATGATGCTGACCCACACAGGATATCTACGAATGCAGATATCCATCCACGAGATTCTCTAGGGATAGTAACAAGTAACATCCTCAATCACAACGTCGAACACCTCAGTTGTTGGAGAACCCCTCTATCGAGTACAATGGGCATGCTGCGTCACATAGAGGTGCTTCCCACTAACATTGAACTGCTGAGGTACACCTCCCCATCATGTACCGTGGGTCTGCCGGGTCACACAGAGCCCCCCCCCCCCACCATGGCCTGCTGAGGTACTCCTACCCATCACTTACCATGGAATCTCCCCACCGTGTCCTGATGAAGTACTCATCCCCATCGTGTACCATGGTTGTCGAGTCACTCCGAGTCAAAAAGTCAGTAGTAGTTAGGTCTCAGCCAGTCGTAGAGTTCCGTACGTAGTGCACTTGGAAGAACCGCTCCCCAAGAAATCAGTCGTATTTTAACCAGCACGAAGTCTCACAAGAAGTAAGTCGATGATCCTCCATGTCAAAAGGGTTCCAACACAACAGACGGCGTGTCAATTGGATGCCCGGTGTGTGCGTTATTGGCATTTCAGTGTTGAGGGCCCAGTTGGATTCGGGTGCGATCCAACCCGGTCGTACTCCAGGTTTCTCCAAAACTATCATGGAATAATTCAAAAAAACTATCTCACTCCAAATATACAGATGTTCTAGATGGTTTTTCAAACGGATGTCTGGTTTAGAAGTTAGGGCATGTTTCCTGTAACTGGTTGGTACTCAGTTTGGGCCCAGTCTGTGTTGGCTGGACCAGGCCGACCTGGATTGACCTGGGTTGACCTGACCCAATTTGAGTTCAACCCGTCCTGGGTCAACCCGACCTATTGGCCCCAGCCCGACACGGCTGGGTTGTGGGTCTGGCCAATGTGCCACGGGTCGGCCCGCTAAGAGGCGGGTCAGTCCGCTGGATCGACCTAGTGGTGCCACCAGCCTTGCGGCGCAGGCCACAATGGATACCCGGATGCGCAGCATCCCGGTAGGGCAAACATGGTGCGGAGCCACGTCAGCGGGTCACTCCGTGGGGGTTAACCAAACGCGGCCACATTAGGTGTCACGGGTCCTCCGTGTCGCGGCCGATGAGCTGCGGCTTTGACGCAGAGTGCGCCGCTGGCGCCCACCCCATCTCGCGGTCATCGATCAATCCGACGACCCTTGCTCTAGTCGCGGCCAACGCAGGCCGTAGCCCAGCTACCACGTGGGCACGCCGCCGAGGGCACACCCCACCTGTTCCGGTTCTGACGCAGCCGGTCATCGTGTCGGCCGCCTACATGCGGTCACCGCGGCTGACGAGCCGCGACACTCCTTGTTCATCACCGGTGCACAACGGCACATCATTCCTCCTCGGGGGCAGGAAGGTGTCGGCCTCTCTGATGACCGTCGTAGCTTTGTTCCATGGCCTCCTCTTGCGGCATGTTTCAAAGCGCTATCCACCAAGTAGTCAGTCGGTTTCATCATGTTGTTGGTCTTCCATAGAGGCAGAAGGATGTAGAAAATATAGAAAAGGTTTCAGACTGGGTACCTTAGTCCCACACCCTCTGCGTTAGCTTGTAACATGATGGGGGATAAGGGTTTAAATAACAATTGAATTAAACAACAAGATAAACTCCACAATATTTCCCACAACAACCTCCCGAAAAGACAAATGAATTGTGGGTCAACCTGTTAGTCAATTGACCCACATTCTTCATGTTATTCTAGAATGGGGAAGAGGAAATCATTTAGAAAGCATAAATGAATAAACCCCCTACCTCGAATCGTCGAAAAAGCGCTCGCGCTTGAAGGTGGATTGTTTTCGTCATTCTCGAAACTGGTTCCCAACGACATCACTCGTATATCGCCCTTCAGTTTGTGGTTTGGTGTTATCCATCACAAACTGCTGGGTCGGCTCCATCTTCTAAGGATTCGGCGTCGTGGCGCTCCTTCAGCACTTCGTTGCTTGGCGAAGCTGTACCGATACCTCTCCCCAAGCTTTATATATATAGAAAAGGGGGAGGTTAAGTAACATCATTGGAATTTAATGGGGATCATTAATTAATAAGATTCCTAATTCCCCAACGATGTCATTACTTAGGGTTGTTAGGTTAAGCCATTTATTGGCTTGACACATCACTGGCCCCACCCCTTTTACTTCTCTATTGGAGGATATAAAATAAAATAACAAAATTATTTCATTTCATTTCTTTTTAAAAGTCACAAAACATAAAATTTTATCTGAACCTAATACGGTCAAAGTAAAGTCTCCCTTAAGCAAATCCTGGTGCTGCGTATTCAATGGTGCTCTCGGATTTCTAATCTTGAGCACTGTTTCAAAAGTTAGAAAATGCCAAACGCGCGTTTACTGAACATACCTTAAAAATTGTTCAATAAATTAATAACGTTCATCCTTGACTCGTGTCGGTCGAGGTTAGGCTCCGCCTAAATAGAACACGCCTTATCGAACGCAAAAGTACTCTAGGATTTCCAATCTGAGTTACCATTTAGAAGTTATAAATTTTACAATAAAATAATTGTCAGTTAATTATTTTATTTACGACCAAAAACTAATTTTCACTAGGGGGTCGCGCATACTGATGTTAGTATCAGCCTAAAGAGAGAATACCCTCAAGAGTTCGGTGCTGGTATTAGATTTTTAATCTGAGTCACTGTTCGTGAGTTATAAGAATTTGAAAAATAAAACAACTTTATTAAATTATTTTATTTACGGTTATGTCATTTTTGGGTTTTCTCATAGGAGGCCTACGCCGACTAAACTTAACTCACGCCTAGGGTAATCCTATCATCCTGAATGCAAGGGTGCCCTCAGAATTCTGATCTAGAAAACTATTTAAGAGTTATTCCTCTTTTTTAGGAAAACTGCTTACATGCACTAATTAAATCTTAAAAAAACTTTGACCGATCATTCCGGTCACTCCAGGCCTCAAAATCACACGCCGTCAGATTTCTCAGTCTTGAAATAATCCCATATAATTAAAAAAATATATGGAAATTATGGGACATAAAATTCTCCCCACCTTAGGGATTTACATCCCCAAAATCCATAACATAGACTAAAGAAACTAATGGGGGTACTGAGCACGAATCTGAGCCTCCTGCTCCCACATGCTCTCCTAGAGGTTCCTATGCTGTCACCAAACTCACACCAGATGGATCGATCATCCATAAAGGACTCTCTTCTGTCAATCCTCTATCTCCACCGAAAACTCTATAAAAGTCCCCCCATCATCAAAGTCCAGCTCATCGTAGTTGATAACATGTGATGGACCATGCATTCATCTCCTCAGCTGCGACACATGGAAAACATTATGCACCTGGTGCATCTGTGGGGAATGGGATAGACGGTACACCACCTTTCCCAATCTGCTGAGAATATAGAAAAAATGTTCGATGAACCTCGAAGATAACTTGCAACCTGGGCCAAATCTCCGCAAACCTCATCGAGGTGAGACCCATAAGAAGACATGGTCTCCCTAATCCTATTGGAATAAGACTTATGTCATCTCTATGAAGTATTCACTTGCTAACAAGTGAGGCATTGTGATACAAACTCTTCCACTACTTCCTTCCTCACTGGCCACTAGTACTGACGTCGAAAGTCCTGGTATAACTTCACCACTCCAAGATGTACTGCTAAATGTGATGTATGGATCTCCCTCAACACCTCCTCCTGAAGGGACACTGGTACCATGGTGTATCCTCTAAAGAGTATGATGTGCTTCCCACCTTTATAAAATCCTTCAGAAGACCATCCTGAGGATATCTGATCACGTCGGGCCTCACAGTCAACGTATTAAGTTGTGACCCCAAAGTTTCTAAATAATTGAGGGAGTGACAGTCATAGACCAGAAGTAAGTTGCTCCATATTTATCCACAAAGGATAACCACATCGTGACTAGCTTCTCTGACACCTCACTCAACAGTTGTAGACTAGACCTCTTACTAATTGTGCCTGCTACCATGTTCCCCTTCCCACGAGTATAGATTGTCTCAAGGTCATAGTCAGGGTTGAACTCTAGACATTGTCAGTGTATCAGGTTCAGGACCTTATATGAGAAGATATACCTGAGACTCTTGTGGTCAGAGTAAACTGTAAAATGTTCACTCATCAAGTAATGTCGCCACAACTTCAGGGCGAAGACCACAACTGCTAACTCCAGGTCATGGGTAGCGTAGTTCTGCTCATGTTGTCTCAGAGGTCACAAGCCATAAGCGATCACTGCTCGCCCCTGCATCAGGTCACACCCAAGTCTGATCCCAGATGCGTTGTAGTAGACTACATACCCAACCCCCTCTTCTTTTTCAAAGTTGACAAGGGTGACACTACCCTAGAGAAGTCTGGTACAAAAATATGGTAGTACCCAACCAAAGAAGATGTCCTTCTCCCTTCAGAGAGGTAAACCTGGAAATATATTTTGAAAATATGTCCCCACACTTTTCCACTCCTATTGGGAACTCAAAACTCAAAACTCCTACTGCCACGAGGGTAAGCCTGGATGAATCAAGAGTGATCGACTGCACCCTCCTATGAATGAGTTTATCATGTGCTGTCTAGGATTCCTTTTTCATCGACCAAGGAAAACATCAATCCAACATTTTAGATAAACCACAACCCTTTTTTCATAATACAGTCAATCTAAGTATGAAATGTGGATGTCCAGTTCATATCCCAACTAACGTCGTAAGGCCTCGATGCTGCCACCAAGAGGTTCCAACCAAAACTATCTCCTTAAGGTCTAGATCACAACTTCAGTGTATGTGTGACTATAGAGCCTCTTTTCAAAGGTTTCTATAGACTTGAGGGTCAAGTCAACGATATAACCGGAAACCCTAGGTCTTGGACAATATTTGTGGAAGGAAGGAATGTTTGGAACCTATGTCTATTAATACGACAACTAGTAGTAGACACAGAATGTACCTCGAATCATTCCTAGATCCCTATGGTCGTACTCCTTGACATCATGCAGCTACTCCATTCCATTGTCCTCAATCTCCCTAAGCCTGTTGGGGACCACATAGAGGTGGTTCTAACATGTCGAAATGTACACCACCTCATGCTACTCTCCTAGCTCTAATTCCACGTCTGCAGCCCTGAAAATTCACTTGTCCCTAACAGTTGCTCTCCATGAAACATTTTACACGCCCAAGCCTCTGATACTGGTGCTCATTTTCTTCTTTCTCACTGCTAACATTCACTAGCTATATCTTCTCATCCAAATAATATTCAACCGCAAAGTTTCTCTATAGCACCTTAACATAAGTAGGAATGCATAGAAAATAGTGATGGATCAGATGTCCTTAAACACACCTCTCGCGGAATTCCAAGACCTGAAGCATTGACCATACTTTATTCATAGAGTACCTGGGATGGTCTGTACGCCTCGATGAATACTCAGCTACCAACATGTCATCCTACCATAGCGGTAGAAGCTCTAGGGAAATTGTAGCCACCTCCTTAAGCTAGTCCTTAGCTGTCTCTGAGTCGGGCTCACCTCAGAACCTGAGGGGTATTTGATACTAAAACATGTGTAAGGCACTAAGCCTACATGTGTCCTCTACCAGTACTGCCAGATGTAACTGCCGACCAACGGGCAGTGATATAGCTGGCACACTACCCAAAGGTACCATCTCAAGCAATAGTCTAAGTACCAAAGCCTCATTACCCTATGGACCATCCTCATGGTCACATACTAGAAAAGACCAGCAGCTAGGATCACCATCTACTCAACTAGTGTCCTAACAAGGAGGAAAACTCTAGCCACAGCCTCCAGCCAGTACTCAGCTTCCAGGAAATCTATCTCGCCTCAAAACCTTGGAGGCCTCTACCATTGGAACTCGTGTAATGTGCTCAATCGTTGTTCACTATTTGCTAGTGTGGCTAGTGGTAACAACTACCCAATGGGTGGTGGTGTTGCTGGTATACCACATGAAGGTTCCAATATAGTAAGAAGGCCCTGCACCGAAGCCCCATCGCTCGGTGGGCCATCATCGTGTACTCTCTCAAGAATCCTAGCTCGTTGTCTACACAGTAGCATCCTGATAAGAAACAGGTGCACCATGGTCATTAATTTATACCCGGTGAGCTGACTAAAATAAATCACAAGAAAAACTCATCAAAAACACACGCAATCAGTGATTCTATGTACTGAGTTGGAAACCAGAATGCTGGGTCCTGGTTTATGGATACGTCAGTCGTTGCACTAACACTGGACTCCCCAAATATAAAACAACACTCATAACACTTAACGCTATTTCTACATTGAAAAAATCAGAGTCCTGGTTATTAGGTAGAACCTCCATTTGTTACCACTTTGTCATGACCCGTCCCCCGTGGCTCGTGTCGTGACTACCCCAAGCCCACCTTCCAAAGGCCAGGGGTTGACGACTAGCACCGAAAGGCATATTCCATAAGGCGAGAAGGAATTGGATTTTAAACCAGTACAAACACACGGACTGAGAACACAACAAGAAGAAACTGTGAAGTTAATTGTTGTAGCAAATGTGTGATGAATGTAAAGGGGTTGGATTACAAACCTAGATGGAAAAGTACAAGTACAACTGAAAAGTAAAAAGCAATTGAAAAGGTGAAAAGAAGTTCCTGGATCATCCACAATAGATCCTACCCGAAGGGTAGGTACAACTCATGATCAGTAGTCCATGTGTCGCGTCACACCAAACAGACCACCCCGGATCCAACCTTAAGGGTAGGTACATCTCATGATCAATAGTCCATGCGTCTTATCACACAAAATATTCCACCTCTGAGCATGGTTGAGTCCTAGATAACTTAGCCTCGATCAATGTCATACATCGCCTATACAAGACACAACAAGGTGCAGGTAAATCCCATGAAGGGGTGAGTATAACGATACTCAGTAGGGACCTCGAGACCCCATAGGTCTCCTAAAGTTCCGCAAAGGAAAAACCACAAAGCAATACATCAAATATACTTAGGTATATGCTCATACATATACCTAAGTTATCAAGATATACTCATCTCATACATGAGGTATGTATACCAAAAAGGTAACACTGTGAAAATATAATACTTAGTTGAAACAGAATCTCAACTCAAACAAGGTATACAAATTAGAGCAATAAGATTATGATGTGGACCCCCACAGGATCGCTATGAATGCTAATAGCCATCCAAGAGATTCTCTAGGGATAGTAACAAGTAACATCCCTAGTCACATCTTCGAACACCTAATTTGTTAGTGAAACCATCCCCCATTGAATACAATGGGCCTTCCGCATCACACAGAGGTGCTTCCCACTAACATTGAACTGCTGAGGTACTCCTCCCCATCGTGTACTGTGGATCTTCCGGGTCACACAAAGTCACCCTCCCCCACCATGGCTTACTAAGGTACTCCTACTCATCATGTATCGTGGACTCTCCCCACCGTTTCCTGCTTAGGTACTCCTCTCCATTGTGTACAGTGGTCGTCGAGTCACTCCGAGTCGAAAAGTTAGCAGTCGTCAGGTCTCAGCCAGTCACAGATTTCCATATGTAGTGTGCTTGGGAGAACCACTTCCCAAGACATCAGTCATATTTCAACCAGAACTAAGTCTCAAAAGATATAACTCGATGATCATCTATGTCATAAGGTTTCCAATGCAATAAACGTCACGTCAATCAGATGTCTGATCTGAGCGTTATTAGCATTTCAGTGCTGATGGCCCAATTGGATTCAGGTGTGATCCAACCTAGTCGTACTACAAGTTTCTCCCAAACTCTCATTAAGTAATTCAAAAGGACCCTCTCGCTCCAAGTATCCCAATGTTAAAGACGGTTCGTCAAACGGATGTTCTGTTTAGAACTTATGGCATGTTTCATGTAACTGGTCGGTGCTGGGTTTGGGCCTGGTCTGCCACTGTCGGACTGGGCTGACCTGGATCGCCCAGGGTTGACCCAACCCGACTCGAGTCCAACCCATCCTGGGTCAACCAGGACCACTGAGCCATGCTCGACCCAGCTGGGCCGCGGTTCAGGCCGTTGGGTCACGGGTCGGCCCACTGAGCGGCGGGTCAGTCCGCAGGATCGACCCGGAAGTGCCACCCGCCCAGCGAGGTGGCCCGCCAGGGATACCTGGACACGGTGCATCTAGGTAGAGCTGATGCGGCGCAAATCCATGTTATCCGGTCAACCTTTGGGGTTTGACCCAACGCAATGCCACATGGAGCCGCGGGTCCTCTGTGTCGTGGCCAACGGGCCATGGATTTTCCACCGGGTGCACCGCTGGCGCGATCCCCGTCCGTCGGCCGCTGGTCAATCCGGCAGCCCCTGCTCCCGACGTGGCCAACACAGGCTGCGACCCTGATGCCAGGTGGGCGCACCGTCGAGGGTGCGCTCCACCCATGCTGGTTCTGACGCGGTCGGTCGGCGTGCTTACCGCCTACCTCTGGTCACCGCAGCTGATGATTCGTCGCCCTTCTTGTTCATCAGCGGCGCGCGACAGTGCGCCGCGCCTCCTCCACAGTTGGTCGGTGCCGGCTGCTCCGACAACTACAGTAGCTTTGTGTCGCAGCCTCCTCCTGCAGCATACGTCGATGCGCTATCCAAAATTTGTCCGGTCAGTGTCGTCACACTTTCGGACTTCCATGGAGGCACAAAGATGTTGCAAATATAGAGGAGGGTTCATGAAAGGTTCGTTAGGCCCGCTTCCTCCGTGTTAGCTCATAACATGAGGGGGGTTAATGGTTTAAATAACAATGGAATTAAACAAAAAGATAAACCCCACAAGATTCCCCACAAAAACCTCCTACAAAGACAAATGAATCATGGGTCAACCTGTTAGTCGGTTGACCCGTGTTATTCGTGTTATTCAAGAACGGGGAAGAGGAAAATCATTTAGAAATCATAAAGGAATAAACCCCCTACCTAGAATCGTTGAATAAGCGCCTGCACATGAAGTTGGATTGTGTTCTTTATTCCAGAAATTGGTTCCCAACGACACCACTCGTATGTCACCCTTCAGTTCGTGGTTCTGTGTTGTCCGTCACCACCCACTGGGTCGACTCTGTCTTCAAATGGTCCAGCCTCGTGGCACTCCATCTGCACTTCATTACTTTGCGAAGTTGTGCCGATACCCCTCCCCAAGCTCCATATATATAGGATAGGGGTAGGGTAAGTGATTATGTTGGAATTTAATGGGACTCATTAATTATGAAGCTTCCTAATTCCCTAATGACGTCGTTACTTTGGGTTGGTAGGTCAATCCATTTATTGGCTTGACACATCGCTAACCGCTCCCCATTTACTTGTCCATTAGAGGATATGAAATGAAATAAGTAAATTATTTCATTTCATTTCTTTTAAAAAGTCACAAAACATAACATTTTTTCCGGACCTACTACAGTCAAAGTAGAGTCCTCCTTGACCAAATCTCGTCGTTGCGAATTCAAAGGTGCTCAAGGATTTTTAATCCGAGCACCGGTTCAAAAGTTAGGAAACACCGCTCGCGCATTTACTAAATGTACCTTAAAAAATTAAATAAATTAATAATGTTCACCCTCGACTCTCGCCAGACGAGGTTAGGCTCCACCTAAGGAGAACACACCCCAAAGAACTCAACAGTACTCTCAGATTTTCAATTCGAGTTATAGTTTAGAAGTTATGAATTTTACAATAAAATAATAGTCACTTAATTATTTTATTTACGGACAAAAACTAACTTTCACTGGTGGCCCACATCGGCCGATGTTAGTATCGACCTAAAGAGAGTATAC
Source organism: Viscum album (assembly GCA_963277665.1). NCBI lineage: Eukaryota > Viridiplantae > Streptophyta > Magnoliopsida > Santalales > Viscaceae > Viscum > Viscum album. Next base: position 2,081,296,055 of record OY728141.1, on the reverse strand, counting down.
TCTCATGAGTTTAGCGGTGGTTTCAGATTTTTAATCTGAGTCACCGTTTGTGAGTTATAAGAATTTGAAAAATAAAATAACTTTATTTAATTTTTTTATTTATGGTTATTCCATTTTTGGGTTTTCTCACAGGAGGACTATGCCGACTAAACTTAAGTCGCATCTATGGTAAACCCGCCATCCGTAATGCAATGGTGCCCTCATAATTCTGATCCAGAAAAATTTTTAATAGTTATTCCACTTTTCCAGGAAAACTGTTTACACGTGCTAATTAAATCTTACCAAAAACTTTGACGAATAATTTCGGGCACTCCGGGCCTCGGAATCACGCGCCTTAAGATTTCCCAATCTGGAGTCCCATATAATTAAAAAAATACATAAATTCCTAGACATTACAAAAGTATGTAACAAAATTTATTAAATCATAAAATATGTGTATTAAAAAATCATCTGATTTTATTAAACAATAATTTATTACACACTCTTCTCAAGAGAAAATTGAGATAAAATATACATTTTATGAAAAATTATTCTAATCTTTAAAATATATGTTATAAATGAAACAACCCATATTTTTCCATTGTAAGAAAAATAAATTCAATCTCTTACCTTTCAGACCCTATAACCACTTATATATTTATAACACTTGTAAATAATATAGTCGATGCCATATATCAGTCAGAAAAAATCCTTAAGAAAACCATTAGTATCACCAAATCTTTAACATGTTCAATTGTATTGCCTATAATTTTTCATACCTAATAATATTTTGTATATGAAACTAAATTTCCTTAGATTATTTAGAATCTAATTCCTTTTAAAACCATAAATAAATAATTTTAGACTTCCTTAAGAATCTAGATTCACTTTTTGAACAAATTCCACACTTTTTTTCCAATGAACGAATTCCTCTAACACATAGAATATTTATTTAATAAATATTCTTATGCTAGAAATCTTAGTAGTATCTTAAATTAATATTATCCTATCAAATATTAATCTCAATGTTTTTCTTGATGGTGATGATGAAATTTTATACAACGGAATCTTTTATCAGATAAGTTTCATGTTATACTATTTAATAATAAATTTTACTTTGGATCTCAAGAAAATTATGACCCCTTTATAAAACATTATATCCATTAGTAGGCCAATATCAATATTTCATCGTGAAATACACCATTTTATTCAAGTTAATAATACACTATTATTTAGGAAGGTCATCATCCCAATCACAATATTTTTCACACTTGGATATCTAAGTGGTAACTCTTTATACAATCCATCATATTGATAAACTCAACTCAACTCCTCTAGTATATGAACCATTAGGGTTTACTAGATAGTTTAACCTAAAGGAAAACCCAAGAGCAAGCTAATAGGGAATAATAAAGGGGTACTCATTTTGTGCTTGGAAATACTCAACAGGATAATCTAGAGTTTCATATAGTTTTATTTCCTTACAAAAAAATTATCTAGGGGTACCCATGATAAGCTTGAAAATAACCAGTAGAATGATTGAGGAATTGAAAAGTGTTTCATTGGAAGGAATTTAACACATAATATTTTAAGAGGATATAATCTCACCATATTATATCATGTTATTCCCTTTATTTATTCATGATTATAGTGATTTAGTTTGGATTCTTTTTCCCTCCACCAAACCCATATGGTCAGACCATATTTGGGAGTAACTCTTTACACAACCCACAAGTTTATGTTACTCACCCAAAAAAAGAAGTCAAGTATATTTACACATATCCAAGTATGTAATATAAATAAGGTATATGAATAGTTAATGAAAATTAATGGAGTTATATGGAATTTAAAATATCTATATGAGTAAGCCTAGAGTGATAGATAGAAAACCCCATTCATCTTTCTAGAAAAGGTATATGCCTCTAGTATAGAAGGTAGTATGACCCCAAGTCCCTTTACCTAGGGATACATTACTCAAAAAATAATGTAATTCATTGTAGCTCCAAAACCTAATATACTTAAACAATATTCAAAAAATAAATTCAAGCTCATGACTTTAATTACAAACAGTGATCATGGTAGATGAAAAATTAAATTCATTTTCACACCTATAATTATATGTGAGGATCTATTTCCAAGAATGATTTAAATATTTAATCTAAATAAAACAAGATTCATAATATAAATAATTTATAACTATGAATAAAATAGTATAAACATTTAAATAAATGAACTGTTCAAATATGTAAAGATGTGATAACCATTTATGAACAGTTTATAAATAAAAGATAATTATAAACATTTTATAATCTTATTTATCATTGGGGACATTCCATAATTTTTAACATAATTATTTTATAATCATTCCAATATGAAATCTTTCATATTTTTCATTATATGGAATTTTTAAAATATATCATATTTTATGAATTATAAAAAATGTATAATACATTTTATATTATGTAAACATTTTTCATAATCTAAATGTCATTATTTTTTATTATATAAACACTAATCAGATCAATCATAAAATTTCATTTAAAGTGGTCTAAATAATATCCCAAATAAGGCCCTTTTATTTCTATATTTCAAATTAATTAACTACAACCAATTCATAATTTAAATATAAACATATTATATTTCATCCTTATGTACCACTTAATATTTAAGGGATATTTTAAATATTAAAATTTAATATTTAATAATAAATGTTTTTAAAAAAAATATTTATTTATTTATTTATGTATAAATTTTTAATAAGTTTAATATTACCAAAATATCTTTTATCGTGATTTATCAATAATTTATAAACCATTTAAAATTTAATAACAATAACCCTTAATTAAAATCCATATTATGCGTAAGGGTATACTCCCACTACCCTTACATAAGCAGTCTATGTATTGATCGATTTCTTTAACCCTTATACAATGTATACTTTATAAGGATACTCAACTTTTACCTTTATGTGAACCCTTCACATAAAGGTAAAACTTAGATTACACTTACTTGAACACCCCTCCCATAAATTAAAGCCACTAATTATCTTTAGGTGAACTCCGTTATGTAAACTTAAGTCACGAACTACTTTTACATGAAATCTTCATGTAATGTTAATTCTCCAGTTACCTTTACTTGTGACCCTATCACATAGGTAATATTCATATTACATTTACGCAACCCAGATATGCAAAGGTGATGCATTTATTGTCGTTACACAATCCATGTAAATAAATGTAATATATCAGTTACCTTTATGCAACCCTTCTATGTGAAGGAAATTCTCTAATTACCTTCATGTAGCCCATATATGTAAAGTTTAACCATGTTATACATAATTTCATGGAAACTAAAATGAGATGCTTTATTTTCTAAATTTTCTTAATTTCATACATGATTTCAAAAATATAAAACATGAGCATGCTATGAGACCACTAAAAGAAACTAAACAAGCCCAATAATAATTATTAGAAGTAACAAAAATGATTTAAATCTCTTACTTGTGGATCTATATGAAAGAAATTTGAAACCTATAATGAATCATAAATGAATAACTATTGCAAATATTAACAAAATATACTAAACAGAATTCGCAACATGTTGATCATCAACACATGGGCTTTAGAGATATCACTATGGGAATCCAAAAGGCATACCAACTCTATGATTTATCCATGTATCAACATGAATCTCTCATCATATGAGAGGGATATAACTTTACTCATGGTGTTCTAGCACCTCATAGTGATAAGGATAAACAATATGAGAGTTTGAGAAATCATAGTGGTTTTTCCAAGAATCAATAAATTACACTTGCACCCCAAATTTTTTATATGGACGTGGATTTATTTATCATTGAGAATGATAATCAATTGTTTCTTTAATTAACTCATGAGTTACAATGCATGAGTAAAGTATTTTTCTATTTCATGCATCACATTCATGAATGGAACTACCTTATATGTTTTATCTTATAAAATAGTTTCATTAAATGATAACATTATGGATCATCAGACAACCCAGTAATAATTATAATCACGGGAAGTGAAAAATGATATACCCTTTCATACAAGAAAACTAATATTATCATGAAAACTATAAAATATATAATATATATATCATTTGTATATATTTATATAATTATGTAGGGAATATCTTCTTCAGGTTTCTCTTTAGAGGAGGTGATGAGGTCTATTTGATGATGGAGTGTTAGAACCTAGTTTTCACTCAGGTATGGATCCTTTAAAAATTGGTATAATTCTTAATTTTGGACCTAATTTGGATTCCTAATGAGTTAGTGAAGGTTAGGGGGTGTTTGAGGCTTGTTCGGAGCCCGAAACCCATCTTTTGGGGAAAATGGACATGTCACATGGTTAGAGAAAACCGTGAAAGTAGGCCGCATGGTTAGATCTAACCGTGCAGATGGTCTGCATTTTTTGGGTAGAGACATCTTGCATGGTTGGCACATGATTTCCCTAACCATGTAGCCTAACCATATAGTTCCACCTCTTCTCCAAGTACCCATGCATGGTTTTTTCTTGGTTTGGAAAACCATGTGGACAAACCATGTATAGGCTATATTTTGGGTAATTTTACATTTTTTCTCTTAATGATATAATTAAACAATCCATATTCCCTAATCCAAATTACAATGGAATAATCCCTCATTCGTCTCTTTTTGGAGCTTTTTTAAGGCCTAATCTAGGTATCAAGAGATCTCCTTCATCTAGGATCCGATTGAGCTTTTGTTCATCATGTTGGATGCGCGACGGTAATTATTCGAGTCTGTTTGAACTATTCTTCTTCTCTCTTACTCTCGACCTAGTTATCGAGGTGTGATAATTTTCCCTTTTTCTTAGATCTGCTCCATTATAATCCAAATTAGATGACAACATTGGAGGATGAGAGTCGTACGACCATGTGGTGGTTGTTATATAACTCATCCCTCATGTTCATTGATTTTGGAATTTTCGTGTGGGGCACACTGATTTCATCACGTGTCATTTATATATTTTATATTTCATGTTTATAACAATTATAATTGTATGGTTATTATATTTACAAATATGTGATTATTTTCTTGTATTTACGCTCACAATGCCCAACATCCCATGTACCGTGATATGTCATAGTTGAGTTTTTAGTGTTTTGACACTTTTGATCCATCGTTCAGATGTGCTCGAGCATGACCACACTAATGGTAGGTATCCTTATAAAAAATTCATATTTTATCATGTAATGGTGAATGGAAAGTACCATGTCACTTCCACTTGACCCGCCTAAGGTAAGTGCTTTAAATTGATAATAGAATGTGAAAGAGAAATTGCCAACTATATTAAGTACAAGACATGACCAGAATTAAATGTGAATGAATAATAGGTTGTGTAGCATCCCCGTTACAGAAGTTAGTAAAAGGGTGATCTGAGACAGGTTGGACACATAACCACAAGAACATATTCTCGAATGCCAAAGGCTACCGACTAGAAGTTAGAGCCTTTTTAACATATATGTGGGGAAGACTATGCCCTCATAGGTAATAAGTAATACAGAGAAAAAAAACCAGTTTATAACAGATAAAAGAAGCCTAAAAATAACCAAAATATAGCGAAAGAAAATAAACAACCTGAAAAAATATATAAAAATTACAGAAGTTGATAAATAAATTATATACACAGTGATTTCATGTGAAAATCTATGTGATAAAATGAGAGTATGGAAAACAGGAAATACAAGCATGAAATCAAAACTATAATGAAACTGACATGAAGTGAAACAACTGCATCACGAGAAGCATCTCATTCCTCTTCCCCCAAACTCCATTCTAAATAGAATTCCACACTCAAGAACTGGAAGCTACATGTTCCCCATTATCTCCACATGTAAGCATGAAGTCTACTCGGGTACCAAACAGAACCTAAATAGGGGGTGATATAAAATCTCAGCAGGCCAACACCCAAGGTTTCTAAACCTCTCCATTTCTTGTTGTAGACAACAATAGTGTGCTAAAATATGATAAAGGAGAAATCAAATCGTCATAATAAAATAAAAATATTTTGGTCTTGGTCCTCAATGGCACCCATCCCATATCACCTCCTTCGGCCCAAGCCGTGAATTTGAACAAGGTACATAAAATAAGCAGAGTGAATATCTATATATAAAAAGATAGTAAATAAAAAAGTAAACAAAAGGGAAAAATACCCTAGGTTGGTGCATTATCCTGGGGTCTAGTTTATGTGTCAACAAAGTTTGCTTCAAGCACCAGAAAGGAATCAAAATTTACCAAGTAAACAAGGGTTGCATAAATAAACACTTTCCACGTATAATTATTATTATTATGTTAAATTTGATGAGTTTGAGTTTCATCCCATTACGAAGTTATCTCTATGTTACATCATTCAATTAATCCAATACCACTGATCCCATGCAATCCAATCCTTTGAAAGACCAAGTATCACTCAAGGCATGACTTTACCGTGAGTTTGTCCTGATCTCGCATTGAAGGGGTCAAGTATCACCTAAGGCTTGGAATATCAAATTTCCAATAGTTCCATACTCGATTATCCATTTCGGAAATGGTGTCACCCAAAATTATATAGAAGGCTTGGGGAAGTCATTATCTATAAAAGCCTAAAACATCTCCCCGCAATGCATAAAAGTAGCCAGTCAGGAATGGAAAGTCCAAGCGTGAATCCTTAATATAGAACCCTTGTTATCTCACGGCCCTGAATTTAATTATATTTTACATAACCAATATCACAATGTTTCATTTATAATTGTTACTAAATATTATAATTAACTCATCTGCAACAAATGATAATTTAAATGGAGTAGTTATTGCTAAAGTAATTTAACAACAAAAGAAATAAAAACACACATATTACTTTTACAAAGGCATAATAGGATAATAATTGAAAAAGGAAAAATCATTATGAAATAATTAACTAACATAACTAAATTTTAATTATTCACAATTATCCAAAATAATTTATTTAATTAAAACTCATCAAAAAAGATCACGCAACATGTGAAATAAATTAATTTAAATAATTTGGGGCTAATGAAAAATAGTCCAAGAACGTCAACACAACCAAAGGGGTATCTAATGATGTTTAAACAATTTAAAAAGGTTACATTTCCTCACACATGGGTGAGAAGGTTAAGAAAAACTATTTATTTAATTTAGAATTGGTAAAAAAATTAGACATTAACAGTAGGCACCGTTAAGAGGCACAATGTGCGATTTAAATGATGCAGCCAAAGAAAGGGAAAGAGAGTATATTTCCACCCTTGTACACATAGAGGATCCTATCATCAGTGATGATCCTTGATTTCACCTAAAACGGAAGAAAGCAGATGATTTTAGAAAAACCCAAATTTTGGGAAAAATCCTTCTGCGACAGATTACGTGATGGATTTAGAATGAGATCAAACGATTCTTATTACATGAGGTTAGAATTATCGAGAGCATCACTGTTCACCAAACAATGTCAAAATCGGTGGAGAAATGAGGTTGCAAAAAAAACTCGAAGGAGGAGGAGGGTAGTGTGCACCACCTAGCAGGGGGAGGTGCACCACACACAAGAGAGGGGGAGAAAGATAGAAAGAGAGAGAAAAAAGAAAAGGGAAAAGGAAAGGAAAAGAAAAATAATAATAAAATAAGGAAAAATAGAAAAAGGAAAATAAAAATTAAATATATAAAATAATAAACAAAATTATAGGGAGAAATAAAAATAACTAAAGAAAATGTGTTTACCCCATTTTAATTATTCTTAATTTCACTCCATCCATTTTTTTCTATTATTTATTTTTGTCTCCATTTTAAATTTTATTTGACTTCGTTAATATTTCTTATTAGAAATTTTATTACTTTTTAATTATTTTAGCCCAAACGTTGCGTAAAGGCACGGAATAAAAATTTACATAAGGCCCGAGAAATTATATAATTTATTTTAATAGTTTCTTGGGACCCGCAAAAAGGTGCGCGGGCATGCTCCCTTAGTTCTCTCATGAATTTAGACATGAAAAATTAATGCTCCATACCTTGATTAAAGCTGGGATGTTACAACATCTCCTCCTTAAGACAACTCGTCCTCGAGCTTCCCTCCCGAGGGTAGTGGAATGTCATATGAGAAACACTCTGACCATTGGGCAAGCACGTCAGTATACCACTCCCAGGTTTCATCCTGAATTAGTTTGTGTTTCCATAAAACCCATAACATAGGAAATGACCTGACTAGTAGGACCTTCATGTTATGGTTGACGATACGGATCAGACGCTCCTTAAAGGATGCATCATCTTTGATCTTGATTTCGTCAGGATCAAAAGAGTGAGACAGGTCTGGATGATACTGTCGAAGTTGAGATACATGGAAGACATCATGCATGGAGTGGTATCTTTGAGGTAGAAATAAATGATAGGCCACCGGCCCAACCCTTTCCATTATCTCGAACGGCCCGAATTATCTCGGTGATAACTTAGCCTATCTCTTGATCCATCTAAGACCCAACCTTGGTTGAACATGTAGAAATACTTGATTTCCCACCTCATACTCAAGTGTCCTGTGGTGATGATCGACATAAGATTTTTTTCTGGACTGAGCTATATTCATATGCTTTTAAATATTTTGAACTAGCTCAAAAGTCTCCTAAATGAGCAGAGGACCCAATAGATCAACCTCACCTACTTTAAGCCAGTATAATGTTTAATGGCATGGTCTACCATAGATAGCCTCATAAGGATCCATTTGAAGTGTTTCCTAGAAGTTGTTATTATAGGAAAACTCAATAAGAAGAATATGTTTCTCCTAGTAACCTCTAAAATCAGGGATAAAAGCTCATAAAATATCCTTTAACACTCGTATGATCTGCTCGGACTGCCCATTGGTCCGAGATTGATATGTAGTACTCAAGAATACCTTTGAATCTAATGATTTCTACCAACCTTTCCAGAACTGTGAAGTAAAATGGGAATCTATATCTGATAAAATAGAACGAGGTACACCATGAAGTCTCATTATATCCTAGATATACAACATTTCCAACTCATCTACAGAAACATTTTCCTAGATAGGTAAGTAGTGCGTGAATTTGGTCAAACTATCGACAATCACCCACACAGCATCTCTACCTTGAGGATATCTTGTCAAGGCTATACCAAAATCCATGGTGATGTCATTCCATTTCCACTCAGGAATGGATAGAGGTTGTAGAATTACAGTAGTTAATGGGTGTTTTGCCTTCACCTGCTGACAGGTGGAGCACCGAGTGATGAAACCCGCTATCTGCTTCTTCATACATAGCCACCAGTATTGACGACATGTGCCTCTATATATCTTGGTAAGTCTAGGATGAACTAACCAAACTAAGGTATGATATTCCTTCATCATATCTTCTCATATATCAGAATCCACTCATACACAACCACGATAAAGTAGAGTTTCACTTCCATCAACAACCCAACCTAGTGGAGGGTTCACTCCTGTGACTCCTTCTCTCAAAATGAGCCCATATGGATTAGATAACTATCGCATACAGACTCGTTCTAGAAATTTCACTATAAGATCTATTAAAAATGGTTGACCATAGTATTCCTAAACCTTCCAATGCATCTCAAAAAACAATATCGTCATCTATAACTCAATACTGGCTACTTGGACGACTATCCTCTACATCTTCCAGCTCAAGGCGTCAGTCATAACATTGCCCTTACCAGGGGTATAAGAAATCTCAAAATCAAACTACTGAAGGTATTCGACCCACCTATGCTACCTTAAATTCAGGTCTCGCTGTGTGGAGATATATTTCAAGATATTGTGATCTGTGTAAATAACAAACCTATCACCCAACAAGTACTGACTCCAACAGCATAAAGCATGAACCAAATCTACCAACTCGAGGTTGTGTGTATGATAGTTCCGCTCATGAGGTATTAGCTGGCGGGATCCATAGGCCACAATTGGATCACCCCCATCAAAAATGGACCTATTCTGATTCCTAAATCATCACAATAAATAGTATAGCTTCTGCTTGGCTTAGGCAGAATCAGGATCGACACTGAAGATAGTCTTCCCTTTAACACCTAAACATATTTTTCACAAGAATCTGACCAGATAAACTAGACACACTTTTTTTCAGAGTTGTAACAGATGATGTTAATTAGGATAAATCCTGGATGAAATGCTTGTAAAAGCCAGAAATCCCTAAGAAACATCATATGCCAAAACAAATTGGGTTGATCCCATGAAACTACATCTCTCACCATTTTTGGGTAGACTAACATGCCTACCTCAGATATTATATGACCTAATAATTGAACCTTATCAATCCAGAAGTGGAATTTAAAAATATTTTCATATAGTTGATGCTCTCTCAGTGTACTCAGCACGATCTCAAGATGGGTTGCATTGCTTTTTCTGGAATGTGAATATACCAAGATGCCATAAAAACCCCACAACAAAGGAATCAAGGTATGGGTGAAAAACCCAATTAATTAGATCCATGAAGACTTTTGGAACATTCTTGAGGCCTAATGGCATAAACAGATACTCATACAAGTCATACCTTCTCCGGAACACCATACGTGGTATGTCATACAGTCACACATGAACCTGGTGATATCCTGACCTCAGATTAATTTTAGAAAAAATAGTTTCTCCTCAGAGATGGTCTAAGAGGTCATCTATACAAGGTAATGGATATAAATTCTTTACTGTAATCTGGTTGAGCTGATGGTAATCCACACACAATCCAAGGGTACCCTCCACCATATTTTTTAAAAGAACAGGTGAACCCCATGGAGATGTGCTAGTTCTGATAAAACCCTTAGCATCGAGGTATTGAAGCTGGTTTTTTATTTCATATAGCTCTCTAGGTTCCATCCTATAATGAGGAATAGACACTGGTTACGCACCTGGCATTGGATCGATAGTGAACTTCACATCCCTCATGGGAGGTAAGCCTGAGAAATCGTTAGGGAATACATCCCTAAAATGATCCAAAATGGGGGGAAAGTTCACTAGATGAATTCCCCAGTCACTCATGAAGAGACTTGTTAACTAAGCTGTCATTATTTCTATCCCTTCAGATTTAGGTCTAGCTTGACCAACCTGTATATCACATTATCCTATGTACAGATATATGTCTCCCTCAAAGGAAGTGAAAGACACTTGATGGAGAAAACAATCCACTTGATAATGGTAAGGAGAAATCCAGTTCATACTGAGAATGAATTCGATTCCAGAAATATTGAGGATAAATAAATTTCAAAAGAAACGGTACCCACCTATCTCAAGGGGGCAATCTTGGCACTGGCAGATGCCCTCCGTTATAACTCCTAGCGGAGTGTCGATATACATTATGCTGCAAGAATACTCAATTGAAAGACCAAGGATTTCAATAACACTAGCATATAAAAAGGAGTCTGATGCACTGGTATCAAAAAACGAAGTAAAAAAGAGGCTACAATAATATTACCTCTAAACGTAGATGCTCATGCGCTCTATTCTTCTAGTGTTGATTGCACTATGTACATTATACCTGAACTATGGCCCAGAGATGCTACATTATTGGCCTAAGCAGGTCTTCTCTACTGGCATGGATAGTCTAGAAATGTATTTCCTTGACTATATCCCCGACCATTACCTCGTCCGGATTAGCCAATGGAAAAAGAACTTCCTGACTTCTATGGAATAATAGATCCCATACATCAAAATAGTGCTGGTACGGGTCCTCTTTTACTTGATGCTGACGAGAGAGAACAACAAAAAATCTGAAGGTGACCCATCTTACCGCAAGCTTGGCACTCCAACGGGTCTCTTGTGCATTGAGGCTTTTTATAGCCATCCATGCCACACTGATGACATGTGATGGAACTGTCTAAATCTGCTGCTTGGATATAATTTCATCCATGTGATCTTTCAAAATGGAACTTATTATTTCTGGAACCATTGCCCTAACTTGGAACTGAACTTCCCTAGATCATAGGTTTAGCTTCCCTAACATTTCATTCCAAAATGAGGTCTTGATTTATAATCTTTATGACAGTTGTCAAATGAAATAAATTCACCTAAGAGCATATGGTATATTCGATTCTATCCTCAAAGAATATCGTATTGTTCTATGTTTCACAAGTCATAGATGGATCAAAACTTTGAAGCTCTATGAAACAAGTATAATACTCTAACACAGTCATAGAGCCTTGTTAAAGATGTAAGAATTCCTGGGTATGATCATATCTTAGAGTCCGCGGAAAGAAGTGATCATAGAAAGATATCTGAAAGTCCACCCAAACCATATCGTTGGTGTGCTCCACCTAAGATAGAACATACCGCCAATGTTTGTTGGATTCACGAAGCATATGAACTTAAATTTTGACCCTCCACTATAGAAGAACCTTAATATGGTCAAAGATGGACCTTATGGATTCTATCCACGACTATGTATCATGAGGACCGCCATTCCCCGAGATGGTGGGAGGCTGATTCTGTAGGAAGTCCCATGTGAGATCTGCCACAGACGGGGTAGGTCTTGGAAGACTGTGGACTAACTACATAAACCTAAGAAGACTGTCCAAAAACTGAGCGTCAGGTCCCATCAAAATATCAGCAGGAAGTGGTACCATCGGAGGCACTATTTGTGGTAATACATGTAACACCGTAGGAGGCACTACAAGAGGCACCTTTAGTGGTTCAGGACCCACCATCTCCATAGGGTGATCGTTTCCACTCTCCTAAGGCACGACATGAATACATCATAGGGGAATTCATCTATAATATCCAAAAACACACCTTTATAAAGATTTCATAACAAAATAAGAATACATTAAAGGTGAAATAATGAGGGTAGGTATATAGCCTACCTCTTAGCACTACACAACATCTAGCCCGCTCCAAGAGCTGGGTCAGTATAAGAAAGAGCAAACTTAAAGGATCACTAAAACAAGGCCTACCGCTTATTTTTTATGTAAGGTAATATAACATCTAATAGACTACCCAACTTTATATATAACAAACAGACACTTCAAAATCTTATAACTAGGCACAATAACACTCACATGAAAACTAAAATATGCACACTAAAAGTAAATATGGCATGGAAATATGCATGTCATTTTAATCCTACGGTTTCTAATATGATTCATATAAATTCATTTCCCTCATATCATCAGGATACAATGGTAAAAATCATTAATCCAATAATCCTAATATCAATAACAAAATAAAACAAGTGCCTCACCCAATGCTGAAATCATGTCAAAAATAATTATCACAATCAATAACCTCAATCCCAACCCAAGAATTCCAGTTTCCCCTGTACATGGGTTACCTACATCCAAGCATAGGTTAAGTTCAAAATATTTATATCCTTGTCTCTTGTATAACCCAAACAGTAATGAAAAATAAAAAACTCCTATAATGCCGCTTTGTATCATCCCCTTCTCGAAATCCACTAGAAAGGTACTCCGAGATGAGTTCGCCACATAAACTCAAGTGCAAATTCCTGAATGACATAGGTTTCCGACTAGCAATGATGGCCTTTTTAACATGTCCATAGAGAAGACTATAACCTCATTGTTAATAAGTAATATATTGTGGAATAAAACTAGTTTATAAAAAATTGAGGAAGCATTAAAATATCCAAACTACAGCAAAAGAAAATAAACAACCCAGCTAAATATATAATAAGTACGGAAGATGATAAATAAATCAGATACATAATGATGTCATGCGAAGATGTCTGGGCTAAAATGAGAGTACATAAAATAGGAAATACAAGCATAAAATCAAAAATATAATGAAACTGACATGAAGTGAAACGATTGCATCACGGGTAGCAGTTGAGTCCTTTTCCCCTAAGGTCCATCCAAAACAGCATTCCACACTCAATAAAAGGAAGTAGTATGCTTCCCATTATCTCTATATGCGAACATAAAGTCTACTCAGGTACCAAACTGCGCCTGAGTAAGGGTGGGATAAAATCCCAATAGACTGACACCCACAATGTCTAAACCTTTCCATTTCATGTTGTAGACAATAGAAGTGTGCCAACATATGATAAAAGATAAATAAAATAATAATAATAAAATAGACATATCTTGGTCTGGGTCCTCAAAGGCACCAATCCCATATCACCTACTTCATCCCAAGTCAGGAATCTAAACAAGGTACCTGTAATAAGCAAGGTGTGTATATATATAAAGGATAGAAATTAAAATGAAGATAAAAGGGAACAATGCCCCAAGCTGGTGCTTTAGCCTGGGGTATAGTTTAAGTGTCAACAAAGTGTGTTTCGAGCACTAGAAAGGTATCACAGTTTACCAAGCAAACCAGGGATGCGTAAAAAACACTTTCCATGTATCATTATTATTATTATGTTCAAGTTGTAGAGTTGGAGTCTTAGATCATCTGGAAGGTATCTATACATTACATACTTTAATTAATACAATACCACTAAGCCCATCCAAGGAAATTATTTTAAATACCAAGTATCTCTCAAGGCATGGCTTTACTATGAGTCTGTATCGATCTCGCACTGAAGGGGTCAATTATCACCTGAGGATTGGTGTAGCCACATTCCAACATGTCCATCCTCGTTGATCCCTTTGGGAACTGGTGTCACCCAAAAGTATATAGAAGGCTCAGGGAAGTCATTTTCTACAAAATCATAAGACATCACCCCCTGGCGCGTAAAGGTAACTAGTCATGAATGAAAAGTCCATGCGTGAGTCCTTAATACGGAACCCCCATTCTCTCACTGCCTAGAATTTAAATAGATTTCACAGAATCAATGTCACATAGTTTAATTTATAATTGCAACTAAATGGTATAAGTGACTCAGCAACAAAAAATGACGATTAAAACCGAGTAATTATAGCTAAAACAATTTATCAACGAAATAAATAAAAATGGACATATTACTTTTATAAAGGTACAACAGGATAATAATTGAACTTGGATAAATATCATTAGGTAATAATTAACTAAAAAACCAAAGGTTAATTGTTCAAAATTATCCAAGATAATTTATTTAATCAAAACTCAATAAAAGATATCAAAAAACATGTGTAATTAATTGATTAAATTAATTCTGGGCTAATGGAAAATAGGCCAAAAATATCGGTACACCCAAAGGGGTATCCAACGATTTTGAAACAATTTAAATTGGTTATATTTCCTCACACAAAGGTGTGAAGGTTAAGAAATGTATTTTATTTAAGTTAGAATATGTAAAAAATAGACAACATCTGTAGGTACCGACAAGTGGCACAACGTGAAATTTAAATGACACAACGAAATTAATGGAAAGAGAGTAAAAGACCTACTATGTACTTTTTGAGGATTTTATGCTCAGATTGGATCCTTGATTTGACCTAAAATAGAATAAATCATATGATTTTTGAAAAACCCCAATTTTAGGTAAAATATTTCCACGTCAGATTGAATGACGAATTTAGAATGAGATCAAATGATTCTTGGTGCGTGAGGTTAGAACTACCAAGAGATTAACTATGCACCAGAAGACATTGAAGTCATAAGAGAAACGAGACTACAACGATCACCTAAAGGAGGATGATGGTGGTGTTCACCACCTAGTAGGGGGACGTGCACCACGCACAAGATAGGGGGAGGAATAGAGAAAGAGAGAGAAAAATTAAATGTAAAAGAAAAAGTAAAGAAAAAAAAAAGAAAAAAAGGAAAATAGGAAAGGGAAAACAAAAAGTAAATAGATAAAATAATAAATAAAATTATATGGAGAAATAAAAATAACTAAATAAAATGGGTTTACCCCATTTTAATTATTCTTAATTTCTCTCCAACTATTTTTATTTTAAAATTTTGTTTTTTATCTCCTTTTTAAATTCTTTTTAAATTACTCAATATATATTTTTAAACCTTTTATTGCTTTTTAATTATTTTATCCTGAATGTTTCTCTAATGCATGACGTAAAAAGTTTACATAAGGCCAAGAAATTATTTAATTTATTTAAATAGATGCATGGGACCTACAACCGGGTGTGCGGGAAAGTGCCCAGATTTCTCCCAAGAATTAAAACATGAAAACTTAATGGTTCATACCTTGATTGAAGATACCATCCTTAAGACTACTCATCCTCGAGTTGACCTCCTAAGGGCAGTAGAACATAGTTTGAGAAAATCTCGGACCATTGAGTGTGCACATCAGTCTCTCACTCCCAAGTTTTTTCCTGAATGCATCCGTGTTTCCATAAAACTCATACTAGAGGAACTAGTCTACCTTAGAGGACCTTCATGCTACATTCGATGATACGGATCAGACACTCCTCAAAGGATTCATCTATTTTGATCTTAATTTCGTCTAGATCAAAAGAGTGAGACAGGTTTGGATGATACTGTCGAAGTTGAGATACATGGAAGACATCATGCATGGTACGATATCTCTGAGGTAGCAATAACTGATAGGCCACCAACTTGAACCTTTCCATTATCTCAAACGGCCTGACGTATCTCGGTGATAACTTACCCTATCTCAGGATCCGTCTATGACCCAACATTGGTGAAAAACATTGAAAGAATCGATGTCCCACCTCAAACTCAAGAGGTATACAGTGAAGATTGGTATACAATTTTTTTTCTCTACTAAGCTATAGTAATACTCTTTTGAATCAGCTGAACTTTCTCAAAAGTCTCATGAATGAGGTGAGGACTCAATAAAGCTTCCTCACCAACTTCAAGCCGGTATAAAGGTGAATGTAACGTTCTACCAGATAGAGCCTAATATGGATCCATTTGAATTATTTCCTAGAATATGTTATTATAGGTAAACTCAAGAAAAGGAATATATTTCTCCTAGAGACCACCAAAATCAAGGATACAAGCTCGTAGAATATCCAATAACACTTTTATGGTCTTCTCGGACTACCCATCGGTCTGAGGGTGATATGGAGTACTCTAGAGTACCTTCTATCCCAGTGCTTTCTGCAACCCTTAAAGAAAAGTGAAGTAAAATGGGCATCTATATCTGAGGAAATAGAACGAGGTATTCTATGAAGTCACACTATCTCCCAGATATATAATCTTCCCAACTCATCAATAGATTAGGTCTCCCAGATAGGTAAGAATTGCGCGACTTCAGTCAACCTATCGAAAATTACCCACAGTAAATCGATGCCTTGAGGATATCCAGTTAACCCTGTAACAAAATCTATAGTGATGTCATTCCATTTCCACTCAAGAATATATTAACATTGTAGAAGTACAGTAGGTCTCTGGTGCTCTACCTTCACTTGGTGATAGGTGGAGCACTAAATGATGAAACCCATTTTACACTTTTTTATACCCGGCCACCAGTATTGAAGATGCATATCTTTGTACATCATGGTAAGTCCAGGATGAACTACCCAAATAGAGGTATGATATTCCTTCATCATCTCTTCTCATATAACAGAAGGCACCCATACACGACAATGGTAATGAAAAGTTTCACTACCATCAACAACCCAACCTAGTGGAGGGTTCACTCATGTGACTCTTTCTCTCAAAATGAGCCCCTCTGGATCAGATAACTATCACATATAGACTCTATCTAGAAATTTCACTATAAGATCTATTAAAACGGGTTTCCCACACTATTTCTAAACCTCCAAATACATCTCAAAAAATAATACCATAATCTATATCTCACTACCGGCTACTTGGATGAATTGCCTATGTATCTTGTTTCTCAAGGCGTCAGCCACGACATTACCCTTACCATGGGTATAAGAAATCTCAAAATCAAACTGCTAAAGGTATTCGACCCACCTACACTGCCTTAAATTCAAGTCTCGCTAAGTGGAGATATATTGAAATCATTTTTGATCCGTGTAAACAACGAACCTATCACCCAACGTGTAGTGTATCCAGCAGTATAAAGCATGAACCAAAGTTGTCAACTCGAGGTTGTTTGTAGGATAGTTCTGATGATGAGGTATTAGCTGGTGGGATCTATAAGCCACAACTCGATCACCCCTATCAAAACCGCACCGATTCTGATTTCTGAAGAATCATAATAAACAGTATAGATTCTTCCTAGATTAGGTAGAATCAGGATCGACACAGAGGTTAGTCTTCCCTTTAACTCCTGAAAAGATTTTTTACAAGAATCTATGAAGATAAATTGAACACCCTTCTTAGTCAGAGCCATAAGGGGTGTTGTTAAGAAGGAGAAATTCTAGAAGAAATGATTGTAATAGCCAGAAATTCTTAATAAACATTATATGTCTAAAACACTTTTTGGCTGGTCCCATGAAACTACATCTCTCACCTTTTATGGGTTGACTGACACACCTGCCTCATATATTATATGACCCAATAATTGAACCTTATCAATCCAGAAGTGGAATTTACAAATCTTTTCATATAGTTGGTGCTCTCTCAATGTACTTAGAATGATCTCAAGATGGGTTGCATGGTTTTGTATGGAATGTGAATATACCAAGATGTCGTTAAAAAAACCACCACAAAGGAATCATGGTATGAGTGAAAACTGTGATTCATTATAGACACGAAGACTCTCAGTGTATTCGTTAGGCCGAATGGCATAAGCAGATACTCGTACAAGACATACCTCCTCCGGAATGTCGTACGTGGTATTTTAGATGGTCACACACACACCTGGTGATATCCTAACCTCAGATCAATTTTAGAGAAAATAGTTTCTCCTTGGAGCGGTTCGAAGAGGTCATCTATACAAGGTAATAGATATTGATTCTTTATCGTAAGCTAGTTGAGTTGATGGTAATTCACACACAATATGAGGGTACTGTCTGACTTCATGGGGAAAAGAATTGGTGAAACCCATGACGATGTTCTAGGTCTGATAAAACCCATAGCCCTGAGGTCTTCAAGATGATTTTTGAGTTCATGTATCTATGTAGGTGCCATCTTATAAAGAGGAATAGACACTGGTGTTTCACCAGGAACAATCATGATAGTGAACTCTGCATCCCTCATGGGAGGTAAGCTAGAAATATTTTCAGGGAAGAAGTCCTTGAAATGATCCATAATGGGAGGAAAGTTCAATAGTTTTGTTCCCTTATCAGTCATGAAGAGACTAGCTAACTGGGTTGTCATTCTTCCCAGCCCTGTACATTTAATTTCAACTCGACCAACCTTCATACCCATTCTCCTTTGTGTAGGTATATGTCACCCTCAGGGGATGTGAAGGACACCTGATGTTGATAACAATCCACTTGAGTGAGATAAATAGTAATCAATTTCATACAGAGAATGACTTCGATGCCAGAAATATCGAGGATAAAGAAATTACCAAAGAAACGATACCCACCTATCTCATGGGGTAACACTTGGCGCTAGTTTAGTCCCTCTATTATGACCCCTGAAGAAGTGTTGAGAGACATTACGCCATATTAATACTCAATTGGAAGACCAAGTATATCAACAACAGGAGAAGATAAAAAGGAGTGTGATGCACTAGTATCAAAAAGTGTAGAAACTAAAGTAGTGGATGCCAGAATAGTACCTCTAACTATAGATGGTCCTGTACTCCATTCCTCTGGTGCTGATTTCACTGCTAACATAAGATCTAAACCATGGCCCTGATATGCTACCATATTGGTCTGAGTAGGTCTGCTCTATTGGCACTATTAGTCTAGAACTGGATTTCCTCGACCATGGCTTTCACCATTACCTCAGCACGATTGGTCGGTGGAAAAATAACTTATTGACTCCTATGGATTCATGGATCCCATACCTACCAAATTTTCTCGTATGGGTCCTCTTCAATTGGATTATGATGAGAGAGAATGGAAGAAATGCTGAAGGTGACTCATATTGCCGCAAGATCGACACTCCAATGGGTCTCTTATGCACTGAGTCTTCTTATGACCAGCCTTTTTACACTGATGACATGTTATAGAACTATTTAAATGTTATTCTTGGCTAAAACTCCCTCCATGTGCACTTTCAAAATGGTGCTTATTATTACTGGAAGAACTATTGCCCTGTTTTGGAACTGAATCACCCTGGATCACAGGTTTATCTTCCTGGAAATTTCATTTCTAAATGAGGTCCTCATTTATAATTTCTATGACAGTTGTCAAATGAAATACCTTCACCTACAAGAGGATGGTATATTCAAGTATGTCCTCAATGTGTCTCGCAGTATTCTGTTCGTCACCTGTTAGAGATGGAGAAAAACACTAAATATATGTGAAACGAGTAGAATACTCTAACACCATCATAGAGCCCTACTGAAGATGTTGTAATTCCCTATCATGATCATCTCTAAGAGTCTGCAGATAGAAGTGATCATAGACAGATGTCTAGAATTCTATCCAAAACATGTCCCTGGTGTGCTCTGCCTGAGATATAACATTCCATCAACGCATCGCGGAGTCACGAAGCATATAGACTACAAGTTTGACCCTCCACTCTAGAAGTGTCTCGAGATGGTAAAAGATGGAACTTATGTATTCTATCCATGACTCTTCATCATGAGGACCTCCATTCCTCAAGGAGGTGGAAGGGTGCTGCTATAGGAAGTATCATGTGAGATCTTCCATAGATGGGGCCAGTCTTGGAAGATTTTGGACTGACGACATAAAACTGAGGAGACTATCCCAGAACTGAGCATCAGGGCCCATCGGAAGATCCATAGGAAGTGGTACCACAAGAGGCACCACGGGTGGTACTACAGTTCACACCATAGAAGGCACTACAAGATGCATCTCTGGTGGTTCAGAACCCCCCATCTATGAAGAGTGAAAATTTCCACTTTCCTGAGGCATGGAATGAAGATGTCACGGTGGCATTGGTCTACAATATCCAAACACACACCTTTAGAAATAGTTCATAACAGAATAAGAAGACATTAAAAGTGATATAAGGAGGGTAGTTATATAGCCTTTTTTGAGCACTACACAATAGGTAGCTCACTCTAAGAGTCGGGTATGGATAAAAAATAGTAAACTTAAAGGATCACTAAAAAGAGGGCCGCAACCTATTTCCTAGATAAGGTAAAGTTAACATATAACAAACTATCACAACTTTATATTTAACAAACAAATACTTCAAAATATTACAACTAGGCATGACAACACTCACATGAAAACAGGCAGATGCACACTGAAAGTAAACATGTCATGGAAATATGTATGTCATTTTAATCCTATTGTGCCTAATACGATGCATGCAAATGAGTTTCCCTCATATTATCAGGCTATAATAGTAAAAATCATTATATTAGTAATACCAATATCAATAAAAGCATAATAAAATCATGTCACCCACTAGTGAAATCATATCACCAATAATTACCACAATCAATAACTGCAATCCCAACCTAGGATTTTGGGTTTCCCTTGTACATGGGTTTGCTACATCCAAGAATAGGGTAATTTTCAAATCTCTATATCTTAGTCTCCTATCTAACACAAATAATAATACAAAAGGAAAAACTCCTCTGATACCACTTTTTAGCGTACCCATCCCAGAATCCACTGGAAGGGTGCTCTGATCCATGTTGGCCACATAACCTCAAGTGCATCTTCCTGAACACCAGAGGCTGCCGACTAGCAACGAGGGCCTTTTTAACTTGTCCGCAGGGAGGACTATTCCTTAATAGGTAATAAGTAATATATAGTAGAAGAAAACTAGTTTATAACAAATAGAAGAATCATAAAAATACCCAAATTACAGAAGAAGAAAATAAATAACCGAACTAAATATAAAATAATTACAACAGATGATAAATAAATGAGATACATAATGATTTCATTTGATGATGTCTGTGCTAAAATGATAGTACGCAAAACAGGGAATAAAATCTTTTAATAAAAACTATAATGAGACCAACATAAAGTGAATCGACCGCATCATGATCAGCTGCTCGGTCCTATACCCCCAAGATCCATCTTAAATAACAAGCCACACTCAAGAATAGGAAGCATCATGCTTCCCATTATCTCTACCCACAAACATAAAGTCTAATTGGGTACCAAACAGAGGCCGAGTAGGAGGTGAGCTAAAATCCAACTAAGATGTCACCCACGGTGTCTAAACCTTTCCATTTCGTGTTGTAGACAATAGCAGAGTTCCAACATATGATAAAGGAGCAATAAAATAATCATAATAAAATAAACATATCTTGGTCAGGGTCCTCAATAGCACCCATCCCATATCACCTGCTTCGACCCAAGCTGATAATCTGAACAAGGTACCTGTAATAAGAAAGGTGCATATATATATATATAATGTCTATAAATAAAAAGGTATTCAAAGGGAACAATACCCCAGGCTCGTGCTTTAGCCTGGGGTCTAGTTTATGTGTCAATAAAGTGTGGTTCAACCACCAGAAAGGTATACCAATTTACCAAGGAAATAAGGGATTCATAAATAAACACTTTCCACATATATTTTCTATTATTATGTTCAAGTTGTAGAGTTAGAGTATGTTCCCATTTTGAAATTATTGCTACGGTACATCCGTTAATTAATCCAATACCATAGATTCTATCCAAGGAAATCCATTGAAAGACCAAGTATTGCTCGAGGCATGGATTTACCATGAGTCTGTCCCGATCTCACACTAAAGGGGTCGAGTATCAACTGAGGCTTAGCGTAGAAACTTTCTAAAAGGTTCATCCTTGATGATCCCTTTGGGAACCAGTGTCACCCAAAAGTATATATAAGGCCCAGGGAATTCATTGTCTCACAAAGCCTAAGACATCGCCCCCAGGGCATAAAAGTAAACAATTGGGAACGGAAATTCTAAGCTTGAGTCCTTAATACAGAACCCTCGTTTTCTCACCAACATGAATTTAATTGGATTACACATAACCAATATCATAGAGTTTCATTTATAATTGAAACTAAATATTATAAGTAACTCAGTCACAAGAAAATGACCATTTAAATAGAGAAGTTATAGACAAAGAAATTTATCAGTGAAAGCAATAAAAACACACATATTACTTTTATAAAGGCACAATAAGATAATAATTGAAAAAGGAAGAAAATAATTAGGCAATAATTAACCAACATAATAAAATGTTCGTTGGTCATAATTATATAAAATAATTTATTTAATTAAAACTCAACTAAAGAGATCATGGAATATGTACAATTAATTAATATAATTAATTTGGGGAAAACAGAAAATAGGCCAAGAATTCCGGCACACCCAAAGGGGTATCCAATGATGTTGAAACAATTTAAATAGGTCATATTTCCTTACACAAAGTTGTTAAGGTTAAGCAAGGAAGTTTATTTAATTTAGAATGGGTGAAAAATAGACATCGCTGGTAGGCACCAACGAGTGGCACGACGTGCAATTTAAATTATGCAATGAAATGAAAGGAAAGAGAGTATAAACCTTACCTTGTACTCATATTGGATCCTATGCTCTATGGTGATCCTTGATTTGACCTAAAACAGAAGAAATCATATGGTTTTAGAAGAACTCCAATTTTTGGTAAAATCCTTCGGTGATAGATTGTGCGATGGATTTAGAAAAAGATTGAACGATTCTTGGTTAGTGAGGTTAGCCTTACAGATAGCTTCACTGCACCCCAGACGATTTCAAAATCATAGGAGAAACATGACTACATCGATCACCCAAAGGAGGAGGAGGGTGTTTCACACCACCTCGAAGGGGGAGGTGCGCCACACACAAGAGAGGGTGAGGAAGAGATAAAGAGATAAAAAATAAAAGGGAAAAGGAAAAGAAAAGGAAAAAAATTATAAAATAAGGAAAAATAGAAAATGGAAAATAAAAAGGAAATAGATAAAATAATAAATAAAATTGGAGGGAGAAATAAAAATAATTAAATAAAATGGGTTTACCCCATTTAAATTATTCTTAATTTCTCTCCAACTTTTATTATTATTATTATTTATTTTTATCTCCATTTTAAATTATTTTTGACTTCCTTAAGATTTATTTTTAAACCTTTTATTCCTTTTTTAATTATTTTATCCTGAACGTTGCGCTAAGGAACGCCATAAAAATTTACATAAGGCTCATGAAGTTATTTAATTTATTTAAATAGCTTCCCAAGACCCGCAACAAGGTGCGTGTGCATGTGCCCTGAGTTCTATCCATGATTTGGACGTGAAAACTTAACAGTATATACCTTGATTAAAGTCAGGAAGTTAAAGGTTGCATGTTTGTAGCACCCCTTACCATGTTGATGTAAGGTATCATAGTGAACCTTATTTATTGAATATTCCTTAAATGTATTTAATAAAGGTTGCATGCTACTTTCCCTTGTCACACTAATGAAAGGAAAGGATTGAACCAGATGGACATATTGATAAATTATTAATTGATTAAAGGGTTTTATACTACTTGGACTTATCACACTAATTAAATGAAAGGCTTGAACCTAATGAAGTATTATATGACTTCATTGTTAAATAAGAGTGTCCTAACTCAATCTCACCTTGAATTCTTATCGGGGAATTCCTTGAGTACTTGGGAACTCCATTTTGATTCAAGGATGTGTATTTCTTAGGTTGAGACCCACCAAGATCCCAATACTTTTCTATTCTTGGATTAATAGTATCACATCATAGGATACCTCACATAGTTTTAAAGGATTCCTTGGATACACTCCTTCGATCAAGCATTGAAAAGTAGGTGCCATGGTTAAAGCCCATAGGGCCCAATTACTACTTAGCCCCATTTTACCTTGGATATTCATCTTGGACTTGGTAAGAATGTTATTGTAGAATGCCTTGGAATATTCTCCTTGGATTACACTGTTACCCTTTTCCAGGATACAATTATTACGGAGTTGGTGGCCCTTGAGGTCTACATTTCCTTGGTTACTACCTTGGAACTTCATTATTAAATATCATTACTGGTTTCCTCATTACAGCATTGAACCTTAACTATTGATTTCATGTGGATTATTTATAAAATGGTAATAATCAAATAATAAATTGGTTATATGTTCAAACACCAGCTGAGGGCTAAAGTAGGTACTTGGGTATTTAGTTACATTGTATAACTTTATTTTATATATGCATGTTTTCACACTGTTACCTCTCCATTACATGAGCCTATGTTTATAAAAACCATCGGTGGTGGCATACTAAGATATATATCACACCCGCTCTAGGTGTTGTTTGGTACCCAGTGCAGATTATATGATTAAAAGTGTTGGAAAAGTGAAACGTACTGCTTCGAACACTAGATTGCTTATTATTTAAGATTGATCTTGATAGCATATGACTGAGCCAGAGCTTGAGATTCTTGGGATAGTCTTTTGATTTTATTTATACTTTTGTAGAACATTTTATTCATGTTGTCATGTGTCCACATTTTCTAGTTTTCTAGTGACATGACATATCATCATCAGTTATTCCAATTGATTCAGTTATCGTTATCCTTGTTTATATATTACATTGTATGATTCCACTGTTTACTTATATTGCTTCTACTATTTAATTATGTTTATACTTATCCACTATGCCTTACTTTGTTAATGATGTCATAGTCTCCCCACGAACACACCCACGTCCCTCACTACCTACTCGGCATCCTCTAGAATTTGGGGATATGCGCTTGAATCCATGTGGCCCACTGAGCTCGAGGCACCTATTAAGTGGAATATGAGTCCAGAACGTCACGAAGTGGTATCAAAGGGTTTTTTTCATTTCTTGCTTTATTATTTGGAGATATTATTCTAGAGATTAGGAATTCTTGGGATTGGTCATATTTTTTTCTTGGGTGTTGCGAACCCATGTTTGGGGTAAAATCCAAGTTTCCCAAAACAAAATTATTGTTCTATTTTTTCTATTACACTTTACATTATTTCACCATTGGGTGACACACATGTTTTTTGGTGTTGTTGATTATTGATCTGACAAATATTCTATTATATCCTTTGCCCATTGATTTAAGGGAAAGTAGAATTACTACATGCATCGTATTAGGAACCTATAATTCACATGCCATGTATATTTCCATGCCATATCGGTGAATTTCACTTCTTTTCATTTCTTAATATTCCAATGATTTTTTTAGTGATGTTTTGATAGTTAGCTCATGATTGTATTAATCTTGTTTGTTATTTTGTGATTTATTATCTCAATTCATGAGGTGTATGGGACCTCATGGGTTTGGATGAGAAATTTATCAAGTCGAGCCATTATGCTATAAATAAATGGGTGTTATTTTCATTGTTGAGGTGTATAGAAATTGATTCAATGTGAATAACTATCCATTATAAAGTGAAACATGACTTATAATATGAAATGGTTGCACTCCCTTATACCTCCTTGTCATGTATATGAATGTTAAAGGAGTGAACCAGATTTTTTAATTTAAAATGAAATGAAACTTACACTTGATCACTTACCAATACTTGGCCACCAAAGTGGGTAATTGGGGTTGTGTGCCTTGGGTGGTGAGTTTTCTTACATTCATCTTCTCCTAGTGATTCTATATATATTCTTAAATATTGTTCTGAGGTGTGTGCTTGGATTTTTTAGACCAATGCCTCCATGAAATCCTTTCATTGTATGCTAGGGTGTGGTGACAACCATGCTTCCTACGCAGTGGTCCCAAATCATCCAATCTTACCTCTAAGAGTTCCACATGAGACACCGCCTGTCGTACCTGATTTGGGCACCGACTCCCATATTCGTGATAGTTCACTATGTCAAATACAGTCCAAACATGGTGCTCCATGGAATACACCTATGATGGTTGATGTGACTTATGAGTTCTATCATCATCATTTTCACACTTGGAATTTTGATTTCATGCTTTGTTTGGAATATTCTTTTGGTTCTTAGTTTTCTCTTAGTTTCTGGGTGTTCTGGGTTTAAATTTCATGTCTTAGGTGACATTGATATAAATAATTAGTCATGGAAGTCTTGGGTAGTGTTTGGCCTTATATTTTATTGGAGTAAATTTACGCGGATGTTGTGGCTTGGAATTGAATTTGTGACCCTCCTAGTGGATCCTTTTTTTGGGTATGTTTGTTGGGGTGATTTATACCCTTGATTTAGATGAGTTTTAAGTTAAAAGGGGTGTTTTATTTTCATCATTATTTCCCTCTTGTCCTTGGCCTATCTCTCCCCCTAGTATTACCATAGTCCCCCCTTGAATTTGGGAGTTTTTGGACATGTTTTGGGTGGCCATAATTGGCCTCACATTTTGGCCACATGGTTTACTAGATCGTGCGAACAAAGCATACACAGCTGCTAGATCATTAAAGATTTTATATTATTCTAAGTTTTCCCTTCTATTATTAACCCAAATTCACCCCTTTATTCCCCCATTAGACCCTAGCATCCATGGTAGGTCTCCAAGATTTCTCAAGCTCCCATGAAACTCATTTTTAAGGGGGATTTGTTGAGGAAACTTTAAAATCATTCAAGTAAGGGACTTTCTTCCTAGTTTATCCCTTCCCCTTAGGGTTTCTCCCACTCTTTCTTGAAGATCTAAGTTTACTGGTCCTAGGTTTTAACATTGTGTTTTTTGGTGAAATCTTCTTGTCTTAGGTTCATTTTCATTTCCTTGTGGTGCAGAGGTGATGTGGTTGAAGTTTCACACCATGATTTGGGATTTTTGACATCTATGGTAGGTGATTCCATGTGTAATAATTATTTAATGAATTAGATTTTCTAGATTTACATTTTTAGCATGTTCCTCTTCCATTGTATTTTGTGTGAAAACTTATTTTGGAATCATTCATTAAGCGTTTAATTCTAAAGTTTCCTTTTTTCTTGAAATGATGTTTTTCATATATAACTCTTGTGGAATCATTTGGGGTCATTTTGTAACATGTGAAAGTGGTTTATTAAACATGGTTGGGGTTTTCAATTATAGTTTTTTAGGGTTTTGGTGTTCTTTTTGCCTTAAAAGAGGGGTTTTTAATGGTTTTTATGTGAAAACCCTTTTTATACTTCTTGGATGTGTTTTATGAAAATTGAAAATGGTTTATTGAGTTACACAAAGTGTGAAAACGATGTTTATGTGCTTTTTGGGTGGGTGTATGTTCTTAAAATGGGTTTTTGAAATGTAAAGTGGTGATTTGTGGTGTCAAAAAATTTGATAACATTTTATAAATTGTTGAAATTATTTATCAAATTTTAAGAAAGGTTCTTAACATGTTTTTGGGATGTTTGGTGTGAGTATGATGTTAATATGAATTTGAATGTGAAAGGAGTTTTATGTGACTTGATTGTGGGATTTTTGGTGTGTGTGTGTTTTAAAAATTAAATTTTCATGTGAAAATAGTATTTTATGAGATGTGGAACTTGATTGAGAACAAAGAGGGAAACTCGGGTATCTATGTGGGAAGACGTGTACTAGTATTCTAGTGATTTGGAGTGGTTCCGTCCCTATTTTGTGTAGCAAGTCTAAAAATTAAAACACTAACTAAACTATTGTGATTATGGTTGGGGACCACTAGGTTATGGGTATGTTCCCTATTAGTGGCTTTTGCATGAGAATTGATATTTTTTGTGGTTACTTTTCACTGAGATACGAGGTACCTGGGGCCCACATCTAGATAGTGCCTAGGGGTGTTTCCCATGACTAGTTATCATTAGATATTTGATACTTACTATTGGAATATGGTGGGTTTGGATGTAAAATTTAGTATCATGTTCATTTTATTTAAAAGTGATCATCCTTTAATGTTGCCTCTTGAAAACTGTTTTCTTTGAAAGTTGTGTCCCTTTGAAATTGTTACTATCATTTCTTTTATTTATAAAACTTGCAAGATTTTTATCTTAAAATGTTTATCACATGGAATATATTTGGATGGAATCATACAGGTCTTAGGCTCACATCCTACTTACACCTTTGGGTGTAAGTAGAATTGGTAATTTTTATCACAGTTTTGGGTACTAACAGTTCTTCTTGGTGCGGTGTTGTGGAGATGGCTTAAGAGTGATTCCATTGTGACTTGAAGTGGTTATTAGGATATTATTTTTGGATTTATTCTCTTTTATTGATCTTTGGGGTTTTTATAAACCAATTTTTGTCAATTCTGAATTTTTTAAAAGATTGTTTGGTTTGAGAAATTCAGATTCGTTTTACTATACTTGTTGGTTGTTTTATGTTTCTAAAATCAAGTAAATCATTCTCAAACCTTTATTTATCATACCCGTGCACTTTTTCAAGCCCGTGGGGATAGGGAACTCCCTTTGGGCCTTTCCATGGACTGGGTAGGGCATTGATTTTGATGTAGACCAAATCTAGTTCGTGACAAAATGGTATCAGAGCAAAGTTCTTCCTTTTTTGGTCATGTCCTTTTTGAGAAAAACTCTAGATAGACCAAAGATAGGACTATCATGACTTGACATTATGATTACAATTAGTGTGCCTGGATATCACACCTCGTAATGGGATTCATGTCTCCAGGGTAAGTTGGGTTTTATTTAAGTTATTTGTTTCTCGTGGTTCATTGATGATTGGGGGAAATAAAAAGAGGGTTGGGTCAATGGTTTCAGTGAGCTCGTACGGCCTTGTAAGCCATGTGAAGCTGGGGATATTTCCCTAGAAAACTCTCCATGATAGTTATGTGATTGGAATATGGCCTCCAACCATATGTCCAAGACACCCATCGTCACTAATTTCCTATCACATTGTATTATGTCCCCTTGTGTTGGAATCTTGGAAATATGGTTTTAAAATTAAAAATGACTTTATTTTAATAAATGTGAATTTCTGTGAAATGATTTTCTAGTAAAGTGGTAATGTTTTGGTTTCTAAAATTGTGTAAATGAGTTTTCAAAATTGTTTTCAAATGATAAATGGCATGTTTAGACCACTTTTGAGAGTACAAATTATATCAAAGGGGGTTTTGAAAATCAATTTCAAATGGATTTTTTTGAACTATTGAAAAGTGTTCTGTATTGAATTATGTGTTTTGGAATTTATGTGTGGGTTTTGAAGATGGATTTTGATGTAGAAATTATTGAACCTTTGAAAAGTTTTATTAATTACTACAACCTTGTTTTAAATAAGAGAATATGATTTTAAATTAAATGGGTGTTGATGAAATGGAGTTTTCCATAAAACCATAAGTGTTTGAAATGGGTCAAGATTCTTTGAAATTAATGTGTATGACTTAAAAGTGAGTATTTATTTGAATGGTTGGTGCTCTTCTGAAAAGTTTGTACAATTTGAATTGGGTTTTCATTTTGCGGTTATTGGTTTTGAGAAAGGGAAAGTGTGGGTATATGTTTCAATTTTGAAAAGAGGAACGGTTTGGTTTTGGTCGTTGGTGTCCTCATAGGTGACCACATGCATGGGTTTACATGGGAAGATGGATGGTTAATGTCATGGATGGATGAGTGCGGGTATGGATATGAGGAGGTTTCTCGATGTGGCACAGAATCAAGCATGTGTGAGGCCCATGGGGTACCAATGGTATATTCTCTAACTACCTACCCCATTTACTTTCAGAGAAATTATTTTTAATGAAAATTTGATGTTTTTAAAACTAGTGTTTGGGTGTATGTTTTATGTGATTTTGGGATTGTTGTTGTTGTATTTTTTGAGTTCGAGAAGCCCTCTTATTAAACAATGTTTTGGGTTTGTGTTTCATCAATAAGTTTGTTAGAATTGTTGGTTTGTGGTATCTTTTGAGAAGTGTCTTAGGATGCCCTTGCGGTTGTTCCCCCATGTGTTCAGTTCTGGTTTGTGGTATGTTTTGAACAAATTACCAGATTGGTTTGATCCTTGGGTTTTCTTTCTGAATATGGTATGTCCCCATAAATATCTAATGAAAGATTTAAGTGTGGAAATGGGTGGATTGTAGTTGGAAGGTCCTCTAGTTGATCAAAATAAAAACTCTATTCTCGGGTTTCAGGAGTGAGTTTATCTCTCTTATTTTTTGAATTAAATAGATCCTCTCACAGTGGAAGATTGGATGCAGAGGGAGTTGAAAGGAGTACTGTTTATTGAGTTTGTTGAATCATCAAGGGTGAAGTGTGACACCGTTGGGTCTATAGGTTTTATTTGGAAGTGGTGAAAGGGAATTCCGGTGAGGAAGGTGAAAATGATCTGGGGTTATTAGGTTAGGATGATGTCTTAGAGGACCTGTAGGTCTTTTATCATCCTATTCATAGACATTACATAAATTTGAAATGATATAGTGATATTAGCATTTCCCCTATATTAGGTTTATTTCTATGTAAAATCTATTGGGTTACAATGGTCATGCTCGATGGTGTTTTATAGTGTCATATCCTCATTAGAATGCGAAGGTGGATGTTGTGGGGAATTTTAAAACTATATATTTGGTAGAAACTTATTGTTTATAGGAATTATATAGGTTATCTATCATGGATGGAGGTTTTTTCCTTGTGTACTTTCTTTCATTGTTTCTGAATTTGGGTGAAAGGGGTGATAAAAGTGCATCTTCTAAGCCCATGTTCTGGTGAAGGTTCCATGAAAAAGGTAAGAGGTTTGTGGGATGTGTTATGTTTTGTTTGTTTAGTTGGATCATGGTGAAGCCACTTAAAGCACTTGTTGAAGAAGTTCTATTCAGGGGTTTTAGTGCCTGACTGTGAGGTAGAAGATGATTCAATCATCTGAGCTCCAGCCGTAGGTCCTAGAGTGAAGCTAGAGCGTAGTCAAGAAAACTAGGGGTGTAAGTGATCTTGGTTAAACCTATGTCTTTGGTGTTGGATATAGAGAAAGTTTGAGTTTTTATGTGGTGGTTTTGTTCCAAGTGTTCTGGTGTGGTGGAAAGGGATGCATGGGGTGGTTTTGTTTTCTCAAACCCAGTGCCTAAACCCTTGTGGGTGGAACTATCAGTATGGTTGTTCATGTATGAATAACATTGTATGCTCATTTCGATCTTGGTTTTGGTTTGACTCATATAAGTATGGTAATGTTCATGGGAGTTATGAGCTGCTTAGTGTATCTATTGGTTTGGATTTTCATCGATCGACCCCCTTGTTGTAGGGATTGGGACTTATGGGGTATTTTTCATGTTAAACTATGTTTTTCGGTTAAGATGGTTGGTTTTTATGGTGGGGAGACCCACCATGGGTCTCATGTAGGTTATTTTGGAACAAGTCTAATTTTAGTATATCCCTTATGGTGGGGAGTCTGTTTGGGCCTCCCACTATTGGTGTCTCAGTTCTGTCTCAGGAAATCAAGTTGTCTTTTATGGTGGGGATTCTATCTGGACCTCCCCATGTTGGTGTTATGGATTAGTCTCGGGTGTTAGTTTGTTTCTATGGTTGGATCCCACTTGGGTCTCTCTATATAAGGGCCTCGGTTTTCTACTTGTTGTTTACTTGGAAGTAGGTAGTCTCGTTCTGAGCTATCTGACCACCAATTGTTTCCTTGGGTAAGCGAGGGATTAGAGCACACCCAACAGTTTTGTTGAAGCAAGGCTTCGGTAAAGTTGTTCGAGTTCATTGTTCATTTCAGGTGGATTTCATGAACATCAACATGTAGTGTTATAGGTGTTTTATTTTGGGATTTGGTTTGTGTTGGAGTTGGTGGCCTAGAACCAACTACTTTTTACTTTATTAATTAATAAATACCTTATCACATCTTGATTTTTCTTCTGCATGACAATGCATGTGATAATGTCCTAAGGTCAGCTATTGCATTAAAGGGTCATAGCGGATCCCTGCTATGATGAGAACCCAGACGTGCCATAACACTGTTCTTGAACATTTGTTCTATGGCTGGATGATGTTATTTGAGGGCTCAAATAATACAGGCCATTAGGGGTGAGGACTCATAAAAATTTGACTCACATTCTCATGGTGTGCGCCCTTGGTAATATCCAGAAGGATATTATGAGAACGAGACCCGCCAGTAGAAAATCCACATTTCATAGTGTCATTGGATGTTCCTATTTGCAGACGTGTGTATTGATCCTTATACTTTAAGATTATTATTAATGGGTATTACAACTCTCGCACTTATATTTATTGACAAAAAATATGACGACACACTGTTCGTAGCGAGGTAGGATATGTTGGGTGCGTCACGAGTAATACTGCATTAATAAATAATATGAGAAAGTATTTGTCCCTTTTGTTCCATAATGGAAGTAGATATCTCAGGCCCTTTAATGGAATTGATATAGCCTAAAATCCATGTCCATGGTAAGGTATGTACAATTTCACTTCCTAAAAGTCAAAGAAAGAATAATTGAGAACATGGGTAGACGGAACTAGCATACAACCCACTTGATTCAAGATATCGTGACAAAGGGATTATATTACACGGTAAGAATTCGTATGAGGTGACACGTCATTATGGCATTAACTTCTTTCTCTATGGGTGCCTTGGAATGTTGCTAGATGCTAACCTTGGACTTTAGATAGGATCCGCTTAATTCCACTGAGAAAGAGGCATAGGTTACACACTAAGTGTGTCCATGTATCTTAGTTAAATATTAATTTAAAAAGTTAAATAAAGATTATTCCCGATTGTGGTTTAATAATTATTTAAGGATGCCTCATCGCATTTATTTCGACAATAGTTATTCGATAGAATATATTGTGGACAAAATAATATATATTCATTATCAAGTAATGTAGTTACATTTATTTAAGAAATAAATAGCCATTACTCAAGGAATAATAAATGTGGTTGAGGAGATAAAGAAAAATGGAAAATAAAATTACACGCCGTGTATATTGAATATACATGCCGTGTAGTTTTATGGAAAATGAGTACATGTCGGGTATTAATGATTACACGGTGTGTAGTTTTTTTAGTCGGTATTTTGAGAAATAATATCGTTTTATTAAATGATATTTATTATAATCAGCATGGGTGCATGTCAAGTAATTAATCATTCGACATGGGGGTTTTCAATAAGAGTTAATAAAATAAATAAAACGCTTAATGCGTTTATTTATTGTCATAAATCTATAACCTCAAACCCGATTATAAATATCCTCACAACCATAACACTTTTCCCCAATCATTGTGCACAACAATTCGGGAGAGTTCTGTCAAGGCAGAAAGAACTCCTTCCTCCAAGAATGCTCTCAAGACTGAGAGAGATCCACCACCACCGGATCAAGTCGATCGAAGGCGGACATCGCAAGCGAAGGTTCTTTTATGATAGCACCTGGAGATCCCTTCGGCGACGTCCAGAGATACGTGGACCACGTGAGGATCATAGCTAGAGGAATCCTACACTTGGATTCTACGACACAATGACGGATCACACCGGATCGTGACTGGAGACATCAATCAAAAAATAATTCCATCAAGGTAATTCTTTTCAATTAATTAAATTAATTATAACCAACATATGATGATCCTATCTCTATGGTTCCAGAACTCCCTCTTTTGTTTGTCATTCCTCATTCTATTATGAAAATCCAGCATTTTACATCATGACAGATCTCGGATTGATCATTGTTAATGCTAAAATTAAAGTTGGGAACTCCCACCAACGCGCTTCCACTATGCCCGGAACCTAAAATTGGTATCAGAGTGGTCATATCGTTGATTATAATTATTTAGTTTTTTGTTAGTGATTTACGCATTTAATAATTTAGTTGTTTCAATTAAAGATAATCTTTCTTTAAAATGTGAATCTCGAGATCTATTCCTCCCCTCTTGTTTCTCATTCACTGTACAGAAACGAATTTTTCTTTTAATTTTGATTAAAATAAAATAGGGGATCTCATCCGGAGGTGCCGAACATTCCTGGCAGTACAACACTAGAATACACGGTGTGTATTCGGAAGTACATGTTGTGTAGTCTAAGCTCAATGCATTGGAATGGTCTGCCAAATCAGTTCATGTATTGGATCATATCTAATTCATTTATGACACCGTGTGTTGACCCGGAATAGGTGACACACAGTTTCCATAGTACACGTCATGTGGTCCATTGAACACGACATGTAGTCGCTTCGAGCTGGGATTGGACCATGTACCCCATACACGGCTTTCCCGGCTGAAAACCATGTAATGCGGATACAACACGGCGTGTGTCCAACTGAACACACTGTGTACTCCGAAAATTTCCAAAGTACATAAACATGCCATGTCCCCAGGTGTGTACTTCAGATGGAAAGTGAAGAAAAGTACATTCCATGTAGTCGGAACTACACGTCGTGTACTCATCCAAATTATGAGAATTTATTAAAATTTATTATATTATACACAACCTTGAGACATGTACCATAGTGGAGGCATAAAGCTGAGGCACAATACGTGATAGTTTTTTTATATATATGTGTTTAATTAAACATCTGCGTAATGAACAGGAAGTCATCGGGTTGCCTCCAAGTTACAAGTTACGTACAAAGATAATTTTAAATGAATTTATTTGTTTAAAATTATGATGGATGAGAATCTCAAGAAAATTTCGAAAAAGGGTTTAAGATAAAAGGATTGATTAATTAAATATAATTAATTTATTCGAGCATGATTTATCTTAAACAAGAATGATTAAATAATTGAAATATATTTTTACTTATGTGTAAATTTCATTGCATGTATGGATGATCATGAGCTAAACCATGACCTTTTTATGTGAATGGATTCTTTAATTTATTTATTTAAATTTTTTCGACTGTGAGTCTTCTCCTCATTAATATGTAGGGTCTACACGCCTAAGGATTATTTTATTTTAAAACCCCTTTTTACCCCTCACCTGCGTGTGAGATAAATGCATATGTAATGGATAGAGCTCCCAAGCTAGTGGAGGTTGCTCAAGTTGGGAGCCCAGGCGAAACCAATCCAAGGAGATACAAAGGTAGATAGGTGGAAAGTTGTAAACATGAACCCAAAAGGTTCAAGGTGTTTCTCCACTAGGTATTGGGTTAGTTTATCAAACCCTAGATAAAATAACCAATAGAAAAATCTCATGATCATACTATTTATTTTACTTCTGTCAGTTTCATGGTTTATTTATTGCGAGTGTGTTGTCACAATCACACAATTAATGAATTAAACAAGATGGCAAGATGGAACTGAAATGAAGACCGACTTATGCATAAATATTATCTTATACATGGTTAATCACTTAAGTATATCCCACTTAATATTAACAAGAATGTAATAAAAGATAATAAAATGGTAATTTACATATAACGGTAAAATCTCTCAAATAAATATTAAGTCGGTATAGCCTTCCATAATCTTGCTTAGAATCGAACCATAGTTCAAAGTGGTTGACCAGCCCTAGTTGGGGTGATTTCAACTATCAGGGAATTATATTTCAAGGTTTTGGGTTGACTTGACTCGGTTCGCATCAAGGTTTGACTTCCACAGAAGGACTTGGTGTGACCAAGAGGCAAAGGTTGAGTAAATCCAAAATAAAAGGATTTCAAGATTGGGGAGTCCACTCAGCGGATCAAGGAGCTGTGAGTTAATGCAGTTGGTATTTAGAATGCCTACCTAAAACCCTTCAAGTTCCTTGACCAACCCTAGTTGGGGTAATTCGAAGGGAAATATATATCATTTCCACTATAATATTCAAGCAACATAATATTCTAAAGTCAATGGTGAGGGCTATTGGATTTCTATAAAATAGTGGGAGACTAATAAGTATTAATTTATTTATTTGTCTCAGTTTTGTAATAAGGTAATAAACCTTTTCTCATCTTAATTTTTAGAAAAGGAAATAAAATGACTTCAAACATATCATTGTGAACCATACACGAGAAGGAGAACCTTCTCACCAGCACCAATTTCCAAGAGTGGCAGAGGCATTTACGCGTCATCCTTCCCCATGAAAAGAAATTTTATGTTCTGTAAGAGAATGTTTCAGTTGCGCCTAGAAAAGTGGCTAGTGATGAGGAAATATCTCTCTATGCGAAAAACATGGATGATGCCACAGATGTCCAGTGTTTCATGCTATCGCCCATGTCCAATGAGCTCTTGAAGCAACATGAAAACATGGACGCGTATAGCATGATGTCTCAACTTAAGGAACTCTACCAAGAA
Organism: Viscum album; assembly: GCA_963277665.1. NCBI lineage: Eukaryota > Viridiplantae > Streptophyta > Magnoliopsida > Santalales > Viscaceae > Viscum > Viscum album. The sequence goes on along the minus strand of OY728141.1, from coordinate 2,081,259,185 downwards.
AAGGTGAGATAGGAGAGGTATGAGATCTCCAATGATTTGTTTAAAACTAAGATTAGAGAGTCTGCACCAGCTGGGCCTCATGTAGTCAAGATTATTCGCTACATTAAATTCCTGGACATCTTAGGGATTAAATTCTTAGATGGGTTGCGTACAGATCTCATCCTATCATCACTACCCAAGAACTTCTCTAGCTTTATTTTCAACTACAACATGAGCAACAATGACAAGAGTCTATTGAAACATCTGACCTTGATTTTCCAGGTAGATAAGTACATGTGGTGTGACAAACCCACAGTTTTTATAGTGAATAGAAAAATGAAGGATATGGAAAAGGGGCCAAAGACTTATAAATAGTCTGAAGCCCCCCGAGCGTCGTCCCTCCAAGAAGGGGAAGATCTAGAGGCAGGGTAAGGAATGGGAGGCGGTGTGTTTTGCATGTGGCAAGCAAGGCCACTAGAAGACGAACTGCACCCAGAAGCGTAGGGATGCTAAAGGTGAGTTCGTTATCGAGTGTAATCTTTCTATTTTTACTCATTGGGTATTAGATACATCTTGTGGGGCTCACATCTGTATTAAAATGTAGGAACCAAGTAGATTTGGAAATATTACCAGAGGAGAGGTGGATCTTCAAGCTGCCAATGCCGAAAGGCTGGCTACATTGGCTATTAGAGATTACCACCTCTCATTGCCAACTGGGATGATTTTGGTTTTACATCACTATTATTATGTTCCTAGTGTTACCAAGAACATAATTTCTGTATCTTGTTTGGATATAGATGGATTTATTTTCAAGTTTGGAAATAAGGGTTGTCTCTTTTATAAAAACAACATATGTTATGGTATGGCACATTTAAATAATGGGTTTTATGTGTTAAATTACGAAAACCAAGTGTTGGAAATCAATAATGAAACAAACTCACACGACTCATACATCACCCAGTTGTGGCATCACCGTCTCGGTCATGTAAATGAGAAGCGCTTGACAAAGCTCTGCCTAGATGGCTATTTAAACTCTACTGAGCTAAAACCACTTGATAGATTTCATGATTCTTTACAAGTTAAAATGATCAAGCCTCCTTTTGGTGGAAAGGGTGAAAGGGCCACATAGCTTCTAGGATTGGTGCACACGGTTGTATGTGGACCATTTCTAGCAGAAGCTAGAGATGGATATTCTTACTTCATTAATTTTACTGATGATTTAAGTACATATGGATATGTTTACTTGATGAGGTATAAGTTAGAGTCTTTAGAGAAATTTAAGGAATTCAAGAATGAAGTAGAGAATCAGCTTGGTAAGAAGATAACGAAACTTCGATCGGATCGAGGTGGAGAATAACTGAACCAAGAGTTCATCGATCTTCTATGGGAGTCTCGGATTCTATCTCAGCTCACACCTCCTTATACACCACAGTGGAACGGTGTTAGTGAAAGGAGGAACCGCACCTTGTTGGAAATGGTAAGGTCGGTGATGAGTCATGCAGATCTTCCATTATCCTTTTGGGGATGTGCATTACAAAATGCAGCATACACATTAAACCGAGTACCAACTGAGGCAGAAAATGGAATTCCATCCGAGTTATAGAATGGAAAGAAACCCATTTTGTCGCACACACGTGTATGGGGATGTGAGGCACTTGTTAAGGCCTTCCGAGGAAACAAACTGTCACCCCGAGGCATGAAGTGTATATTTATAGGATATCCCAAGGAAAATAAAGGATATTACCTATATAACCCTTCAGAAAAGAAAGTGAATATCGCTAGACAAGCCGTCTTTCTTGAGAGGGAGCACATCCTCAAAAAGTATAGTGGGAGCAAGATTGAATTCGACGAAGTTGATGCTCATGATACATAGGAGTTGGTACAAGAACAAGTTCCATAGGTCCCCGTGGAAGAGTTTCTAGAAACACAAGTACTGTGTAGGATCTCAAGAGAGGTAAAGGAACCAGAGAGATTTGGTTTCCTAGTCACCGAAGATGGTGAATCATTATTGTTGGACAATGATGAACCTTCTCCTACAAGGAGGAAGTATAAAGCTCAGAAGCTTCAAGATGCCTAGAAGCTATGAAATATGATATGGATTCCACGTATCAGAACCAAGTCTGGTTTCTGGTCGATGAGCCAGTTGATGTAATTCCTGTTGGATGCAAATGGGTATTCAAGAGAATGCTGGACATGGAAGGTCAAGATAGAACATATAAAGCAAGGATAGTGGCTAAAGGATTCAGACAACGTTAAGGAATTGACTATGATGAAACCTTCTCTCCAGTTTCCATGTTTAAATCCATAAGAATCATACTTTCCATAGAAGCTTATCATGACTACGATATTTAGAAAATGGATGTCAAAACAGCATTAACTAACGGGAACCTTCAGGAAGATGTCTATATAACAAACAAAAGTGTTTGTGACACCAGGTGAATCCAAACGGGTTTGCAAGTTGCAGAAATCCATTTATGGATTACAGCAATCATCCAGGTCATGGAACATTCGATTTGATAAAGCCATAAAAGAATCTTATTTCATTAAGAACGAATGTGAGCCATATGTTTATAAGCGGTTTAATGGGAATGTGATCGGTATCCTAGTAGTATATGTTGATGACATATTTCTTATTGGAAATGATGTACCAGTCTTATAGTCAGTTAAGTACTGGTTGAATAAGTGTTTCTCCATGAAGTACTAGGGTGAAGCAGCCTACATTCTAGGGATAAAGATCATTCGTGAGAGATATAAGAGGCTGCTTGGACTAAGTCAAGGTACATACATTGACCAGATACTAAATATATTTTGTATGGAACAATCCAAGAGGGGATTGGTTCCAGTGTCACATGGCCTACATCTTTCTAAGAAAATGTGTCCTCAGACACAACATGAGAAAGATAGAATGAGTAAGATACCATACGCTTCAGAAAAAGGATCCATCATGTATGTCATGTTATGCACAATGATTGATGTTGCCCATGCACTGAGCATGGTAGGTAGATATCAAGAAGATCCAGGAGAACAGCATTGGACTGCTGTTAAGACTATCCTTCAGTATCTGAGAAGAACTAAGGATATGTTCCTGGTGTATGGAGGAGACGAGGAGCTTGTCATTAGAGGGCATGCTGATGCTGGTTTTCAGACAGATCAGAACAATCTGAAGTCGCAATATGGATATGTTTTCTGTCTAAATAGAGGAGTTGTGAGCTGGAAGAGTTCAAAGCAACCAGTTGTCGCCGATTCTACAGCGGAGTCCAAATATATAATGGCTTCTGATGCAGCCAAAGAAGACATCTGGATTGGGAAATTTGTCTAGGAGCTTGATGTGGTGCCTAGAAGTAAAGATCCTATCACGTTGTATTGTGATAATATTGCAGCGGTGGATCTTGTGAAAGAACCAAGGTCACATCAAAGAACAAAGCACATACTCTTGAAGTATCACCTCTTGAGGGATTTCTATCAGAGGTGTCAAGTTGCAGTGAGTAGAGTGTCCACGAAAGAGAAAGTGGAAGACCCCGTGACTAAAGGCATATCTCAGCAGAACCATGAATATCATGCGAGAGCTAGTAGGTTAAAGGTTTTTAACAGTTGGCTCTAGTCCAAGTGGGATTCTATTGGAGTTGGTGGCCTAAAACCAACTAATTTATACTTTATTCATTAATAAATACCTTATCATATCTTGATTTTTCTTCTATGTGAAAATGCATGTGGTAATGTCCTAAGGACAGCTATTGCATTAAAGGGTCATAGCAGATCCCTGCTATGATGAGAACCCGGAAGTGCCATAACACTGTTCTTGAATATGTGTTTTATGGCCAGATGATGTTATTTTAGGGACACAAATAATACAGGCCATTAGGGGTGAGGACTCAGAAAACTTTGAGGCATCTTCTCATGGTGTGCGCCCTTGGTAATATCCAGGAGGATATTATGAGAAAGAGACCCGCCAGTAAGAAATCCACATTTCATAGTGTCATTGGATGTTCCTATCTGCAGACGTGTGTATTGGTCCTTAGACTTTAAGATTATTATTAATGGGTATTAAAACTCGCTCACTTAGATGTATTGATGTAAACTGTGATGAAACACTATTTTTAGCGAGGTAGGATACGTTGGGTGCGTCACAAATAATACTGCATTAATAGATAATGTGAGAAAGGATTTGTCCCTTCTGCTCCATAACTAAAGTAGATATCTCGGGCCCTTTGATGGAATTGATATAGCCTAAAATCCATGTCCATGGTAAGGTATGGGTGAGTTCAATTCTGGAAATTCAAAGAAAGAATAATCGAGCACGTGGGTTGATGGCACTAGCATGCAACCCGCTTGATTTGAGATATCATGACACAGGGATTATATTACACAGTAAGTGTTCATATGAGGTGACATGTCATTACGGTGTTAACTTCTTTCTCTATGGGTTCCTTGGCATGTTTCTAGACGCTAACCTTGGACTTTAGTCAGGCTCCGCCTAATGCCCCTGAAAAAGAGGCCTAGAGGGTCACACCCTAAGTGTGTCCATGTATCTCAGTTAAATATTAATTTAACAAGATAGATAAAGATTATTCCTGACCGTGGTTTAATAATTATTTAAGGATGCCTGATCGCATTTATTTCGACACTAGTTATTCGAGAAAATATATTTTGGATGAAATAATATATATTTATTAGTGAGTAATGCAGTTACATTTATTTAAGAAATAAATAGCCATTACTCAAGGACTAGTAAATGTGGTGGAGGAAATAAAGAAAAATGGAAAATAAAAGTACACGATGTGTATATTGAATATATACGCCGTGGAGTTTTATGTAAAATGAGTACACACCATGTATTAATGAATACATGGTGTGTAGTTTTTACGGTCGGGATTTTGAGGAAATAATATCATTTTATTAAATTATATTTATTATAATCAGCATGGGCGCATTTTAAGGAATTAATCATTCAAAATGGGGGTTTTCAATAAGGGTTAATGAAATAAATAAAATTCTTAACGTAATTATTTATTTTCATAACTCTATAACCTCAAACCCGGTTATAAATATCCTCACAACCCCAACATTTTTCCCCAATTGTTGTGTACAACAATTCTAGTGAGTTCTCTCAAGGCCGAAAAAACTCTTTCCTCCAAGAATTCTCTCAAGACCAAGAGAGATCCACCACCACCGGATCAAGACGATCGAAGGCAGACATCGTAAGAGAATGTTATTCTACGCTAGCACCCGGAGATCCCTTCGGCGACGTCCAAAGATACGTGGTGCACATTTGGATCACCGATAGAGGAATCCTACACTTGGATTCTACGAAGCAATGTCGGATCACACCAGATCATGACCAGAGACATCAAGGGAGAAAGAATTCCATCAAGGTAATTCTTGTCAATTAATTAAATTAATTATAACCAACATATGATGATCCTGTCTCTATGGTTCTGGAACTCCCTCTTTTGTTTTTCATTCTTCATTCTATTCTGAAGATCCGGCGTTTTACATCATGACGGATCTCGTATTGATCGTTGTTAATGCTAAAATTAAAGTTGGGAACTCCCACCAATGCACTTCTGCTGCGCCCGGAACCTACAGTTTGAATATGTTTGATCTTTTCAGGTAAGTGGGGTAAATATTGGTTAGTGAGAGTATCCCTTACCTTGTTTGATCAACTGGAGGTGTTTTTTCCTTTTGGGGGTGGGAAAAACATGGAAAGGGAGTCCATATTGGTCTATCAGTTGGTTTTTGTTTCGAATCTATCATTTCAGTGGATTTTTGGGGGTGGAAATAATTATGGTGGGGATAATTGTCACACCTATATTTTTCGATTCCATGCATTGTTTCGAATCTTCTTTTGGTTCTTATATTTCTATTTGTTTCCATGTGTTCCAAGTTTAAATTGTGTGTCTCAGGTGTCCTTGATCTAAATCATTAATGTTGGAAGTCTTGGGTAGATTTTGGGCTTGTATTTTTTTAGAGAAAATTTATGAGGATTTTGTGTCTTGGAATTGAATGTCTGGCACTCCAAGTGGCTCATTTTTTGGGGTATGTTTTTTGGGTGGTTTATACCCCTGAGTTATATGAGTTTTGGGTCAAAAAGTGTGTTTTATTTTGGGAATTATTTTCCCCTATACTTGGAATATCTCTTCCCCTAGGTTTACCCTAGATCCCCCTTGAATTTGTAAGTTTTTTTGACATATTTTGGGTTTCCAGAATGGGTCACATGGTTTGGTCGCATGGTTTACTAAACTGTGCGAACAAACCATGAAAAACTTCCAGTTCATCAAAATATTTATGTTATTCCAAGTTTTCCAACCCATTATTAAATCAAATATGCCCCTTTATTCCCCCATTCGACCCTAGCAGCCATGGGAGGTCTCCAAGCTTCCTCAAGCTCCCATGGAACTCATTTTTGAAGGGGGATTTGGTGGGGAAACTTAAAAATCATGAAAGTAAGTAAGTTTATTCCTTACCATTAGGGTTTCTCCCACTATTTCTTGAAGATCGAAGTTTCCAGACCTGAGGGCTTTATCCTTAGGGTTTAACCTTCGGTTTTTTTGTGAAATCTTCTTGGATTAGTTTCATTTTCATTCCACTGTGCTGTAATGGTGGTTCAGTTGTAGTTTCACATAATGATTTGGGGTTTTTGACATATATGGTAGGTGATTCCAAGTGTAAGAATTATTTTATGAGTTAACTTTTCTTTATTTTCATTTTTATCATGATTCTCTTCTATTTTATTTTTTGAAAAAACTATTTTTTGTAGAATTAAATAATCATTTAATTTTAATGTTTCATTTTTTCTTGAAATGGTGTTTTCTTCATATATAACTCAGGTGGTATCATTTGGGGTCAATTTATATTAAGTGAATGAGGTTTATTAAACATGTTTTGGGATGTCAAATCTTATTTGGTAGGTTTTTGGTGTGCTTTTGGCCTTGAAAGAGGGTTTTTGAATGGGTTTTATTTACAAAACCTTGTTATAATTCTTTGAAGTGTTTCATAAAAATTATAAATGATTTATTAAGTAACACAAAGTGTGAAAATTATGTTTATGTGCTATTTTGGTGGTTTTGTGTTCTTAAAATGGGTTTTTGAAAGGGAAATTGGTGGTTTGTGATTTCAATCATTTTTATAACATTTTATAAATTTTTGAAATAATTTATCAAATTGTAAGAAAGTTTTGAAACATGTTTATGGGATTTTTTGTGTGAGTATGATGTTTAAATTAATTTGAATGTGAAAGGAGTGTTATGTTACTTTATTATGGGATTTTTTTTGTGTGTGTGTGTTTTAAAATTTTCATTTTCATGCGCAAATGGTATTTTATGAGATGTGAAAATTGATTGAGCACAAAGAGGGAAACACGAGTTTCTATGTGGGTGGAAATGTACTAGTATGCTAGAGATCCGGGGTAGTTTCATCATTATTTCAAGTAGCAATTTGGAAGATGACAATTCTAACTAAACTATTATAATGATGATTGGGGACCACTAGGTTATGTGTATGTTCCCTACTAGTGTATCGTGTCACAACTGGGTTTTTTTTGAAGTCTTGGTTTTGATCTAGTTCATTGGAAAATCCCAATCCATTTCATGGGTTTTGGGTAAGATTAATATTTATTTTTTAACTTAAATATATTTCTAATCATCCTAACATTGGTTCCTCATACCTTGTTTGGTGGTTTTGGAGAAAAGGGTTGTTACTTCAAGATTTGGGCCAAACATGAGCCAATTTTGAGATTTAAAAAACCAAATTTGTTTCTTTTATAACTCCTTAATTTATCAACATTTTCACTCATTCCAATTCCCACTTGTCCTCCACTTACATATTAAAACCATAATATCCTTTTTTACCCCTTAGACATTCATAAGCATGGTGAATTTGTGTTATTTATTCAATTATTGGGTTATCCCGTGGGCCCATTTCCTGTTTAAAAAAATAAATAATTTACTTTATATATTATTATTTTTTATGATTTGCAGTGATTCTACATCCCAATCGAGTCCAAGAAACCTTAGAACACCCTAAGATTCCATTTTTCCTCTTTGGAGCTCATCATAGTCACGGATTAAGGAAAAACGTCTCAATGTTTCTCAAATATTCCAGATTTTTAAAAGGTAATTTGTCTCATTAATAATTCATTCAATACATATTATTTTTTCAAGAAAAATTAATTACCTAGTTTTTACAGACCTTAGGAACCACTCAAATTATTTTAAAACCATTCACTTTCCTATAATGGTGCAAATATAGGGGAAGACGAAGATTTTTCTAGTTTCCAAGGTGAGATTCCTTCTCATTTATCCTCCCTCTTCCTCCTCATTTCATTACTTGTTAGTTACTTCTTCTCCCATGGTCATTAAAGAACTAGGGTTATGTTTTTTAATGGTTTATGATGGGGTTTATATTCATTTAGTTCTAGTCATCATAGTTTTAGGTTTTATAAACTCACGACGGGTGATTTCGGTTGTGCATTTCCATTCCGCCAAGGATTTGAGGTAGGTTTCGCATTTAACTTGACCTTTTTATTTAATATCCATCTATTTCATGTTGTTTTCACCTTATTTATACTCTGAAAATTTTAATTTATGCTTTGGATAATTAGTTTTCAGTGAAAAGTAGCGGTTAAAACCTTGTTTTGTGTAAAGTGGTGTAGTTTTGTTAAAATGGTGCACACCGCATGTTTATTCAAATGATTTCTTTGATTTCACACATTTTTTTGTGGTATTTTGAACATGGTTAACTATATTGAATAAATATATGTAATTTCATTTTTTTTATTCCTTTTCAAGTTCTGAAAATGAATTATTTTGTTAAAAACTGCATGTCATGTGTTCAGTAAGTTTCCCAATTGGCTTTTATGTGTTGAGTGTGGTTTAAAATGATTGTTTTGGATTTATAATCATATTTTAAGAAGGAAAAGAAATTTTTTGGGTTACTTATGTGTATTCCAGGCAGGTTTTGGTTTTTATAAAGAAGTTGTATTGGTTTTTAAGGTGTTTTGACATGTGTTCCCAATGGAAGGCTCGTTTGGAACTTTTTTAAAAAGGGTTGTGTAATGGATATGCAATATGAATATTTTCAAGGTGGTTAACAATGTTTTGAATCTTAAAATGGTGGTTTCTCACCTCCATATTAAATTTGGTATTTTTCAATTTGAAAAATGTCAGTTCGGTAAAATGTTTAAAGGCTCATTTGGCCTTTCTTAAAAATGAAGAATGAGTGTTTTACATGTATATACCATGTTGCATCAATTAGGATTGTTTTCTAGTCCATGAAATGATTTTATTAAATGTTTTTAGGGCTGAAAAATATCTTTGGCTGTGTTTTTTTGTGTGTTTATCCTTAAAATAGTGTTTTTGAATTACTTTTATGTGTAAAGCCTCATTACACTCCTTCAAATTGTTTTACAAAAAATTTAAGTGGTTTATTGATCCATGAAAGAAATGTGAAGCATGTTCATGGGTTATTTGTGTGTTTATGGTTTGGGAATGGAATTTTCATGTGAAAAGTTTTTGATAATATTTGTAACTTTATTGATCACTAAACAGAATCCTAGGTATCTAGGTGGGTGGACGTGTACTAGTATGCTAGTGATCCCGTGGGGTTTGGCCGCTGTTTCACTTAGTGATTTTGACGATGACAACACTAACTAAATTATTATGATGATGTTGTTGGGGGACCACTAGGTTATGGTTATGATCCATAGTATTGTCTCATGTGCACGAGAATGGATATTTATTATGGTTGCCTTCACAAAGAAATGAGGTATCTGGGGCTCACAACTAACTAGTGCCTATGGGTGTTCCCATGACTTGTGCTAATTGGCTATTTTGTACTCACCACAGGCATAAAGTGTGATTATTTGTTAAATCCAGTAGTGTTTGTGTTTTATTTAAAATTTTACCTTCTTTAAATCATCCCTCTTGAAAACTCTTTTCATTTTGAAGTTGCGCCGATTTGAAAAATTGTTCCTATCATTGTTGTTTATAAAACATGGAAGTTTTTTTTTTTGATAATTATTATAGCATAGAATCTCATTTGAAAAACATACTTTTATATATTGTATTTAAAACTAGAAAGTGATGTTTTATTTTATTTTAGAGGAAGTGATTTGGGAATAGAATATCGGGCTAACCTACTGAGTTTTAATACTCGCACATATAGTCTTCTTCTGTTTTTATCCCTTGTGCAGGTTTCAGCTTGAGTTCAATCACCTTGGTAGATGTGTTATCATTATATTGAAGAGTTACCAGTGGTGTCACATGGAGTTATTTGGTTTTCAGGTTTGATTGGTTGAGTTGTTGGTTTAGTTGTACTTTCGTTTTCTTGTAAAAATAATGTTCAGTTCAATTTTTATGTAAATGTATTTTGGGTTGTCTGTTTGTTTCCTCTGTTTGTTTTATTGGTTATATTTGGGAGAAATCACCCCCTTGTGTACTTTATTGATGTCCTCATTGCTTGTATCCATCCTAGGAGGATGGGTAATGCCTCTCAGGACTTGTCGCAGGCTGGCCTAGGTGACCTGTTCTGGGTCGACTGGGACTAGTTCTTGAAAAAATGGTATCAAAGGAGGTTGGTTCTTAGCAGATCATGATTTTTAGAGTTCCCTTGTTATTTGGGGGATGTCAGGGTAGATGGAGTAGGATTTTTGAGACTTTAGGGCTATTTGCGAAAAGAGCGTCGTGAAATTTTGCTCGTTCTGATCCTCGAGTTTCAACTGGAAGTTAGATTTTTTTAGTTTCCTTTGTTCTTATTGATTCTATGGTGTTGGGATATGACAAGGGGAGTTTGACTAATGGCCTTGATGATCTCGCAGGTCCTGGAAAACCATGTGGAATAGTGATATGGTTCTAGTAAGTCCCTCTGTGTTGGGTTTGTGTATGACATATGGCCGCAAACCATACTATCAAGTCACCCACTGACAGTAGTTCCCTTTTGTGTGTCTCTTAGACCTTTCTTAAATTATGATTTTTTTTTTTAAAATCCTTGTGTGAGAATTGTGTAAATGGGTTTTAAAGGAAGGATTGGATTTTGAAAAGTGGAAAATTGGTTTTCAAAAATTAAATATATGAATGGTTTTGGAAGGTAGTGTTTTTGTGAAACAATTTTTTTAGGAGGAAGTGGAAATGATTTAACGGGATTGGATAATCACTAATCTAAACCTGTAGTTTGTTGGAATAAATATTTTGGAAAGTATGAATCATTTTAAGGTGGTTCTAAATCTTTGTTTTAAATGGGGTGTTTTGGGATGTTGAAAATTGTTTGAATCTGATGAATTAGTTTTGGAAATTGGTATTGAACGGTTGGTGTTTTCCTAGAAAGGGTATTTGTATAAATGGCCATCAGATTATGGAAAGATATCTTGCTGAATTTTAGAAAATGGGAAGGGGTTTTTTGGAGTATCTTAGTTGTTTTAAAAGTTTTAAAAATGAAAAGGGGTAGGTTTTTCAGAAAATGGTTCTTAATGAAGTGTGGTTTGTTTTGTGAAATCTGAAAAGGGTTTTGACTCGATGGTTATTGTTCCTTTGGAAGGTACATGATTTTTTGAGTGATGTTATTTTTTTTATCCTTTGTTGTTTTCATTGGTGCTAACATTCATGGTTTTATTAATATATGTCTGGATGACTGATATGGAATGGTGGTTGGGTTCCTGGGGTGGAATTGAAGTGTGAATGTGAGTGAGAATTGATGAAACACCGTTAGTGAATGTGGAAATCCACCAAGTTAGATTGTTGTTTCAAAAGTGTTTTGAGTTGAAACATTGTGGAATTTGTTTATAAATTGATGACTATGTAGCTAGTTTTTTCTATGTCTTAGAGGACCTATTTATTCAGTACGATTCCTTGTGATCTAAAATTCATACTCTTATTGTGTCTTGAGATGGGATCTTGTTGGTGTCTCGGTTTTGGAGTAATTTTTAGTGGGTTTCTAAAGATGTGTTGGATGTTGTGATGTGGCCATGAATATTACTCCATTGTAAAATCATCCTATTGATAAACCAAAGGATTCATTTAAAATGTTAAATCCACCTCTTTGGATGATGCCTCAGCCTGTTTTTTGGAATAGAGTGTTGTTTGGGATTTATTTAAAGTGACTCCAGGTTGTTATAATTCTTTTGAACATAGAAGTTGTGTTAAGTGATGTTAATGTATTTCACCATATTCCTTGTCCATTCTGCTCCTTGTTCGGAGTGAGAGAGAATTGTTCTATGTATCTATGAGATAATGTTTAGATGAAGATGTGTTGTTGATAAAGTGACTTTTGTGGGGTTTTGTGAACCTTAGAACCTGACTGTGGTGCAGCAGATGCTTCAAACATCAGGGCTCTAGCCATAGGCCTCAGAGTGAAGCTTTTCACGTAGTTAGGAAATCACTAGAGGTGTCGGAATCTTGACTTGGATCCTGCCTCCACCATTATGGTAAGGTAGTTTCTATGTCTCTATTGCGGTTCCTCATCACTATGAATTTCTTCTTATCACAACAGGCATGGTGGACTTACCCCTCACATGCTGTCTATGGTTATGCCTTTATGGATGTGGGTTTCTGATCAATGTCCCTGTGTGGACCACCTGTGTAAATCGGGTGCAGTCTTGGTTTTACATGTTCGTAGGTGGAGATTTTTGGGTAGTTCCTTTGTTTCTTTTGTGGTTTCAGTGGCCTAATTATTGGTTCCCCTTCCCTCTCCTCCCTAAGTGGTGGGTGTCTGGATCCGTGTAGAAATTTTTGGCCCAGTTCTTGTGCCCTATATTCAGAAGTGGGTGGTTTAGATGTTCATGCCGTAACCATCTTAACATGGTTTTTTAGGTTATTATGGGATAATTTTCATAGTCTTATGCAGGTGATACCTAATTCTGGTTCTTTTTTATTTTTTTGTTCATTTCTAGTTGGTCTTCAATGTTGGGGAGACCCACTACGAGTCTTGAAGATCTTTTCTTTCAGGATTTTTTGGATGTTAGTTGTGATTTCATGGTTTGGAGCCCGTTACATCCTCCCCCCTCAAATTAATTGGATTTATTGAATGAACTTTGGTTTGAGTGATTGTTGGTTTCATTGGAAGAAGGCCCAACAAACTATTTCTTGGCTTGGTTTTGGAGGTGGTGGCTTGATCTTTCTATTGATTCTCAAGAAGTGGTTCTGAGTTGGTGTATTATTTGGAGAATAGGATTAAGTTTTGTTAATGGTAAATGATATTTACATTGATTGAGAGGTTGGATAATATTTATAAGTAATCATTAGGTGTTCTTCTGTTAGATCTAAATTTTTATGGATTTCCAGGGATAGAAAGCATTAATGGTGGGGAGAATTGTCACACCCAGTTTTTCTTTCTTTTCATGTCTTTGCTTTGATCTGGTTCATTGGAAAATCCAGATCCATTTCATTGGTTTTTGGTGAGATTAATATTGAGTTTTTAACTTCCATATATGTATAATAATCCAACCATGGGTGCCCCATATCTTGTTTGGGAGTTCTGGAGAAGATGGTGGTTACTTTATGATTTTGGTCAACCGTGAGCCCATTTCCAGATTTAAAAACCAAATTTGTTTCTTTTATAAATCCTTCATTTCTCAACATTTTTCTCTCATTGCACTTCCCACTTGGCGTCCACTAACATATTAAAACCAAAATATCCTTTTTTACATATTATAAATTCATAATCATGGTGAATTTGGGTTATTTATTCAGGTATTGGGCCAGCCTATGGGCCCATTTCCAGTTTTAAAAAAATAAGTTTTTTCTTTTATATCTTATTATTTATTTTATAAATTTTTGTGATTCCACCTCCAACACGAGCCTAGTTTCCATTTTCCTTATTTTGAGTTCTTCTTAGTCTCAGATTAGGGAAAAACTTCTCAATGGTTCTCAAATCGTCCAGATTTACCAAAGGTAATTTTTCTCATTCATAAGTCATTTAATTCATTCTATTTTTGCCACAAATATTCTTTCCTTGGTTATTACGGATATTAGAAACCCATAAAAGGAGTTTAAATTCATTAACTTTCCTCTAAGGGTTCATATCTTAGGGAAGACGATGAGTTTTCTAGATTCCAAGGTGAGATTCATTCTCATTTCTCCTCCCTCTTCCCCTCATTTCATTATTTATTGGTTATTTCTTCCCCCCTAGTCATTAATTACCTAGGGTTATGTTTTGGTATGGTTTTTGATGTAGTTTATATTCATTTAGGGATGGTCTTCATAGTTTTAGGGTTTATAAACCCACGGTGGGTGATTTCGGTTGTGTGTTTCCACCCTGCCAAGGATTTGAGGTATGTTCCCCATTGCAATTAACCTTTTTATTTAAGATCCATATGTTTCAAGTTTGTTTCACCTTCCTCATACTCTGAAAAGTGTAATTTAAGCTTTGGATAATTTTTTTGGTGTGCAAAGTAGTGGTTAAAACCTTGTTTTGTGTAAAGTGGTGTAGTTTTGTTAAAATGGTGCACACCGAATGTTTTTTCAAATGATTTCTTTTATTTAGTACATGATTTGTTGTATTTTGAACATGGTTCATGCATGATTTCTTTGCTTTTGCACGTGTGTTTCCAATGTAATTCCTGTTTGGCACTTTTATAAAAAGGCTTGTGTAATGGATATGCAATTTGAATATTTTCAAGGTGGTTACTAATGTTTTGAATCTCAAAATGGTGGGTTATAACCACCTTATTAAATGTTATATTTGTGTCTTTGACAAATTTAGGTTTTGTAAAATGTTTAAAGGCTCGTTTGGCCTTTCCTAAAAATAAAGAATGAGTGTTTCAGATGTATATACCAAGTTGCATCAATTGGGATTGCTTTATAGTTCATGAAATGATTTTATTAAATGTTTTATGGGATTAAAAATATGGTTGGGTATTTTTTTTGTTGTTTTTTATCCTTAAAAGAGTGTTTTTGAATGATTTTTATGTGCAAAGCCTCATTACACTCCTTGAAATTGTTTTACGAAAATTTAAAGTGGTTTATTGATCCGTGAAAGAAATTTAAGGCATATTTGCAGGCCGTTTGTGTGTTTATGGTTTGGTAATGTAATTTTCATGTGAAAAGTGTATTTGATGGTATTTTTAACTTCATTGAGCACTAAAGGGAATCTAGGGTATCTAGGTGGGCGGACATGTACTAGTATTCTAGTGATTCAGTGGGGTTTGGCCCCTATTTAACTTAGAATTTTTAATGATGATAACACTAAAAAAACTATGATGATGATAATGTTGGGGGATACTAGGTTATAGTTATGATCCCTACTAGTGGATCCTATACATGATAATGGATATTTATTATGGTTACCTTCAACGAAATATGAGGTACCTGGGGCACACAACTAACTAGTGCCAAGGGGTGTTCTCATGACTTGTGGTCATTGGATATTTTTTACTCACTATTAGCATACAGTGTGACTAGTTGGTAAATTCAGTAGCATGTGTGTTTTATTTAAAAGTTTACCTTCTTTAAATCAACCCTATTTAAAACTATTTTCATTTTGAAGTTGCACCTCTTTGAAAAATTGTTACTAGAATTCTTGTTTATAAAACATGTAAGTTTTTGTCTGATAATTATTATAGCATGGAACCTCATTTGAAAAACATACTTTTATATATTGTATTTAAAATTGAAAGTGATGTTTCTTTTATTTTGAAGGAATTGAATTGAAAATAGAATATCGGGCAAACCTACTTAGTTATAATAGTCATGCCTATTGTCTTCTTCTGTTTTTAACCCTTGTACAGGTTTCATCTTGAGTTTGATTGCCTTGGGCGATGCGTGATCATTTTTTTAGAGAGTGACCAGAGGGGTCACATGGACTAAGTTGGTTTTCAAGTTTGGTCGGTTGAGTTTTTGGTTTAGTTGTACTTTCGGTTTCTTATACAAATAATGTTTGGTTCAATTTTTATGTAAATGTATTTTGGGTTGTCCATTTCTTTCCGCTGTTTGTTTTTATTGGTTATATTCGAAAAAAATCATCCCCTGTGAACTCTATTGATTCCCTCGGTGCTTTTCCTCATCCGAGGAGGATCGGTAATGCCTCTCGGGACTTGTCATGGGTTGTCCTAGCTGACCGGTTTAGGGTTGACTCGGGCTGGTTCATGACATCTCGTGCACGAGAACAGATATTTCTTATGGTTACTTTCCACAGAGATATGTGGTACCAGGGGCCCACATCTAGCTAGTTCATAGGGGTATTTCTTGTGACAAGTGGTCATTGGATATTTGATAGTTACAATCATCATACGGTGTGTTTGGATGGAAAATTCAGTATCATATGGATTTTATTTAAAAGTGTTCATCCTTTAATGTTACCTCTTGAAAGATGTTTTCATTTAAAGTTTCATCCCTTTGAAATTGTTACTAACATTTCTCTTGTTTATATAACTTGAAATATTTTTGACTTAAAATGTTTATCACATGGAATCTATTTGGGTGTAATCTTACTAGGATTAGGCTCACACCCTACTTACACCTTTGGGTCAAAGTAGAGTTGGTAATTTTTGTCACAAGTTCGGTTAAATATTTTAGTGTTGGTGGTTCAGGTTACTAGTGTCCCTTCTTGGTACGATGGCATGGAGATGGATAGAGGTTTATGCCACCTGGACTTGAGGTGGTTCTTGGGATATTATTTTTGGCTTTATTCTCTTGTAGTGGTTTTGGGGGTTTATATAAACCTATATTTTTCAATTCTGAATTTTGTAAATGATTGTTTGGGTTGAAAAATTCAGATTCATTTTATTAGCCTTATTGGTTGTTTTATGTTTCTAAAATTGGGTAAATATTCCCCAGACCTTTATTTATATTACTTGGGAACTTGTGCTAGACCGTGGGGATAGGGAACACCCTTCATACCTTGCCATGGACTGGGTCGGGTGTTGGTTTTGATGGAGACCTGATCTGGTTCGTGATAAGCATCCTCCTACTTTTTATGGAGATGGTAGTCCGCGGGATGCTAAGTCTTGGCTAGAGGCCACCCTGTCTATCTTTGAGCACCTGGAGATGCCTCTAAATAACAGGGTCATTCTTTCCACATACATGATTCAGGATTTATCCAAGAGTTTTTGGGATGTGATTACCCAGGTCGGTCGTCTTCAGGGAATGTTATGGTTTGATTTCTAGACTACCTTCTATGATTATTTCTTTCCTCAAATGCTGATAGTAGACAGAGTTATATAGTTCATGCATCTTGAGTAGGTTTCTATGTTAGTTATGGAGTTTTCAGCACATTTTACTGAGTTATAGTGCTTTTCATAGCTTCTAGATGGTATTGAGATTTCTAGTGCTTGACGCTTTGAGGATGGGTTCTAGTACACCATCTGTATGTAGGTGAATGTCATTTTTTGTTTCTACTTTTTCTGAGATATTCAATTAGGCTCTTATAACTAAGCATAACCCAAGGGTTGGAAAGAGTGCCAAGTATAGAGGATCAGTGTTGCGGTAGGCCAATAGTTCTCCTAGTGGTGGGGAATGTTCCCTCGAGGTTTCTTGTTAGGGAAGTGACAACCAGAGTACCTATTTTGATAGCTCTACGGTGTGTCATTAGTGTGGATAATAGAGGCAGTTGAAGCCTCATTGTGATAGGGACCCAATGGAGTGTCAGGCTTGTAGATTTATAGGGAATATCTAGAGGTTCTGTTGGACGTTTCCACCAACTTCAAGTGAAAAAGATCCATTCCATCTCCACCTTCATGAGCAGGTTATTTTACGCCCCATTAGGTGGGGAGTTAGAATAATGCTGGCAGGACTTCTAAGGATGAGGTCGTGGTCGTGGTAGCTATACCCCTAATCACCAAAAGTTCCAACAGAGTAGTTAGGATCATGGTAGTCTAGCTGTAACACAGGTTCGTGGATCAGGTCAGTTGCATGATCTACAACTGACACCCAAGGATCAGGTTGTGGAACCATCTTAAGTACGAGGTATTATTCTAGTGGCATCTACCCTAGTAACTTCTTTATTTGATACAGATTCTTTGAACTATGTTTTATCTATATCTATCATGGAGAGTATCAGATAGTAGATATATTATTAATGTGGTGTAATGACCCTCAATAAACAATTTGGAGTATGGTTAGAGAAAATACGACAATGTAAGGGTTTTCTCCTTGAGGTAGGTAGTTACCCTTTCTTATAGAACCTATTTGTTCTCAAGATTATAAGATTCAATGCAATTATAATGATGGATTTTTTTGTTCAATATCATGCTTATGTATACTTTTATTGCCATAGGGTATCGTTTACATCACCAGAGGGAAACAGAAATCTATATAAGGGTGAGTGGGACGTCCAGGCTAGTAGAGCAGGACCAGATCATCATGGGCTAGCTGGAGTAACTGCCTAGATCACCAATCTCTTCATGTTGTATTAGGGTTTACATAAAGATGATTTTCCACCAGTAGGGTATTTTTTTAGATATATATTTCATGATTATTTTTCTATCTAACGTCCTAATATTTAGGTAGAGTTTACGATCAAATTTTTTCTAAGAGCAGCTCAAGTGTCCATTCCTCCATACAGGATGCCACCTACTGAGCTCCAGGAGCTCAAGTTTCAGTAATAGGATTTAGAGACCAAAGGTTTTATATGGTTGAGTATATCCTCTTGGGTTTCTCCCATAATTCTCTCCAAGAAGGTGGATGTATCCTTACGACTATGTGTGGATTACAGATGGTTGAACTAGCTTACAGTCAAGAACTGGTATCCATTTCCTCGAATAGATGATCTCTTTGATTAGATATGAGGAGTTGGGGTCTTCTCTAAGATCAACCTAACGTTAGGATATCACCAAGTATGAGTATGTTCATTAGAAATACCTCATATAGCTTTTTTTAGTTGGTATGGTCGGTATGAGTACATTGTTATGTTGTTCGGTCTTAGAAATATGTCCACCATTTTCATATCTATGATGAATAGGGATTTCCACCACTATTTTAATTCTTTTTTCATGGTCCTTTTGGACATCATCTTGGTGTATTATCACACTCGTAGCGAACATTCCAATCAACTTGAGATCATTCTAATTATAAAGAGAGAGAATCAACTTTATTTCAATATTTCTAGGTGACACTTTTGGATGGACAAAGTTCATTTCCTGGGTCATATCATATCATAATTAGAAGTTTTTTTACCCAAAAAGATTATTGTGGTAGTTTTATCATTGAATATCAATAATGTGTTTCATATATGAAGTTTGTTGGGGACGGTTGGATATTACATGCATTTCATATAGGACTTCTCATTCCTTTCTTCACCTCTCATGGTCTTACAAATAAGGGTGTTAAGTTAAAATCATCAAAAGAGTGCAATAAATCCTTTCAGGAGATGAAAGGGAGGCTGGTATTATCACCTATTCTAATTATAATAGAGTCTGTAAGAGGTTACACCGTCTTCTATGATACATCAGGTTTTGGCCTAGGAGCAGTGTCGATGCAGGGTGACAGAGTAGTTGCATATGGATATCAGTAGTTGAGGCCTTATGAAAGAAACTACCCAATGCACGACAACAATTAGAGTTTGAGGTTGTGTATCATGTTTACCTTCAGGCATCATATAGACTAGGTCATAGATAGATACAGAAACAATGGAAGATTTCACCTCATTACGTAGGGTCATTTGTGATTCTAGGGAGAGTTGGGTCGGTAGTATATAGGTTGTTACTACCTCAGAGGTATCCTTCCATGAACAACGTCTTCCAGGTTAAACAGCTTCCCAAATATCAAGTTGTTACATCTCATACTTTTTATCCCAAGGAAGTTGAGTAAGATTTTAATGCTACCTTTGAGGTGTATCCAGTAGGCAAAGTTGATCAAAGCACAATGTCACCTTGAGGATGGTTTATCCCTATAGTACGTGTGATATGGTAGCACTGACTTATATAGGATGATACTTGGGAGTGTTAGGTCGGCATACATGCCCAGTAAATAAATTTATTCTCAAATAGTATTTCTCCACCCTTGGAAGGTCAACTCAGGGATGAGTTCTTTTAAGTGGAGAAGACTGTAAAAACCCAGTTATCACTCATGTATGGATCCTTTAAATTTTGGTCTAATTTTTTATTTTGGAACTAATATATATTCCTAATGAATAAACAAAGTTAAAAGGGTTTCTAGGGTTTTTCAAATCTTGAAACCCATCTTTGATGGAAAACTGGGCACGTACCATGGTTAGAGAAAATCATGTAGGTAAGCCACATGGTTAGTTCTAACTGTGCAGATGGACTGTATTTTTGGGAAGATCCATCTTGCATGGTTAGCGCATAGTTTCCCTAACCATGTAGACTAACTTTGAAGTGCCCCTTTTTCTCCAGGTACTCATGCATGGTTTTTTCATAGTTTGGATAACCATGCAGACAAACTGTGCACATACTAATTTTTTGGTAATTTTACATTTTCCCTACAATTATCTAATTAAACCAACCTTCTTCCATAATCCAAATTCCAGAAGTATTAAAATCTATTCCTCTCATTTTGTAGATTTTTGAATTCTTAAGCTAGGGATCAAGAGATCTCCTTCATTCGGGATCTGATCAAGCTTTTATTCGTCACATTTGATGCACAACTGTAAGTACTCTAGTCTGTCTCATCTGTTCTTCTTCTCTCTTCCTCTCGACCTAGTTATCGAGGTGTGAGCATTTTTTCCATTTTCTCATATCTACTTTGTTCCAAACCGAATCATAGGCCGATATTGTAGGAGGAGAGTCTTATAACCTTAAGTTGGGTGGTCTATAATTCATTCCTCAAGTTCGTTGATTTTGGAATTTGTCGTGTGGGGCCCATCGATTTCAATGGGTGCCATTTATAGAATTTTTATTCCATGCATATAATAATTAGAACTGTATAGTTATTATATTTAAAAAAATATGATTAAATGTTGGTCTTTATTCCCAAAATTCCCAACATCCCATGCAGGATGATATGTCATAGTTGAGTTTCTTGTGTTTTGACACTTTTGAGCAATTGTTCGGATGTGCTTTAGCTTGACCACACTAATGGTAGTTATCCTTATAATAAATTCTTGTTGTATCATGTAATGGTGAATGGAAAGTACCATGTCACTTCCACTTTACCCGCCTAAGGTAAGAGCTTCAAATTGTTAATTAAATGTGAAATGAAAATTAGAAAGTATACAAAGTATATGACTTGACTAGATTTAAATGTGAATTAATAATAGGTTGCATGTCCATAGAAACCCTTACCATAGTTATGGAAGGTAGTGAATTAAACCTTAATTATTGAATATTCCTTAAATGGATTTAATAAAGGTTTCGTGCTAATTGGACTTGTCACACTAATGAAAGGCCGGACTTGAACAAAATGGACTTATTGATAAATTATTAATTGATTAAAGGGTTGCATGATTGTACTTATCACAATAATGAAAGGAAAGTATTTAACCTAATGAAATATTATATGACTTCATTATCAAATATGAGTGGCCTAACACAATCTCGCCTTTTATACTTATCAGAGAATGGCTTGGTCACCTGGGAACCCCATTCCAATTCAAGGATGTGTCTTGCTTAGGTTGAGACCCACCTAGATCCCAATACATGTCTATTATTGGATGATTGGTATGAAATTGTAGGATCCCTCACATAATATTAAAGGATGCCTCAGGTAAACTCCTGGGATCCAGCATTGACAAGTAGATTCCATGGTTAAAGCTCATAGGGCCCACTCACTACTTATCATTGTTTTACCTTGGATGATCACCTTGGACTTAGTAGGAATATTATTGTGGAATTCCTTTGAATATGATCCTAGGATTATACTCTTAACCTTAATCAGGGTATAGTTATTAATGAGTTGGCTACCCTTGAGGTCTAGGTTTCCTTAGTTATTACCTTGGAACTTCATTATCAAATATCGTTATTAGTTACCTCATTACAGCTTGGAACCTTCATTGTTTCTTGAATATGGATTATTTATAAACTATTAATAATCAAATAATGAATTGGTTATATGTTCGGACACTAGTCAAGGGATGAAGCATGTAATTGTTTATTTAGTTACACTTTACTGCTTTACTTTATGTATTCATGCTTGCACACTGTTATTTTTCCATTACACAGGTGGGAGGTTAGAGACACTATTGGTGGTGGCCCACTAAGATTTATCTAACACCCTCTTCGGGTGTCATATGGTACCTAGAGAAGATTACATGAATGTAGGTGTCGAAAAAGGGAATCATGCGACTTAAAAAACTTGATTTATTAATGTTTAAGATGTAGCTTAATAGCGTATAACTAAGCTGGATCTCAGGATGCTTGGGATAGTATTTTGATTTTATTTATACTTTTTTGGAAAATGTTATTCTTACTTTATTGAATCATTTTTTTCTAGTTTTTTAGTGACATGACATATCATCATCAGTTATTCCAGTTTATTCAGCTATCATTATCCTTGTTTATCCATTACTTTGTCTACTTCGATTGTTTACTTATATTGATTCTACTATTTACCTATGTTTATACTTATTTAATGTGCTACACTTTGGTAGTGAGGTAATAGTCTCCCCACGAACACACCCTAGGCCATCTCCACTAGATCGAAACCTTTGGAATTTAGGGAGATGTGCTTGAGTCCATGTGTCCCACTGGGCTTAGGGAACCAATTAAGTAGAATCTGGGTCCAAGATTCACATGGAGTGTGGTCACCGACGTTCCTATTATCCATTGAGAGGCTTATTTTTGTTGTATTTTTACATTTTTTTTGTTGTACCAAGGCATGTTGTGATCTTTTTTTTTTGATCAAGTTGCATCAAATCTTATTTAAAGTTGGAAGTCTAAATTGAATAACCATTAATAAGAATCATTATTTTTCTTTTCATTTAATGTTTTTTTCTACCAAGTGATGATTAGGGTAGCTAGGGTGTTAATGGGAAGCTCAGTCCTTGTTTAGGTTTCCGAATACACTAATTGAGTCTTTTAAAATTAAAAAAAAAAGTTTAGAGAGAAATTTGGACCCAAAATTAATATAGGCTAAGGAAGTATAAGAATGTACCTATATAATACATTTGATGTTCATGTCTATTTAGGTGCGGGGCATGTGAAGTTCTCATTTATAAAGGTGAATGACATGTGATGTATTCATCCTCTTGGTCAATCTATACTTGGATAATTTAAAATGTTTGACTTGGCTAAATGGGATTGACATACTCCATGTCCAATGGTCACTCAATGTTTTGGACAAATGGATCATATGAAAATGAGAACTTTCAACTGATTCAACCAATGGACACATATATAAAGAGAAATGTGTTTGATATAGATCATGCTAAATCCATTTATAGATTGAGAAACACTAATTATTTTCTAGAGGAATCTCATTTAGTACATTTATCAATTAATTTTTTTTTAAATTCTATAAAGACTCATGGGGTCACAATTTGTGGTTGATTGAATAAGATTGATTGTTATCTTAAAGAAAAAATCTAAAGGTTTTTTTAGAGTTTATATAAAAGTATTTTGAATGGATATTTATAAGTTATTGAATATGATGTGATGAAAGGTGAAATTAATGATAGATTTCCATAAATATTTTAGGAAATATCCCAAATGGGTTTTTGAACATGATTTTACATGTTATTGTATGTGATATATTATAAGTTAAATGGAAAATAGTCTATGAGCATTTATTATAAGTTGTATATTGATAGAGATATGACTTAAATACCTCATATCATATTTTAATATATTATCATATCATAGAGTATGACATGAATGATTATAAATCATATCATATGATTGGGTTTTTCATATTGTAGGGTGTAGTTTATTGATATCACACCACTCCCTCTACCAAGACGCAACATCGTGATGTTATCTCTCACATTCGGCTTCAATTATGTGTAGGTGTTCCAAATGATGAAACATATGGGTAATTAATGGACTTATATATATAAAAAATCATAACCAAAGGATTTTACTCAAAATTTATATATAACATTCTAGAAAATTCCATTAATATATTAAAAGTATCTCAAGATATATATAAAAAGGTTTCTCCTACGATGGGGGTGGGTATCCTTAGTTCCTACCAATTCTCTCCCTCTCTTGGATATCACATTCTCCTCTTACGTTTACCTTCATGAGGCACTAGTATGTCATCAGAGTTATGATGAATCAATCCCATGTTTCAGGTTATTAACATCAACCCATAAATACACCATATAAGAGGGAGTCCTTTAGTTAAATTATTGTGATCTTTGTCAAGATCATACAATATAAAAAGGTGCAACAACTAATCTATGTAAGATATACATAGAATTATTATTCATTTTAATTTAATCATGGTTGTAGTTATAAAAATGGTTGGTCTTGGGATTTTTATGTTCATATTTTCTTTAAATTCTTGTAATGAGTCTCATGTAATCCTTAGAAACCATTCTAAGGTGGTAGGGAATCACAATGTGTTTTTTATTCTTGAAAACATGTTGAAATTGAATAATAATTCATATCATATTGAAAGTAGTATTTTATAACCTTAGAATCAATTAATATTTTAAATTATGGATTATATTGTGACATGTGATGCTGTAGGTTCTGATGGAATCAATATATATGATATGCAATAGCTTAACTAATTATGTAGTGTATTTATTTGGATTCTCCATATCGTAGTGTATGATATATGATATCGTATGATATGAAGACACAAATCCATGGTTTAAAAAACATAGTGTCACATCATTAATATCGTATACGTGATATCATAAAAATGATTTCCAGCATGGGGTTAATATTACAGTGTGATATATCATAGGTGAAAAATCTTGGTGTGTGTAGTTACACTTATGTGGATGGTTGTGTGCACCAATTTTATCATATGCGGGCACTTTTAATTGCCTTTGAAGGTCAATGTGTTATATTACTCTTTCGCTGACAACAATGCACTATGATATTCCTATGCAACTCACCTCGATTATTTTATCTCATGCAAGCCATAATATCAATCATATATTAGGTTTGATAGTGATTAAGTGTGATTCGAGTTATATAATAGGATACAACATAATTTAACAAATAATTTTTTCTTAATTAAATTTATAATTTCATTAAATGGTTTATCAATTATTTATAAATCATGGAAATAAGTAATTTTTATATTAATTTAATTTATAAATGTTATTATAAATTAATTTACTATAATTTTTTATAATTAATTAATTAAATTTATATGAAATCTTTATTAAATAAATAATCCATACTATTAATTATTAATATTAACATAAATTTTATAAAATTGTATGGAATGACATAAAATTTGATATAAATGGTTTATATTGAAACTATAAGTGTATTTTATATAATTTTTATAAATCACAAAATAGGGATAAAAATATAAATTAGTTTATATTTAAAATAATGAATTTATCATAATTATTTAATTTGGATTGTCCAAATTAAATACTTATTTAAGAATTATTTATACTATATCAAAGAGTTTTGATATGAATAAAGTTTAAATGATATTAAATATTTGATATTCAGATTATGTAAATTGTTTACACAATAGACATGGAATATAAAATGTTTATATTTTATTTCATATAAAATATTTACATAATTTCCATATAATGAAAAATATGAAGGATTATATATTAGAAATGGATATAAAATGTTTATAATATCTATATATATGAATTGTTCATAAATGTTTATATCATTTCAAAATTTATAATACATTCATTTATTTATTTTATTCCCATGTTTTTTATGTATGAATATAATTTTTTAATATTATGAACTATGATTTACTCTTTAGTAAATTTCTATACAATCATGTAATGAGTTTCATCATGTTTATGAAAATTCATTTAGTTCACTACTTCCTTGAATTTGGCTTGAACTAGGTTATGAACTTGAAACTATGGATTTAATTAAATTTTATACATATTAAGTGTTGGAATTATGATGGAATTGAGATCTCTCTTGAATAATGTATTTGTGGGTAGAGGGACTTTGGGTCAGACTAATCACTATCCTATAGTCTTATTCCTTATCTAGAGAAATGGGTGTTGACTATATAGGGTCCAAAGATTATTCTTTAGGGGTTGTTAATTTCATATTTTTCAAATCCTTTTCATGTAATGGTTCCATGTAACTTATGAATGGGATAAGTTTGGTTGTGTATAAGTGTATTAGACTTTTATTTTAGGCTTTTAATACAAAATATGAGTTGTGTAAATACTTTCACCTCGATATGGTTTGAAAATATTAGTGTGGAGGAAGGAATATGATTCCATAAAAAATTATTAGAAGAATAGATACATGTAAAGGGAATAACTTGAATTAAGATACTATATTAAATCCCCTTAAAATTAAAATAGTTAGACTACCTATAAAGAAATACTTGTTAAAAACCTAATCATCCAACTGGGAGGTTCATTCCAAATTTGGTATCCCTTGGATTATCTTGTGCAAGGAAGACAAGTAATTAGGTAACCCTATCCATTAGGTATTTCATTCTTAGAATATGATTTAGGTTACACTTAGTTGGGAAACACTAACTATTTGGGTACTTGAAGAATAAAAATAATATAATCTATATAATGGATTGAAAAAGAGTCATCCACTCAACTATCCAAGATTTTTATATGATATGATTGACATTATTGTCTACCAAACATAGTAATGGTTTATTATTGTTTTGAACTGGTATAATTCATGATGAAATATGGATCTTGTCCCAATACTAGGTATGATGAGTTCAAAAAGGGGGGTTTATTTTAGGGGTAAAACATTTTATAAAATTAATTAATAAATGTTTGAAAAACATGACTCTCATAAAATAAAATATTCCATTGTAGATATATTGAATCATCATCATTATAATTAACTTTCAGATCAATGCTTGAAAAGGATAAGCTTAATTGAAGGGAATTAGTAGTCTCATAACTTAATAAAAGTTCTTAAGAAATTAATTTTCTTTATAGAAAGTACCTTCATGAGTTACACACTATTAAGGTTGTTCAATGGGTTGATATAGATTCTTATGACAAGTATGAATGATTCACTCAAGATTTCTTAAGGATTGTTTTTGCCATATAATTCAACCTTTAATCGTCCTTGGAGATTTTCTAACAATTTAAATTAATTTAAAAACAATTTAACCTATTTTCTTGAAGATCTAAGGATATATGAAATGGAAATGATATTTCTATGTTCTATTTCTATGTTGATAGCACAAGTGGGTAAAATATTAAACCAGAAGAAGAAAAATTAGTTGGAAATACCAAAATTGTTTCTTCAAGTAATAAGACAAGTTCATTGAAACCTAGAGTTATCAAGAATTAATAATGATTCTATATGGTGGAATTGTCTAGAATAGTTGAGGGAGTTATGGAAACTATATGGAATATTCATATTAATTACTAATGTTATAGAAGTAAATTATTAAATTTTAAAAGGTATGTGATACTAAGAGTATATATTAAAAATTTCATAAATATACAGAAGTATAAATTAAGTAAATAATGAATGGAAACTTTAGTTTGTATTCAAATGATAAAAAATATTTTTATTGAATCATTAATTTTAATGTGAACTAATTTATCAAGATCAAATGGATCCAAATAAGATGTTTATAGTCATCTTATTTTTCTTATACACTAAGATAAGTTGTTTATGAACAAGTATTTGTTATAAAAAATATGAGATTATATATTCAATATATATGGTTTTTGATTCATTATATTCAATAACAAGTTTTGAGAATAAGATAACGATAAAAATGTTTTATATAGTATAAAAGTGTTCATTCATATGTTTGTTAAAATACGATGGATTTTACCCCACCACATATCGATGACATATTTAAAGATTAAAATATTCCTTTCAGTGCACTACTCAAAACACATAAAATACAATATATAATATGAATACAATTTTTGGTTTATTAAATATTTTCATTAAATAAAATAAGTTTTATTTCCTAACACAAAGGATTTTATGCATCTTATTATGGAATCCTGAAAAGGATTTTGTTTATAAGAGACTATCGGGAATTTTTTTTTACTTATAGAAGTTAAAAAATTAATATATAAAAATTATTATAGTAAAAATTCAAAATTGAATAACACTTTATATCCTAAAAGAGTTTAGGATATGTTGGTTAAAGATGAATGAAAATAGTTACATTAGTTACCAAAAGATTTAAAAGAAACATATTGATGGAAATGTTCCAAGAATAATGATCATGTTGTGCTTAGAAAAAAAATTTAAGTAAACAATAGATGTTATTAATAGAGTACAATTTGATATTGTAAATTTAAGGAGTTTGAATACTTGTTCAAGGAGTTTAAATTTAATAATATGACTCTTAATTCTAACTATTATTCAAAATTACTTTCATTGTAGTTATTAATTACTAAAGATTTTAATGTTAGTGTTTCTTTAGACGGTCACACAGATATGTGCAATTAATTTCATATAGATGTAATGAGTATAATAAAATCCAAAAAGTGCAATAAAAATAATGATGATTTGGAAATATATCATATATAATATGATAATACATACCCTTGTATATGTCTTAGTTAAAATTATTAACGAAGTTTAACAACATAAAATGTATCATGTTATACAAAAAGAAATATCCACTTTATCATTTCATGTTGACTGTATATATATATATATATATATATATATTATAGTGAAATGATTATAGACCTCTCAAAGTATGAATTTGAGTTATCCCTAATGAATGTTCATCATGAATTAATATAGGTTGTGATGAAATGTTAAATTCGGCATGAGTAGGATTCTTGTATCGAGATAAAGAACATTTTTATGTGACGCAAAATGCATTTTGTGTACGGGGCGTCCTACTAAGTATATATCACATGGAGTGCCACACACTATATCATTTGTATACTAGGGGTGAATGGTTCATATTTATATTTCCCCATACCTGAGTTTAGAGATATACCAAGTATGAGATCCTTCATACTTTGATACATTTCTTATGCAAGCCCTAAAGCTTAGCTAATCACAAGTGGCTGGAAAAGTTTTAAATCATTTCATCAATTGATGCATAACCAAGATGGAATTTTTCCTCCTATATGAGGATTATTACATCTAGGTCCTCCATTTAGATAGACTAAGGATGTGTATAGTCATACCTAGATAAGTCCTATGATATGCTTATCTATTAAAGTGAGATTCGTGTGATGTGATCATCCATAAATATGAATGAAATCTAATTTATTCATTGACTCGGTTTATCTATAATTATTTAATTATTAATGTATGAGTTAGCTATTTTGTATTTAAATAATTCATGTTATATGTTCACTTGAAATTTATACTCCTATAAAATGTAGCTTCATGAAATAGGTATAAAATGCATGTTTTTTTATAGACGTCACAATAAATCCCTTTGTAGATGTGTTTCACTAATGATTTTCAAAATTTCTATCTTTACTTGTATTTATAAATTCAGGAATTCATATTATTTTCAAAACTAAAAAATCACATCGGGTCAAACATTATGGTTGTTTGAATTGGGATGGAGTTTTATATTATAAAACCACTAAAAAATGGTTTTGAGTTTATCCAAAAGAATTTTGGATAGATATTAACAATGTATTTTATATGACGAGATATAAGGTAAAATTAATGATAGCATTAAAAAATGTTTTGGAAAATATACAATTGGGTTTTTGTATACAATATAAGGAGAAATGCCGCATAATCTATGAGGCTTTAGAGTAAATGAGATATTGAACGAGATATTCCCTAGATACATCATAGTGAGAAAAGGGTTTTCTGCATCACTTTCTTTAATTTTTTACAGTGGTTAATTAATGAAATATTTATAACTGATATTATAAATATATTTTTACATATGTTATCATAACTGATGTAAAAAAAGTTCTCAACATTGGTTATTATACAGACCATTGTATAAAACCTTAAAATTTGAAATTGACCATATTTTTTTATGTTGGTTATAAAAATATAAAGTAAAATTATGTTTACATGTTGGTTATTTAGAATAAAAAATATAAAAAATATATTTTATTTCATTTATTTTATAATGAATGTGAAAAAACATGATTTTACATTAGTTATAAAATAAACATTGTAAAAATTAATTTTTTTAAAAAAATTAATTTTAGATTACCCGAATAGAAATCAATCAAAAAATATTATAAATAAAAGAATAAATAAAATTTCAATATATATACCAAAACATTGATTAAATTAAAACAATATTATAATGTGAAATTTAAGCTTAAAATATATATTATAAATAGAGATAAATAATAGTTAAGTCAAACATGTAAAATAATCCACTCATTCACCTCATAAATAATATAAATACTTTCTAGTGTAATGGTGATAGTCATAAAAAATATTCAAATTAAAAAGAAAATATTTAGTATGTATTTTCCATAGAATGATAAGATTAACAAAAAGAAAGGTTATAATAATATTTAACCTCATGAAATTTTGTGTTTATCCCAGTTGAAATTATTTTAAACATAACTCTCATATTATAATATTCACATCTTTTTACTCTTTATCGATGATGAAAATTCAATTTGAAAAGAAGTTTTCAATTGAAAATAACTTTTCATATATTTTCTAAACTATAGTAATTATAAAATAAGTTATATTTCTATAAATATATTTTTTATTTGTTTCCTCTTTATTATTTTCACTCTATAGTAATCTTATTACCAGTTTAAAAATGATATGTAGGAAATAAAATTAGAAATTTTGTAATATATAATTATTCAAATAATAAAACAAACATGTAAAATAGTTCTTCAAAGTTTTCCTATAAATCATCAGGTATGAAACAAAACCAGTAAGATTTATTTTATTTTGGGAAAAAATACCCAACATCCAGTGGCCACTAATATAAAATATATATAATGTTAATGGTTATTAAATTAATAGAGACAAAACTTTATAAAATATATTATTCATACCTATCATGATAAATAAACTTTCAATACTTAATTGCATTATTCATAAAAAATTTAGAAATATATATTTTCTTTTCTTTATACTTCATTACCTTTATTTATAGAGAAAAAAAATGTGGTTCCATTAATCCATGCAGTGATTTCATATCATATAGAATACAAATTGTATGAATAAACATAATTAAAACAAATATAAGTTCTAAATTAGATCAATAAAATTGACATGATTATAAAAAATATGACAACTGACTTACATGAAAAAAAATGTGAAGCACTATGAGTGATAATATTTCTAAATTTACAAGCACCGTGATATATCTATTTTAAATAATCACAATCATGTGGTAAAGAAAAATTCCAGTATCCATTATAAACTCATAAACATCCAAAAATATAGATTTATATGTTGATAATTTATAAATCCTTTCAGAAACAATAGTATCCAAAATCAAAAGGGAATCAACATGTCTTTTCTTTATTTACATAATTTATTTACTTTTAATATATTCATATAAATATATATATATATATATATTAAAAAAATTTAAAAAAAATAACACCAATATTAAATATAAATTATAATATATATACCTCAGCGATAAGTAGTTGGAAAAGTTTAGATGTCCATAGTAAAAAGTGTCAAAAACTTTGTTCGCTTACATAATCCTCATTTGTAATACATGGTACTCTAGTTGACGCATCTATAATATCATCTACCATAACACCCCAATCCAAATCACCAAGTATAATTCGAATTGAAACATGACCTCATGTATAACTCACTATATGCAATAGGTTTCTAAATAGTTGTGAGATATTTAGTGGTGTCATGGGGAAATGATGCCCTCAGTAATAATATGGGTACATCAAAAACATATTAAAACATAAAAAAACCAAATAAATGAATAGAAGAAACACACATAATAATTTAATATAGTATGAAATAGAATACAAGCCACACATGATTAACTAAAGGACCACCAATGTGGTAGGTCATCCAATTATTAATAAAAAAGAAAAAAATGACACACTACAGTTATAGTCTGGAGTTATTCCTAGCATCAACCCTATCCTACAAGCTCCCCTATATCAACTTCCCAACACAGGGACTTTTCCCTTAGTTGTATCTTTAAAAATGCAATTTTCACATGCATCAAGTCACCCGTGAAGTGTTTGAGTATAAACCCAATAAGGAAACCACTAAATCATCCTTATAATAATTTTCAAAATATATAGAAATTTATTCATCAAAAATAAAATAAATTCATAAATAACCAGTAATTTGTGAAGTCATCATGCACTAATCAAGCTTTAATGAAGCCAGATCTATATACATCAGCACCATATCATAAGGAAAGTTAACAATAACTATTGGATGACTCATATTATTCCATGTCATCAACACATTGGATTAATTAATTCATCAATCTATCATGTGTCCATGTTCCACCTTTAAAGAATGGTTCCATACTCACCTTAAGGGACAAGTCACTGAGACCACATGTTGAACCAATTCATGAATTTGGGTAAATCCACATTCACACACGTTGATCTAATATATAGCTTTGGGGAAAGACATATCCACACATGTCATCCCAATTTCTAGCTGTGGGGAAAGACACATTTCCACAAGTCATTTATGAAGGTGAAATCCCAACCTTCCAACCACAATAGCAACACTCCCCCTCTAAGGGGATAACTAGTCAAGTTAGACCAACATGATACCTTGAAAGCAACCACATAGAAACCAAGTATGCATCTAGAAACAAGATATAATAATATAAGTAATAATAAATCATGTTAAGTAAGTTTATCAATGGATTCTCACACATCCACATGAATATCATGTTACGTAAGGGTCTCACGATCTACACACTGTAACATCCTCCGATCTGGCACTCTCTCACATGGCCAAATCAGGTTGGTTACTGGACCTAAAGTGTGCCTCCACATATCATAGAGGCTACTGAATAGCATCATGGGTGTAAAGAATATAGTAGGGAGACTATAAACACTTGTACAAAGTTAAAATATAGTATAAATAAACTATAATAATAAATATTAGTGTAATAGAAATACAAAACATAGTACAACATATAACAAGAAAGTAAATGAAGAACCCATTAAACCAAATAATGAATAAAAAATGAATAATCCGATAATAAAATAATAATTTAATGAAAATATGAATTTATGAATTTATCTAAATGACATACTAGAAGTGAAATTATAACAGACCAACCTAGGTCAACCAGATTAGTCACCCAATTCAAGCCATTATGGGGTGGAGTAAAACAAAGATAGAAAAACAAGTCTCATATATAAGGTTAACAAGACACACAATAAAAGTGAAAAGCAGAAACAATGGGAGATAAAATTGATCCAAATAAGATAAACCAAAAAGTACCAAAAATATAGACAAACTAGACTTAATGTGACCAATTGTAACCTCCAAACCATCCCCAAACTAGAATAATGACATAAATAGAAGCCAACATACTACAGAATATCCTTCCCTTTACCTGAATCCTACAAAACAAGGTCTACAACTATCCAAATGAAATAATAAGGGTGTGAGAAACATAACCCAATTGTATACCACCAAATCATATACACAAGTTCTAATAATAAGAAAGAAAATTTTCAAGATTCAAAAAAATAGTTCAACAATTTTTTTTATAAATAAAAAAAATGAAAAACTTTTTCAAACAATTCTTAAGTTTTCACAAATTTCATGTCATATTTTCTAAATCCTGAAAAAAATATAGGAAAAGATACTAAATATAAATATACATGTGATCCAATATCCATGAAATAATATATCATGCAATAAACAATTAGAAATAAAAATACACATACCAACTAGGCTATAACCTAGGGGAAACCATGTACTAGAAACTTACAAGACTAACAAGGAATAAGGTTGGATCCAACTAATATCGAGTCCTTCCACAGTCCATCGATATACAAGTGGTTACCTCCTAGTAATGTCACACACACTAAGGCTACCCATGTCTCTATCTCAATTCACCCAAGGTTCCTGCTATTCAATTTTTTTCAATTTCTATTTTAAAAACCATGCTCACGTTTTTATAAAAAATTTAAAATCCAATCCAATATGTTTCCGAGATTGAAAGTCCATTTTTTCTTTAAATCTAGGAAATTACATTTTCAAAGAAAAAACGACTTTTTAAAAGTGAACCCATACCCTTTTCAATTTCAAAACATGTAATACCATTTCAAAATTCTCAATAAATAAATATTAACAATAAGAAATTCAATAAATTATAATAATTGAATATACCCACTAACCTCAAGAATGTAGATAAACTAACTACCTTTGACAATAGGGGTTGGAAACCACAAGACCCACATTCAGCTGACTAGGTACGATGATAAACATATGAATTTTGATATAAAATGCTCTCAAATCACAAAATTGTAACAAAAACAAAGAAGAAACCAAAACCTAAGAATAAATAGAAACAATTCTTACCCTGTGTGAATAAAAACAACCATGATGGTGATCAATCAACGAACAAAGTGATCCCTATGGGAAGAAGTCACCCAAAATCATTTAGGGAGAGCTTTAGGTTGAGAGAGGAGGGATGCATCAGGAAAGAATGAAACATATCATTCATACAACACCCTAAAACCAACAACCTCACATTTACACATTGTTTAACTAATTTATCGTCATTTAATCCTTGGGGTCCATATACGTCGAAAAACCATTTGTCATTTTCATTAAAAACCAAATTTTATACATACACGACATGTACCTGTTACACGGAATGTAATCCATTCACTCTATATGACCAGTTCATTGTTTTTTTCAATCTGCCAATACACTATGTATACTCCACTTACACGATATGTAAGTGCCCAGTGAGTAGTAAAAAACCCAATTTTTATGCTGAAAATTCCAACAAATCTATGACTTCACCATTTTAGGAATCCTCCCAAATTTCAAGGTTGTCCATTCTCACTCATCAAAAAAGAGAAACCAAAAAATTTAAAAACATACTTGGTAAAAAGGTAATAGGGTGTTATAGAAATGTATAGAAGAATAAGATGACACGAATAATATCAAAATACCCCAGCCCCAAACCACATGTAGATCATTTCAACATGTTCCAACCCTTCTAACAAGAAATAGTTAACTACAAGTTCTCTTTCCGTAGTCCAAACATTCATCCATGTAATCTTAATGGGTACCAAATGGAGGCCCAAATAGCGTGTGAGTAATAATTAATAGGTCTACATCACCATGTCTAAACCAAACTAGTCTGATAAATATCTGAAAGCAATAAAGTGATAAATAGGTGTATTAATTGATCAAATTAATATAATAAAAAAATAAAACTTATTTGGAACCCTATCAGAATATATGTGATCATATATCACTTCCATCCAAACTATAACCACAAAAATATTTCATGATCACATAACTGTGAAAAGACCTCTATATAAGCATTATTACATTACTAGTCCAAGTCCTCTAAATAATAATTTCATCATAGCTAAACCATCCCTTTAAGAATTATATTATAATTGGGTAAATCCCTTTATATAATCATTTCAATATAATTGAGCCAAGCCCTATTAGAATTACATCATAACTAGTCCAAGCCCTTTATATAATAATTTTAGCATTAATCACAACACAAGATATAGTAGTAAGAGTAAAAAATATACATCAAAATCCATAAGGGTCAATTCATCAAATTTCCCTTTATCTTTCAATTACCCCTTTCGTTTATCAAGTTGGACTTTAACCATTATCATTTTGGTGCACACAACTATATCATATCAAACATTGCTAATCATTCTAATTAAAAAGGTATTCCATTTTCCAAGGTGGATCTATCACAAGAAGTCACCTCATGTCTCATGTCATGTTAATCACATTTTAAAATATTAGTCAATTCATTATTATTCTAGGGTAGGGTCACTTAACCAGTATCCATAATCCAAGTCTCAAAATAATTTAATCCAAATGGATCCAAATAGTAATCTAATACATTTTCTATCATCATCCATTATTCAATTTATTAATGTGCATGTTATGTCCTTGTAATCACAATATTGTACATACTTAAACAATTAAATAGACTATATGGTTTGGTTTTATACCATCTAAACTTATTTTGTGATCAAATAATTTCTTTAAACATGTAATGACAATAATAACAAAGGGGAATATGATATAAAGAGGAACCTACATCACAAAAGGATTAGAAAAAAACTCAAAATAACAACGTTAAAGATATTTCACCGCTAAAATGGAGAACAAGCCGAATAAAGGGGAAAACCAAATAAAAACCACTCAACAAGGGTAAAATACTTGATTGATATGTTTTTAAAGGAAAAAATCACTCCAAAATCATCTAAAGATACCCATGGGTTTGAAGGAGAGAATCTATATGAGGATGAAGAATGAATCAAATGCACTTTGTGGATTTAAAACCACTAACCTCAACAAATACATGGTGTTTAATAATTTAACATCTTGTATTTCTCAATTTATGAGTTATGTCAAAAAACAAATCACCTTCGGTTAAAATAACCCCAATCGAACATTACACGATGTGAACCATTTCACGACATGTAACCATTTCATGCCCAAAACTAGTTCATGACACCTTCCTGGAAACATTTACACATCATGAACTGATTTCATGGTGTGTAACCATTTAATTCCCTAAAATATTTTATTAAATATATATGGAAACATTTACATGTCATGTAATAGTCTCATTTGGTGTAATTTTCCAGCATATATCACTCATTTGAACTTCAATAAAAGCGCTTGAACCTTCTCTTAAGCCTTTCAAACTCACAGAGAACCCTCATAATCCCCTTGAAACATTTATACCCAAAATAAATTAATTAAAACAAATATACATCCATTATATTTAAAACATTTTCCCTGGAAAATTCTCTTTATCCTAAAATAAACTCAACCACCAAGGCTTAAATATTATAAGAAAAACCCAAATGAAAGAGCATCAAAAAAATACTCAAAGAGGTGCATACCTTGAAAATGAATGGATATAACACACATGAACCCACATACATATCATGTTAAGAAATGGTATCATGGCCCACACATGAACCTATATGAAAAGCATATCAATCAAGGGTATCATGGGCCACACAACCACCCACATGTATATCACATCAAGAAAAGGTCTCGCATGCCACACACGCACCCATATGTGAATCATATCAAGTAAGGGTATCATGGTCCACATTAATTCCCATAAGAATTAAGGAATATAAATTTATTTAAAGTTTATAAATTGGTAATTACTTATTTCTATAGTTCTCTAATTTTAATTATCATGAGTTTTCCTTGAACTATGTCTTTGCACCAATGATTCCCAATGATATATACCACTGATAGTAAATCTAGATCTATTAAAGGGTCGGATAAAAATTCTCTATATCATGTGTCTAACCATAAACCAGCCAATAATTCACCATTATATCATGATTAGATCCATAGATGTATCTAACATAGCTAATATCCATGATTCATCTAAATTTAGGAATAGGGGGTAGAATAGATGAAACTTTTCATTTAGGATTCTATGTGTCGATCAAAGATTGAAACACCATATAGAGGGGAAGTACAGAACCCATTACAATGAAAAATACCCCATAGGTTCATTGTGATTAAATATAAATCCAAAAAGGTGAATGGGATGTCAAAAAGAAAAGTTAGAACAAAATTACATAGGTGAGTATAATGATAGGGTCATCTAGGCTCCAACAACTGGCTGGAAGCTACATACATAACCATGGGCTACTACATCAACCACCGACTTGAACATGGATCTCTATTGGTTGGCTAGTGGAACCCAAGTTTTTCCTAGGCTCCTACCACTTCCACTAGCTGGTTCTTGGAACTATACCAGCTAGCTGGTGGCATACAAGAAGCTCTAAGATATTGGTTGGTTCCCTTAGATCCTTTTATTCTTCTTTATGACTTCAAATAGCCCAAAAAATACTTTAAATAATGGAAAAACATATCTAGGATACACTAAAAATAAATGTAACATACATTTTAATTTCAAGTATATTACAAATCTCCCCCTATAATTAATTCTTGTCCTCGAGAAGTGTCTCTAGCGGTCTTTCTCAAGAAACTCATGCCACTATGCTCGAACATCTAATTATTGATCCTAATAATACTTTTAGATTCATTCATACAACCACTTTAATAAATGGTACCTTATACCCCTGCAACACTTTCTCACTCCTTCCCATTACCCAAAAAAGTCTCTCCACAAACAATGCATCTGATTCCAACTCAACCTATAAACTATCAATCACATTCCTAGGATCAAGTTCATACCTCCTAAACTAAGATATATGGAACATGTTATAAACACATCATTAATCTTGAAGGATGTATAACCTATAAGACACTATTCGGATATTCTTAGTGATCTCAAATGGTCCCAAAAACTGTACCACAAACTTACCTTATTTCCACAACCATTGATGCCCCAACTGAGTGACACCCATAAGAAAACTGGATCAATCATAATGAACTCCAATGGTCACCACCTTCCTTTAACATATAATAACATCCTTATATGAGTGGTTATTAAGCAATTCCAAATCAATTTAAGCCCATAAAATGTTTCCTGCACCATACTCAGTACGACAATTGATACCCCACCCAATTCGTGCCAACATAGTGATGAATAACATGGTCAACCATAAATAGCCTCAAACGGATCCATCTAAATCTAAGACTGGTAAATTTTATTATATTCAAACTATACTAAGTCTATAATATCATCCCAAGAAATGATGAAAATTGGGACACATTCCAAAATAATATTCTCTAAAATCTAGATTTTCTTCTATAACTACACATCGATTTACTATTGATACACAATACTCATCTTCAGTTGAGTCTCCATTTCCTTCAACAAACCTTAAGAAAAATTTGATGTTAAAAATGAATCCTAGTAAGATAATATTTTTTTGGTCACTCTATGAAGGTGTAAAATCTCTTGAACATAAAGATTTACTAACTCATTGACAGAAGGAGTCTCTCAGATCAGTGAGAAATGTGCCACCTTTATCCGCTAATCAAACACAACCCACAATACATATTGGACTCTTTAGGTCCTAGGTAACCACATAAAAAGTTCCATAATCACCTCATCCCACTTCTATATGGTCATAGAAATACTTTGTATCAAACCACTAGGTTGTTCACGCATCAGACTTAATCCTCTAACAAGTAAGTCAACAGGAGACAAAATTGGTGATGTCCCTCTTTATAATTGGCCACTAGAACCTTCATCTAATGTCATGATATATCATTATCGATCATGGTTTCAATGGATAATATAAAGTATAAGAGTCCCTCATAAACCTTTTCTCATGGAACTAGAAACTAGAACTCTTCCATGAATGTAGATTACATCATCTCCACCTAAAGACAATCCTAGAATTGGGTCATTCCATGCCACTTGGGTATATAATTTCATAGCATAAACCTCATGAAATATTTTCCAAGTAAACCAGTATCCTAAACCCAAGTCACTAAATTTTGATTCTTACCACTTGAATAAATTAATATCCTATAATTGATCTTGTAGATCCTCATCCATTTTCACCATCTGAACACACAAACCCCCATAACACACAACTACTCCATCTAAAAGGCCAAAATAAACCACTATTGAGGTCTGAAACTACTGACCCTCATGAACCTAATTCTAACAATGTTTATCAATGGTTCACTAGAAAAGGAAACAATGTTATTTATATTCATCCAAGTCAATATTTTTCAAGATCTTCTCCTTAACATATCATTTACGAGGGAATCTTAGCCACATGAAGGTCCCAATTCATTTATAAAGCATATCCAAAACTGGTGTGCTTCAATAAAGCCCAAATTCTTGACTATATATTTATAAAAAAACATCATGGTAGTCCCACAATTCTCCATAAACATGGAACAATTTCAAAGGGAACTGGTCAGTATGTCATTACATTCCTCTACACAGCACACCAAGAATAGCTCTAGAGAATCATGACACACTCTTTCCTAAGGTAGTTTATGAATAAATTTCCCATCAAATATAATACAAACCACACTTAACATTATCCAAAAAAAAACTTCCTTATAGTATTTCACACCATTTTCAAAAATGCACTTTAAGTCCATTATCTAGTGATCCTTTTGAAAACCCAAGTTTCCTAGAACATTACAACTCTATACCCTAAAGGAATTCCTATATGTTTCTTTAAAAAAGTCATATTTTATGATTCTTTAAGACCAACATGCCTCACCTAGTCTCTACCATTCAAAGGAAAAAACAATGATATTTTCTTAATTTACGGTTCATATTTTCTTTTCGAGATGAAACTAGAGTTAGTCCTTCTTAAGAAATTATCAAAGGCTTCTTACATGGACTAAACTCCTAGTTTAATTCATGAACCACTACATGGAGTGGCACTTATACTAAGGGTGGGTCTAAATTCCCAACCCATCTTTGAACTACCCCAAGGAACTAAATTAATCACTAAGATCATTCAATATAACACTAACACACCACCACACAATACATGTGGTAAATCCTATATTGATTGATCATTTCCTCCAAAGGGTCTCACAACCTTGGATATGCACTAATACAAACCTAGAACCACCGTGACAGCTCTCTTTCCACTAAAGTAAAGGAGAAAAACATATTTGTATGCCTTCCAATTCTTGTGAAACATTATCATTTCACTAATCGTTACAAATATAGTGGTCATTTAACACATCCATCACCCTTAAATTTCTACTAGTTCAGCTCTCACACCTAGAGACATATCTCAATGGTCCAGGGTTACATCTCACATCAACCAATATTACCTATGGGTCTTTACCAAAACAATACCTCAATAGCTCAACCACTGGAAGGGTTATCATTTTATTTAGGGTTATCATAGGCATCTATATCCCAAAACTCAATATACTAACATAGATAGAGTCATGAAGTCATTACAAAACACATCATAATCTAACCACCCCTTTCAAGGGGCCACTACTAGTGTAATATTCAAGCCAAACCAGATGATCACTTCGAAACCCATTCCTTAAGGAGGTTATTTACCGAACTAACATCACAACTTTGGACAAGTTTTAAAAAATAAAAACATCAATTTTAACCACAATTCATATCAATTATAATAATAAGAGGCATTCAATAGAGTATCACATGCACATTGCAAAATCAATCCGGTTTTGAAGTTCCAAACCAACATATCAAAATCATAGCTCACTAATCCAAACCATTTTCCCTCTTTTTAATTTTTTCATTTCTAACCACTCATTCAGCCAAAAAAATAGGTAAAACACATTCGAACCATTTAAAATACACAAATCTATTTTCACTTGAGAATAAATTTAAAACCACTTGTTTATTTTTACCCATTTTTGATCCCTAATGGGATTAAATACCCTATAAAATTATAGTATAATTCCATTATAAAATTTTCCATTTAATATTTTTAATATCACTCATCATTCGAAAATACCTTTAGAAACCAAAATTATTTAAAAATCATTCAAAATATTTTATGAAAAGTGAGTTTTTAACCTTTAAAATGGCTTAAAATTATGATACAACAAAATAAATTCCAAATGAAAAAGGAATAGAAAATACTTACGGCCTACTCAAGGATCAAGTATATATTTTAAATACTCAAACATTAGTTCTTATAACACGTACATATAAAAAAACATATCATTAATAGGTTCAATTAGTTTTAAATTTCATCATAGATATTTCAAAGAGGTATAAGATAAAAATTACTAATGACATCTATTTAATTGGTATACATTGCATGATAAAAAAATGCTTATGAAATGTGAACCTATTTTCCTATTCATTAATTTGAATTCACCCAAATCCTATAAAATATAATATCATAAATATAACACTCATAATCCTCATGAAGCTATAAGTGAACAACTGAAAAAAATAATTCCATCCCCAGAAACTAAAAGGTCCTTTACACATGACCTGTCCAGGAACATGTGTAGCTCCCCTTATTTAGTTACACAAAGCCTATATAATTTCTAACATTCCCAAAATATAGTCATGAAAAACCTCCTTTGATACAAATTTATAACACCCTGGCCTAAATCATCAGGTCCAGGCCAAAGTGCCACAAGACCTCATGCTCGCCTAGTCATGTGCAAGAGGTTTCTAACTAGCGGTTAGAGCCTGAGTGGTGTTGTGCGAAGACTGAACATGGTAACAAAAGGGGTACATATAAAACATAGTAAAAAATAAATAAACATCCAGTTTCCACATAAAGGTAACAAACACAATAATGTAATACAGTGTCAAATGGAATACAAGTCATACATGATTAACTAAATGACCGCCAATGTCGTGTGTCAACCAAAGTATAAAGACAGAATAAAAAAGATAATACATTAAAAATAGTCTAGAATCCATCCTATAATTTCCCCTTTTCTCCAAGATCCACCAACTCAGTTTCCTAATGCAAGGGCCTTTCCCATAGCTAACTACCATACCATGAAACAATCATGCACATAAATATGCCCATGCAAGGTGTGTGTATAAACCATGTAGGACATAAAAAATTAATTATTAATATAAGTGATACTGCTTTGAATTTTGAACTTTGAATGTGGTTTTTTTTGTATATTTTGAATTTCGAATGTGGATTTTGGGATGGGTTTGACTTCTGACTGGTAATTTGTAATGGTTCCCACTTATCCTTAAAGTGGATATTTTGAAAATGGAAAAAATTGATTTGGAGGTGATATATAGAATCATATTACATTATAATAAAGTAAATTCATAAAAAACTAGTGATGTACCAAGTCATCGTTCACCAACCAAGATACCATGAACCCCATATCTACCTACTTTGACACCATCCCAAAAGGAAGGTAAAAATAAATGTTGCATGAATAAGATCATTCCAGGTGATCCACATGTCAACTCTAAGAATTAAACCATATATCATGTATCTATGTTCCACCTTTAAGGAATATTTCTATTCCCACAATTAAGGGAAAGTAAAAGTGTCTAGATGTTGAAGAAATTCATGTCTTTCGGGAAGTCCATATTCATACATTTTGACATAATATCTGACTTTGGGGTAAGCCATATCCATAAATTTTGACCCAATATCCATCTATATTTCAAGACACATAAACAAAAAGTCATTTATAAAGGTGAAATCACAACTTTACAACAACAATAGTGTCACCCCCCCCCCCATAAGGGGATAACTATTCAAGTTAGATCAACCTAGTACCTTTAAACTAGACACATAGAAACCAAATATACATCTAAAAAAAACCCATAATAAATCAATTAATAAGAACATAAATTCAAGAATGTGTCTCATAGGCTGCACATTCATCCACATGTCTATCATATTAAGAAATAATCTCATTGGATACACACACACCCACATGCATATCACATCAAGAAATGGTTACATGGGATACACATGCACCCATATGTGAATCATAGTAAGAATGGTCCTCATTGGATACACACTCATCCAAGTGTATATCACATCAAGGAAGGGTCTCATAGGACACACACACAAAAAAAAAACCCGAATCATGTTAAATAAGGGTCTCAAAGGACACATGCATGAATGTGAAAATCAAGGAATATAAATTTATATAAACAAAAAAAATGTTAAGTAATTCCTATCCTGGTGTGTTGACATCGATTATCAAGATTCTTCACAAAACCATGTCCACACTTCAATAAACCCAAATGAGATCTGCTGCCAATGGTAAATTTAGATTCGTTCACGGGAGTGATGACAATTCTCTAGATATGTGTTCTATCCATAAATCAACCAAGAATTATTCATTACCCCATGATGGAATTCATTGATCTATCCCACATAACATAGATCCACAATTAATCTCATGATAAAAATATAATTAATACTAGAAAATATGGAATATACCATTTGGAATCCAATATATCAATCCAAGTTTGAAATACTAAATAGATGGTATGAAAGTAGTTAATTTTATGGAAAGAGATCACTAGGTTCATTCTGATTAATTGGAACAAAATTACATAGGTGTCCTAAATGACTGGGTAGTATGGGAACCATCACCCGACTAGTGGCTCCACCAAACAACTGGTGGTTGCCAAATAGATTTCTATTAGAAACAATTAAAAGAATGATCTACTTCCTCAACCACAAACTAGCAAGTGGCTTTGTACTAGTTAGCTAGTGGTTTTGTACCAGCTAGTTGGTGGAACCTATGTTCATCATGGGCTTCATCCACCTTTACCAGCTAGTCGGTGGCACACCAGCAGCTCCAAGATATTGGTTGGTTCCCCAGACTCCTTTTCTTATAATTTCAAGATTCCAAAATCCCAAAGATACATTTAAACACTGGAAAACCAAAATGAAGATACATTGAACTTAAACTTGAAATACCTTATAATTTTGAGGGTATTATATATATTGTTACCCTTATCTGATCCATATTCTAATGATGTAGGGTATATCAAATATAATATATTATATCATGTGAAAAATTGTGATATATGGGATACTCAACTTAAAATGAATAGTAGATGGGAAGTTCTATAAGAGGAGTTGTTATAGTGTGATATTATAACATCCTAACCCGAATCATCGAGTCTGGGATGGAGTGTCACAAGACCTCATTAATACCTCCCCATATAGAAGAGGCTATAAACTTGTGGTGAGGGTTTTAAGAATTATATAGGGATAATATAC
Source organism: Viscum album (assembly GCA_963277665.1). Lineage (NCBI taxonomy): Eukaryota > Viridiplantae > Streptophyta > Magnoliopsida > Santalales > Viscaceae > Viscum > Viscum album. Next base: position 2,081,214,512 of record OY728141.1, on the reverse strand, counting down.
CCTCGGTAAAATAGTCACAGATTAGAATTACAAAAAAATATAAATAAACATCCCATAACAACACAATGGAAATTAAATGAACATCAATATATAATAATAAATGTCATACAGGTAACAAAATATAAACCAAAATACACCCAATGTGGTTAGTCAACCCATTCATGATATCTAAGTATAAATAACATATAACACTATAGAAAAAGTATACAGTACATCATGGACTTTCCTTCATCCTTATAGATCCACTTGCTCATCTCCCTGACATAGCCCTTGACTAGATCCTTGACCATGAAATATGCATGTGAATCAATGAATGGTGTGATTATAAACCATGTAGATGTAACACCCTGACCCCAGAAGCCTGAAGATGGTGTATTATTATAGTACATTAGCATGATTTAAGGAATCATATCTCAAAGGACCAATTAGTTTAGCAGTCTTGAAAAATAAATTACATACATGAACTTTACATTAATATTTCCAACATAAAATACGGCATAAATAATCCTTTGATAAATGAATTATCCCCCTAGCTTAACCCTTCATAACAATCATAATGCACTTCTTGACATCCTATAAAAATAAAACATGAGAAAGCGGTGAGACCATATGCTCAGTAAGGGTAAATAATTTAACAAAATCTATAAACTTTTAAGGAAATATGTATAATAAAAATACCAACCTTTTAAATGTAAACATGAACAAAATATGGAAAAACTAAATCAACATTACCATATAAACATGCACATGTATATTCTACTAGTCCAATAATCTCATGTAATAACTAATTTCATAATGAGGAAATATATAATGTCGGACATAATAACTACTACGTCAAGGACTTGTGCGAAGACCATTCAAAAATATTCTATTGAGGCCCTATGTCAAGACACTAGTTTGTCTCATGAGACCAACTGATGCATCAAGGGGATATACTGGGCCCTTCCCGGCACTTACTAAGTTCAATGTATTTCTAGTATGAAAATGTTGAAACATAACATAAATATTCATATTAAAACTAGAATACGAAATGTCAATACTATACCCATAAATCATTAATGGTATAAAAATAACACATCCATAGTCTAACATATCATAACTCATTCAATACAATATTGATTTTTGTATTATAATAAATCAACCTCAATCAAGAATAATATCCAGTAAAGGATGTTGATATAGTTGAAAATGACCAGTAAAACTCTTTGAGAGAAATATCCCCTTTTTGTGAAATCATTTAAAAGTCACATAATTTAGAAATGAATTCATTTAAAAGATATTTTTGAATCAACGTTTCTCATAAAACTTTGAAATTTTTTAAAGGAATTAAAATTTTAAAACAATCATGTTCATATAAATAAATCCTTAAAATCATTTTGAAAACATGGATATTAATTAAAACGATTTAGAAAAATAAATCATTAAAAATTTTAAAATGATGATCTTACTAAAGAGCCTCTTATATAAAACCTTAAAATATTCCTTTTGAAAACAATTTTATGAAACATGGACATGGATGATAACTATGTCCCAGTAAATACATGCACATAAAAAAATCTCGAATAATAATGAGATTGTGGAATTAAAAATTACATTGTACTTTCCTTTAGTTGAGGGTACGTCTAACCTCCTGTATAATGACCAAAGTATGTTATTAAATTATACCAGAACCATATTCATATTTAAGATATCATACATGATTCATTTATTACTTTATACTACCCATTTAATAATAATTTCTATGTTAAAGTAACATTTCGGGTAATAATCGCTTTCTTTATCGTACGTGTTTTAATTTGTTATTCTTGACCGTGTCAATTATATCATGATTTAATTATTTCCAGAATATGAAACATTATTTATATATCATATATATTCAGAATATAAATATGTATATTCGATAGATGTATGAAATTAAATACATTGTTTATGGAGACAGTAGGTCGTACGTACGCATAAACGTTGTTTCCATTTTCATATCGTATTGAATAGGAAGTTAGTGAATGAGATATATGTAAATACACACACACACACAAATATATATATATATATATATATATATAGTAGAATTATTATGTCATATATTGCATACTTATTATTAATATATATTTTTATAGTCATCGTTGAATGGTGAACGTGGAAATGAATCTCATCGCGTCGTGGAGATGGAAAGTCGTACATATGCACGAGCGACAATATCATTTCCTTAATGATAATATGGTATGGAATTGGATGGTATATTAATTATAAAAAACATTACCATTCTAATTTCATTATTTGTATACATAATACTCAATATTATATCCATCCAAATAACATAATTTTGAATAACAAATTACACCACGGCGTGGAGATGGTAAGCCATACATACGCACGCATGGTGACATTGTTACTCGTAGGATAGAAAGAATAAAAAATATGGATGTACCATAATTATAATAACATATTAGCATGTATAAGGAAATGGATTTATTATTTTAGTATGGAAACAACAGATAAAGAGTAATTAGAAGAAGAAAAGAACATTGAAAGAGGTGATAAAATAATTACCTCTTCTTCAGGTGTTTCCTTTTGATTTGAACAAAAGGGATCATTAGGTTGGCTTTATAATCAAAGTAAGGCCTATAGGTTTAATTGAGGTTAGTTGGGAGGATATTTGGATAGGGATTGGCTGAGACAAATGGATTATTAGGTGTGAATTAAAGATAAAGGAAGGTACCTTTTATTGAAAAGGTGAAGGGAACCTTAGGAAAATCTTGAAATACTAATTTACCAAATAGACCAAGAATCGGTGTTAGACGACCCTAACAAAATTAAATAAAAGTAAGAAGAGAGTCAATAATACAAGGGGTTGTTACCTAAATTACTATACATCACACCACATCTATCTGCCTCCACCAGTGGATTGCAGTAATCAGGATCCATGAAAGACCACATCCCTCCAAGATCAATGAGTGACCTCTTTGCCAAAGCATATGCCACCTGATTGGCCTCTTGATAGACATGTAAGAGAACCATATGCATTTGAGTGATCTTTCTGAGATAGTAGACCCACTGAGGTAGCATACACCAAGGCACATGGCGTGTCTTGGTTCTCAAAGCATGAAATGCACTCTAAGAATCAGATTCAATCCATATACATTTCCAATTAAACTAGACAGCATACCTGATAGCATAAATCATGGCCCATATTTCATCTTTGAAGGAATTCCCAATTCCAATAGTGTGGTAGAAGCATACCTTAACAAGCCCATGGTAGGTGCAGAACACTCCCCCATAACCCAACAGACATGGTGCACAGAACGCCGCCCCATCAACATTTACCTTTTGACAAGGCACAATGGGTGGTATCCATCGAATATGTTTCAGCATCTGAGGCTTGCGCGACCAACCCAAAATGCCAAGAATTCTCGGAATTTATAAATTAGAAACTGTGTTAGACATGGAACCATCTTGGACAAGTGAAGTAGAATATACATCCCTGTGAACAACCACCATACCTTGTTGTACAGTTGGATGCGCACCACCAAACAACATTGTATTTCGGGCATCCCAAATGGCTGCAATTTCAACAGAAATAGCATCTAACAATAAATTATGTTTTTTCTCACTGCAATGAGCATGTGACAGATCAAACAATAGGTCAAGGACCGGCCTGCAAGTATCAAAATCCATCCCAAATAGAGATCCGATATAGGCCCATATTTTCTTGGCCTAGTTACATTCCATGAAAGAATGCTGTGTAGAATCCTCATCAGCCTAGAAAATAGTACACATAGAGACCATATGAATACTAGTTCGCTTGATATGATCAGTTGTGGGAATTATTTTTTTCTAGATTCTCTAGATTAAAAATAATCTGTAAGGCCGAGTAAATCGGGCTCTGAAATTCATAAGCCAAGTAGGTGGAAGCGTAAGGCCCCCACAAAGAGTCCTATAAAATTCCCTGCAATTAAATAGCCCAGTTCTGCTATGGGTCCAGATCAAAGTATCATTATCCACAAAATAATATCTATTGATTTCAGTCTCCACATACATAGGAATGCAAGAGACAGGTGAGTTCATCTGTGATAGGAAGTCTGAGGTGGATAAAGTGGCTACTTCAGGTGGCTCATTAAGATCATAAAGAGGTTTTGTGATCCACTTTCTATTCCAACAGTTCAATGTGGAGTTCCTACAAACCAACAATTTGGTATCCTGCATGATCCTGACATAGGCATGTTTGAGAGATGCCCAAATCAATGAGGCAAGATAATAATTGTAATCATTGAGAAGCCTCTTTGTGGGTCTTTTCGAAAGGAAGTCATCATCAACTTCATGTGAAATTGGGTTCCATGTGAATTTCCCAATCAAACCATCATTGAAGGTACATATATCCTTAATTCCAAGACCCCCCTCCCCCATATCCACAAGCTTTATACACTATTTCCTAGAAATTGTAATCTATTTCCTTTCATGTGGTGACCCTGTCCAGATGAAGTTTTGTATCATACTCTGAAGCTTCTTAAGAATCCCTCTTGTCCATCTATAGAGGGAGAAGGAGTAGACAAACTTTGAAGTGATTACTGAGTTCATGAGGCAGACCCTCCTAGCCAGGGACATAGCCTTCCCTTTACATCTAGCCAGCTGGTGTATAATACCAGCATAAATACCCTCCAATTACTGCCTTTTCACCTTTCCCCAAAACAGTGGGACCCCAAGATACTAGAAATGCAGGGACCCCCTCCTCACCCCAAGATACCTTACTATCCTATTCTATTTCCCAGCTGAAATACCATTCCCAAAAACAATGGAAGACTTTTCCCAACTTATGTTTAATCCATCCACGTCCACATAATGACTGAAAAGGTCCTTAATGGAGGATATGGTTCTTCTTGAAGCTTGAATAAGCCATAAAATTTCTTCTACATACAAGTGATAATATGGGGCATACTCACTCACACTGGCCCTAATCTTCCTGTAATGTCCCAATTGAGAAAGTTCATTGATACACCTACTGAGGTAATCCTCTATAATGGAAAACAGAATCCCGGAAAGGGGGTCACCTTTTCGTACCCCCTGGTGCAAATAAAAAATCCCCCCAGGGCACCATTGATAAGAATTGATAGCCATGAAGATCCAAGAATGATGTGAATCATATTCACAAACCCATTAGAGAAACCATATCTTCAAAGGACATCTAAAAGTAAGATCCATTTAAGAGTATCAAAAGCCTTAGAAATATCAATTTTGATAACAAAATTCCAATCCTTAGTCTTCCTTCTAATTAGGTTGACACTCACAAAGGCCATGAAGAGAAACTTTTGGATGTTTCTCCCAAGGACAAATCCAAATTGTTTTGTGATGATTATTCCATCAACTATCCCACCCATCCTTCTCATAACAATATTACTGATAAGTTTGGTTATTATGTTCCCAAGTGAAACTGGCCTGAAGTCCTTGATGTCAAGGGAATTCTCTTTCATGGGGATGAGAGCAATGAAATAGGAGTTCATTCCATAGGGCATGTATGCATGAGAGAAGAAGTCCTCAATGTCCTTCTCAATATAATTCTACAAAATGTCTCAATAAAACATGAAAATTTTATTAGTGATCCATCAAGGCTCGGGGCACTCTCAAGATTGAGAGAGAGAAGAGAATATTTGATCTCCTCTTTTCATGGGATAGAAATTAGGAGTTGATTCAAATTCTCATCAATACAGGGGATGATGTTGTCCACCATTCGGTGAGTGTTGTACAACCCATTATCAGAGTATATTCCCTTAAAGTTCTCAAAAATAGCTAGATTAATCTCATTATTTTCATTGTAGATATACCCAATAATGCTATTCACCTTGTTTCCGGCATGTGTCCTCTTTTCTTTATGAAATCTGTTGAAGAACTTGGAGTTTATATCCCCATATTTTAACCATCTCACATTCAATTGATTTCTGACTAATTTTCCCTTCACAATTAACATATCATCAAGCCTATTATGGGATATTATTTCCTCTCTAGAAATAATAGGTTGCTGCTCATGATAGATCGGAATCATGGCCATCTTCTCCTCTGATTGCTGGATATCCTCATCAATTTTTGAAAATGATTTTCTGCTCCATTCCCTTAGCAACTTCCTATGATGCTAGAGTTTCACAGAAAGTCTTTAGAGTGGGCTCCCAATGACTTCAACCTTCCATGCATCCAAGACAATTTCCCTGCATCGTGGAATTACAAGCCATGCATTGTTGAATCGAAAGAGAATAGGGGATAACCTTATCAGCTGATTGTTAACATTAACAACAATTGGGTTGTGTTCGGAATGGTGTTTGGGATGTGTGAATCCAGACACACCATGGGTTGCATCATGATCATAAATCTGGACAAAAAATCTATCAATATTGCTAGATTTTTTCCCCTACCATGTGTATCTACACCATGTAAAATCAGAACTAGCAATGGGAACATGATCCAAATTGCAGAAGTCGATACACTCGGAAAATTCAGAGGCAGCAGTCCAATTAAAATTAGTTCTAGTTTTTTCCCCGGGATTCAAAATTGTATTAAAATCACCAATAAGAATCAATTTTGTATACATACTCCTAGAAGTGACTTTTAGATCCTCCCATAATACCCTCCTCTTGATATAAGAGGTGGAAGCATAAACAAATGATATTGAAATATCTTGTCCAGCAATAATACAATTAAATATAAAGCTTTGAGACCCAATATCACAGGAAGTAATCTGAATGGTATCATGCCTTAAAACCCACATGTGAGGATGGGTTGAGGATAAGATGAGTATGGGTCTAAATCTTCTCAACCAATGGGTTTTATAAATTTTTAGGCCACAAAATTAACCTTACCTTTTAGATTTAACCCTTTGTAAAATAAGTTAACTCTTACCAAGTCCTCTGGTATTTTTATACTACATGGTTAATATCTTTACTATAAAATTCCAAGAGAACCTAAAGTGGATAATTTATGAAATTTTTATCACTATCTAAGTTATTTGGCTGAACTAAAGATTTTTAGTATTTTTATATCATTTAATAAAATAGTATTTGTTTTAAAAACTAATTTATGTCAATTTTGACACTATTTAGTAATTGATTTTTGTTAAAGTCCAAAAAACTTGATTATTTCAATACAAATACATTAAATCATACCTCATATGTAAATTTCATCTATAAAATTTACGTATGTCATAAAAAAATTTCAAATTCTATTTATTTTAATATTTATAATACCATTTCGTTTAATCTTTCATTAATAAGTTAATTACTACATCATCATTCTGTCATAAATAAATTTAATTATTTAATGTATAAAATTTATAAATAAAATTAAATGAAATGATAAATCTTTTTATCTTTATAATTAATATATATATTTTAATTTATCATATTTATAAACGAGTATTAAAAATGGTTTAGTTATTAAAATTTGAATTTAACACTTTTGAGTCTTCTTTAAATAAAATATCATAAATGTCCTAATATAACCCAAGTGAATCAAAAAGGATCATATTTTTTCCCTGAGGTTTATGTTGGTCAAAAAACACTTACCCAATAGAATTAAGACTTGTTTTGGGGTAATTTTATATTTTTATAATATTATTTTTTTCCTTTAATTACCCTATTTACTTTTAATTGTGGTAAATAAAAATTAAAAGATACTATTCACCAAAAATTACTTTTATCCTATTGAACCATATTTTACTTACTGATGACAAATTTTTGTGTTGGATTTTCGAAATTCAATTCACAAGAGTGGTAAAATTACGTTTTATGTAAATTTGCAAATGTGCATAGAAGGTGGCTAAAATACGTTAAAAAGTTCCATAAAATTTTATATATCTAATCTTATTATAAAATAACTCCAATGAATTACATTGAACTAATATATGTATTATATATCTATCTTTACTTTAAGATCAATTTTAATTAAAAATAATTATTAAAATGAAAGGGTTAGTTTTTATTTATTAGGCAGTAGTTTTCACTATTCATCAAAAATTGAATTTTTTCAGAAAAATTCCAAAAATCCACCGAAACCTAATTTTTATATTCTCAATTAAAAAATAAAGTATATTTTACCAAATTAAATTTTTTATGAGTGTCTCAAATTAATTTTATTATTGTTTACAAAATGACATAAGAAGTAGTTCGTTTAAGAAAATGGTTTTTCTAAATATATAACTATTTTAACAAAACATACACATTTTATTATAAATATGTTTTATTTATGTGAACACAATATAAATTAAAATTAAATTTTTTTTACCATTCATATTACAATATTTAATTGATAAATAAATATATCATTTAAATAATTATAATACTAATGTGTTATTTTGTAGAAACTCAATATTACGGATAATACAAGCCAAGTCTTTGTTGCTTGCAATATAAGCTATTAAATTACTTTAAAGAGATAACATACTATGAAGTATTGGGGGTGTTACATTCTCCCCTCCTTCAATAAATTGTGCCCTCGCAATTTGAAATTGTTCTTTGAAAATAAAATGTCGAAAATAAAAAATACTTTTCTAGAAAACCCACATCGGAAATAGAGTTAATAAAATTTACTCTTAAAAAGTGGGAAAGGGAAATGAAAAAGTCACCACAAAATTAGGATTTTGAATAAGAGAACATTGATGGAAAGTATAGACATATAATTAGGGGGAAAACATAAATATTTATAGAGAGTGATTGAATTCATCAATCACAAACTAGTGAACAGTAAATGGAAAATTGAGGGCCTCAAAGCCATAAATCTATGATGATTTAAAATATCCTTGGTTCAACTAAAAATAAGGTATTAAGATAATACAATTTTTATTAGATACTTTTTATTTTTTTAAGAGGATATTTAATTTACTATCAAGATAAGAACTCAAGAAAACAAACTTGATTTCATTACCTATCATAATCATATTCTCATCATTTTTTCATGCTTTGATCCATTTTCACTTCATCCATTACACAAGGAAATTAATGTTTTAAAAATTATTTTTTTATGCCTAAAGTGGATTTGATAAATCATAAGGTTTACAAGTATTCATTTAATCCTCTAAATTTTTACTAAAAACCAAAAGCTTAGATCAAAGTATCCAATGAATCATACTTTAACCTCAAACAAAATATTAAGTGTTTAACTTACTCAATTCCAACCATTATTCTTATCCAAAATACTTGTGTCCAAACTCAAAATCTGAAAATTTATAAGGAAGGTCAACATATCATAATGAAGATCTCTTTTGTCACATAACAGCATGTGAATACCTTCATCATGTATTCTATTAAAACATGGTAACAACCTGAATTTCCATAAAACCTTATTTGAATATGTATGTACTTTCTTATTCCTTTTGTAAAACATAGAATACTGTATATATTCCTTAAATACATTAATGTTGAAAACTCCCAATAATGATGGTATAAACTACTTTTTAAAAAAACCATTAATCAGTTCCAAGGATGTAAATAATATCCAATCTAATTTTTCCAAATCAATTATCTCTTATTCCGAAATCATTATCTCGGTTTAAGGGTTATATTTCCCCAAACCATATATTTTCCAAAATGTTTAAATTGAATTTGTGTCACTTTACTTGGTAGCATAAAATCTCAAATCCTTAATGAAATAGTACTGCATTACTATCCTTATATACTCTATAATTCTTATAACTTGTACATAATTAATACAATACTCAAATGACGCAATTTTTTAATAAAAACACAAGAACACTAATCATTCATCTTCATCTGCGGAAGTATCATAACTTGATTATTATCCTATAGCATCATTTGGGGTATATTATGATGATTGGGACATTGATTCGCGTAGTGTCCCAACTCCTTACAGATGAAGCATTGTACATTTGAAAACTTTTTCTTACCCCTGCAATCACGGACTTGGTGTTGTTTTTCTCCACACTTAAAATAAACTCTCATTCCCTTCAATAATTTACCAAGGTGATTATTTCCACAGTTATCACATGTGAGAAAATCCTTCTTTACCTTCTTCCATTTTTTCATCTTTTTCTCGGTTATCCTCTTCTTCTCTTGCTTCCCTTCAAAGCCATAGGACTCATAGAATTCATTACTTATTTTATTAACACATGACACTATTTCTTCATATTTTGAGTATACAAGGGAGACTATTTCCCTTCTAAATGTTGTCTTAAGACCATGAATGATATGAACCATCTTACTCTTTGATCATGCAAATTTTCAAAGTTATCATTCCTTCTACTGGGTACCATTTCTAAATGAGGATAAACACTAGGTTAGATAATATAATAATGTATACTCTAAAAACTACAAAAATTATCAACATTAATTGAGAATTTTCACACATCTATGTTAGATAATATCATAATGATACGAACCATCTTACCTAGAGTCAGTGCATTATTTTCATACATTGGAAAAATTACAAGGAATCAAGTCCCGAAGGACCAATCAGTTTAGCAGTCTTTGAAAATAGATTACATACATGAACTTTACATTACAATTTCTAACATAAAATACAACATAGATATTCCTTTGATAATTCCATTATTCTTCTATTTTAAACCTTCATATAAATCATAATACACTTCTTGGCATCCTGGGAAAATAAATCCTAAGAAAGGGGTGATATCAAATGCTCATTAAGGGTAAATAATTTTGCGGAAGCTATAAAATTTTAAGGCAAGATGTATAATAAAAATAGAAGCCTTTTATACATAAAAATGAACATAATATGGAAAAAATAAATCAAAATTACCATATAAACATGCACATGGATATTATACTAGTCAAATAATCACATGTAATAAAAAATTTCATAATGAGGGAATGCATAATGATGGACATAATAACTATTATGTCAAGGCCTTCTGCCAAGACCATTCACAAATATTCTATTGAGGCCTTGTACCAAGACACTAATTTTTCTCATGAGACCTACTGATGCATCTAGGGGATATAGTGGGCCCCTCCCATCAATAACTTTGTCTAATGCATTCCTCATATGAAAAAGTTGAAACATAACATAAACATTCGTATTAAAACTAGCATATGAAATGTCAATAATTTTACCATAAACCATGAATGGTATAAAAATAGCACATCTATATCCAAACATGTCATAAATAATTCAATTCAATATGGAATATTTTATTATAATAAATCAACCTTAATAAATAACAATATATAGTAAAGGATGTTGACATAGTTGAAAATGATCAGTAAAACTCTTTGAGAGAAATTTCTCATTTTCATGAAATCGTTTAATAGTCACACAATTTATAAAGAAACTCATTTAAAATATATTTTTGAATCAATGTTTCCCATACCACTTTGAACCTTTTGAAAGTAATAATCATTTCAAAACAATCATGTTCATATAAATAAATCCTTAAAATCCTTTTGAAAACCTCGACATTTATTAAAATTATTTTGAAAAATGAATCATTAAAATTTTTAAAATGATGATCTTTCTAAATATTCCCTTACATAAAACATTAAAATATTTCTTTTGAAAACATTTTTATGAAACATGGACATGGATTATAAATATGTACTAGTAAATGTAACACCCCAAGCTTCCACGATACGCTTCTCTTTCAATAATTCAATAGCTTGCATTGTACGCAAGTTCGAGATTCTAACACACCGCGACCAATCAAAGTAGTTGTTATGAATAGTAATACACACTCATTGAAATTATATAAATTTTATATTTCAAAATGGACTTCATTTTTGTATTTGGAATATCAAAATTATCCTAAGTTGAATTTTTTGTAATTTTCTAAGAACTTCCAATTTTTTATGAATAGTGAAAAATACTTAAAAACAACTTTTTTAATCAAAATAATTTATAGTGATAAATTATACTATTGAATGGTTTTAAAGTATAATTAGATTATATTTTTACCATTTTATCCAATGGTTTTCATTAGAATTAATTTCACTTTGAAATTTGACATAAACAAATGTCAATCTTTTGATTGATATTGTCTCTTAAAAACACGATATTTGTTGTGACAGCGGGAATTAATTATAAAATTAATTAAAGAAACTTATATGTTTGGAATTTTTTAAAATAGAAATCATTTTTTAATTCAGAATATCAATTATAGCTTTGGGTGAAATTTTGGCATTGTTCTAAAAAACTTCAATTTTGATGAATAGTGAAACCACTAAGTGGTAGTTAAAAAACTAATTTTTCGTTTAAATGAAACATTACCACTTTTGTGATTTAATTTTCAAAAATCCGACATACATGGTTTTCATTAGGAAGTAAAATGTGGTTCAATGGGATTAAAATAAGATTTTGGTGAATAGTAACTTTTAAGTTTAATTAATCGCAATTAAAGGTGGTTAGTGAAATTTAAGGTAAAAATGATATTATAAAAATATGAAAATACACTTACACTTGTCCTAACCTTATTGGATGAGTCATGGAAGACCAAGAAAATCCATGGGTCAACTTGGGAACCCCATGGAGCCACTTGGGTAAGAAAATGACAATAATAACTTTTTATTTAAAGTAAATATAAAATTGTCACAAACATGTGTTGTTTTACTAAAACAATTATTCTATGGGTTTATATAAGTCATATTTTCAACTATAAATTTTCATTGGAAATATAAAAAGATTTCCTAAATCATGATACTTTTTTTATAATTTTTAGACATTAAATATATTAAATTTTTTATGACACCATGATGATGCAGCGATTACCTCATTAATTAACGATTTAAATAAAATGAAAACATAATGTAAAATCTAAGGCTTACACTTGTCAAAAACCTATTGGATGAGAATATTTATAACCCTTATCACCTTAGCCTCGAAATATATCATTTTGGGACCTTTAGACCCCGAAAATCATTTCATAATAAAGTAACATTTCAATCTTTCCAAGAGCGCCCTTCCTCTCATCTTATAAAAGGCCCCCACCTCTACCACCTTATTCACACATTAATGCCATTTGAATCGGCCAACCTCTGACCAAATACTCTATAAACTTCCCTATATTACTCCTATAAGCCTCACTTTGGGCAGAATTCTTCCCAAGGAAGCCTTTGGCTCAAATCAAAAAGAGTTACCCGATTTTAAGGTAATATCTTCTCTTATGTTATTTTGTTTTATTTTGCTTCTCCAACCCCTAAAACTCTTTTTATTACTTTATTTTGTAACAAATCCATTATCTTAAATATACTAGGATGTTTTTATGAGAAGTATTTTATTTACACTTACACACACCTTCGTATAATGGTTAAAGAACATACTGTTTCTGTGGGTGGCGAAATACTGCATCACGAAACGATGATTGTTCAATATTCTTTTAACACTTCTAATGGTGGCCATTTTGATGACACTATTTTCATATATTATATATATATATATATTATGTTTATGTTTTCCTTATGCTTCTGTATTTCTCATTTATGGCATACTTTATGATTTCCATTATGGGTTAACGCGATAATTTCATTTGAGGAAGTGCGGACTACCGCCCCCTCAAAGTGATTTGAATCGTTAATTACATATGTGGGAAGTATAAAGATGGAGTTGGTGATATTATATATGATATTATACTGGAATTATAAGATAACTTTATATCATTATGTTTCATTCCATTAAAATACGAAATAGAAATGAAAGTAGCGTTCATGCGTACGTACGGCTTACCGTATCTATGAACGGTGCATTTCATTTCTTACCTCTAAATGTTATGTAATATTATAAATTCATGTATATACTGGATATATATGATATATATGATATCTACATCATGAATATAATTTTGGATATAATGGATATTTCACCACATGAACAACTTGTAATTATAAGAAGTTTATTTTTGACTCGAGTACCAAAGATCGACAAAATGACCGTTATTAACTTTAATAATTACATAATGTTCATAACATGGTAATAAGTGATAGAAAAGAAATAATTAACATGAAAAAATTTCTTAAGAAAATATAAATTAACTCTAGTTTATCATTTTGGAGATTAAAGAACGATCGAGTCAAGTCAGACACGAGGTAAGAGAACTTCTTAACCCAATTTCCATTCTTTGGGTTAATCTCCTACTTTCAAGTTATGTTATGATATTATTATGTCCTATCTTTTATTTTTACTTTCTTTATATGTACTTATAGTGAATACACATAATAGATATATTTTATTTAAAAAAATTATCTTTGTAAGGGACTTTGTCTCAATCTTCTTTCATTGAGGCATATTTTGTTTTAATACAAGACATTCTCTTATATGGTGTATAAACCCCTTTGACTTTTATGTTAATTCAAAAAGAATATTTTTTATATAAATCGTTTTACTAAATGACAAAAGGGAATGTTTTTTTTTGTCGTACGTATGCGGCGACAACGACTTCTCTGCCGCCATGACCACTATTTGAGTTTCGGCTTCCTCTACAAGCCATAACTTTTTTTTAAATGAAAAATAAATACCATGTTTTAATTTTATTTTATTTTTCTATTGAAAATGGTTTTGAAAGTGTTTCTTTATTATATAAATGTGTTGTATCGATATCTTTTGATTGAAATGTGGAAATGTTATGTTTCCTTTATGCATGTTTTATGTGATACGATTATGTTATGGTTTATGATATGTTTAAACCTATTCATATGAGGAATGCATTGGACTTAATAAGTGACGGGTGGAGCCCACTATAGATCTTCGATGCATCGGCAGGTCTCATGAGACAAACTACTTTCTTGGCACGAGGCCTTGACAAAATCTTATTTGTGGTCTTGTCACGAGGCCTTGGCTACATGGTTATGATAGTCTGGCATTATGCATTCCATCATTATGAAATTTGTTATTGATATTGCATGTGATTATTCGACCAGTAGAATATCCATGTGAATAAGTAAATGGAATTATCTCATTTTACTTTTTCCATATTATGTTGAAGTTCAAGTTTAAAAGTCTTTTGTTTCAGTTATACATTGCCTCAAATGTTTATGTTTATTTATGAAATCTTCCGCTATATTTTTATCCTTACTGAGCATCTGAGATCACCCCTTTAAATGATTTAATTTTTCCATGATGTGAAGAATTATATTATGAATGACCTGCAGGGATAGTATGAGGGGATATGAAGACAATATGTTGTTGTAGTTTTTTCTACTTTATGATGTAATGTAAGACTTATGAATGTATCTAGAGTTTCCAAGGCTACTAAACTAATCAGTCTTTCGAGACTTGGTCCTTTGTGATCATGCCAATGTTACGTAGTAATGCACCGACTCTGGGTAACTGGGGTCGGGGCATTACAGTTGGTATCATAGGTAGTTTAATACTAACCTTGGAAGATAGATTTAGAAAAACTCTGATTAGAGCACATAGCCATAATATAGACTTTGAGGATTAGTATAGAAGAACTTCCAAGAATTTTGTTGTTGTAGAGATTTTGTGAGTTTTCCGAGCAATATATCCCTATCTGGATACGAGCAGGTAGAGGCGGCTCTGGAACAGATGTACCTAGGGGTAAAACCCGAAAACACCGCTTTGAGCTAGACTCGAATGGGAACTGGTGCATGACAACGGGCTTTGCTGCACTCGTGGTTACGACACTCCCGGGGGATATGCTTAGGATAAATCTCATTTTCTTCACAAACCATTATGAAGGGTTTGTGAGTATATACTTCCTCAAGGAAAACATTTTTATGATTATGGATTATATCCCTAAACTGTTCAATTTATGTTATGTGTTTTACAAGTAGGGAATTATGTATTTTGATTCATAAACTAATCTAGTTTATGTCATTGTTTAGAAATGGCGCCTAGTGGGAGGAATGGAAACCGTATCAATGAACACACTCCATCTAAGGATTTCCCTCCTGCTCAAGATAATTATAGTGGAGCTGGAGATACAACTGATTCTGATCAACTTATCACCATACTGGGAAAACTCACTCAGGCTATGAATAATAACCTTACTCGTATGGATCACCCTGATCCGCAACATGGAGGATCAATGTTAGACCACTCCATGAGGCAACAACCACCAACATTTAATGGGGGTACAAATCCATTAGTATCTGAGCAATGGATAAACTACTTAGAGAAAATATTACATGCCTTGGGGAGTAGCGAAAGGTAGAAGGTTGTCATGATAGTTTACCGGCTCACTAGAGATGCTGATCAATGGTGGCCGCTGATTCAAAACATGAAAGAAGATGAAGAAGTATCTAATATGGAATGGAGGGAGTTCAAAGATCTTTTCTTAGAAAAATACTTTCCTCATGACCATCGAGCAGATATGGAAAGGCAATTTCTGAGTCTGAGTCAGAAGGAGGATGAGAATATCGCAAAGTATGAGTCTAACTTTACACGGTTAGCAAGGCATGCAGAAGATTATATACATAACCCAAGAAGTAAGATTGATCATTTCTTTGATGGGTTAAACTCATTTCTCCGTCGAGCCTTAGCCTCACAATCTTTCTCATCGTACGAAGATATAGTCTTGCGTGCTATCAAGACAGAAAAGGGATTCTCTAAATCTTATGACAATAAAGTAAAGCAAGAGAAGAAGAGAATGGTGGATCAAGAGACAGATAAAGGGAAAAAGGGAAAGAAGGATTTTCCATTATGTGATAATTGTGGGAAGAATAACCCTGGTACTTGCCTAAAAGGAATGGGAGTTTGTTATAAATGTGGAGAAAAGGGTCACCAGGCTCCTGATTGCAAGGGAAAGAAAGAGGCTATCAATATTGAATGCTACAATTGTAGGGAAATGGGGCATTATGCAAATGAATTTCCTAAGCGTCAGGGAAACTTACCTCCGAAAAGGCCAAGGGATCAAGGAAAATCTTATGTTGTCACTACAGTTTAAGTGGAATAATTAATGTATTGGTGCTTTTGGACTCAAGGATTATATTCTGGTTATAAGGATAATGTGATATATATATATATATATAAGGATTGTACTGAAGTAATTGTTGTTTTAATTAATGTTTTAATATGATGAAGGTAATCATATTTTTGTATGTGACAATAAGAGAAACTTTACTTTATTTGGGGAATATGATGTTACAATTGATTTTGGAATTTAGAGACCTTTTAGAGAAAGTCTGGACAGATGTATTTTGGATAACCATAAAGGTTGGAATGGATTAAGTTGAACTTTGGTTAGTATTTTTTAAGATTAAAACATTTCTGAATATTATTTTTGGAATATTATAATACTATAGTTTTAGGAAAAGGAAAACATGTAGGTCAGTGGATAACCCGTCGCGTTGGAAAAAGCTGTAGGAATCGAACCTACAACCATAGTGCGACATGCCTTTATTACCTACCACTAGCCTACAGGAAGTCCCTAGTTATTACAAAATAGTTTTCCTAATATAAATGGTATGTGTTAATATTTGAAATCTTATAATATTATGATAAATATAATATTTTTGAGTTTTATCATCTTTTTGAGTGAAAGATGGGTTTATGGTAAAAATTTATTAAAGAATGAAAAGTATACATGACAAGTATGTATATTTCCTTACATTCTTAGTAAATCTCCTAAATAAATTCCTCAACTTTATGAAAGGTGACTTAAAACAAGAACGTTGTCAGTTAACGTTTCCGACTGGGGAATCAATGATCGTTTAACCAATCACAAGTTTGTGATTTTCTTGTAGTTAACTTTATCCTAACCCAATTTTCTACAAATCTCCATCAGACCTTGATGGTTTGTTTTTCCTCCACGTACATATTTTCACAGAATCCTAGTATGGGCTATCTCAGGTGACATTTGTACTTCTTTTTCTTTCTTTTAAAGTTATATTTTTATTAACCTTATTTCCGATGTGGGTTTTCCACAAAGGTATTTTCTATTTTCAACCTTTTATATTCAAAGAAAAATTTCAAATAGTGAGGAAACAATTTATTGAAGGAGGGGAGAATGTAACACCCCAAGCTTCCATGATACGCTTCTCTTTCAATAATTCAATATGTTGCATTGTACGCAAGTTCAAGATTCTAACACACCGCGACCAATCAAAGTAGTCGTTATGAATAGTAATACCCACTTTTTGAAATTATATAAATTTTATATTTCAAAATGGACTTCATTTTTGTATTTGGAATATCGAAATTATCCTAAGTTTATTTTTTTGTAATTTTCTGAGAACTTGTAATTTTTTATGAATAGTGAAAAATACTTAAAAACAATTTTTTTTAATCAAAATAATTTATAGTGATAAATTATACTATTGAATTGTTTTAAAGTATAATTAGAATATATTTTTACCATTTTATCCAATTCTTTTCATTAGAAATAATTTCACTTTGAAATTTGACATAAACAAATGTCAATCTTTTGATTGATATTGTCTCTTAAAAACACGATATTTATTGTGACAGCGGGAATTAATTATAAAATTAATTAATGAAACTTATATGTTTGTAATTTTGTAAAATAGACATCATTTTTGAATTCAGAATATCAATTATAACTTTGGGTGAAATTTTGGCATTGTTATGAAAAAACTTCAATTTTTGATGAATAGTGAAACCACTAAGTAGTAGTTAAAAAACTGATTTTTCGTTTAAATGAAACATTACCACTTCTGTGAATTGATTTTCAAAAATCCGACATACATGGTTGTCATTAAGATGTAAAATGTGGTTCAATGGGATTAAAATAATTTTTTGTTGAATAGTAACTTTTAAGTTTAATTAATCTCGATTAAAGGTGATTAGTGAAATTTATGGTAAAAATGATATTATAAAAATATGAAAATACCCTTACACTTTTCCTAACCTTATTGTATGAGTCATTTCCGACCAAGAAAATCCATGGGTCAACTTGGGGACCCCATGGATCCACTTGGGTAAGAAAATGACAATAATAACTTTTTATTTAAAGTAAAAATAAAATTGTCACAAACATGTGTTGTTTTACTAAAAAACTTATTACATGGGGTTATATAAGTTAAATTTTAGACTATAAATATTAATTGGAAATCTAAAAATATTTTCTACATCATGATATTTTTTTATAATTTTTAGACATTAAATAAATTAAATTTTTTATGACACCATGATGATGCAGCGATTACCTCATTAATTAACGATTTAAATAAAATGAAAAGATAATGTAAAATCTAAGGCTTACACTTGTCAAAAACCTATTTGATGAGCATATTTAGAACCCTTATCACCTTATCCTATAAATATATCATTTTGGGACATTTATAATCCGAAAAGCATTTCATAATAAAGTAGCATTTCAATCTTCCAAGAGTGCCCCTCCTCTTCTCTTATAAAAGGCCCCCACCTCTACCACCTTATTCATACCTTCATGCCATTTGACTCGGCCAACCACTTCCCAAATACTCAATAAAATTCCCTATATTACTCCTAGAATCCTCCCTTTGGGCATAATTCTTCCCAAGGAATCCCTTGGCTCAAATCAAAAAGAGTTACCCGATTTTAGGGTAATGTCTTCTCTTATGTTATTTTGTTTTATTTTGCTTCTCCAACCCCTTAAACTCTCTTTATTCCTTTATTTTGTAACAACACCCATATATTCAATATTCTAGGATTTTGTTCTGAAAAATATTTTATTTACACTTACACACACCTTCGTCTAATGGTTAAAGAACATATTGTTTCTGTGGGTGGCGAAATACTGCCTCACGAAACGATGATTGTTCAATATTCTTTTAACACCTCTAATGGTGGCCATTTTGATGACACTATTTTCATATATGATATATATATATTATTTTTATGTTTTCCTTATGCTTCTGTATTTCTAATTTATGGCATACTTTATGATTTCCATTATGGGTAAACGCGATAATTTCATTTGAGGAAGTGCGGACTACCGCCCCCTCAAAGTGATTTGAATCGTTAATGCCATTTGTGGGACGTATAAAGGATGGAGTAGTTGATATTATATATGATATTATACTGGAATTATAATATAACTTTATATCATTATGTTTCATTCCATTAAAATATGAAATAGAAATGAAAGTTGCATTCATGCGTATGTACGGCTTACCGTCTCCATGAACGGTGCATTTCATTTCTTACCTCTAAATGTTATGTAATATTATAAATGCATGTATATACTGGATATATATGTTATATATGATATCTATATCATGAATATAATTTTTGATATAATGTATATTTCACCACATGAACAACTTGTAATTATAAGAAGTTTATTTTTGACTCATGTACCAAAGATCGACAAAATGACCGTTATTAACTTAAATAATTACATAATGTTCATAAAATGGTAATAAGTGGTATAAAAGAAATAATGAACATGAAAAATTTTATTAAGCAAATTGAAATTAACTCTATTTTATCATTCAGGATATTAAATAACGATCGAGTCAAGTCAGACACGATGTAAGGGAACTTCTTAACCCAATTTCCATTCTTTGGGTTAATCTCCTACTTTCAAATTATGTCATGATATTATTATGTACTATCTTGTATTTTTACTTTCTTTATGTGTACTTATAGTGAATACACATAATAGATATATTTTATTTAAAAAAATGATCTTTGTAAGGGACTTCGTCTCAATCTTATTTCATTGAGGCATATTTTATTTTAATACAAGACTTTCCTTTATACGGTGTATAAACCCCTTTAACTTTTACGTTTATTCAAAAAGAATATTTTTTATACAAATCATTTTACTAAACTACAAAAGGGAATGTTTTTTTTGTCGTACGTATGCGGCGACAACGACTTCTCCACCGCCGTGACCATTATTTGAGTTTCGGCTTCCTCTACAACCCATAACTTTTTTTAAAATGAAAAATAAATACCAAGTTTTAATTTTCTTTTATTTTGATATTGAAAATGGTTTTGAAATTGTTTTTTTCTATTATATCAATGTGTTGTATTTATATCTTGTGATTGAAATATGGAAATGTTATGTTTCCTTTATGCATGTTTTATGTGATGCGATTATGTTATGGTTTATGATATGATTAAACCTATTCATATTAGGAATGAATTGGACTTAATAAGTGATGGGTGGAGCCCGCTATAGCTCCTCGATGGATCATCAGGTCTCATGAGACAAACTAGTGTCTTGGCATGAGGCCTTTACAAAATCTTATTTGTGGTCTTGGCACGAGGCCTTGGATACGTGGTTATAATAGTCTGGAATTATGCATTCCATCATTATGAAAGTGGTTATTGATATTGCATGTGATTATTCGACCAGTAGAATATCCATGTGAATAAGTAAATGGCATTATCTCATTTTACATTTTCCATATTATGTTTAAGTTCATGTTTAAAAGGCTTTTGTTTCAGTTATACATTGCCTCAAATGTTTATGTTTATTTATGAAAGCTTCCGCTATATTTTTATCCTTACTGAGCATCTGATCTCACCCCTTTCAATGATTTAATTTTTTCAAGATGTGAAAATTATATTATGAATGACCTTCAGGGATAGTATGAGGGGATATGAAGACAAGATGTTGTTGTAGTTTTGTCTACTTTATGATGTAATGTATGACTTATGAATGTATCTAGTGTTTCCAAGGATACTAAACTAATCGGTCTTTCGAGAATTGGTACTTTTTTATAATGACAATGTTACATAGTAATGCACCGACTCTGGGTAACTGGGGTCGGGGCGTTATAGTAAATACTAACACATAAACAATCACGGATAATAATGTGATTGAGGAATTAAAACTTACCTTGTACTTTCCTTTGGTCAAGGGTACGTTTAACCTCCTGTATATTGACCATAGTATGTTATTAAATTATACCAAAACGAAATTAAAATTTATGATATCATACATGATTCATTTATTCCTTTATAGTACCCATTTAATAATAATTTCAATTTTAGAGTAACAATTCAGGAAATAATCGCTTTCTTAATCGTACGTGTTTTAACTTGTTATTCTTGATCATATCACTTATATCATGATTTAATTATTTCCAGAATGTAAAATATTATTTATATATCATATATATTCATAATATAAATATGTATAATAGATAGATATATGAAATTTAATACACCATTTATGGAGACTGTAGGTCGTACGTACGAATAAACGATGTTTACGTTTTCATATCTTAATGAATGGAAGTTAGTGAATGAGATATATGTAAATACATATATATACATATATATTTATAGTATAATTATTATTTCATATATTACTTAATTATTAATAATATATATTTTTATAATCGTCGTTGAATGGTGAATGTGGAAATGAATCAAATCACGTCGTGGAGACGGTAATCCGTACGTACACACGAGCGATGATATCATTTCTTTAATGATAAAATGGTGTGGAATTGGATGGTATATTAATTATACAGAAACATTATAATGTTATGTTAAATATTTATATACATAATACTCATAATTATATCCATCCAAATAACATAATGTTGAATAACAAATTACACCACAACTTGGAGACATTAAGTCGTACGTACACATGCATGGTGACATTTTTTTTCAAAGGATAGATAGAATAAGGAATATTGTTGTACAATAATTATAATAACATATTATCATGTATAAGGTAATGGATTTATTATTTTATTATTTAAAAAACAGATAAAGAGGAAGTAGAAGAAGAAAATAACATTGAAAGTGGTGTTAAAATAATTACCTCTTCTTCAGGTGTTTCCTTTTGATTTGAACAAAAGAGATCCTTAGGTTGGATTTCTGCTCAAAGTAAGGCCTCTAGGTTTAATTGAGGGTAGTTGGGAGGATATTTTTTCAAGGTTTGGCTGATATAAAGGGCTTTGTAGGTCTTAATTAAAGAGAAAGGGAGGTACCCTTTTGTAAGAGTGGTGAGGGGCACTTTAGGAAAAGCTTGAAATATTAATTTATTATAAAATTATTTCTGGATTATAATAGCACAAAATTGATTTATTTCGAGGATAAGATGAGTATGGGTTGAAATATTTTCGACCAATAGGTTTTAGACATCTTTAGGTCATAAAAGTTACCTTATATTTTAGATTTAACCCTTTGTAAAATAAGTTAACCCTTACCATGTCCTCTTGTATTTTTATACTACATGGTTAAGATCATTACTATAAAATTAAAAGAGAACATAAAGTGGAAAATATATGACATTTTTATCACTATCCAAGTTATTTGGCCGAACTATAGAATTTTAGGATTTTTATATCATTTTATAAAATAGTATTTGTTTTAAAATACTCATTTATGTCAATTTTGGCACTATTTAGTAATTGATTTTTGTTAAAGTAGTAAAAAATTGATTCCTTCTATAAAAAGGCATTAAATCATACCTAATATATTAATGTCATTCATAAAATTCTTGGATGCAATAAAACCTTTCAAATTATATTTATTTTAATATTTATAATATCATTTGTATTAATCATTCATTAATATGTTAATTACTACGTCGTCATTGTGTCATATATAAATTTAAATATTTAATGTCTAAAAATTATAAATAAAATACAATTATGTAGGAAATTGATTTATATTTCTAATGAATATTTATAGTCAAATTTATCTTATGCATAACCTTATATTAAAAATTATTTAGTTATTAAATTTTGAATTTAACACTTTTGACTCTTTAAATAAAATATAATAAATGTCGTAATCTATCCCAAGTGAATCAAAAACAATCATATTTTTGTCCTAAGGTTTATTTTTTTCGAAAGAAACTTATCCAATAAAATTTGGAAATGTGTTTGCTTAATTTTATATTTTTATGATATTATTTTTTCCTTTAATTACCCTATTTACTTTTAATCGTGGTAAATAAATATCAAAAGTTACTATTCACCAAAAATTATTTGCATCCTATTGAACCACATTTTACTTACTAATGAAAACTGTGTCTATTAGATTTTTTAAATTCAATTCACAGAACTGGTAAAATTATGTTTTATGCAAATTCTCAAATGTTCCTAGAAGGTGGGTAAAAGACTTTAAAAAGTTCAATGGAATTTTATATATCTAATATTATTATAAACTGACTCTGATGAATTAAATTGGACTAATATATGTATTATATATCTATTTTTACTTTAATATAAATTTTAATTAAAAATAATCATTGAAATGAAAAATTCGGTTTTTATGTACTACGCATTATTTTTCACTATTCATCAAAATTTGAATGTTTTCAAAAAATTCCAAAAAATCAACCTAACATGATTTTTATATTACAAATTCAAAAATGAAGTCTATTTTACCAAATTCACTTTTTTAGGAGTGTATAAAATTAATTTTATTATTGTTCACAAAAGGGCATAAAATGAAGTTCGTTTAAGAAAATAGTTTTTCTAAATATATAACTATTTTAAAAAAAACTTATACATTTCATTATAAATATGTTTTATTTATGTGAAAACATTGTAAATAACATTTAAAATTTATTTGTTACTATTAATATTATAATATTTAATTGATAAACAGATATATCATTTAAATAATTATAATACTAATGTGTTGTTTAGCAGAAACTCCATCTTGCATATAACACAGTCCAAGTCAGTGTTGCATGCAATAAAAGCTATTAAATTGCTTTAATGAGAAAACGTACTATGAAATCTTGGGGTATTGTATTAGAACACCACCAATTCATCCTTAACATAATTGAAAGAATATATAAATTTTTATTCCATAATAGTAATATAAATACACAAATAAACAATCAAGTGTCCAGTCATCATGTACTAACCAGGATACCATGAACCTCATCTCTACCTACATTAAAACCAATTTGAAAGGATGATTATAAGTCATTTAATGTCTTAAATCATGCTGAAAATAGCCCCACATCATCTCAATGGATTCATCAAATAGTCCAATGTTAATTTTCCACTTTTAAGGAACAACTCAATGCTATCCTTTAAAGAAAATTCATGATGGCTACTTGTCGACCAAATTAAAAGATATCGGGAAAGCCACACTATCACATGTCGACTGAATATCCATATCTATATAAAGCCTCATACACACTTTTCATCCCATAACTAGATCTGGGGTAATCCAGGTTACCAAAAGTCATTTCTAAAATTATAATCACAACCTTCCAATCACAACGGTGGAACTCCCCCTATAAGGGGACAAGTATTTGAGCTAAGATAACTTCATACCTTGAAACTAAACATAGAGAATCAATACATGCATCCAGAGACAATCCCTAGTATAGTAGGTAATAAACATATCATGTAAAGAAATTTTCTCATAGGTGACACACACACCTACATTTTAATCATATTAATAAAATGGCTTAAGGGAACACATGCATGCATATGAAAATCGGGGCATACAAATTCAAATAAAGGCCAATGTAAGGACTTCCAAAGTAAAGTATGTTGATGTCCAAATCTAAGATCCATCACTAAACCATATCTTCCCCCCAGTGATCCCTAGAACCAATCCCAATTCATCATAATCAAGATTCTAGAATCATGACTGAATAATGAGAACAAAACATGGGTTTAAAGGTAGATCAAATTACCCAGTCAAATCCACTGCCAACGGTAAATCTAAATTCATTCAAGTGAAGGATGACAATTCTCTATATCTTAAATCTATCCATCAATCAACCAAATAATTATCCACACGATAAAAATGGGATACATAGATCTAGACAACATAGATAAAATATATCATTTATCTCAGGATAAGAATAATATTCAATTTAGAACATATGAGACATGTTGTTTGAGAGCAAACAGAATGATCCAAGCTTGAAATTCCAACGATAGGGGAAGGAAAGAGCTATTCCTATCGAAAGATGGATCCTAGGATCATTATGTGTGAAGGGAACTTAAAAATGGGGAATGGGGTGTCAAAAAGTCATGTTAGAAAAAAAATACAAGGGTTCCATTAATAATCACGCCATTTGGGCACCACCAGTGAGCTATTGGGTTGATGGATCCACCAGTCAGCTCATCACTACATGAAGAATCATATGATACTACCTTAGCCATCGGCTAGATAAATATATATACAGGATAACTTATTTCACTCGGATTCATTTTAGACTATTTCTACCTCCATCATACTAAAAGTGGCAATAATACCTGAGATTTTAAAATAATACTGTGTTCGATAGTGTATGAAATGTGCAACACTCGGCTTAAATAAACCATGAAAAAATATTACTTTGAAAATGATTGTTATAACCTAGTCATTCAATTTTTAGGTATGAATAGACATAACTACATTATGAAATATATGTATAATAGTTATAATTAATAAAAATTTATTCATTAATTCTTAGGAAATAATAACTCAAGTTTTAGTGGTCATTTTATGCTTCAAAAATACTTCTTTTTCAAAAATGGTTTTATTTATTTTTATGAGGAAATGTTTCAATTAATTTATGAAACTGTTAGAATTTTATTTTATGAAAATTACATCATTTTTGAAATCCTAATATAAAAATTATCTTAAGGTGAAATTTTGTTATTTTTCTTAAAAGATTAATTTTTCAGTAAATAGTATAAAACATCGATTTTATAGAAAATTGTCTTTTCCATTCATGTATTTAAAAATTACCATTTTTTAATTTTATTTTAAAATTTCATTATTTTATTTTTATTAAAATAATATAATTAATTTAATTTGAATTTTTTTTATTCTTAATTTTGGTATAAAAACATTTTTATACTTAAAAATGAAATTTTCAAGAAAACCGTGTTTCGTCGCATTTTGTGGGTTTATTTTAAATGTAGGGTTTTCCAATTATAGGGATTTAATTTGATAAAATGTATTATATATTTTCGAATCATAATATATAAATTTTTTAAATAGATCAACTTTATTTTTTTTATAATAAATAGTAGCCTTGGAATAAATGTTATCACCACAGTAATGGTAAAATGGATATAACAAGTTTAAAACTAAGAAATAAGGCTTCAAAATCATCCAAAAACCTTCCTGTATTTAATTTTATAAGTTTAATTCTACCAAAACCTTCATATATTTTCAAATATGACATTTGAGTTCCATTTTCCTTTGATTGAGACCATTATAATATTTTAAGTAAAGGAAAATTCCAAAATGTCACTTTCTTACTTTTAATATCTTTAATATTTTGTGATAGGGATAATAAAATTATGATTGGTTATAATATTTTATCTTGAATATTAATAAATTTATTTTATTATGGTAATTTAGTTTAATTTTTATTTATAAAATAATTACCATAAATACCTACACAATGATGAAACAGTGCTTGTGAAAGCAATAGAAAAATCGAGTAAATAAAACTAAAAACTATAAAAGTGATATTTTTTTGTGTAATTTATGGTATTAAAATAATTTTTAGACAAATTTAATGCATTATTAATGTGGTAAAATATCATATGAAAATTATATTACTTTCTTGATATTTTTTTAAATTTAGAGTATATTAATTGTAACAAAAATGAATTTAATGGTATTTTATGTTAATTAATATTTTATTAAATGATTTAAAATTCATAAATTTTTTATATTTTTTCAAGTTAATTTTAGATGATTTAAAATATAAAAATTGTCTATTTATGGGTAAAGTTTCTTTATATAGTAACTTTCATGGCCCCTAAATAGTAAAAAAAACATTATTATTTTATTACATCACTATGGGGTCATTATGATGTCACAAAACATATTATATATTTAAACGGTATTTAATTTTTACCCAAAAAATTGATTGTCTCAGAAAATTATGAAAACTTCACCATTGGATAATTTCAATGTCCTGATTCTAGAAATAACATTTTTTTTACCTAAATAATTTTCTAAAAATGTTAATTTTTATTTTAAAATAAAAATCGACATTTATCAAAAATTCACGGGTTTTGACAAAAATGGCTTTCAAACCTTAATAAAAATTACAATTGCATTAATAAAATTATATGATGATTTATATATAATAAAATTAATTTAATAATAATAATAATATTTTATTAAAATATTATTTAATTCAAAAATCCCTTAATTTAATAAAATATATTTCTTAATTAAACAATAACTAAAAACAATATTTGTACTTTAAAAACTATTTACAACGTATCAATAATGACAAGAAAGTATATTCATTATTATATACAAAAATAATGTACATGAACATAGTACTAGGGATTTCTTACATAACCCCTTAAAACAGCCGCATAAGACCTAAGGGTAAGGTGTGCAATAGTGACAAACTCTTGGGGCGGCTTGGATAACATCGCTCGAGTGGTAATCTCTATCAACTTCCACTTTTCCCGTAGACAGTCCCGTTCGAGCTTGACATGATGAAGCTCAGCTTCGGATTGGTCAAGAGCGAAGCCCAAAGCTACCACCTCTTTTCTGAGCTCCGACAAATGGGCTTCGTATGGAGCAATTCTACTGAGTGAGGCCATCACTTCCATTGTCTGAGTAAACTGGGTTTGTTAAAGCCCTATATTTATACTAATCATGTGATCATTTTTCAATGACTATAAAAGCAACGGTCACAATTCTTAACATAAAACCAAAGAAGTTTACATTTTATATAAACATTTTACATAAAGAGACATTTAATTAGATCAATAGGGATTTCCATTAATGAAACTTTGGGACGTTACAATATTCGTAACTTAAGAAATTTTGCCCTCGAAATTTCCTTTTCCCACACTAAAAAGGATGGGGGTAACTCAGCTTCATCATTTCCTCTGATTCCCAAGTCACTTCTTCAAACTTGTGGTTTCTCCACAACACCTTGAAGTGGGGCATTGTCTTATTTTGTAGAACTTTTTTCCTACAATTTAAGATCTTCACTGGTTTCTCCTCATAAGAATGATCATCCTCAAACTGTATGACCTCAAAAGAGAGTATATGTGAAGGGTCTGGTATGTACTTCCTTAAGAGGGATACAGGAAAGACATCATGTACTTTGGCCATGGTAGGTGGAAGTGCTAGTCGATAGGCCATAGCACCGACACGATCAAGAATCTCGAAGGGGACGATGTAACTTGGACTTAACTTACCTTTCTTTCCAAACATCGTGACCTTCTTCCATGGAGATATGCATAGAAAAACCATGTCTCCAACTTTAAACTCAAGGTCTCGTCATTGGTTATCTGTATAACTCTTTTGTCGACTCTGGGATTCCTTGATATGTTGTTGAATGGTTTTCACCTTCTCCATCATTTCTTCGACCATTTCTCGTCCAAGAAGCTTACGTTCACTGACCTCATCCCAATACGCCAGTGTTTTGCACCTTTTCCCATAAAGGGCTTCATATGATTCCATTTGGATGCTCGAGTGGAAACTATTATTATAAGAGAACTCAACCATAGGAAGATTTTGATCTCATCCTCCTTTAAAGTTCATTGAGCACACTCTCAACATGTCCTCATGTGTTTGGATAGTCTTCTATGATTGGCCATCAGTTTGAGGATGATAGGCCGTACTGAAGTTCAGTTCAGTATATAGATCATGTTAAAGACTCTTCCAAAACATAGAGGTGAATCATGGATCTAAGAACAGACACAATAGATAGTGGTACTCCATGCAGCCTTACCACTTCCCTGATATATATCCATGCCAGTTGATCCAATGATGTATCCTCCCAAATAGAAATGAAGTGTGCAGTCTTTGTAAGACAATTCTCCACAACCTAGATTGCATTGTTGCCTTTGGATGTCCTTGGATGTCCAGTGACAAAGTCCATGGTGATGTTATCCCATTTATATTCTCATATGGGAAATGGTTGCATCATCCCCTTAGACTTCCGCCTCTTTTCCTTCACCTGCTGACACACCAGGGACTTTGATGTATATACAGTGATCTCCTTCTTCATATTATCCCACCAAAAGTTTTCTTGGAGATCTCAATACATATTTGTGCTCCCTGGGTCAACAGAGAAATTTGAACTATGTGCATCATCCAAAAGTTCCTTCTTCAGCTACAGACTTGATGGAACACATAGTCTTTTCCCAAATCGCACAATTCCTTCTTCATTAACATTAAACTCCGAGGATTTCCCTTTTTCGATAGCTTCTACTTTTTTCTGAATTCCCACATCATCCTTTTGATCATCCTTTAACCTTTCCAAAAGAGACGGTTGAGCAATCATTTGTGAAAGGATTGATGATGTTCCCTTCTTTTTGATTCCCATGTCCATCTTTATCAAGTCTAAAAAGATTGGATCCTTCTCAATTCTCATCATTGATAGAACCCTTGTATCCTTTCTACTTTGGGAATATACCACCTTTTTCACTTTCCCAGGGTGGTAATGTATTGAATAGTCATAATTCTTGATGAGAGCTATCCATCTTCTCTGGCACATATTAAGCTATTTCTGTGTGAATATATATTTAAGACTCTTGTGGTTAGTATATATCTCACATTTCTCCCCATAGAGATAATGCCGCCAGATTTTCAAGGCAAAGATCAACGCCGCTAACTCCAGATCATGCGTTGGATAGTTTCTCTCATGTATTTTCAACTGCCTTGAGGCATAGGATACCACTTAATCATTTTGCATCAGCACACAGCATAAGCCCTTCTGCGAAGCATCACTGAATACTACAAAAGGTTCCCCACTTATGGGTAAAGTGAGTACGGGTGCAGTGATAAGTATCCTTTTCAACTCCTTGAAGCATTCTTCACATTCATCACTCCAAGAAAACTTTAATCCCTTTTGAGTTATCTTGGTAAGAGGGTTGTAAAATCATGAGAAAAATTTCTCACAAATCATCGATAATATCCAGCTAACCCCAAGAAGCTACGGATATCCGTTACTGATGTTGGCCTCGGCCATCCCTCAATTGCATCTATTTTCGAGGGATCCAATGATATCCCATTGCTTGTGATGATATGGACCAAGAATTAGACCTCCTTCAACCAGAACTCACAGTTGCTATACTTTGCATAGATCTTCTCCTTGCGCAAAGTCTCTAGTACAGTTCTTAAATTCTCCTCATGATCCTCCTTCGTTTTGGAGTATATTAGAATATCATCTATAAATACTACCAAAAATTTTTCAAGGTAATCTATAAAGACTCTATTCATCAAGTCCATGAATATTTATGGAGCATTAATGAGTCTGAAAGGCATTACATGAATTCATAGTGCCCGTATCTTGTACAAAAAGCAGTCTTGGGGACATCTTCCTTCTTCACCCTTACTTGATAATATCCCGACCACTAATCTACCTTGGAGAAGTATTGTGCTCTATGCAGCTGATCAAACAAGTCATAAATCTGTGGCAGAGGATACTTTTTCTTTATTGAGATTTTGTTAAGTTCACGATAATCGATGCAAAGCCGCATTCACTCATCCTTCTTATTGAAAAAGAGGACTAGTGCACCCCATGGTGAAGCACTTGGGTGTATAAAACCTTTACCCAGATTCTCCTATAGTTGTTTCTTCAGCTCTTCAAGCTCCACGACAGCCATTCTATATGGAGTCTTGGATATTGGTAGCGCTCCTGGTATAAGTTCAATTGATAATTCAACATCTCTTCTGGGAGGAAGACCAGGCAGTTCCTCGAGGAACACTTCAGTGAATTCCATCACAATAGGAATTTCTTCAAGGATGGTTTCTTCCTTGGACTCAATCATCTGACCCAGATACGTGTGCTCATAGGGTAGTAATATCCATGCTTGAGAGGATGGAGCTAAAGGAGATTCATCTTCTTCCTTACACTTGTAAAGAATCGGGGGACGATTCTCCATATGGAGTGTGATTTCCCTCTCCCGACAATTTATGTTAGCTCTATATAATTAAGCCAATCCATGCAAATAATTGCATCAAATTCCACTAGAGGGAGTACGACAAGGTTCTACGGGAAGTTCAATCCATATATTATAATAGGGGAGGACTTATATTCATGGGATGTAATGATATCTCCATTTTCCATACTCACCGACATCTTAACTTTCATAATTTGTGGTGGTGCTGGGATTGTTCTACTAAACTTTTGAGATATAAAAGAATGTGTATAAACTGAATCGAAAAGTATGTTCGCTATTATTGAATGAATAACTAGCGTACCTATCACCACTTCATTGTTAGGGTTCACTTCGGTAGAAGTGATGGAAAAATCTCTTCCTTGCTGCCTTGGAGGTTGTTGGTTGCCTCTGAAAACCATTGGATTAGGGCACTGATTTGCAATATGCCCCGGTTCTTTGCATTTGTAGAAATGAACAACGCGTTAAGGTTCGAATAGAGTGTTCTTCTCCTCTTTCGCAGTCGTGGGTCTTTCTTTCCGATAGTTAACAGCTAGGTGCCCTTCTCTTCCACACCTAAAGCATTTCCTCGTCCCCTTCAGGCAATTTCCAGGGTACTTCTTTCCGCAATTTTGGTAAGTGGGGTGCTGGATCTTCTTAGCACCTTTGGATTTATCCATTGGACCACCAGTATTGAATTCCACCTTACACTTCTTATCCCCATGATACCCTTGTGATTCCCCAATCTACATTTCAACCTTGAGGGCACATCGGACAATTTCCTCATAGTTGTGGAAGTCACGGATCGCTAATTCTTTCCGCAGGCTAGGCTTCATCCCACCAAAGAAGCAGTCAAACTTGCATTCGGGGGTAACGACAAAGCCGGAAGCATATCTTGCAAGCCTTGTGAAGTTTTCCTCATACGCTCTAATAGATTCTTCTTCTTTTTTCCTAAGGTAAAGGAAGTCCCTTTCCATCTTAAGCCGGAGGGTGCGCGGAAAATATTTATCGAAAAACATCTTCTGAAAATCCTTCCATTCCAACGCCTTGATCTCCTCCTCAGGCTTCGTATTTTTTATCAATGTCCACCATTGATCAGCTTCACCCTCCATGCAATAAGCCGCTAGGAGAACCTTATCTTGTTCAGAACATTGAAGGATGGAGAAGATCTTTACAATAGAGTTGATCCACTGTTCAGCGATCGTGGGATTGGATGATCCACTAAAAGTAGGAGGCCTTTGTCTCATGAAGCTCTCGATAGTGACTTCTTTCTTCTTATGGGGGTTTGGTCGTTCCTATTGACCCGTGTTTCTATTCAATTCTTGAGTTAGCTGAGAGAGAAGCATGACAAAGTGTGTGATTCCCACTCCCATTGGATTGGGCATCTCATTAGTACAGTCATCACACTGATCTTCAAATTGGTTGTTAGCATGAGTCCTCCTATTACAGGCCATTGGCTGTAATAAAAGGAAAGTTAGGGGGTAACACATAAACGGTAATCCAAAGACAAAATTTGATCACTTACAAAAACTTTTATTTCCATAACTCATGAGTCTATAGGCTTCAAACTAGGCTTTTCATGATCTACTTTCTAACATATATTCTTAGGGGAATTTTTTTAATTCCCTTAATAAGGGTTCATACTAAGCATATGAATTTATAAAAACATATCCCCCGGGAGTGTCGTAACCAAGAGTGCAGTAAGTCCCGTTGTCGTGCACCGGTTTCCGTTCAAGTCTAGCTCAAAGCGGTGTTTTCGGGTTTTACCCCTAGGATACATTTGTGCCAGAGTCGCCTCTACCTGCTCATATCCAGACATGGATGTATTTTCTTGATAAACAACTTACTCAGTACTTACCAAAACTTAAGGATGTTTTAATTATACTTAGTCTTGTCTCTAATCCTAATCCCAAAAATAACTAAACCTATCCTCTGATACCAACTTTGACAACCCGGCTTTTATTACAAACTTAAACATGATTTATTACATAGAATATTCAATTGATATAACATGGAATATCGAGAGGTCTAGTGTCTCTGGGGCTTAGGATCATTACATAACAACTTAAAACATGAAATACAACATCTTCATTGAAAACTTCTTTTACATTACCACTACATTCCCTCGTACTTAGCATTGCATGGGATAACCTGAGGACATGCATAAGAAAAGGGTGAGCTATAAAGCCCAGTAATGGAATAAACATGGAATACATGAGGAGTATAATACATGTTATAAAATAGGCATATAAATAGAAAACAAGAGAAACATGGACATAAAGTCATGATAAAGTATGTTAATCATAACATGGAAATGTGGAAACAACACTTAACATGGAGTTAGTATGAGCCAAGGCTCATTGCACATGGAGCATGAGTAAATCCTCATTGCACATGAAGCACGAGTAAACCCTCGTTGCACTTGAATTAGAATTAGTAAACACTCATTGCACATGAAGTATCGTGATACTATACTTTACCCAATGCATTGGAGCACTATAAGAGGGCACCCTTCCTAAACATTTCATTTCATGCATAAGTGTGCCACATGGATCATAAAAAATAGATTCATAAAACATAATCATTTATTCCACGACAAAGGAATGTGGAATGAAACTTTATAATAAATAATTAAATGTGAATGAAGTTGAATACACATGATGGCGAAATAGTCATGGTATTCACTACACAATGGCATTGGCTTAGAAAATCGGTTTAATTTTGGCAGCGTAACAGCATGATATAAGAATTCATAAAAAAGGTGATGAGAGATAAAGGGGTGTCTCATCATATCTACATGAAACGGACAGTAAGGAGGTCATATAGATACATGTCCCAACAATTTTAATGGAATTTAGATTCATGATACAAAATTATTGCTTGAATGTAAATGAGGAGAGAGAAGTTCTTTTCGGAATTTCGGCATAGTAACGGGTGTACATGGGAGGCATTTAATGAGAGAGAAAGGGGTCTCCCATCATTCAAAAAATAAGAGGGCAGTATGCGGGAGGTTTGAAACCATACCCCAGCATTTATAATTGAATTTAAAATGGCATAACAATGTTAAGAAAATTGACAAAAAAATGAAAGGAAGAAAAACCCTTACTTGGAAGTGTGCTTCCAAAGGCTTGAGAGAGGCTTGAGAGAGGCTTCTAAGGAGATTGAGGCACCTTGGGAGGATTATAGAGAGAGTTTGGCAGAGGTTGGATGAACTTCAAAGGCTTTGAGTGAGGAGTAAGTGGGATCTTGGGTGGGTTTATATAGGATGGGTGAGGGAATTCTTTATTATTTAGGTTTGGGACCCCTTACATTAAATTAATCCAAACCACAAACCATCCCATGGTTTTTGCCCATGGATTTTGGAAAAGGGAAGAGGAAAACAGTATTTTATAAGGAAAAAGTCCAAAATTATTAAAATAGTAGGTTTTCTTATGTGGAGGTGAGTCGCACTCCCATGGAAAACAATTTAAAAATACACGGTGTTTAATAAGTCTTGAAGGGTTCATTAATGCTTTGAAAAGTAATTCAAACAAACCCAAAATCAAATTATTTTAATGGTAAAACATATATTGGCCGAAAATAAAGCTTATAGTATTTTATTACATCACTATTGGGTCATTATGATGTCATAAAACATATTATATATTTAAACGGTATTTAATTTTTACCCAAAAATTTGACTGTCTCAGAAAATTATAAAAAAATCACCATTGGATAATTTCGACGTCCTGATTCTAGAAATGACATTTATTTTATCTAAATAATTTTTTAAATATGTTAATTTTCACGTTTTAAAATAAAAACCGACATGTACCAAAAATTCACGGGTTTTGAAAAAAATGGATTTCAAATCGTAATAAAAATGAAAATTGCATTAATAAAATTATATGATCATTTATATATAATAAAATTAATTTAATAGAAATAATAATATTTTATTAAAATATTATTTAATTCAAAAATCCTTTAATTTAATAAAATAGATTTCTTAATAAAATAATAAATAAAAACACTATTTGTACTTTAAAAACTATTTACAATGTATCAATAATGACAAGAAAGTATATTCATTATTATATACAAAAACAATGTACATGAACATAGTACTAGAGATTTGTTAAATAACCCCTTAAAATAGCGGCATAAGACCTAAGGGTAAGGTGTGCGATGGTGACAGACTCTTGGGGTGGCTCGGATAACATCGCTCGAGTGGTAATCTCTATCAACTTCCACTTTTCATGTAGACGGTCCCGTTCGAGCTTGACATGATGAAGATCAGCTTGGGCTTGGTCAAGAGCGACGCCCAAAGATGCCACCTCTTTTCCGAGATCCAAAAAATGGGCTTCTTATGGAGAAATTCTACTGGTTCA
The DNA here is from genome assembly GCA_963277665.1 of Viscum album. NCBI lineage: Eukaryota > Viridiplantae > Streptophyta > Magnoliopsida > Santalales > Viscaceae > Viscum > Viscum album. The sequence continues at coordinate 2,081,178,487 of OY728141.1, read as the reverse complement.
GGCCATCGGTTCCTTTGTCTGAGTAAATTGGGTTTGTTACAGACCTAGATTTATACTAATCATGTGATCACTGTTCAACGTCTATAAAAGAAACGGTCACAAATATTAACATAAAACCAAATAATTTGACATTTTATATAAACATTCTACATAAATAGAAATTTAATGAGATCAAGTGGGATTTCCATTAATGAAACTTTGGGTCGTTACAATTCTGGTTTCCTAATGTTTGGGATCGGGTGTCATTAGAAAACTAGAATAATATGTTCCCTTTTAGTGAGTTTTTTTCCTTAGTCTTTAGCTATATTTCCCACCTTTTTTTATCACATATTAGTGTTTTCGTAGTATGTTGGGACATATTTCATTTGTTCTTATAGTTTCAATTTATTTTAGGATCTATCCTTTTGAATTTTTTTAAGTAGTCATCTCTTTCACATTAAGATTCTATATCCCTATTAGGATTTTTGGTCATGTGAATCTTTATGGGTTTAAGTGGAGAATCTTTATATCGCCCCTTTTTCAATGTTTTCTATATATATGGTGCTTATATTTCTATTAGTTGCATGATTTCACTATTTCTTATGAGTTTCATTGCTTGTGAATTTTTTGAGATATTTCTTTTCTACCATGTTTTTTTAGGATGGATATTTCTCTATTTTATGGTGTTTTAAAAGCACTGGTGATTAATTCTAGGGACCTCTCTTAGCATATGATTTTCTAGTACCAACTTATTCATGGGAATCATCTTAGATAGACACTCGTGTAAGTGTAAGTATGGATTTTATCAATCATTTTCTTAGAATTATTCAAATTCTGAGCAAGTTTAACACTTTTAGAATATAATTCAATTTGGGTAGCAAGTTTCATTGTTGATTTAGTTAGGGTAAATTTAATAAATGGTATAAAAAAGTTCACATATTTATTATATCTCTTTTATTTCCAATTTTGGATGATATTCCCAAGTTAATTATAGGTTAGTTGGTTTATAATGATTGTGTGGTTTAGGGTTGTAAATTTTAATGTGGAGAGTGTGATGAAATTTTATATTAAATCCATTTTTGTATTAAATTTCTAAGGTGGAGATTTATTTTTTTGGTTTCCCCTTTTTTAGTTGTGAAATAAATATTGATTTAATATGCTTGTTTTCTTTTTTTTCCTCTATGAGTATTTATTGTGACCCTATCATATGCTTTGGTTTACTTGTTTTACCCTTATGTTGGTTTACCCTGACCCTTACATAAGCCTTTTATTATATACCTATTACCCATGCATAGGTCTTGGATTACCATTACATGGGATTTGAATCTCTAATTTATCATTATATAGAGGTCCCTTGACCTTTATTTAGTTCATATTACCCTTACATGAGTTCCCTTGAACTTTAGGTATCCATAGGTTTACCATTATGTGGCCTTTGGATCATATTCCTTACCCTTTTTCAAGTGTCACTTACCCTTAGCAAGTGTATCCTGATGCTTATGTGTGGTCATATAACCCATATTTTAGTGGTGTAACCCTTACATAGGTGGGATGTTGAATCTTGGGTGTAAACCTTATGTAGCTATGGTTTGACCCTTACGTGGATCGAGTGTGACCTTTATACATTAGGCGCTACCTTTACATAGTTTTCCATATACCCTTACATAGTGGAATTGACCCTTACATAGTTGATAAAGGACCCATACATATCATTCATGGTACCATTATGTGATACCTTTATTTCGCGAGTCTAACCATTAAGCTGTAACTGGGTACCCTTATGTGGTACCCTTACGCAGCATCTCCTGACACTTAAGTAGGGTTGGTTTTACCCTCATGCGTTGTTTTAAATGACCTCTATGTGTGTTTTTACTTTTTTTCTCCAATTTTATTAGGTTTTTAGGATTGAATCATTTATAACCTCTCATTTCCAAAAATATTGTGTCACTACAACAAACCATCAATTCATGGGGGTATATCTTCCCTTCTTCTATATTAGAGATCAATTGAAGGATTTAACTTGTGGAGAGATCTTTGGCTACGCTGAGAGAGAGAGAGTGTGTGTGTGTGTGTGTTAATGGAAAATATACAGTGTCCCCTGGTTATGTAACATGGGATGATAATCTAAATAATGGATTGATGGAGTTATTCATTAGATATTGGAGTTATTGTGACAACTTAGAAGGGTTCCTAGCATGCAATCCTGAACAATAGTGAATATAGATAGACGAGACGAACCTAGAAAATGACGATATTGAGGACGTAATTTTTTAAGGAATTCACCATGAAAATTATAGCAAATTATTTTACCTAGATTCAAGAAAAAAGGATTTTACATGCTCCGATAAGGGGGTCTTGGTCTTGATCTTGTTTTTTCTTTGGGATCCATGTTTTCTGAATGTTTTTTTCATGTTATTTATGTTTTTTCCCTTGTCTAGTTTTTTGTCTCTCTATTATTCCTTATACTCCTTATCTTTTACATGGTGAAAACACCCACGATGATCCTTCCCCATGCATGTACCCCAATTGGCCAAAACACATAAATCTTAATGTCCCTTTTACTATCTTCGTTTCCACTTTTTTCAACCTATAATTGTTCTTAAAATCATTTCTTATTGATTTTTTAAAATATGATTTTGAATATGTTTTTTTAAATGGAATCTATTTTTAAATCCTATTGTGGTTGATTTTTATTCTATTCTACTGCTTGATAGATCTTTCTTGCTGCAAATATTCTTATGTTGAGAATCTATTTCTTGGTTATATAAATGACAGTTGTTAATATTTTTTGTTAATTCATGTGATTTTGAATTTAATTCTGATATTTCACTTTATTTTATTTATCAATAATCTTCTTCTTTAGATTATTTTATTCTTTTTTGACAAATTTCCAATCCTGGATTGATGTAATAGCCAGTGAGAATGTATATTGTTCATTGTTGTAATCATTTTCTAATTCTGTTTAAGTAATGAAATTTTTTCATTCTTTATTATTGGAACTGTATACAGACATGTTTCAAATAAATGGGATTTCATTTTTTTATTTTTTCATTATAATTTCATTGTTTTATTTTTGGATTTTATGATCCAAAATACCAAATTTGATCCTCTCAATTGAATAAGGACTATCTCATGCAACGCAGGCCATAGAAATTTTGTTGAGACATGTTCTGTGTTATAGAACTATTTATTTTTTAAGTGGTGTATATGCTACCTTTTTATATATTAAATTATGAATAACTCTATGATAATGAAATTTAAAGTCACTTTAAAGTTCTATCTTTCATGAGATATTGATCTAAATGTGATAATGCTTTTAAAGGTTTTCTGGTCTCGATTTCAATTTCTTGAGACATAATTCGTGTTATGCACCAATATTTTTTTTATATACTATTCTTGCACCCCAAGGAATGTATTTTAAAATATTATTTACTCAAAATTATAGCTTTTACATAATCATGTTACGTTTCTTTATTCAATGGATTTTTTAATCAAGCATTACCCAAGTTGCAAGGGTTTCTTGTCCTAAACTTCCTTTATTGATACATCTTTTGATTGACGCACCTATATACATTTATATAGTGTATATAATAACTATTTAAATATAATATTATGAATCATTTTATACTCATGGTATTTAATATTCCTTCTCATGTTCTTTCTTATAAAGGGTTTTTTTATTTTACAAGTTTAAAAATGATTTTTCTTTAAAAATGTTACTTTGAAGGTTTTAAAGACTTTTAACCAAAATATTCCTACATGTTATTTATATTATTTCAATAATTTTATTTTATAAAAATAAATTTTTTCCTAAATTTATTTTCCATGATCTTTTACCTTTATTTAAAAGTTATTAAAATTTAAATTTCTTGATTTTTTTACATGGGTCACTTTTGAATCTCTTTACAAACTTTTTAAAATAATGTTTATTTTTAACATTTATGACATGAATATTTTTTATATCCATCATAAATATTATATTTTTTAAGCTTATTTTAAACTATATATTATTATTTTCAAATAAAATAATTTTATCAATATTTTTGGATTTTTTGGTTTTTTAATGTTACCAAAAGAAAAGGGTATTTTTCCCTATCTTCCAAGAAATGTTTTAAATGTTTTTTAATGGTATCTTCATCTATGTAAACATAATTTATTGATTCTTATACTTCATAGGTGATATGTTATTTTGATACCATTCAATTCCATTCTATGAATGGTATGTAATTATTTTTTAAAGATATTTTCAAGAAATACTTTTCTATTTCATGATTAAATCAAGTTATGATAGTTTTGATGAAATGAAAACATACATGTGTTTTGTTTCATGATATAGTAATTAGACATTATTTATGAAATATGGATATGGGATTGAACCAAAATCCTTAAGAGGCTTTTCCCGATATGTGATAGGTTTGTTTGTTATAGCCCTCTAATGCATTGGGTAATGAGATGAAGTTAACTTGATAGAATTTGATGGAATTTACTCCTTAGATATGACAGAGTTATGTTACACCTAATAGATGATGGATTTAAAGAATTTCATATTACTCCTAGGATATGAATAAGTGTAGGAATTATAGGTCACTCCTAATATATAAGGGAATTATCTAGTTAGGTGATTCCATGATGAATGTTTGACTTTCCAACATACCTACATAGTTTTTAATGATTTATATGAGTTCTAATAAATCATATTATCAGAGATTATTTTTACATGGCACAAAAATATCGACTTATATGAATTTTGTCTTATTTTAAATTATTGTTCCACTTACTATGATTTATGAACCATTTTTTAATTTGTATGAATTCTATTATGTTATTCTCATGCACTTTGATTATGTCATCAAACCCTTATTCTCATATTATACTCACTGATTAAATTCAGTTATTAATTCTTATGATTACCATTAATGATCATTTGAGCTCAACCTTTTTATATTTTCCATTTCTATAGGTTTTAAATAATTATTTTAACTGATTTTTTTCTAGAAATATTTCATATGTGAAAACAATTGTGGGGGTTGTAGAAGAATTGTTTTTAAATAAGAAAATATGTGTATATAAGTAAAAATTATCACTTAAAGAAATATGTATTATTATGTATGATTTTTTCCTAATTATCTAAAATAGTAAAACCTATATTAAATTGATACAATATTTATGTTTTATGTTGTATTTTTTTATGGAAAAAATTGGGTCACTTTTATAGATATAAAATCTAGAAATGTAAATATTATGTTTTTAGCAACTGATCTAGGTGTACGGGTCTAGGGTGTTACAGTTGGTATCAGATCAGGGTTTAGATAACTCTGTAGATTATGATGTTTCCATGTGAGGTTAACTTAAGAGTTATGGACACCAAAATGGGATTATAAGTTTATTTTTGATCATAATATCTAAGACATAGACACCCCTTTTGAGGTTTTAAGTGTTGGTATTTTAAGTTGATTAGTGATATTTTAGGATACTCTTTGTTAGGTTGAGGTATATGTAACCCTAAGGTTTAATGTGAAGGATTATTTGAGAACAATAATATTACGATTTTGGAATATAATATGAAACGTTTGAAACAACATTTGAGGTTAAAAAATTCTTTAGTGTTGATGTTATTGAGGTTAATTAGGATATAAGGGTATTTATTTATGGAATGAACTAATTTGAACCTGTGGTGTTATTGTGGGAATTTTAGAGTAAAATATATTATTTATTCATATAAAGGTTTTTTATTTTGGTTATTATCTTAGTATGCCCTTACCATTTTGTTTTTAATAAATACATGAGTATTATCTTTCTATCCTTATCTAGATACTATGATCTATTAAAATTGTATGCTTTAGGAATAATAAAGACTCATCACGGATACTCATTTATTGGAATATAGAATGAGATAAAGGTGGAAACTTGTTAAAATATCCAATCAAGGGAAGAAATTGTGTTTATGGATTTGTAGAAAATCAGGTAATTATATTTTACAATTTTATTAGTCTGAATGATAAAATAATCCCTCATAAATTAAAAAATTTATTGTTTTAAAATCATTTTTAATGAATTGATGGCCATCTTTACCTCTTTTTAATTCCTAGTATTCTGGTCATTAACTTTCTCATGATCTCATTATCTATCACTCCCCATTATTATTTGGATATTACCTTTCATATCTATGTCTATATTTTCACTTCCCACTAATTATCTCTTATTTTGAAACCTATTTATGTATTATTCTAGATGAATTTCGTATTTCACTTTCCCTCTTTTCAAAAATAATTTTTATTAATCCATTTTGAAATGTGTATTTTCAATAATTTTTTTTTCAAATATTAAAATTACCAATACTGAGATCAAATTGGGAGGATGAAATTTATTTAATTATGTGATAATTTAATAACTCAATATTTAAAAATAAATATTTTTTTGATAGTGTATATAACATGAAACACCAAGCTTAAACGAACCACAAAATAATATTAATTTAAATATGATCGTTATAACTTATCCACTGAATTAGTGGGAATAAATAGGGTCAACCACATTACAAAATATATGTATAATGGTCCTACTCAATAAAAAATTATTGATTAATTTTTAGTAAATAATCACTCATTATTATTGAATTCATTATATGCATTAAAAATAATTTTTCTTCAAAAATGTTTTTATTTCTTTTTTTCAGAAACTATTACAATTAATTTGAGAAAAATTTATAAATTTTTTTTTTTAAAAACTATATATTTTTTGAAATTATAATATCAAAATTATCATAAGGTGAAATTTTGATATTTTTCTAGTACGATTAATTTTTTCATGTGAATAGTTAAAAAATAATGATTTTATAAAAAACTATTTTTTCCATTCAAGTATTAAGAAATTAAAATTTCGTTCTGAATTGATTTTATAATTTAATTATTTAATTTCTATAAAAAGAATTAATTTCATTTCCTTTTAATCTACTTTATTATTAATTTTGGAATAAAAACATTTTTATACTTAAAATTTCATTTTTCTAGAAAACTGTTTTTTATCGCGCTTTGTCGGTTTATTTTAAAAGAAATATATTAAATTTATAGGGATTTAATTTTATGAAATATATTCAATATTTCTAATTATAATTTAAAATTTTATCAAATAGTTTGACATTTTTTGTTCACAACGAATAGTATCCTTGGTAAAAATATTGTTATCGTGGTAAGGTTAAACTATGTAGGACAGGGTTAAAACTATGAAATAAGGCCTCAAAATCATCTATACACTTAACTATATATTATTTTTTTGATTTTAATTTGACTAAACACTTTATATATTATGAAATTTTTTATTTTTGTTCCACTTTTCTTTGATAAATTACTTTATATTATTTTCAGTAAAGAAAAATTCCAAAATGAATCTTTCTTGATTTTAATATCTATAATAATTTTTAAAAAGATAATAAAATGTTATCAATGGTTATAAAATTTTATTTATAATATGATTAAATTTATTTTATGAAGTAATTTTATTTTAATTTTTATTGATGAAATAATTACCTAAACTACTTACACAATGCCAACACAATTCTTGTACAAGTAGTAAAAAAATAAAGTAAATGATTCCAAAAACATTAAAAGTATTTTTTTGGAAAGTTATGATGTTAAAAGAATTTTTAGATAAATATAATTTATTATTTATTTCTTAAAAGTTTAAATTCTAATTATATTACAATATTTATATTTTATTAAAGTTAAATTATGTGAATAGTCCTGAAAATGACTTTAATTGTATTTTATGTTAAATAATATTTTATTAAACGATTTATAATTGCTAAAAATGATATATTTGGAAAATTTAATGTTATAATTTCTAAAACATAAACCATTTTCCATTTATGGGTCACTTTTTCTTATATAGTAACTTTCTTGACCCCTAAATGGTAAAAAACATTATTATCGTGGTGATCGTTGAAAGGGTTAACGGGGGTTTAATACTTAATGATAAGGGTTAGAAATCACCTAAAATTGTCTAAATGTTATTTTAAAATATTATTTAGACTTATATTCACATTATATTCTAAATATATCAATTTTTTATACTTTTACATTGAAGTTAATTTATATTATTTTAATACTTTATGTAATTCCAAGGATTCCCCTCACCTCACTTATAAAAGGATATCTCACCTCCTCTCTTACTCAAACATAAAGAGCCACTTATTTGAACCAAAACATACCAAAACAAATTCTTTACTTTCCTATATATATTTTACAGGTCCTTTTAATCTTAAAATACCATCCCTGGGGTCCTTAAGAAGACATCCAAAGGACGTTCTTCAAAGAGGAGTTAATCCTATTAATCGAGCATTTTCATTTTACTTATTTTTATACATCCTTAAATTATGTCCTAACCATTCCAAAATAATAACATAATTGTATATAATATATTAATAAGTTTTTATTTTAATTACATAACCTTATTCATCTCTGTTTCCATCAAATGAGAAATAAATCCATCGTTCATGTGAACGTGCAGACTACAACCTCAAAAACTGATATATTTTGTTTCTCGTCACAGTAATTCATGGATGATTATTATGTTGAATTTATTATTTATATATTATATTCATCACATAATTATTGTTTTTTAAATGTAATATACCATCTATATTCTTTCCAATCTAATCATTAAAAATGGAATCATTACATGTGCGTACGTTTGGACTACCTTCTCCATACAGTGATGTACATCATTTTTCAAAAATATCCTCTCATATATGGACTTAGGGATGAATTTAATTGAGGAATTTAATATTTATCACATGATAATAATTTTTTAAAGATAATATTTATTTTATTTCTTTATTATTCATCCAAAGAAAAGTAAAAATATTGCTTGTGTGTGTGTAGACTACCACCGAGCTAATATTTTTTTCCTTTTGTGACAGCTTTTCATGACTTACTCTAAAATTGTATTTGATTTATAAGAAATATTATTATTACATGAATAATATTCTATATATTATTGAATAATGACCACTTTGACCATGGTCAACCGACCAAAGTCATTTTTCAATTGTAAACCAAAACAATCTATGTGGACTTAACTGATTAAGTAATTAAATATTTCATTGAAATAAATGGTTTGATGATCATGGAATAAACTTAGAAAATTTTATTAAAAATTTAAAATAATTTAATAGTAGTTTATTATACATGATTTAAAACACTTTGATAAAAATTTGTGACACTAGGTAAGGGCTTTCTTAACTCGATTTTTATTCATTGAGTTATACCACTACTTCATTGATTGTGTGATTCCAAGAATATGTATTAAATGACCTATGATTTTTTTATTATTTATTTACACTTGTTTTATATGGATTTAAATTTTTTATACACAATCAATTCATTTATAAATTTTAACTTCAATGGTATGGTCTTTGTAAAGGTTATTCATCTCAATATTGTTTCGTTGTGACATGTTTCATATTATGAACCTATTTCTTTTAAAAGGGTGTATTTGATGCCTATTGATATATTATATAATTAATAATCGTTGATCATGATATTTAAGGTCACTTTTAAGTTATATCTTCAATTATATATTTATCTAAATGTTATAAAGTTTACAAGGATTTTCATGATATCAATTTCAATTTTTTAAGACATATTTTATTTTTTGCACCATGATTTATTTTATATGGTCTGCTTACTACTCAATGAAACTGTTTTAACATATTATGTCATGTAAATTATATGTTTTACATAATCATGTTATGTTCCTTTATTCAAATGATGTTTGGATCAAGCATTACCCAAGATGAATGGGTTTCTTATATTAAATTTCCTTCTTTGAGACATGTTTTGATTGATGCATCTATATTTTGTATATACTGAGTCTTGGTATATAATATCATGAATATTTTTATACTCATGGTATTTTATGTTCCTTATTATGTTATTTCTTTCAAATTGTTGTAGGTTTTAAAAATTCGTAAATGGTATTTCTTTTAAAATGTTACTTTAAAGGTTTTAAAGACTTTTAACCAGACTCTCCCTACATGTTCTCTATCATATTTTAATAATGTTATTTTATAAACATAAATGGTTTATGAAATTCATTTTACATGATATTTTACCTTATTTTTAAAGTATTTAAAAATAAAATATCTTAATGTTTTTCTCATGGGTCACTTTTTACTCACTTTACAAAAGTTTGAAAACAATGTTGATTTTTAACATTCACAACATGAATTTATTTTCTCACCATTATAAATATTATTTTTTTGGAACATTAATTCTTAATTCTCTATGTTTATTTTCAAATAAAATATTTTTCTTAGTATTTTGGAATTTTTAGTTTTTTTAAACTTATTGAAAGAAAATGGTATTTTTCTCTATTTTCTTAGAAACAATTCCAATGTTTTTAAAGGTATTTTCATTTATATCAACAAAATTTAATTATTCCAATGCTTCACTAGGGATATGATATCATTATATCATACACTTTATTTCTCTAAATGGTCTATTATAATGTTTTAAATATATTTTCATAAAAATCATTTATTTTTCACAGGTAAATCATACTGTGACAGTTTTTATGAAATGAAATCATAGGTGTGTTTTACATAATGATATGGAACTTTGACATTATTGATGAAATAAGTATTGGTAAGTGAACCCAAATCCATAAGTTAATTTTTCTGATATGCAGTGGTTGGATATATCATATACCTTTAATTCATTAGGTAATGATATGGAGTTAACTTGATGAAGTTACTCCAAAGATAATATGAAGTTATATTACTCCTAAGATATGATAGAGTTAACTTATTTTATGTTACACCTAAGAGATGAGAGAGTTTACTAATTATAGGTTACTCCTAAGATATATAAAAATTATCTAGTGAGGTGATTCTATGATGAATTTTTAGTGTTCCAGGATACCTACATATTTTTTCAATGCTTTCTATGAGTTCAAATGGATCCTTTTCTCCTGGATTGTCATGGATCATGATAGTTCACTTATATGACTCTTGTATTGTGCTAAATATTTATGCCATGTCTCGTGATTTATGATCCATATTTTAATGGATACGAACTATCTTATTTTATGCTCATGCACTTTTATTATTTATTCACACTTTTATAATCATCTTATGCTCATTTATGATATTCAGTTGATAATAATCATATTTACCCTTTCTGATCATTTAAGCTCACCCTTCTTATGTTTTCCATTTACCCAGGTTATGAATAATGATGTTAAATTAATTATGTCTATAAAGGTTCCATGTGAGTAGAATTTTATTAGATATTTTAAAGACTTTTGTTTAATATGAAAATTTGGGTGTAGTCGGAAAAATGATCACTTAAAGACATGGGTATTGTTATGTAAGGGTTTGACCTGATTCTATAAAAATATAAACCTAAAAGTTACTTGGGTGTGTAATTGAACAAATATTTCCATTTGATATTGTATGTTTTTTATGGAAAAAATTGGGTCATGTTTATTGGTATCAAATCTAGAAATGTAAATATTATTTTTCTAGAATTGGATTCGGGTGTGTGGATTTGAGTTTGTTAGAGTGGTACACCGAAAACTACAAGTTGCTAGATGATTCCCTCAAGCTTCTTCACTTATGATTAATAGATTCTTAAATCCTCCAAAAATCCTTAAAACACCATAAAACACAACAAATATATGTCAAAAATTAATCTTAACATGCCTTGAAAAAAATCAATAATATCACAGATCTCCCCCTCTAATGAATTATCATCCTCAAGAAGTGACTATAGTGGTATTTCTCAAAAAACACAGGTCATTTAGCATGGAAATCTGAATAAATTCCCAAGTATCCTTTTTTATTTATCCATGTTTCCACAGAACTTGAATAATTGGTACCATCTTTCCACTCAACACTTTTTTCTCCAGTCTATAATCATCATTGGTCACTTCATGAAGGATGCATCTAGTTCCAACTTATTATCCTTATTGTCAATCACATACATAGTATTGGGATCATACCTCTAGATATAAGATACATGTAACATGTTATTAATACCTTGATACCATTTAGGGGGTTCCAATTGGTATGTCATTATTATGATATGTTCGATTATCTCAAACGATCTAAAAAACCGTCGCACCAACTTCCCCATCTTCTGAAATAATTGATTCCCCAATCAAGATAAAACCCATAATAAAAATTGATAAACCATGGAAAAATACAAGGTTCAACACCTCTAGTTATCATATGAACATTACCTACTCTAATCTCTCATTAACCACTTCTAAATCAAATGCACCCATTCAGAGATCACCTGAACCAAACTCAACCTAATAACAGCTGCCTCACCCACCACATACCAAAAAAGTGGAAAACAACATAACTGACCATAAAGAGCCTCAAACAGTGTTATCTGAATCAAATATTAGTAACTACTATTGTATTCTAACTCTAACTAGGCTAGATGATCATCCCATGCTCCATCGAAGTCTTTTATGCATGCTCAAAGCATATCTTACAAAATCTAGATCATTCTGTATGATTTTCCATTTGTGTGTAAATGATACACTATACTCATCTTCAACTAATTCTTTATTTCCTTCTGCCATAATTTCTAAAACTATGGTGTGATATGATAATGCTGATTAGATACTATGCTTATAGACACTCAGGGCAGTTGTACAGTCTCTCACACATAGATTTTGCATAACTCATTGACTTAATGAGTCTCTCAAATTGATAAGAAATGTTCCAATTTCTTCAGTTGATCAACCATAACCCATACCACATATTTACTTCTTGGGTCCAAGATAACTCCAAACAAAATCCATCATCTATTCATTCAACTTTGACATTGCAACTGGAAGAGGATAAAGTAATCCACCTGATCAATGATTATTGGCCTTGATCCTCTAAAATGTAAAACGATGAGAGAAAAAATAAGTGATATCCTTGTTCATAATTGGACACCATAGCCATCATCTAATATCACATTACATCTTCATCAATCTAGGTAGCACTTACCACTATGAATCATGAGTATCCCTCATCATCTCTTCCCTCATGTAAGTAGAAACCAAAACTATCCCATGAATTTAGATTCACTTATCTCCATCTAAATACCATCCTAGAACTAGTTCATTACCCATCAACAATTCCTATATTACTAAGTACTAGACATCTAACTCCTAGTTATCTTTCACCCATTACACTAAAAATATGTGATAATATAAAGGGAAACATGTCATCACCCCTTATTCCTTAGATATACCCACCAACCCTTCAACTAACAAGCTCATAAATATCCATTTATCCTATAAAGGTATCTCTCCATGATCTTATATATTTATATTAAAATAAAATTTTAAAACATTAAACTTCCAAAGAGATTAACCCATCTCAAATTCAAAAGTTTTTAGATACTCAACCCAACACCTCATCCTGGGATTCATGTCCCACTTAGATAATATATACCGCAAGCTCTTGTGGTTCATGTAGAAAACAAACCCTCACCAAAGAGATAATGATGCCAAAACTTGAGGGCATGGGACATATCCACTAACTCTATTTCATGCATAGGGTATATCTTCTCATGAGGTCAATACTAACAAGACCCATAAGAAACTACATGATCGATCTATATCAAAACAACCCCAAAACTAACACCTAATACATTATAGTAAACTGTATATCCAATCCCATGATCAGGTAAGATCAAAATTAGAGCTGATGTCAATATTCTATCTATATCTTGTAATTCTTATTCATATAAATATTTCCACTCAAACCTCACCCCCTTCTTGGTAAGCTCAGTTATAAGCATTTCCAAATAGGATATTTCTTGAATTAACTTCATGAAGTACGTGACCAAACCTCGAAAACTCTTGATCTAAAACATGTTTCTTAGGAATTCCCAAGACATCACTACCTCTACCTTCTCTAAATCTTATAATATTCTCATCACAAAAATAACATTCTTAAGGAATCACACCTCTTGGATCCTAAAGTGAAACTTCAAAATCTTGGAATAACCCTAATACACTCAAAGTGTACTCATCACAATTTTTAGGTGACTAGAATGCATCTCTAAGGTCCATGCCTATATTAGGATATCTTGAAAACAACGATAAAATAATCAAAAAAAGAATATAATATATTTTACATGAAATCCAAGAACACTGATTGAGAATTCATTCATCCATAAGTCATGAAAATATACTCATATATTCCAAACCAACTCCTAAACATTGTCTTAGATATATCCATATCTCTAAATTGAAGGTGGTCGTAGCCTAATCACAAGTCAATGTTATAAAACCATCAATATCCCCTCAACTAGTCAAACAAATATTCAATCCTCTATAATGGGTACCTATTCTTCACCTTAACCGAGTTTCTATTTTTATATTCCATGTATATGCAAAGTCTTTCTTCTACCTTTTTATCAAAAAAAACTAGGGCACCCTAAGAAGTGCTTACTTTGATAAATCCCTTTTCCTTTAAATACTCAAGTTTCACCTTGAGTTCCTTCAACTCAATTACTACTATTAAATATGGAGGGATTAATATAGGCTATGATCCTAACATGAGTTTTATATCAAATTCAATTCCTATATCAAGGAGTCTTGAAAATATTCTAGAAATTATTCCCAGTAATGGTCCACTAGTGGAGGAAAATAGGAGGGAGTTGCTAGCTGATCTGCCACAAGGACCATGCCTGCTACTAGCACTATAATATATCCAATATTACTAAGCTTTGTTCCAATTATATTTTCACTAAAATACCAATCCCCAATCAAAACAAAATTATCCCCTGTAAGTTTTCTAAAGGAGACTTGTCTCCTATAGCAGTCGATGTGTGCTTGGTAACTAGTCAACCAGTAGAGATCCAAAATCTGATTAAATCCAATCATCTATAAGATCATAAAATCCCATAAATTTTCATTACTAGAAACTATTATAGAAAACTCTATACATCTCTAGAGACTATTTACCTTCTTACCTAAGGTTGTATCTAAATAAAGGAACTCAAAATATAACATAACTAGAAACAATAATCCTACAATGACTTGAGCAGATATAAAAGAATGGGAAGGTTTTAAATCAAAAAAATCATTAGAAATAATATAGGTAATTAAAATAATACCAATAATTATATAAGGTACTTATAGATCATCAGTCAGAATCTGGTATACCACATGAAGCTTACCTGCGTTAGATCCACAAACCTTCCCTTGAGGTCGATGAATTGATTTGACCATAGAATTATATAGAGTAGTAATATACTTCTAGGGTCATATGACCACTCCATGGATTGATCTCTATAAACCCAACTATGATGTCTCCAAAAAAAGTGGTGTAGATGAACCTTATTATCACATCATTGGTAATATTTTATAGTATTTGGAAATAACTTTAGATAATTACCTAACCATCCATAGTTAAATAATATTATAGAACCCCCTCCCATAATGGGGGATGTTGAACCAATACTCTACTCTAGTTACTTATTATCATATTAGTTCAGTTCCTTTGAATTTATCTTCTTGATATTAGATAAGGTGCTCATTGTATCGCTTGGATACCTGCTCATTGGTACACAAATGGATAAAATAATACGTGTCGCTATATCCTCCTCCAACCCATTATTGATCATTAGAGCCTTACATAGCATCTTAGGATATATTTTTAGGTAAAATATCCTAACTTGGTGCCTAAACTCTAGGGAAATACTGATATGGAACTTCTATGACTTCTACACCTCATTCCCAACCAAGATACAATTGAAGAAAAGAAAATATTTGAAAAAATAAGAATATAAAGATACTAACATCGTACGTTACTAAAGATCTATAAACTCCTAAGCTCGATCCATATTCAATGTATCTAGGAAAAAAGTATTAGATAATATATTCTTAATGGTCTCCCAATTCAAACCCTCACATCTCCACTCTAGGTTTACAACACCATGCCATCTTCTCACGGGCTTTTGAAGCATGAAATCATCTAGAATAACATATCGATCCTTAAAGTCTCAACAAGATAAAATATTCTCTCAGTGATATCAATTCAATCCAAAAAATCATAAGGTCCTACAATACACTAAAAATGATTAGGGATGTTAAAGCTATAAATCCCAAGCATAAATGAGCACAATAGCCTCAGCCCAGTTGGTGAGGACTCGGAAAGTGCATCCAAGATACCCGAGTTTGAAACTGGGTGGAGACATAATTTTTTGGTACTATAGCAGCAATGTAGCAGTACTATATAAGGTATTATAGAAAACACTGTTTGGTACTGTAGCAGCCAGAACTATTCATCTGTTTGGGAATTCGGGCCACCGGTTTGGGCCTCAGGCCCTTTAAGAACTTCAGTCCACCCAATGCCTTCAGGACAGTAAGGATTTCATGCCACCTCTAGGCCTTCAGGCCACCTCATATTGTGCTTAAATGATCAGACAAACTCTACAATGAGAAAACTTCAAATGGGGATTCAAAGGAGGTGCATTCACCAGAGCTGAAGATAAGAAGATTTTTCAGAAATAAAGGGTATGGAATTACCATCAAGACTAGCCTGTGTTTTCACGATAAGCCTAGCTGAACAAGCCATGCGAAGGTGGAGAGATGATATCATGATGAAGAAGCTGGGAAGAAGCAGTTCCAAGTATAGTCTGTATATTTCCTAAGACCTATGTGTCATGTAATCTCTAAGCCTATGGGCCAAGTAAGGCTTACCCCTCATCCCTTGAAAGGGGGGTTATCAAAATCAATAAAAAAATTCCTTTGGGCCATTCGGGCCAAGAATAAATGACCATCATCCTATGAGCTTCCTCACCTTGAACATACATTATATGAATTACTCTAGGATAAATTGTTATATATTACTGAACCAAAATATTTACTATATGATTATTCTCAGTTTGTGACACCCTGATATTTTATGAAATACTTTTTTCCAATAAATGTTAAATTTTTGGATATTTTGTGTTACACTCAACACCAAATTTTATAGAACAAAAATATACTGTTTATATTATTATCTAAACATGACCATTATAACCTATCTATTAAACTTGGTGGTATTAATAGAAATAACCACATTTTTTAAAACAAGTATAATTTTTTTCTATAAAAAACATATTGATACAAATTTACTTAATTATTAGTAAAGCCTTCATATTCTTTGAAAATTCCTTTTTCTAAAAAAATGTTTTTTATAATTTTTTATAAAGAAAGAGTGAATGTAATTTCTTCCAATTTTAGAAAAAAAATAGAATGAATAAAATTTATTTTTGAAATATAAGTGTAAAAATTATCTTTGAGTGAATTTTTTATAATTTTCTACAAATATTAGTTTTTGGATTAATTAGTAAAAAAATACTAATTTTTATTAAAAACTTTCTTTTTCATTTAAAGAATTTATAAGATACATTTTATTTTAAGATGATTTA
Source organism: Viscum album (assembly GCA_963277665.1). Lineage (NCBI taxonomy): Eukaryota > Viridiplantae > Streptophyta > Magnoliopsida > Santalales > Viscaceae > Viscum > Viscum album. Next base: position 2,081,161,076 of record OY728141.1, on the reverse strand, counting down.
AAATTAAAATTAGAGTAATTATATATTTATTAATCAAATTTAGTACATTTTAATCAATTTAATATTGAAATTTGATATCAAAATGTCTTATACTTTAGAAATTTTTTCTTTGGAAAACTGTTTTTTCATCACGTCTGCTGGTTTAGTTTTAAATAATATTATAACACTTCTATAAATTAAATTTGGAAAAATAGATTAAATATTTTTAATTAGATTAATTTATATTATATAATAATTTCAACTTAATTTTTGATGTAAATTAATAGTAAAAATAGAAAAAATTAATTATCGTGGTTAAGGTTAAAATGGGTTTACCAAGGGTTAAACTAAAAACATAAGGTTTAAAATAACATAAAAGCTTGTAAAATTCCTATTTTACATACATATCTAGACCTTATAACATATAATGTTCAATAATTATTCATTTTATAGCCTTTTTAAAAGAAAAAAATGTGGGTATAACTTTTTCTTTTCAAAAATTCCAAGTGTTCCCTCTCCCCCATTTATAAAAGGACACCCCCTCTCTTCTCCTATAAATAATTTCCAAATTTTTTGGTTCAAAAAATAACTACCAAAATACCTTAATTAATTCCCTATACACAACCTATAGTACTTATTTTTATTGTTAAACCCACCCAATAAGTCTTTAGGTATAAACCTAAAGAAGTTCTCTGAAGAAGAGGTAAAATTCTTAAACTTGTGTTTTTGTTTTATTTATTCTTCAACATCCTTAAAATATTCTTAAATTATTTTGATATAATAACACTATTGTCTCCCATATACTGAGATATTATTATGTTAAGTTAATAACCTATATTTATCTCCAATTCCATCAAATGGGAAATGAAACGCTTGCTTGTGTGTACAGTCGACTACCGCCTCACGAACCGATGTAATTCATTTTCCATAACTTCCTATCAAAGATAAATATAATGATGGATTTAATGTTAATACGTTATATTTATAAAATATTTAATATTAATTTATTATAATATCACATCTACCTTCTTTCCTCTAAATCCTTTGGAAAATGATATTGTCTCTCGTTCGTACTTCTGGACTACCGCCTCCATGAAGCGATGTGATGCATTTTTTATTTTATTTTGATATGGACGGTAATAAGGATAGTTTAAATAAATATATATTATATATATTATATGAAAAATATTATGTATATTTTAATTAATATTTACATTTCTTTTTTTCATCAATTGGGGAAATGAAAACAGCATTCATGTGTACGTACGACCTACTGTCTCTATAAATGGTGTGCTTTATTTTATATCTATACATTTTATGGATTACTATAAATACATAAAAAAAGAATATATATTATATTTATATAATTTTTAAAATCCTTCTTGTTATGTAACCATGGTCAAAGTAAATGGATTGAAACTACCAAACCAAAACATACAAGAAAAACGAAGCAATTATTACCCGAAACATGATTTTGACAAGGAATTGTTAATAAACGAGTGATAAAAGGTCATAAGTAAAAAATATATGGTATGATATATATGATTATTATTCTGTAATATATTCACAATAAATTTATATTTATTATATAAGATTTTTGAACGTGTGCAAAGAAAGTCAATACTTAAGGTAAGGGATTTCTAGTCTCACTTTTATTTCTAGGAGACTTGTGTAGAATCCACCACTCATTTATTTTATTTTCTATATATACTTCCCCTTTGAAATTTTTTATCATTAATATTATTATTTTAAATTTATTTAAAGTTTAAATTTATGTTACGATTCCGTGGGGCATATTATTCAAAGGTTACAAAATTGGTAAAGGTTTTATGTTACAATCTCTTTGTTTATCAGGATTGTTTATGATTATGATTAAATTGAGAAAATATTATGATATATCTAAAAATAAACTCATTAATTTTATTAAACTATGTTTATTTCATTAAAATACATGTTTTAATTTCATTTTCATCCCTTTATGTACTAAATAGTCCAAAAGAATTTTTTTAAGGGAAACCAGTTTTATTTCTCTCTTTGGTCGAAAATTCATTTTCTTCCATGTACATGTTTTATAAAAAAATTAAAGAATGTTTTTAATGTTCTCCAAATAGTTATAAAATTAATTTTTTCCCATGTTTGAGTTTTTAAAAAATGGTTTTTAATGAATCATCTTATCATTTTCCAAAAAAGGTACATTTGACTTTTACTAAAAATGTTGAAGGAATAATTGTTTAAAAATGTATGAAATGAATGGTATTTTCCCCCATCATGACCACTAAATATTTTAAATATTCATTTATAATTTTCCAACTATATTTTCAAATAAAATTATTTTCACATTTTTATGTGAAATTTTAGTTTTTAATAGCTGATTTTCAAAGTGAAACATTTATTTTCCTCAATAAATTTTCCAAGTGAACTTTCTAAAACATTTTTTCATATAAGATGACATAATTTTATGTTATTTAATATTTAATAGTGATATAATCAAATGATACCACCCTTATAATTTCTCTATATGGATTATATTTATGATGATAATATTATTATGAAACCTGATCCCTTTTCCATGGGTTATTCTATGATTAAATGTTTATGAAACCCATTTAATTTCATGGGTTCCAAAATGATAAATATTTTATGAACTTTTAGAATATTTATGAATGGTTTTAAATATGTGATGGTGGTTATGTTATAACCAAGGATGGTGGTTTCATTATAACCAAGGAATATGGTTGCATTATAACCATGGATGGTGGTCGCATTATAACTGAGGTCGGGTGGGACCTATATCTCCCTCCGATGAATTGGGTAATGATTGATAAATCATGTGATAAAAATGTTATGTGTAAACTTGTTTTCATGTTCAAAAGTCTCTGTGAGGACATGTCTTTCATGTCTATAAGGTTATGCAAGGACCTTATTTCATGTCCTCAACTAAATGTGTTAACCTGTTTCTATTTATATATGTTCACAATTTTATAATCTTATGTGTATGCCAAAAGTATATGTATTATGATAATTTTATGTTATTATGGATAATTTTTATTGATTCCTTTATGATTTATGTCTTATGAACTACCAAGATTTATTCCATGACATAACTTTATGATCTATGATATGCAGGACATGGTTTTCAAATGTTATTATCATGTCTTCATACCCTTATGCTCATGTTATATGGATATCTCCCATTTTTACCCTTATTGGTTATTCGATATCACCCTTTATTAGTTTTTCTTTCCCTAGGTTATGAATTAAGGTCTTACGTAGTGTATTTATATGAAGTGTACTATATGGGAATATCTTTATGGGTCATTTTGAAGATATTTTATGAAATGAGAATATTGTGTAGCTATTCTCCGAAGACACTAAACATTTATGATACAAGGGCATGTATTTTTTAAATGTATTAAATTTTCCCCTAAAAAGATGTAATATTTATGTATAAAAGGCCTAGGTAATTTCCCATTTGCACCCTCCATCATGTCTAGGTGAACTACTGGTTTTACCTCCCTTATAGAATCATATTGACCCACTTCTTCAGGTGTTCATATAAGGTGATGTCAAGGTGATATTATCCAAAATGTAAAACAAAAACTTACAAATACCTTTTAAAACTAAAAAGTATTCACTCAAGAAAAAAATACACACTCAAAATATCGCAACAGGAAGGATCATCTTAAGAGGTTACCCACATCCATGAGGCATAATCCCCTTACCACTTTCATTCATGGTCATATACATAAATTAAAACATATCATGTTAACATCAATTAATTAAAATTAAGTGTGTATATATCATAGAATAATATATCATATATTACCAATAAAATTTAATTAATTGAGTTACTATATATGAAAGGTAATCATATGCATTACATGTGATGTTGTGTGCCTAACCACAATTCATGAACACACCTAAATCCCATAAACTATAATAGTACAATATTACACAGAATCAATATAAAACTATAATATCACAACAGGTAAAATAAATCCCATCACCTATAACTAGGTGGTCTATAGAATAAGAGTTGTACATGCACTTATGTGACTCCCCTACTCATGTTACACATATACTATATCATTTCTATCATTCACTAAATGTATTCATGAAGAAAAGAAAAAATAAAACCACTTTTGATGCCAATTTTTAACACCCTGTCCCAAATCACCAAGTCCGAGCCAGAGTGTTACATGACCTCATGTGCACCTCCTCATATACAAGAGGTTATCAACTTGTGACGAGGGTCTGAATGGTGTCTTGGGGAGATTATACCCTTGGTAATAACAGAAACACACCAAAATCACAAAAAAAACATTCCAAAACAATATAATGTAAACCAAAGTAATATCAACATGCTATAATAATTTGAATCCATATCAATATAATCTAGATGACCCACAATATGGTTAGTCAACCCCAGTATTATATATGAAGATAAAAAAACTAAAACATTGTAGAAAAATTCTAGACTCTATAATTGACTCATATATATCCTCCAAACTCTACCTACTTAGATCTTCAATATAGATCCCTTACCTTTAGTTAGATCCATGGCCATGAAATCTGGATACACATCGAGATTCCCATCTAGGGTGTGAGTATAATACCATTAAGAAACCACGAATTCATCCTTAACATAAGTGAAAAAATAAATAAATGTTAATTTCATAATAGAAACATAAATTAAAAAATAAGCAATCAATTATCTACTCATCATACACTAACTAACTTACCACAAACCCCGGCTCTACCTACTTTAGCACCAAGTTAGAATGATGATAAAAAGTAGTTATTACATGACTTAAATAATTCCAAAATTTCCACATGTTGGATTTATGGATTCAAATAATGGCTCAATGTTCATGTTTGACCTTTAAGGAACAACTCCACACCTGCCTTTAGCAGAAATCCATGATGACTACACATTGGCCTAATTCACAAATATGGGGAAGGACAGACTATCACATGTAAACCTAATATACATATCTGGGGAAATCCTCATCCACATGTTTCAACCTAATATTTGGATGTAGGGAAATAAACAATACCAAAAATCATTTCTCAATGTAAAATCATAACCTTATAATCAAAACAGTGGCCCTCACACTCTAAGGGTCCAACTATCTGATCGAGGAAAACTTGGTACCTTGAAACCAAACACAGTAAAGCTATACATGAATCCAGAGACAAGCCACAATATAGAAAGTAATAACCATGCCATATCAAGCAAGATAATCATGGGCCACACACACACATGTGAATCATATCATGAAAGTGTCTCATGGTAAGACACATACGCACATGCGAATCAAGGAATAAAAATTCATATAAATGCCAAAAAATGATAAGGACTTCTTAACTCAAGTGCACTAATGTTAAAAGCCAATATTAATCATGAAACCACTTCCATGCACCAAAAATGCCTTAAACCAATCCAAATTAATCACAATCATAATTATAGAATTAATATTACATAAGTAGAATGTTCCATGGACTCATAGAGATATAAACATACACATTTATATTTTCCACCAACGGTAGATCTTGATCTCTTCAAGGGAAGGATAAAAATTCTCTAGATTTGATGTCTATATATAAACCACAAAAAAGTATCCATTAGATCATGATGGAATCAATAGATTTATCAAAAATAGATTAAATCTATTATTTTTATTCAAATAATAAGAAAATTCATGCTATAATTAATAAAAAATACAGTTTGGGAGCCAACAGATCAATCTAAGATTGAAAATCCAAAGGGTGGGGAATAAGAAATTTGATTCAATTTAAAGTGGGCTCAATGTGCCATTTTTTAAAACTATAAGTTGAAAATGGTGAAGGGGATTTTAAAATAGGTATGTTAGAACAAAATTACAAAGTTACCCTTAATGACTGGTCTTTTTAGGCACCACTAGAAAGCCTAAGGGACACACCAGTTTGATGGTGGCTCCACTAACCAGTCGGTGGTTACCAACTAGTTGGTTGGTATCTAAATGTAGAATCTTGAGTTAATACATTATTCACTAGCTAGTAATTAGATCTTTATTAGTTTTCTGGGGGAAACCAGGTTAATTTTGGGCTACTTCCACCTCTATTGGCTAGCCAATGGCCCTGTACTGACCAAACAATGGCACACAAGTATCTCCAAGCTACCGGTTGATGCCCTCCATCTCTTTCACCTCTAATTATTGGATTCATAAAGAATCCAACACACCTCAAAATAATTAAAAACATACCAAAGATATACTAAAAGTTAAACTTAACATACCTTAAAAAATTAACAAAATGCCACAGATATATAGGGGAAGGTGAATGAGAGTTATATGTATCCATAAGTTGAGGATTGGTGTATTCTAGTGGAGTTGGAGGAGTGGTATATGCTTCTGAAGGTGGAGGATTGGGATATATAGCCTAAAATTATCTATGTATGTTATAAAACATCAATTGTACCAAATCTCAAATCCTATTCTCCTTCGTCTCACCCACCTACTAAACCATAGATTCTAAATCATCTATTTTTCCTTTATATGAATCCTCCCTTGTGGGAGTTCTAGAATGACCAATTAATTTTTTAATTGATACACTCACCTCATATACTCATTCATTTCCTAGGAGTTTGGGATTTCTTAAGGCAGTATCCAAAATATCCTTCCTACCCTAATGTATAAAGGTCCCATATGTGATATTCTCCTCAAGGGATTCATGTATATAACTTTTGAAAATTTTATTAGTGAATTAAAAAATATAAATACTTAAAAAATAACTTAAATAAATACTTAGAATATTATTATCTATATACCTTGATTAATCTATAATATATATTCCCATTTAACACATTTGATCCCTCTTCTATTTTTCATATCTAGGTGGGAGGAGGGGGGTTAATCTCTGATGAGCCTGAAGACTCAGTTCATAATTTTTGATATCTTTCACCCATGAATTGATATTATAATAATAGATACCCTCAATGAGATAAAGTAAGAGGGTATTAATTTTTGGATTGGATATCCGAACGATATCTCCTAAATTATTATTAATTAAGGGAAAACCAATCATTAAGATTACCATCTTTAGTTATTATGTAAAAAAGATTCAAAAAGTTTACATTTCACCTACCAAAAATGATTCATTTTGTCTATTTTCAATAAATTTATTTCATGTATCTTCACATAAAATATGATATATATATATATATATAAATTAATTTTTCTTTCACAAAAAATAAAATTTGAAGTGAGGGCTGATTTTAAATCCATCCATCTCTAATGGGAAAAGATAAACATTTCTTCCCAACTTCTTTAGTTCCAGGTATATCATATGTCATCTCATGAAAAAGGAAAAAAATTACATATATTATAAAAAATAATGTAATGATAGTTAAAATAATAATAAATGAGATTTCTAGAATTATCTCCCATATCTGAACTAATCCCATTTTGTTAAAATTTATCTAATTAGAAAGAAAAATGATTACATTATATTGAACTTGAATTTCCACAAAACTTATAAATTTTTTCAAATATTGGACCCTTTGGGTTGTAATTATCATCACACTCAATAGATATTATCTAGTCCTAAATATAAGCAAGTGATAATCTAGGTAAATGTGTGTTTCCAAGTTTACTAGCCCTAGAATCCTTCTTTGTCCCTATGGAACTAGAATCACTTGTCTAGAAGAATGAGTAGAATCATCAGTGGAAGTATGTATAGGGTCCTCCCAAGAAGATAAAGGTGAATTTCATATTTGATCTAACATTATACTATAAATATAATTTCCAAAAACAGTAAAAGATTATACAAATATAATAGTTATATATAAAATTAATGAAAAATGAAAAATTATCTCACAAAAACAAAACTGATTTAAATATATTTTTATTCATATTTATTAAAGTAGTTAACTAAAATGATAAAAAAATATGGACAAAATTTTTGACACTTGAAATGATTCAAATAGAATAAAAAAATTTAAGTAAAATATTATACAAATTCAAAACATATAAATTTGAATAACAATTATAAAATGTAACAAAAAAACTAAACTAAACAAAACCAGATCTTTATAATATTGGATAAAGTAGTTAAAAAGGATTTTAAAAATAGTGAAAATATATATGAAACATGAAATGATATATACAGAAGAAAAAAATATTAAGTAAAAAATATATACAAATCCAATATGTGCATATAAAATTGAATAATTGGAAAATGATACAAAAAAACATAAAAATAAGCAAACAATTTATCATACTTTTTAAAATATATGAATTATGTAAAAAAATAAAATTAATAAAAATTATGTCTAAAATTTTAAAAAATTTGAAAAGTTAAATGAGAAATAAATATATAATACCTATAATATTTGGAGATTACTAAAGGTTATTTTTCTCATATTTTATCATCGTGATCTTTCCATATGGAAAAATCCATATTGATAATGTGTTTATCAATATACTCATGAAATATTTTCATGGAAGTAGGAATCTCACATAATTCATCATCCTCAAAAATTGTGTCATCGCCAATATATTGATTTCTTCCTTGAAAAATGATAGAACACTACACATTTTATGGATCAGGAACATAAAAAAAATCATTTGTTTCCATAATAAAATGTATATATGTGAATTCCAATATATTTAAATTTACTAGTGTCATAATAAATTCATTGGTTGTTACCAATAATACATTTATAGTTGAACACTAGAACACAAAATTTAATGTAATTAATTTTCAATATTTCTTCAATAACTTTGTATATGCACTCGACATAGTGATGTGGTTTTTGTATTTTTATATAGAATAATTTTTTGCTTTAGGAACACTAATACACTGCTATTCTAAATTCTTATATTGTCCTAAAATTTGGTATAAAATGCATATCCATTAATTTTATACATGAACCATGTTATCATATTAAAATTTGGGTCACCTTCTAACCATTTAAATGTTTATGATGCATCTAATCTACTATGTATGGTCTCTTTAAACCATAGAAAAAAGTTTTTTATGCTTTTTAAATACCCACATATCGTTATTATTCAGATAATGTTGCTTTAACAAATTAATATGTGATTATATATATGGTTTAACTTCATTCATGTTATTCGAGATGTGTAAATGTGTATGCTTTATATTTTTACCTTTCAATGATTTTATTTTCAAGCCATGAATCCCATTTCCCCCAAAAATGTCTCATTTATGGTGATATATAGGAAAACTAATGTAATTCACTATATAAAATTAGTTTATACAAACATCTATAACCACCTTAGAAGTATACTTCTCAACAATGAATATTTTTGTCCGATATATATTCTTAAAAAGCCCCTTCAATATCTTAGAACACCTTTCAAAAGGATACATTAAATGTAAATATACAAGACCATAAAGCTTCATTTACCATAAAAAATGAACCATAAAATGCACTATTATATCAAAAACAATTATGTAGAGTACATTTCTAGTTGACAAAGTATATAAACTACATTGTTCTCTGAATTTTTCAAAAAAAATGATCTATCACTTTATTACAAATAGAATTGAAAAAATAACACACTTTCACAATATTAAATATAATGTGAATGGTTATAATTCAATGAAAAGAAACTAGTAGTATTTATTTATAAAAATATGATAATCATGAGATTTCATGCATATTAACTTCAAATATTCTAGTGACATAAAAAATGTTACATTTAAAGATAAATTGTGATGCACTTTGATACCATAGAGGCACTAATAAAAAATTATTTTCTCCCTCTTAGATAATGTATGAAAATACAAATACAATTTTGTTCATTTTTATTTAGGATTGGGAGATAACTCCAAATTTATTCCCATTGAATGTAAATCCAATATTGAATTTAAACCATCCTTTGTCTTGCCATTAATATCTAAAAATTTTCTAATCAATCTGTTATATGTATTATTCTAAACATGTACCACATTAATTTTATATTTTATATCATAATATCTTTAATATGGATGATAAAAAAAATTATCATTTATTCCTTATATTTCATTCATTACCAGATCTTTGTGTATCTCCAAATACAAAATCAATGTTTTTCACTCTCTGAAAATATTGATTAGTTGAAAAGGAATTTTGAGAAATATCATAATATTTTGATCCATTAAATTACATTTTAAATATTTTATAAGAGTGATTCATAGAGAAAAACCATTAATGACCCATGTACACTATTTTCCACCCATGTTGCAGTTGAAATAATGAAGTCCCTTATTCACAAATTAGACAAGTAATATTTCTCACGACCCGCCCTCGGGACCTGTGCCGTGACTACCCCAATCCCACCTTCCATAGGCCAATGGCTAGCGACTAGCACCAAAGGCATAAATCCCGATATCAGGGAAGGCAATGTATTTAAGTAAGAAAACAAACACCATAGAGTATGCAAGCAGAAGTAAACACTAAGTAAACTGAGTACAAAGGTAAGTGCTGGAAAGTAAATGGGCCAGAATACAAACCCAACTGAAAGTAAAGTACAACTGAAAAGAGAGTACAGCAGCAGAAAAGTAAAGCAGCAACACCGAGCTGTCCTCTAGAAAATCCCACATGAAGGGTGGGTACATATAGTCTCCTCCGCTCCTCGGCTCCAGCCGTCCGCTCCGTGTACGTCTCGTCCAATGATCCACCTCCAGGTACCGTCTAGCTCCACGAGCTCCTACCTCGATCAGCGTTGTCCGTCATCTGCATCCAACACAATGTAGTGCGGGTATAGCCTATGTAGGGGTGAGTATACGCTACCCAGTAGAGACCCCAAGACCCCTGAAGGTCTCCCAGAATCCACTAAGGATAATCCACAAAGGAAAGATACAATCACGGAGTAACATCCAACTCTACTTAGGTATATGCCCATACATATACCTAAGTCACCAATTCTAGTTCGGCTCCAAAATCCGAGCCCAAGTTCGATCTAGTCCACTCTGGAAAGCACAATCCAATCCACACAGGATAACACAACCCAATCCACACAGGATAGAAAAACAATCATATCAAAGATAGTGATTGAAAGTCAAGATTCATCTCACACAGGTATACTTCTTCATAAGATGATAGAGATGATCATATGTAGCCACTGATTCATCTAAGCTGTCGGACCCACACAGGATACAAGATCAGCTAAGCTGTCGGACCCACAAAGGATACAAGACCAGCTACTCTACCGGACCCACATAGGATACAAGTACAGAGTCAAATACTATCGGACCCACAGAGGATACAAGAACAGTAGTCACGTACTACCGGACCCACACAGGATACAAGAACATTAGTCATTGTCGTCGAACCCACATAGGATTTCAGTACGGTCATTGTCGCTTCCGAACCCACGGAGGATTCCAGTATAGTCGTCGTCATCATCGCAGTCGTAGCCAGCTCTAGGGTTCCCACACACAGCATGCTCGATTTCGGGAGGGTCCACTCCACGAGCCAAGGGGGGTCGATACATCAAATGACACGAAGTCCGGAGTTGATGTATTCCAAGGTTCTGTATCGTCAAAAGGAACTCAACGTGACAGATGGCGCGTCAATCGGACGCCCAGTTTGAGAGTTATTGGCTTTTTCGTCCCAGGGGTCCGGTTGGTTTTTAAGTCAAAACCGACCCGACCATACTCCAGCTACGTCCAAACCTCGAGCGGAGTAAGCCAAAAGAACCTTCTCACTAAGAGTAATCCAACAAAGTTGACGGCACGTCAATCGGACGTCCGGAGCTCGAGTTATAAGTGTTTCCGCTCCGAGGGCCCGGTTGGTTTCGTGTTCAAACCAACCCATCCATACCCAAAGATCTCTGAAACCTTGATTTTAATATATCTAAACGATTGTATCGATCCAAGGATCACTATGCAATTGACGATGCATCGATCGGAGGTCTGTAGCCCAAGCTATGGGCATTTGAACGGATCTATCCGAAAACAGGGGGTTTGGGCTCGGTCTGACCCGGTCCAGTCCCCCTGGGTCGGCCCGAACCGGGTCGACTAGAATCGGGTTTGGGTCCGGCCCGATTGGTCGTGGCCCGGCCCATACCAGCTGGTGCGGCCTGTCCCGACGTGGGGTTCCGGTCCGGCCCGGCGCGGGCAGTCCGTCCTGGGAGCCCGCGCGCCGAGTGGACGTGGGGGTGGGGTGGGGGGGGGGGGGGCGCTGCCCCCCTTGATTGATAAACGTCCAGCCATTTACGGCCGACCTTAACTGAACCCACAGGACCCGTGAGGTCCCGCCTCCAGCTGGCTCCAGCGTCTGGCTCAACTGGCCGCTTCCCCGAACCACTGCGTCCATAGACCGCAGCTCTTCCCCGTACGGCACGGCGCGACGGCGCTGCACCCCTCCGCTGTGGCCCGACTCCGGCCGCAGCCTCTTTCGGCCTCAACGGCGTGGCACAACGGCACCACGCTCCTTCACTGCGGCCCTCTCTTGGCTGCGGCCTCACCGGGGTGGCACGATGACGCCGTGCTCCTTCGCTGTGGTTCTCTCGTTCCCGTGCGGTCAACGGCACCACGTCGCCTCCGTTTCCAAGCCGCGTAGAAGTTCAACAACAAAAAAGGGGAAGAGTGTCGGCCTTGTTTGTGTGGTCCGGCCTCCTCCCATTAATCCGATAACAAGAAGATAACTATTTAATGATGAACGCCAGAAAATAATCACGAATGTAAAAACAAACCCCTACCCCGAAGAAGTTTTCGAACGATGATCGTCACGGGAAAACGGCGTCGCGAGGAAAGGCTCCGTATGCGATGACGAAGTTCGTCCGAGGAAGAAATGGCGTTCCCCTTTCTTTGACGTGGAAATAAGATGGAACGTTATGCTTCTAAGAATGGTACGTTGTCACACACCGGCTGCGGAGAGAAGAAGAGACGGCTCGTCGATCTCTCATTGCGGTGACGGCGTTCTTCGTTGAAGCCTCAGCGTTCTTCGCGTTCTTCAAACTTAGAGAATTCTCTCCCAAAATATCCACACAACGAAAACCACCCCAAATAAAATAAGGAAGGCTTATTTTATTAACACATGCCCCACATTTTCAAAACTTCAAAAACTCAAACTCTAAATTAAATTTATTGATAGCATTAAACAATCAATTTAATGTGAGAGCTGACATGCAATTAAATAGGGAGAGTGGGTGAGTTACAAAATAATGGGGGTTTTCCAACTTTAAGAGAGGTTAGTGGAATTTAAGGGGTGGGGATCGTGTGGGCCCCACCTCACTAATATCCTACCAAGTGGAGTTAGGATGTAGTGGGTCCCACCCCAACTTCCATGCATAGGTTATAACTACTTTGAATAGAAAAAAAATTGTAGCGCAAATTTTTATTTCACTCTTTAGTTAACCCATTTATTTAACAACACCACCCGGGAAAACGCAACTCCAGATAAGGTCTTCCTAAGCAATTATTGGCGCTGCGGTTTCATCGGTGCCCTCGGATTTCGATTCCAAGCACCGCTTCAAAAGTTCAAAGAACCCGCTCGTTCGTTCACTGAACATACCCGAGATAAACTTCGGAAATTGATTCTGGGCACACCGGGCCTCAGAATCAGATGCCATCAGAAATTGCGTACTCTTAAAATTCCAAAGAAATTAAGAAAAATAAAATTATCCCTGAAATTTACGGGTCTTTACATTACTACCACCTCAGGGATTTACGTCCCTGTAAAGATACATCACAAACTAGGTAAAAAAATTAGGGTACTGAGCACGCATCTGAGCCTCCCACTCCCAAGTGCTCTCCTGGAGGTTCCCATGCTACCACCTGATGCGCACTAGAGGAATCGAACGCCCATGTAGGACCCGCTCCTGTCGATCCTCGATCTTCACTGGGACCTCCGCAAAAGTGGCCTCGTCATCAATGTCCAGCTCCCCATGGTAGATGATATGTGTCGGGTCGTGCACGTATCTCCTCAGCTAAGATACGTAGAAGACGTCATGCACCCGGTGCAACTGAGGTGGTAGAGCCAGGCAATAAGCCAGCTCACCTATCCTGCTAAGAACCTGGAATGGTCCTATAAAGTGCGGAGATAACTTGCCGCCCCATCTAAATCTATGTAATCCGAGTCAAGGTGAGACCAGCAATAAAACGTGGTCGTTATCCTCAAACTCAAGTGGTCTCCGCCTCCTGTCATCATAAGACTTATGTCGGCTCTAAGCTATCCTCATCTTCTCCTGGATGACCTAGACCTTCTCTGTCGTGGCCTAGACCATCTCTGGTCCCACAAGTGCTGACTCCCCAGGGTCTGTCCATCATAGAGGTGGCCTGCAAGGTCAGTCATACAATGCCCCGTATGGTGTCATCCCGATGGTGGAGTGGTAGCTGTTGTTGTATGAAAACTCCAACAAGGGTAGGTGATCCTCCCAACTGCGACCAAAGTCGATAACACTTGCATGAAGAATGTCCTCGAGATTCTGAATGGTCCTCTCCGTCTATCCATCCATCTGAGGGTGAGAGGCAGTGCTCAGGCGTAGCTGCGTCCCGAATGCCTCCTGTAACCCCTTCCAAAGCTGGGAAGTAAAGCGAGCATCTCGATCGGAGACGATAAATTATGGCACACCATGAAGCCGCACAATCTCTTGAACGTAGAGGCGTCCCAAGATCACCACTGAGCCCTGCTCTCTGATACGTAAAAAGTGGGACGACTTGGTGACTCGGTTGACAATCACCCAAATGGAGTCGTGAACTCTGGACGTACGTGGAAATCCAGTCACGAAATCCATAGATATCTCGTCCCACTTCCACTCCGAGACCTCCAAGGGTTGTACCAAGCCTGCTGGTACCTGGTGATCTGCCTTCACCTGCTGGCAGGTGAGGCATCGAGAAACGAACCCTGCTACATCCTTCTTCATACCCGTCCACCAGTGCTGTCGTCTGAGACCCTGGTACATCTTCGCTACCCCTGGATGCACCGCCAAAGGGGAAGTGTGAAACTATCTCAGCACCCCCTCTTGTAATGCAGATGGTACCATGGTATGTCCTCTAAAAAGGACGGCGTGCCCCCCTCCTATATAAAAAACATCTTTTTCTTGTCCTGTGGAAATCTATGCACGTCACGTCTCACAGTCAACGTCCCCACGTTGTGCCTCTCTGACCCGCTGAAGAAGTGGAGGTGTGACTGTGAGCGACTAAAAGGAAGGATGCCCCATCTATATCCACAAAGGATATCTGCAAAGCGGCTAGAAGTTCTGTCACCTCTCCAAGTAGTTGTATGCACGTCCTCCTACTGAGAACATCGGCTACTATGTTCCCCTTTCCAAAAGTATATACTATCTCAATGTCATAGTCCTGGAGGAACTCGAGCCATCGCCATTGTCTCAGGTTCAGGTCCTTCTGCGAGAAGATGTACCTGAGACTCTGGTTTTCATAATAGACTATAAAGCGCTCGCCCATCAGATTGTGCCGCCACATCTTCAGAGCGAAGACCACCACTGCTTACTCCAGGTCATGGGTAGCGTAGTTCTGCTCATGCTGCCTCAATTGTCTTGATCCATAGGCGATCACTGCCCGCTCCTGCATCAGGACACACCCGAGTCCGGTCTCTATTGCATCTCAGTAGACTATGTACGCTACTCCCTCCTCCGGTATCCTCAAGATGGGTGTGCTGGTCAATCTCTATCTCAGCTCTGGGAAGATCTGCTGACATCTACATGACCACACAAAGGGTTTCCCCTTCTTCGTCAAAGCTGAAAGTGGTGATGCAATTCTGGAGAAGTCTGGCACAAACCTCCGATAGTACCCAGCTACACCCAAGAAACTCCTCACCTCCGTCACGCTCCTCGGTGGCTCCCAAGCTATCATTTCCTCCATCTTCGCAGGATCCACCACAACTCTCACCTCAAATATGAGGTGTCCCAAAACGTGGACCTCACGTATCCATAACTGACACTTCGAGAGCTTACCATAAACCTGGTGCTCTCAGAGTGTGTCTAGCACAACCCACAAGTGGTAGGCATGCTCCTCCTAAATAGTTGATTATATCAATATGTCGTCGATGAAGACCATGACAAATCAATAGAGGTAAGGCTGGAAGATCTTATTCATGAGACTCATGAACACTGCTGGAGAGTTGGTTACACCGAAAGGTATAACCAAGAACTCATAGTGTCCATACCGACACCTGAAGGTCGTCTTCTGCACATCCTCGTCTCCAACTCTGAGCTGATGATAGCCTGAACTGAGGTCTATCTTCGAGAACCACTGTGCTCCCTTGAGCTGATCGAAGAGGTCGTCAATCCTTGGTAGCGGATACTTGTTCCTCACGGTCACCTGGTTCAGGCGACGGTAATCAACACACAGTCTCAAGCTCCCATTTGCCTTCTTGGAAAACAAAATCGGGGAAGCCCAGGGTGAAACACTGGGTCGGATGAATCTGTTGCCCAGCAAGTCCTCCAGTTGTACCCGTAGCTCTCAAAGCTCAGCGGGAGCCATCCGATGTGCTGGAGTAGATATCGGGGCTATCTTGGGGTACAGGTCAATATAAAAGTCTACCACTCTGTGAGGAGGTAGTCCTGGAACGTTGTCAGGGAAAACATCTGCATACTGATCCACCACTACTGGAAAACTCGGACTCCCGCATGTCCACTGCTCCTAAGATGAGGCTAGCCAACTGATTAGTGATCGGATGTCCTCCCCTCAGTGTAAGTCCATCCTGCGCTACAAAGGCTCCCTTCTCGTCGTTGAAGGTGAACCTGCTCCCATCGGTGTGGACACACCGCACCTTACGCCTAATACAGTCGATCCGAGTGTGGACTGTAGATAACCAATCCATGCCCAAGATGATGTCGTAAGGCCTCGACGCCGCTACAAGAAGATCCCAGCTGAAGCTCTCACCTCATAGAGTAAGATCACACTGCCGGCACCAGTGCGTAATCGTCAAGTCTTCTCCTGTAGGAGTCTCTAGCCGTAAGGATCGAGGAAACGGCTCCGTCGGAATCTCCGAGCTCCGAACAAGGGCAGCAGCAATGAAATAATGACTAGATCCTGTGTCTATAAGAACTGCATCAAGGGTGGAGTAGACACAGATAGTACCTCGAATCATCTCTGGTGCACCGTGTTCATAGGCCTCTGATGCCTGAAGTTGAGCCTGCCTCTGCCCGCCAGCTCCCTGTGGTCGGGGTGGACCTCCTAGTGGTGGTGGTGGTAGAGCTTCAAAGCGTCTCCCACCACCTGCTGCTCAGCCAGCTCCTCTCCCTCATCTGCCTGCTCCCTGCATACCACCATGGTCGAACCTCTGCCTCTTCCTGGGTGGTCCCTCAACCGTCTGCTGCTCCTATGCACGGTGGGTCGGGCAGTCACGATCCATGTGGCCATGCCCGCCGCATGCATAGCACTGTCTGCTCCTCGAAAAGCTGGCTCTACTTCGTGCGACCCACACCTCCGAGCCAGTATCCTGAGGTCGTCCGCCTGATGGTCTGGTCCGCTTGGACCCCTGTGACATCCGTCGACTGACAGCTATAGAAGACTCTGCTACGTGCCGCCCTGCGGTAGGTCTCGCTGCTGGTGTAGGCTCAGCAAGAAATCTCTCTACGAGAAGGGCTCGCTCCAGTACTCATGCCTGCATCCGAATGATGAGTGTGATCATTGATGCCTTGATCTCATGCCTCAGTCCCTGCTCGAAGGTTGGGGCCCGGAAGAAAGGGTCTCGTACCATGTCTGTGGAATAGCGCGAGAGATCGGTAAATCTCACTGAGTACTAGGCTACTGTCATGCTTCCCTGCTGTAGCTGTAGTAGCTCCTGAATGTGCACCGCACAGAGGATGGCTGGTACGAACTCCGAGCGGAAGAGGCTCTCGAAGTCCGACCAAATAAGGGATGCCTCGTCGTGCACCTAGAGCATCAGGCTCCATCATCTGCCTGATGCCGTGTGCAGGAGACTCGCTGCAAGGATCACCATGAGGTCAGCTAGTGTCCCTACTAACATGAAAACTCGAACAACAGCCTCCATCCAATCCTCGGCTGCCTGAGGGTCCGTCTCCCCGCAGAACTTGGGAGGTCTCTGACGTTGAAACTTGTTCAGTGCACTTAGGCGACGTGCACTCTCAGTGGCTGGGGATGGTGGCATCGGTGGCTCGGCGGGTAGAGGTACCGTCGGTGCCTCCACAGTAATAGGGCCCTGCACCGAGGCCTCGTCGCTCGGTGGGCTATCATCTCGTACAAAGCTCAGAACCCTAGCTGGCTGCCATCATGGGGCCATCCTGAAAAGGGACAGGTGCACCAAGGTCAAAAATAGTATACTTGGTGAGATGGCACAAAGTAATCACAAAGAAAACTTTTCAAAAACACATACAATTAATGTTTTTGTGCACTGAGTCGGAAATCAGAAGTCAAGGTCCTGGTGTATGGATACGTCGGCCGCCGCACCAACACTGGACTCCCTAGACTAATAACCACACTCTATACCCTTAACACAATTGCTTCACATAGAAGAAAGATCAGAGTCCTGAGTTCTACGGTAGAACTGAACTCCTCTGATACCAATTTGTCATGACCCGCCCTCAGGACCTGTGCCGTGACTACCCCAAGCCCGCCTTCCATAGGCCGGGGGCTAGAGACTAGCACCAAAGGCATAAATCCCGATATCAGGGAAGGAATTGCCTTTAAGTAAGAAAACAAACACCATAGAGTATGCAAGAAGAAGTAAACACTAAGTAAACTGAGTACAAAGGTAAGTGTTGGAAAGTAAATGGGCCAGAATACAAACCCAACTAAAAGTAAAGTACAACTGAAAAGAGAGTACAAAAGTAGAAAAGTAAAGCAGCAACACTGATCCGTCCTCTGAAAATCCCACCTGAAGGGTGGGTACAGATAGTCTCCTCCGCTCCTTGGCTCCAGTCGTCCGCTCCGTGTACGTCTCGTCCAGTGATCCACCTCCAGGTACCGTCCAACTCCACGAGCTCCTACCTCAATTAGCGTTGTCTATTTTCTGCATCCAACACAACGTAGTGCAGGCATAGCCCGTGCAGGGGTGAGTATACGCTACCCAGTAGGGACCCCGAGACCCCCGAAGGTCTCCCAGAATCCACGAAGGATAATCCACAAAGGAAAGATACAATCATGGAGTAACAGCCAACTCTACTCAGGTATATTACCATACATATACCTAAGTCACCAATTCCAGTTTGGATCCGACATCCGAGCCCAAGTTCGATCTAGTCCACACTGGAAATCACAATCCAATCCATACAGGATAACACAACCCAATCCACACATGATAACAAAACAATCATATCGAACATAGTGATTGAAAGTCAAGACTCAGCTCACACAGGTATACTTCTTCATAAGATGATAGAGATGATTAGATGTAGCCACCTATTCATCTAAGTTGTCGGACCCACACAGGATACAAGACCAGCTAAGCTGTCGGACCCACAAAGGATACAAGACAAGCTACTCTTCCGGACCCACATAGGATACAAGTACAGAATCAAATACTGTCGAACCCACATAGGATACAAGAATAGTAGTCACGTACTGTTGGACCCACACAGGATACAAGAACAGTATCCATCGTCGTCGAACCCATGGAGGATTTCAGTATGGTCATCGTCGCTGCCGAACCCACGGAGGATTTCAGTACAATCGTCGTCATCGTCGCAG
The DNA here is from genome assembly GCA_963277665.1 of Viscum album. Lineage (NCBI taxonomy): Eukaryota > Viridiplantae > Streptophyta > Magnoliopsida > Santalales > Viscaceae > Viscum > Viscum album. The sequence continues at coordinate 2,081,141,489 of OY728141.1, read as the reverse complement.
TCGCAGCCAGCTATAGGGTTCCCGCACACAGCATGCTCGATTTCGGGAGGGTCCGCTCCAGGAGCTAAGGGGGTTCGATACCGCAACTGACACTAAGTCTGGAGTTGATGTATCCCAAAGTTTTGTATCATCAAAAGGAACTCAACGTGACAGACGGCGCGTCAATCGGACGTCCGGTCTGAGAGTTATTGGATTTTTCGTCCCAGGGGCCCGGTTGGTTTTTAAGTCAAAAATAACCTGACCGTACTCCATCTACATCCAAACCTCGAGCATAGTAAGCCAAAATAACCGTCTCACTAAGAGGAATCCAAAAAATTCGATGACACGTTAATCGGATGTCCGGAGCTCGAGTTATAAGCATTTCCGCTCCGAGGGCCCGGTTGGTTTCGTGTTCGAACCAACCCTGCTATACACAAAGTTCTCTGAAACCTTGATTGTAATATACCAAAACGACCGTCTCGATCCAAGGATCACTACGCAACTAACGGTGCGTCGATCGGAGGTTTGTATCCCAAGATATGGGTGTTTGAACAGATCTGTCCGAAAACAGGGGGTTTGGGCTCGGTCCGACCCAGCCCAATACCCCCTGGGTCGGCCCGAACCGGGTCTGGGTCTGGACCGGTTGGGCGCAGCCCAGCCCAGATGGCGCGACCCGGCCTAGTCAGTGTGGCTCGGCCCGGCGCGGGGGTCCGGCCCGGCGCGGGCGGCACGGCCCGGCGCGGGCGGTCTGGGCTGGGCGGTCACGCGCTGAGCGGACATGGGGGGGGGGGGGGGCGCTGCCCCCCTTGATTGATAAACGGCCGGCCATTTATGGCCGGCCTTAAAAGAACCTGCGGGACCCGCGGGGTCCCGCCTTCAGCTGGCTCCAGCGGAAGGCTGAGCCGGCCGCTCCCCAGAACCATCGCGGCCATAGGCCGCTGCTCCTCCCCATCCGGCGCGGCGCCACGCCCCTATGTCGCGGCCCACCCCGGTCGCGGCCATTCTCGGTGTCCCGGCCCAGCGCGACGGCGCCACGCCCCTCCTTCGTGGCCCGAATCCGGTTGCATCCTCTTTCGGCCTCAACGGCGTGGCGCGACGGCGTTGCACTCCTTCGCCACGACCCGCTTTTGGTCGTGGCCTCTTTCGGCATCACCGGCGCGGCGCGACGACACCGTTCTCCTTTATCGTGGTTCTCTCGTTCCCGTGCGGTGCAACGACACCACGTCGCCTCCGTTTCCAAGACGCGTAGAAGTTCAACAACAAAAAAGGGGAGGAGGGTCGGCTGTGTTTGTGTGGTACAGCCTCCTCTCATTAATCCGATAACAAGAGGCTAACTATTTAACGATGAACTCCAGAAAATAATCACGAATGTAAAAACAAACCCTTACCTCGAAGAATTTGTCGAACGATGATCGTCGCGGGAAAATGGCATCGTGAGGAAAGGCTCCGTATGTGATGATGGAGTTCGTCTGAGGAAGAAACGGCATTCCCCATTCTTTGACGTGGAAAGAAGATGGAACGGCGTGTGTCCAAGAAGGGTATGTCATCACACACCGGCTGCGGATAGAAGAAGAGACGGCTCGTCGATCTCTCTTTGCGGTGACAGCGTTCTTCGTCAAAGCCTCAGCGTTCTTCACGTTCTTCAAACTTAGAGCGTTCTCTCCCAAAATCTCCACACAATTAAAACCACCCCAAATAAAATAAGGAAGGCTTATTTTATTAACACATTCCATGCGTTTTCAAAAATTCAAAAACTCAAACTCAAAATTAAAATAATTGATAGCATTAAACAATCAATTTAATGTGAGAGTTGACATGCAATTAAAGAGGGAGAGTGGGTGAGTTACAAAATAATGGGGGGGTTCCAACTTTAAGAGAGGTTAGAGGAATTGAAGGGGTGGGGCTCGTGTGGGCCCCACCTCACTAATATCCTACCAAGTGGAGTTAGGATGTAGTGGGTCCCACCCCAACTTCCAATCATAGGTTATAACTACTTAGAATAGAAATAAAAATTGTAGCACAAATTTTTATTTCACTCTTCATTTAACCCATTTATTTAACAACGCCACCCGAGAAAACGCAACTCTAGAAAGGGACTTCCTATGAAATTACCGGCGTTGCGGTTTCATCGGTGCCCTCGGATTTCGATTCTGATCACCGGATCAAAAGTTATAAAAACCCGCTCGTTCGTTCACTAAATATACCCGATATAAATTTAGAAAATTGATTTCGGGCCCACTGGGCCTCAGAATCAGATGCCATCAGAAACTACGTACTCATAAAATTCCAAAGAAATTAATAAAAAAATTATCCTTAAAATTTACGGGTCTTTACAGTATTCCCCTTAACTTTGTATCCATACAAATTTTCATATTATGGAAAGTAATTTCTAACACACATATTCAATGAAATCAACTAAAAATATTCCTTTTTATAAGAATCATAAAATCAAATACCTTCTTTTTATATGTGTTTCGTATCATTGATTAATGGTAAGTAAACATTAATATCGTTTCTAGGATATTTTTGTATATAAATCATTAAACTCAACATGATGTATTTCTACTTCATAAAAAATCCATTTGATGATTTTTAAATTACCGATAAAACCATTTATAAACTATTCATTCTATTAAGTCTCTGATATGGATTCATTCCATCTATGCACATCCCAAGTATGATATTTGTAACATTAATTTTGAAGTTAGTTGATTATTAATAAATTTTCTTCTATTATAGAAAATCATCAGGATGACATAAATTTTCAACAAATATTCACTCATATATATTAAATATTATCCTTTTATCAACATTTGAATTTGTAAATATATGTTTCAGATGATAAATTATAAGAAGATACCAAATATCTTTTGAAAGAGTCTTGGTACTTGGCATAATAGATAAATTAACTTCTAATTTTTCTTTCAACATATACTTTGATGTCCCACATTTTAGACACTCTAAAATACCTTTGTATTCCTTATAATAAAATATATAGTCATTGGGTCAGGTATGTATTTTTTTTTTACCTAAATCCCATCAGGCATAATTTTAAGATCCCAAATTTTAGTGGAGGTATATCCTTGTTAAATTTTATTTAAACTTCCTTTTTCTGGTTAATGAAGTGTTTCTTGGGTGTATGGGAAGTTTTAACGATTTCTTAAGGGTTTGATACCTGAAAAGGATAATAAAGGATGCAAAATATTGTGCAGCACACTGCTGGTGAATGGTTAGTACAAATATTTCACCTGGCTAAGGAAACCATGTGGCCAGACCTCCTCTCAGACAGAGGCTAGCACAAAATTACTTCATAGTTTCTCAAACATTTTGGGTGATCCCAAGAGAGTGTGCGGCTTGGAACCTCTTATACAAAGGGATCCGTATGGTTGGCACATGGTTTTTCTAACCATTTGGTCAAACCATGTGGAAGTTAAAAAGTGTAAATTTCCCATTTTCCCTCCCATTATTACATGTTTCGTCCCCAATTTTCCCTCACATTTGACCCCCTACAGCTAGGGTGATGAACTAGTATCCCCCTCCTCCTCCTCCATGGGTGATTCTCCTTCCATTATTTGGTGTTTGGAGCGTCATTTAGTGAGAATTAAAGCTTCAGTTAAGTTTGCAAGTCTGTTTCCTTCCATTTTCTGGAAGAGGCTTGGTGTGTGGTTTTCTCTACTTCTAAATCTATAAACCATTGTTTTCTAAGTTTTTTTTTCATCCCAGTGTTTGAGGACAATTTATTTCATGTCAAGGGTATATTTTGGACGATCGTTTGTCTAGGAACATTAGGTGGGTGGTCTTAAAGATTTTTCACATAGTATCGATGTTTTATATGTGTATATAGTTGCGATAATTCACTTTTTTTCTTCATTTTAATGTTTTTGGTTATAGAAATTAATTTTAGCCTTATATTGAGGTGGGATACATTTCACGGACCCTGTTGCGTTTTTTGAGGATGTGATACCAAACCTAGGGCTACCTTTGGGGTATGAAATCCCCTAGAAACGATGATATGAAGTGGTAAACATTCAAATAGGGAAATTATGAACATGAATGGGTTGGGAATTATATTTGTTCATGTAGAAATGGTCAATGGGATAATAAATTTTTTTGAAATGTTATATTTTTGTAAAACCCCAAGGGGGTTTTGAAATGGATTAAATGTGGTGTTTTGGATTTTGATCTAGTGTGGTTTTAAAAGAAGGAAAATGATTATTTGAAAGTGGGTAAAATTTTAAAATGAGTTTTTAACCTCAGAGTTATTTGAAAATGGGTTTTCTCATGTGATTTCAAATAATGATTTGAAATGGGGGTGAGGGTCCCTTTTTTTAAATTCTTAATGATTGTTTGAAATGGTTGGAAATGGAAATGAAATCCTTTGGGCATGGTTTTTATTTCAAGAGGAAGACTCATGTTTAAATGGTGGATTCAGAGTAATTTTTAAAGGAGTATTTTTAATGATGTTTCATCATGGTTTATGAAATAAAATTGATGTTAATTTTTTTATACATTTTAATATGGCTGAAGGGGGGAATTTGGTATAGTGGTATATGTGTTAAGGAGTTATGGTTTGTGAATGTAATATGTGTTTAAATGACTTAAGAAAGGTAAAAGTTAAATTATGTTAAATGGTTAAAGAAGAATTTTCTAATGTATTATTGGTAAGTTTTTAAGTTAGGTTGTTAGACTGAGGCTTTATGCTCCTAACTCATGAAATAAGGTTCCTTGTTTGGGTTTGTCTAGAATGAAGATCTAGGACCCATCAATATATTATTGAGTTAGGTTGTCAGAGTGAGGATCTATTCTCCCAACTCAAGGATTGAGGTTCCTTGTTGGGTTTTTCTAGACTGATTCTCTAGGCCCACTAATGTGTTTTATGGTTTAGGATGTCAGAATAAGGCTCTATGTTTCCCAAATGCATGGACATGACTTGATTTTCGAACTGAGGCTCTAAGGTAATTTCATTAATTTTTTGATTAGTGAATGCCACCCCTTGTGATCAAAAGTATGTAACCCATTATGCTATGTATTAGGTCCCCAGTGTGACCAGAGCTAGTTTCGTTGGATTGTTGACCATTGAGAACTTAATGGATAAAATGGTTATTTGTTAAGTGATGAAATGTAAGATATGCCTCTTTCATTACCTTGTTCATTTTCAACACTTGATTTATCTGAATATGCTATTGTACATATTGGTTATTTCTTGAGACACTACTGGTGGTGGCCTAATGAGTTTTACTCACACCCTTATTTGGTTTCCATGGAACTTGGGTACCCGATCAGATGCTACTTTTTTTCTAGTATTAGTTCAGGATAGGGACCTGGTGTATGGTTCATGCATGGTCTATTTGGTTGGATCATGTTATGTCAGCACTGGTTTGGGAATCAAGTACATGTTCAGGTTTTCTTTATAGTTTGTGTTTGGAGGTTTCATTTGTTTGACTATCTATCTTATAGTGTACTGATGATATTGTTATGGTACATATTTTTTAGTTACTTATTAGATTTTTTCCATATCTCATCCATTTATTGTTAATGTTTTTTATTTTACCTATTGATATTATTTTTGTTACGGTTTCACTCAGATAAGAGGGTATAGTCTCTCTATTGTACCTCTATGGACTATCACTGCTAGTCAGCGGCCTCAAGCATATGGGTAGGTGCATCTGAGGTCACGTGGTGACCCAGCTCGGGGGCTCTAGATATAGTGGCTACCAATACGGGGACCTTATAAAGTGGTATCAAATGTGTATTTTGTCTTACTATTAGGTTCATTAGAAAGGAGACTAGGATATTTTTGGTAATTAGTAATGATCTCATGACTGGGTGTCTACTGCCCCACATATGGGTGGAAACCTAAGTTTCCAAGGGTGGGGATTTATGTTCTATATTTTTATTTTATGATTGGTTGATGTTTCCACCTCAATTGGAACATTGGGATGTGATTTTATTGATTTATGAGGTTTTAAATATAGTCCTAGCATGTAAAGAGAGGGTTTGTGAGCTCATGAATCATGTTGGGTAAACAGGATTGATAGATCATCTGTATATTGTTTTTTACTGATAGCTCTTTGGAAGTCACGTGTTGGTAGTGTAATTTTCTTCCTGTGGTTATTATTGTTGAAATTGCCTTGAAATTTTTATTTATGTAAATGTTTTGAAATATTAATTTGAATAAATATTGGATTTTTGAATTGTTGGGTTAATAAAAAAGGTTTTTAAAAGTCTAAAATCATGGGTTTTGAAAATAATGGAAACTTTTGAAATGAGAAACCTTGGGTTTTGAATGGTATGGTTTAATTAGAAAGGTAATTGGAAAATGATGAAACCTATAGGGACATTGGGAATGGGTATTCCTAGTGTAGTGATTGGACTATGTATATGGGTGGTTTGGGCATTGAGCATTCTCTATTTTCTGACCTTGGTTGTGGGTTGTGGGACTTTTTTGGGTTTGATGTATGGAAAAAGAAATGTGTTTGTTGTACACTTGATAATTTTGAGTCCTTGGGGTCATGATATACTTTTTGTGATGTGAGTGTGGTAACCCTTGTGGGTTTTGATCGTGCGGGTTGTAGGTTGAACTCAAAGTATGGTACTCGAGTTGTGGTGACCTTTGTGGATTTTGATCTTGTGAGTTGTGTTTGGAACCTAAAGTGGATGTTTGGAATGTAGTGTCAATGTGTCTTTATGGGCATCTTTGGTGTGAAACCAAGATTAAATTGTTTCTTTGGCATGTTAAGTGTAGTATGTTTTGGGATGGGGGTAGGAGTTTTGCCCTAGAGCAGTGGGTTGGTTGAGTTTTGATGGGTATGGATTAGAGAGATAGAGCCAATTCTCTTTTCTTTATGTCACACCAATTATAGAGTTGGTATCATTTTACCAAGAGGTGACCTATGAGATAGGTTGGTTGGGGTTTCTAATTCTTTTAAGTGCATAAGGAATAGGTGGATGTTTTGTTCTTTAACTTTGGTGGGCCGAGAGTGATGTCTATAGTGGGTTTATCTACGATGAATAAGTGTAAAAGGTTAATGGTTTTAGATATGTGACTGAGTTTGTGAAAATGAATCAATAGTCTCGAGGAAACGAGGTTAGCCCAACATTTCAAGTTCCTTGTAATGTGAAGCACTTGTGGTTACTTCAGGGGTGGAATCGGTGCATAGTGGGTTCCAATGAAATTTGGTAAAAGTATATGGTTATTCCTTGGTTTCACTCTTAGGAAGATACTTGAGTGCTTGTGTTTAGTTTTAATATGTTTTTATAAGGGAATGATCATTAGGGAACCTAACACAATAAAGATGATAACATTTAGAGAAGAAATTAGGTTGATTTAAGCTGATAAGATAAGGGTTATCAAAGCATGGATAGACTCTTTTGTTATGACTGTTATGCTCGGGGTTAGGGTGGTCCCATGGTTGGGCTTCTTTACATGAATGGTTTATGTTGTTGGGTGAGATGTTGAAAATTCCTTGAGCTTGATGATTCTGATGGAGTAGGAGGCATGATCAGATGAGTAAGGGAGTGTTTGGATCTTGCTTTGGTGAAGTATGACTTGTGTGATCTAGAGTTAGGTTCATTGTGTGGTCGTAGGAAAGTGGGAGAGCTTTAGGGATTTGATGAGGTCTAGATATGTTCATGTGATGGGAAGAAACAATTTCATTTAGGATGGGTGAATAGGTGGCTTGGGGAAAAGTTCCTTCCATTTTCTATGAAACGAAAGTGGAAAGGTTGGTTATGTAAGAGGTCGTTTGGGTTTTGATTGGTGTGAAGGATCATTGTGTTTCTGTTGTGAAACGCCTGGATCATGTTTTGATAACTCGAATGGGGTGAAGGAACTGGTGCTAAAGGGAATGTTGGTTCATAACCACAAAAAAAGAGGTTCATGAAGTGGTGGTGAGTTTTAATTGGAAATCCCACTTGAGTTTTGGTTTTTAAGCGTTGATGAGATGTTGTAGGGAAGGGAAGTTTGAGACTCCAATGGGTTGACTTGACCCCGTGGTGGGAGGTGACATCGGTGATGGATATTTTATGGTGTAATTCATTTAAAAATTCTTATAATACCTTTATCTAGTGACAATCCTGCCCAATATCTTGACATAATACTGGGTACACTGAGAGAGCTCTATATTTACACCTAGCTACCTAAATGTGTTTGGTTCGATATAGAGCCTCTAGGTGGATACACTCATGGAGTGGTGTATGTGAAGTTGTATAGTGGGGGGTACACCATTGACTGGTTATGGGATAGTTCCTTGGGATGGAATGGATATCAGAGAATGACATGGGTTCTATTCTTGGAATCCGGGAACAAGTAGTGGGTGAGGTTCTCTTTATTGTTCTAGTGGAATATGGACTTACACATCAATGTTTTGGGGTTTCTCTTATGATCGAAGTGTGAACCATGGTGGTCGAAACTTCTTGAGTAATGTGGTGAAAATTCCACTCCTAATATGGGGAGTGGTATGTCAATCATCTAATTGTGAATAATATCATAGAGTAGATATGGTGGCATTGGGATTCCAATGGGGAATATACTAGGAACATGTTTGGATTCCTCATGAAGATTGAATGGTTTTAGGATGTGGAGGTCGGTCAGGTCAAGCATTGGCCTCTGGCTCGGGTTGGTTCTAAGATTAATATGAATGGTTTCATTGGATACATGTTATTGGGTGTTGTATATCACTAAAATGGTTTGAGGAGCATTGGTTTCTACGATGGTGAAGTTAATTAGAAGACATGAATGGACTCTGATATGTGCATGTGGATGATGGTAGTATGCCTTAAGTGAGAGGGCATCATGGATAGGCTTAAAGGATATCATGTCTACTATTCAAGATGATTTTTTTGGGTAAAAGCTAATTGGGTATGGTTCTACATGGTTTTCTAAGAGTAACGTATGTGGTAAGTACAGGTCACATTTGGTTTGATGTTTTAGTGGAAATAGTGTCATGAAAATGAAGATGAACATGAGAGAGGTCAATTTGTTCTTAGCCCTAAAAGGTTTTGGTGTGTGAATGTTCACTCTAGGTGGTTTTGACAGTATGATTAGATACTAGTGTTGGGTGGATTTTTCTTTGATTTTTGTCCACAGTGAGTTGTGAAACGTGTCAGGTAAGTTGTGCAAGTTGATTTTAGGTTCTGCTAGTTTATTTTTCAATGGTGGGTGTTCCAAAACTAAGATATGGTGGTGGTGAGATATAGTGTATGGTATGGAAAACCACATCAGGAAAGTATTCGGTTTATGAAATGATCGGTGTTTAGGATTTAATGGAATCGAGTAAGAGCCATCGTAGTTCTTTATTATTGGTGATGAGCATTGGTTTAGGTTTTGATGGGTTGAGTACCTTGAGATGAAGGTGATGCTTGTATATGATTTGGATGTTTTGATATGGAGTAAGGCCATTGGGCCTTGAATTATAGGCTGATGTGGGTCAAGATATGTAGTTGGAATCTATGTGTTACTTTGGTGACACTAATCTTGGGTCTCTATTATGATTTTAGAAACTAGGTGATGTGGTGCTAAGAAATTTGATCCATGGGTTGCAGAGAGGACCAGACTGAAGGTGTTCTAGTTGGATCTCCCATAGTAGTGTAGTGCTTTATTGGTACCCCTTTTTTTGTGCTTCAGTGGTTTTACCTATACCTTTCTATTATTTTTTATTTTGGTGATGATGAGTTTGAGGTGGATGTTCCCTCGAGGAGTATCTAGTTCATTGTTGTAGATTGCGGTGGGGGAAGTTTATTTGGAGTAGGAATGGTTCTTTGGTTCAAGTATGGTGACGGAATGGCCATGTTTAGGAGGAAACTTGGGAGATAAATTTTGATAGGTGGGACCCATGGACTGAACTTTTTGGTCTTGAAGGCTCAGTAATGCTTGGAAGTACAGCTTGAGGATGAGCCGTTATAATGTGGGAGGTTGTAAGATCTTATATTTCTATATAGGTATGTACTTGTTTAAATTTTGGTTAAAATCCCATTATTATTGTTAATTAAGTGGTTCTTGGGTGTATGGAAATTTTTTTAGGAGTCCCAAGGTTTTAGGACATGAAAAAGGGAAGGAAGGAGGCCAAACGATGTACAACGTAGGGTTGGCGCATGGTTAGTACTAACCATATACCTGGCCAGGGAAACCATGCAGTTAGACCACCGCATAGATAGAGACCGGTGCACAGTCACCACATGGTTTTCCAAACCATGTCGGTTCTCTTAGGAGACCATATGGCTTCGTCCCTCTTGGACAGAAGGAGTCTCATGGTTGGCACACGGCTTGGCCAACCATGCGGCCAAACCGTGAAACCCTTAAAAAGTGGGAATTTTTCAGTTTTCACTCTTGGGATTAAATGTTTCTTCATAAATTGTTCCTCCCATTTGACCCGCTATATCTAGGGTGATGAAATAGTATCCCCCACCTCCTTAATGGGTTATTCTCCTTCGATTATTATGAATTTTGAGTGTCATTTAGTGTGAATCAAAGATCTGCGTAAATATTCTACTTTGTTTCCTTCCATTTTCTGGATTAGGTAGGATGTGTGGTTTCCTCTCATTTTAAATATCTTAACCCTTATTTTCTAGGATTTTCTTCATCGAAGTGGTTTATTCTAATTTAGTTTGAATCAAGGGTTGTTGTTGGATGAGAGGTTGTCTACAAACATAAGGTGGGTGGTCTTAAATCTTTTACCCATGGTTTTGATTTTTTATATGTGTATATAGTTGTGATAATTCACTATCTTACTAAATTATAATGATTTTTCTATAGAAATTAATTTTCACTTTAGATTGATGAATGAGACCTTTCACAAACCCCGTTGCATTCATTGTTGATGTGATGTCAAACCTAATACTACCCTTGGGGTATGCCAACCCCTTGGAAATGGTGATATGAAGTGGTAAATGAAGATATAGGGAAATTATTAATGTGAAGGGGTCAGTAATTATATTTTGGTATACGATCATGGTTAATGGGATAATTTAAATTGTTGATATGTTATGTTTTTTAAAAACACAAGGGGTTTTTTAAATGGTTTAAATGTCGTGCTTTGTATTTTGATCTAGTATGGTTTTAAAATAAGGAATATTATGCTTTTAATGTGGGTAACATTTTAAAAGGAGGTTTTAACCTCAAGTTGATTTGAAAGGGAGATTTATTATTATATTTAAAATTATGATTTTAAATGGGGGTGTGGTTACCTTTTGTGAAAATGATTAATGATTGTTTGAAATGGTTCAAAATGGAAATGAAAGCCTTGGGTCTTGGTTTTGTTTTCAAGAGGAAGAATCATGTTTAAAGGGTGGCTTTAAGAGGATTTTTAAATGATTGTTTTGACTAGTGTTTCATCATGGTTTTTGAAATGAAATTGATTTCAATTTTTCATCTAGTTTATAATATGTCCAAAGGGAGGTGTTTGGTATAATGTTATATGTGTTAAATAATTATGTTTTGTAAATGGAATATGTGTTTAAATGAGTTAAGCCGTGTAAATGGTAAATTATTTTAAATGGTTAAAGAGGCATGTTAACATGGATTAGTGGTAAGTTGTTAAGTTAGGTTGTTGTACTGAGTCTCTATACTCCTAACTCCCAGTGTGAGGTTCTCTATTTGGGTTAGGATAAACTGATCCTCTAGGCCCCACTGATGTATTGTTGAGTTAAGTTGTCAGACTGAGGCTCTATTCTCCTAACTTCATGACTGAGGTTCCTTGTTGGGTTAGGCTAGACTAATCCTCTGGGCTTGTTGATGTGTTTTATGGATTTAGATGTCAGACTGAGGCTCTATGCTTCCCAAATGCATAGAAACAAATTTATTTTCAGATCAAGGCTCTGAGGTAAGTTGATTAATGGTTTTTTTAGTGAATTCCCCCCTCCCTTATGATCAAAATTATGTAACCCTTTATGCTATGGATTAGGCTCTGGGTTTGAACAGGGATATTTTAGTTGGCTGGTTGACCCTAGAGAACTGAATGGATAAAATTGTTATTTGAAAAGTGTTAAAATGTGAGATATATATCTTTTGTTGCCTTGTTAATTTTCTTAACTTTATTTATCTTTATACATTGTTTTACATAATAGTTATTGCTTTATAAACTATTTGTGGTGGCCTACTGAGTTTTAATCACGCCTTTTTGGGGCCTCTATGGCACTTGGGTAACCAAGCATATATTACTTGTTGTCTGGTACAAGTTTAGAATAGGGAAATGGTGTATGGTTTATGCATGGGCTATTTGGTTAGAGCATGGGATGTCAGAACCGGGTTGGGACTCGAGTTTGTGTTCAGGTTTTCTTTATAGTTTGGTTTTGGAGGTTTCATTTGTGTGACTATATGAATTATAGTGTACTCATCATATTATTATGGAAGGTATTGTTGAGTTACTTACTTGATTTTGTCTTATGTTGGCCATTTATTGATCCTGTTGTTTCTTTTACCTATTGATATTATTTACACTATGTTTTCACATTGATAAACAGGTATAGTCTCCCCATTGTACCTCTGTAGACTTGTGTTGTTAGTTTCAGCCTCTGGTATATGGGGAAGAACACATGAGATCATATGATGACCCATATCAGGGAACTGGATATAGTGGCTATCAGGATGGGGTATTTATAATAATATTCTTTTTCATATTATAATTTTTAATTTTTAATATCATTTTCTTTAGAAAATATGTCTTTTAATAACTGTATAAATTCTATAAAAAAAATTCACTCCATCTATTTCAATATTTCAAGTTCACTGATCTTAACACTATTGATAAAACTATGAATTTTTTATAACCTAGATGTAATAGTTTTTCATCATCACCATATATTCACTCACAAAATAATTTTTTTAATTGGACTACTTCAATATCATAAATCATTTCTTCAACATGATCAGAACATTCATTTTGAAAATCTTCATCATCATTAAATTTTTAATTCTTCCCAATTTAAACCGGACAAATACAAGGACCAAAACTCATATTAAAAACAATATAAATTAAATAATCTATAAATTATCTACTTTTATTATTTTCATATTTAAATATATCAATCATGGAGAGGAAAATAAGCCATTTTTTAGAACATTTTGTATGGAAAATTCAAAAAAAACATAAACTGCTTCCTCATATTCATCACTTATTCATTAAGAAATAATATAATTGTAATTCATTATCACCAATAAAAATATCAAGTATTAAATATAAGTTATTTTATTTTTTAAATTAAATTTAAATTTAGTTTTATAAATAAAAATACAAACAAAATAAGAAAAAATGTTTTCTTATCATTATGTATTATGTAATGAAATATTTTTAAAACAAAATTATTTTATTTAAAACAAAAAAGTAAAATAAAATATTTTATTTATAAAAATATTTCATTGAAAATGGTTTATATAATTGTTATTTAAATGAATTCAAAAATTAATTGTTTTTTATTTAAAAAATGTGAACTATTAATTTAACTTATTTTTTATTTATTTTGAAAAATTTCAAAGTAAAATATATATATATTTATATTTATATTTATATTTATATATAAAATAAAAATACAAAATAAAAAAAAGTAATATTTTAAAAAATAATTTATTTGTATATTTCATACATAAAATATAATAATTCATTTAAATATATGCAAATAAAATATACTCAATATAAAATTAATAATTAATAAAAAACAATGATAAATTAGAACACATAAAACAACCAAACATTAATTATTAAAATTAATTAAAATTAATAAATTTGAATGTTTTTATAATGTTTATAAAATATATAGTCTTTATTAAAAAATATTAATTTTAGATGAAATAAAAAATTTGATCATAAAAAGTTTTATTTTTAAAAACTAAATTTTGTAAAATATAATTAAAAAGCATAAATTATTATATAAATAGTTATCATATATTTAATACCAAATAAAGGAATCATGTATGATGAGTAAACTGCAATTTATAATAAGAACATGAAAAATGTATGATAGATAGGCAATGATTAATGTAAGATGATTATAAAAAAATATCCATTACATGAATTAAAAATGTAAAAACAAACAAGACCCTAAAATTTTAAACTACTTTAAAATATTACAACTAAAATAATTACAATAAAATAAAAATAAAATAATATCAAATCAATGCAAATCGAACATGGAAACGTATAGACAAAATTGTCTTTCATGGATAGAACTAAATATTAAATTGATGAAAATCAGCAACTAGAGGTAGGACTGCAACTAAAATAAACATAATGAAACAATACTCAACACACAATTCATCCACAAGAAATAGAGAAAATTCAATAAAATAGAAAATGGAAAAAATGGGGAAAAAATTGATATGAAACCATTGGGAAAAATACATTTAGGTAAAGTCCAAGAACAATTGAATGAGGCCAATGATAGTGAAAGGATATGGCGATGGTGGCAGGCGATGGCGATGACGGAAGGTATGATCATTAAATTACGGGTTTAATCTTCACTTAGGAGGAAAAAATTGAGAGAGGTTGAGTGAGCTAAATAAAATAAGATTTCCAGTAGGACATCTTAAAAAAATTACAGATTTTCAACATCGTTTATTTATTAACCAATATAGAACATATATTTTTTACTATTTTTTACATCAGTTATTTATTAACCAATGTAAATAACTTATTTTTTATGGTGGTTAATAAATTACTAAGGCAAAATAATTTCATCTCATATCTTTTACATTGGTTGTTTATTAAATAATGTAAAAGAATACTTATGACCTCAGTTTTTAAAAACTAACATTATAAATAGAATCATTTTAAATAGTTTTTTCACTATCATAGTGTATGATATGTTCCTATCATATATAAATACATTCTTGATCATAAATCATATCATATTCTTGGGTTTTTTCATATCATAGGGTGTAGTATACTAATATTACATTGCTACATCTACCAAGCTACATCATCATATAGTTATATCTCACACCTTGCTATCATTAAGTTTGGTTATTTCAAATGATGAAACATATGTGTAATTAATTGGTCAAATATTATGAATTAATCATAAAAAAAATATTTTACCTGAATAATATATACAAATTTTATGTAAATTCCAGGGAAGTATCAAGAGTGTCCTAATACCTATATAAGAAGGATCCAAAGGTGATGGGGGTGGGGATCCTTAGTTCATTCCAATTCTCGCCTTCACTTGAATATTTATTTCTTCTACTCACTTTTCCTTCATTAGGAACTAACATTTAGTGGAATTTATGAAAGATCCCATGCAAGTGTTGAGTTATTCACATCAACCCATGGATAAAAATGGAGTAGAGAGGGACTGATTTATTAAAATGAAACAGCACTTGTTTATCATGGTGAAATCAATTAGATTATATTAAAACTATAACCTACCACTCTTGAAGTCAATACCATATCTCTATAAATGTTACCATCAGCTTCATCATATGAAAGCGTGAATTTTCATATGATTCTTTTGTCCAAGACATTGAGTGACTATGGGACATAGTGTATGTCAATCTCACTCAGGAAAATCAAATGTTCTTAGTTCTCTGAGTATAGACCAACCAGGGTGGTGAATATATCATATGTCATTCACTTTTATGGACAAAGATGTCACGTACTCCTCACTTGATAGATAAACACATCATATTTATTATCTAGGTATGGATACTAAATTCCTCGGTATATCCCAATCAAGGTCCCAAAGGTCATAAATTTCAAATGATAGGAAAAATACCATCTTGGTTAAGCTCTAATTAACTATTTAATCAATAACATACCCAAACACCACTAGTTAGTTAAGCCTCAATACTTTTGTAAGAAAGTAATCAAGGTATGAAGGTTTTTATACTGGCTTTATCACGAACCCTGGGTATGGGGACTCCAAATATAAAAAATTTAATTTGTAAAACCAATTGTTTCCTCATGATCATATTCCATATCTCAATACAAGATTCAAATTCATATTAATCTTAATAATTCACTGCAACCTCTAAAACTCCATGTTGAAAATCAGTTATGGATAACTCAAATTCATACATTGAGAGGTAAATTATCATCTCACTTCGTAATATATATACACACACACATATATACATCCATCATGAAATAATGATAAAGTGTATATTGACTCTTTTATGACATGATACATTTCATATCCTTAAAATTATTTAAGAAAATTAATCCAAAACATTCATAATCTCTTATCTGACATATCATATATGATAGATTTCCATATTAGTATTTTGTTTTCTACACTTTAAAGAGTTTTTTTAAACTATGTATTTCTTATCACATCACTATGTAACCACCTAATAAAATCCTCCCACTATACTCATTAATGAGTAACATATTTAAATAAATCTAGTTTGGGTAATTGTATGACATAGGGATCACATTAATAATGTTAAACTCCTTGAATAAGTATTCAAACACTTTTACTTTATAACATAAAATGTTAAAAATTAATGATTTTATTTTCAACATAAAAATATTTCTAATTTCATTATCATCATCATCCATAGAACATATTCTACTAAAACTTTTCCTTGAAAGTGAAATTCACTTTATACTTTAATTTTCATAGTCTTTAATTTATTTACTTTGAACTTTTAAAAGTCCAAACTTACACCCAATAGACACTTAGCCACTCTATTCACTTCTAAATATCTTACTAAAATGTGAAATCTTAAATGTTTCTAAGAAATAAATATTATTTTCTCAAGTATAACTATTTAACAAAAGAACTATTGTTTCTATATCATATAGATAATTATATGTATTTGGAGCATTGTTCTGAAAAGAATATTTTGTTTATTAAAATATGTCACTAATGATGGATGGATCATATCTCTTGCTTCTTACTAATCATCTGGAAAAAAAACTTTTATCATAGATAAAATATTTTTATCCTTATCCTCTTCTCAATATATTTTATATAATTTCATGAATCATAAATCATGTATATTGAATCCATCATTTAGTATATTTCATAACAAATCTTTTTTTATACATAATTTCCCTTCTCATATAAGAGAAACAAAATGATTATACACATAATTTAATTAAATACATATGAAAATAATATATTCCTTTTTTAAAGGTGATTCCTTAGCCCAAAACGATAAAAGAAAAAATATTATTAAAATAAATATTAAAAGAGTCTAAAATACGGGATCATATTACAATCTTTTTCATGAAATGAAATAAGAGTAGTGGGAAGGCCTTTGAACCAGGTAATGTCCTAATTACTCCCATATTGGCCAGACCATCTGCAACTGTGTTTGCTTCTCGATAAACATGTGTGATGATATAGTTTAGATACATAAGGGAACATGTTCATTCCATCCAATAGGTAGTAATTGGCCAAGCAAGATGTGTTATTCCATTCCAAATCACTTGAATGACAGTCCTCAAGTCACTTTCAATTCATAGGTTATTCCTACCAAAGAGCTTGTAAATGGAAATAGTATGTATCAAACCTAGAATCTCAGTTTCAAGGGAGGTGGAAATTCCACATTTACCCATGAAGTATCCAAGTATCTGACCGAGGTGATTCTTGAAAACAACACCACACTTTATAGGTCCTGAGTTACCCTTGGAGGCACCATCAATATTGATTTTGATCCATCTAGAAATGGGGGATCTCTATAACACCTCCAGAGTGTAATGCAACTGACCGAAATTTCCTTTAATCCTTAGACGCTTCTGGATCCCAAAGTCATGCACAGTTTTGTGGCAATGTTCCTTTTGAATCAAGGAATCTTCATGTATGGAAATGAGGATCTTCATCCAACCTGAATTTTTATTAAATGAGTAATTGTTGTGAAAAATATAATTTTGATCATACCAAATCACATGATGGAGCTCTGTAACTGTAGTAAGGAAGAGGTTCCTGATTTGCTGATAGCCTTCCATTTCTGCACATTTTTCATGTTGAACTTTAATAGAATCAATAATTAACCATCTGTAGTCAAAAATGTCAATAATATAGTTCCAAAGGCCAGAATCATTAGCACAAGAGAGAAATATATGGTTAGCATATTCTCTATGTTGGTTACACATTTTGAACATAGAGAAAAGTTGGATTCCAAAAGATTGGAGGAAAATTTTAGTGGGAACTCTATTGTGAGAAAGACGCCAGATGAGATTAAATCTTGGAGGGTTTATCCAAGGTTTTTTGAAATGTTTTAACCAGTTGTAATCACTCTTAGAGTTACAATAATAATGATTGGACAAATTTTTTGAGTTAAGAATACCATTGTGAGAAAGTTACCAAGTTAAGAAATCATTAGTGTGAGTGAAATAGTAGTTTTCAATGACGTTCAGAATAGTTTCATGGAGGTGATCATGTTGAGATTTTAAAATGACTATAATAGAGCTGTTGGTATTAATAGGGGTTTGATCAGGAGATATCATGAAAATTAAAGGTGTGTCAGTCCAGTTATCCAACCAAAATTTCATCTAGGAGTCTATGGAGACCATCCAAATGGAGTTATTCATAATATTGGTAAAGGGGTGTTTGATGGAAGGCCAGATTGATGAATTAATGAAGTTTGAATTTCCCATTTTAATTTTTTCAAGAAACGAATTTTTAAGAAAGGTAATATCTTTAGAAGTATTGTGAAAAAGATTTAAAGTGAGTCTTTCTTGAATATATTCATTAAATTATTTTATGTTTTTTATACTAATAACACTATTTTAAATGGGCTTGCAAAAATTTAACCAAGGAACAGTCACAAGTTTTCTTTCCAGAATACTACCAGTCCAAATGAAGTTCTTTATAGAGGTGTTCATTTTTTTAATGAGACCAGCAAGCTATTTGTAGACCATCATGTAGTAAACCATCTTGGATACAATATTGGATTTAACAAGGCAATTCCTACCTGCAATAGAGAGAGATTTACCTTTCCAAGAAGATAGATTATTTAGAACTTGGTAAATAGTAGTCGCAAACTGATAAGATTTAGGTCTAGCCCAAAAAATGGGAACACCAAGATAAGTGAAAGGGAACATAGCTTCTTTCAAACCTAGGATGCTGATAATGTTACATTTTCTACTAGGAGGGAAGTTCTTCCAAAAGAAGATGTAATATTTCTTTCAACTAATGGTTTGACCGGAAACCTCTTCATAGAGTGAGAGCACATTTTTAAGATTAAAAATGGTTCTTTTATCCCCTTGAAGGAAAAGTATGATGTCGTCAGCATAAAAAAGATGAGTAGGAGTATTCATGTTACTAGAGACATGTATAGGATTTAGTTTGTTCTGGTCCACCAGATGGTTGATCAGACGATTGAGGTAGTCTTCTACTATCGAGAAGATAATGGAAGATAGGGGTCACCATTCCTGAAACCTTTGGTGAATTTTAAATATCCCTTGAGAGATCCATTGATCAAAATGAAGATAGAAACCGAGTTGAAGAGAGTTCTGATTATAGTGATAAAAGAGGTGTGAAAACCAAAACCTTGAAGGAATTTGAAGATAAAACTTCAGTACATGGTGTCGAAATATTTTCTAATGTCAAGTTTAATAACTATGTTGCCTCATCTGTTAGTTTTATTCCAATTATTGACACACTTAGAGGAAAGGAAAATACAGTCTTGAATGGTTCTACCCTTTACAAAACCATATTGGTTCTAGGAGACAATTTTGTCTGTGAGAGTGGAAAGTTTGTTGGAAATGATTTTGGTGCTGATTTTAAAAAGAGTGTTGATAAGAGAAATGGGTCTAAATAGATGTATATCAGAGGCATTATCCACTTTCAGGATTAAGGTGAGAAACTGGGCATTCAGAGTGTGAGGTAGAACCCCACTGGTGAAGAATTATTTTACAAGTTTACAAATGTCAATCTGAATCACATCCCAATAATGTTGGAAGAAACCATTTTTGAATCTATCAGGACCCATAGCACTATCGGTATTCAGAATAAAGACAGTGTCCTTGATTTAATGATCCAGAAGAGTGTTGAGAAGGAAGGATTTGTCCTCATCAGTTATCACTAGAGGAATGACCTTAAGGTAGGAGGTCCTTTTTAATATCAGGCCCTTCGAAAATAGATTCATAGTAGGAGACGATATGATGATCGATGTCATATTTATTGTCAAGGAGCTTATCCCCATTCACTAAAAAGGTTAACGGTCTGTAGGCCTTCTTAATTCTTTGAAGAGAGTCGTAGAATTTAGTATATATATCACCGCCTTTTAACTATTTAACTTTAAATGATTGTTTTCTCATATTTTCTTTGAACATGAGAAAGGATTTGATTTTCACTGAAATTTTTAGTTCATGAGTAGGGTCAGTGTTGAGGTCAGAGTTAGTGTTTGGGTTTTGCAGATCATTGAGATATTTCTCAACAATCATGATGTCATTATTAATTTGTTTGGATTTAGAGTTTCACCAAGTTTTTATAGTCTATTTTAGATGTTTTAATTTCATATTACAGTCAATGAAATCATTGTTACGAGACATTTAGGACCAATAGTTTTGGATATATGAGATCCCTTATCATCATAGAACCATACATTGTTAATTCTAAAAGGTAAATGGGGTTTCATATCTTTGGTGAAGACACTGACCTGGATGGGGTGATGATCATAGTTTAGTCTATGAACTGTGGTACTAGATATAGTGTCCCATATATTTAACGTAGGGATATTCATGAAGGCTCTATTCATCTTGGAGGCAACTACTTTTTTCTAGTTTCTTCTATACCAAGTGTATTTTTCACCAGTGAGGTTGATTTCAATGAGATTGTTGTCATCTATTGGGGTTTTACATTCTCTCATGTAAATAAAATCATGAGAAGGCCATATTTTCTCACTTGATTTGATAATGGAATTAAAGTCACCCATAACAAACCAGGGTGCATTAATGTTAGTGCCAAGATACGAGAGATCATTCCAAAGCATTCAACTTTCTTGGTTTCTATTCTTAGAATAAAAAATGAGCATAAAATATGTGTTTCATATATATTAAAATTTCAAGTAAAAATATGGTCAGAGATATTAAAAACACTAATATTCTGTAAAGAAAAGTGAGAGAAAATCCATAAAGATTCAGCATTGAGGTTATTAGTGATTGCACCAGTAAAAAAATAATTTTTTTGACATAATTAAGAGTATTTGGAGGAATATATAATTTTTGGTTATGTAATATAAAATAATAAAGGATGATGAGTTTCAATCATTCTCTTTGACACAATGAAGGTGTCAGATTTAGCAATACCCTAACAATTCTAAAAAAGAATCTTCATTAAAACCTAGGTTTTGAGTCAGAACTCCCCTTTTTATTTTTTCCAGAGCCTTTATTTTTGGAATACCTTCTAACCTATTGTGTATTATTAGAGGTTTGTTCTTGTTTATTGCTATATTTGGTGGTGTTCTTCTTTGTATGTTAAGATATTAGATCACTCATAGAAGAGTCTATAGATTTATTAGAACATTGCAACAAAACATTGGAATTATGGTTCGAAACAGAATTTCCAAACTTTATAGAGAAGTCCTAACTATCTATAGGTAGATAAATAGTTGTACCAGGCTCCTTTTAAGTGTTTGTGTGTTGTTTTTTGACATTTTCCAGATAAAATGGACAGCACTGCATTAGATCCATAGAGTCATTCATAACCTACATGTGCTTAGAGTCTTGTATCGATAGTATGGTACCATGTTCAACAGATTTAGAAGCCATCAAAGCAGTATTGCAAGACTTAGATAATGTGTCAGCCTAGGATTACTTAGGAATAAAGTTCCCAGAATCGAAAGGATTGCTAATAGGATTAGTGTTAGTAGAGATAATAGAAATTAGTTCATCATCTTTCATTTTGATTTCATTCTTTGTCCCTAGAGAAGTTTCTTTGTTAGAAGGTCGTGTTATTGAATCCTTAAGGATTGGGACTGTAGTTTTCATATTACACAACATCACAGAAACAATATCATCACTACTTTCAATAGGTTGAGACCCATCAAAATATGAATTTGTATTAGTGGAGATGATTGTTACTGGGTTATTTTCCTTCTCCGCCACAATTTTCTCTATGTCTATCTGCTTAGTGAAACTATTGATTTTTTGGATTTGTGTAGAAACCTATACCGAGGGTTTAGTTCCCTTCAATGGATTAACATATTCCAATTCTTTGGTAATAGTTTCAATCACGTTATTTGTAGTGGATTGTGTTTTGTCCTGAGCCTCCCTCTGGTTAGTCATAAGTTTTTCATATTTTTTAGTGTGTCTAGTGGAATCATGAATTTTAGTGAAAATAACAAGTGAGCCTTTAGCATGGGGTAGATAGTATAAGTTATAGATTTTGTTGTTGGATTCATTATTTAACTTTGAAATATTAGTGACATTTAAAATGTAGGGGTTCTAGATCTGTCTAGTGCTCGAATCTAGGGTGTGTTCCTCCACAGTTTGAACTGAAACCGTCTAAGGGAAATCACTATTATGAAGAGTTTCAATGCATGTGTTTCATGCATTGAAATTCACTTGTTCAGGTGTATTGTCCCTCTTACCTAGGTTATGATCCTCATCTTGGATGAGGATATATCTTGGGTTCTGACTAGTTTGAAAAGTATTGGATTATTCTTTCTCATTGGATAGCCTTACAGTGTCTAAAACATGATTTTCTAATTTTTCCAATAGTCCTTGCTCTTTAATGTAGTTGTCTTCCTCTTCAGCAACATCTACCCATATTATACCCAAGGTATCTCTTATGTGTGTCAAACTGTGTTATTTTACCCAGATTTCAGCTTTCTTTTTGGGAGGTTTAGATTTCTCTATCATGGGAGCTTTATCTTTTCTATTTCTCCTTATTTCCTTCCAATAATTTTTAATTGGATAGATTACTTGTCATCTAATCACCCTACAATTAGATATTGTATGACCAATGGTCTTTAAAAGGTCAAAAAAGGGAGGTTTCCTCTCATATTCAATTCAAATTTCATTTTTGTAGTCATTATAAGTGAAATTGATTGTATTAGGGAGCTTTGAATCTAAGTTAATTTCCACCATAACTCTATAAAAGAGTCCTAGGTCAACATTTAAGGTTCTATGGTCAACTTTTAGAGCATACCCTATATATAATACAATATCATTCAGAATTTTTAGGTTCTAAAATAACAAATTAAGTCGATGAAGTTTAACTCAGACTTTTTCCATTTTATTCCTATATGTGTGCGGATTGAAAGAAGAGCCCTAGTCAGAAATTATAAGTAATCCTGGTTTTAGATTAAGGTTTCTAGTCTTCCAAACTTTCTATAAGTAATCTTGTGATTTTTGAAGTATGTAAAAGTAGCCTTTGCCTATTGGAATCAATTTCCAGTTTGAAGAATTACAACAGTGAGCAATACGCATATTCAATTTAGATAAAGGCCAAGGATGATGACCTCTGAGGTAGGAGATGTGGCCCATGACAGAAAATTTTCACATTTGTGTGTGTTGTTGAAGAGAATTCGGATCCGCTTCCACCAATAACCCACTGTCATCAAGTATCTTGACAAGGGGAGGCTTCATCGTAATTTCTTTGCTTGGATCAATACTTTTCAGTGCATCCTGAAATGATATCCCTTGGAATCTACCATAGAAATGGCGGGTGTGAGTATTTTCATCAGGGGCATCTTCAGTATGGATTTCTGTGATAGGATATTTAAAATTGGGCAACTTCTTCTTCTGATGAGTAACAAAATGATGGGATTCAAACCTCCCAGGCTTGAGGAAATCCTCCCTGAATGATGAGATCGAAGTATTCAAGTGAGGAATCCCTAATTGCTCAATGGTTTTAGTGATAGAATGTCTCACATCTCTCTAAAGTCATGTTTCCCTTTCAAATACCAAAATAATAGATTCATTTTCATTTAAATCCATGATTAATCAACACTTTATTACATCACTTGAATGAAAACTATAATATCCATTAATTTACATATTGATTTTGAACTCCTAAATACTTACAACATTTTTAAATTATACATTAGATATTATATATCCTTCAAAATTGAATTTTTTTTCTATAACACTGGATTCTGACATGGATATTCCAAATAGTTTATAAAACTCCTTTGAATATTAAAAACAATTCCTTCATATTTAATCATTACTCTCATTCTAGAACCTTTTTTGGGTTTTAGTTTCCTAAACTGGATTCTAGAAGAAACATTGTTGTAATTTCCAACTAAATTTTATTTTTCTAATTTGACATTTTACTTACATGTACTATCAATTCAATACTGCAATTTTGAAATCACATTCCTTAGCTTATTTATTCTTAAGGATTTTATAAAATGTGGAAAAAATTTCTCAAACTCATTCACATTGTTTTAACATATACATTAATGAAAATAGAATGACTTATATGGATGAAAAGGCCTTAATAACACATTTAGTGAATAATTTTATCCTTTTCATAGGTATCTAGATTCATTTGTTAAACTATTTTAAAAATTAGTTGATTCAGGAAAGTGCTTCTTTAACATATATAATTTTCATTACTTAAGAACTTTTATTAATTTTTTTACCAGCCTCAGGAGATGTTAACATTGATACTGTCCTTTATAAAGGGTTTATATCTAAGTTATGTTTGATAATGATGATTATTTCATTTCCTACAACATAAGATTTTACAATATTAGTATCATGATTTATAAACATTTAATAAGGACTTTAATTCAATATGGCCCCACTAAAATTGTGACCCCTTTTAAGATTCATCATATTCATTAGTGGGAAAAGATAAAAAGTATACTAAGTAATGGGACTTATTTTGAATTTCTATTAGAACTTAGTTATTTAGGTATGCCATTATTTATATCATATTATATAAGACTCTTAGATTATTGAGTGAAAAACTATTTTATTTATCCCTTATATAGATAAAATCAACACCTTCCTCTAGTATTTTAAATCTTATGGTTTCCTAGTTAAGTGTTACCCAAATATTATAGTGGTATTTGGTTATATAAATCTTAGGTTTATCCATTTCTACCATTCTTTATACAATATAATCCATGGGAACCATGTTTTGGAAGACCCAACCCAGTTGAATGATCAAGTTCTTGACATGTACTTTCATTGAAAATAATCAAACACATAGTATTTTTAAAATGGATTTAATCTCACATTATTATCTCATGTATTCATTTAAAAAGTATTTTTTTATAATGATTTATCTTGGAATTGTATTCCTTTCACCAAAATAATATGTTCAAACAATATTAATGTGTAACTCTTTACACAATCATAACTTGTGTTACTAACCTGAATTAAATTAAAATTATATTAATACATATCCAAATCAATCACATGCATCAGGTACATGAAACCATTTCATGTAAAGTCTTAGAACCATATGAAACTAAAAATCCCCACAATATTATTCTTGGAGTGATAGATATCTAACTCTTACTTTTCAAAATAAGTCATACACCTCTAGGCCTTTGAGCAGTCGAATCCATAATCCCTTTACCCTAGGATACTTTCCTCAATAGAGACCTTAATTAAATCATAATTATAATACCCAATATTTATAAAATATTTAACACCCAAATATTTCATGGTATGTCTCTTTTTAAATATAATCTCTTTGATAGCTTATGTTTCACGCAACACCCAGCTAAAATGAACAATGACATATTATTATGTCGTCATCATAACTTAGACGTTAAATTGGTGGGAATGTAAAGTGTTAAATAAATTATGAAATTAACAAATTATATATTCAATAATTTTTTTTACATTCATCAAATATATTTGATAGGCCTAAGATAACAATAAATCCAATTTTACGCATTAAAACTATATTGTTCTAAAGAAATTTTTTCTGACTTTTGATGGAAAAATTCTTTTAAAACTAAATTTTGATGCTTTTATAATTTATATTTGATAAAATTATACTTTATTTTTAAAAGAGTAATGTCAAAATTATCTTAGGGTGAATTTTTTGTATTTTTCATAAAATATTTGTTTTCCATTGAATAGTTAAAAATATTGTATTATATTTGAAAACTAACTTTTCATCTAAATAATTTATAAAGTTAATTGATATTTTAAATTAGTTCTAAAGTAAATTTATATCAATTATATATCTAATAATTTAATTTAGTTCATTATAAACATTTTAATATTGAATTTCAATATAAAAACATTTCAAACTTTTGAACATTTTCACCTTAAAATCCGCCTTCTCACCTCCTCAATGGGATTGATTTTAATTTTTTTTATCCACTTATGTGTTTTTAGTTTTGGAAAATAAATTTCATATTTGGATTAAAGAGACTAAATTAATTAAATACTTCACTTTTTTTCCAATATCAATAGTAACTTCAGTAAATTTTCTTACCACAGTAAAGGGTAAATCGGGTAATTAAGGGTAAAACAATTATGATAAGGATTAGAAAATTACCCTAACACTTACCCCAACTTTATTATATGATTTAGGATCGACCATAACCATAGAAGGATATAAATTATAACTTTTTGAAGCCACTTGGATGAGATTATCATATTTCTAATATTTTATTTATAGAAAAGTCAAAGATGCCATCTTATATTTTTAATAAATAAAATATTTTTAATATGGGGTTATCTGGAGAATATGTTTGAAAAAAAAATATTATTTTAAATATAAATGAATTATATTCATCATAATAATTTATTATTAATTTTTATTCGAGAAATAATTACCTTAAATTCTTGCATAATAGTGATGTAGTAATTATTTTACTAATAGAAATATCAAATAAATGATATTAAAAATAGTAAAATAAATATAATATGAGATAATTAACATCATACAAGAATTTTATAGCTTAAATTTAAATTTTAGGTATGTATTAAAATATTTTTTTAAAAAACATATTATTTTATAGATATTCTTAAAAGTCAAAGTAATGAATAGTGTCAAATTGACATTAATGATATTTTAAAATAAATAATATTTTATTAAATGATATAAAATTATTAAAATTATTAAATTCTAAAAAAATATTATAATAAGGTTTAAAATATTATTAAGGATCCATTTATAGGTCATTTTTAATTTTATAGTATCAATATGGAACCTTAAGAAGTAAAATCCATGTTGTCACGGTAAGAGTTAAAGGGATTAAATAAGGGTTAAAACCAAAAAAATAAGGGTACTAATGTGACCTAAACTTGTATAAAAATTATTTTATGAGATTATTTAGACCCATAATAGTATTATATTTTACATTACCCATTTTTCAGAAATTTTTAATTGAAAATTAGTTTATATTAATTTAATATTTAATGAGTTTCAGAAAGTGCCCCTCACCTCTATTACAAAATGGCCACTCTTCCCTCACTTATTCTCACCACTTTGAGCTTTATATATTGAAAAAAAACTGACCATTTATATTATAAAAATACTTATAAAAGTTTATGAGGAATTTTTCTTCCAAAAATACCAACCCTAGATCCATTAAAAAGAGATCTAAAGGATGTTCGTCGAAGAAAAGGTAATCGTTTTTACCAACCATTCAAGTTAATTTCTTCTTATAGTTCCTCTTCATGTGTTTTTTTCATCCTAAAATAATAAAACCATTATAATATATATTATTATATTTTATTATTATTATGGTACAACCATATTCTACCTTTTATCCATCCTATAAAAAATAAAAGCACTGCGCATGCGTATGTACGGCTTACCGTCTTCATGTTGTGGTATAATTTGTTTTTCATTCCCAATTTACTTGCATGGTTATAATTATGGGAATAATGTATATATATTATAATTATTAAATGATATTTATTATGTAAAAATTAATATACTATCCACTTCCTTACCCTTTCACCATTAACGGAACGATATTGTCACTCGTGCGTACATACGATCTACCGTCTCCACGATACGATGTGATTGATTTTCCATTTTCACCTTTCAAGAATTATTATAAAAATGTGTAAATATGTTATCTATTACCTTAATATAATTATGGAGATGAATTAAATATATCCTATTTATGAGAACATGGACTTATATGATAAAAGATGCATAGGAAAAATGAAGCAATTAACACACGAAATAAGTGTAATAACAAAATATTGTTAAACAATGGGTGACAAGATGATATAAGATGATCATTTATGATATAATAAATATTAATATGGTTTTATTAAAATTAATAACATGACTTAAACCATTTTATCTTAGGTTAAATAATTTTCAACTAAAGGAAATTGCAAGGTAAGGGTTTCTTGTCTCACTTTTACTTCTATGGGACATATGTCATATTCACCACTTATTCCTTTTGTGTGATGTATATTTAACATTTAATATTTTATATCATAAATATATTTTTATTCATGGTTTCTAAATTTTAATTTTAATTTATTTCTTTCATGGGTCTTATGATTCAACTAATTACAAAGTGGTAATGGTTTATTTCACAATCTCATCATTATTCAGGATTGTTTTTGTTTAAGTCTCCACTAGGGAATATTTATCTTCCACATTAATGTGTTCTAAAAATGTTTCAAAAAGGATTTTAATATTCTCCAAAAATTATTTAAAATAATTTTTTACCCATATTTAAATTTTTACAAAATAGTTTGAAAGGAATTTTTCTATATTTTTCAAAACAATGCTCATTTGGATTTTGTTGAAAAAGTGAAAGGAATTTTTCTTTAACATGTTATACGTTAAAATAATTTTTAGTTGTCATAACCACACAAATATTTTAAATATTATTTTATAATTTCCAAAGTTAATTTTCGATGAAAATTATTTTTAAAATGTTTTGTGAAATTCTAGTTTTAAAAAGTGAATTTAAAACTGAAAAAGGATATTTTCATCAAGAATGTTTTTAAATATATTTTTATTCATCAATGAAACCAAACCTTTAATGTACTTATGAACCATTAGGGATATGTCGTATTAATATCATCTTTATCCTTTCTATGTATGATTTATGATCAATTTTACTGGGTAAGTATTGTTATTTCGTATGACTAGTTACTTTAATATGGACAGTTATTAATTTGTTCAGTTGTATTGTTTATTCTGGTGAAGAATGAAATAGACTTAGTAAGTGATGTGTGGGGACCTATATATCCCCCTCTATGAATCTATAGGTATCATGAGACAATATAGATATGGTTTTGTCCAAGGACATACCCATTTATAAGATTCTATCCACGAAGCCTAGATGTTGTCTGATTCCTAGCATGAAGCCTCGATGGTGTGTTTCATATGTTTGGAATTATGCATTCCATAATTATGAGATTTGTTATTGATTTAAATTTTATTATTATATTAGTATAATATATATGGTTAAGTTTCCTAGATAATGTGATTATTTATATGGAATTATTTGATCATCTTTTATTCTGGCCATATTATACTCAAGGTATTGATTAAATGGCATGTGTTTCAGTTATTTACCTTTTCATAATTTTTATTTCTTATTTATGATAGATTTAACTATATACATGCCCTTACTAAACATTTTAGATCACCCATTTATTATTTTTTATTTTCCCTAGGATTCTTAGAATTTTATTATGATGGATATGCAGGGATATACTAGAATAATAATAGTGTTCTTAAAATATTCTTAATGTTGTATTTTTTATTTTCAATTATAATGTAAAGTTCAAGTATGTATATATTTTTCCAAAACTACTAAAATATTTGGTCCCTTAAGTTGTTATTACATGTATATTATGAAAATTTAATAAATTTACTACTAAATCTGGGCTAATGGGGTCTGGGTCTTTATAGTTGGTATCAGAGCAAGTTTATTAGAGACCTCGGGAACTAGATTTAGGTAAACATTGATTAGGGAATATAACCCAATTAATGACTTTGATGATAACCCTAAAGTATAAAATATAATTTTATAGATTCATTAATGGCCATGGATAACCAAGGTTTAACCTAAAGACTCATATATTGAGAAGAAAATGTCAATATTTAGACATACAAAAAATAATATTATCTCACTTTGATTAGTGTAGTTTGATTCTTACATTGTGATTTTGGTTGTAGTAAATAGTGAGAATTGGAAGGTACTGAATTAAAATTGAATGTCATAGAAAATATGTTGATGAGTGACTAAATGGAATGTGGAATAGATTAAAGGATATTATGGTTATTCCTAATCAGTTATCAACATATATGATTAACAACTTGCACCTTAACCAACTCCTAGCCTCACCAAATAAGAGAAATATAGAGTTTTCTAAGAGATCGGGTGGTAAAGATCATGGAGGAAAGAATATTAAGTTTCATATATATCAATAATTTTATAATAAACACCCAAGTGAATATATTAAAGGAATGGGAAGAAGTTTTTGTTATAAAAAAGAAAGATATAAAGCATGTAATTTCTGAGGAAAAATGAAAAGTTTTGAATAAGGGAATCTCTAAGGTATTATCGATGGTTGAATGTTTTAAATATAGAAAATATGGGCATTATGAAAACATATTTAATAGGGGAACTCATGAATGTAATAATAAATTCTATAGAAGTAATGGTTATACTAAAGATGATGAAGAGACTATAAATGATAAAAGAAAGGAAGGAGGTATTAATGAATAATATGATGAAGCGTAGTTAATGGTTTATGAATGAAGTAGAATGATTAAACTTATTGTTTATTTGGATTAAAGAATTATTTTATCAATGATTAAATGGTTATAAGAATCATGATATATATAAGTACTTTACTACAATACTTCTTTAATGATTTAGAAGCATGTTAGAAATAGAACCAGAAACCAAGAGAAGTGGTTCTATTGCAATTTGATCTTTTTGACGACACATGATTGAGGTAATATAACCCTTAATATATGATAGATGTTGATATAATAATGAAAAATATATATTTATGGGAAATTATTTGTGACTATGATAGTGGCTAATGATTTTATGGTTTATGTTATCATTATTAGGTGTACAGCATGTTTGGATTTAATAAATATACATAATATTTTATTAAACATTCAAGTTTTCATTAAGGTTTTAAGGTGATCAAGGTATTCATATGTATGGTATTTCATAATAAGATCTAAATTATGTGGTTTTGGGAATAAAATTTTAAGTTTATTTTGTAAATTTAGTGACCTTATACATTTTTGGTCTTTTAATTTTGACAGATGTATTTTAAATGAGTCTTAAGGTAACTATTTATGTATTTAATTAAGTTAAACTTTGGATATTATTGTTTGATTTTGAAGAATGATTTATCATATTAGATAATATATTATAAACATTTTGGTTTTTATTAATATTTATAGTATAAAAAATTACTCGAATACTTTACGATTTGTTAATATTTATTTAGGTATGAAAAAATCATCCTGAATATCCATATAACAACATAATAAATGAAGTGAAAATAGATCAAATAACAACCAAATTATGAGATTATACTTATGATATGGACAGTAATAAAGTAATTTTATTTTCTCAAGTTCTAATATTAATAGTAAAATAATTCCTCAACTCTTGGAAAAATTTATTTCGAATAAAAGCATTATACGTTTGATTTTCTTTCTAATAAATCAATGGTCTTTTAACCAATAATAATTTATAGTTTTGTGATGGTTAACTTTATAATGGAAATGTTTCTATCACTCTCAGTCAGAACTTGATAGTTATATGTCTATTCCATGTCCAATTTTTCACTTCACAGTAATTTTATCCTATTCTAAAGCCTAATTTTATAGTGACCTTCACATTTCCCTTTCCCTATTATTAATAGGATGTTTTATTAATCCTATTTACAATGTGGTTTTCCCAAAAAGGAATTATCAAGTATCAACCTTTGAATTTCAAATTCAAATTTCAAATTGTTAGGATGAAATTTGTTGAATGGGGAGAATCTAATAGCCTAAGATTTTATGGTATGTATATTTTTAAATTTAATCTCTTTGATAGCTTATGTTGAATGCAACACTCCACTTGAACGAACAATTAAATATTATTATGTGATCATTATAAGATAACCATTAAATTTTAGGGAATTAATAGTATTAAACATGTTATAAAATTTATATATTATATATTAAATCAAATGTTTTGACATTAATTCAATATATTTTAAAGACATAAGATAATAATAAGTTAAATTTTATACATAAACAACTATATTTTTATAAAGGAATTTTTGTCATCTTTTGATGATGCACTTGTTTTAAAAATAAATTTCGACACTTTTATAAATTATATTTGAAAAAAAAATTATTTTTAAAATATTAATGTAAAAATTTTATTAGGGTAAACTTTTTTTATTTTTCAAAAAATATTTATTTTCCAGTGAATAGTAAAAAAAACTTCATTTTAATTGAAAACTGACTTTTAATCTAAATACTTTATAATGTTAAATTATATTTTTAATTTATTTTAATGTAAATTTAGATAAATTATACATCAAATATTCCAATTTATGTCATTTTAATCATTTTCATATTGAATATGGATATAAAAACATTTTCAAATTTTTAACAATTTCACTTTGAAAACATACATTCTCACCCTGTCTACGGGATTAATTTTAAATTAATTTTAGTAACTTATGTGTTTTGAATTTTAAAAAATGAATTAAATGATTTTATTTAGGAGGTAAAAATTAATTAAATATTTCTCTTTTATTTTGGGTTAATATGAATAGTAAGTTTAGCAATTTTTGTTACTACGGTTAAGGATAAATCATGTAATTAAGGGTAAAAATAATTAGGATAAGTATTATAAAATTACCCTAACACTTTCCCAAATTTTATTGGATGATTTATTTTCAAACATAATCATTAAAGGATATAAATTATAACTTTACGGAGCCACTTTGGTGAGATTATTACATTTATAATATTTTCTTTAAAGAAAAGTCAAGGTGTCATACTCATAATCTTAATAACTAAAATATTTTTAATATGGGGTTATATGGATAATATGTTCAAATATAAATAGTAATTTTATGTATAAATGAATTATATTCATCATAATAATTTATTTTAAATTTTTATTGAATAAATAATTATCTTAAATGCTTGCACAACAGTGATGATGTAATTATTTTATTAATAGAAATATCATATAAATGATATTTAAAATATTAAAATAAATATAATTTGAGATAATTAGTGTCATCCAAAAATTTTATATATTATATTTATAGTATAGGTATTTATTAAAATAGGTGGTTCGAAGATATCTTTTTTTATTGATAATTTTAAAAGTCAGAGTAACGAATAGTGTCAAAAATTGACATTAATGATATTTTAAGATAAATAATATTTTATTAAATGATATAACAATTTTAAAATACTTAATTTAGGAAAAATAATTGTAATAAGATTTAATTTTTCTAAATTATCTATTTAAGGGTGATTTATCATTTTATATTAGAAAAATTGACCCTTAAAAGGTAAAATCCATGTTGTCCCGGTAAAAGTTAAAGGGGTTAAATAAGGGTCAAAACCAAAATATGAGGTTGATAATGTGACCTAAACTTGTATAAAAAGTATAGTATGATATAATTAATACCCATACTAATATTAACTTATTAATAAATAATTTTTGAGCCATTTGGAATTGAAAATTAGTTTATATTAATTTAATATTTTGAAAGTTTCAAAAAGTGTCACTCGCCTCAATTATTGAAGGGAACCTCCTCCCACACTTATTCACACCACTTTGAGCAGTCTAGATCAATAAAACCCTTCTGATTTTTATTATCAACATCCTTATCCAAGTTCAGGTTGTCCTATTCTTCTAAAAAGACTAACCCTAGATTCTTTAAGAATATATCTAAAGGAAGTCTACTGAAGAAGAGGTAATCGGTTTTACCAACTCATTCAATTTAATTTCTTCTTCTACTTAATTTTCATTTTTTTGTTACATAATAAAATAATAAATACAGTATAATATATATTCTTATGTTTTATTATGATTATGGGAGAACCATATTCCACTTTTATCCATCCAATGAAAAATAAAAGCACCGAGCTTGTGTACGTACGGTTTACCGTCTCCACACTTTGGTGTATTTTTTTTCATCAACACTTTAATTGGATCGGTATAATGATGGAAATAATAGATATATTTGGTAATTATGACATTATATTGATTCTGAAAAAATTAATATACCATTCACTTCTATACCCTTTCACCATTTAGGGAGTGATACTGTCACTCATGCGTACGTACGGCCTACCATCTCCATGATGTGATGCGATTCACTTTCCATTTTAACCATTCAAGAATGATAAAAAAATGTCAAAATAGGGTATATATGATCTTATTATCATTCTATAGATAAAGGACTTATATCCTATTAAAAATAACTAGGAATTACATGACAAAACATGCATATGAAAAATGAAGTAGTTAACCCCTGAAACAAGGGTAATAACGAAATATTATTAACAAACAGGTGAAAAGATGATATAAGAGGATCATTTATGATATAATAAATATTATTATTGTTCTATTATAAATTAATAACATGTTCAGCTAAATTAAGGAACAAGTTAAGGGTTTCTCATCTCACTTTTACTTCCACGATACACATGTCATATTCACCACTTATTCCTTTTGTGTGGTGTATATTCTACACTTTGATATATTATATTATGAATATATTTTTTTTATGTTATATGAAGTTTAATTTTAATTTATTATTTTCATGTTGACTATAATTCAACTAATGGTAAAGTGTTAAGGGTTTATTTCACAACCTCATCACTATTCGGGATTGTTTTCGTTTAATCCTCCACTGGGGAATATTTATATTCCATGTTCATGTGTTGTAAAAATGTTTCCAAATGGTTTTTAATACTATCCTATAATTATTTAAAATCATTTTACCCATATTTTACTTTTTAAAAAATGTTTTTAAATGAATTTTCATGTCATTTTCAAAATAATTTCTGTTTGGATTTTATCAAAACATTGAAAGGAATATTTGTTTTAACATGTATGAAATGAATAGAATTTATAGCCATAATGACCAATAAAATGTTTTAAATATTATTTTATAAGTTTCAATTTTTACTTTCAATGAAAATTACTTTCAATTTTTTTGAATTTTTTATTTTAAAAAGTGAATTTTGAAGTGAAAATGATATTTTCCTCAAGAATGTTTTTAATGATATTTTTATTCATCGATGACACTAATACTTTAATGTACATATGACTTAACGGGGATATGTATTATTAATATCATACTTGTTCTTTATATGGATTTTATATGATAATTTTTAATGGTTAAGTACTAATATTCTATATGACTAGTTATTTTAATAAGGACAGTTATTAATTTATTTAGTTGTATTATTTATTCATGTGAGGAATGCATTGGGATTAGTAAGTGATAGGTGTGGCCCACTATGGCCCATTGATGCATTGTCAGATCTCATGAGACAATCTATACTGGGTTTTAGACAATACCTTACCCATTTATAAGATTCTTGGTACTAAACCATGATGTTGTAACATTCTTGGTGCGAAGCCTCGACAGTATGTTTCAAATGTTCGACATTATGTATTCAATCATTATGAGATTAGTTATTTATTTCCATTTGATTATTTCCATGGTTACATTTCATAGCTCATATCATTATTTATATGGAATTATTTAATAATCTTTTATCTTGTCCATAATATAATCAATTTATTTATTATATTACATGTGTTTTAGTTATTTACCTTTCTATAATTGTTATTTCTTATTTATGATATCTTTCATTATGTAGATACCTTTACTGAACATCTAATCTCTCCCCTTTCTTATGTTTTATTTTTTCCCAAGATTCCATAAATTTTATCATTATTGATATTTTGGGCTAAGATAGAAGAATAATGGTGTTCTCAAAATATTCATTAGGTTTTATTTTATATTTCCAATTGTAATTTAAGGTTCAATTATAAATCTAGTTTTCCAAAACTACTAAATTGTTTGTTCCTTCAGGATGTGATTCCTTGTATCTTTTTCCAATGTAAAAAAGTATCCACCAACTCTAGGCTACTAGGTTTAGGGTCTTCACAAACTATAATTAATTCCTTCATTCAATACTATAAACAAATACAAGCTAAATTCAAGATAGAAGAAAATTAAATCAATTATCATACCTTGCATGTAAAATCTTACAAACATATATACAAATTTATAGAATCTATTTAACACTTTGAACTATTTCATATATCACACTTTATAATATAATATTTATATTCATGAATAAGGTAAGAAATAAACTAAATAAATGAACAATTCATATAGGTAAACACGAGACAAACATTTATGAATAATTAAAAAATAATGAACTTATAAACGTTTTATAATTTATCATGCATTGTGAACATTCCATAATTAAAATAAATATAAAAACATTATATTAATTTTTATTTTTAATCCCCTTATATTATTCGTTATATGAAATTTTACTTAAATATATGATATTAAAATAAATATAAATATTTTATATTCTAATTTTATTATTTAAAAAAATTTCATAATCAAAGTATTACATATTTAATTTAATTTAAACCTTGATCAAATAAATTATCAAAAATCATTTTGATATGTGTTTAATTATTTTCCAAATAAGTTCATTAATTTGAATAATTCAAAATAATTAATTATGAACAATTCATAATTTTAAATATAAACACTATTATATTTGTGTCTTATTTTGTAATTTATAAACACTTTATAAGTTACCCTTATAATTTCTATATAAACCATTTTATATCTAAATTATAAGTCAATATGTATAATTTTAAAGGGTTTATTAATATTAATAATTAATATTATGTGTATTAATTTAATAAATATTTCATAAACATTTAATTAAATAATTATAAACAATTTATAAATAATTTAATTATAAACACCTCTTATAAATTATTGAATATACAAAAATACCTTTTTACTTTAAAACATTTTATAAAAAAATTTAAGTCAATTCTTAATTTCAAATATGAAAAACAAATTTTTTCTCTATATATATATATCGTGTTTAATGATATATAATAGTTGTAAGGAACAATAACCAAGATATTAAACCCTTTTGACATTATTAATAATAAATTATTATTGATAATGTGGCTTGTGTAATGATAAATTGGAACACGCAGCCTAAGTAAGGTGAGGGATCATTCTAAAAATCCATTCCAACCCATGTACGAATAACAAGTCACTAAAATAGCCTCTATAGGAATAACTTTTCAGTGATGGTCTATGTGAGAATAAAATCATGTACGAGAAAGTAATTTTGTACAATATGGTTGTTGTATAAGATTAATCCCACATGGCGTGTCCCTACATAAGAGTGACTTAATGTGAATCAGAAACCACTACCTATGATATGACCTATACATAAAAAAACATAGAATTTATCCTACATAGTATTTATTTCAAGCCACAGTAGCTAGTGTGTTGGAACTAAAGTTATACTAGATATAGATTGATGTTGTGTTTTTTTTTTCAATCCCTCTCTATGTTTATGATGGATTTTGATGTTTTGGGAGCTGGTTTATAGTGGAAAACTTTTTAAAAGTATGTTAACAAAATTTATGGAAATAAAATTAAAGTTCATTATTTGTTACATGGAAAATGATTAGATTTTTATCTTTTTAGAGTTGTTTCATTCTAGTCTATGTGTATTCAAAAAACTTGGGTTGAGCACCATTCTATTTCAGGTGATTCATATAAGTCTAGAAGATTCTCATAGAAATATAGGTTGTGTGAACATAGAACACTTGTGAAGTTGTTTTCAGATTGTGTAAGTGGAGGAGAATTATTTTTCAGGAATGAAAAGTTATGAGAAGTACAAAAGTTTTCCTATATATATTATATTACCCAATAATTAGAAACTAATGAAGTTTATAAAAGACTTAGGGGATCTCTTTTCACATAATTTTTACTTTCATGAACTAGTCTTTAAAAAATATCATAGTGAAGGAAATTGTGTGAGATAATTTCTACAAACTTACCTAAATAAAAAAGTTGTATGAAGGCAGTAGTGTGGAAAATACTTCACAAGCATGGTTTAGATAATGAGTTGCAAGAGATGAAGTTGGTATATCACATCTTTGCGAAGTGAATTGAGCGAGAAATAGTTTCATGAATGATAATATTTGGGAGAATTTGATAATTATAATGGATAATAGTATTCAATCCATCATGATACAAATCAAAGAATGAATTTTTGATTATATGGAAGTGATCTTCAACTTTTTAAACTGAGGAAGACTTCATTTGAAGGATTGTACAAAGTAGGAGTCAGTAAAAGTGATCTGGGGGAGTTAGTGCACAATCCCTGAACTCGTTATAGAGTAAGTGGGTATAGAATGGAGTAACAATGACTGAAAATTATATCTACTAAACTAGGGAAGATTAGTGTATTCAGGTCCACCGATACGATTTCATATGTATACTCATTGCATGATCCCTTAGTTTTGAACCATGTAAAAATCATTGTTTTCTACTTTAAATTTTTTATTTGATTTTATGGTGGATATGCAATTAACATTGATAAGTTTAATAAGTTCCAACCAATATGGTAACAATATCTAAAGAAATGAAAGAAAAAAATCCCTTGATTCACCCCTCCCCTCCCAGGGTGTCCTAAGTTACATCACTAAGTAATAATAATACCATGCCCCAGTGATTGAAACATATGATATATCATAGAATAATATAAATCCATTCATTAGAAATAATTTTTATGATATCACACATATTGTATTAATGATGTGACGCTATATTTTTAAACTTTAGATTGGTTCTTTAATACTATATAAACCTCGTGTCATATGCTATGATATATTTAAATCCTAAAGTATTAAACTACATCACTAGCTATGATGTCACATATTTCAAGAAAAATCACAGTTCAAATTTTCAATCATATTGTATAACATGCAATATGACAACTGATTTTGTTATTTTAAACATTATTTTGATATTCAAACAGCATGGCATTACTCTAATACCACAAAAATGTTTTTTAAGAAAAAATAAAACTTTTTTACCATAGTCTGAACAATTATAAACATTTAAACAAAATATTTTCCATGATTGAATATAAAACCTTTCTTTATATAAAATTAATAAAATTGTGTATATGTTTTATGATCATAAGAGTATATAGATGACTACAAAGGGGGTGAATTTTAGTTTATAAAATAAAATATACAATTTAATTATCTTCTTTATAAACGTATTTCAGACAAACCATTATCCAATACATAAGAAAGTAATCATAAATTATTTTGTATCAATACTTTATAAAATCATAGTTTAAGGAATTTTATAATAAATGTTAAA
Source organism: Viscum album (assembly GCA_963277665.1). NCBI lineage: Eukaryota > Viridiplantae > Streptophyta > Magnoliopsida > Santalales > Viscaceae > Viscum > Viscum album. The sequence goes on along the minus strand of OY728141.1, from coordinate 2,081,102,259 downwards.
AAATTCCTAAAACATGTTGAGTTGAAATAAGTAACCTTTAAAAAAAAGTTATAACAAAACTAAACAAAAGTTATTAAAAACTGACAGAAACCTTATAAAATAAATATCCACACTTTTACTGTTAGTGTTAAGGAATTCAATAGCTCAGAATTTAGGTATCCATGGTTTTAATGAAATAGTAAAGGTTTATCTTCCTTAAATAAGGAAGACCATGATAATAATATCGAAAGAAACTCTATTTCCTTAGCCTCAGGAACCCAAGATCCACATGATCAGATTATCTATCTAATCACACCATATTAGATATATTAATTACAAACACACAATAAATTTAAGTCATTTACAAGAAACCTCACAATCATATGACTTAAATATAAAATCACTAAATGTTTTAATGAATCATTTACTCAAAAAAAGATGTTAAAAAATCCTCCAAGTAGCTTTAGTTCACTTAGGAATAAAAATATTCCTCCTCCTTGAATAATGCTTCTATTTATATGCATTTATTCAATGGTCATATTCTACATTCTTCAGAGTTGGTTGCAACGACTTAGGATGAACTCATTCTTCTCTTGAAAGGTTTAGTATAGATTTATCCAATGGGAACCTTGGAAGCACCATTAAAATTATTTATAATTACATCTAGTAGAGAAAAAAAATTCCATTGGATGGAATTAACTTTATTTGTTTAGTGGAATCGAATTCAATGTCTGAAGAATTTTTTAAATATTCATCTAGAGAGCATGTCTCCCTCCATCCGATGAATATTTGTCAAGTGAACTTGTTAAAAAGTTGTATGGTGAAAGTTGGTTATACTTCTTTAGTTGTAATTTATAAATATATATATCTAAAGAAATTATATCGGTTCAATACATAAAAGTACATGTTCTTCTGAATAGGGAAGTTTTGTTAGATAAAAAAAATTCTGCATCCGGTAAAATATAATCCCTACAAAATATTATAAACACTTGGAAAGTATAAAGTTAGTAAAATAAAGTATGTAATGAAGTGTGTTGTGATTTAAAAAACTAAGGTTAGAATTTTTTGGAATTAAACTTTTAACACAATAATATCTCCCTTTTTGTAAATCACAAAACACAACTTCTAGATAGAGAAACTAAAGTTTACATAACTTTGAAAATACTTACTCCCCCTAAATTACACATCTATAAACTTTACCCATTTTTAATTATTTCTCAATTTATGGAGATTTATTTTTTTCTCCCCTTTCTTGAAAATAATTTATCCAAAATTGTTGTTTGAAAGTTAGGTTTTCTCACATTTCTTCCTATTGTTATTTTCAAAATGATTTTTGGGAAGACGGAAAGTATACCTAAAATGTTAGGTAAAACACTATGTAAAAAATATATGAAAAAAAATCATCCATAATATTTATGAAGTAAATTCATCCAAATATATTAGAGAAAACATCAATATAAAAATATTTATTAATAAAATTCTTCCAGAAAAATGTATCCAAAAAGATAAGTCTACTTTATTAAAAAAAACAAGAGTTCAGTTGAAAATATCATTATTTCTTTGAAAATTTAATAACTATGACTTTAAATTTCTTTAAATCATCCTGATATTTCTCAAATTCATCAATAATTGATTTTATCTATCTCATTTTCTCTTTAATTGATTCTAAATTCTTGCTCTCTTACTTTAGCTTTGACACCATTTCTTCTAGAGCTTTTATATTTTTGTTCTCTTTTTTCAGCTTTGACACCTCTTCTTCTTGAACTTGAATATTTTTCCCTTATTCTGAAATTTAATTATCTTAATTCATGGAGAGAGATATAAGACTATAAATATATCTTGAGCATTCATTGACTTCTAGACTCGTATCCCCTATAAAATTTTAAAATTATTTTGTAGCTATTTTGATTCTTCTGTTTAATCATTATAAGAATTTATGTATCCTTATCTATGATGTATACACTTCATAACATGCTTCAATTTTGTCAACTATTATTTTTATTTGCCTACTAAATATTTGAAGTCTACCAAATTCTAAATTACTATTTCAACTAGTAATTTTGGTGAATTTTAATTCTCTAAAAAATCAATATTTACTTGAATATACATACATCTCACTTGAATATTAGCATATTAATTTAGAGAATGTTAAAACTTATTTAAAATTTTTTGAAATAATTTAATCTCATTTCTATTATAGTAGGACTTTTTCTGTGATCATAATAATTTTAATCAGAATAAATTTCAAGAACAAATGCATAAGGAGTTCTAGAAGTCCCAGCTTATTTTTTTCATTAATCATATTTTTTATTTAAAAAACTCAATGATTTAAACTTCATCAGTTTCTTCTTTTGTTGATTCCTCAGTGTATGATTCCTTTATTTGAGAGAATTTATCATTTTATTTTGAAGTTTTGTCTTTTTTTTAAATGATTAGGGTGGAATATTTCTCATATTAAGTTGATATAGAGGTTTATTAATTAGATGACATTTCCGCAATATCAAAATCCTTTTTCAATTCTGTGTAAATATCTTATTCATTATTCTTCTTACTTTTCTCTTTATTTTCAACAATTTTTTCAACTACAACTTACACAATTTCAAAACTAATATTTTTCTACTATAATTTATTTTCATTTGTTATTTTTAGTGGATGGGGTTTTTCCTAGGGCTTGTTATGATTTTCCTTCTGGTTGAACAATACAAAAAGGTGAAATGGATAAAGGAGCAATAGACTGAGGAACTAACTATATAGCAACTACAAGTTTTGAATGTGTTTGTTCAACCCCCTTTAGAAACTCATTATCCATTTTTTCTTGATTATACTATTATTGTTACATTTTCTTATTTTATTCTTCATAGATATTCTTATAAGTTTCCTCTTTGATAGCCAATTTTGTATGCTTATCTAGTCCAAAACTCAAATCATCAAGATTATTCTCTTCTTTCTTTTTCAGGAAGGAAACAAAATCCTCCTCATACATAGTCTTAGATTTATTCTTGGGTGAGGGAGGTGAATCTTATATTTCATTTATATTTTATAAAACTTTTTCTTTCAGCTTTTCTATTTCTATTTTGGATTCATCTTTTTCCAATTTTTCAAAAAACTTATTTAATGATAGTAGAGATAAAAACTTATATTGTTATTGTTACCTCACTAATAAAAGAATTTTTTACCCTCACTAAAGTTGATTTATTATTGAATTTTTGAACTTCCATGAATTTTTTAAAAAATATATTTATGAAACTCATAAAAAAATAATCTTCAAATTCATAGTCCCTCACTTGAAAACCTTTATGGAAAAGAATATATAATTCACAAGATTGAATATTATCATATTACAAACAAAGTCTAAGACATATATGTCCTATAATTTAAGAGTATTCCTATATCATTTCCATGGAATGTGATATTTTTTCATCAAAATAGAAAAAATTATCACATTTAGAAAAATATTATGAACTTTTTCACTTTTGTATAAGATTCAAACAAAGAATTTTTTACCATATATTTTTCATAATTTTCTAATTTTTCTAGAAGTTTATGAGTTAGTAATATTTCTTCTCCTTATAAGGGAAATCTAAACAACACAAATACTTAATTAATATTCAATTTATATAATTCTCCAAATAAATAAAAAATTGAAACTCTTAAGACATTCCTTTTAACTAAACTCTACTGAGGAATATAATTATCTGAAAATCTCCAGATCATAGAGATCAAACTCTTCTATTTCAACAAAAATGTCTTCCCAACCTTGAAAAATAATTTAAGATGTTAGTAAAGAGTTTTATTATTCATACCATAATATTATTATCATTATTTATTACACAACTAATTTGGTTGAAATATCACTTTAGTAGTCTATTTAGTATATTGAACGAAGCTTAAAGATATAGATAAACTTTGAAAGAATCAGACAGAGAAAGATCAGACTGGTGAGAGATATTTTCAGATAATATCCATGAATAATTAGTATTGAGTAATACCTTTTTAAATATACTTATAGGGAGAGATTATTTATCTTATATAGATCCAATGTATTGAAAATAAACCCTCCCTTTGACCGACAGTTGATATCATTTCTTGAAATGTTGAAAAAATTATTTGAACACTTAATATTTTATTAGTTTTGATAGAAGTTTTATTGGTTAAAGATCTCAATGAAACTTAATATTTTGGAAAACGTTTATAAAAAGTATAATAATCTAAAAACGAATAGGCTAAAAATATATATTTATAATTTAATTATCAGAGGAAAAAATTATAAACTTTCTTTAGGAAATTTTATCTGATGATTGAAACTTCTTGGTTCTCTAAAACTCTATCAGAAAGTTTTAAGAATTTTTTATCTAGAAAAAAAATTTCTAGAAACCTTTTAGTAATATATTTTCTAGAAAAAATTTAAGAAAATTTTTCTCGGAATAAAACGTTGAAATTTTTTCAAAACATAGGAAAAATTATTCTCCCCCTTTTTTTAGGGAGTTTTTTTTATTTCAAGGAGATGGTTAAAAAATAATTAGAAATGAATGAGAATTTTATATTGATAATTTCTAAATTTATTTTAATATGTTAAAATCTATCATAATTTAATGGTTTTGTAAAAATATCGATAATTTTTTCTTCCATTCCAATGAATTATAAAAAAATATCTCATTTTTTGTGTGTGATCCTGAAGAAAATAGTGTCTTATATATAAGTGTTTTTATCATGAGTTATTTGATGGGTTTCTAATATAATCTATATAATTTTTGTTATTATATAAAATAATAGTTTTACTAAAACTTATGCCAAAATCAATGAGAGTGGGTTTCATCCACAACACTTGAGCACAACAACTTCTAACCGCCACATATTCAGCATCAGTAATGAAAAGTGATAATGAGTGTTGTTTCTTACAAGACCAAGAATATAAATTCTCTCCTAAAATAAAAATTTCTAGATGTATTATTTATATCCATTTTCATCCAAAAAAATAAACATTTGAAAAACTTTTTAAATAAAAATCATTTCCACAAGTATAAAATAGTCCAAGATCCATGTTAGATTTCATAAGATCCACAAAAGAATCAAAAAGTATTTTTTGTGTAATATCCACAAAAGAATCAAAAAGTATTTCTCCCACTATTCTCATTTCAATATTAGATTTCATAAGATCCACAAAATAATCAAAAAGTATTTTTTGTGTAAGATCTTGACCTTCATTTGAGGTATGTTTTGTTTAAATTTTAGTCTAAATCCATTTATTTTGGTTAATGAAACAATTCTCATGATTATGAGGGGTTTGGGGTGTCTTTGGGGTTCAGGACATGAAAAGGGAGAAAAATGGTCATTAAGTGAAAAGATAATGGTTATCACATGATTGGGGTTAACCATGTTCCATGTCCTAGGATACCATGTGTACTAGCACCCTTGGATAGGGGCGGGCGCACAAACACTACATGGTTTATAAAACTATGTAGGTGGACAAGCCAAACTTTGCGGCATGGACTCCTCTTAGACATAGGGTGTCACAAGATCAGTGCGCAGTTTGGCTAACCATGTGTCTAAACAATGTGCCTCTTAAAATTGAGAGATTTTACCATTTTCCCCCTCAGGATTTAAGGGTTATTACCTAATATTCTTCCCCATTCCTCCTCTAACAACTAGGGGTCCAGAAAAATAGCTCTTAATCTATATAAAGGTGATTATCCATCAATCGATCGTTGTTTGAAATACCATTGGTTGAGAACATAATATTTGGGTGAATCTACCACTCCTCTATCTTTTATTTTCAATAAGAACCATAGTGGTATGTTTTCTCATCTTCTGAATCTCCTAAACCCTAATTTTTCCAAGTAATTATTCATTTTGGTGTTTTTGGTTGGTTTAGTTTGAATCAATGGTAGAGTTCTGAATATTACTTATCTATAATCATGAGGTAGGTGTTATATAAGTTATTTCTCATAGTCTAGATATTTATTCATGTGTATGTGGTTGTGATTTTGTATCTTTTTGTAGCTCATTTGATTCCCTAGTAAAAAATGATAAATTAGTTGTTTAAATGATGTGTTGAATCCCTAAAGGATCCCATTAAATCCATTAACAATTGGTAGATTTGGCCTAAGTCCATCCATTAGGTGTTCCACTCCCTTGAACATATGGATTGAGTTATTAAATGATGAATTTAAGGGTTTACAATATTAAACCAATTTTAATTGTGTTTAGCATGTTAAAATGGAATTAAGGTATGTTTGTCTTGATTTTAAAAGTTAAATGGGTTGAGAGGTAACAAATTAAGAAAGTAAAAAATGGTTAAAGTGGGTATGTCCATGTTATAAAATAGTTTGCAATAATTGGTAAAATGGGAAAATTATGGAACAAAGTTAAATGTAAGGAAGGTAATGAACTATGGTAATTTTGATGAATGTGAGAAGTGAACCCTTGATGTATTAATGTGATAAAAAGGGGAAAGCATGTTAAACCCTAAAAATTTATTATTTATGAAATATATATGGGCTTTGGTTAGGTAATTACACACTGTGGTGATGATGTTAGTCATGGAAGTCAACATCAAGGAATGGGTGTTGGTCATAATGGTCTACACCTATGTAAAGATGTTAGTCATGAAGGTCCACATTGGGAATGTGTATGGGTCATGGTGTTCCAAACCACATTTTGGATACTTGGACTAATGTTACTCATATGAAATTATATAACCCCTTGGTATATGGTTTGTACTTACATCATAGGATGAATAAGGTTTGGTGTGTTGGTATTATTGTCGAACTGAGAGCCCATGGGGCTAATTGATAACTGCTAAATTAGAAAATATTTTAAATTAATACTTGTCTACTGTTTATATATACTTATATATACACTTTTATATACTAAATATTTATTTATACACCATTGGTGGTGGCCTACTACGTTTTACTCACACCCTTCTTGGGTCATCGTTAGTACCCAAGAATATTTCATGCTTGCAGTCTAGGATAAGGGAAAAGGCCCAATGATAGATGGATAAGCTGGATTTTCATAATGGTGCATGGATGAGGTGATTGAACTAAGGTTGGGACTCATTTAGGGGATTTTATTTAGTGTCTTATTTTGGTTTCTCATTTTTCACTTAACATTAGAAATACATGACATGTTTATTGTATTTGGTCATGGTAATTTACCTAGTTTTTGGAATTGATTATATGATGCATGATAATTAATTTTATTGCATTAGTTGTTACCTATATTTATTTCCGATATTGTTTATTATGGTAATTATGGCTTATTCTCCCCATGTATCTCATTATACCCTTTGTTCTAGTCTTCAGACTTTGGCATATGGGGAGGTGCGCCTGAGGCCATGTGGCACACCAACTCATAGCACTGGTATTAGTGGTACCCAAGTCGATACATTACAAATTAGTATCAAAGAGGTCATTTTATGTTGCTTTACAATTTAGGAAATGTATATAAGAGGATATGGTGTGTCAAGTGTTGGAAATTATCTCATTCATTGGAGTATATAACCCATGTGTGAGAGGGAATCCAAGTTATTAAGGTGGTATTATTGTTCTTAATGTTATCCTGTTACAGTTGCATGATATTTCACTATTGGGTGATACACATGTTGTGTGAAGTTACTATTATTTGAGATTTTTTTCATTGGATGGTACGGTAAAAGGTTTTTATATGCTTGCATTATTATAGGCACTCAGTAAATTTTGTGGCATGCATTATATTAGAAACACATGGGAAAGCATGTTCCAGTTGGGTTATGGGGAGTGAAATTATTTTATGATTATTTATGAGTTTAAATGGATGGTTCCTACTAAATAAGTTTAAAATGTATAAAGAATTGAAAGATATTAAATGATATGGTTAAAAAAAATTATAATACAAATTCAAAATTTAAATATTTGGTTTAACCTGAGTCAGCCATGGACCAAGAAGGGGATGGTTGAGGGTGGTGATGGAGTTTTAATTTTAACCATTGGGGTTTTGTGTGCATAGTGGCTTGGTTATGTCTGGTTCTGAACATTCCATATTTAAATTTTGGAAATTATATTTTATGTGTTCTGAGGTTTGTGTTTTCCATTTAGAGAGATTCCACCATGACAATGTTTACCAGTTGGGAAAAAATAGGACATCATTGAGAATGATCCACCAGTAGTGCGATAGAAACCACCATTTTTCATAGATAATATGGGGAAGATAAGTTTTGTGATAACTTTGATCATTTTATATAGTTCATATAAAAAGACCTACGCTGGGATATGTTGAGTATGTTTGATCTGACGAGAGAGTTTCAGATGCATCACCCTCCAACATTTGCTGGAGAGGGTGGGTCTGAGGAAGAAAATTCTAGATTGAGTGTACTTAGATGATTTTGGACCACTTAGATACCCTTATAGAGAAAAGATTTAAGATGAAGACATATATTTTATATGGACCAACGAAGCACTGGTGGGACATTTGGGTCCAAACTGAGAAAATAGAGGGCATGTCTTGGAACAAATTCTAAGGTAAATTCTTAGAGTATTTCTATCCAAAGATCCTGATATAAGACAGATGTAGAGTTTATATGGTTGGTCTATAGAAATAATTCAGTGATGGATTATTCTAGTTTCTTCATCAACTTGTAGTGATTTTTTCCAGCACTGGTAGGGGATGAGCCAGCTAGATAAGGACATTTCTACGATGGTATTAAGTGCGAGATTAAGTTGTAATTAAATATATTTCATTTGAATAAAATTTTGAGGTGTTGGTTCAGGCTCTCATTTCTAAGGGATGTTGGAAATATTATTCTAGTGGTGGATAGGTTGGATTATTTGGGTGATTAGGTGGTACATCTTCTGATAGTAGGAAACACCATTATGAGAACTTTCACTAGAGAAGTGATGGAAAGAATAGCCAAGGGAAAGGATCGGCCTATCAGGAAGTTAGTTCAGTCATATGTTATTAGTTTGGTAGACCTAGTCGCATGCATGGTCAATTTCTTTGACCACCAGTGGTGTGTTAGGATTTTTTTAGGATTGGTCGCATACATAGCTTCTATAGGAACCCTCACCAGGTGGGTAGTGATGGATGACCTAGCCCAATTCAAAGCATAGGAAGGGGATCTTCTACCCCATATCAGTCTGGTAGTTGGAGTTTTACCAGCCTTACCGATTGGGGTAGTGGATGTGGTACCTCATGACAATAACTTCCATATCATCAAGGTAATGTAGTTTCAAGGACTCAAATAGAAGCCTGGGGGTAAAGTATAGCTACATGTTATTCAATCTGCTTTGTATGGTATCAAAGTCGGACCATCAATTTTTTGACATATTATTCTTATAGATTCCATTCCTACTAGTACTTTATTTAATATGGTATCTTCTCACTCTTTTAAATATACTAGATCTTTGAATGGTTTTAGTTTAGTGGTGGGTAATATTTTTGGATTAATTTATATCTACACATCATTGGTGGTGCGGTTGAAGGGTATCCAACATTTTAAAGAGTGTTCCCTTGAGGTTGGTGGGTATAATATCCTTTGGGACTTGTACACGCTTGAGATGATAGGTTTTAACATAATATTGGGAATAAACTATTTGGTTATATACCAATCTAATAGTTATTTTTATTTCAAGAGTGTGAGTTTCATGTCACCTGAGGGTGATATGTATGTGCATTGCGGATAATGTAATATCCAAGCAAGATGTGCAAGTCTAATGCTTCAGCAATTGGGTGAGCTCATAGCCATATTGTGTGTATTTTGCTTCATGATGTGGGATTTTAGTAGGATGTCTTCCCTCCAGTAATGGATTAGTTTCAAGACATGTTTCTTACGTACTTATCAAGTATTCCACATGAGAGAGAGGTTGAGTTCATGATTGAGATGATACATGTTGTTGAGCTAGTTTCCATTCCACCTTATATAATTTCACCAACATAAATTTAGGAACTTAAGACTCAATTTGATGAGTTAGGGAAGAAAGGGTTTATCCATATGAGTATTTCATCTTGGGGTTATTTAGTATTTTTTTCTATGAAGGTTGATTAAACATTGTGGTTGTGGGACAATTACCAGAAATTGAATCGGATGGAATTTAAGAACTTGTATCCTTTTCCTCATACTGATGATTTCTTTGACTATCTAAGGGGTGCTAGCATGATCTCTAAGATTTATCTAAGATTATTTTATTATTAGTTGGGGTTGACACCATATGATATATCGCGGACTACTTTAATAAGTAGTTATGGATTATATGAGTTCGTCATAATGTCATTTGGGTTAAAAAACTCTCCTTCTGTGTTTATGGTATTGATGAACCAAATATTTCACCCATACATAGATAATTTTTTGTTTTATTTATGGATGATAACTTTTTTTACTGCCAAACTCACAAAAATCATTCCCAATATCTTGATATTGTCTTGAGTACACTGAGAGAGTATCAGTTATATGTCAGGATATCTAAGTGTCATTTTTGTATAGAAAAGGTAAATTTCTTAGGGTGCAAAATCTCAGAGGAAGGTGTATTAGTAGTCTGATAAATTTCTAGGCAGTTGTTTCTTGGGAGTATCCCAAGAATTTTTTTGATATCCAAATATTTTTTGTTTTGATCGGTTATTAGATAAGTTTTATCAAGGAATTGTCTCTCTTGGAAGCACCACTATTAGGCTTGACCAAGAAGGTTATAAGGTTTGAGTGGTTTGAAGCATGTGATAATGTTTTCTAGGAAATAAAGAAGTGTTTAACCCCAACACCAATTCTGATCTAACCCGATCAGGGTAAGGAGTAGACTTTGTTTTTTGGTGCATCTAGAATTGGACTTGGGGTAGTGTTGATATAGGGAGATTGGGTCATGGATTATGGATTATGATAGTTGAGGCCACGTGATCAGAACTATCCTATACATGACCTCGAGTTGTCCATTGTGATTTATTCCTTGAAATGCTAGAAAAATTATATTTTGGGTGAGAATTTTGTTTTTTATACCGACCATAATAGCCTTAAATGTATCTTCACCAAGTGAGATTTAAACCTCCAATGGTGGAGATGGGTCAATTACTTTTAGTCCTTTAAATTTGAGCAAACCTACACACCGGGGAAGGAAAATAGTGTTGTGGATGCATTGAGTTGGAAAATAAAGACTCATTTAGTTCATTAGTCTAGTTCTAAGTGGCGGATGATGGGTTTATTCACTGAGATGCATAAAGGTGTTGAGGAGGATCATGATCTGATGACACTCATGTCCTTATAGGTTGATCCCCCTTTTCTAAACCATGTAAATAGGAGGTAGTATAAGGATTCATAATGCCATGCTTTTAGGGACAGTTGTAAGGGTGGGAATTCACCTTCTAACTGGACTATTAATTAGGATGATATTATTCACATGTGTGGCCGAATTTTCATGACTACTTGCATGTGGGAAGAGATGATATGTGAGTTTCATGCCTCAAAGTGGGTGGTGCTCCCTGGATTGACTAAGATGTATTATAATCTTAGAAGAGAGTATTGGTGTACATAAATGAAAAATGAGATCACAAGTTTTGTTATGATATGCTATACATGTCAACAGGTGAAGGCTGAGCATCAGTGGCCCACATATATTTTATAGTCATTTCTCATTCCATAGTGAAAGTGGGATGATGTTACCCTGGATTTTGTGGTAGGTCTTCCATGGATTCCTGATAATAAAGATGAGATTTGGATAATTTTGGATCGATTTAAAAAGGTAGAACACATCTTTCCAATTTTGGAAACTTTTACCTTAACCATTTGGGTGAAACATATGTTTGGTAGATAATATGTTTTCACAAAGATGGAAAAATTATAGTTCTAGACCATAAAATGAATTTTACTTCACACATCTAGAAAGGGTTTCAGAAGGCACTCGGTACTTAGGTTATTTTGAGTAAAGATTTTTTCTTGTAGATATATAGGCAATTAGAACATACTATCCATGTATGAGGGAATGTGTCCCTGATTTTGGTGTGGCTTCGGAGAAACACTTAGCAATTATTGAGTTCACATTTAACAATATATATCAAGAAACTATCAAGATGTATCCATACAAGGAAATAAATTGTAGGACATGAATATCTCCTTTATAATGGATGGAATTAGGGGAATAAAAGTTTTTGGGACTAAGTCCTGTGTAGTATACATCAAAACATGTTCAGTTGATCCGAAAGCATATGGTTATGAAACAAAGTAGGAAGAAGTCTGATGTTGATCGATGTCATAAAACTATTGAGCTTATAGTGGGTGATATTGTGTTCCTTTGGTTTTCCCCAAGGTTGAGTAACCTTTAGATTCAGAAATAGGGATATTTGGCACCCAAGTATGTGGGACTATTTGAGATTTTGGAGAGGGTTATATTGGTAGCATACCGATTAGCTCTCCCCCCGTAGTTTGGTGTGATGAAAGATGTTTTTTAATGTTTCATAGATTTTGTAGTATCACCTTAAAACTTATCACCTGATTTATGATGATGATGTTGATCTCCAGGCTGATGAATCCTCTGAGGAGCATCTGGTTCATATTGTGGATTTCAATGAGAAATTTTTTTGGGGTAAGACAATATCATTGGTCTTAGTATTGTAGAATCATAGTAACATTCATAAGGAAACTTGGGAGTGGGAAGCATATATGTGGGCCAAATGGCATGACCGTTTTACCTTAGAATCTTTTTGATTCTTAGGAGTGAAGCTTGAGGAAGGTTGTGTAACGCCCCGGGCACAGAATCCCGAATCTAGTGCCTTACTTTATTACATTGGCATGATTACAAGGAACCAAATTCCAAAGGACCAATCAGTTTATCAGTTTTCAAAAACTAGATTAAATAAAAGATACCCATATTACATTTTTCAATAAAAAATAAAACATTATACATAATAAAATTAAATAAACATCATCCTTGAAATCTTATTCAAATATATCTTCATCATAACCTAGGGAAGGGGAACAAAATAAGGGTAAACTCAAATGATGGGGAAGGGTAAATTATAGTGGAATATATCATAAATTAATAATTAATAATCAATATGTAAAGTTATATAACTAAAAACAAATTCAATTTAAATATCTGAATAAGGAATAATCAATATGTAAAGGTAAATAACCAAACACACATTCCATTTGATCAATAAAATGAGAAAAAAAATCTGTCCATAGATAATGTCAAAGAAAAAATATCATGGACAATAATACTAACTAAATTATAAATTAAGGTAATTCTTAATTATTGGAAATCATGTTTCCTAGTAACATGATACCTTTACCATCAAGATCTATCCTCAAGATATTTTAAAACATACTGGGTAAAAACCCATCTAATTTGGCCAACTGATTTGTCTCATGAGACTACTAATGCATCTAAGGGATTTCATTAACCAGTCCCCAACCTATGTCATGAAATTCCAAATCATTAATCAAATATTTAATAATATATTTATATTCATAAACAGAGTTTCATATCAAATATCTATATTGAATAAAGGATACCAATTTATCAATATTTCCCTAATTAATCAATTACGTTTCAAAGTAAAAAATGTATTTAAAAATGGTATACAGTATAGGAAATAATAATATTCATCATACAATAATATATATATTAAAAATAAATATAATTTTCAATGAAAAATTATTATGAGAAAGTGATTGTTTTATGATAAAGTTAACAATCACAAAAATAAATTGATATTGCAAGATGATATTTATGAGTTGGTAATTTTCAAGTTAAAACCCCTTGGATGAGATAATTCAAATTAAAACTTTAAATACCATGAATATAAAATGATTCATGATAAAATATATCAAAATATTTAGTATATGAACTATAATAAAGAAGTCAGTGGTGAATATGACATTTATCTCACAGATGTAAAAAAGTGAGATGAAAATCCATTACCGTATGTCCACCTTTGTTTGAATGCACTTTAATATCTTATATAATGGTTTTAATCATGTTATTAACTCATAAAATAACCTTCTTAATATTTATAATATCATAAATGATCCTTTTATAACATCTCCATACCCATTTGTTGATAATCTTTCATTATTTTCATTGTTTTAGGTGTTAATAAGCTTGTTTTCCAAGTATGTTTTGAATTTTTATTTTTATTATTTTTACATCAATAATGGTTTAATAATATCAAGGATTTAAAATATTATTTAAATATCTTATATGTTAATTTTATATTTATTTATAATAATACATAAATTCTGGAGATAAGAAATGAAACACACCGTACAAGGAGATGGTAGGTCGTACGTACGCATGAACGTTGTTTCAATTTTATTGTCATATTAAAAGAATGAAAAGTAAAAAATATATATTTATATTATAATACCATTATAATTTTTATTACATATATCTCACATATTTTTATTAAAATCATCCTTAATACATTCCATGTATAGCGTGAACTAAACACATCGCTTTGAGGAGGTGGTAGTCCACACGTCCACAAACGATGTTATCATATTTCCAAAAAATGGAAATCATAAAGGTATGTGTTATAAAATAATTAGATAAGAATAAATAAATTATAAATAACATATATATCCTACAAAAAAATATAAATCCATCATTATTCCCATCCTTGAAAGGAGGTAATGGAAGAACGAATGACATTAGTTCGCGTGGTGGTGGTCCAACGTACACACGAACAATGACTTCATATCCCAGTTGATGGGAGTGTTTATGACTGTAGGCCATACAATTAGAATAAAAATATCTCATAATATTTATTATAATTAGGATTTTATATAATAACTATATAATAATAATTGAAGTGGTGGAGAAAGAAATAAAATAAAAGAGCTCATTGAAGAGTGTTGCCTCTTCTTTGGGTAACTCCTTTTGGTTTATACCAAAAGTCTTCCTTGGTTTGCATTATTCCAAAAGTCAGAATTATAGGATGAGTTTATGTATTTTTAGATATTATTATATCATGTTTTTAATGATACAAATGGCTTGATAGGTGGGAATAAGTGGGAGGGGTCAGTGCCTTTTTATAGTGGAGGGGGATTGGTATTCTTGTAAATATAAAAAGGGAAACTCTATTGGGAGGTATCCCTTAAATAATTTGCCTCCAATAATGAACAAAATTATATAAAATATAGTATATGGTCTAAATATTTCCATAAAATATGTTATTAAAATTTTTTTATGACATTTAGACCCTTAAATTTAAGGTTTAGTCCCTTGTTGAGCTAGTTTTTTCTTTTAATCGTTGTAAATAATTTTAGCTGCTTTCACTAATATTTTTGGTAAAAAACTAAGTTTAAATTATTAGAAATTAAAATTTATTCTAATTAAAAATATTTAATCCCTTTATACAAATTCAAATCACAAAATTTTCAGAAATTAATTTAAAATTGATCCCATAGACAAGATAAGAAAGTAGGTTTCTAAAGTAAAAAAGTTCAAAAGTTTGAAATGTTTTTCTATCCAATATCAATGTGAAATCAATTTAAATTAAATAAATTGGATTATTGAATGTAAAATTTATTAAATTAAAATTTAAAACCAGTAAAAAATATAATTTAACATTATATATAAATTAGATGAAAAAGTGGTTTTCAATTAAAATTCAGTATTTTTAACTATTCATCAAAAAATGAAATATTTTAGAAAAATACAAAAATTCACCCTAAGATAATTTTTGACATTATAATTTCAAAAAATAATTTTTTTTTTTTAATATAAAATTTATAAAATTGTCAAAATTTAGTTTTAAAATAGGTGCATCATTAAAAGGCGGAAACAATTTCTTTAGAAAAATATAACTTTTATGATAAATTTTGAGTTTTTATTATCATATGCCTATCAAATACATTGGAAAAATTTTAAAAATATTTGATGGAATATAAAATATATAGATTTCATTAATATTATCCACTAATATTATTTAATTTAATTTATTAAGATAAAACACCTTGGTGGGAATAAAATAGTTTTTTAATAAAAACACATCTTTTATATTTAATTGGGTTCTATATTCATTTATAACCCAAAATAATTATATAAACATGTGTAAATAATGTTTTAAAAATTTATTTAATCCTTTTCATACATTTCATCACAACAGATAGTTGATAACTATCATATTAAATAACAGTATTGATAGTATATTTTATTTTGGTAAAACTCGGTCTTTCATGTACTGCAAGAAAACCTTGGTGTTCCGTGCAGAGCAAGATAAGAATAATGTTTAATTTAATTATTGTTAAACTTAATATTTCATGTACGGTAATATAAATTTTTTTTATTATAAATAATGATAGAAACAAAATTAAATTTATTATAAAAGGAAAATATTATAAAGGCTTGGTGTGTTACATTCTCCACACCTTAAATAAATAGTGTCCTCACAATTCAAAATTGATCTTGGTAATCAAGGGATTTATATTTTAAAATAAACTATTTTTGAAAAAACCACATCATAAATAGGGTTAATAATACATCTTCTTAATAATATGGAAAGGAAAATGTGATGGTCACCATAAAACCGGGATTTCAAATAGGATAACATTAGTGAAAAATTGGACTTGGAAGAGAAATATAACTATCAAGTTTTGATGGAGAGTGATAGAGAACATGTTCACATAAAGTTAATGAACAAAAATCCATAAACTATAGGTGTTAAAAAGGTCATTGATATCATCAAAAATGATGATAGTAGGACCACTTTTTTTTCAAAACCCTTATCCTAGAGTTGAGGAATTGTTTCACTCTATAAGAATATAAGCATATATAATTACTTGATATGTTTATATTTAACAAGCACAATATTATCCTTCGGTTGTGCCTTGAACTATTTCTACTCCATCTCTTATCAAATTTTTTATCAGAGGTTAAATTAATACATCAATCTCTAAAACCACATCCAAATTTCAACTTAAACCATTTCATAAATGGTTAACCTTTCCAAAATATTATGATCCAAAACTTTAAAATCATTAACATGGAAGTTAGTAGTATCCAATTTACTTTTTCCATATCAATAATCTCTTTATCCAACATCGTTATCTCAATATCATGAACCTATTAAGGCTTATCTTTCCCTCAACTATGTTTTCCCAAAAAGTTTAACTTGCTACCGAATCACTTTTGTTGGTACCATTCAATATATGATCTCAAATATTTAATAAAAAAGTATTTATGTAGAATAGTTATATATTTCCTAAATAATATGATGATAACATCTTTAATAAAATACTTTTACAACATATTTCATAGATCTAAATACAGAATCACATTAATAATTTCACATTGGTTGTGTTAATAACATATGTTTGACCTTGATCCCTTAGTTTCTTTTGAGGTATATTCCCTTGAAACTTGGGGCATTCATTTCCAAATTGCCCCATCTTCTTATAGTTATAACACTAAATAGTTGTATTTTCCTTCTTCCCTTTGAATTATTTTTTCTAGTGACCCATTTATCTGCACTTATGACAAACTCACAATCCTTTCAATCATTTACTAGGGTGATTCTTTCTATAGTTATAACATATGGTAAAATCTAAATTTCCATTATTCCCTTTATCTATTATTCTCTATTATGTCATCTTATTCTATTGATTCCATTTGAATCCATAAGACTTGTATAATTCTTTCTCTATCTTTATAGAACATAAAACTATTTCATCATATGAAGAAAAGGTTTGAGAAACCAGTTCCCTTTGGATACTTTTCTTAAACCCTTCAAAGAAATGGTCAATCTTGTATTCCTTGTTGCGTATAAAATCCAAAGCATACCTTAGTAAACATGTAATGGTAGTTTCATACTCCACAATAATTTATTCCTCCTTTTGATTTAAACTAAGGAACTTTCTCTTCATCTCAGTTTGTTGCTCACGAGGGAAATATTTTTCAAAGAATGTCTCCTTAAACACTTTATATTCCATGGGTTCTATTTACTATTCCTTTCTAGTATTATGGATCAAATACCACCATTGATCTGCATCACCATTGAGACAATACACTGGAAGTGTAACCATTTCCTTTTCACCACATCCCAATGACATGAATATCTTCTCTAAATACTTAAGCAATTTCTCAACCACCATTGGGTCAGTAGTACCACTAAATTATGGGGGCCTATATCATATAAAGTGATACAACATTGAAGAATATAATTGTGGGACAGGTTTCTCCATTTAGGAAAGTTTATATGTCATAACCTAATTAATCTTCCCTAATATATACATAACTTTCTTAGTTTCAATACCGGATATAGTGGTTTCCTCAGTAGGTAAATATCTACATTTTCTATGAGTACTCATAACATTCATCATACCACACACCATTTCTAAACAATGGAATGTACTATATTAACTCATAAAATTATGAATTTTAAATAATAATTTATAATTCAAAATATGGTATATCGCTAAACATAAATTAAAAAATTATGAATCATAAATATTAGAATAATAAACTTTGGTTTCTTTGGGGACATATTTACTTTTTAATCTTTCACAATGATTTGTAAATAAAATTTGAATTATCCTAATCAAATCCCCCAGGAGTGTCAAACCAGGTGCACAGTAAGGCCCTTTGGAATGTACTAGGTTATTCTCAAGTCAAGCCTAAAACACCTTTTTAGAGTTGTTACCTCTAAGTACATATATGCTAAAACCACATCCACTTGTAGTATCTAGAGAGGGATCTATTTCTAGGAAGATCCATATAATCAATACCTTACCAAAATTTAAGGATATTCTTCTATACTTATCCTCAAATTATATCATATGGTTATCTTCCCTGATTTATTTTTTCCTAAATCTAGTTCCTAAGTTTTCTACTAAGCTTCCTTTGATACCAACTATAATGCCCCTACCCCAGAATCTTAGAGCTGGTATCTTAATTTATTACATTAGAATGATTATAAGGAATCAAATCTCAAAGGACCGATCAGTTTAATATTTTTTGGAAACTATATTATATAAATGATACCCATGTTATATTAGGAAATATAAATTAAACCATGATATATAATAAAATGAAATGAAAAACATCCTTGAAATCTTATTCAAGGATTTATTCTTCATAACCTAGGGAAAGAAAACAAAATAAAGATGAGCTTAAATTCTTAGTAAGGGTTAATTATAGTATAATATACCATGAATTGATAATGAATAATCAATATGGAATGGTAAATAACAAAAAATAAGTTCCATTTAAATATAATTATAATACAAAATCAATATGGAAAGGTAAATAACAGAACACATGTGTCATTTAATCAATAAACTGAGAATGAAAATGAATCCATAGATAATGTCATAGGAAAAATCTCATGGATAATAGTAATAAAATAATTATCAATAAATAAAATTCTTAATTATTAAACTTCATGTTTTCTAATCACATGATACATTTACCATCAATATCTATCCTCAAGATAGTTTAAAAAATGTTGGGTAAAACCCCATCTGATTTGGACAACAGCTTCGTCTCATGAGAATATCGATGCATCAAGGGGGTTGAATTTACCAGTCCCCAACCCATGTATTTAATTTCCAAATAATTACTCATATATTAAATAATCGATTTAAACTCGTAAAAAATTTCCTTATCAAAAATCCATATTTAGTAAAGGATACAGATTTATAGATATTTTCACAGTAAATCAAATAACTTTTAAGGAAAAAATCATATTTAAAAATAATATAAATTTTAGAAAATAATAATATCCATCATAAAACAATATTTATATCACAAATAAATATAATTTTCATAAAATAATATGTATATCACAAAAAGAAAGTGAGATTGCAAGATAACATTTACTAGTTGGTAATTTTTATGTTAAAACCCATTGGATGAGATAATTAAAAGTAAACAATACAAATAAAATTAAGATAAAATTATTAATTATATTATATATAAAAAGTTTTAGTAGATACACTATACAAAGGAATTAAGTGGTGAATATGAAATTTATCTCACAGATGTAAAAAGTGAGATGAAAATCCTTTACCTTACATACCCTTTTGGTTGAAAACATTTTAATATCATGTATAATGGTTTTATTCATGTTATTAACTTATAAAATAACCATGTAAATATTTATAATATCATATATTATCATTTTATAACATCTTAATACCCATTTGTAAATAATCTTTCATTATTTTCACTGTTTCGGGTGTTAATTGGCTTGTTTTTCGAGTATGTTTTGACTTATTATTTTTGTTATCATTAAATAAATAATGATTTATTAATATATATTATATATAACAAGATTTAAATATCATATATATTCAATATATATGTATTTATAACAATCCATAAAATTTGGATATAGAAAATGAAATAAACCGTTCATGGAGACGGTGGGTCGTACATACACATGAACGTTGTTTCAATTTTATTTTAATATTAAAATAATGAAAATTAAATTATATATATGTATATTATAATTAAATTATCATATTTATTCCATAATTTTCACATATTTTTATCTAAACTATCCTAAATACATTCCATGTGTAGCGTGAATGAATCACATCGCTTTGAGGTGGCGGTAGCCCACACGTCCACAAACGATGTTATTGTATTCCCAAAAAATGGAAAGCATGAAGTTATGTGTTATAAAAGATTTAAATAAGAATAAATACACTATAAATATAATTTATATCATATAATAACTATAAATACATCATTATTCTCAACCTTTATAGGTGGTAATGGAAGAACGAACAACATCAGTTCATGCGGTGGTTGTTCATCGTACACATGAACGATGATTGTGTATCCCATTTGATGAAAGTGTGTGTGAGTTTGAGTTTTGACCATAGAATAAAAAATATTATTATATTAATGATACTGAGTTAATTATATAATCATGATATAATAATAATTGAATTGGTGAAGAAATAAATAAAACAAAAGAGCTCGTTGAAGAACGTTATCTCTTCTTTGGGTAACTCCTTTTGGTTTATACCATAAGACTTCCTTGATTTAGTTTATTCCCAAATTGAGGTTTCTAGGATGATTTTAGGGATTTTGGGAGATTATTTGGGCATTTATTTTATGATAAAATGGGATTGATATGTGTGAATAAGTGGGAAGGGTGAGTGACTTTTTGTAGTGGAGGAGTGGTGTTCTAGTAAATATAAAAAGGTAAACACTATTGGGAGGTCTCCCTTACATAATGTGCTTACAATAATAAACCAAATTAGTTAAAAGTTATTATATAGTCAAAATATTTCCATAAAATAGTTTTTTACTTATTTATAGGTTATTTATTCCCTTATTTTTAAGGTTTAGTCCCTTGTTAAGCTAGTTTTTCTCTTAATCCCTATAATTAATTTTCATTTCTTTCACTAATATTTTTTGTGAAAACCTTAGTAGACCTTACTATAAATTATAAATTATTCCTATTAAAAATATTTAATCCAATTTTAAAAATTTCAATCACATAATTTAAAGAATTTAATTTAAAATTAATCCTGTAAACGGGATGAGAAAGCGAGTTTTTAAAGTAAAAATGTTCAAAAGATTGAAATATTTTTATATCCAATATCAATGTGAAATTGATTCCAAATACATAAACTTGATTAATTTATGTAAAATTAATCAAATTAAACTTTAAAATAAATAAAAAATATATTTTATACTTATAAATAAATTATACAAAAAAGCAATTTTCAATTAAAATTCCATGTTTTTCACTATTCATCAAAAAATGAAATGTTTCAAAAAAATATCAAAAATTCACCCTAAGATAATTTTTACATTTATATTTCAAAAATTAAGTTTATTTTTTATATAAAATTTCTAAAAAGTTTTAAAATTTATTTTTAAAATATGTGGGTCATTAAAAGACGACAAAATTACCTTTAATAAAATAAATCTTTTTATGCGTAGAAGTGAACTTATTCTTATCATATGCCTATAAAATGCATTGGAAAATGTCAAAAATATTTGATTTAATATATAATATATATATTCTTTAAATAAAATCCACTGATAGTAATTAATTTAATTTCTTAAGATAAAACACCTTGGTAGGCATAAAATAGTTTTTTATCAAAACAAATCCTTTATATTCAATTGGGTTCTATATTCTTTTATAACACCAAATAATTATATAAAAATATGTGAATAATATTTTACAAATTTATTTAATCTTTTTCATACATTTCAGTACAATGTCATTTTTTAGGAAATATAGGGTCAAATTCCTTTTATTACAAACAAATAAAAATAGAAAGAATAAAAGATGGGATCAAATAAGGATGAACTACCCTCATAAAATAAAATTCAAACACCCAATTTCTTTATAATAAAACCAATCACACATTACACACATTAAAACATCTAGTTGATAAATATC
Source organism: Viscum album (assembly GCA_963277665.1). Taxonomy (NCBI): domain Eukaryota; kingdom Viridiplantae; phylum Streptophyta; class Magnoliopsida; order Santalales; family Viscaceae; genus Viscum; species Viscum album. The sequence goes on along the minus strand of OY728141.1, from coordinate 2,081,079,948 downwards.
ATATTAAATAATAACATTAATAGTATATTATAGTTTGGTAAAACTTGGTCGTGTGTGTACCGCAAGCTAACTTTGGTGTTCTGTGTATATCAAGCTAAGCATAATATTGCATGTAATGTCAGATAAAAATGGTGGTGGTACTGTAGCAGGTACTGTAGCGGCCCGGGTACTGTAGCAATACTATTCACCGAGGGGCTCTTTGGGACAAAAAAATGGGCTTTCAAGCCTTGCAATCAGGCCACTTGGCCTTGGGACTTCGGGCTATGTAATGGGTCTCTCTCTACCCAGTATAAAGAGGTCTTTGCTTTAAATAATAAAATGAGGCTTCGGCCCCTATAAGGTGGAAAGGTTGTAAGATTCGGATCTTTGTATGAGGTATTTTTGTTTACATTTTGGTTTAACTCCCTTTATTTTGGTTAATGATATGATTTACATGAATTTTAGGGGCTTAGGGGTGTCCTTGGGGTTTAGTACATGAAAAGTATGAAAATTCCCCATCCATTTTATGGTGTACAGTTGGAACACGGTTAGGGTTAACCATGTGCCACGACCCAAGAGCACATGCGGCCTGGCCCCCTCTTGGATGGAGGGTGTTGCATGGTTGGAGCATGGTTTTTCCAACTTTGTGGCCAAACTGTGAGTCTCTTAAAATTTTTGGATTTTACCATTTTCCCCCCCATTCATTAAGCTCTCTAACCCTATTTTCTTCCTCGTTCCTCCTCCAATAGATAAGGGTCTTAACTAAGGGCTCCCAAACTCTCTAAGGGTGATTCTACTTAAATCCTTTGCTTTTTAAATCATTTTTGGTTGTGACTCAAAGCATTAGGTGATTCTATAACTCTTATTTCTTTTATTTTATGAGAGAAACATGGTTGTTTATTTTCTCCTATTCTAAATCTATTAAACCTTACTTTTTATAGGTAATTCTTGGTTTTGGTGTTGGTGGTTGTTTTAGTTTGAATCAAGGGAAAAAATCATGTGAATACTTGTCTATAATATTGCAGTAGGTGATCTACAAGTTATTTTCCATTGTCTAGATTTTTATTCATGTGTATTTGGTTATGATTTTTTACAATCGTGTTGTGCATTTGATTCCTTTATAGGAAATAATAAATTGTGTTTCTAACTAATTTTTTGAATCTCTCAAGGATACCATTAGATCCGTTGATGATGAGTATACTAGGCCTAAGTCCACATAGGGGGTGTTCCACTTCCTTGAAAATGGTAACTGGGTTTTTGAAGGATCAATTTAAGGGTTTTTGAGATAAAACCAATTTTAAATATGTTTAGAATATTAATATGGCATTAAGGGATGTTTTTCTTAACTTATAAAGTTAAATGTGTTGGGAGGTAACTAAGTGAAAACTAATAAATGGTTAAAGGGGTTATTTCCATGTTATAAAATAGTTTGAAAGTATTTTTAATGGTAATATTTATTAATAAATGGGAAAATGGGAAAGTTACAGAATAGATTTAAATGTAATGAAGTTAGTGAACCATGGGAATTATGTAATTGCAAGAAGTACACCCTTTGTGTATTAATGTGATAAAAATTAGAAAGCATGTTAAACCTTGAAAAGTGATTTTTGATGAAATGGATATGGTTATTGGTCATATAAATTCACACCAAAATGATTATTTTGGTCATGGTGGTCCACATCATGACATGGTTTTCAGTTATTATGGTCCACACTGAGGTAAAGAGGTTGTTCGTGGTAGTCCACAGAGAGAATGGGTTTTTGATATGGAGTTTCACACCATGGTTTATATACTTGGAATAATGTTCCCTTTATGATATTATGTAGTCCCTTGATATATGGTTCATACTTTCAGTATAGGCCAAAGAAAGTTTGGTGTGTTGGTATTATTATGGAACTGTGAATCCATAGGGCTAATTGATAACTACTAAATTATAAAACATGTTTTACTTACTACTTGTCTATTGTTTATCTATAAATCTGTATAAATTTTTATAGACTGGATATTACTTGGACATAATTGGTGGTGGCCTACTAAGTTTTACTCACATCCTGCTTAGGATGTTGTTAGTACCTGATCATATTTCATGGTTATAAGTCAGGATATGGGAAAAGACCCAATGATAGATGAATAAGTAGGGTTTTGGGATGGAGCATGGATTAGGGGTCAGGATTGAGTTCAGAACCTGTGTTTTTGGATTGTATTTAGTGTCATGTTTCGATTTATCTTTTATCCCTTGATACTAGCAGGACATGACATGTTTATTTTATTTAGTCATGGGTATTTACCCAATTTTGTGAATTTATTATATGATTCATGGTCATTGATTTTAGTGCATGAGTTATTACATATATTTATTTCCATTGTTGTTTATCATGGTAAGAAGGGTATATTCCCCCCTTGTACCTCATTAAACCCTCACTACTGGTTGTCATCCTCTGGAACATGGGGAGATGTATCTGAGGTCATGTGGTGCACTAGCTCGAGGCACTAGTAGTAGTGGAACTCGGGCTCAGATGTTACATTTTGAGTTGATCTAAATATAAAGTCATCGACATAAATTTGAAAAATTATGGTATCTTTGAAAATATTTTAATAAAAAGTTTTGGATCTATATCTCCCTTAAAAAAATTGTTTTGTAACAAAAATATAATTAATCTTTCATACTTGGATCTTAGAGCTTGTTTGTGTCCATAGAGTGCCTTAGTAAGTCTAAAAACATGATCTGGAGATTTTTTGTTTTTAAAACTAGGTGTTTGTTCTAAATAAAATTCCTCCTAATCATATTCATTAAGGAAAGAACACTTCACATCCATTTGAAAATATATTTAAATTTAATAATTCTTCATAAGCTATAAATATACGAATAGGTTCAAGTATAGCTATTAAAGCATAATTTTCTTTATAGTTTATGTATTCTTATTGAATATAACCATTTTCAAAAATTATATCCTTATTTCTAAGTATTACTCAATTTTTATCACATTTATTAAAGAAAATCCATTTTATACCAATTACAATAGAATATTTAGTATGTTCAACCGAAGTCCAAACATGATTCCTCTCAAATTCATAGAGCACACCCAGCATTGATTTTATCCAATATCCATCACCTAAAACCACATCAGGAGTCATTGGTGTGAATTGTGATAAAAATGTATAATGATCACATTTTTTTATTAAAGAACTTCTAGTTTTGACTGATTGTCCTACATCACTAATGATATTATCGCTATAATGATTCCTAAGCATTTTCTGATTTATTGGGTTTTTAAAAAAAATTCTTCAACAAAAGGTTGAATTTATTCTAGAGGTATAACATTAGAAAATTTTCTTTAGTTTTTCTCTCATAATAATAATTTTCCAATATAGGATGAAATTCGGTTTTTGTAAAAACATTCGAAGATGTGGTTTTAGGTTGTTTAAAAATAAAAAGATCTATTTCATCAAATTTGAAATGCATAATTTCTTCAATGGTACATTTTTTATTAAAAAAATAAATAAGCCTTACTAGTTATAAAATAACCTATAAAAAATCATTAATCATATTTTAATTCAAATTTATGTAATTTATCCTTAGTATTAAAAGTGAATACTTTACATCCAAACAATTTGAAGTTGGAAAGATTTAGATTTCTTCTAGTCCACAACACATAAGGATTTTATTAATAAAAGTTCAATGTAAAACCCAATTTATAGTATATAAGGTAGTACTAACTAATTCATCCGAAAAAATGTTTAGCAATTGCGTATTTACTCAACATGATTCTAGTAATCTTCTAAATAAATCTAATTATTCTTTTAACTACACTATTTTTCTGATGTGTTCTAGGTAATGAAAAATTATGTATTATATCTTTTTTAGTAAAAAAAATCAAATTTAGAATTTATAAATTATCCACCATGATCATTTAAATAGTTTTCAAGGGTATAATTTTCTCATTTTTAACATGGTTTACAATGTTTTTAAAAAATAAAAAGGATTTTGACTTTTTTTTCTAGAAAATAGACCCATGTATATCTATTGTATTCATATTATAAAACATATAAATAGTATTTTCCACCAATACTTCTAGTTTTTGTTAGACCAAATAAATCCATGTGTACTGACAATAAATCATTAGAAGTTAAAACTTATTTAATAGGATTAAAACTTGAATTATGTTTCCTTATAAATTAACAAGGATCATAACTTTAGAAGAATTAAACTTAATATTGATTAAATATCTAACTAGTCCTTTATTATAATGTTTGGATAAAGTTCTAACATTGTAGTGTCTTAACCTTCTATTCCCCAACCAAGATTTATCTTCCATTACATAAGGCAAGGTAGATATTACATATAAGGTATTTTAATTTTAGAGTTTATAAATTATCATGCCTATAGGTAGAAAGAATAAATAAAGATTTTGAACTTTGAATATTATATTTGTCATTCATGAAGTTCAAATGGTATCCTTCATCAAATAATTGACTTATGCTAATGATTTTTTGCTTAATTTATACAAAAAAATAAAACATTTGAAATTAAATATTTTCCATGCAAAAAAATGTTAGCTATGTCATATATCTTTCCTTGATCATTATCAAAAAAAGTGACATTTCCACCTTTCATCATGATAATTTTCAAAAAGAATTTTTTTTGTTTCTGGTTATGTTCTTTTAACACCCACTATCCATGTACCAAATATTACTACTATTTGTACTCTTCTTATTTTTATAAAAAAAAATTAGGTTGTTAGTACCCAAACTTGCTTGGGTCCAACATTATTAGAATATAAAACTTTATGGATCTACATATGTCAAACATTCCTATATTTTAAAGCTAATATTTATTTATATATATAAGCTTTATGAAAACTAAAAGATTTTATTTTATTTAAAAAACACTTTTTCTTCCAGTTTCCACCACTTTGACATTTTTTACAGAGAGGGGAACTTTTAGTAATAAAGTAGTTGTTTTTGAAAATGAGGTTTAGAGTTTGTAAAACCCATTCTTGAAGTATTTATATGTGGTTAAATGTTTCTTTACATATTATCGAAAATTTCCATCCTAAAAATAAAAATTGATAGTAATGTTTTCATAATAAAAATATTGGAATTTAGTATTAAAACAAAATCTTTATTACTAACTGAAAATTAAATTTTTATTATTGAAAAGTAAAAAAAAAACAAAAACATCACCCAACTCATGGGGGTGGAAATGATGAAAATCAAGGGTAGCACCCCTAAAAATGAGATTATCATCATAAGTTAAGGACCCCCAGACAAGTGTATAAAATAATTCTCTCTCCTAGACTTATTTTTATTTACACGGCATCGGCTACAAAATTACCTTCCCTCTAGGTGTGACCAACATGAATTCCCTAGTTAAAAAATCTCCTACAATTCCTAAAGTGGTGTGCTATCGCCCATGGTGAGTTATCCATAACCTAAAGAAGCCTTACTAACACTATGGAATTAGATTCAACCTTTTCAATATGCATATTATAAAATCTACAAAGCATGAGACCAGTGTTTTTAGCTCTTGCATCTACTCCAATAAAATTATTATCCCCGTTAAAGGCATTGAATCCCAAAAATCACCAAACCTCTATTATCCCTCACCAAACCACCCCCTCTCATTTCATCAAAGATGCACAAGGAAACCACATTCATTTTAATCCATGTTTGTAGTGGATTACATTTTAACTATCTTCCCTAATTTCTTCAACCTACTTATTCCATATTAAAACTAATCCTTGTAATAATTATTCTTGATGCAATAGAATACACCCCACCATTAATAAGAGCACTAAGTTCCATCATAAGAGATTTCACCCACACCTGAAAAAAAAAAAGGAGAGTACCTTATGCCTTATCTTTCCTTATTCCTAACCTCCCATAGGATCCAACACACATCCAAAAAAACCACACCACGTATCTTCATCTCCACTCCTTGTTGGTTAGCTCCTTGGAACCATGACTTAATAAAATCTAGATTTGATTCCCCAATGTCATATATTCCCATACCTTGACCCATGTAATTAAAAATTCCTTTCACACAATCACCTTTAAATAATACATTCTAGATTGCTTTCGATTACAATAATGTAAAACACTAACATCAGGAAGCCAAGACCACACCCATATTCTGCACATTATCGTCCATAAGGAGTGCTTGGTTCTTCATTTTTTACAAAAAAAAATCATCTTACCTAGAATCTCCTTAAACCAAATATTTGGTTCCCATTGGACAGTCCCACTTTTTACATACACTATTTCTCTAAAATCTCGACTACTTAATCTACCTAAGGACGTAACCAAAAAAACAAATTTTTCAGCTCATCTTCTAGACTGATACTCCCATAAATATTCAACTAATCCTGATTTATAATGGAATTGATAAAATTTTATAACCTTATAGCCTCCCTATATGAGATATTTGTAACTGGTCACCCCAGAAAATATAGGGTTTCACTAACCCAGTTCTCCTTCCATAAGTTAATATCCCCATGACCCATGACGCACTGAAATTTATTCTTCAATTCCTCTGTTTAATTTATCATGCACAACATAAATCTTGGAAACCTCCCAGTTCAACCTGCCCATTCCCTCTATTCTTCCCCATACCTATTTCTCATAAATCTATCCCATAATGATTATCCTTTAATAACTTCCCATAAAAGTTCATGTACATATCCTATATGGTTTCTAACACACTACATATATCAATTCTACCTTCATCGATTAGCCTCAACATTATCTTCTATGATGCCTAGTGGCATCATATTGAATGGTTCACATCCCATAAGAAGGCTTCCATGATGTTCTCTAGCTTCTCATTTATCCCCTTTGTCACTTTGATGATATACATCACATGCATTGTAATAGAAGTAAGTATTATTTTTATCAATTTTATCCATCCTCTAAACAAGAGGAATAAATTCTTCCAATTACAGATCCTTCCTATGATTTATTTAATGATACTTTAAAATAAATAGTTTTTTATTCTTCCATTTGATACAGGCTCTCTAAGGTACTCCATTAGATGTTTCCACCTCTGAATGCCAAATTTTTCTTGAATTATCCTAATGTGTCTACTTGAGAATTTGTTGGAGATAAACACACTTCTCTTCCTTTTATTGACCCAACATCCACTCAATTTTCCATATTTTTCTATGATTTTATTGAACCCGTTAATTGATATGTGTCATTCATAGATAAATAAAAATATGACATCAGTAAACATAAGGTGATACACTGTTCCATTCTCAAACATGTTTCTAAATGGAATTATTTTCTCCTCTTCCAAGCCTCATTTTATGTTCCCTATGAGATCCTCCTGAGCCAGGATAAATAGACTGGGAGATAAAGGATCTCACATTCTTACACCATGCATGGATTTAAAGAATACAATTCCCCTCCTCATTAAATAAATAGTAAGCCATGGGGACATGTAACATCTAAATCACAGATCACAAAACCATTATTTGAACATGATTTCCCTCATGACCCTTATAATGAAACTTCATTATAACCAGTTATATGTATTTTCCATGTACACCATGATCATGATATTATATCCAAACACCTTTTTATCAATATCATTCAACATTTATACTGAAATTCCAAAATCTACTTCAATAATTCTACCTTGAAAAAATCCATGTTGCTCCTCCAAAACCCATCTTGGAATAATATGGCTAATTATTTTATTAATAAGGTAGGAAAGGATTTTATTGGAAAAGTTTCAAAGATGGATTGGTCTATAATGTTTAGGAGTGGAATATTCCTTCACCTTTGGTATGAGAACCACCTTGGAGGCACTCGCATCCCTATTCAGTTCTCTACCTTTAAATAATTCCCACAACACTTCTCCCACATGATACTTAATAATGTCTATGAAACTACATAGAAGGCACCTGTAAATCCATAAAGACAAATATCAATTTCATGCTTAATTATAAACACATTCCCTTTGATCTCTTATTCCTATAGAATAGCTTCCATAACTCCATTGTCCCTATCCTCCACCAATATAGGAATGTAAATTATGGAAAATCCTCTTTATTCACTGAAAGAGCGCTGTCGTGGGTGCCCTCAAATGATTATTGTGATTTTGGGGTACTTAGGTGCAGCAGGGTGGCTGATCAAGGTAATTTCTCAAAGGAGGAAGTGAATTTAACAACTTATTAAAGGTATTATAAAAATAAAATAGAATATAATTAAAACACTAGTTTAAAGGATGGGGGTTGTTTATAGTTTATAAATCTAGAAGAAGTTTGCTGGAAGAAGATTGTATTTTTTTGTTTTCAGTTTTAAAATGAAGTTTGATTAAAAAGACACAACAAGAAGATGTTTTTTTAGAAAATATTTTAAAAGACGTAATCGATATAACTCTACCTATTCATTCACTTATTAATCATTATCATTTAAATCTATATCCACTTAATTATGATCCCTTAATTTGTTATCCCTCTTACCCTACGAGAGTTAACTTAACCACAAAGATGAAATTACTTAAACCCTAGGCTAGCTTTGAAACACGCAATCACAGCACCCTGCTTTGATTTTTGTTCTAAGGATAGCTTATGGTCAGTGGTTAATTAGAGAACATATCTATTCTGGAAATGAGGATGAATTGTGTTTAGAGATTATATTTTAACTCTGCAAATTTATCCCGTGTGGTTTTGTATTACCGAATAAGATCGCGCTCTCACAATTTACACAAAATCTCAACCTCACGTGTTTTTGTATTAATTGTTCAATTGCTTGGTTAGTTTCTTGTAATTTAAAAACACAATTCATGGATCATATTATGTGAATTAAATTATCTCATTGATTCAAAATAAATGAATGAATAAGGATAGAGGTCGATCGATTACAAAAAAGAACTACTCGTCCATGGGTGGCGTAATCATCGTAGAAGCGTTTTGCATGTGCAAAGGTTTATAATTGGTATAACCCAATAACGATTATATTCAATAATTCAAACCCAATTAGGAAGATTAAGAGAAGAATAAATTTAAACAAAACTGAAGAAAATATGAGGAATAAAAGAAGATCAAAGAAGTTTATTACACAAATGGAAACATTACAAAATGAAGAAGAGAAGGAGCCTTCGATGAGGGGATCCTTGCTTCAAGAGCTACCCCTATTACAATGGTTGAAAAATTTGGGTGAAACAAATTCTCCTATGCCTCCAATATCCTAATTCACGTCTCCAACCCCTCCAAATGATAAAAACACTAATTTATAGAGTGGATGGGAGGCTAGGTTTAAAGAGGTTTCAAGTGTGAATTGGAAATCTCAACAAAATATTTTAATGCAAATTATACCGCCCATTTGACCTCCACAAAGCGTGAATTGTCCAGCCTTATATAAGGATGATTTGTTTCAAATCATGTACCAGATCTTTCCTCAAAATTTGGGCTCAATCCAATCCCGGATGGAGACGATATGTCCCAAATACAGAACCCATATCCATTCTGCCGAGTCCATCCCAAATTTGACTTCATGGACCATTTGCAACAAATAAATTCACTCTTTAGCTCTAGTGTCATGAATAAAAAGTTGTAGACAATTAGGTTAGGAACACGGTTACAAAATTTCAAATTCAAATAATAAATATAAAAATATTTATCGTTGAAATACTACAGTGCACTATAAACGGTAAAATTGGAAGTTTCACTAAATTTTTAAATGAATGATCAAATCCCAAATATTTTATAAATAAACATATTTAACACAATGTGAGGAAATTATATCATTTATTATCATTAAAATATTCAACAAAATATTGTTTTATCAACACCCCCACACTTACCCTTTGGCACTCCTGAGCAAAACCTCATGTCAAGTAAACATCAATATCAAATCAAAACCAATTTTAAAACACATATCCTTGAGATAAAACAATTACTCACCAAGAAAAAAAAGGTATCATGCCTCATAAAAAATCATTATTTAAAGTTATTAATTTGTATCATTCAATATATTTCCACTTTATTTATCCTCCCATGCAGAAAACACTTACCTCGCTTGAATTTTCTCTTATCGCACAAATGGCATTTTTTTTGTAATGTCTTTCTCATCCAAACTCGTACAAGGGTCACCATAAGCTTGATAAATTCTTACATCGCCACCCGATGTGAGTAAAGGACATATTTTTATCATGATGAATTTTCAGGTTTGTTCTGTGGCTTTTGGTTGGTAGGATTTAGATGTGAAAAACTATGAGGCTGAATGAGGAGGGATTGACTCTTTTTTAAGCAAAATTGCATTAGTTTACACCATTCATCATTTCAGCATCAAAAATGTCAATCTTCTCAAACATGATTTTCTTGAAAGCTCCAGATGGGCACAGCTTTCCACCTCAATTAGAAGCTCCAGAAAAGGAACAGCTTCACTTGTCATGAAAGCTCCAGAAAAGGAGCAACTTTCAATATAATTACTTTCTTCAGTAGCAAACACATCTCTTCATAATTTAATTTTCCACCCAAAGTATCACAGAATGTGGTAGCACAACACAAGATAGATTCCCCCACACTTAATCTCAACTAGATTGTGCAATTTCACTTCAAGAGTTGGTTGGATAGAGAAAATTGGATTGTAATGTGGCTAACCTAACAAGTTTTTCATGGATTCTAAGGGATAAAAGGATTAAATTTTCAAGGAAGGCCATTATAAAAAAGGATTCTTTGAAATAGGGGCTTTAATACCAAACAAATTCCTCAATCATTTAAACATAAGTACCTCAAACCCTCAAGTTTTGATAGGAATAGATCAAATTCTGGTTAAATCAAGCATGGATTGGTCCTATAAAGAAGTAAGGTGAATGTAAAGAATATTAAAATAATGGTTCAGAAGCCTCACAGGAAAGTGATTTCAAATATAAAGACAGTGAGATGTGGCATGGGATTCAAAATTCAGTGTACTTTTCCTGAAATTACAAAATATTTGAACTTGAAACAAAGCCATTTTCAGCATTTATTTAAGCTCAGTTTCATGAGATAAATTGTTTCACTCATTGATATGCATTTCAAAATTTTGATGAGAATCATTTCATCTCAAAAATTTCAAAAACACGAAGAAAATTGAAAAATAAAAACACACAATTTGAAAAACACACAATTTTTTTGGTCTGTTTTTTTTTTAAACAGGAAAACAATTGAAATTACTATACTAAAAGGTTCCCTCCCCCACACTTAAAATATTTCATTGTCCTCAATGTGAACCCATGAGATGATATATGCACATGAAATGCATAATTTTTAAATAGGACAAATAATATAAAAGTGAAAGGGTTAGGAACAGCCTGATGTGCTCAAGTGATGATGGGGTCATGCAGTGTGATAAAATCCACTACATCGGTAGGAAGTCCCTCAATGTATCTCTTCAAATGTTTCCCATTGACTGTAAAGCTTCTTCTTGTGTCCTCTTGTGTGATATACACTGCACCATAAGGAAAAACATTAGTCACAACATAAGGACCTAACCATCTGGAACGCAACTTACCAGGCATCAGCTTCAGTCGTGAACTGTAGAGAAGGACTTTCTCTCTAACATGAAACTCTCTTTGTTGGATTTTTCTATCATGAGCTGCTTTTTATCTTTCCTTTTAGAGCCTTGAGTTCTCATATGAAGACAATATAATCTCCTCAAGCTCTTGAATTTGTAGCTTCCTTTGGATTCCAGCTTGGGCCAAATCCATGTTGCATTTCTTTATAGCCCAATAATCCTGATGCTCAACTTCCACGGGGAGATGACATGCTTTCCCAAAAACAATCCGAAATGGGGACATACCAATGTGTGTCTTGTATGCGGTCCTATAATCCCACAATGCATCACCCAAGTGCTTGCTCCAATCCTTCCTATTTGGCTGCACGTTTTTTCTCTAAAATCTGTTTCAACTCACGATTTGAAACCTCAGCCTGGCCATTTGTTTGGGGGTGGTATGGTGTTGATGTTTTGTGTGTCACCCCATACTTTCTAAGGAGGGAAGCCAAATTACGATTGAAAAATTGTGTCCCTTGGTCACTAATGATGTCCTTTGGTACTTCAAACCTGCATAAAATTTGAGCCTTGACAAAATACACTACAACATGAGAATCGTCAGTCTTGGTGGCCTTGGCCTCCACCCATTTACTCACATAATCAACAGCAACCAAAATATATAAAAATGCAAATGAACTAGAAAAAGGACCCATAAAATCAATGCCCCATACATCAAAAATCTCACAGAATAGTATGGGTTGTTGGGGCATCTCATGTCTCCTAGAAATGTTCCCAGTGTGTTGGAAAAGAGAGCATGACTTACAAAACACATGGGCATCATGGAATATGCAAGGCCAATATAATCCAGATTCCAAAACGTTCCTAGATGTCTGCTGGGATCCAAAGTGTCCACCACAAGAAAGTATATGACAGAAATGAAAAACAGACTCAAACTCATGATCGGGAAAACACCTCCTAATGACTTGGTCACTACACATGCGCCAGAGGTAAGGATCATCCCACACATAAAACCTAGACTCACTTTTTAAATTTTGGACTTGATGCTTCTTCAAATTTGATGGGATTTTAGAGGAAACAATGTAATTAACTAAATCTGTATACCAAGGATGCATACCTGAGATGGTATAGAGATGATCATCGGGGAAAGTGTCTCGAAGTGGTACATGGTCCAAGGTGTCACCCTCTGGTGTGTGAGTAAGCCTACTCATTTGGTCTGCCACCAAATTCTCTATCCCCTTCTTGTCCTTTATCTCGATGTCAAACTCTTCAAGAAGGAGCATCCAACAGATAAGTCGTGGCTTTGCATATGGCTTCTTTAGGAGGTACCTCAAAGCTGCATGGTTATAAAAAACAACTACTTTAGATCCCAATAAATATGATCAAAATTTATCTAAAGCAAATATAATAGCAAGAAACTCATTTTCTGTTGTTGTGTAGTTTGATTGGGCAGAATCCAACATCCTCGATGCATACGAAATCACATGTGAACGTCCCTCCGCCCTCTGAGATAAGACAGCTCCAACCACAATGTTGGACGCATCACACATAAGCTCAAATGGAAGGTCCCACCGTGGGGGATGTATGATCGGTGGAGTGGTCAGACACTTATTTAGCTCATCAAATGATACCTAAAATCTCAGATGAAGCGTCGATAAAATCTAGCATGTCCAAGGAATGATCGAACATCACGCACACATGTAGGATACGGCAGGGATGAAATAATGTCTACCTTAGATTTATCAACTTCAATGACATGTTGTGAGACTATATGACCTAAGACAATTCCCTTTTCGACAATGAAATGACATTTTTTAAAATTTAAGACTAGATTCTTCTCAATACAACGATGCAACACATCACCCAAACTAGAGAGACATTCATCAAATGAGGATCCATAAACTGTAAAATCATCCATAAATACCTCTATGCAGGTCTCAATGAAATCTGAGAAAATAATCACCATGCATCTCTGGAAGGTACATGGGGCATTGAAAAGTCCAAATGGAATCCTTTGGTAAGCAAAGGTACCAAATGGGTAGGTGAATGTCATCTTCTCCTAGTCCTCTGCTGTAATGGGAACCTGAAAATATCCAGAGAAACCATCCAAGAAGCAATAATTTGTCCTACCTGCAAGTCTCTCAAGCATTTGGTCAATGAATGGAAGTGGGAAATAGTCCTTACGAGTGGATTGATTTAGTTTCCTATAATCAATACACACTCTCCAACTGTTTTGTACTCTCACAAGAACTAACTCATCATTTTCATTTTTTATAACAGTGAAACCAGTTTTCTTTGGTACAACCTAGATAGGGCTAACCCATTGTGAGTCAGAAATATGGTAAATTATACCTGCCTCGAGCAATTTTTTAACCTCTTTTTTAACAACCTCAAGAAGGGTTGGATTGAGTCTCCTTTGTGGTTGCCTCACTAGTTTAGCCCCATCCTCCAAAAGAATCCTATGCATGAAAATGGAGGGGCTAATACCTGATATGTCAGCCAAGGTCCACCCAATTGCCCTGATGTTCTCCATTAAAAGGTTCAAAAGTTTTTCTTCATGTTCAAAATGAGGATTGTTATCAATGATAACAGGTAATTTGTCACCACTTAACAAGTATGAGTATTTGATATTTGGTGGCAATGGCTTGAGTTCCAGTGTAGGGGGGTGGTGTATGGATGGAAACATAGAAGGAACTGAAATATGTGCATAATTAGCATCAGTATCAGAATAGAAATAATCACAATCAGAGAATAAAGCATAAAATCCATCAGCATACTCAACAGCCATGTCATAATTAGAGTTCACATGATCAAAATCAGAATATGATTCAATTTAAAAATCAAATCTTAGAGAGTCTTGTTCCTTTGAAACGGGTGTGGAAGTACTCTTAGACATCAAACTAGAACTAATACTCATAATCTCCCAAAGCATAGGACAATACAATTCCATGGTTTTTTTACATGGTGGTTCAAAATGGGAGATAACAAATACAGAATGATCCTCTGAGGGGTACTTCATGGAATCCATAACATTAAATATCATAACTTCATCCCCAAATTCCATGGAAAGTGTACCCTCATTGACATTTATGATAGTTTTTGCAGTTTTGAGGAAGGGTCTACCTAAGATAATGGGGGTATGAGAACTTACCTAATCATCCTCCATGTTAAGCACGTAGAAATCTGTTGGAAAGATCATTTCTCTTACCCGGACAAGTACATCCTCAAGAACTCCCGCTGGATATGCCGTAGCTCTATTCTCCAGTTGCACCACTACTCTCGTCAGCTTCAACTCACCAACCTGCAAAGAAGTGAATACAGAGTGAGGTATCACATTTATTGAAGCTCCTAAATCACAAAGAGCATCAAAGAAGTGCAACTCCCCTATGGTACATGGGATGGTGAATGTCTCGAGATCCTTGCACTTTGTTGTCATTGCTAGAGTTGGTGAAATTAGTGCTAAGACATTCCTTCCAAGGTTGATCCTCTCATTTCCCTTGAGCCCTCTTCGATTGGTACAAAGTTCTTTTAAGAATTTCACATACCTTGGGATTTGCGTAATGGCTTCAACTAGAGGAATGTTGATTTCCACACGCTTGAATGTGTCCAAAACCTTCTTTTTCATTGATTCTTCATCCATCTGCTTGGTTTGAACAACCCTATTTGGAAAAGGAAGGGGTTTAGGAGGAACATCATCAATATTTTTCTTACCTTTATCTTTCTCCTTGGATTTCTCATCAGTTGGTATGAAATGCGGCTTCTATGGAGTTGAGGTGAATCATGGTGGAATGGTAGGTATAGATGTATCATTCATTTGCTTCACACTTCTCAATGTGATGGCACTAACAATCCCCTTTGGATTTGGAGTGGGTTGGGAAGGTAGATTTCTATAATTCTTACTCACAAGTTCATGGGGGGCGATGGAAATCTGGCTCATTTGAGTCTTCAACTCCCTCAACTCTGAACCTTGACTCTTCAGCTCATTCTGTTGATTAAGAACAATTTGTTTCAAAATATCATCAGTGTTAGAGTCTAACTTATGTGGGGTATTCCCTTGTTGCTGACTTGTTGATGTTTGAGCTTTGAATCTCTTTTGGGGTTTTTGGAAACCCTGTTGGTAAGGTGGAGACTGCTGGATGTTTGGTTGAAAAGGGGGACTTTGTTGTTTCCCAGAGCCATACCTCATGTCTGGTTGATCCTTCCAACCTTGGTTGTATGTTGGATCAAACTTCTTTTGGGGATATGGTTGTTGTTGTTGTTGCTGATATGGTCTCCCAGGGAACACTGCTGCACAATCTTCTATTTCGTGGAGTTGTGGGCATGAACAGTCAGTTGGGTGGCTTGTCTCAGTGCAAATACCACAAGGCCTTGAAGGAGGGGGTTGGGATGTCTTATGAGCCAAAGTAATCTGCCTCACCATAGTTGTCAATTCTTCCAACTTGGTATCAATCAAATGACTTTCAAGAGAAGAAGGACTTACCTGATGTACTCCCCTGACATGTGGTGTACCTCAATCACCAAATTGTTGGGAGTTTTGGGCCATTTTTTCGATCAACGCAAGTGCAGATACTGGTGTCTTTTCCACCAATGCTCCTCCAGCCACAGCATCCACCATACTTCTCTCCATAGGTGTGATTCCTTTATAGAAGTACTGGATGAGTAGTTTCTCACTGATTTGGTGATGTGGGCAGCTTGCACACAACTTTTTGAATCGCTACCAATACTCATACATTGACTCCCCTTGTTCTTGCTTGATCCCAGATATCTCCTTACGAATGGAAGTGGTCCTTGATGCTAGAAAAAATCTCTTCAAGAGAAGACGTTTCAAATCGTTCCAACATGTTACATCTTCAGGTTGTAAATAGTACATCCAATCCTTTGCAGCTCCATCAAGTGAAAATGGGAATGCTCTTAATTTGATTTGATCTTCAGATAAATTTCTAGGTTTTAGGGTTGAGAAAACCACATTAAATTCTTTCAAATGTTTATTGGGATCCTCACCAGAGAGGCCATGAAACTTTGGAAGTAAGTGAATTAACCCAGATTTTAGTTCAAAGTCTGATTCGAGATTTGGGTATGCAATACAATTTGGTTGATAGTTAATATCAGGTGCATCCAATTCTCAAATGGATCTATTAAGTTCATTTCCATTATTGTCAGCCATTGGTTCTTGTTTTATGGTTGAATTTGAATTGCTTCCAATTTCAATGTTCTGATATTGGATTAATTCTCCAACTGGTTGAATGTTGAAACTTCTCGTAGACTGAGAATGTCTGATTCATGCCCGAAGGCTACGTTCAATCTCAGGGTCAAGATCTAAGAGATCCTCAGGATTAGTTCGTGTCATAAATCAATGAAATATTAAAAGAAGTAAAGTGGACCATAGTAAAATAAAAATTAGAAGTTTGATTTGATGGTCCCAAAATAAGTAGAAGAAAATAAAAGAAGAAGAAAAAAAATCCGATTGGGTAAAGAAGGAAGCAAGAAGAGAGGAAGAGAATAAAATATAAAATAAAATAAATACATCTAATTGGTTGAAATAATTACTTGCCTCCCAGGAAGCGGCACCAATTTGAAAGAGAATTGTTGTGGGCTCCCTCAAATGATTAGTGTGATTTTGGGGTACTTAGGTGCAGCAGGGTGGCTGACCAAGGTCGTTTCTCAAATGAGGAAGTGAATTTAACAACTTATTGAAGGTATTCTAAAAATAAAATAGAATATAATTAAAACACTAGTTTAAAGTATGGCGGTCTTTTATAGTTTATAAATCTATAATAAGTTTTCTGGAAGAATATTGTATTTTTTTTAGTTTTAAAATGAAGTTTGATTAAAAAGACACAACAAGAAGATGTTTTTTTAGAAAATATTTTAAAAGACGTAATAAATATAACTCTACCTATTCATTCACTTATTAATAATTATCATTTAAATCAATATCCACTTAATTATGATCCCCTAATTTCTTATCCCTTGAACCATACGAGAGTTAACTTAACCACAAAGATGAAATTACTTAAACCCTAGGCTAGCTTCGGAACACGCAATCGCAGCACCCTACTTTGATTGTTGTTCTAAGGATAGCTTATGGTTAGTGGTTAATTAGAGCACATATCCATTCTTGAAATGAGGATGAATTGTGTTTAGGGGTTATATTTTAACTCTACCAATTTATCTCGTGTGGTCTTTTATTACTGATTAAGATCGTGCTCTCACAATTTACACAAAATCTCTACCTCGTGTGTTTTTGTATTAATTGTTCAATTGCTTGATTAGTTTCTTGTAATTTAAAAAAAAATCATGGATCATATTATGTGAATTACAGTAGCTCATTGATTCAAAATAAATGAATGAATAAGGATAGAGGTCGATTGATTACTAAAAATAACTACTCTTTCATGGGTGGCGTAATCATCGTAGAAGCGTTTTGCGTGTGCAAAGGTTTATAATTGGTATAACCCAATAACGCTTCTATTCAAGAATTCCAAACCAATTAGGAAGATAAATAGAAGAATAAATTTAAACAAAACAGAATAAAATATGATGAATAAAAGAATATCAAAGAAGTTTATTACACAAATGAAAACATTACAAAATGAAGAAGAGTAGGAGGCTTCGATGAGGGGATCCTTGCTTCAAGAGCTACCTCTCTTACAATGGTTGGAAAATTTGGGTGAAACAAATTCTATTCTGCCTCAAATATCCTAATGCACGTCCCCAACCCCTACAAATGAGAAAAAAACTAATTTATAGAGTGGAGGGGAGGCTAGGTTTAAAGAGGTTTCAAGAGTGAATGGGAAATCTCGGCCAAATATTTTAATGAAAATTGAACCGCCAATATGACCTCCAAAACGTGTGAATTGGCCGGCCTTCTAGAAGGATTATTTGTTTCAAATCATGTCCCCGATCTTTTCTCAGAATTTGGGCTCAACCCAAGTCCGGATGGAGAAGATATAGCCAAAATACAGAACCCATGTCCATTCTGCCGAGTCCAGCCCATCTTTGACTTCATGGCCCATTTTCAACAAATAAATGCACTCTTTAGCTCTATTGTACTGCATAAAAGTTGTAGAAAATTAAGTTAGAAACATTGTTACAAAATTTAAAATTCAAATAATAAATATAAAAATATTTATCTTTGAAATACTAGAGGGCACTATAAAGGATAAAACTGGAATTTTCACCAAATTTTCAAATGAATGATCAAATCCCAAATATTTTATAAATAAACATATTTAACACAATGCGAGGAAATTATATCATTTATTATCAATAAAATATTCAACAAAATAGTGTTTTATCATTCACCCTATTTTTTCTTCCTTCAATGATGTTATCCACTCCTTTTAGTAAATACTATAAGTATTCTAGTTCCATCTTCCCTAAAACTTCAACATCCGTTGTGTATGATACATACTCTAGTTTTATATTAATCCTATTGGTCACCTTTTTGTATTTAAAAAATATCTATAATTAAGAAGTGTTCTTCTCCCCTCATTAAGCTAAAGAGGTTTTAAATTTTTCTTGCACACCCTCTCAAAATGGATCATAGGAATTATTTTCTCTTGATTTACTGTTTGGAGACTTTAGCTAGGGATAGGATGGATTCGGTACTTGGTAATAAGTTGTGCTCAGGAGTAGCTAACCTGTATACAGGTAAAATCCATACTACCTCATTTATTACAGTTTTCTGGTTTTGAGATTTTACGGTTGATATGATTTCACCTAGAGTGATTCACATGCCTTGTGCTGTTATTGTTTTGATATTACGGTTCTATTTCTGCCGCAACCCGATGAGGTGAGGGTATGTCATCTCATGCATCATATAGGCACTTATAGAAATCACATGCCATGAATTCTTTCCATTCCATCTAGGGTTCATTAGCGATTGCATACTGTTGTGGTAGACTTTGTGTAGATTATGCATGCTTTTGTGATAGATGCTTGATGGAATCTATGCTGCCTTGTTAGAGGATTTTTTGTATTGTAATTTGTTTAAATGAACGCCAAATTTTGATTCTTGAGGTGTTATAGGCCCTCTTGAATCGGAAATTGGTAGATCATGATCCTTTTTTCTCTTGTACATAACTGTAGGAGATGCCAAGATTTGATTTGTGGAGAGTATGGGCCCTCGCGAATCGGAATTTGGAACCTCTTTTCCTTGTTTTCAGTGTTTCTAGGCTTCTGTGCAGTTTCTGAGCTACTGCCCAGAAAAACCCAGAATACACGGCATGTACTTTCTGGATACACGTCGTGTAGTTTTCAGGCTGTGTTATTGACTGTGTGTGTGCAGGAACACGGTGTTGTAGGAATAACTTCAGGAACACACCGTGTACGGTAGGTACACGTCGTGTAGTGTAGAGTCTTGTACCCGGCCATGTCACTAACAACACGGGTCGGGGAAGCTTGAGTAGAACATGTCGTGTTGTAAAGGAACACGCTGTGTAGTTCTGTCCAGGTACCCGACCATGTCACGAACAACACGGGTCGGCATGACCTTCTCTAAGACACGTTGTGTTGCTTTCAGAACACGTCGTGTAGTCTTTCCCAGGTACTCGGTCGTGTCACAAACAACACGAGACGGTGTCACCTTCTCCTATACACGTTGTGTTTTTTCAGAACACACCGTGTAAGTCCCATCCATGTAGACGGTCGTGTAACTAACAACACGGGCCGCCGAGACAGTGTCTAGTACACATCGTGTCCCTAGGGAACACGCCGTGTAGTCTGAGGTTAGTTTGAACCGTGTGGGTTATCCGTGTAAGGAGACTCAGGCAGGGGTTTAGAGTTCAAGTACATGCCGTGTGTGGGAAAAACACGCCGTGTAGTTTGGGGTGTTACACGACCTGTCGGGCAGGGGTACACGCCCATGTTAATGGCTAAAGAAGACACGCCTTGTAGTTTTTATACACGCCGTGTAGTCGTGTTTTGTAAAACATTATAGTTTCTTTCCCATGTTCCTGTTTTGTACTCCTTTGTTTTCTGTCCTTGTTAATCTAGATCTAAGGTGTGATTTTGATATTTTAGATTTATGCCTCTGAGACGTCCTTCGGTCGTACATCAATTGCCAGACGATGACCAGACAGTAGATATGGTCGATCAGGGATCTTCTGTAGATCATCCTGTTGTGCCAGCCTTGGCACCAGCAGTTATACCCGTCATAGGTGTCGAGGTATAGTTTAGGGAGGACTTACTGAGGATGATGCAGACCTTCTAGGGAGCACTGCCTCCTGCCCCGTCGATGGCTGAGTTGACATGGTTTTTCCAGCAGCAGCATCCTCCGACCTTTTCAGGGGATGGAGGACCCCAGTCTGCAGAGTCATGGATAGAGGCCACACTGACCATTTTTTAGCACCTAGAGATCCCTCTAGAGAAAAGGGTAAAGCTGGCCACTTATATGCTTCGGGACACCGCCAAGAGGTGGTGGGAGGTGATCTCACGGTCAAGGCATCAGCAGGATATGTCTTGGGATGAGTTTCAATGCACCTTCTATGACTACTTCTATCTGGAGACCCTGAGGGCCGATCGAGGCTGGGAGTTTATGAGTCTGCAGCATGGTACTCTTTCTATTATGGAGTACTCGTCTCGTTTCACTGAGCTGCAGCGTTTCACACCGATTCTAGAAGGTGATGAGTTGTTTCTGCCTAGGAAGTTCGAGGATGGTCTCAGGCAGGAGATCTGTTCCCAGGTGAATATCTTCCAGTTGAATTCTATATCCTCCATTGTCAACTAGGAACTGATCACTGAGCGAAATCTGAGGGATTCTGGAGCATTGAACCAGGGTGGTTCGATATCCAGTGCTGGTGTTCCTCCTACAGACAGTAGGAATCATCGTAGAGAGTCTTCTCGAGGAGATCAGGGTTCATGGGATGGGTCTTCTGGTAGCCAGGTTGTATGCTACCAGTGCGGTAGGAGTGGGCATACTAGGCCTCAGTTCTAGAGGGATCTGATGGAGTGCTGGTCTTGCGGCAAGATGGGCCATCTTCAGCGTTTCTGTCACATATTCTCACCTTCAGCTGGTGGTAGGGGTTCCTCTATGACCCCGCGTTCTGGAGATACTTCACTAGTTTCCCACCAGTCCGGGAACTGGAGTTCTTCCGGCTGTTCAGGACGAGGTGGAGGTCATGGCCATGGTGGTCAGTCACCAGGTCATCAGTGACAGCAGAGTGGATCAACTCAGAGCGGTCAGCCAGGGCCGCGGTGCAGGCCAATCCTTCGTCGTGGAGCAGACCTTTCAGGTAAAGGATCCCTACCCTTCTACGGTTCGAGGTACGATCTTAGTAGCCTCAGTTTTATCTTCAACTCTTTTCAATACTGGTGCTTCTCATAGCTTTATCTCTGTTGTTTTCATGGAGAGCCTTGGGCTCTATATCTTTTTGTCTGCCAACTTGTTGACTCTTGACAGGCCTTTGGGAACGAGGACATCATTTGTACGTCAGTGCAGAGAGTGCCCTCTTGAGGTTGCAGGGTGTCATTTCTTATGGGACCTCTATGTCTTAGAGATGACGGGATATGACTTCATTCTCAGTATGGATTGGTTGGTTCCTTTCTAGGCAGTCTTCGATTGTTATCACCGCAGGGTGAGTTTCGTATCACCATAGGGTGGTTCTTTCCTTCATAGAGGTGAGTGGGATGTCCAGGTGAGTAGAGCTGGACCAGAGCATCATGGGCTAGGGGAAGTTATAGCCCATATTTCCAGTCTTTATCTGGATGACCAGGGGACTTCATAGTTAAACTTTCCTCCAGTGGTGGATCGTTTCAGGTATTTCTTTCCAGAGGACCTTTCAGGTTTACCTCTAGAGCGTGAGTTAGACTTCTCTATTGATCTAATGCTAGGAGTAGCACCGGTGTCTATTCCTCCCTATAGGATGGCTACACTTGAGTTGCAGGAGCTCAAGAAGCAGTTGGAGGAGTTGCAGGCAAAGGGTTTCATCCGACCCAGTACTTCTCCTTGGGGTTCGCCTGTCCAGTTTGCGAAGAAGGTAGACAGTACCCTTCGTCTTTGTGTGGATTATCGTAAGCTGAACTAGTTTATGGTCAAGAACTGATATCCCTTGTCGAGGATCGATGACCTCTTTGATCATCTTCGAGGATATCGGGTGTTCTCGAAGATCGACTTGAGGTCCGGTTATCATCAGTTGCACGTTAGACCATCAGATATACCTCTGATAGCTTTCAGGAGCAGGTATGGTCTTTTCGAGTATACAATCATGTCGTTCGGTCTCACAAAAGCGCATGCAGTCTTCATGGCACTGATGAACCGAGTGTTCCATCCGTGCTTGGACTCCTTTTTCATGGTCTTCATGGACGATATCTTGGTGTACTCTCACACTCGACGTGACCATACCATGCATCTTGAGATCGTTCTGAGTACACTGAGAGAGCATCGGATGTATTCTAAACTCTCAAAGTGACACTTTTGGATAGATCAGATTCACTTCTTAGGTCACGTCATCTCAGAGACAGGAGTTTCAGTGGACCTAGATAAAGTGAGAGTTGTAGTTTCCTAGGAGCATCCGAAGAACTTTTTTGAGGTACGGAGTTTTCTAGGGTTGGATGGGTACTACAGACGCTTCATTCAAGACTTCTCGTGCCTAGAAGCACCGTTGAAAGGTCTAAACAAGAAAGGGGAAAAGTTTTTATGGTTAGATTCTTGTGAGTCAGCCTTTCAGGAGCTGAAGGGGAGTTTGACAACAGCACTGATACTAGTCTTGCCAGAGCCGGGCAAGGTCTAGACTGTTTACTGCGATGCTTCCGGTATCGGGCTGGGATCCATGCTTATGCAGGGATATGGGGTCATTGCTTATGGGTCTCAGTAGTTGAGGCCACATAAGAGGAACTACCTGATGCATGATCTAGATTCGGCAGCAGTTCCTCATTCCTTACACTGTTGGAGACACTATCTTCTAGGAGAGCACTTTCTGGTTTTTACCGATCACAAGAGTCTCAAGTATATCTTCACTCAGCATGATCTGAATCTGAGACAGTGTAGGTGGTTCAAGTATCTTCAGTCTTTCTACTTTGAGATATCTTATACGCCGGGAAAGGGAAACACAGTGGCTAATGCTTTGAGTAGGAGAACTCAGATTCAGGTAGTTCAAGAGGCCACCAGTGAGTGGCAGCTTGTGGCTTTGTTCTCTGAGATGCATCTAGAGGTGCATGACAGGCAGGGACAGACTTTCCTTTCATCTGTGGTTTTTACCTCTACACTTATTGATCGGGTACGAATGAGGCAGCTATATGATTCAGAGGCCTTTGTCATGTGGGAGAGTGTGTCAGGAGGGGACCCTCTTCCTGGATGGAAAGTGGGTGAGGATGATATCTTGCATTTCTAGGGATGTGTATGGGTGCCAGCAGACATACACGAGGAGCTGATGCGGGATTTTCATTCCTCAGTCTGGGAAGTTCATCCTGGTGTCACCAAGATGTATCGGGATCTTCATCGCCAGTACTGGTGGCCAGGTATAAAGAGAGATGTCGCTGGTTTTGTCATGAGATGCTCTACTTATCAGTAGGTGAAGGCAGAGCATCAGTGACCAACAGGTCTTTTGCAGCAGTTACCCATTCTAGAGTGGAAGTGGAATGATGTCGCGATGGACTTCATGACTGGGTTACTGAGGTCACCTCGGGGGAGTGATGTTGTTTGGGTTGTCGTCGACAGGCTTACAAAGGTTGCGCACTTCTTTCCGGTCAAGGAGACCTTCAGTGTTGATGATCTGGGACAAATGTACATCCGAGAGATTGTACGTCTACATGGAGTTCCACACTCCATTGTTTCAGATAGGTATGTGTGTTTTACCTCTCAGTTATAGCAGGGAATTAAGAAGGCTTTGGGTACACAGGTACTTTTGAGTACAGCCTACCATCCCCAGACTATTGTCCAGTCCGAGCGCACAATCCAAGTGCATGAGGATATGCTCCGGGCTTGCATTCTAGACATTGGAGGTTCTTGGGAGAAGCATATACCTCTTGTGGAGTTCGCCTACAACAACAGTTTTGAGGCGACTATTCAGATGACACCTTACGAGGCTTTGTACGGTAGGCTATGTCGATCACCCTTATGCTGGATAGAGACAGGAGAGGCAACTCTGTTGGGACCTCGTCTTGTTCAGGAGACCTCAAAGCAGATATAGTTGATTCGGAAGAGGATGGCTACAGCACAGTCTCAACAGAAGTCTTATGCTAATTAGTGGAGACGGCCTCTTGAGTTCGAGGTCAGAGATCAAGTTTTCCTGCGTGTCACACCGAGGTTGGGACGCAAGAGGATTCGAAGACAGGGTAAGCTTTCACCGTGGTACTTCAGGCTATTTGAGGTTTTGGAGAGAGTTGGGTCTGTTTCCTATCGGGTGCAACTACCTCATAGGTACCGAGCTATGCATGAAGTCTTCCACATCTCTCAGCTCCAACGTTACTTCTCAAACTCATCTCATGTCTTCCAACCCAAGGAGGGTGAGCTTGAAGTGAATGCGTCGTTTAAGGAGCATCCTATCCAGATTGTCGATCACAGCATGAAGGTTCTCCGAGGCCAGTCTATTCCTCTAGTATGGGTGCTATGGCAGCACAGGCGAGTACAGGACGAGACTTGGGTGAGGGAGGCCGAGGTTTGATTGCAGTGGCCGGAGTTGTTCGGGGCTTCTTCTTCTACGCCTCTCTAGGGAAATTAGAGGACGAATTTTGTTAAGGGGGGAAGTTTTTAAGAGCCCGGATCTTCTTTTCTGGTATGTTTTTCCTTTTCTAGAGTTTTTGGGGAAAAATAAAGTTTTTGGGAATTTTTTAAGTACACACCGTGTACTTTCTGAGTACACGCCATGTACTCTTTTCCCACTCGAAGTCGTGTGTTTTCCATGTCCACGCCACACACATGGTGTGTGGGGGTGATGTGGAGTCCGATTTTGGCGGAGTACGGAAAAACCCACTACACGTCGTGTACATTAAAAGTACACACCGTGTACTTTTCTTTTGTTCATTAAATGGACCGGTTTCGCGCCTAATCGCCATAATTGTCTTCTTCTAGGTCTGGTTCATCTAAGAGACGTTGTATGGCCGTGAAACTTCTCTGGATTCCCGAGCCTCCATCCTCTCTCCGATTCGAGCTCTGTCGATTGTGTTGGAAGCGCAGCGGTGAGTTCTCCCTTCTGCTTGATCCTTGTTTTCCAATTCTTCCTCCTTCTCAAGTTATCTAAGGTTGAACATTTTGTGCATTTTCTCAGATATATGACATTCTAGGGAGAATCAGTCGTCTTGGTTCAAGTATATCGGTCTACTAGGATCGAGGTAGGTGTTTTGTACCTTACTGTTCAAAGTCTCTGCGTTTATTGTGCAAATTTCCACTGATACCCGTGAACGGGGTATTGCGTGTTTACCTTTTTGCCTTGTTGTTTTCCTGCCTTTCTTGTATTATTTTGAGGAGGTAAATTGACCATGTTAGAGGATAACTTGTTGTTATTGGATGTATTTTTCCTTTCTTGGTTCTGTTTACAACCTTTCGGTCTCGTTTTCCTTTGGCTGCTACACCTGTTTCCATGCCTTGCGGTTATAGGTTGAAGTGAAACTCATGACATGCTTGTTGTATTATAGACTATCTAGATAAGTAGCTCTATAGGTGTACTTTGGTTAGACAAGTAGCTCTATAGGTGTACTTTGGCCTTATATCATTATTATTCACTGACTGGCATGGGGATGAGAGAACCTGGTTCTATAGACTATAAGGGATAGACTGAGTGAGCTTCCCAGAGATTCTTAGATATTATAGACAACAGGGGATTGACCGAGTGATCTCCCAGAGAGTCTTGGATTTTATAGACTACAATAGGGTAGACCAAGTGAGCTTCTTCAGAGAGTCTTACCTTGTTTGAATCTCTTTAAGAACCTTCCCATGCTAGAGGAGGAATTGACCGAGTGACCTTCCTCAGATAGTATGTGGTATACCTGAGGATATAGGAGGAATTGACCGAGATAGCTTCCTCAGAGAGTCTCTAGACCTTGGTTCTAAGAGGGTTGGACCACGTGATCTTCCTCAGAGAGTCCCTGACTACCCTAGACTATAAGGGGAATTGACCGAGTGTGCTTACCCAGAGATTCTGATAAATTCATATGACCAAGCCAGAGGGGTTAGGTTGAGTGCACTGCCCAGAGGGTTGTGGTACTTCTTGGATAGGACCAGAGGGGATGGTTGTGAGTACTTCCCAGAGGTTTTCCTAGTTGTTATCTTTTTTCTTCACTGTTGTTATTGGTTGTGGTTTGATTGCTGATTGTGTCATCCTGCTTTACTGCTTACTATTACTACCTATTGCTTGTTGTTGTTGTTTACTGCTTATTGTACATTTACCTGCCATATACTCACTGACTATTAGGAACAGATATTCGGGTGAATGCCTACTGGTATTTAGTCTCACAACCTACTTGGGTCATGCTTTTGGGCCCAAACAGAACATGTTGTTGTAGGTATAGACAAGGGCAAGCACCCTTCGACTTCTGGTACTTGATTTCTTAGAGCAGGGGAGCATGGGACCAAGCTTTGGCTTGCGATGCTGAGGAGCTGTTTACTTTTCTTTTGTTATTTTTTTGGTACTATTTTATTTTTTCAGCATTGTGACTTGTTTGGATACTTTCTGAGATATGTATCTTGCATCATTCCATATACATATATATGTGCTCTAGTTTGTTGATTTAGTCTTCTGCTGTTTATTATTGTTGGTTATAACTATTTCGTCTATTGTATGTTTATTTTTCTTCCGCTGTGTACTCTGCCAATGAGGGCATAGTTTCCCCAATATCACACCCAAGGCCCTCACTGCTAGTTAGCAGCCTCTAGCATTTGGGGAAATGCACTTGATTCCATGTGACCAACCGGGTACAGGGCGCCTCTGGGTGGCTTCCGGAACCAGGACGTTACAGTGAGTAACCTAGAGTTTCTTTTAAATACTATCAGCTACATCACAAGAAAAAAATTAACTATAGATATTATTTTTTATAGAACATGGTAATGTATTTATGACTCTGTAGTTAACCTGATATTCAGACTTTTCATATTTATTAAAAGTAGAAACTTCTTTATCTGGGATAACATATTTTCAAATCAGCATAGCAAATATATCAACTCTGGTGTTGATAATAAAATTTTTCATTCTATCTCTCTAATATTCATAGTCGGCATCATCAAAAATTAGGGTTCTTCTAGGATTTATATTCTCTAATTTCCTAATGGAAAACCTTTCATCTTATATAACAAAATACTTTTTAATACAAAACACATTAGTGTAAAAATTTATAATAAACAAAATCCAACATTGATATAAATTGTATCAGTTAAAAAAATATAAATTTTTAAATATAACAGTATAAATTGATATGATACCAAATGTAGTATTGTAAGAATATACAGATAAATACAATAGGGGGATGAATTATTGTTTATAAAATATAACATACAATTTACTTATCCTTTTTATAAAGTTATTTCAAAAAAATACTTTTATGATATAGAATAAAGTAATTATAAAAACTTTGGTAGTGCTACTATATAAAATTAGAGTTTATGAAATGTGTATAAAAGATGTATGAAACTTTCCTTAAACAGGCATAGTGAAAATAAAGAATTTTTAATAAAAAGTTATAAAAAAACTTTATAAAGATCTTAAAAAACTTATAAAAACTTTATAAAATAAATATCCACACTTTTACCTTAAGTTTTAAGGAAATCAATAACCCTGAATTTAGGTTTCCATGGTTTTAAAAAAACTATAAAGTTTTGTCTTCCTTAAACAAGGAAAACCTCGATACTAAGATCGTAAGAACCTCTATTTCCATAGACCCAAGAACCCTTGATCCGCAAGATCATAATCTCTATCTTCCAAAACTTCAGAATCCCTCAATCATACCAGATCAGACATGATAATTACAAACATAAAATAAACTTAAGGAATTTTCAAGAAACCTCACAATTAGATTCCTTAAGTAAAAACTCAATAAAGGTTTCAATGAATTGTTCACTCAAAACAATATGTTACAACCTCTTAAAATTAGTTTTAGTTTTCTCAGGTTGAAAAATCAACCTTCTCCTTGAATGTTACTTATATTTATATTAATTTCTCCAATGATCATATTCCACATTCTTTAGTGTTTGTTGTAATGACTTCGGATGAGCTCATTCTTCTCCTGAATGGTTCGTCATAGATTCTTAAAACAGTTTCCTTAGTAACACCATTAGAATGATTTATAATTACATTATCTATAATGAAATTTGTTCTTTCAATGGAATGAACTTTGCTCATTTAGTGGAATTGAATTCATCATCGAACAGATTTTATAAATGTTTTCCCATAGAGAATTTATGCTTCCATCTAATGAACATTCATCCAGTGGACTCTATAGAACTTTTTCCAATGAAAATTGGTTATAATTTTTCATTTGTAATTTATAAATCTATATCTAAAGAAATATTATCCATCTGATGAAAAAAAGTATAAGTGCTTCTGTTTAAGGATGTTTCATCTGAAAAAAATCTACATATGGTAAAATATACATCCTATAAAACATTATAAACACTTAGAAAGTGTAAAGTTAGTAAAATAAATTATTTAAAGAATTGTGTTGTGATTTTCAAAACTAAGTTTAGAAATTTTTGAAAGTAAACTTTTGACTCAACATATTTACCATGAACCATTGAGATGTTGATGTTATCTCTGATCAATGCTTGATGAAGATCCCAAGAAACAACCTTTTTAATATTCCCTCCAAGGTGTATCCATGTGCTAGACCAAATCACCCAACCTTTTGGTGGGTATCTCCTTTTATCTAAGATATTCTAGTATCTCTCAAGTTTAAGTATATGAGAACAAAGAGGGCACTTAGACAAGATATATATTTGGTTGGGAGATTTCATAAAAATCACACACATAGTTTCCATGGAATTTTCCCTTTATATAAGCTCTTGGAGATGTACCTTGAGTCCCATGAATTTACTCATGCATTACATCATACATGAGTAAATACATATAGTTACAATGGTTTATAACCCATTGACTAAATGTGTACATGAATTTATCATAAAAATTCCACATCGAATATCACTTTATTTCATGTGTTAATGATAGATTAAGAATCAGTAGAAATATATAAGCGTAAACATGTTTTACGATGCACCCACATACAATATTCCTTGTATTACTTATATTGTATCATATGATATAACAATGCATGCATCATATGTGTATGGATTTAGGGAATATCTCATTCAAGGAGTCCTTTGGAAACCCATTTGTGATCTTTATCAAGCTCATATGATTGAATATGATGTGGAAGGTCATTGGTGTAAGTTATTCATGAAAATATAGTTAATTTTTGTTTAAACATAGTATTGGTTTCATATATGGTTGATCTTGAGATTTTGAGATGCCAATTTATTCCCCTTTCTTGAATGTGAGTCATTCAATCCTTAAAAACACTTCGATTTTGATTATTATGTTCATAAATTTATGAATGGTATTTTCATACATTAAACAATTGATAACCCCAAAATGGTATTTATGATATGTGTTTGTTTAATAAAATATAAAATTTCATATAAAATATTAAATATCTATTTCATTATTAATATTTTTTCATTATTTTTTGGTTATTATAAATCAAATTCAGAAGATGGAATGCATTCATTTAAGATTAGGGGACACATTAAAAGGCATCATAAAGTTCTCAAACTTTTTTAAAATGTGTTTTCATATCACTTATTTAATTAGTTTTCATATAAAATTTAACTAAAAGTATTTCTTCACAAATATATTAAACAAAAATTAATTTTTCATACTAATTGACATATTAAATAGTTATGTAAATATTAATTATTGGCACCCTCTATTTAAGGTATTCCTTATTTCAGCTTGTACATGTCTTTTTGTATAGGTTTTAAAGAGTTTTGAGGTATGTTAGAGGTGTTCGGGAGGCTAGAACCAGAAAGGGTCAGGTTGGTGGATAATTTCATAGCTTAAAAAGATATCATGACTTCATTAGCTAGTCAATGATGTTCCACTGGCCCACCAGTGGGGTTATTAATAATATGTGATTCTATTTGGGAACCATGGGCCAATCGATGGATGCCACTAGCTGGCCAATGGCGCCTCTTAGGACCCAGTAAGACCGGTTATGTTATGTTAAATTTTATAAAACTTGTCCCTTCTATAATATTTCTCATTATCTCAAACCTTACTTAACCCCCAATGCACTATGATCTCTCTTATTGTGATTTTGGGCTTTTCCATCTCATTTTGTCTCTTCCCTTTGATGCCCAAACATCGGTTCGATCACTTGTTTCCAATATGATGAGTTATATCCTGATCTAAATGAATTCTCCCCCATTTTTTATAAATAAAACCAATTATATTCTTGATTTATTGAATGAATATAAGGGTTTTGGTATGGTCTAATGATGGAATTATTAGTCATTGATAGAATCGACACCCGGATCCAAGGATTTGGTATTGGTGCATCATTTGGACCTAAACTGTTGTCAGTAATAGATCTTTTCAGTTATTCTTGATATTGTCCTAACTTTTGGGTGTGTATTATATCTAAATGTGATCCTATATTTCTAATTATGGTGGATCAAGTATGTTTTTAGGATTCATAGTGGTGAAATTGTACTTGAACGATAATCTTTGTCATTGAAACATCGATTCACCTAAGTTAGGTGGTCCTTATCATTAGTGAAAGTTTATATGAGTTATTATCATGATTTTTTGGAATTCATGTATAGCTCTTGAGACCTATGTTTTATGTTTGATCACATGAGGTGTGCATGTGTAGCCATGTGGTACTTATGTTTGATGTTTTCTCACATATGGATTTATAATGGTTATGTCTCTACTTGATATAGCGTGATGTTTGATATGTCATCATGTATCAATACATTTCATGTTATGTTCCTTTATCTTCTATAGTTGAGTATACAGGTTGATCCATATAGACTATTCCTCAATGGGTATATATCAAACATTTAATCAACATGTAGATGGGTTATCCTTTCAAGGTGGTTGTGTCTGACATGTTTTTTATGATGCCCTCTGGATCACAGGTATGTATAATTTTAATCTTGGTTTATATATTTTTAGTTTTTATAGTTATTCAAGAGATGGGGGTTGAAGATTTAGAGTTTTAGGGAAAATAGGACAATTGGATAGTTTAAGTTAATAGTTAGAAGTAACCATGTGATATGGATCTCTGAATTCCAATGGAATTTTTCAAAGTTTGTACATGGTTTTTCTAACTGTGTGAGTCTATGGAAAAACCATTTCTATGTATTTGATTTGGTCCACAGGTTTTTGCATGACTTGAGAGTTATTTTTCAAACTGTGTAGCTTTTACATGAAAACCTTATGAATTAGTTTCAAAGTATAATGACCACTGCAATGTTGGTTCATGGTTTTTCAAACTATGTAGCCTAACCATGTGCCTCGATCTGAACTTCATAAAATGGAAAATTTTCCTGATTACCATAGTCATTTTTATCTCTAATCCTCTCTCATTACCTCATTAGCTCAAACCAACCCCTCCATGATTTTCTAGAAGACTCTCCCTTTGATTTCTTAGAGATCCTTGATCATTTTGGGTGGATCTCTTTGAGGTTATTTTGATTTTTATCTCTTTTTCTCCTCTTTTAACTAGATCTCCAATTGATCACTCCTTCACTTGTCTGGATAGAACCCTAATGAGCAATGATTTTTTGATATAGAGGGTTTTATGAGGAATTAAATTTTTTTATCTTAGATCCAATTTTTTTAAGACCTGATCTATTTTTTCCCATCGCCAGTTTTGAAGGTTCCATTTTTTTCACTATTCTTAAGGTAGGTGTCTCTATCCAATGAGATTTCCCATGGCATGATTTGTGTCCATATGATTGAATTTGGTTTTAATTTATGAAATTGATAATTTTTAATCCATGAGAGGTGATTTTTATCTTTTATAGCTATAAAAACCAAAAAATTTTAATGATAATTGTTTCAAGAAAATGTGTGTCGTATTTTTCACAAAAAAATCATACATTTTCTTAATGAAGTGAATATAATGGGAAATGTGGCCATTTGGATTTGACCATTATATGATTGTTTTTTAATTATGACCATTGATCAATATGACCATTGGGAACTATACTCTTGATAATAATTTTAATACTATCATTATAGTTTATAATTAAAATTATGACAAGGTAAAATTGATACAAAAAAGAAGTGTTGATGGACTAAACCTATAGACACATTCCGTTTGAAGCCCGTATATTGGAACTTGGTAGGTAGGTATCATCACTGGGGTTCTCCCTTGATCAAACTCAATCTGAGCTTCTACAAATGAAGATTTAATGAAATCACTTGTGGGAGAAATTCAAGTTAGTGGAGATTACCACTCTGTCGATGTGAGCCGAGGCACACCAGGAATAGGTGGGTTTAATAAGGGGTTATGTGTCCCAACCTTAGTGTGTAATTCCTTTGTTTAAATAAAATTTTTATTACATCATTTCTTTCTTAAGAATAATTTTTCTTAACAAAATTGAGATGGAATTTGATAAATTTATTTTTTGAATAAAGAATATAATTTTTAGAAAAGAAATAATTATTATAATAAAATAATGTATTATGAATATTTTTTATTTTAATGAAATATTATGATTAAAAACCTCTTATTTAAAAATAAAGGATAAAATATATTTTTTAAAAGTTTCATAAATTTTACTATGCATTTTCAATCCAATATTATTTTTAATAAATAAGGATGTTTATATTTAAAAGTTAAAATTATCATATTTCAAGAATTATTATGATAAATTAAATACCATTTTTTAAATAAAAACGTCTAAATTAGGTTGGGGTGAATTTATGGTAACTTTCACTTATTTACTTTTTATTAATTCCCTTACTTACAAATTAGGTTTTATCAATGGGATACCCCTATACCCTCTCTTCCTACCCTTTTATAAAACCACATTTTATACATGTTATGTTGTCAAATTTACTGCTCAAAATTTCTCTATTCTCCTCAAGAAATTCCCTTTTATTCTCTTTTTTTGAATAACCAAACCACTTTATTTTAAATGGGTATTTACCAAGATGTAAAAATGATTTATTTTATTCTGGTAAGGACATACATAAAATCCTCATTCCCTTTTTGTGGGTTAAATATGAAATAATGATTATGCTTTTAAAGCACTTTTGAAACACCATGATTTTGATATGAAACTCATTTTATTTTATTCTTCATGGGTTATTTATGAAATGGTTTATTATAATCTATGTGGATCACATGAAAATTAATACATATGGAGTTTTCACCCTAATAGCGCTCTAATGCATTGGGTAAATAATTTAATCTCTAGATATTACATGTTATACGATACCTTGGTGAATAACCATTGTATTTTTTACAAAACCTCAACGATTAACCTTGGTGATATGCTTATGAATGTATAAATTAAATTATTTATCCACGTTTAAAAGTACGATTTGTTTTATTTTATTTATGATATGCCTTATGGTCTCTTGTAAATTCTATAATGATATTCCTCATGTTCTTATTGATTTTTCCTCAAGATCACATGTAAACTGTTTCCCTTGTTTTCCCTTATTGGTCCTTATGCTCACCCTTTCCTTTGATGTATGTCCTCAGGATATGAGATGCATTAAATATACTTTGGATGAAGCAATGAATAATTATTTCACATCATTTAAAAGAATGTTTTATATTTTTATGTATTATGTACCTTGTTTTTAAGAAACTAAACTTTAAAATATCCTCTATTTTATACAATGTAATGAAAATTTTATGTAATAAAAAGGTGGGATGCCATAATGGCAATAGAATTTTTTTCTAAAACGTGGTTTTTGTTGAAAACCATTTTTATGCACATTTTGTGATAAATGAATTTCCACAATGAAGAAACTAATTTGAAAATAGTTTTTCGTGTATGGAAATGTAATCATTTTCCTAAGATAATGTTTTTAAAACATAGATTTAGTTTCTTAAATGAATTTTTGATATAATAGAACATCAAGAAAACCTTGGGGTATGGGAAAAAACTAAGCATATACAATCCATAATAAATTTAGCTATCACCAAGGGTGGTTATCATAATGCTGTGATTTTTAATGTGTAGCCTTTTTGGGGAATTAAAGTTCCATACTTAGAATTAACCAATTTTGGATAGTATTTCATGATTGTCTTAGTTGTGTACACCCTTTTTTGTAATTATCCCCATGGATATTTGTGGATATATTTCATGGATATGTATTTTATATTGTCTTACCTCATGATTTATGGATGCATGAAAAAATCGTTAATGACTTTGATTATTTTTCATGGATAGTTTATCAAATTATTTTGATTTATTGAATATGTCATGATTTTGAAAATAAAACCAAAGTATGTTTTTAATGGAATTTTTTTTAAGGTAAATGGTTTATTTATGAAATTTTTTATAATATTTATTTTTAATAAGAACTAATAGATTCATTTGGATTGAAATTATATAGATTCTTCAGTGGTATCCTACTAAGATTTAGTATATACACCCAAATTTTCCCTTTGGGTATTTGAATCCTTGGTTTTATAGGATATATGTAAAGGGAAGATAATCATGTAGAGGATAGATCTCCTGAATCATCTTTCCTTTTTGGTGGGTTAGTATAGTGGTGACATAAGGACACATGGAGATAGAACCATGGGTTGTTTCAGGTACCATGTTATTGATAGTATTTTAGTTTTTCATTGAAACCTTGTTACCTAGTTATTAGGTGTTACCTTTTTGGTTTGGTTGTTTTGAAATATTATATATTCTTGTTATCTATTGTGAAACCCACTTTATTTCTATCTTATCATATTTTTTTAGGGTGAAATCATTCCCATGTTTCTTGTATGTTACCCTAATGCTTGTCTCCGGACCATAGTGATCGAGAATGCACTTTGGGCCTTGTGGTGGGCCAATTCGGGTGACACTATGGGTTTTCCCAGGTTGGTATATTACAAATTGGTATCAATGGGTTAGGTTAAAATAAAATCATATGCTCATGTTTGTTATCTCCCACCTGTTTTGGGGGGTTATCGATAGACTAGAGATAGGACTATAGAAACTTCATTAGTCGTGTGGGAGTGTACCTGGCCAGCTCACTTTCATAACAAACCTCAAGTTACCATGAGAAGTTAAGGGTTTTATATCATCCTTATTTGTAGTTTTGGTATTTTTATGATTCAATTTTCTAAATTTAGTTTATTATAATGGAATTGAATTTTATTTTAAGTGTTTCATGTCCTCTTATTTTATATTTCATGGATATTCCAAGAAGAACATCCCAAAATACTAGAAAGGAGATTATGGATTAATCACTATGGAAAAATCATCTTTTTTACACAATATTGGTATAAATTATAATTCAAATGATCCAGACAATGGTATAAGTCACCAATTTAGAACCATAGCTAAGGGTGGACCATGATTTAGAATTTACAAAGAAACAACCATTGATCTTTCATAATGATGGGGGCCCCTAGGCATTGGAGGAGTGCACTGATAATATTTCCCACTTCCTAAAAACTCTAAAAGACTCCTAGGATGATCTTTCCATGAATATTCTTGAAGGAACAAGAAGGAAGTGGTGGGAGTCTGTTGTGAAATCTAAGTTGCATGAAGATCTCACTTAGAATACTTCTACGAAAGAATTAAATAAAAAAAATATCCTAATACACTATGAGTGAAAAAGGCTCAAGATTTTGTCACTTTTGGGTAAGAAGATCATTCTATCATGGATTATTTTACTCATTTTTCTTAGTTGGTACACTTTCCACCAAATATTGTTTCCAATTACTATATCAATGAGTGGAAGTTAGATATGGGATTGAGGGAATATATTCTATCTATAATGATTATTATATTCCTACTCCCCTTTATAGAGTTTATGGACAAGGAATATATGGTTGAGTCAAACATATCTAGGAAAATATGACTCTTCAGAGCACTAGTGATGGTAAGAGGTAGCTAAATATTTCTTTGTTTCCAGAAGAGAAAGCGGGTTTAAAAACATCAAGGTAGTGGTAGGAGTGTGCAATAGATGTTAGGGTAGAGTTACGTAATCTATTACTAGTATGGGGAAAAGAGACACCTCAAACCTGATTTTAAGGTAACACCAAAGGTGTATCACATATATGGAAAATAAAGTCATCTTTAGTGTTTTTATGAGAGAGCATCCCAAGGCAGTAGATTTGGATCCACCTTAACTAAAGGCTATCAGTTTAGATCTGATGAATCCAAATGGCTGGTATCTCAACCTCATGATAATGTTGATTCTTAGGTCATAAAGAAAGGGTAGGATGAGCCTTGACATATCTATGCAGTATAGTATGCACCAGAGGAGTCAGAGGCAATACCAGCTACCATGGGAATTAGGTTGTTTATTACATCTTCTATGGTTATATATTTGTTTACATTTTTTCAACTCATTCCTTTATCTCATCCAACATTTTTTATGTTTTAGGTTTTTTTAAGAGCTTATTCTTTTCATAATGACTCTTTCCACTCCTTTGGGAAATAATTTGGAGTAGGGATTTAAATATCCTGAGTATCGGGTGGTGATTTCCAACCATGAAACTATATGGTACTTACTTGTACTTGATGTTGAAATAGTTTATATCACTATTGCAATGGATTGGATGATTATATATAAATAAAAAATTGATGGTTATCATCATCAGGTATAGTTCATTTCTTCTGATGTAGTCACTCATGCCTTTCAGGGTGAGTGGGATCCAAGATCTGGGAGAGTGGGTCATGTTAATCCTAGTGTTGAGATGATATAATGATAATATTCAGAGATGTTTATTGATTTTTTTATCTATGTATTAGTTTCCCACATCTTATAGTGGTGTGTGAGTATCCTAATGTTTTTTCAGATGAATTTTCTAGGTTACCGCCTTATAGGGAATTTGAGTTCTCTATAGACTTTCTTCTGTGGATGATACCCATCTATTTACCTTCATACCATGTGGAACCCAATGAATTTAATAAATTAAATGTTCATGTTGAGGAATTTGAGGATATAGGATTTATTCATCCTATAATTTCACCTTGTCCATTGGTAGTAATCTATGCAAAGAAGGCATATGGGAATCTTCTACATTGTGTTGATTATCAGAAGATCAACCAAGTGATAGTTAAGAACAAATATCCCTTTACTAGAACTGAGGACCTTTTTATCAACTCAAGGGATCCTGATGGTTTTTGAAAATTTATCTGAGATCAAGGTACCATCATCTAAGGTTATAATAGAAAGATATTCCCTTGATAGTGTTTAGGAGTATGTGTGGAAATTATGAGTATATGGTTATGTTGTTTGGACTTACTAATGATTATGTGGTTTTTATAGATTTGATGAATCAAATATTTCATCGGTTATTGGATTCCTTCGTAGTTGTTTTCATTGACTATATCCTTGTTTATTCAAGATTTTAATGGAATCATACCTATCATTTTAATATCATCCATGGATTCTTGAAATAATATTTCCTATATAAGAAGTTATCCAAATTCTAGTTCTAGATTCAAGAGCTGAAATTTATGGGCTATGTGATTTTTGAGAATGGTGTATCAATGGATCCTAAGAAGATTTAGGATGTGCTGTATTAGGAGTAACCTAGAGATGTGTTTGAAATATAAAGTTTATTGGGATTATATTTACATTACATGCTCTTTTCTCATGAATTCTCCAAGGTTGCTTCTTTGATGATAGAGTGAACCTGAAAGGCTGTGATATTTTTTTTGGAACAATCAATTACAGATATATTTTGAGTATTTTAAAGTGATACTAAATTCAAATCAATTATTGATTCCTCCATATCTGATTTTGGGTTATGATTTCTATTTTGATGCCTTGAGTGTGAGTTTTTGTTGTATTTTGATGTAGAGAAGAAGGTTAGTGTAACGACCCAAAGTTTCATTAATGGAAATCCCTCTTGATATAATGTCTCTTTATGTTTATATAAAATTTCAACTACTTTGGTTTTATGTTAAGAATTTTGACCGTTTCTAATATAGCCGTTGAACAGTGATCACATGATTAGTATAAATATAGGACTTTAACAAATCCAATTTACTCAGACAAAGGAAGTGATGGCCTCATCCAGTAGAATTTCCCCATACGAAGCCCATTTGTCGGAGCTCGGAAAAGAGGTGGCATCCTTGGGCTTCTCTCTTGACCAAGCCCAAGATGAGCTTCATCATGTCAAGCTCGAACGGGACCATCTACGGGAGAAGTGGAAGTTGATAGAAATTACCACTCGAGCGATGTTATCCGAGCCACCCCAAGAGTCTGTCATCATCGCACACCTTACCCTTAGATCTTATGCGTCTGTTTTAAGGGGTTATGTAATAAATAATTAGTACTATGTTCAAGTACATTGTTTTTTGTATATAATTATTGACGCTCCTTTCTGTCACAGAGTCTAACATCTGAAAAAGGGAAATACCTTAGTCCAAAGTGATTCATCCTTTGAAGAAACATAAAAAATCGACAAATGGATGAACAAGGAGAACATTGCCCATAGGCCGCGCAAGTTATCTCATGGTCGCGCAAGTACACTTGTGCGCCGCCTAGTGGTCGTGCAATTACACTTGCGCGATGCCTTATGGTCGCGCAAGTGACTTGCGCGACCTAAGTGATAACCACCCGAGCTCTTCTCCTGCCTATAAATAGACCCTGTGGGCCCCCCATTTGGGGAGTATTTTTTCCAGAAACCCATATTTGAGCTCCCGACGCCCTAGTCTCTTCTCAAAGCTTCTGGAACACTTCTAAGGTAATTTCTTACCTATAACGGAAGATCTAAAGAGGGGGAGTAAGGACTAAGTGTTGAAACTCATCAACACTTGTGCGCCTAGGTGGCCAGCCCTTAAGGGAAATGTCCACACTTGTGTGCCGCCTTACTCCTTCAATAGAACCGGAACACCCCTCTCCTGGAAGAACCTCAAGATAATTCTAAAGGCCTTAAACTAAAGTCTCTCAAGTATTACCCAACTGGTTAACCATCGCACAAGTATACCATGTGTCATGCAGGCATACCTGCGCGAATAGGACCTACGCGACCAGGACTTGCGCACTCACGCAGTACCTGTGCGCCTTCCAGGACTTGCGCGCCCCTGCCTTTTTGGGTGCTTTTCTTGCCCATTTTCACCCCTCTTAATCCATTACACCTTTCCTATTCAAGATTCAGTCTTCAAGACACTCTTCAAAGCCATTTATGACATTATTTCTTGATTTGACTTCCTTATCTGAAAAGAATTCTGTGGAATATCTCTCAAAACCTAGTGATTTACATATCTTTATGTCACTAAAGATTGAGAGTTCATTAATTCAATCTCATCCTTTAAGATGAGAGAATCCTTAAACTGGGTCTCCTTTTTAGGAATAATCCCCAGTCATAAGTCCTCTAATTTTGGCATCCTCTTAGGAGTAAGCCCCGGATCCCCTAACCTGGGCTTCCTTTTCAGGAGTAAGCCCCAGTCTCAAATATGGGCATCTTCCTTAGGAGTAAGCCCCAATTCTTAAAGTCCCCAAATTTGGGAATCCTCTTTAGGAGTAAGCCCCAAGTCTCTCAATTGTTGGGCATTTTATTTAGGAGTAAGCCCCAGATCCCTTAATCTGGGCCTCCTTTTCAGGAGTAATCCCCAGTCTCAAATATGGGCATCCTCTTCAGGAGTAAGCCCTAGTCCCCTAATTTGGGTATCCTCCTCAGGAGTAAGCCCCAAACCATAATTCCCTTAACCTGGGCCTCCTTTTCAGGAGTAATCCCCAGTCTCAAATCTGGGCATCCTCCTTAGGAGTAAGCCCCAGTCTTAATTTCTCTTAACCAGTCCTAATTTACCTTTGATCTGTTATTCCTTTTCAGGAGTAAAACCCAATCATAAGTCTTCTCCTAATTTGGGCCTCCTTTTCAGGAGTAAGCCCCAAGTTAGAGTATTAAAAATCTCCATGAAGCACATATACCTTTATGGACCCTGTTCCTGGATTTCTTCCTTAAAGTGAATCCTAACCTTCATTTATCTGGGCAGTCATACAAACATAAGCCCCACATTATTTCATATGATTTCATCTTTCATGGAACAATTGTCTAATTTTTACCAATACCTCTTGTTAATCACACCGAGCATGACTCACGTGAGCTTAGAGTGTAAAAGTAATTGTGACATCCTTCTTTGAGCCATCAATCATAAACATCATACACCCTTACTCGAACTACGTGGGTTCTGATTCCTTTTCAAAACAAAGGATACATAGGTAGCCCGTCTACGGGTTCAATCCCAACTCTAAAATAATCCATGTCCTTCTGAATGACAATAAACTTTAATTGCCCCACTGAGTGGCTTTAAAACCAGTATGGTCATCA
This sequence comes from Viscum album, assembly GCA_963277665.1. Lineage (NCBI taxonomy): Eukaryota > Viridiplantae > Streptophyta > Magnoliopsida > Santalales > Viscaceae > Viscum > Viscum album. The sequence goes on along the minus strand of OY728141.1, from coordinate 2,081,039,067 downwards.
TAATGACCAAGAGACTTCTATATAAATGTGTCAAAGGGTACCATTGACCAAGAATCTCTAATAAATATAGATGATTCTCTATCTATGAAGAACCTCGAATACATACAAAATATTCTCTAAATTTCCTACATATTTAATCATTGATTGTCAGATCTGAAGGAAAGCTCATTTTATACTTGGTAATGTAATAAGGATTCACGAACATAACTTAAATCTATAAAGAGAGTCCCGGAGTAGACAATAATTCCCCTAAAAAAGGTGTGATGATTCCGACCTCCCATCCTCTCGACCAATGCAAATTCCTAAGCCTCATCAGTCCACAAACTAATGAGCACCTACCTTTGGAAATTAGGTCTGAATGGATGTGGAATCACTGGATGTTTCCGGTTTTACAAACAAATCCGTTAGAAACCGATCAGAACGTTTGAACCTCCCATCAAGGTGGTCATCCCCGAATTCCAAGGGAAACAAAAATGGTGAACCCGACGTGAATCCTTAACCAAGTTAAAATGATGTTTTACCTATTTTTTAGGCCCCTATTTAAAACTCAATGAGAGGGCCAACAAAAAAAATCATTGAAATATGTGCTCATCCAAAATATGTAGTGGCTGAATTTATCTTGATTACGTCTATTATATCAAAAAGGAACTCTTTTTCCATGATCTTCTGCATTTCTAGAATGGATGCTCTCAAGTTCACACCTGTGAATACTGCTGCTATAAATGACACTGCTGCTACTCCTGTTGGATCGTCGTCTGCTCTTAGGACGATATCACCTACTAAGCGTCTTCAACGCTGGGTATCAAACGCACTGGTTAAGAAGTACCATCAACACGGTACCATCCCAACTCTGGAGGCTGCCCGACAAGCCCTCCAAGTAAATAACTCACATCGGTCGTCCGGACAACGATGACCAGTGATCAAGAAGCAGGCGGTGCTGACTACCATCTCCAACTGTTTCGGGTCGTTATCCCTGGAACGCATTCACCATTCGCTCCCTTATTCTAGGGAGGTGAATGAGCAGGTCCCTCAGGACCTTAATTCAAACAGACAGAAGTCCTTCCTGAGGGATCCCACAAACAATCACCGCCAGACTCGTGCGGCAATGCGCCCTCAACATGATGAGGGTGCCGACTCCAGGCACATACACCTACCCATTTTAATTCTATTGTCCAGCAGACTCATCTGGAAGCATCACGCCAATCCCACCAAGAAATTCTGGTGGAGTACTATAGGCAGGAACATACACATGTTTATACATCATCAGCTAGTCAGCAGGTTCGTTTGACTACATATGATGGATCTCGTCAACCACGTTTGGCGAAGTGCAATCAGCAGGCACATACACCTGCTAGTATTAATCAAGCCTACCAACAGTCTCGCTTGGTAGCATTCAAAGAAGTTAGTCAGAAAGCCCCGACAACAAATAGGAGGCAGACTCAACTATCTACCCCCACACTTGAGTACTGTCAGGAATCACTGACAGGAAAAGGAGGGCAGGAGCGGGCACATACACCTGCTCCAAGCCCGGAATGGACGTATACTCCCATTCCAGAAGCTGAAGTCACCAAGCATATTCTATCAATGGTGAAAGTGCAGAAGCAAATCCCTGCTCATATTCTGGATGCCTTCTAGGATATTATAACAACTTCAGCGGCATCTTAGGGAAATACACATAAATCTACCCCTACCAGTGGAGTGATACATCAACAATTCACTCCGGAACAGACACACACATATGTTCCAGTCCAAGAGGGTTATGGGGCATACTCCCCTATATCATATGGACAACCAAGTCAGTCACATACACCTGATTTGAGAGGAGATCGTCAGCCTAACCTGGCCATCTTTCCTTATCAGGCACAAACACCTGCTCAGAGCAGCCACTTTCATCAACAAGTGGTTTCCAAGGTGAGTAAGAAGGCGTCTAAGAAAAAGACCCGCCCAGCACAGTCAGGAGATCAAGAGCCAATCTGTAACAAGTCCTTGCTCGATACTAGAGTTCTTGAAGCCCTTAGACAATTATCTATTGGAATTCAAGACTCTACTCCCTCAGTTCCCAATAATGGGAACATTAATTCCGAAGGTCTTCAATAGACACTTCCTCATGAAGGCTTGCTTCATGACAATTCGGTCGATCTCGAATTTTCATCTTCAGATGAGAGCCACAGGAACTCTCTGTGTGGTCAGAAGACCAAGGAGCAAGAGATATCATCTTTTGCTATAACCCATTATGGTGGTCCTCCTCATGATGATGAATTTCGCTGCGAAAGTCCTCTCCACAGTAGTGATGCACATTGCCCATAAAATGCTCTACTGGACAATGTAGTTCCGAGAAAGCCCTCTTATCTGGAGGCACTTGCAAATGCGAAACCAGTTATGTCTGAAGCTTCATCACTAGCAGTTGAAATACTTTCTTAATCAGAAGATAGCCCAGGGTGTAGTTCATTCTACGAACCACCCCTAAGTTATGAATCTTCTAGTTTGATCATTGATTTCTCTACCAATCCTGTTGAATCCAATGAAGCAACAAGGAAACACCAACTCTGGTCAAATCAGGTAGAAGAATCTTCATCAAATGATAAAGAGGAAATTCTGAATATGAGAAAACAACTAGCGAAAGGTGAAGTTACAGTCATGTTTTGGCCTTTGGCTGACTCTCAGTATAATATTCCAGAAATGTTGATGGAAGATGAAATTCATTATATTAGTCTCAACATATGTAAAAATTTTTGTCAGTTGAGAAAGAAAGTATTATCTTATGATGAATATGAAAATCATCTTAAGATAATAGAAGGGTTACAACGTCAGATTGATTTGTCATCTCTATCAGTCTCTCGATATCCGAAGGCTGAAAAGCAGCAGAGAGCCCTTCAACGTTCATGCCTTGGCGCACTAAGAAGATTGCGTCAGTTAATTTCCAATGCCCCATCTGGTATTCATGTCAGAGGATGGGGTATTCGTGGAGCACTGCATTTCACAGTGCTCTCCAGTCAGCAAAGCCCGCCGAAAATGGTCTCATGTAATGTTATTTCCCATGGTCATCCACAGTCAATGGGATTTGTTTGTAATCAAAAGCTTGCCCAAGAACAGGCTTCAACTAGTTCCTCTCAAAATCAAGAATACATAGAACAAGTTGTTGAATTACTCTTGCATCAAGAAAACGATAATATTGAATAGGCCTCTCGTTTGGAGCAAGCACATCACCAAGTGACAGAAGTTTCGGAAACATCCAAAGGTCTTTTGAACCGGGTGATAAAAGTGAATACAGGTTAATGCATTCAGCTAATTTCTGGACTAAGGTTCGCATGATCAGGAGGACTTTCAAGAAAGTCTCAGACATAGCATGTCAAGAACCACACCAGCTCGCCAGACTGGGTAATATTTTAAACTAACCCTCGGAATCAACAAAAAGGATTTGGGGAGCTAAACGAGGACAGTAGGAACAACCCCAGTCCACTGGACTGGGGACTTTTTCAAATCATCAATCCCCTCCTCAGAGAAAGTCGGTCTTTTCTCGATTAGGGAAGAAACCTAAAGATGAACGAAGAACCAAATTATCAGGATATTTCCTCCAAATTACGGTTCATCAAGAAGTTCCTAAGGGATTGAATCAATAAAAGGCAATGTCTCATCAAATACATGGAAGAAGACAATATCACAGAAATGCTGATAGAAGGGATGCGATGAGATATGCATCAATCAATGTCATCAATGCTGTTTTTGCTGATCCACTAGATGAGGCTCACTCAGGGGACTCAGATAAAGAGGTTCCTGCTCATAAAGATGTACGCACCGACACAAATGAAGAAGGTGTGCGTACAAGAAGTCAATGGATTACTCAGAACTTAGGTAATCCTTCGAGTAACCCACTTCCCCCTCTTCGAAAAGGATCCATCAAAGGGAAGGGAAAAAACCAAGTTAAATATCCTTCCTCTGGAGAAGGTCAATCGCTCTCTCTAGAGCAGAGGTTTTCACAATAGGAGGAAGAAATGAAAGAATTAATAAGGTTGAATGTAGAACTACTTCAGAGTAGTCTTCTTCTTAAGCATGCTGGAGCCAGTCAGCCAAATCAATTTGTTGCACCTACTGAGATGGATCAAGAATATCCTCCTCTATCAGTACACTCTCACAGGTCTAATCCTACGGGTCTAGTGCAACCACAGTTGGCAGTGCTACCATCAGTTGCAGCACCAATCGCCACATCTTTCCAAGCTCCAGTCATTGCACCAACCCAAGTCCAAGTTCAACTGGATGTTTCTCAAAAGTTAATAACTAATATTGAGTCATTAACAGATCGGTTAGAAACTATGGAAGGGAAACGTGTGCAAGTTAAACCAGAAAAGAAATTTTACCCTAAATGGGTAGATTCAATTTCTCCTCCATCCAGTTTTGGGAATCCTGTATTCCCTATTTTCAATGGATCAGGCAATCCTGAACAACATTTGATGCATTACGTGTCTTGTTGTGATCCTAAGATGGGAACTTCATAGCAGCAAGAAGCAGTGAAACTCATATGCTTTGTGTGAACCTTGAAAGGACCAGCTTTTGTTTGGTATACAAGCTTGCAATCCCGGTCAATTACCGGATGGGAGGATCTTCGCCAAAAATTCCTCCTTCAGTTCAGCTCAACTTTTCCAAAGACAACAGTTTTCGATCTTACAAATTGTAAGCAAAGGGAGAATGAAAGAGTCTCTGATTTCATTGCTCGATGAAAGGGATTAACATATTCCTTGAGTTTAGCACTCCCTCAAGAAAAATTGTTGCCAATCTGTGTGGCAAATCTGCGTGACGAATTAGGCATGCCATTAATCCCTATGAAATACATAGGAGGGTTTCGAGACCTTACTTCAATCGCTCAACAGATTGAAGATTCCCTTATACAGGCTAAGGCTAAATCTCGTGTAATTCCATCAGCTCCAGGAAGGAGAATGGGTAAAGTAGAAACTGCTATAGTTATGCTTAAACAAGCACCTGTACCTATTTCTGCCTCAAAACCTTCATCTTCTCGAAGGGATCCACCTTCTGAGCGCCAACAACAAAGTTCTTTTCGTCCAGATGATCAAAAAGATCAAAGACGAAAACAATTTGAGGATCTGAAGAGAAAAACATATTCTTTCCGAAATGAACAAGTTCCTGGTTTTTTCATTTCAGCTCTAGAAAACAATTTGTTCAATTTCCAATACCCAAGAGGTCAAACAAGAAAGGAGATGAATATCGTCCTAATTATTTTCCTTTTCATCAAATATTGGGGCATCCCATCCAGGATTGTTTTGTCTTCAAAGACCTCCTACAAAAGATGGTCGACTCGGGACAGGTCACATTGAAAGCCTCCTCATCCCAGGTAGCATGTGTCACAGCTATAGTTCCAGAGGTGGAAGACGATTGGCAGGAAGTCAAAAGAAAAAATGCACAAAAGTATGATGATTGGATGGTCAGAAAGACAATCAATCGAACTCATACTATTTTGTGAACACAATTAAGGAAACCAATTGTGTCTTCTGCCATGAATGTTGCGGCAAAACCCGCTTCTTCAGAGGGAAAGTCCTCAAAGAAACGGCATGATACAAAGAAAGAAAAAGAATCAGAAGAAGATGAGTATGTGTCAAAGCCTAAGTTGTCTCTGACTTTGGCGGACTTCATGCCATCTACTTGAAAGCCACGGGCACCGCCCCACCAAACAGCACAGCCTAAACAGGATAATCAGGCAGAGTCTTCATCAGATGAAGAGTTAATCTTTGGTTTTGTTAATATGATTCAATTAACAGATCCATATGCTAGATTTTTTAAGCAGTATTTTGTATAAACTGCAAAGTCTCTCTTGTCCCCGCAACGTGACACTAAACTGTGCGGCACCAGTTCGTTCTACAAGACATTAAACTGTACTTTATCCCCGCAACATGACACTAAACTGTGTGGCACCAGTTCTTCCTTGCTATATGACATTAAACTATACAGCAATGGTCCAAGCATATGACCCTAAACTATTTTCACATACGTCCAACATGACGTTAAACTATGTCACCTTAATTGTCCCCGCAACATGACACTAAACTCTGCAAGACCAATTCGTCCTACATGACATTAAACTGTACTTTGTCCCCACAACATGACACTAAACTGTGCAGCACCAGTTCATCCTTGCTATATGACATTAAACTATATAGCAACGGTCCAAGGATATGACCCTAAACTATTTTCACATACGTCCAACATGACGTTAAACTGTATCACATTCATCGTCCTAGCTACATGACGCTAAACTATACAAAAGTCCTTACATTCGTCCTACATTACATTAAACTGTACTTTGTCCCCGCAACATGACACTAAACTGTGCGGCACCAATTCGTCCTTGCTATATGATGTTAAACTATACAGAAACGGTCCATACATATGACCTTAAACTATTTTTACTTTCGTTCCACATGACGTTAAACTGTGAAAAAGTTCCCTAAATGGTCCAGTATGACTTTAAACTGCAACTAGGTCCTGTATGACCTTAAACTGCATCATCAACAGTCCATGCATATGACCCTAAACCATTTTCAAGTCCCTTACGTCCAGAAAGACGTTAAACTGTGGCGTCCTAACTACATGACGCTAAACTGTATAAAAGTCCCTTACGTCTAGAAAGACGTTAAACTACATAATTATAAAAGGTCCTGTATGACCTTAAACTACACCACCGTCCAGCGTGACATTAAAATTCACTATCCACGGTCCATACATATGACCTTAAACTATTCGCGCTTTCGTCCAACATGACGCTAAACTGTATCGTCCCTTTTTCGTCCAACATGACGTTAAACTGTGGAAAAAATCCCCAATGCATCCAACATGACGTTAAAATGGTGCACTCTTTTGTCCTAACAGCATGATATTAAACTGCACAGTCCCCCCCCCCCTTTCGTCCAACATGACGTTAAACTCTATTGTCCCCATCGTCCTAACTACATGACGCTAAACTGTACAGAAAGTTCGTGATACATCCTACATGACATTAAACTGTATTTTGTCCCTGCTACATGACACTAAACTGTGTAGCACCAATAGTCCTAACTGCAAGACTTTAAACTGCATAGTCCCTTTATATGTCCTACATGACATTAAACTATGCATCGTTAAGGTTGTTGTTACCTCTTGCTTCTCACACCAAGTATGACTCACGTGAGCTTAGAGCAAACCTCAACCATAACACTCTCTCTGGGACACTAACCATGTGTAAGTCCTAACATCATTTTTTAGGTCATTTTCCCCAAGAACAATTTGATCATTAATTCATTCTTTAATTGAACTACACAGACTTTGATCCTTGCCTTCTAGGCTGGGTATGTAGGCAACCTCCCAAGGTTCAAGCCCAAAACCAATCTCTTCATGTCGTTTCATCTCTATCTCATACGATGATAATTAATGAAACCTCCCTTAGAATCAATATCTTTACATTGGTTCACTTTCGTCCTTGTTATACGACGTTAATCTGTACAACACTTTTGTCCAGTATGACAATAAAATAAAAATTTCTTTGATACCCTCACCTAAGAGGGAACCATTATTTTCATTGATTTTTCAATAATGTTTCATTTCAAAGACTACGTTCATACATGGCAATACCTGAACCTTTTATCTTGGGTTAAACTATCATTGCACTAAAGTCCCCTTTCACCCTTCACATGTACGAACCAAATTTGTACCAAGGGTAGTTCTAGAACTACGTGGGCTTGATTCCCATCCTTATGGGATACGTAGGAACGTTTGAGTGTCCCTCGAAACCAGCCCCAAGTCTTTGGGCCTAACCCCAAATTCCACATTCAGTCCCTTGGCTAAAAAGTCCCCATGAAAACACACACTGTGTATTTCTTACAATGGTCCAAGATCTATGACCATAAACTAAGATCTCTAATCCTTTTGTCCCACACGACGTTAAACTGTAGTTTAATAACTACGTATGGCTTGATTCTCATCCTTATGGGATACATAGTGAAGTCCAACATTTCAGTTCAGGACCCAGCCACAACATGATTATGGTTAGAATTGATCAGTGTATCTCTGTATACATTGAACAATATCCATATTTATGTGTCATAATCCTAACCTTAAATATTTTCAGATCCTCATAACCATTTTCATGACTTCTAGTCACAAAAATGCCAAACTTATGAGAGTTCTTTTGCCTGACTATGCAGCATGTGCCCATAGGCGGCCTTGTATAAACAGTCTACATAACAAACTTGTTAGCCAAAAGATACTATTATTTGACTATGCATCCAATGCCCTTAGGTGGCCCTGCATAATTCAACCCCCTAACGGGTTTCTCGGATGGTGGTAACTTCATTCTTGGGAAGAATGCCTCTTTTGTCCTTATTTGTCTTAAATGACAGTATGTAGGGATCCGCAAAAAATAGTCATCCTTAACATATTTTTCCCATATCCTTTTTCATGATCTGAAAGTATTCAAGTCTATGGTTTATATTCTTTTTCCCTACATTTGGGTCAGACCTTCGTAGGAGTGATATTCATCCAGTTTTTCGATAATCTTGTTTGGAAATATCTTCTCCACATTCAAGTACCTATTTCCATACAACAAACTCAATACTTTGGAAAATTTGAATCTCCATAAACTTTCACTGGATTTTAACACTAGAAAGGTAATTTTCTGAGAGTTCTTTTTCTTGACTATGCAGCACGTGCCCATAGGCGGCCTTGCATAAACAGTCTACATAACAGACTTGTTAGCCAAAAGATGCTATTTGTTTGACTATGCAGCCAATGCCCATAGGTGGCCCTGCATAATTCAACCCCCTAACAGGTTTGTTAAATAATAGTAACTTCATTCTTGGAAACTACTAATTCTGATGACTTTTAGCTCTTTTTCATATCATTCCTCAGATTCAAATATTCTTAAGTCATAGTTTACATTTTCCCCCCTCATACTTGAGTATGGTACTATGTTTTTAGATGAATTTTCAAGGAATTGAGTCAATTCTAATCCATTTCAGTCAAAGCTATTTCGACCTTAAACATTATCCTTTGTATGTCTGACATGCATGGCTTTAAACTTCCAGATTTCTTGTTTTTTTTCTTTTTCACCTCAGAGTCAAATCCTCTTTTTTTCTCCGGATCCAACTCTGAGGGGGGACTTTTGTTGACGCCCCTTTCCGTCACAGAGTCTAACGTCTGAAAAATGGAAATACCTTAGCCCAAAGTGATTCATCCTTTGAAGAAACAAAAAAAATCGACAAAGGGATGAACAAGGAGAACATTGCCCATAGGTCGCGCAAGTTCCCTCACAGTCGCGCAAGTACACTTGCGTGCCGCCTAGTGGTCGTGAAAGTACACTTGCTCGCCGCCTAGTGGTCATGCAAGTACACTTGTGTGACGCCTTATGGTCGCGCAAGTGACTTGCGCGACCTAAGTGATAACGGCCCAGGGTCTTCTCCTGCCTATAAATAGACCCTGTGGGCCCCCCCATTTTGGGAAGATTTTTTCCAGAAACCCAGATTTGAGCTCCTGGCGCCCTAGTCTCTTCTTAAAGCTTCTGGAACACTTCTAAGGTAATTTCTTACCTAGAACGGAAGATCTAAAGAGGGGGAGGAAGGCCTAAGTGTTGAAACTCATCAACACTTGCGCGCCTAGGTGGCCAGTCCTTAAGGGAAATGGCCACACTTGTGCGTCGCCTTACTCCTTCAATAGAACCTGTGCACCCCTCTCCTGGAAGAACCTCAAGAGGATTATAAAGGCCTTAACCTAAAGTCTCTCAAGTATTACCCTGTTGGTTAACCATCGCGCAAGTATACCATGTGTCGCGCAAGCATACCTCGGCAACCAGGACCTATGCGACCAGGACTTGCGCGCCCACGCAGTACTTGCGTGCCTACCAGGACTTGCGCGCCCCTGCCTTTTTGGGTGCCTTTCTTTCCCATTTTCACCCCTCTTAATCCATTACACCTTTCCTATTCAAGATTCAGTCTTCAAGACACTCTTCAAATCCATTTATGACATGATTTCTTGATTTGATTTCCCTACCTGAAAGGAATTCTGTGGAATATCTCTCAAAACCTAGTGATTTACATATCTTTATGTCACTAAATATTCAGATTTCATTCATTCAACCTCATCCTTTAAGATGAGAGAATCCTTAACCTGGGTCTCCTTTTCAGGAATAATCCCCAGTCTTAAGTCCTCTAATTTGGGCATCCTCTTAGGAGTAATCCCTGAATCCCCTAACCTGGGCTTCCTTTTCAGGAGTAATCCCCAGTCTCAAATATGGGCATCTTCCTTAGGAGTAAGCCCCAATTCTTAAAGTTCCAAAATCTGGGCATCCTCTTTAGGAGTAAGCCCCAAGTCTCTCAATTTTTGGGCATCCTATTTAGGAGTAAGCCCCAGATCCCTTAATCTGGGCCCCCTTTTCAGGAGTAATCCCCAGTCTCAAATATGGGAATCCTCTTCAGGAGTAAGCCCCAGTCCCCTAATTTGGGCATCCTCCTCAGGAGAAAGCCCCAAACCATAATTCCCTTAACAAGGGCCTCCTTTTTAGGAGTAAGCCCCAGTCTCAAATCTGGGCATCCTCCTTAGGAGTAAGCCCCAGTCTTAATTTCTCTTAACCAGTCATAATTTACCTTTGATCTGGGATTCCTTTTCCGGAGTAGAACCCAATCATAAGTCTTCTCCTAATTTGGGCCTCCTTTTTAGGAGTAAGCCTCAAGTTAGAGTTTTCAAAATCTCCATGAAGCACATATACCTTTATGGACCCTGTTCCTTGATTTCTTCCTTAAAGTGAATCCTAACCTTCATTTATTTGGGCAGTCATACATACATAAGCCCCACATTATTTCATATGATTGCATCTTTCATGGCACAATTGTCTAATTTTTACCAATACCTCTTGTTTCTCACACCAAGCATGACTCACGTGAGCTTAGAGTGTAAAATTAATTGTGACATCCTTCTTTGATCCATCAATCATAAACATCATACTCCCTTACTCGAACTATGTGGGTTATGATTCATTTCCTAAACAAAGGATACGTAGGTAGCCCGTCTACGGGTTCGATCCCAACTCTAAAATAATCCATGTCCTTCTGAATGACAATAAACTTCAAGTGCCCCACTGAGTGGCTTTAAAACCAGTATGATCATCATAATGACCAAGAGACTTCTATATAAATGTGTCAAAGGGTACCATTGACCAAGAATCTCTAATAAATATAGATGATTCTCTATCGATGAAGAACCTTGAATACATACAAAATATTCTCTAAATTTCCTACATATTTAATCATGGATTGTCATATCTGAAGGAAATCTCATTTTATACTTGGTAATGTAATAAGGATTCACGAACATAACTTAAATATATAAAGAGAGTCCCGGAGTAGACAATAATTCCCCTCAAAAAGGTGTGATGTGTCCGACCTCTCATCCTCTCGACCAATGCAAATTCCTAAGCCTCATCAGTCCACAAACTAATGAGCACCTACCTTTGGAAAGTAGGTCCGGATGGATGTGGAATCATTGGATGTTTCCGGTTCGCGACCTAAGTGATAAACGCCTGGGGTCTTCTCCTGCCTATAAATAGACCATGTGGGCCCCCCATTTCAGGAGGATTTTTTCCAGAAACCCAGATTTGAGATCCCGGCGCCCTAGTCTCTTCTCAAAGCTTCCGGAACACTTCTAAGGTAATTTATTACCTAGAACGGAAGATCTAAAGAGGGGGAGGAAGGAATAAGTGTTGAAACTCATCAATACTTGTGCGCCTAGGTGGCCATCCCTTAAGGGAAATGGCCACACTGGCGCGCCGCCTTACTCCTTCAATAGAACCTGTGCGCCCCTCTCCTGGAAGAACCTAAAGAGGATTCTAAAGGCCTTAACCTAAAGTCGCTCAAGTATTACCCTGCTAGTTAACCATCGTGCAAGTATACCATGTGTCGCGCAGGCATACCTGCGCGACCAGGACCTGTGCGACCAGGACTTGCGCGCCCACGCAGTACCTGCGCGCCTACCAGGACTTGCACGCCGCTGCCTTTTTGGGTGCCTTTCATGCCCATTTTCACCCCTCTTAAGCCATTACACCTTTCCTATTCAAGATTCAGTCTTCAAGACACTCTTCCAAGCCATTTATGGCATGATTTCTTGATTTGACTTCCTTATCTGAAAGGAATTCTGTGGAATATATCTCAAAACCTAGTGATTTACATATCTTTATGTCACTAAAGATTGAGAGTTCATTCATTCAACCTCATCCTTTAAGATGAGAGAATCCTTAACCTGGGTCTCCTTTTTAGGAATAATCCCTAGTCATAAGTCCTCTAATTTGTTCATCCTCTTAGGAGTAAGCCCTAGATCCCCTAACATGGGCTTCCTTTTCAGGAGTAATACCTAGTCTCAAATATGGGCATCTTCCTTAGGAGTAAGCCCCAATTCTTAAAGTTCCCAAATCTGGGCATCCTCTTTAGGAGTAAGCCCCAAGTCTCTCAATTTTTGGGCATCCTATTTAGGAGTAATCCCCAGATCCCTTAATCTGGGCCTCCTTTTCAAGAGTAATCCCTAGTCTCAAATATGGGCATCCTCTTCAGGAGTAATCCCCAGTCCCCTAATTTGGGCATCCTCCTCACGAATAAGCCCCAAGCCATAATTTCCTTAACCTGGGCCTCCTTTTCAAGAGTAAGCCCCAGTCTCAAATCTGGGTATCCTCCTTAGGAGTAAGCCTCAGCCTTAATTTCTCTTAACCAGTCCTAATTTACCTTTGATCTAGGATTCCTTTTCAGGAGTAAAACCCAATCATAAGTCTTCTCCTAATTTGGGCCTCCCTTTCAAAAGTAAGCCCCAAGTTAGAGTATTCAAAATCTCCATGAAGCACATATGCCTTTATGGACCCTGTTCCTAGATTTCTTCCTTAAAGTGAATCTTAACCTTCATTTATCTGGGCAGTCATACATACATAAGCCCCACATTATTTCATATGATTGCATCTTTCATGGCACAATTGTCTAATTTTTACCTATAACTCTTGTTTCTCACACTGAGCATGACTCATGTGAGCTTATAGTGTAAAATTAATTGTGACATCCTTCTTTGAGCCATCAATCATAAACATCATACTCCCTTACTCAAACTACGTGGGTTCTGATTCCTTTTCTAAACAAAGGATACGTAGGTAGCTCGTCTACGGGTTCAATCCCAACTCTAAAACAATCCATGTCCTTCTGAATGACAATAAACTTCAAGTGCCCCACTGAGTGGCTCTAAAACCAGTATGGTCATCAAAATGACCAAGAGACTTCTATATAAATGTGTCAAAGGGTACCATTGACCAAGAATCTCTAATAAATACAGATGATTATCTATCGATGAAGAACCTCGAATACATACAAAAGATTCTCTAAATTTCATACATATTTAATCATTGATTATCAGATCTGAAGGAAAGCTCCTTTTATACTTGGTAATGTAATAAGGATTCATGAACATAACTTAAATCTATAAAGTGAGTCTCAGAGTAGACATTAATTCCCCTCAAAAAGGTGTGATGAGTCCAACCTCCCATCCTCTCGACCAATGAAAATTCCTAAGCCTCATCAGTCCACAAACTAATGAGCACCTACCTTTGAAAAGTAGGTTCAAATGGATGTGGAATCATTGGATGTTTCCGGTTCTACGAACAAACCCATTAGAATCCGATCGGAACTTTTGAACCTCCCATTAAGGCGGTCATTCCCGAGTTCCGAGGGAAACAAAAATGGTGAACCTGACGTGAATCCATAACCAAGTTAAAATGATGTTTTACCTATTTGTTAGGCCCCTATTTAAAACTCAATAAGAGGGCCAACAAAAACAATCATTGACATATGTTCTCATCCAAAAGATGTAGTGCTAGAATTTATCTTGATTATGTCTGTTATATCAAACAGGCACTCTTTTTCCAAGATCTTCTGCATTTCTAGAATGGCTGCTCTCAAGTTCACACCTGTGAATACTACTGTTGTAAATGCCACTACTGTTACTCCTGCTGGATCGTCGTCCGCTCTTAGGACGATATCACCTACACAGCATCTTCAATCATGGGTATCAAACCCACTCGTTAAGGAGTACCGTCAACACGGTACCATCCCAACTCTGGAGGCTTCCCGACAAGCCCTCCAACTAAATAACTCACATCGGTTGTCCGGACAATGATGACCAGTGATCAAGAAGCAGGCGGTGCTGAATACCATCTCCAACTGTTTCGGGTCGTTACCCTCGAAACGCAATCACGATTCGCTCCCTGATTCTGGGGAGGTGAATGAGCAGGTCCCTCAGGACCTTAATTCAAAAGGACAGGAGTCCTTCCTGAGGGCTCCCACCAACAATTACCGCCAGACTCATGCGGCAGTGCGCCCTCAACATGATGAGGGTACCGACTCCAGGCGTTCAGCTCAGGTTCCTCGAACTCGAGCAAGCAAGACGAACCACCAGAGGCGGAATCTGGTCAACAGTTAGCAGATTCTCATCTCTACCATCTCTAGAGAAGTCCACCAACCTAACTTGGTGTCAAGCAACGAGCAGGCACATACACCTGCCTGTTTTAATTCTGATGTCTAGCAGACTCGTCTGGCAGCATCACGCCAATCCCGCCAGGAAATTCCGGCGGAGTACTATATGCAGGAACATACACCTGTTTATACATCATCATCTAGTCAGCAGGCTCGTCTGACTACATATGATGGATATCGTCAACCATGTTTGGCGAAGTGCAATCAGCAGGCACATACACCTGCTAGTATTAATCAAGCCTACCAACAGTCTCGCTTGGTAGCATTCGGAGAAGTTAGTCAAAAATCCCCGACAATAAATAGGAGGCAGACTCAACTCTCTGCCCCCACACCTGAGTACTATCAGGATTCACTGACAGGAAAAGGAGGACAGGAGCAGGCACATACACCTGCTCCAAGCCCGGAATGGACGTATATTCATGTTTCGGCAGCTGAAGTCACCAAGAATATTCTATCAATGGTGAAAGAGAAGAAGAAAATCCCTGCTCATATTCTGGATGCCTGTCAGGATATTATAACAACTTCAGCAGCATCTTAGGGAAAGACACATAAATCTACCCCTACCAGTGGAGTGATACATCAACAATTCACTCCGGAACAGACACACACATATGTTCCAGTCCAAGAGGGTTATAGGGCATACTCCCCCATATCATACGGATGACCAAGTGAGGCACATACACCTGATTTTAGAGGAGATCGTCATCCTAACATGGCCATCTTTCCTGATCAGGCACATACACCTGCTCAGAGTAGCCACTTTCGTCAACAAGTGGTTTCCAAGGCAAGTAAGAAGGCGTCTAAGAAAAAGACTCGCCCAGCACAGTCAGGAGATCAAGAGCCAATCTGTAACAAGGCCTTGCTCGATGCTGGAGTTCTTGAAGCCCTCAGACAATTATCTGTTGGAATTCAAGATTCTACTCCCTCAGTTCCCAATAATGGGAACATTAATTCCTAAGGTCTTCAACAGACACTTCCTCATGAAGGCTTGCTTCATGAAAATTTGTTTGATCTAGAAGTTTCATCTTCAGATGAGAGACACAAGAACTCTCTGTGTGGTCGTAAGACCAAGGAGCAAGAGATCTCATATTTTGATGTAACCCATTATGGTGGTCCTCCCCATGATGATAAATTTCACTGTGAAATTCCTCTCTGGAGTAGTGATGCACATTGCCCGGAAAATGCTCTAGTGGACAATGTATTGTCGAGAAATCCCTCTTATCTTGAGGCACTTGCAAATGCGAAACCAGTCATGTCTGAAGCTTCATCTCTAGAAGGTGAAATACTTTATCAATCATAAGATAGCCCAGGGTGTAGGTCATTCTCCGAACCACCCCTAAGTCATGCATCTTCTAGTTTGATCAATGATTTCTCTACCAATCCTGTTGAATCCAACAAAGCAACAAGGAAACACCAACTCTGGTCAAATCAGGTAGAAGAATCTTCATCTAATTATAAAGAGGAAATGCTGAATATGAGAAAACAACTGGTGAAAGGTGAAGTGTCAGTCATGTTTTGGCCTCTGGCTGACTCTCAGTATAATATTCTAGAAATGTTGACAGAAGATGAAATTCATGATATTCGTCTCAACATATGGAAAACTATTTGTCAGTTGAAAAAGAAAGTATTATCTTATGATGAATATGAAAATCATCTTAAGATAATAGAAGGGTTACAATGTCAGATTGATTTGGCATCTTTATCAGTCTCTCGATATCCGAAGGCTGAAAAGCAGCAGAGAGACCTTCAACGTTCATGTCTTGGCGCACTAAGAAGATTGCGTCAGTTAATTTCCAATGCCTCATATGGTATTCGTGTCAGAGGATGGGGTGTTCATGGAGCACTGCATTTCACGGTGCTCTCCAGTCAGCAAAGCCCGCGGAAAATGGTCTCATGCAATGTTATTGCCCATGGTCGGCCACAGTCAATGGGCTTTGTTTGTAATCAAAATATTTCCCAAGAACAGGCTTCAACTAGTTCCTCTCAAAATCAAGAATACAGAGAACAAGTTGTTGAATTACTCTTGCAACAAGAAAATGAGAATATTGAATAGGCCTCTCGTTTTGAGCAAGCATGTCACTAAGTGACAGAAGTGTCGAAAATCATCCAACGATATTTTGAACCAGGTGATAAAAGCGAATACAAGTTAATGCATCCAGCTAATTTCCAGATAAGTTTCGCAAGATCAGGAGGACTTTCAAGAAATTCTCAGACATAACATGTCAAGAACCACCCCAGCTCGCCAGACTGGGGACTCATTTAAACCAACCCTCAGAATCAACAAAAAGGATTCGTGGAGTTGAGCGAGGACAGTAGGAGCAACCCCAGTCCACTGGACTGGGGACTTTTTTAAATCATCAATCCCCTCCTCATAGAAAGTCGGTCTTTTCTCGATTGAGGAAGAAAGCTCAAGAGGAACAAAGAACTAAATTATCAGGAGATTCCCTCCAAATTACGGTTCATCAAGAAGTTCCTGAGGGATTGATACAACAAAAGGAAATGTCTCATCAAAGACATGGAAGAAGACAATATCATAGAAATGTTGATAGAAGGGATGTGATGATTTATGCATCAATCAATGTCATCAATGTCGTTGTTGCTGATCCACCAGATGAGACTCACTCAGGGGACTCAGATGAAGAGGTTCCTGCTCAAGAAGGTGTACGCACTGACACAAATAAAGAAGGTGTGCGTAAAAGAATTCAAAGGATTACTCAGAACTTAGGTAATCCTTCGAGTAACCCACTTCCCCCTCTCCTAAAAGGATCCAGAAAAGGGAAGGGAAAGAACCAGGTTACATATCCTTCCTCTGGAGAAGGTCAATTGCTCTCACTAGAGTAGAGGTTTGCACAACAGGAGGAAGAAATGAAAGAATTAATAAGGTTGAATGTAGAACTACTTTAGAGTAGTCTTCTTCTTAAGAATGCTGGAGTCAGTCAGCCAAAGCAATTTGTTGCAGCTACTGAGATGGATCAAGAATATCCTCCTCTATCAGTACACCCTCACAGGTCTAATCCTACGGGTCAAGTGCAACAACAGTTGGCAGTGCTACCATTAGTTGCAGCACCAATTGCCACATATGTCCAAGCTCCAGTCATTGCACCTACCCAAGTCCAAGTTCAACCGGATGTTTCTCAAAAGTTAATAACTACTATTGAGTCATTAACAGCTCAGTTAGAAACTATGGAAGGGAAACGTGCGCAAGTTCAACCAGAAAAGTAAGTTTACCCTGAATGGGTAGAATCAATTTATCCTCCATCCAGTTTTGGGAATCCTGTATTCCCTATTTTCAATGGATCAGGTGATCCTGAACAATATTTGACGCATTACGTGTCTTGTTGAGATCCTATGATGGGAACTTCGGAGCAGCAAGAAGCAGTGAAACTCAGATGCTTCCTGCAAACCTTTTAAGGACTAGCTTTTGTTTGGTATACAAGCTTGCAATCCCGGTCAATTACCGGATGGGAGGATCTTCGCCAAAAATTCCTCCTTCAGTTCAGCTCAACTTTGCCAAAGACAACAGTTTTCAATCTTACAAATTGTAAGCAAAGGGAGAATGAAAGAGTCTCTGATTTCATTGCTCGATGGAAGGTATTAACATATTCCTTGAGTTTAGCACTCCCTCAAGAAGAATTGTTGACAATCTGTGTGGAAAATCTGCGTGACGAATTACGCACGCCATTAATCCCTGGGAAATACACAGGAGGGTTTCGAGACCTTACTTCAATCGCTCAGTAGATTAAAGATTCCCTTATACAGGCTAAGGCTAAATCTCGTGTAATTCCATCAGCTCCACGAAGGAGAATGGGTAAAGCAGAAACTGCTACATTTATGCTTAAACAAGCACCTGTACCTATTTCTACCTCAAAACCTTCATCTTCTCAAAGGGATCCACCTTCTGAGTGCCAACAACAAAGGCCTTTTCGTCCAGATGATCAAAAATATCAAAGACGAAAACAATTTGAGGATCTGAAGAGCAAAACATATTCTTTCCGAAATGAACAAGTTCCTGGTTATTTCATTTCGGCTCTGGAAAACAATTTGGTTCAATTACCAATACCCAATAGGCCAAACAATAAAGGAGATGAAGACCGTCCTAATTATTTCCCTTTTCATCAAATATTGGGGGATCCCATCCAGGAGTGTTTTGTCTTCAAAGACCTCCTGCAAAAGATGGTCGACTCGGGACAGGTCACATTGAAAGGCTCCTTAGCCTAGGTAGCATGTGTCACTGCTAAAGTTCCAGAGGAGGAAGACGAATGGCAGGAAGTCAAAAGCAAAAATTCACAAAAGTATGATGATTGGATAGTTAGAAAGACAATCAATCGAACTCATGCTATTTTACGAACACAATTAAGGAAACCAATTGTGTCTTCTTCCATGAATGTTGCGGCAAAACTCTCTTTGTCAGAGGGAAAGTCCTCAAAGAAACAGCATGATTAAAAGAAAGAAAAAGAATTAAAAGAAGAAGAGTATGTGTTAAAGCCTATGTTTTCTCTGACTTTGGAAGACTTCATTCCATCTACTTCAAAGCCACGGGCACCGTCCCACTAAACGGCACAACCTAAATAGGCTAATCAGGCAGAGTCTTTATCAGACGAAGAGTTAATATTCGGTTCTGTTAATATGATTCAATTAACAGATCCATATGCCAGTCGCAATTTCAATTTTGATGAGCCTAAATTTCCTGTATCAAACAGAGGAATCAGAGGAAGTTCTAGGGGCTCAGGATACAGGGGAAGACGTGGATCTTTCAGAAGCCACTATTCCAATTCTACCCCTGCTAGAACTATGTACGCAGCAGAAACTCGTGGTAGAGCCCTTCAGCGAGCTCAGTAAGAACAAGCAAGTTCTTCTACCAATAAAAAATTCAGTCCTGGCACAGTTATTTTGGAAGACCGGTTGAAGGTTCCATCTTCTTCCTCTTTGCAATTAAATGGATCTAATCGGTCTAATCTTCCAAAACCAAAAATATTGCTAACTCCTATCCCAATACAAGATGCATCAACTGCCAAAACATTTGCTTCTAAGGTACCTGCTAAACCACATATTCCTATTGGGAAACGCAGACCTCTGGATCAAAAGTATGATATATTGAAACACTTGGCCCAAGTACCAGCCAAGTTATCAATTATGGATGCTTTTAATCTGTCAAAAGATCTTCAGGAAGCACTCATCGAGGCTTTGTCAAGTCCTCAGGAGTTTGAAACTGAAATTGATGCAGCTGAAGTCTATCACATAGAGAATAATCCTGCAGAATGTCATGCAATAATATCCTTTATTGATGAAGATGAAGATGATGTTGTGCATGGACATATTAGACCATTGTACTTGTCTTTCAAAGTCAATGGAATGGATGTTCGAAGAGTTTTCATTAACAATGGTTCAGGAGTCAACCTCATGCCCATTCGTACACTTCGTCGATTGGGCCTCACGGAATCTGGTTTATCTCCCTCCACCATGATGCTACATGGATATGATAAAAATGAACAAGAACCACTGGGTGAAGTTACACTCAGAACTCAGTTTGGAGATCTTGTATCCAATTCAGATTTCATGGTTGTTGATCAAGACTCAGCCTTCAACATTTTGCTTGGAAGACCCTGGTTACATCAACATGCAGTTATCCCTTCTTCATACCATCAATGTCTCAAATATTATTTTGATGGTCAAGTTGGGACGTTGTATAGTGATAAGGCCCCGTTCAAGACATGTGAGTCTCAATACATTGAGGCGGAATTCTATCACATGAAGCAAAAGGAAAAATCCATAACAAAGGAGATTACTAAAGTTAATGCTCCATATGGTTTGGAAAAAATTCCCGTAAATCCATTTACACATGTGAGTACAGATTATGTGTTGCCTATCAGTCAAATTGACAAGATAGACCCAAATCAAAATGATCTTATGGAAAGATCCATAATGTCAATTACGGCAATCGAGCCAGACAACATAGGAGAAATTGGTAATCTACCAAGTAGTGATGAAAGCACAAATGGTGACGTCTTCATTTCATCTGCTGAAATCCAACAAGTCTATGCTTCGTCAATTAGGCCAGAAGAAGTTATAGCAACATAAGAGGTGAACAATGATGTCGATTCTCAATCCATCATCTCCTCTTTGTTACCCAAAGAAGACCCTTCATCAGCAATAGGGTCAAAAATGGAAACTTCCTCTTCAAAATGTGAAAATTTTGACATCTCTTCTGATCATGAAAATTCCGCTTTGTCATCTAATATGAAAGTAGAAACGGAAGAAATAACACATGATGTAGAAGAAGAGGAAGATCTCAGAGATGTTCCTCCAGCATTTGAAGAGGGTATCTCTACCACTATGGATGAACTCAGAGAAATAAATCTGGGTACAAAGGAAGATCCACGCCCCACATTAATCAGTGCGGCCATGACCCTTGAAGAGAAAGAGATGTATATTTCTTTTCTAAAGCGAAATAGAGATATTTTTGCTTGGAACTATATAGAAATGCCCAGGCTTGATCCTGATGTTTCTACTCATCATTTGGGTTTACCAGAAGAACATCGAGGATTTAAGCAAGCCGCGAGAAGAACACACCCAACTTATGCTTCCAAAATTGAAGCTGAAGTGGATAAGATTATCAAAGATAACTTCATCAGAGAATTTCAGTATCCCAAGTGGTCAGCTAATATTGTCCCTGTAAAGAAAAAAAACAGACAAATTAGAGTTTGCATTGATTTCAGAGATCTTAATCGGCATTGTCCTAAGGATGATTTCCCAGTTCTGATTACAGAACTTCTAATTGATGCAACAGCTGGCTATGAAGCAATTTCCTTCATGGATGGATATTCTGGATATAATCAGATCCGAATGTCCCCAGAAGACGAGGAATCTACAGCCTTTAGAGCCCCTCAGGGTGTGTTTTTCTACCGGGTAATTCCCTTTGGCTTAAAGAATGCAGGTGCAACTTATCAGCGTGTCATGCATCGTATATTCAAACCCTTATTAGGAAAGTTTGTTGAATGCTATGTAGACGATTTGGTAGTTAAATCCAAACAACGTTCTAATCACTTGGCTGATTTGGAAGTCATATTCTGCAAGCTTCGACAACATAATTTGAAGATGAACCCCTTAAAATGTGCTTTTGGGGTAACCTCAGGAAAATTTCTCAGCTTTGTTGTACGCCATCGTGGTATTGAAGTCGATCATGAGAAGGCCAAGTCAATCCTTGGTATTTCACCTCCTCAAAATTTGAAAGAATTAAGAGGACTTCAAGGACACTTAGCCTATATTCGGCGTTTCATCGCCAATTTAGCAGGTAAAAGTTTACCCTTCACTAAATTGATGAAGAAGGGAGTCACTTACCAGTGGACTGAATAATGTCAAGAAGCATTCGATATTCTCAAGAAATACCTCTTGAGTCCATCGGTACTCATGCCACCTGTTGAAGGAAGACCACTTATCCTCTATGTGACAGCTCTAGAGTGATCATTAGGTGCCTTTCCTGCTCAAAAGAATGATGCTGTGAATGAAAACAGCCTCTACTATCTCAGTCGAACCATGCTTGAAGCAGAAACCCGGTATTCAAGTATTGAGAAGTGTTGTCTGGCATTAATATTTGCAGTTCAGAAGTTGAGACATTACCTGAAACATCACGAGGTCCAATTGGTATCTCGCAATAACCCGCTCAAATTCATCCTTAGTCGTCCAATGCTTACAGGACGTCTAGAAAGGTGGGTAGTTATTTTTCAGCAATTCGACATTCTGTATGTGTCTCAAAAGGCGATAAAGGGCCAAGCTCTGGCTAATTTCCTGGCTGAACACCCTTCAGTGGAAGACACATCTTCAGATATTGAACTCCCTGATGAGGAATTCTTCTCTATTCAAGAAAGTCCTCAAGCCTGGGAAATGTATTTTGATGGTGCTTCCAGAAGTCCAACAAGGAAGAAAATGGAAAATCCTAAATTCAACAAAGTTGGTTTAGGAATTGTGCTCATTTCTCCAGAAAAGGCAGTGTTACCTTATTCCTTCTTATTGTGGGAAGGTGGTACCAATAATGAAGTAGAATACCAAGCTCTCATCATAGGTTTGGAATTATCACTTCAAGCACAAGTGAATCACTTAAAGGTGAAAGGTGATTCAGACCTGGTAATCAAACAAGTCAATGGGGATTATGCCATCAGAAAAGAAGAACTAATATCTTTGTATGATTACGTCAGAGAGTTAATGGCGGAATTCCCTTTGGAACCGACATTTTCTTATGTCCCAAGATCAAAAAATTCTCAAGCTGATGCATTGGCTAATATAGCCACAGCTCTGGAAGATCCAAATCGGGACGAGACAACCATCAGTATTGCCCACCATCGTGCAATTTCACCTTATGTTCGAATCAAGATAGAGGAAATTAGTGAAATTTGTCCCATTCCTGAACTGTATGGTCATACTACAGGATGGATGTCACCTATCAGGGAATACCTTCAAAATGGAACACTTCCACCTGATAGAGCTGAGAAAGAACAAATCCGGCGACGTGTGGTCAATTTTACTCTTTATGATAGCCCAGGTCACCTAGAGAAAATTCTCTACAAACGTGGTTTTGATGGAGTTGTCTTCAGATGCATTGATGGTGAAGAAACAATGGTTGTCATAAAAGAAGTGCATGCAGGAGTCTGTGGTGCCCACCAGTCTGGACATAGACTGTCTGATCAGGTTCGAAGGCTTGGATACTTTTGGCCTTCAATGATACGAGATTGTGTCGATTTCAAAAATAAGTGTCATTCATGCCAAGTACATGCCAACTTCATTCATCAGCCTCCAGAGTTTCTTCATACAGCTAAATACTCATGGACATTTTCCACATGGGGAATGGATGTGGTGGGACCTTACCCTTCGGCTACGGCTAAGCAGTTTAAGTATATTCTTACTGCTACTGACTTCTTTTCCAAATGGGCAGAGGCAATACCTCTCAAGGAAGTCAGTTCTAAATGCATTGTTAACTTCATCAAGTCTAACATCATTACCATATTTGGTGTCCCTCATACCATATTGACGGACAATGGCACCAATTTCTGTTCATCTGAGATGAAGAAGTTGTATCAAGAATACAACATCAAATCCAACCATTCATCTCGGTATCATGCAGTGGCCAACGGCCAGATAGAAACCTTTAACAAGACTCTTTCAAATATACTGCAAAATATGGTGGATAAATATAAGAGGTCATGGCCTGATAAACTCTTTCATGCTTTATGGTCTTATCGGACTACCACCCGCACTGCAACTCGGTAAACTCCATATTCATTGGTATATGGAATGGAAGCCGTCTTGCCCGTTGAAGTTCAACTACCCTCGCTCAGAGTTTACATTTGTGATCAATCATCTACAGATGAACAATCTCAAAAGTGATTGAATGAATTATAACGGTTAGATGAGAAAATATTGTGCACTTTGCACCACTTGGAAGTCTATCAGAATCGAATAGCACGAGATTTTAACAAAAAAGTTCATCTTCGTTCATTCACTTAGGGAGAATTGGTATTAGTTCTCAGAACTCCAATGATACCAGGAAAGAAACCTCCCAAGATTGAGCCAAAATGGGAAGGACCTTATTCAATACATAGGGTCTACTCTAATGGAGCTTATTCATTAATCTCAATGGATGGGGAACTCATCACTACTCCAACCAATGCCAGATTTTTGAAGAAGTGTTTTGTATAAACTGCAAAGTCCATACTTTTTCCCCACAACATGACACTAAATTGTGCGGCACCAATACTTCCTACATGAAATTAAACTTTACTTTGTCCCCGCAACATGACACTAAACTGTGCGGCACCAATTCGTCCTACATGACATTAAACTGTACTTTGTCCCCGCAACATGACACTAAACTATACGGCACCAATTCGTCCTACATGACATTAAACTGTAATTTTTCCCCGCAACATGACACTAAACTGTGTGGCACCAATACGTCCTACATGACATTAAACTGTACTTTGTCCCCGCAACATGACACTAAACTGTGCGGCACCAATTTGTCCTATAGGACATTAAACTGTACTTTGTCCCGGCAACATGACACTAAACTGTGCGGCACCAATTCGTCCTACATGACATTAAACTGTACTTTGTCCCCGCAACATGACACTAAACTGTACGTCACCAGTTCGTCCTTGCTATATGACGTTAAACTATACAGCAACGGTCCAACCATATGACCCTAAACTATTTGCACATACGTCCAACAAGACGTTAAACTATGTCACCTTCATTGTCCTCGCAACATGACACTAAACTGTGCGGCACCAATTCGTCCTACATGACATTAAACTGTAATTTGTCCCCGCAACATGACAATAAACTGTGCGGCACCAGTTCATCCTTGCTATATGACATTAAACTATACAGCAACGGTCCAAGCATATGACCCTAAACTATTTGCACATACGTCCAACATGACGTTAAACTGTGTCACCTTCATTGTCCCTGCAACATGACACTAAACTGTACGGCACCAATTCATCCTACATGACATTAAACTATACTTTGTCCCCGCAACATGACACTAAACTGTGCGGCATCAGTTCGTCCTTGCTATATAACGTTAAACTATACAGCAACGGTCCAAGCATATGACCCTAAACTATTTTCACATACGTCCAACATGACGTTAAACTATGTCACCTTCATCGTCCTAGCTACATGACGCTAAACTATACAAAAGTCCTTACATTCATCCTACATGACATTAAACTGTACTTTGTCCCCACAACATGACACTAAACTGTGCGGCACCAATTCGTCCTTGCTATATGACGTTAAACTATACAGTAAAGGTCCATACATATGACCTTAAAATATTTTTACTTTCATCCCACACGACATTAAACTATGAAAAAGTTCCCTAAATGGTCCAGTATGACCTTAAACTACAACTAAGTCCTGTATGACCTTAAACTACATCATCAACGGTCCATGCATATGCCCTAAACTATTTGCAAGTCCCTTACGTCCAGCAAGACGTTAAACTGTGGCATCCTAACTACATGACGCTAAACTGTATAAAAGTCCCTTACGTACGGAAAGATGTTAAACTACATAATCATCAAAGGTCCTGTATGACCTTAAACTACACCACCGTCCAGCATGACATTAAACTGCACCATCCACGGTCCATGCATATGACCTTAAACTATTCGCACTTTCATCCAACATGATGCTAAACTGTGTCGTCCCTGTATCGTCACTTTTTTTCGTCCAACATGACGTTAAACTATGGGAAAAAATCCCCAATGCACCCAACATAACGTTAAAATGGTGCACTCTTTTTTCCTCACTGCATGACATTAAACTGCACAGTCCCCCTCCTTTCGTCCAACATGACGTTAAACTCTATTGTCCCCATCGTCCTAACTACATGACGCTAAACTGTACAGAAAGTTCATGATACGTTCTACATGACATTAAACTGTATTTTGTCCCTGCTACATGACACTAAACTGTGCAGCACCAATAGTCCTAACTGCAAGACTTTAAACTGCATAGTCCCTTTATATGTCCTATATGACATTAAACTATGCATCGTTAAGGTTGTTGTTACCTCTTGTTTCTCACACAGAGTATGACTCACGTGAGCTTAGAGCAAACCTCAACCATAACACTCTCTCTGGGCCGCTAACCATGTGTAGGTCCTATATCATTTTTTTAGGTCATTGTCCCCAAGAACAACTTGATCATTAATTCATTCTTTAATTGAACTACATAGACTTTGATCCTTGCCTTCTAGGCTGGGTATATAGGCAACCTCCCAAGGTTAAAGCCCAAAACCAATCTCTTCACATCGGTTCATCTCCATCTCATACGATGATAATTCGTGAAACCGCCCTTAAAATCAATATCTTTACATTGGTTCACTTTCGTCCTTGTTATACGACGTTAAACTATACAACACTTTTGTCCAGTATAATAATAAACTACAAATTTCTTTGATACCCTCACCTGAGAGGGAACCATTATTTTCATTGATTTTTCAATCATGTTTCATTTCAAAGTCTACGTGCATACATGGAAATGCCCGAACCTTTTATCTTGGGTTAAACCATCATTGTACTAAAGTCCCCTTTCACCCTTCATATGTACGAACCAAATTTGTACAAAGGGTATTTCTAGAACTACGTGGGATTGATTCCCATCCTTATGGGATATGTATGAACGTTCGAGTGTCCCTCAAATCCAGCCCCAAGTCTTTGGGCCTAACCCCAAATTCCACTTTCAGTCCCTTGGCTGAAAAGTCCCCATGAAAACACACACTGTGTATTTCTTACAATGGTCCAAGCTCTATGACCCTAAACTAAGATCTCTAAACCTTTTTTCCCACACGACTTTAAACTGTAGTTTAAGAACTACGTATGGCTTGATTCTCATCCTTATGGGATACGTAGTGAAGTCCAACATTTCAATTCAGGACCCAGCCACAACATGATTATGGTTAACATTGATCTATGTATCTCTGTACACATTTAACAATACCCATATTTATGTGTTATAATCCTAACCTTAAATATTTTCAGATCCTCATAACCCTTTTCATGACTTCTAGTCACAAAATGTCAAACTTCTGAGAGTTCTTTTGTCTGACTATGCAGCACGTTCCCATAAGCGGCCTTGCATAAACAGTCTACATAACAGACTTGTTAGCCAAAAGATACTATTAATTGACTATGCATCCAATGTCTTTAGGTGGCCCTGCATAATTCAACCCCCTAACAGGTTTGTCGGATAGTGGTAACTTCATTATTTGGAAGAATGCATCTTTTGTCCTTATTTGTCTTAAATGACAGTATGTAGGGATCCACAAAAATATCCATCCTTAACATATTTGTCCCATATCCTTTTTCATGATCTGAAAGTATTCAAGTCTATGGCTTATATTATCCTTCCCTACATTTGGGTCAGACCTTCGTAGGAGTGATATTCATCCAGTTCTTTGATAATTTTGTTTGGAAATATTTTCTCCATATTCAAGAACCTCTTTCCATACAGCAAACTCTATACTTTGGAAGATTTGAATCTCCATAAACTTTCACTGGATTTTAGCACTAGGAAAGTAAATTTCTGAGAGTTCTTTTTCCTGACTATGCAGCACGTGCCCATAGGCGGCCTTGCATAAACAGTATACATAACAGACTTGTTAGCCAAAAGATACTATTTTATTTAACTATGTAGCCAATGCCCTTAGGTGGCCCTGCATAATTCAAACCCCTAATGGTTTTGTGAAATAATGGTAACTTCATTCTTGGAAACTACTTCTTCTAATGCCTTTTAGCTCTTTTTCATATCATTCCTCAGATTCAAATATTCTTAAGTCATAGCTTACATATTTTCCCTCATACTTGAGTATGGTACTATTTTTTCAGATGAGTTGTCAAAGGAATTGAGTCAATTCTAATCCATTTCGGTCAAAGCTATTTCGACCTTAAACATTAGCCTCTTTTTGTCTGACATGCATGACATTAAACTGCCAGATTTCTTATTTCTTCTCACCTCAGAGTAAAATCCTCTTTTCTCTCCGGATCCAACTCTGAGGGGGGACTTTTGTTGACGCTCCTTTCCATCACAGAGTCTAAATGAATGAAAAGGGAAATACCTTGAACAAAGAAGATTCGTCCTTTGAACAAAATATCAATAATTGACAAAGGAAGGAAGAAGAAGAACATTGCGCAAAGGTTGCGCAAGTTCTACAATGGTCATGCAAGTATACTTGCGTGCCTCAATGTTCGCACAAGTACACTTGCACGCCGATGTTGGTCGTGCAAGTGACTTGCGCGCCGATGTTGGTCATGCAAGTGACTTGTGCGACCTAAGTGATAACCACCCGGTTACCGCCCGGGGTCTTCTTCTGCCTATAAATAGACCCTGTGGGCCCCCCATTTGAGGAGGGATTTTTTCCAGAAACCCAGATTTGAGCTCCCGGCGCCCTAGTCTCTTCTCAAACTTCCGGAACACTTCTAAGGTAATTTCTTACCTAGAACGGAAGATCTAAAGAGGGGGAGGAAGGCCTAACTGTTGAAACTCATCAACACTTGCGCGCCTACGTGGCCATCCCTTAAGGGAAATGGCCACACTTACGCACCGCCTTACTCCTTCAATAGAACCTGTGTGCCCCTCTCCTGGAAGAACCTCAAGAGTATTCTAAAGGCCTTAACCTAAAGTCTCTCAAGTATTACCCTACTGGTTAACCATCGCGCAAGTACACCATGTGTCGCGCAGGCATACCTGCGCGACCAGGACCTGCGCGACCAGGACTTGCGCGCCCACGTAGTACCTGCGCGCCTTCCAGGACTTGCGCACCGCTGCCTTTTTGGGTGTCTTTATTTCCCATTTTCACCCCTCTTAAGCCATTACACCTTTCCTATTAAATATTTAGTCTTCAAGACACTCGTCAAATCCATTTCTGGCATGATTTCTTGATTTAAATTCCTTATCTGAAAGGAATTCTGTGGAATATCTCTCAAAACCTAGTGATTTACATATCTTTATGTCACTAAATATTGAGAGTTCATTCATTAAACCTCATCCTTTAAGATGAGAGAATCCTTAACCTGGGTCTCCTTTTCAGGAATAATCCCCAGTCATAAGTCCTCTAATTTGGGCATCCTCTTATGAGTAATCCCCAGATCTCCTAACCTAGGCTTCCTTTTCAGGAGTAAGCCCCAGTCTCAAATATGGGCATCTTCCTTAGGAGTAAGCCCCAATTCTTAAAGTTACCAAATATGGGCATCCTCTTTAGGAGTAAGCCCCAAGTCTCTCAATTTTTGGGAATCCTATTTAGGAGTAATCCCCAGATCCCTTAATCTAGGCCTCCTTTTCAGGAGTAATCCCCAGTCTAAAATATGGGCATCCTCTTCAGGAGCAAGCCCCAGTCCCCTAATTTGGGAATCCTCCTCAGGAGTAAGCCTCAAACCATAATTCCCGTAACCTGTGCCTCCTTTTCAGGAGTAAGCCCCAGTCATAATCCTTAACCTGGGCCTCCTTTTCAAGAGTAAGCCCCAGTCTCAAATCTGGGCATCCTCATTA
The DNA here is from genome assembly GCA_963277665.1 of Viscum album. Taxonomy (NCBI): domain Eukaryota; kingdom Viridiplantae; phylum Streptophyta; class Magnoliopsida; order Santalales; family Viscaceae; genus Viscum; species Viscum album. Next base: position 2,081,009,485 of record OY728141.1, on the reverse strand, counting down.
GGAGTAAGCCCCAGTCTTAATTTCTCTTAACCAGTCCTAATTTACCTTTGATCTGGGATTCCTTTTCAGGAGTAAAACCCAATCATAAGTCTTCTCCTAATTTGGGCCTCCTTTTCAGGAGTAATCCCCAAGTTAGAGTATTCAAAATCTCCATGAAGCACATATACCTTTATGGACCATGTTCCTGGATTTCTTCCTTAAAGTGAATCCTAACCTTCATTTATCTGGGCAGTCATACATACATAAGCCCCACATTATTTCATATGATTGCATATTTCATGGCACAATTGTCTAATTTTTACCAATACCTCTTATTTCTCACACCGAGCATGACTCACGTGAGCTTAGAGTGTAAAAGTAATTGTGACATCCTTCTTTGAGCCATCAATCATAAACATCATACTCCCTTACTCGAACTACGTGGGTTCTGATTCCTTTTCTAAACAAAGGATACGTAGGTATCCCGTCTATGGATTCGATCCCAACTCTAAAATAATCCATGTCCTTCTGAATGAAAATAAACTTCAAGTGCCCCACTGAGTGGCTTTAAAACCAGTATGGTCATCATAATGACCAAGAGACTTCTATATAAATGTGTCAAAGGGTACCATTGACCAAGAATCTCTAATAAATATAGATGATTCTCTATCTATGAAGAACCTCGAATACATACAAAAGATTCTCTAAATTTCCTACATATTTAATCATTGATTGTCAGATCTGAAGGAAAGCTCATTTTATACTTGGTAATGTAATAAGGATTCACGAACATAACTTAAATCTATAAAGAGAGTCCCGGAGTAAACAATAATTCCCCTCAAAAAGGTGTGATGAGTCCGACCTCCCATTCTCTCGACCAATGCAAATTCCTAAGCCTCATCAGTCCACAAACTAATGAGAACCTACCTTTGGAAAGTAGGCCCGAATGGATGTGGAATCATTGGATGTTTCCGGTTCTGCGAACAAACCCGTTAGAAACCGATCGAAACGTTTGAACCTCCCATAAAGGCAGTTATCCCCAGATTCTGAGGGAAACAATAATAATGAATATACTTTCTTGTCATTATTGATACATTGTAAATAGTTTTTAAAGTACAAATAATGATTTTAGTTATTATTTAATTAAGAATTATATTTTATTAAATTAAGGGATTTTTGAATTAAATAATATTTTAATAAAATATTATTATTAAATTAATTTTTATTAAATATAAATGATCTTATAATTTTATGAATGCAATTGTAATTTTTATTAAGGTTTGAAAGCCATTTCTGTCAAAAACCGTGAATTTTTTATAAATGTGGGTTTTTATTTTAAAAGTGAAAATTAAAATATTTAGAAAATTATATAAATAAAATAAATGTTATTTCTGGAATCAGGACATCGAAATTATCCAACGTTGAATTTTTCATAATTTTCTGAGGCAGTCAAATTTTTGGGTAAAAATTAAATACTGTTTAATTATATAATGTGTTTTATGACATCATAATGACCCAATAGTGATGTAATAAAATAAAATAATCTTTATTTTCGGCCACTATATGTTTTAACATTAAAATAATGTTAGTTTAGGTTTTTTTACGTACTTTTCAAAGCATTAATAGACCCCTCAAGACTTATTAAACACCTTCTCTTTTTAAAATAATTTCCATGGGAGTATGACTCACCTCCACATAAGCAACCCTATTATTTTAAGAAGTTAGGACTTTGGCCTTATAAAATATTGTTTTTATCTTCCCTTTTCCAAAAACCATGGGCAAAAACCGTGGGATGGTTTGTGGTTTGGATTAATTTAATGTAAGGAAACCCAAACCTAAATAATAAAGAATTCCATCACCTTTCCTATACAAACCCACCCAAGCTCCCACTTCCTCCTCACTAAAAGCCTTTGGAGTTCATACAACCTCTTAACTACTCTCTCTAGAATCCTCCCAAGGTGCCCCAATCTCCCAATAAGCCTCTCTAAAGCCTATCTCTAGCCTTTGGAAGCACACTTCCAAGTCAGGGTTTTTTCTTCCTTTCTCATTTTTGTCTAATTTTCTTTAAGTTGTTTTGCCCATTTAATTTCAATTATGAATGTTAGGGTATGGTTTTTCACCTCCCTCATACTTCCCTCTTTATGTTTTAATTATGGTATACCCCTTTCTCTCTCATTAAATGCCTCCCATGTATACCCGTTACTATGCCGAAATTCCAAAAGGAACTTCTCTCTCCTCATTTACATTCAAGCAATACTTTTGTATCATGAATCTAAATTCCATTACAATTTTTGGGACATGTATCTATATGACCTACTTACTGTACATTACATTTAAATATGATTAGGAACCCATTTCTCCCTCATCAACCATTTTTATGAATTCTTATGTCACGCTGTTACGCTGCCGAAATCGCACCGATTTTTTTAGCCAATGCCATCGTGTAGTGAATACCATGACCATTTCTCCATCAAGGGTATTCACCTTTATGCACATTTACTTATTTATTATAGAGTTTCTTGTATGAATTTCACATTCCTTTATCGTAGAATAAATGATTATTTTTTATGAATCAATTTTTTATGATCCATGTGGCACACTTATGCATAAAATGAAATGTTTAAGAAGGGTGCGCCCTTATAGCGCTCCAATGCATTGGGTGAAGTATATTATCATGATAAATCATGTGCAATGAGTGTTGACTCATGCTAATTTAATTTCAATGAGGGTTTACTCGTGCTTCATGTGCAATGATGATTTACTCATGCTCTATGTGCAATGAGCCTTGGATTATGCTAATTCCACGTTAAGTGTTGTTGCCACATTTCCATGTTATGATAATCATAATTTATCATGCCTTTATGTTCATGTTTCTCTTGTTCTCTATTGATATGCCTATTTTATAACATGTATTGTACTCCTCATGTTATTCCATGTGTATTCCCTTACTAGGCTTTATAGCTCACCCTTTTCTTATGCATGTCCTCAGGTTATCCCATGCAATGCTAAGTACGAGGGAATGTAGTGGTTATGTAAAGGAAGTTTTCAATAAAGATGTTGTATTTCATGTTTTAAGTTTTTATGTAATGATCCTAATCCTCAAAGACACTAAACCTATCAATCTTCTTTGTTGTATCAAGTGAAGTTTTATGTAATAAATCATGTTTAAGTTTGTAATAAAAGCAGGGTTGTCATAGTTGGTATCAGATGATAGGTTTAGTTATTTTTGGGATTAGGATTAGAAAAACCTAGTAAAGCCTTAGATACAAGACTAAGTACAATAAATACGTCCCTAAGTTTTTGTGAGTATTGATTAAGTGGGTTATCAAGAAAATACATCCTTGTCTGGATATGAGCAGGTAGAGGTAGCTCTGGCACAGATGTATCCTAGGGGTAAAACCCGAAAACACCGCTTTGAGCTAGACTCGAATAGGAACTGGTGCACGACAACGGGCCTTGCTGCACTCTTGGTTACGACACTCCCGGGGGATATGTTTTGATAAATTCACAAGATTAGTATGAACCCTTACTAAGGGAATTAAAAAAAATTCCCCTAAGAATATATGTTAGAAAGTAGATCATGAAAAGCCTAGATTGAAGCCTATATACTCATGAGTTAAGGAAATAAAAGTTTATTTATAAGTTATAAACTTTTGTCTTTGGATTACCCTTTATGTGTTACCCCTAACTTTCCTTTTATTCCAGCCAATGGTCGGTAATAGGAGGACTCGGGCTAACAACCATTATGAAGATCTGTGTGATGAATGTACTAATGAGATGCCCAATCTAATGGGAGAAGGAATCGCGAACTTTGTGATGCTTCTCTCTTAGCTAACTCAAGTTTTGAATAGAAACACGGGTCAAGAGGAACGTTCAACCCCCCCTAAGAAATAACAATTCGCTATCAAGAGCTTCATGAGACAAAGGCCTCCTACTTTTAGTGGATCATCAGATCCCACGATCGCTAAACAATGGATCAACTCCATTGAAAAGATATTCTCCATCCATCAATGTTTTGTACAAGAGAAGGTTCTCCTGGATGCTTATCGTATGGAGGGTGAAGCTGATCAATGGTGGACGTTAATCAAAAATACGAAGCCTGAGGAGGAGATCGAGGCATTGGAATGGAAGGATTTCCAGAAGATGTTTTTCGATAAATATTTTTCGCGCACCCTCCTGCTTAAGATGGAAAGGGACTTCCTTTCCCGCAAGCAAAAAGATGAAGAATCTGTTGGAGCGTACGAGGCAAACTTTACAAGGCTTGCACGATACACTTCCGGCTTTGTCATTACCCCCGAATGCAAAGTTGACCGCTTCTTTGGTCGGTTGAAGCCTAGCCTGTGTAAAGCATTGGCGATCTGTGACTTCGACAGCTTTGAGGAAATTGTTCGATGTGCCCTCAAGGTTGAAATAGAGATCGTGGAATCACAGGGGTATAGTGGGGATAATAAGAGTAAGGTGGAATTCAATGTTGGTGGTCCAATGGATAAATCCAACGGTGCTAAGAATATTCAGCACCCCACTTTCCAAAAGTGCAGAAAGAAGCACCCTGGAAATTGTTTTAAGGGGATGATAAAATGCTTCATGTGTGGAAGAGAAGGGAACCTAGCTGTTAACTGTCATAAAGAAAGACCTGCGCCTGCAACAGAGGAGAGGAACGCTCCGTTCAAACCTCAACACGTTGTTCAATGCTACAAATTCAAAGAACCAGGTCATTTTTCAAATCAGTTCCCTAATCCAAGGGTTTTAGGAGGCAACCAACAACCTCCAAGGCAACAAGGAAGAGTTTTTGACATCACTTCTGCTAAAGTGAACCCCGACAACGAAGTGGTGACAGGTATGCTAGTTATTCATTCAAGAATAGAGAATGTACTTTTTTATTCAGGTTCTACGCATTATTTTATATCTCAAAAGTTTAGTAGAACAATCCCAGCACCACCAAAAATCATGGAAGTGAAGATGTCGGTGAGTACGTAAAATGGGGAAATCATTGAATCCCATGAATATAAGTCCTCCCCTATTATAATTTGTGGATTGAATTTCCTGGCGAACCTCGTCATACTCCCTCTGGTGTAATTTGATGCAATTCTTGGCATGGATTATCTTTCCTTATATAGAGCCAACATAAATTATTGGGAGAGGGAAACCACACTCCATATGGAGAATCGACCCCTGATTATTTACAAGTGTAAGGAGGAAGATGAATCTCCTTTAGCTCCATCATCTCAAGCATGGATATTACTGCCCTATGAGCACGCGTATCTGGCTCAGATGATTGAGTCCAAGGAAGAAATCATCCTTGAAGAAATTCCTATTGTGAGGGAATTCGTGGAAGTGTTTCCTGAGGAACTGCCTGGTCTTCCTCCTAAAAGAGATGTTTAATTCTCAATTGAACTTATACCTGGGGCTTTACCAATATCCAAGACTCCATATAGAATGGTTGTTGTAGATATTGAAGAGCTAAAGAAATAACTAAAGGAGAATCTGGATAAAGGGTTTATACGCCCAAGTGCTTCACCATGGGGTGCACCAGTCCTCTTCCTCAAGAAGAAGGATGGGTCAATGCGGCTTTGCATCGATTATCGTGAACTTAACAAAATCACGATAAAGAACAAGTATCATCTCCCAAGAATTGATGACTTGTTCGATCAGCTGCGTGGAGCACAATACTTCTCCAAGGTGGACTTGCGGTCGGGATATTATCAAGTAAGGGTGAAGAAGGAAGATATCCCTAAGACTGCTTTTCACACAAGGTACGGGCACTATGAATTCATAGTAATGCCTTTCAGACTCACTAATTCTCCAGAAATCTTCATGGACTTAATGGATAGAGTCTTTAGAGATTACCTATAAAAATTTGTGGTAGTCTTTATAGATGATATTATAATATACTCCAAAACCAAGGAGGATCATGAGGAGCATTTAATAACTGTACTGGAGACTTTGTGCAAGGAGAATCTCTATGCAAAGTACAGAAAGTGTGAGTTCTGGTTGAAGGAAGTATTATTCTTGGTTCATATCATCACAAGCAATGGGATATCTGTGGATCCCTCCAAAACAGATGCAATTGAGGGATGGCTGAGGCCAACATTGGTAACGGATATCCGTAGATTCTTGGGGTTAGCTGGATATTATCGACGATTTGTGAGAAATTTCTCACGATTGTCCAACCCTCTTACCAAGCTAACTCAGAAGGGAGTAAATTTTTCCTGGAGTGATGAATGCGAAGAAAGCTTTAAGGAGTTGAAAATGAGGCTTATCACTGCACCCGTGCTCACTTTACCCACAAGTGGGGAAATTTTTTTGGTATTCAGTGATGCTTCGAAGAAGGGCTTAGGCTATGTGCTGATGCAGAATGATAAAGTTATATCCTATGCCTCAAGGCAGTTGAAAATCCATGAGCGAAACTATCCAACGCATGATCTGGAGTTGGCAGCGGTGATATTTTCCTTGAAAATATGGCGGCATTATATCTATGGGGAGAAATGTGAGATATATACTGAACACAAGAGTCTTAAATATATATTCACACAGAAATAGATTAATATGATCCAGATAAGATAGATAGAGCTCATCAAGGATTACGACTGTTCAATCCATTACCACCCTGGGAAAGAGAACAAGGTGGCAGATTCCCTAAGTAGAATGGATCCAGCGATTCTATCAATGATGATAACTGAGAATGATCCAATCTTCTTAGACTTTATGAAGATGGACATGGGAATCATAGAGAAGGGAACATCATCAATCCTTTCACAAATTATTTCTCAACCGTCTCTTTTGGAAAGGTTAAAGGATTCTCAAAAGGATGATGTGGGAATTCAAGAAAAAGTGGAAGCTATCGAAAAAGGGAAATCCTCAGAGTTTAATGTTAATGAAGAAGGAATTGTGTGATTTGGGAAAAGACTATGTGTTCCATCAATTCTGGAGCGGAAGAAGGAACTTTTGGATGATGCACATAGTTCAAATTTCTCTATTCACCCAAGGAGCACAAAGATGTATCGAGATCTCCGAGAAAACTTTTTGTGGGATAATATGAAGAAGAATATCGCTGAATATACATCAAATTTCCTGGTGTGATAGCAAGTGAAGGCAGAGAGGCAGAAGTCTAATGGGATGATGCAACTATTGCCCATACCAGAATGGAAATGGGAGAACATCTCCATGGACTTTGTCACCGGACTTTTGAGGACATCCAAAGGCAACAATGCAATCTGAGTTGTTGTGGATCATCTTACAAAGACTACACACTTCATTACTATTCGGGAGGATGTCTCATTGGATCAACTGGCACGGATATATATCAGGGAAGTGGTAAGGTTGCATGGTGTACCACTATCTATTATGTCTGACCGAGATCCAAGATTCACCTCTAAGTTTTGGAAAAGTCTTCAACATGCTCTGAATACTAAACTGACTTCAGTATGGCCTATCATCCTCAAACTGATGGCCAATCCGAGAGGACTATCCAAACACTTGAGGATATGTTGAGAGCGTGCTCAATGAACTTTAAAGGAGGTTGAGATCAACATCTTCCTCTGGTTGAGTTCTCGTATAATAACAGTTTCCACTCGAGCATCCAAATGGAACCATATGGAGCCCTGTATGGGAAAAGGTGCAGAACACTGGCATGTTGGGATGAGGTCGGTGAACGTAAGCTGCTTGGACCAGAAATGGTCGAGGAAATGGTGGAGAAGGTGAAAACCATTTAGCAGCATATCAAGGTAGCACAGAGTTGACAGAAGATTTATGCAGATAATCGTCAATGAGACCTTGTGTTTAAAGTTGGAGACATGGTTTTTCTATGCATATCTCCATGGAAGAAGGTCATGAGGTTTGGAAAGAAAGGGAAGCTAATTCCAAGGTACATAGGCCCCTTCGAGATTCTTGATCATGTCGGGGTTGTGGCCTATCGACTAGCACTTCCACCTACGATGGCCAAAGTACATTATTTCTTTCATTTATCTCTCTTAAAGAAGTACATACCGGACCCTTCACATGTACTCTCTTCTGAGGTGGTACAATTGGAAGATGATCTTTCTTATGAGGAGCAACCAGTGAAGATCTTAGATCGTAGAGAAAAAGTTCTGCGAAATAAGGCAATGCCCCTCATCAAGGTGTTTTGGAGAAACCACAAGTTTAAAGAAGTGACTTGGGAATCAGAGGAAATGATGAAGCTGAGTTACCCACATCTGTTTTAGTGTGGGAAAAGGAAAATTTCGAGGGCGAAATTTCTTAAGGGGGGAATATTGTAACGACCCAAAGTTTCATTAATGGAAATCCCTCTTGATATAATGTCTCTTTATGTTTATATAAAATGTCAACTTCTTTGGTTTTATGTTAAGAATTTTGACCATTTCTAATATATCCGTTGAACAGTGATCACATGATTAGTATAAATATAGGACTTTAACAAATCCAATTTACTCAGAAAAAGGAAGCGATGGCCTCATCCAGTAGAATTTCCCCATATAAAGCCCATTTGTTGGAGCTCGGAAAATAGGTGGAATCCTTGGGCTTCGCTATTGACCAATCCCAAGCTGATCTACATCATGTCAAGCTCAAACGGGACCGTCTACGGGAGAAGTGGAAGTTGATAGAAATTACCACTCTAGCGATGTTATCTGAGCCACCCCAAGAGTCTATCACCATCGCACACCTTACCCTTAGGTCTTATGTGGCTGTTTTAAGGGGTTATGTAACAAATAAATAGTACTATGTTCATGAACATTATTTTTTGTATATAATAATGAATATACTTTCTTGTCATTATTGATACATTGTAAATAGTTTTTAAAGTACAAATAATGTTTGTAGTTATTATTTAATTATGAATTCTATTTTATTAAATTAAGAGATTTTTGAATTAAATAATATTTTAATAAAATATTATTATTAAATTAATTTTTATTAAATATAAATGATCTTATAATTTTATGAATGCAATTGTAATTTTTATTAAGGTTTGAAAGCCATTTCTGTCAAAACCCGTGAATTTTCGATAAATGTCGGTTTTTATTTTAAAAGTGAAAATTAACATATTTAGAAAATTATTTGGATAAAATAAATGTTATTTCTTGAATCAGGATGTCGAAATTATCCAACGGTGAATTTTTCATAATTTTCTGAGACAGTCAAATTTTTGGGTAAAAATTAAATACCGTTTAAATATATAATGTGTTTTATGACATCATAATGACCCAATAGTGATGTAATAAAATACTATAATCTTTATGTTCGGCCAATATATGTTTTAACATTAAAATAATGTGATTTTGGGTTTTTTTGACTAACTTTTCAAAGCATTAATGGACCCCTCAAGACTTATTAAACACCTTGTCATTTTAAAATAATTTCCATGGGAGTATGACTCACCTCCACATAAGAAACAATATTATTTTAAGAAGTTTGGACTTTGGAATTATAAAATATTGTTTTCCTCTTCCCTTTTCCAAAAACCATGGGCAAAAACCATGGGATGGTTTGTGGTTTGGATTAATTTAATGTAAGGGGACCCAAACCTAAATAATAAAGAATTCTCTCACCTTTCCTATATAAACCCACCCAAGATCCCACTTCCACCTCACTAAAAGCCTTTTTAGTTCGTCCAACCTCTGCCCTACTCTCTCTAGAATCCTCCCAAGGTTCCCCAAGCTCCCAAAAAGCCTCTCTCAATCCTCTCTCTAGCCTTTGGAAGCACACTTCCAAGTGAGGGTTTTTTCTTCCTTTCTCATTTTTGTCCAATTTTATTTAAGTTTTTTTTTTCATTTAATTTCAATTATGAATGTTGGGGTATGGTTTCGCACCTCCCTCATACTTCCCTATTTATGTTTTAATTATGGGAGACCCCTTTCTCTCTCATTAAATGCCTCTCATGTACACCTGTTACTATGTCGAAATTCTGAAAGGAACTTATCTCTCCTCATTTACATTCAAGCAATACTTTTATATCATGAATATAAATTCCAGTACAATTGTTGGGACATGTTTCTATATGACCTACTTACTGTCCATTAAATGTAAATATGATGAGGAACCCCATTTTCTCTCATCAACCGTTTTTATGAATTCTTATGTCACGTCGTTACGCTGCCGAAATCGCACCGATTTTTTTAGCCAATGCCATTGTGTAGTGAATACCATGCCCATTTCTCCATCAAGGGTATTCACCTTTATGCACATTTACTTATTGATTATAAATTTTCATGTATGAATTCCACATTCCTTTATCATGGAATAAATGATTATTTTTTATGAATCAATGTTTTATGATCCATGTGGCACACTTATGCATAAAATGAAATGTTTAAGAAGGGTGTGCCCTTATAGCGCTCCTATGCATTGGGTAAAGTATAGTATCATGATATGTCATGTGCAATGAGTGTTGACTCATGCTAATTCAAGTGCAATGAGGGTTTACTCGTGCTTAATGTGCAATGATGATTTACTCGTGCTCTATGTGCAATGAGCCTTGGCTCATGTTAATTCCATGTTAAGTGTTGTTGCCACATTTCCATGTTATGATTATCATGCTTTATCATGCCTTTATGTTCATGTTTCTCTTGTGCTCTATTGATATTCCTATTGTCTAACATGTATTATACTCTTCATGTTATTCCATGTGTATTCCCTTACTGGGCTTTATGGCTCACCCTTTTCTAATGCATGTCCTCAGGTTATCCCATGCAATGCTAAGTACGAGGGAATGTAGTGGTCATGTAAAGGAAGTTTTCAATAAATATGTTGTATTCCATGTTTTAAGTTTTTATGTAATGATCCTAATCCCCAAAGACACTAAACCTCTCGATCTTCTTTGTTGTATCAAGTGAAGTTTTATGTAATAAATCATGTTTATGTTTGTAATAAAAGCAAGGTTGTCATAGTTGGTGTCTTATAGCTCTCATAAATTATGCTTTCATGAGAAGAACTGCCCCACTCACAATATTGAGTTAGCTGAAGTGATGCACATGCTTAATAATTGGTTCCACTACCACTTTGGGGAGCGTTTTATAGTGTATTCAGACCATAAGAGTCTAAAGTATATTTTCAATTAGAGGGATATCAACTTGAGATAGAGATAATGGGTGGATTAACTTTAGACTTTTGATTTTGATATTTCATACACCCATAGGAAAGAAAAATTAGTTTCAAATGATTTGAGAAAAAAAGATTTGACTTAGGTAGTAAGGGTGTCAATGTAAGAATGGTTATTGATGAGATTTTTTATAGATATTCACTTGGATGAAGAGAGAGATGAAAGATAGGTTTCCCTATCTTATACTTGGGATGGATCATCTATAGAAGATACTATTCTACTTAGACAGGCTGAGGATGTTGAGTGCCAGTGCTTTAGCAGGAATCTTTATGGTGAGGATACCTCAAGTGAGTGATCTCAATATCCTGATGGGTTTTTTCACCTCTAAGGTGGGATGGTTGTTCTGATATACTTGATACATATATTTTTTTATGATGGACCCTGATACAATTATACCATGAAAACTAGGGATACCAGGATGTACCATGACTTGAGATATTATTACTTGTGGTTTGGAATGAGACAATTGATTGTGAATTTTGTGTCTAAATGCCTTAATTATCAAATAATTAAGGTGGAACATAAAATTTTTGCTGGTTTATTGTAACCTTTATCCATTCCAATGAAGAAATGGGATAAGATATATGTGGACTTCATGATTAGGTTACCTCATACTCCTAGTGGTAAGGATGTTGATAGAGAAAATATTTTCAATAATTTTAATTTTAAATTCAATTATTTTAATCCCATAAAAGTGTTATTTTAAGGTCAATTGTCACATTTTTTAGATTTAGAATCATTTTGAGACTAATTGCAAAAAAGGTTTAATTTTAGATATTAACTATTTTAATTTATTTATTCTTTTCAGCCACGAATTTTTATATATTGATTTAATTTATTAAATTACTTTTTTTAGGAATAAAAAAATATTAGGATTAATTTCATTCTTCTGAACCAAGAGCTGAATCCAACATTTGGAGGCCCAAAATAATCTCACAAGTCAGGCCTCAAAATTTGTGCATAAATCTGGATATTTTTGAACTTGGGCCTATATCTTGTAAATAGATGGTACAATGGAGATAAAATCCTACATTGATAAAGATAAAATCTTGAGGAACAACATTCATAACTATGTACCCACTTGATTCTACTGATATCAAGGCCATAAAAGCATGGGAATCATATTTTAAAAATTCAAATATTCTACCTGGATAGAATAAAATTTCAGAGTAAATGGGATATAACTTCTTATATATGAGAATAATGAATCTTAAATTTTGTGGTTAAAAGAAAAAAAAATTGAACAACTTTACATAATACTAATTTTCCTAATTCTTTCATTAAATAGGTCTACGTAAATTGTTCTAACACATGAATATTTTTTGAGTAAAATTCTAGAGAAAATATTTCTCCCATTTTGCCTATAAAAATGGACCATTATGACACCCTCAAACCTCTTTCATGCCTATAAATAATATTCTAGGTGTAATGTAATGTATTTTTTGTGTATTATTTTTAAATATTATATGGAATTAATTTGAGACCAGGATTTGTGACGGCGTGTGATTATGAGGTCTGGAGTTCTCGGAATAAATGTTTGAAATAAATTAAACTTTTAAATAGCATGCGTGAGAGGTTTTCTTGAAAAAGTAGAATAAATTTTAAAAGGGTTACTAGATCAAAAATATAATGGAACCATTCCATTTAGAGCAGTGAATTTACCTTAAGTGATCCCTAACATCAACCGGCCTGGGTCAGCTGTAAAAGTTAATTTTTGGATGTTTTAAGGGAAATAAAAAATAATAATTTTATTTTAAATGTTTTAATGATGCAGCAATGCGTTTTATGGTTTTAAATAACCAGGATCCCAATGTTAGGCTCATAACTTTGGAAAACTCCTTGTAAATCCACTAGAGCTTTAGAGTGGAGCCACCCCCCTTGGATAATTCTCAACAAACGGTGACGAAGGATCAATTTGTGCATCATTGCGCAGAAAGGTTAAAGGATCTCACTAATGACAAAAACAAATCCACTCTTCGTCAATGATTGAGGTAGGGGTTTTTATTTTGATTGTGTTTTTACCAGTTCTTTAATTCAATGAATAATGTGGATCAAACCACGAACAGGTTGACTCGTGGTTTGGTCGCTCTTGCGGGAGGGTTTAATTTGCAGGAATTTGGGGATGATTGTGATAATAATTATTCTTGTTTGTTAACTTGATCCTTCTAATGGGAGTAGATCAAGGTCGTAATGAACAACGAATGAGGTTCGTTCCTCGGTTTTTTCTTTTGTGTTTCTTCCCCCAGTCGCATTATTCATTCTTTACGGGAATATGAATGAAGTATTTTTGCACATTCATTTAGAGTTTCAACGATCTGAGATCATAGATTCGACATTGTGGCAACCCAGAAAAGGTCCGACAAAGATGACAACAGATGAATTGACACGGTTCGGGAAAAATCATTCTTCAACCGTTCTTCAGGTGGATTATCGAAACAAGTTTTTTGAGCCGATCAAAGGCCCAAAACCTACCATTTCGGTATTTCTATAACAGGACTACCTTGAATATTTTTTTTTTTGAGGAGAATATATCTTTGGAACAAACATCGGATGATCGATGGAGGCACGCGGAGGAAGAACGTCATTTCTAAAAAATTACAAAGAACGCGGCATGTATCCCACAATACACGGTGTGTGGGCCCCGTTAAGAGGTGGCTAGGGTTTCGGGTAATAGAAAGCAATGATGCAACGTGTGACCCCTGTCACATGGTGTGTGGGTTCTTACATGGGACTCGACATGTATCTCAAATGATACACGGACACGGGGTAGAGAACACGGCATGCACTCCACCACATAGCCATATCAGGATGATTACACATGTTACCATGTGTACGGGTACACGGGTTGGAAGAGACGGGTTGAAGCCCCGTATGGGCACACAGCCAGCATACATGACGTAGACCCCAGATAGTAGGACATGGCATATTGCTCTTCCAAATGTCGTGAATATCTTTTCTACACAACAAGATATTTTTGACATGGTCTGTTGTGCAAGGGAAGTACCTAGGGTTAGAGGACCCAGTGTGTGACCCTTCTACACATTGTGTTCTTCCTTATACATGGATTGATCTCCATGTCCACCATATCTTGGACAATTTTTGTTTGGTTTAGTTCCCCTTTTCTCGTTCCCCTGAAGTTTAGGTACCATTTCCATCCAAAAGAGTATGATCTCATTAGTAGGACTTTCTGGATAAAGTTGGAGTCCCTCCGAGAGGCCCATAGTGAGATCCTCTATCCATTCTTGACCTTAAGTAGAGTCATGTATCGGTGTGAATAATCCTAAAATACGTTGATCCTATACTTATTAAGTGAATTTGGATGATTCATGGTATACGCCAAGGCCCTGGCAGTGATCCTCATCCATGTATTGTGATATTTTCCCACTCAGGAGTGTGTTCTCCTAGAATGAGTGTGTTTGTTCTCTCTTCAGATATATCTGTGCATTTATCTCTCTAGTGAAACTTCCTGATGAATAGTACATCTTAGATGGACATCATCAGAGCTATCAGACTCATGGATTGAGTTCTCCCAAACGAGTGCTTCGTGAAAGCTTCAAACTAAATCCATAGTGTGGGTATGTGGGTTGTTGTGACTTACCTCTCGACTACGGGTCTGGGTTTTGAGTATATCTAGATGTTTCTCTTCTTATATGTTCTGTAGACCTATACTATGTAGAGATGACTATAACTTTACTTTGTGTATTTCTTTGTGGTTTTAGGGGTCTCATACTGAGTATTTTTATACTCCCTCCTACATAGGATTTTCCTACACATGTCATATCTTATGCAGACGAGTAGCCTTTTAGTGGATTCCAGGTTAGACCAGGACCAAACCAAGCTTTGTGAGATTCCCTATAGGCCGAGGTGATCCTTCAGCATCGAGAAGAAGTCCCAGTACCTTTCTTTTTTACAGGTTGAACTTTTTAGTTTCAGACTCTTTTATTTGGTGGGATTGTATTATCGCCTAGTTACTTTTACTCACTTTACTTTCTATTGTACAAGGTTTTTTGGGTTTAGTTGTATGCAAGCATTTTTATTCCTTAGTGTTTTTTTACATTTTAGCATTTTTTGTCTTGGAGGTGCATGCGTGTGTACATGTACTTAGGAAATGCCTCCCATGTTAGTGAAATGTCTACTCGGTGATAGTCACCAGCCTCAAGCCTATTGGAGGAGGGATTGGGGAGTCACGGTGCATGCTTCATAGGGATGGGTCATGACATAGTGGTATCAGAGGTGGTCGGTTCTACCTTAAGGACTAAGAGTCTGTGATTTTTGGTTTGGGAAATAGTGTTTAATGTTTCGAGTTCGGATTTCAGGCCAAGGAATCCAGTGTTGGTGCGGACGGTCGATGTATCCATACACCATGACTCTGATAACCTACTTTTATACTCAATATATGAGAACATTAGTTGCAGGGAAACAAAAATAATGGTACATGCATCATATAAGAATGGTTTGGGTTTCCATGTAATTTTGTGTCAGATACCCAGATATACTCCTTGACCATGGTATATCTTGTTTCCTTATAGGATGCCTCTGTGATGTATACTATCTAGGACTTAGCAGATTGATCATTAGGATGACCCCCTTAGTGACGAGGCTTCGATTCAGAGGATAGTTCCCCGGGCATTACCTCCATGTAGTACACCTACTATACCACCACCAATGGAGCAGCACATGGTACCTATAGTACCAACAGATGAGAAGCATAGGTTGAGTGCACTCCATGAGTTTCAAAGACAGAGACCCCATTGGTTCTGAGGTGAGCGTGACCCTTAAGCGGTTGAGGACTGGCTTGAGGTGGTTACCAGAGTCTTTCGTATAATGAGGATACTAGTAGACCATATCGTGATCCTAGGAGTGAGGCTTCTTCAGGGTTCGGTATGGAGGTGGTAGAGTTTGACCATGCAGACTCATGATTAGATGACTCTTTCATGGATGGAGTTCGAGACACTCTTTAGGGGGGAGTTCTCTCTAGTTACGTTTAGAGAAGAATGTATCCATGAGCTTCTTTAGATCTAGTAAGAAATTTTAACAGTGGAAGACTATTCATCAAGGTTTACCAACCTCTCCAGGTACTCAATTGATGTTTTTAGGGATCAGTACTTCATATCTTGGACCTTTGAGAGAGTTTTATGATGGTACATCCAAGTTAGTGCAGTGCCTCTATGAATTCGAACTTATGTTGGAGTGCTCGAGTGTGATTTTTTGTTAGAGAGCTTCTTGGATGATCAAATGCATCTGGTGGCAGTTCACAGTAGGAAGATAGGTGTATAGACCTCGACAGTAAGAATCTGACATTAGGAAAAAGGATCAGGACATGGGAGATGTCTCAGGAGGGCCCGGGATAGAGGATCTGAAGTCCAGGGCTCTTAGGATGGATCCAGACAGCCTAGGAAAAGGCAATTCTACTCATGTGATGGCAGAGGGAATCTCCCTAGAGACTGTCCAACCCATCAAGCTGCTGATAGGGACATTATGGATGGGCTTCCAAGGTTGTGGTAGAGAGTGGATCATGTAGAACCTCCAGGCAGTGAATGTGGTAGAGGAGTAGGGAGAGCTGCGGGAGGTGGAAGACATTTTTACATACTTCTTACCACCACCCCCAGGAGGTCTCCACCAGGATCTGGGATCTAGGGTACAGGGGTGTGAGCAGCTACATGTGGTCGAGGCATAAAACCCAGGCACTCTAGGGATGATATGAGGTACCATCTGTGTCTTTTCTACCTTAGTTTCCATACTCATATACATAGGTTCCAGTTATTCTTTCCTTGCCACATGTATTGTGAGAACCCTTGAGATTCTAGTAGAGTTGTTGACTCGGCCCTTACTCATGGAGAAACCTATGGGAGGAGACTTGATGATCATGTATATTTTCCAACAGTGTGATCTTACCCTTGGAGGTGAAAGTTTTAGTTGGAACCTATTGGTGGTAGCATCAAGGCCTTATGACGTCATTCTCAGCATGGATTGGTTATTTTTGGTCCGTTCCTAGATTGATTGCTTTAGGTGAATGATGTGGTGTGTTTTTAGTGATGGGACGGGGTTTTCCTTTATTGGTGAAAATGAAACCCAGGTAGCATAGAATAGGATCATGCTTTGGAGGGTGTATCCAATCACTCATGATCTTTCTAGCCTTACCCTTGGAGTAGTAGATGTTGTGATATTTGAGTTCCCAGCAGTAGTGGATAAGTACGAGTACATATTCCCAGAATATGTTTTGGGGTTACCTCCCCACCGGGATATTGACTTCTGCATCGAATTACACCCTAGTATGGAACCGATATCCTCAATAGCATATTGGATGGCTCTTTCAAAGCCTCATGATCTGAGGGTGCAGTTGGAGGATTTGTAGAGGAAGGGATTCATAATACCTATAGATTCACCCTGGGTGGCGCCAATTTTGTTTTCCAAGATGGAAGATAGGATTTTGAGGTTTTCCATGGATTAGTGGCGCCTGAACTAGGTGATGGTGAAGAACAATTATCCATTACCAAGGATTGAAAACCTCTTAAATCAGGTGAGAGGGGCACGGTGGTTCTCGAAATTTTACCGTCAATTAGGTTATCATTAGCTTCGATTGTGAGACAGGGATGTGCTGAAGACAGCTTTCAGATGCTGCTACGATCACTAAGAGTACTTGGTGATGCCTTTTAGCATGATGAACACCCTGCAGTGTTCATGGGACTCGTGAACTGGATCATCTAGTCATACGTACACTAGTTCGTAGTAGTCTTCATCGACGACATCCTTGTGTACTCGACATCATAGGAGGAGCATACGAGACACCTGTGGATGGTCCCGGATGTACTCTAAGAGCACCATCTTTAAGGGAAGCTCTCAAAGTTCCAGTTTTGGATTTAGGATGTCCATTTTCTAGGACATATTAACTCAACAAATGGGGTAGCGGTGGACCCATCCAAGGTTGAGGTGGTGTTATCATGAGATCCACCTAGGAGCGTTATGGAGGTGAGGATCTTCCTTGGGATGGAAGGATATTGCCAAAGATTTATTCCTAACTTCTTCTTGATATTAGCCCCGATGACAGCTTTGACCCAAAATGGGTAGCCTTTTGTATAGACGAAGAAGTGCCAGTAGTATTTTCAACAGTTGAGGCAAAGTTTGATGAGTGCACTGATCTTGAGATTACCATAAGAGGGTGTCGAGTACGTATTTTTCTATAATGAATCAGGGAACAGGCTTGCCTATGTTTTGATGCAGTGACAGGTGGTGATTACTTATGGTTTTCTCTAGATAAGGCTTCATGAATAGAACTATGAGAACCATGATCTTGAGTTGGTAGTAGTATTATTTGCATTGAAGATGCGGCGACACTACCTGATGGGTGAGCAGTTTATCGTCTACTCTGACAATAAGAGACACAAGTACATCTTCTTATAGAAGGATCTGAATATGAGGCATAGGTGATGGATGAAGTTCCTCTAAGATTTTGACTTCAATATCATCTATACTCCTAGGAAGGGGAATGTAGTAATGATGCTCTCAGTTAGAGATCGAGTTCGTAGCTACTGAGTGAGGTGTCATAGAATTTATCCTCCCTACAGTTATCATTGGGGGATGGAGACAATAGTTGTTACCCCTCCACTTTTGAAATGATTTCGGGAGGCACATCTTGGAGATTTCTACTATAAGGATTTATGTTCTCATATATCCACAGGACAATCTCCTGATGGATATTCTAAAGTTGGGGAGCACTTCATCCTTTTTGGAGGACACACAGTTTTCTAGTGGTGTTGTGGGAGAAGGTTCTAATGGATTTTCATACAACCCCTTTGGCAGTAAATCCTGGAGTGGTTAAAATGTACCAGGACCTTCGATGTCAGTTCTGGTGGATGGGGATGAAGAAGGGAGTAGTAGAGTTCATTTCTCGATGCCTTATATGCCAATAGGTGAAGGTTGAGCACTAGGTTCCAATGGGACTAGCTCACCCATGGAAGTGCTGAAATGGAAGTGGGATGGAATATCGATGGACTTCGTGATAGGATTATCATTAATGTCCATGGGACACGATTCCATCTGGGTGATTATTGATCGACTCACCAGGTTGTCCCACTTCCTATCTATTAGGGAGAAGAGTTCAGTAGAGAGATTGGGACGCCTAAACATGTAGGAGATAGTTCAGATTCATGGAATCCCCTTGATGATAATCTCATATCATGATTCCTATTTCACATCCTGGTTGTAAAATAGATTGCAGGAGGCATTTGGGACTCAGCTACACTTGAGCACAACATTCTATACCTAGACAGATGGTCAGAGGAAGATAACCATTTGGGTTATAGAGGATATGTTGTGGGCATGTATGTTGAACTTTGGTCATAGTTGGGAGGACCATCTACCACTATTGGAGTTTGCGTACGACAACATTTATCACTCCCCCATTAGTATTTCACTATTGGAGGCCTTATATGGGTGACCATGTCAATCACTACTTTGCTAGACCGACCCAGGAGTGTCAGCACTCATGGGTCCAGAGTTGGTACAAGATACCATCGAGAAGGTGTAGATCATCCAGGAGCAGATGAAGATAGCATAGATTCGGTAGAAGTCTTATGCTGACAGATGACGGAGACCTCTGGAGTTCGAGTAGGGAGACCAGGTCTTCCCTCAGGTCTCATCAAGACGAGGGTCGTGGAGATTTAGATGGGGTTTCAAGTTGTCTTAGAGGTTTATCATCCCTTTTTAGATACTGAATAGAGTTTAAAAGGTTGCGTACTCTCTATCTCTACCCCCATAGTTGCACTCAGTACATGATTTCTTCCATGTGTCGCATTTGAGGAGGTACGTGTACAATCTATCGCATGTCATCAATTGGGACAACCTGGACATAGAGAATGGAGCGACCTTCATAGAGTACCCAGTGGAGATCATGGATAAAAAATAGAAGATCCTCCATGGGTGAGAAATTCCCTTGGTGTGTGTCCTATGGAAGCATGGGAATATTTAGGAGAGAACATGGGATTAGGAAGCTCAGATTCGTGCGAAGTACCCACATATTTTTCAGTAGCCTTTTGTTTTGGATTTTTGGGGATGTAAATCCCTAAGGTGGGGAGAATTTCATGTCCTAGATTTTACATGTATTATTTTTAAATATTATATAGAATTTATTCGAGACTAGTCTTTGTGAAGGAATGCCATTATGAGTCCCATAGTGCTGGGAATAAATGTTTGAAATAAATTAAACATTCAAAAATCATGCACGAGTGGTTTTCCTAAAAAAAGTAGAATAACTTATATAAGGTTTCCCATATCAAAAATCTGAGGGCACAATTGCGTTCAGAGTAGTTACTTTACCTTAGAAGATACCTAACATCGATCAGTGCGGGTCGTCTACAAAAGTTAATTTTTTGACATTTTAAGGGAAATAAAATAAATTAATATTTTATTTTATTTTAAATGTTTTAACGATGCAACAACCTTTTTATGCTTTTAAATAACTAGGAGCCCAGGTTTAGGCTCATAACCCTAGAAAACTCCCTGTAAATCCTCTAGATCTTTATAGAGGATCCACCCCCTTGGAGAATTCTTGAAGAACAGTGATAAACGATCAATTTATGCATCGTTGCACAACAAGTTCGGAGGATCTCATCGTCAATGGAAATGGATTCAATCTTTGTCGACGATCGAGGTAGGGGTTGTTATTTCGATTGTGTTTTTCCTTGTTTTTTGATTCAATGAAAAATGTGAATCAACCCACGAACAGGTTGACCCATGGTTCGGTCGTTCTTGTGGGAGGGTTTAATTTTTGGGAATTTGGGGATGATTATGATTGTAATTATCATTGTTTGTTAACTCAATCCTTCTAACAGGAGCAGATCAAGGACATAACAAACAATGGATGAGATTTGTTCCTCGGTTTGTTCATTTTCATTTCTTCTCGCAATCATGTTCTTCATTCTTCACGGGTATATGAATGAAGGATCATTGCACATTCATTTAGAATCACAACAATCCAAGATCATAGATCCGACATTGTGGCGACCCAGTAGAGGTGTGACAATGATGATGGTAGATGAATCGACACGGTTCAGGAGAAATCATTCTTCAATCGTTCTTCATGCGGATGATCGAAATGAGTTTTTGGATCTAATTAGAGGGCTCAAAACTATCGTTTCAGTGTTTCCCTGATGGTGTGACCATGAATTTTTGTTTTTTAGAAAAACAGATATTTGGAATGAATACTGGACAATCGGTGGAAGCGTGTGGAGGAAGAACGTCATTTCTGGAAAATTCCAAAGAACACAGAGGGTATACCGAGATACACGGCATGTGGGACCAATTGAGCGGTGGCTAGGGTTTTAGGTGATAGAAAGTAATGACACGGCATGTGACCCCTATCACATGTAATGTGGGTCCTTATGCAGGACTCGGTGTATATCTCAGTTGATACAGACACGAGGTGGATTACATGGCATGTACTCCGCCAAACGGCTAGACCAGGTCAGTTACACAGGTTACCCCGTGTACGAGTACACGGGTTGGAAGACATGGGTTGAAGTTGCGTATGAGAACATGGACAGTGTACATGGGGAATCCCCTGGATAGTAGGACACAGTTTGTTACTATTCTACATGTAATGTATAGCTTTTCTAAATGACATGCTCTTTTTGACACAGGTTGTTGTACACCAGCAGTACTCGGGGTCAGAGTAAATGGCGTGTGACCCTTCTACAATTTGTGTACTTCCTTAGACATGGATTTATCTCCTTGTCCTCCATATCTTGGACAAGTTTTTTGGGTTAGTTCACCTTTTCTCGTTCCCCTAAAGGCCAGGTGTCATTTCCATCCACAGGAGTATGATCCCTTCAGCAGGACATGGCGTGTGACCCTTCTACGGGTCTGGGTTTTCAGTATATCTAGATGTTTCTATTATTATATATTCTATATACATATACTATGAATAAATGACTATACATTTACTTTGTGTATTTATTTGTGGTTTTGGGGGTCTCCTACTGAGTATTGTTATACTCACTCTTGCACGGGCTTTTCCCGCGTGTGTCATGTCTTGTACAGATGAGCGGCCTTTTTGACAGAGTCCAAGGTAGACCAAGACCAGAGTGAGCTTTGTGAGATTCCATATAGTCCGAGTTGTTCTTTCAACATTGATAAGCAGTCCTAGTACCATTATTGTTTATAGTATGGACTTTGTATTTTCAGAATCTTTCTCATGGTGGGCTTGTATTCTGGCCTAGTTACTTTTCTACACTTTACTTTTTGTTGTACTATGTTAGTTGGGTTTAGTTGTATGCATACAATTTTATTCCTTAGTGTTTTTCTTCATTTCAACATTTGTGGGCTTGGAGGTGTGTGCATGTGTATAGGTACTTAGCCAATTCCTCCCATGTTAGTGATATGCCTACTCAGTACTAGTCACCAACCCCTGGCCTATTGGAGGTGGGCTTGGGGAGTTACGGAATGGGCCCCACTGGGATGGGTCATGACACCAAGGGTGGATTGAAGAGTATCAATTGTTGGGGGAAGATTTGGGTGATGACCTTCTATAGATTTATTTTTCTTTCTTTATTTTTCTTTTATTTTCTTTATTCTGCGATGTCTCCCCTCTCTCAAATCAACTTGACTTCCCCATCATGAAGGGGTAGTTCCATTGAGTGATCAGAAAAAGAGAGGCTGAACCTATTTGATTTCATTGAGTTTTTTTATTCAATTTAATAATATCCTTTCTTATTTCTACATTTGGTTTCAATTCTTAATTCAATTTTAAATTTTGAATACGATATCATTAGGTTTTGATCCTGTTAATTTTAATTTCTTTGGTCAATGATCCATATCTCCCACCATCCAATTCTTTTCTATATATAGTGTAATGGATTAGGTTTGGGTGGTGAGTGATTTATGTTCATTAGTATGTGTGTAAGTTTTTATGTTGGGATATTGGTTTATTAGGGAACAATAATTCCTAATCAGGGATATCCCTAATTAATCAAAACCTACTACAACACTACACACACAGTAAGGAGGGTTGACCAACCTGAGGTTTCATATAAGAATATTCTCATCATAACCATCTATACAAGGGAGACAAAGGATCAGTAGATGAATCTTTATCTCACCAATTAGCATAAGAAAAAGGTGTAAATTTTGAAAACCATGATAGCATGGAACTAGGTCTATCCAAACCTACTCTAATCACCATCTTTCTAAATTGTTTTAAAATCCATTTAATCAAACAGCTTCCTGATCACACTTTCTAAAAATTAATTAAAACCAATTTTTTTCAAAAAAAATAATAAAAAGTGTCAACCATGTTTTTTGTGCACTTATCTTTAAGAGACTACCTAGAGTTAATTGTTATACTATACTTAAGTAATTTAAATATTATTCTTCCATTCCCCGTGATAAGAATGAATTAGATATGATATGGATGATTATTGATCGACTCGTGAAATTGGCATATTTCCTACCTATAAAGTAGAAAACAAAGGTAGAAGATATTGAGTACCTATATTTTCAAGATATTTTCAATATTTATGGTGTGCCATCGGTATCATTTTTTATCAGGACCCTTACTTCACATCCTATTTTTTGAGTGTATTAGAGGCAGTGATGTGTTATTTGTTGAATTTCATCACGACTTATCATCCCTAGATGGATATCCTATATAATTGAGCAATATATATTCCTAAATAAATTATGTGGTCATACGTTCTTGACATTAGTGGATTTTGCGAGAAACATTTACCCTTTTTGATGTTTTTATATAACAGTAGTTATAAAAAATAAATCAAGATGGCTCCATTTAATGAATTATATGGGAGGAATTGTATATTTCCTCTTTGTTAGGTAGATGTTGGAGAAAGATCCTTGGTTGGACTGATCGTCATCCAAGAGACTACAAATATTATTAAATTGATCAAGAAAAGTTTATCAATAACATAGAGTTTCCAGAAATATTATGTTGATCGGCATTGTTATCCATTGAAGTCTGAGGTAGGTGATCAAGTTTTCCACAGAGTTTCATCTTGGTTGGGTCATAGATGTTTGAGGAGGCAAGGTAAGTTATCACCACATTATGTTAGCCCATTTGAGATTATGGAGTGACTCGTTAAGTTGGATTATCAATTAGACTTACCTAATTTTTTGACTTTTGTCTATGATTTATTCTATATTTCCCAATTGAATAATAGTCACTTGGATTTTTCCCACGTGATTGAGTGGGAGGAAATTAAAATTGATCTTGAAACCTCGATGATTGAAGGGACTGTTTAGATAGTAGAAAGATGGGATATGGTGTTGTGTGGTAAGATGATCCCGTTGATTTGACTGAGATGGTAGTGTGGTAGGGACATCCATGAGACATGGGATTGTAATGCTTTGATAATCTAGTAATATCCTTACCTATTTTTGGTTTTATTATCCTAATCCTTTACTGGGATATAAATATTTTATGGTGGGGATAATTTTGACACCCCTCAGGTCATAGGCCTATATAATTTCAAGATTGTTTTATATATTTTGAGGTTTTAGATAATTTTAGGATATGGGGGTTGAAAATTTGGAGTTTCAGGGAAAATAGGTTAGGCACATGATTTAGGTACATAGTTAGAAGTAACTATGCGGTAACCAAGCAATATGGATCTATGGATTCCAGTAGAATGTTTCATGGTTTGGGCATGGTTTATCTAACTTTTTGAGTCTCCAGAAAAACTTAAGTGTCAGGAGGTGATTTCCATCCAAAAAACCCTATGATATTTCCTTGTGCTTGATCTTGAAATCCGTGATCTCATCATTGGAATAGATTGGATGATTAACTATCAATCCTAGATTGATTGATATCATCATCAGGTGAAGTTCATATCTTCTGATGGAGTTACTCAAGTCTTTCAAGTTGATTGGGACCCTAGATCTAGGAGAGAGGGTCTCTTTTCCCCTGAGTTTTAATATGATCTCATGCCATTTGTCATAGATATTCCTTGATGTTTTTAATCCATGTATTAGTGTCCATATTCTTACTCTAATGAGTGAGTATCCCGATGCTTTTCTAGATGATTTTTTTTGGGTTACCTTCTCAGAGGGAAGATAAGTTCTCTATAGACTATCTTCTGATTATGAGACCCATATATTTACCTTCATACCTTATGGGAACCATTGAATAGAAATAATTAAAGGTTAGTCTTGATGACCTTGAGGCTAAGGTATTTATTCATCCCAGTGTTTCACCTTAGGAATCATCGGTGCTCTCTAAAAATAAGGAAGATGGTGGTCTTAAACTTTATGTTGATTATCAAAAGCCCAATGAGATGAAGTTTAAGAAAAACTATCCCTTTACTAAGATTCATGACCTTTTTTATCATCTCAAGATAGCCTGGTGGTTTTCAAAAATTAATATGAGATCAGGGTACCATCAACTATGGGTATGAGATAAAGATATTCCTCATACAACTTTTAGGAGTAGGTATGGGAATTATTCGTAAATGGTTATGTTATTTGGACTTACTAATTATCATGTGATGTTTATGAATTTTATGAATTAAATATTACATATGATATTAGATTACTTCATAGTTGTTTTTGTGGATGATGTCTTTGTTTATTCTAGATCATAATGGGGTTATAATGAGCATTTTAATATCATCCTTACAATACTGAAAGAACAATTTCTATATAGAAATATATACAAATTCTAATTTTGGACTAAATAGGTGAAATTTCTAGGACATGTGATTTCTAATAAGGGTGTCTTAGTGGATCTTGAGAAGATTCAAGAAGTGATATCTAGAGAGAAACTCATAATTGTGTTTGAAATCTATATTTTCTTGGGATTAGTTGGCTATTACAAGCACTATATTCTCCAATATTTCTTCTCTAATGGTAGAGTTAACATGTAAGGGTGTGAAATTCATTTATAGCGATCAATTCCAAAGATATTTTTGAGGAGTTAAAGTGATACTGACTTCATCTCTAGTCTTGATTATTCCTGATCCAAGTTTGAGTTATGATTTATACTATGATTCCTTAGGTATGGTTTTGAGTTGTGTTTTAATTCAGGGAAGATGGATGGTATCTTATGGATCTCATTAATTATTCCCTCGTGAGGAGAACCACCACCCTCATGGTCATTAGTTTTTTATATTGATTCACATACTTAAGACTTAGAATCATTGCCTCTTCGAGGAGTGGTTTACAATGTATTTTGACAATAAGAGTATGAAGTATATTTTCACTCAGAGATATATCAAATTAATATAGAGGTGATGGGTGGAGTTACTTCATACCTTTGATTTTAATATTTCATACACCCTTAGAAAATTAAAGGTTTTTATAAATGCTTTGAGTAGAAAACTTATGAATTTGTCAGTAAAGGTATCAGTGGAATAATTTTACTTGATGATATTTCTTGTAGAGATGCACTTGAATGAAGGGAGAGCTGTAAGATAGGTGTTCCTAGCTTTTACTTAGGCCATATCATCTATGGATGATTACATTAGACTTATACAGACTATGGATGTTGAGTGTCATTACTTTAGTAAGAATCATTATAGTGGGGAGACTTTAAGTGAGTGGTGTTGATCTCCTGATGGATTTTTGTGCTTCCAAGGAAGGATGGTTTTTATGACAGACATGAGACAGAAATTGTTGGATGATGGAAACTAATCTAATTGTTCTATGCACCTTATGGATACTAATATGTATCATGACTTGAGACATAATTATTGGTGGTTGCGAATGAGACAATAAATAATGGATTTTGTGTCTTGATGCCTTACTTCTCATAGAGTTGTGGTGTAACATCAAAGGCCAGTTGGTTTGTTGCAACCTTTACTCATTCTAGTATGGTATGATATTTCCATGGACTTCATGATTGGGTTACCTCGAACTCCTAGTGGTAAAAATATGATATGGTTGATTATTGATCAACTCAAAAAATTAGTTCATTTCCAACCTATAAAGGATATGATGTAGGAATAATATCTAAGGCACTTATATGTGTGGGAGATTTCAAAACTTCATGGTGTTCCATCAGTATCATTTATGATTGGGATCCTCGCTTCACAACCCAATTTTGTAGTAGATTGTAGCCAATGATAGGTTCTTAATTGAATTTGAGCATGGATTATTATCCCCAGAATGATTTCTAGTCTGATCAATCCATCCAGATTATTGAATAGATGCTTTAGTAATGCATGTTTGACTTCGATGAATCTAGGGAGAAACATTTTACCTTAGTGTATTTTTTCTATAAAAATAGTTATCGGGATTCGATACAGTTGGATCCATTTGAGGAATTGTATGGGAGTCATTGAAGATCGCCTATTTGTTTGGAATAGGTTGAAGAATTTCCCTTGGTTGGACCAAGAATCATCCAGGAGATGATGAATATAATGAAAGGAAAAGGTTAGAAACAACTCAGAGTCACCATAAATCTTATGTTGATTGTCTTCATCATTCATTGGAGTTTGAGTCATGTGATCGAGTTTTCTTCATAGTTTAACATAGAACAGGGGAATAGACATTTCTGAAATCATGGTAAGTAAGAACCATGTTATATCATTATGTTTGAGATTATGTAGTGACTCAAGATGGTGGTTTTTTTATTATACTTACCTGCTTGTTTGAATTATATCCATGATGTATTCTATGTTTCCCAACTAAAGAAGTATTAGTCATATATGCCTCATGTGATTGAGTGGGATGACGTAGAAATTAAAAATGACACCTCATTGATTGAAAGGTATATTCAGATAGTGGACCTACAGTATAAGGTACTATGTGGAAAGATGGTCCCATTGGTTTGATTGAGATGGAAGTGGGGTAGGAACATCCATGAGACATGGGAGAACAATTCCTTGATGATGCGGCAATGGCCTCATCTATTTTCAAGTTCATGATACTTATAATTTTTAGGGATAGAAATATTTTATAGAGCAAAGAATTTTGATTCCCTCTAGGTCACAAGTATGTATAATTTTGATCTTGTTTTATCTCTTTTGAGGTTTTAGAGGCTTTTAGGAGATAGAGATTGAAAATTTGGAGTCTCAAGGAAAACATGATAGATGCACGGTTTAGTCTCATGGTTACGGCTAACTTTTTAGTAACCATGTGATATGAATTTGTGGATTCTAGTGTAAATTTTTACGATTTGGGATCATTTTTTCTAATAGTATGAGTCTCAAGGAAAATTTTGAGGATTTTTGGGTTTTGTTCTAGAGGACATCACATTGACTGAGCATGGTTTGTCAAACCGTGTGGCTTTTCCCAAGAAACTGTACAACTTAATTTTCAAAAGCCAGTGACCACCATATATTTGGCACACAGCTTATCAAACCATGTGGTATAATTGTTCATTCTAATCAGAACATATTAAAATGATAAATTACTCTAACACCCTTGGTAATTTTTAAATCTAATCCTCTCTTATTCCCTCATTATCTCAAACTAGTCCCTCTATGATTCTCTAGAGTACTCTCCACTTGATTCCTTGGTTATACTATATTATTTTGAGTGGATATCTTTGAGGTAAGTTCATTTTTCTATCAGTTTGTCCTTTTTTCACTAGATCTCTTCTTGATCTATCATTCACTCATCTTGATAAAACCATAATGGTTTTTGATTTAAAAATATAGAAGAATAAAATTGGGTAATTGATGATGTTTCTCTTGGATCTTAGTTTGTGAGTACATGATTTATTCATTTCCCATCACTAATTCTGATGGTGATGTTGTTTTCATCATTATAAAGGTTGGTGTCTCTATAAAATGGGATTTCCCATGGAATTATTTATGATCTTATGATTCCATTTGGTTTTAATTTATAAAATTGATGATTTAGAATCCATGAGAGATGAATTTTATCTTTTATGTCTATGAAAAAAAATTTATAAAATGAGGTTGTTGTTGAAAAATGTTTCGATGAACATTATGTGATCGGGGAATTGCCTTAAAGAATAAATTTATTTGAAAAGGGTTTTTCATGTATAAAAAGGGATTTTATACCTTGGAAAATGTTTTTAAAACATATATATTGTGTCTTAAATTAAATGTTGATATAATAGAACATCATAAAAACCTATAGATGCAGGGAAAAAATAATCATAGAAAATCCATAGTAGAGTTAACTATCACTAAGGGAGGTGACTGTAAGAAATTGTGTTTCTCTGGATAGTCGTTTTGAGCAGAAATTTGAATTTTTCTGTTGGATGCTCATGAGGGGTAAAATTGTCGTTTTACCCATCCATATGACCTTGGATAATTTTTCTGACCACTCTGTTGGTCCCAGAATAGGGCGTTTACCCTAGGATAAAAGTTTGGTGGAAATCTGAGCTGTTTGAATTTTAGAGAATATTTAATATTTAATATTATTAAATTAAATATTAAATTATTCACACAGGTTCGTTTGGAAAGAAATTTTAAATGGAGAATCGGATTTAGATTATGTCTGCGCATTTGAGTCTGGAATGGGAAGTTTAGCCTAGGGAAGGCATAAACTCATGTCGGGCGCCGGGGCCGGCCTGGGCCCCTATTTCTTCCTTTTCTTTTCTTCTTTCCTTTTCTTTTTTTCTCTCTTATTTCCTCCTCCTCCTTGCACATTTCTCCTACACTGCTCCTCCTTGGCCATGACCTATAGAATAATTTTGAGATCAAGAAAATGGGAGATAAGGAAGGCAAGAGTGGTATCGATTCAAATCTCTCGACGCGCTGAGTCGGCATGCGGCAACCTTGAGCCGTGAAATCAACCGAATCTTCGGCGGTTTCCACCCGAAGGTAGGGACATTTATGTTTTTTCCATATATCCCCTTTAAACATGTTTTTTTAAGTCTTTTAAGCCTTATATTTCTTTCTTGTGGCCTCTTAAGGCTGGATCTAATGTTTCGGGGGCGAAAACGGGCGTTTTGGGTGTATTCCAGTGGTACATGTCGTGTGTTCTTCCCATTTGGGGAAAACGATGTTTTCTTAAGTACATGTTGTGTACTTTGAGTACACTCCGTGTAGTGGTTGTCCGTGTGGCTGGCTGTGTGGAGTAGAACACGGAATAGTGGTTTTTTTGTAGTACACACCGTGTACAGTAAAGTACACGTCGTGTAGTGGTACCTGGGCATGTGTTCGGGTAAAAACGGACACGGCGTAAATTTTTGTGAATATTACACACTGTGTACAGTAAAGTGCACGCCGTGTACTATTACACAGGCAGGCCCATTGTGCTTTGGCCATGTACTACTTCAATTTAGTAATTTTGGGATATCTTATGCTCTGAAAGTCAGAACTGGGCGTGTGAGTAGTCGAATCTGAGATTTTTTTCGAATAGATCTCAAAGGTGGAATCCTTTTTACATTTATAAGTAATCTAAAGGGATTTTTGGTGGTTTCCATCTAAATGGAGGGGTTCTTCCTCCACTTATTGAGTTCAGTTGTCACCGAAGAGTGAGACCTGGGGTGGATGATAGGTTGGGTGTTTATACCAACTTAGTTGAGACCTTTAATAGGAGATGAGCTATGAGATATCTCCCATAACCCATGATTTAGAGGACGTTTCCCTTGTGAGACATTCCCTTCTGGCCTATGAGGCTTTGAGACCAGGTACTTCTAAGGATCCCCTGAGGGATGCCTTTGCTTATGTGTGCTGACCTAGGGAGTCCCTTGTAGGATCTGTCTCTTGTTCTTCCTTTGACAGGAACCATGTTACGGAATGCCTATGTTGTCATTCCTTTGGGGATCCTGTGTAGGATTCCTCCCTTACTCTTTGCAACAGATCCCGTGTAGGATGCCTTCACTCGTGTTTACCTAGAGAATCCCAAGTATGATGCTTCCTCAGTGTTTGACTTGAGGGACACAGTGGGTTCTTGTTGTTTGAATGACCCTGAGTTGTTATGTCGGGTTGGGTAGAGATGGTGATCGGGTGTCACCTAGAACCCATTCCAAACTGGTAATCCCTTTGGGCATTGGATGTATTGTTGGGTTGGGCATTTGGGACACCCTCATTGTCTGTTTATATCTGACTTGGTTTTGCTGATATTGTAGTGTTTACTAGAGGCGATTCCTGGTTGGTGGCTAGTGAGCCTGATGCGAGACGTATTTATTGTTTTTTGGGATGCCTAATATTCCTTTTGTGCCTGAGTATAGGTGGTTTGATTTTAAATGGGGTTATTTACCTTGTTGTGGATGTGTTTACCCATGTTACTTAATTTTGACCATTGGGTCTAGCTTGCCTATTAGGTTGTTGTTTTCCTGCCTTGCTTGTATTCTTGTGTAGAGATAAATTGATCATATTTGAGGATAATTGTTGGGCTTGGATGTTTTTCCCATGCCTTGTTCTATTTACGACATTTGGGTCTTGTTATCCTTTGGTCGTTATACCTATTTTCCATGCCTTGTGACCGTAGGATGGAATGATATTCTTGACATGCTCGTTTCTGTAGACTGGTTAGCCAAGTAGCTCTATAGGTGTACTTTGGACTTATAGAATTATTATGCACTGACTGGAATGGGACTGTGATAACCTGGTTCTATATACTATAAGGGATAGACTGAGTGAGCTTCCTAGGGAGTCTTAGACATTATAGACTACAGGGTATAGACCAAGTGAGCTTCCCAGAGAGTCTTGGACATTATAGACTATGGGGGATAGACCGAGTGAGCTTACCATAGAGTCTTGGATATTATAGACTACAGGAGGGTAGACTGAGTGAGCTTCCTCAGAGGGTCTTTACTTGTTTGAATTTACTTAAACCATTCCAGGCTAGAGGAGGAATTGACTGAGCGAGCTTCCTCAGAGAGTCTGTGATAGACCTAAGAATATAGGAGGAATTGACCAAGTGAGCTTCCTCAGAGAGTTTCTAGACCTTGGGCTATAATAGTTTTAGACCGCATGATCTTCCTTAGAGAGTCCCTGACTACCATAGACTATAATGGGAATTGACCGAGCGAGCTTTCCCAGAGAGTCTCATAATTTCGTATGACTAAACCAGAGGGGTTAGGCTAAGTTCACTCCCCAGAGGGTTGTTGGTACTTCTTGGATAGGACCAGAGGGGTTGTCTGTAAGTACTTCCCAGAGGGTTACCTGTAGTGTTATCTTCTTGCTTGTGATTGATTGGTTGAACTAGAGGATAGCTTGTATTTGTTTAGCTTGTTTAGAGGAATATCTACAGCATTGGCCGAAGCAGGTACATGTCGATGAGATTACGGACCCATAGATCAACTTATTTGATATACGAATTGAGTGGAACTACGTCCATCTCAATTACCTTGAATAGGATGTCCAATAGATCGGGCTTATGCTCCCATGGATCGACTGCTGATGTTCTTTATTGTTATTTTAATCACTTCATCATGAATATTCATATTTATGTATATGTGTATAGGTATGGGACTATACATGTTTACGTATATAGATATGAACATCCATGGTGGCACTTTCCCAGTTTACAGGGATTACATAACCTGAGTTCAACTGTGGTTGCACGTTTGGTTTACTTCCTTTTATTGTGTTCCAGCTAGGCTGAGCACATTGTTGTTGCATACACTTTTAGCAGCACAGTTGTAGGTTGCTTGTAGGGGTACCCTACTGAGATTATTTCTCACCCCTGTACGTGCACCTCGGTGTACGTGTAGACCTAATGTCTACTTTTCAAGTTGAACACAGGTTTCATAGTGGATAGGGTTGAGGCTCAGTGTTGCATGATCGAGCGGATCTGCTCGAGTGGTTCTACTGGTCGGGCTGCTACAGTTCAACAGTGTCTGGAGATCGTGTACGTGGATTTGGCTCAGAGTTAGTAGCAGAGCCCTGTACTTTTACTTTCAGTTTCTTTTGTACTTGTATTTGTATGGTCGGCCCGGTGGGTGACCAGTGTTGTATTATATTGCATAGTTGTTTGGTCTTTTACAGCATTTTACTATTACCGATTGTTCTATTTCAGTTTTTTACTGCTTCTGCACTCTGTTTACTTTCCAATGTGTATGATACTTAGTTATTTCTATTGTTTTCTTACTCTGGTATGAGGTCATAGTCTCCCCACTATCACACCCTAGGCCCTCGCTGCTAGTCGGCAGCCTCTGGTGTATGTGGAGGCGCGCTTGAGGCCTTATGGCGAACCGGCTTGGAGCACTGGTTTAGTGGCTTCTGGGTCGGGACGTTACAAAGTGGTATCAGAGGAGTTTTCCTTCTTGGTAATTACTATTTGGGATATAGTAGACAGGAGTATTAGGAATGTGTCGGAACCTGTGATGGATATCGGTCTGGTGCGTCGCGAACACTTGTTCCGGTAAGAAGTCCCGGTTACTTGGGTTTGGGATTGTTGTTCTGATTTTGCGATGTTATGGTTGTATATTATTTTCTCCTTGAGAGACTCACATGTTGTGTGGTGTTTTGATTTACTATGGATCTCTATATCTTGTCCATTGGTAAGATGCCAGGGATATATTTTGACTCTTGGCTGGAAAAGGCAAGAGGCGTCTCATGCATCATACTAGGCATGTAGGATTCACAGCATATAGGCCTGCTAGTGTGTATTTTTACTGACGATTGAGACCTTTTCGTCTACTTACACATACATTTTACTCTGATGGTAGGTTATGTGGATCTACATTAAGGTATTTTTGATGGGGCTGATGACTCAGTACTTCTGCATAGGTGGTGCAGTGACCCTAGTTGGTCCATGTGGCACGTGATGCCTTTTTTTAACCCCTTATTGGGTGTTGTTTCTTGGTTCTGTGGTTATCTAGTCGGATCGTTGAGAACGATGTCGATATATACCAAGGCTTTTCTTGTGAACTGGACCTCCTTGTGGTATTGTTGTATACAGATACCCAATTGGTGTTAGCTCAGCTTGTCTCTTTTGTTTTGTTTGTGAACTCCAAGGAGTCTTTTCTTTAGAGGATGCTCGGAGAGGATCAGGGCCCTTGTAGGTTGTGTTTTGGTTTTGACCTTCTTGGGTCATTGTGATCTTTACCATCTTCAGAGTCGTTTTGGATCTTTTGGGCTAGGTGGTTAGACCTTGTGACCCAGTTGTGAGGCTTTCTATGTAGGGATAGGTGGAAGACCTAGAGACCTTGGTTTTTGACTCGAACCCTTATAGATCGATGTCTGTTCCATTTTAGGAAAATCTAGGTGAGAAGGTTGGCCATCATTTTCCAAAGCCTTTTTGGCGGTGTTTGTTTTCGCGACTAGTTTCGATGAGCAGGCTTATTCAGGTGTCTGGCCTGGTCGACCAGTGTCTCTTATGTTGGTGTTATAGAGGTGAGATTGTGAAATTTCGGGTTACCGTGAAATGGTTGACCCCTGCTTGAATCCTGGTCGGGTTTTGGCAGGATATTAGCGTGGCTTGGAGGGAGCTGGACATGCCTTTGGTGAAATCTTAGTATACTCTTATAAGAGATGATCATGCGATATCTTGATTCGTCTTGAGTATACTGAGAGATATTTGACCCTACATTGAGCTCCTTTTTCATTCTTAATGTTTATCTATGTGGTGGATGGAACCTTTTCTGGTTGTGCTCTCGGAGTAGTGTAAGGAAATCCATATGGTGGGGAGTGCAGCCTTTTCCTTTTGAGGGTGGTTTTCCTTATTTAGGTTAAACATTGGTGTTTTCCAGGAGCTTTTGAGATCATAGAATTCTTTTAAGATGATTCCAAGGGTATTCCTATGGTCGGGAGTACCGGTTGGTTGTAGTTGAATATCTTCTATGTAGAAGGTGGTTGTTAACACTAAGACTGGTCATCGGACGGTTCAGGTAGCTTGGTTCTGCAGATGCTTGGGTTGGGGGAATGGCAGTTGGTCTTGCTGCTGGTCCTTTTTCTGGGCTTCTCGGGGACGATAAGGTTTATGGTGGGGAGTTTGTAAGAACCCGTGTTTCTCCAGATAGTCGTTTTGAGAAGAAATTTGAGTTGTTGCTGTTGGATGCTCGTGAGGGGTAAAATTGTCATTTTTTCCATCCATATGAACTCGGTTAATTTTTCTGACCACTCTGTTGGTCCGGGAATAGGGCGTTTACCCTAGGACAAGAGTTTGGTGGAAATCTGAGCTATTCGAATTTTAGCAGAATATTTAATATTTAATATTATTAAATTAAATATTAAATTATTCACTTAGGTTCGTTTGGAAATAACTTTTAAACAAAGATTTGGATTGAGATTTTTTCTGTTATGTTGAGTCCGGAATGGGGAGTTTAGCCTAGAGAAGGCATGAACTCATGTTGGGCGTCGGGGCCGGCCTGGGCCCCTTTTTCTTCCTTTTCTTTTCTTCTTTCGTTTTCTTTCTCCCTTGTTTCCTCCTCCTCCTTGAGCACATCTCCTACACCTCTCCTCCTTGGTTGTGACCTATGGGAGAATTTTGAGATCGAGAAAATGGTAGAGAAGGAAGGTGAGAGTGGTGTCGATTCGAAGCTCTTGACGCGCTGAGTCGGCGTGCGGCAACCGTGAGCCGTGAAATCAACCGAAGCTTCGGCGGTTTCCACCCAAAGGTAGGGTCATTTATGTTTTTTCCATAGATCCCCTTTAAACATGTTTTTTTAAGTCTTTTAATCCTTATATTTCTTGCTTGTGGCCTCTTAAGGCCAGATCTAATGTTTCGGGGGCGAAAACGGGCGTTTCGGGTGTTTTCAGGGTTTTCCCGTCGGAAAACCCAGAATACACAGTGTGTATTCCAGGGGTACATGCCATGTGTTCTTCCCGTTCTAGGAAAATGATGTTTTCTTAAGTACATTCTGTGTACTTTGAGTACACTCCGTGTATTGGGTGGTCGTGTGGCTGGCCGTGTGGAGTAGAACACGGAATAGTGGTTTTTTTGGAGTACACATCATGTACAGTAAAGTACATGCCATGTAGGGGTACATGGGCATGTGTTCGGGTGAAAACGTACACGATGTAACTTTTTTTGAATAGTACACGCCGTGTACAGTAAATTACATGTCGTGTACTATTACACAGGCAGGCCCATTGTGCTCTGGCCATGTACTCTGGCCATGTACTACTTCAATTTAGTAATTTTGGGATATCTTATGCTCTGGAAGTCAGAATTGGGCATGTGAGTAGTCGATTTGGAGTTTTTTCCCCATAGATTGCAATGGTGGAATCCTTTTTACATTTAGAGGTAATATAAAGGGAGTTTTGGTGGTTTCCATCTAAAAATAGGGGTTCTTCCTCCACTTATTGAGTTAAGTTGTCACTGAAGAGTGAGACTTGGGGTTGATGACAGGTTGGGTGTTCATACCAACTTAGTTGATACCTTTAATAGGAGATGAGCTATGAGATATCTCTCGTAACCCATGCTTTAGAGGACATTTCCCTTGTGAGATGTTCTCTTCTGTCCTATGATTCTTTAAGACCAGGTACTTCTAAGGATCCCCTGAGGGATGCCTTTGCTTGTGTGTGCTGACCTAGGGAGTCCCTTGTAGGATCTCTCTCTTGTTCTTCCTTTGACAGGAACCATGTTACGGAATTCCTATGTTGTCCTTCCTTTGAGGATCCCATGTAGGATTCATCCCTTACTCTTTTCTATGGATCCCACATAGGATGCCTTCACTCGTTTTTACCTGGAGAATCCCGAGTATGATGCTTCCTTAGTGTTTGACTTGAGGGACCCAATGGGTTCTTGTTTTTTTAACAACCCTGAGTTATTATGTCGGGTTGGGTATAGATGGTGATCGGGTGTCACCTAGAACCCGTGCCAAACTGGTAATCCCTTTGGGCTTTGGATGTATTGTTGGGTTGGGAATTTGGTCCACCCTCATTGTTTGTTTATATCTGACTTGGTTTTGCTAATGTTGTAGTGTTTACCAGAGGTGCTTCCTGGTTGGTGGTTGGTGAGCCTGACGCGAGATGTTTTTCTTGTTTGTTGGGATTCCTACTATTCCTTGTGTGCCTAAGTAGAGGTGGTTTTATTTTAAATGGGGTAATTTACCTTGTTGTGGATGTTTTTACCCATGTTACTTGATTTTTGACCATTGGGTCTAGCTTACCTATTAGGCTGTTGTTTTCCTGCCTTGCTTGTATGCTTGTGTAGAGGTAAGTTGATCATGTTTGAGGATAATTGTTGTGCTTGGATGTTTTTCCCATGCCTTCTGTTTGAGACCTTTGGGTCTTGTTAGCCTTTGGCCGTTATACCTGTTTTCCATGCCTTGTGACCATAGGATGGAATGATATTTTTGACATGCTTGTTTCTGTAGACTGGTTATCCAAGTAGCTCTATAGGTGTACTTTGGCCTTATAGCATTATTATGCACTAACTGCCACAGGACTGTGAGAACCTGGTGCTATAGACTATAAGGGATAGACCTAGTGATCTTCCCAGAGAGTCTTGGACATTATAGACTACAGGGGATAGACCGAGTGAGCTTCCCAGAGAGTCATGGGCATTATAGACTATGGGGGATAGACCAAGTGAGCTTCCCAGAGAGTCTTGGATATTATAGACTACAGGAGGGTAGACCGAGTGAGATTCCTCAGAGAGTCTTTACTTATTTGAATTTCCTTAAACCATTCCAGGATAGAGGAGGAATTGACTGAGCGAGCTTCCTCAGAGAGTCTGTGACAGAACTGAGATTATAGGAGGAATTGACCGAGTGAGCTTCCTCAGAGAGTTTATAGACCTTGGGGCTATAAGAGGGTTAGACCGCGTGATCTTCCTCAGAGATTCCCTGACTACCCTAGACTATAAGGGGAATTTACCGAGCGAGCTTCCCCAAAGAGTCTCATAATTTCATATGACCAAATCAGAGGGGTTAGGCTGAGTGCACTGCCCAGAGGGTTGTTGGTACTTCTTGGATAGGACCAGAGGGGTTGGCTGAGAGTACTTCATAGAGGGTTACTTGTTGTGTTATCTGATTTCATGTGATTGATTGGTTGAACTAGAGTATAGATTATCTTTGTTTAGCTTGTTCATAGGCATATCTGTGGCGTTGGCCGAAGCAGGTACATGTCGATGAGATTACTGACCCAGAGATCGACTTATTTAATATACGGCTTGAGTGGCACTACATCCAACTCAATTCCCTTGAATAGGATGTCCAAGAGATCGGGCTTATGGTCCCATGGATCGACTGCTGATGTTGTTTAGTTTTATTTTAATCACTTCATCATGAATATTCATATTTATGTATATGTGTATAGGTATGGGACTATATATGTGTACATATATAGATATGGACATCCATAGTGGAACTTGCCCCGTTGATAGGGATTACATACCCTGAGTTCAACTGTGGTTTCATGTTTGGTTTACTTCCTTTTGTTGTGTTCCAGTTAGGTTGAGCACACTGTTGTTGCATACACTTTTAGCAGCATAGTTGTAGGTTGCTTGTCGGGGTGCCCTACTGAGATTATTTCTCACCCCTGAACATGCACCTCAGTTTACGTGTAGAACTTATGTATGCTTTTCAGGTTGAGAATAGGTTTCATAGTGGATAGGGCTGAGGCCCAGTGTTTAATGATCGAGCGGATCTGCTCGAGTGGTTCTACTGATCGGGCTGCTGTAATTCTACAGTGTCTGGAGATCGGGTACGTGGATTTGGCTCGGAGTTAGTAGTAGAGCCTTGTAATTTTAGTTTCAGTTTCTTTTGTACTTGTATTTGTATGGTCGGCCCAGTGGGTGACCAGTGTTGTATTGTATTTCATAGTTTTTCGGGATTTTATAGCATTTTACTATTACAGCTTGTTCTATTTCAGTTGTTTACTGCTTCCGCAATCTGTTTACTTTCCGCTGTGTATGATACTTAGTTATTTATGTTGTTTGCTTACTCTGGTATGAGGAAATAGTCTCCCCACTATCACACCCTAATCCCTCACTGCTAGTCGGTACCCTCTGGCGTATGGGGAGGCGCGCTTGAGTCCTTGTGTCAAACCAGCTCGGAACACCGGTTTAGTGGCTTCCGGGTCGGGACGTTACAGTGATCATGGTGCCAATTTTGTTATTGTATAGCCTTTCTAGAGAAGTGATGTTCCCAAACTTATAATTCACTTATTTTGGCTAGTATTTTATGTTTTTATTAGTTTTATACACCCTTTTATTGTTGTTATCCCCTTGGGGATTTGTGGATACATTAAATGTATGTGTATTTTATATTGGCTTGACTAATTATTTATAGATGCATGAAAACTCTGTTATTGCCTTTGATTATACCTCATTGATAGTTTCTTATATTCCTATGATTTATTGACTATGGTTTGATTCTAAAAATAAAACTGAAGGATGTTTTTAATGGAATAATTTTGAAAGGAAATGATTTATTTATGAATTGTCTTATAAAAGTAATTTTGAAAAAGAACTAATAGAGGCATATGGATTGAAATTGTATAGATTATTTGGTGGTATCCTACTAATCTATATTGATCACACCCTAGTTTTTACTTTTAGTGTTTTTATTTTTAGTTTTTTAGAATACATATAAATGGAAGAGGATCATGTAGAGGATGACTCTCCTAGATTGTGTTTCCTTTTTGGTGGGTTGGGATGATGGTGACATACCATCACATTGGAGATCAATCCAAGAGTTATTTTGGGTTCCATGTTGTTGATGGTATTTCATTTTTTGTTGATGATTTGTTATTAAGTTTTTAAATGTTACCTTTTTGGTTTAGTTATTTTGACATATGATATATTCTTGTTATGTGATACAGAACCCTGTTTTTTTATCTTATCATATGTCTATTGTGGGTGAAATCATTACCCTATTTCTTGTATGATTCCCTAGTTCTCATCTCCATCCCATGGTGATCGAGAACACACTTCATACCTTGTGATGGTCCAATTCGGGTGACACTATGTGTTTTTTCCAGTCTGGTCTGTTATATTTTCAGACTATCCCATTGAGGGGAATGTGTCTAGCTACTGGTTGATGTTCCTTATAGTATAAAGATAAAGTAGGTAAAGTCAGCCTTTAAGGACCCAATATATATGCTTGTTTGATATAATTTTTTCTTATATGTACCTCTATTATTTTCATGGCATGCACCAATATTTCTTATGAACTTATTTTAAGGGATATTAGTGGTATCCTATTGGTTTTCATACTCAAATCTTACTCAAGAATATCGGTGTGCTTGTAGATTTCCTAACCAGGGATCTTATTCAGGTAAAAGGCCCTACAGTGGTTAGTTGAGCTAGAATAACATGAGGGAATGGTGCGTTTCTATATGGACTTCTGGCTTAGATGTGTGTGGTTGTATTTCTTAGTAACCTTTGTCTCGTATATTGATCCAACACCTATGGGTATTTTTTTTATTTTGGG
Source organism: Viscum album (assembly GCA_963277665.1). Lineage (NCBI taxonomy): Eukaryota > Viridiplantae > Streptophyta > Magnoliopsida > Santalales > Viscaceae > Viscum > Viscum album. The sequence continues at coordinate 2,080,969,214 of OY728141.1, read as the reverse complement.
ATGTGTGACTGACATACCATATTTTTATTACATGGACTGGTACTTTATGTGTATGTTTTTACTCTAATGATTGTTGGGAAAAATCCCTCAAGGTAACATTGCGATTTTTTTTGGTTGATTATGTTTTTTGACAAAGCAGGTTTCCATGATCAGTTGTGGAGTGCCAGAGAGATTATTGACAAGGTATGTTGAAAAAGATCCATAAAAAGGAATGGATTCTCTATTGTTGGTATAGAAATATGTGTATACAAAGTGGAGTCGTTTCTCAGTGTGTGCCAAATTTTTGGGTCCAAAATTTAGAGAATGGATATAAAAAATTTGGAAAAGGATGTTGCGTACAAGGGTGATAGTGATTAAAAAATTTGCATGCAAGTCAATATTTTGGATCATCTCATCAAAATATAGAAAAGGAAAGATTTTCACACTAGATCTAAAATTTCATGAAAGATAAACTTACGCAAAAAAGATCAAGTTGTGTCCACCCATGAAATAAAGATGAAGTGATCATCACAAAAGATAGTTACACGCCAAATGTGAAGTCAATTATGCACTTCTAAGTACGTGTAAAGTTTCACACATATTGGAGGGTGCGTAATGATTTTGTGTGCAAGGGCTGACCGGGTATATAAATTGGCGGCTACCCCATCACTTCAACAGCTAAATATTAGAGAAAATTAGGACTCTGAATTGCATAAGAGTTGCGAAAAAGCATAAAAATTGCATGAAAATAGTGTTTCATGGAGAAACGACTAAAAGTTTTAGTGTGTTCTGAAAAGGAATTGTGTCTGCTTGACCAAGGGAGGTGTGCACAAAACATAAATTTGTGAAAAATTTGTACTTCAGTGAAAAAGTTAAATGCTACACACAAGGTGATAAAGTTTCACGCAAGACATACAAAGGTTACATGAAATATAGTGTGAACTAGAAGGGACTACCCAGTAAATCTATAGTAAATGGGTATTAATATTGTTGATGAAAGTGGAACTTAATGATACAATAAATAAGTTCTAAAACATATTGATTTAATTAATCAAAGGAGGATCTTCTGAAGAAGTAGTTATCACACTTTAGTTGAGAGAGCAGTGATCTTTCATATTGTGATTGGTTGTGAACCAAGAGGGATAGTGAGTTCCCTATAAACTTTGTAATAGTAGTGCACTTTAGTGGATTTGATACATAATCACATTTCATTTATATACTCCTTAATCGTAGCTCAGTGCTGGTGAACCAGGTAAAATAATTGTGTCTCGCGAATGCTTTTATTTATTTTCATACATTGTTATAGGAATGAGAGAGAATATAGTTCTGTTTAACATGGAAACAAGATCTGAAGGGGAAGTAGTTCTAATTTTTCATACCCTAATTCACCCCCCAGGGTATTTAACCTAGTTGGGATAATAATTGGTATCAGAGGGAAAGGTTAATTTTAGTGTTTATCTCATGGAGGTTTTTAATCATAAAGGGGTTCTAATCTTTGATGGAAACAACTTTCCATTTTGGAAGAATCAGATGCAGGATGGGCCCTCATTTCTCTATCCATTTTCTTGAGTGGATATTGAGGTTTTGAGTTGATATGAAGGTATGAGAATCTACTCGGTTTCTAAGGATCTTGATTTGGTGTTGTTTGATGAAGAAATTTGGAGGCTGAGTTCACCGATGGTTGATTGAAGGTTGGATATTACTTGTTACCACTCTAGTTCAGTGAATAAGAGTTGTTAATAGGGAATTGTTCGTACTGTTGGTTCATTTATCATGAGGTTTTCGATGATTTGTAGTGAAGGAGGCTGGGTGAAATTATTTATACATAAGGAGGAGGATAGTATTTCTGATCTACTTCCTAAAGTAGTTCAGGAGTCCAATACCAGTTAGGTAGTCATCATGGAATATTGGGATGACATTTTTATGTGTTGGATGGAGCTAAATAGATCTTTAGAGGAGTTTCTACTTGTTGATTGTTTGACAAGATCAGGTGATTCCAGTTTACATGCTTACAATTTTAATTTATTTGTGCTAAGGTTTTTAAACTTGAAGATACTTTAAACTGGAGTAAAAGAATCTGACGTAGAAATATTTCCAATCCTTAGGTGTGGATTTCTATATAGCAGGAACACATGGTATTTTGGATAGTGTAGACAATAGTGCTTTATCAGAAGCTGGAATAAGGTAATTTGATGTTAATGTCAGAGGAATCAATTATTTAGGTAGATATTTATCCAATGAATCTATACAAATATGAGGTCATGTAAGTAAACTCATTCTATGTGGGAAAAGATGTTAAATATCTATGAATGTGATTCAAAAGTTAGAAAATAAAAATTGAAAGTTTTGTGGAACAAATATTAGAATCTGAGAATAAACCCCAATGATTTGGTTGATACATTCTTTGACTGGGTAAATATTTTTATGGAGGACACGCATGGTCTTGGATAAATTATTGAATATGTAAATATTGTTAAGCACATATTGAAAATACTTCTACCATGGTTTAATCTGAAAATTTTTGTTTTGGAAGATAAATATCCAAAGGAGCTAACACTGGATAGCCTTCATAGTACTCTTGTTGCATATGAGATGAGAAATGGAGATATTGAATCTATAGAAAAATATAATTCCAAAGAAGTGGCATTCAAATCCATGAAGAATATCACCATTGAATATGGACACTAATAATAATAGATGTATGAGATAATTTCTTTCCTTTCCTCAAATCATCAATGAGGAAAAAGAAAGTTCAAAGGGAAACTCCCACTTGCATGTTTTTTATATAGAAAGGTTTGACATATTATAGAAAAGTGCCCCAATAATTTTCAAGATGATAATGAGAATTAAGTTGAAATTCCCATGATGAAGTCTCCATCCTATGTTAAATCCAATAAAAATTTTAAGAAAAAAATATTCAAAAAAAGAATCTTCTTTCACAACAAAATGATAGTTAAATTGAATATGATATTGAAGAGGTGGAGAACTATAAAGATCATGGAGATAATTCTACGGTGGAAGTTGTAGGTAACTCCCATAAAAAGGAAGAAAGTTACATTTATGAATAATAGGTTGAAGGAATATTTGATATTCAGGATAAATTAGAACCTTCTCTTGAAGAGATAGATGTTTCGAGGTCTAAAATGAACAAAGCCAATAAAGTGTTTCATGATGCAAAAATCTATATATAGTAATGGGAAGAAGAGAAGTATGAGCTAATGGAAGAAATTGAGAATCTCATTTCTTCATTTCTAGAGGACTCAGAAATGGTTAATGGGAATAATATCAAAGTTGATGAACAGAAAAGGGTGATCGATGGTTTGAATAACGCAAAAAAAAGAACAAATAAAATACATTGAAGAACTTGAAGAAGAAGTATTTGGCCTACAATGAAAAGTTAAGGATCAAGAAAAACTCCTGATTCCCAGTATGTTATCAATAAATAAGATCATTCAGGTGACAGAAAAGATAGAAGTGGGGTATATAATTCTAGCAGAAAAGAAGAAACAATCAAGTTCAAATAATAAGGCCGATATGGGGCTTGACCGAAAACAAAAATCCATAATGATTGATGTCAGACCACAAACACACTCTCCAAGATTAAAAATTTATTTGGTTATGAAGCATAACCATAATATTAAAAAAACCCAAGGGACAACCAGTGATATAGAAGTGACACACAGGAATTCACCCCACATCAGGTTTTGTTGTTGTGGAAAATGGGACACTCACAAAATGTGTGTTTCATAGAAAAGAGATACCAAAGGGCACAAGAACAACAAAGTAATCCAAATAGATCTCAATAATCTGGGATATCTTTTGAGGGTAAATTCTTTTGGTGTGGATTATTTGGACACATAGACAGATATTACACATCAACCATGCAGAGGGATGTGTTGAAGCAGAACCAAATTAGTCGTAAGCAGTGACTTAATAAATCATCAAGTGAGATAAAAATGAAAAATAAATTTTTAGCTCTATGAGATGAAACTGGTCTATCATACTCCAAGTAAGATCAATATTTTCAATCTATACCGATTATAAAGTAAAAAAACATGGATCAAAAAAAAGATCTGAGAAGGTAGTGGTTGTGGAAATTGACCTTAAAGCATCATATAGTTCTGGTGTATGGATCATAGATAATGGATACACATCCCATATGATAGGTAATAGGTATCTTATTATGGTCATAAAATATGACAAGTAAGTTTTTGTCAAATTTTGAAATGATGAAGGACTGAAGATAATTGGATCAGGAAAGGAAAAATTTAGGGGCAAATAAATAAGACGTGTTGATGTCTTAGTCATTAAAGGAATTAATCACAAATTTCTTAGTTTCAGTCAACTATGTGACTTGGGGAATGATATAAGATTTAATAAGAATATGTGTGTCATCAAATGAAGAGATAGTACTGTTTTTTGACTATGAAAAAGAATAAAGGGGAATCTCTACCTTGTAAGTCGAGAAGAAGATATGTTCTTTTTATCCAGAGAGGATGAAAATAGGTTGTGGAATAAACATCTCAAACATCTATGTGAACCATCCCTATAATATCTAGTCAAATGTGATGCAGGTCGATACCTCCCTAAGCTATCATGTGATTGTACTCATATGTGAAATATTTTTAAACAAGGGATGATTATCATAAAGACATATAAAGTAAAAGAAAAAAATCAACTAGAGTGATTTAATTGGTGCATTCAGATATATGTGGACCTATCTCACCAAGATACATTGATAGGAAGAGATATTACATTCTTTTCACTGATTATTTCAGAAGGATGGGATGGTTATTTGTCATTTCCCATAGGAACAATGTGTTTAGTTTCATAAAACAATATCGGAGGGAATCAAAAATGATTCTTAGATAAAAAATTCTAAATTTTCATACTAATGATGGTATAGAATTCAAAAATAGCCAGGTGGAGTGTTATATTGAGAAACATGGGATAAGTCGTCAAGTTTCATCTTTAATAACTCCTCAATAAAATGAAGTGGTTGAGAGGATAAAATAGATTATTAACCACATGGATACAATAATTCTTATTAAAAAATACCTACTAGAGAAATTTTGATAGGAAGAAGTCTTGACATCGATCTACATATCTAATGGGGATCTGTTGTGTCTAATGTAAGAAAAGAATCCATATAAGATGTGTTACAGAAAGAATCCAAAATTTAAATACTTTCAAATATTTGGAAGTAATCATTTTATTAATCAATAAAGAGAAACACAGTAAATTTGGTTCATGCAGAGATGAGGGGATATTCCTTGTCTACTCAAGAAAAAAAATCATATAAATGATTCAATAAGAGGCTGAGAAAAGTAGTTGAAAGTAATTATGTTACTGTAGTGGAAAATGAATAGAATATTCAATAATATAGTGAACAGTTCCCTGATGAAAGTGATGAGGAGCTAAGCAACACTAGGGGAGAAGAAGTGTAAAATGATAATTTAGAAAAAAGATAATGATGATGAGCAGGAGGAAGTCAAATTTGTATCTGTGTATAAGCTAAAAATTCAAAATGAAATTGATAGTAAAAATACCATTGGTGATCAATCATCACTATTTAAAACATGGAGAATGAATTCTTTACAACAAGAATCTTTCTTATCTCAGGGAAAGACTAAATTTTTTGAGGAATAATCTAGTGATGAAAACTGGGTTTAGTCTATGAATGAGGAGCTATACCAAATTGAGAAGAATCAGACATGGATATTGTTTCAAGACCAATGGATAAGAACTTCATTATGACAAAATGGGTATTTCACAACAAGATAAATGAATATGGTGTAGTGATTCGAAAAAAATCATGACTAGTGTGCAAAGGGTCCTCCCAGATAGAGGGTATCGATGTTGATGAAACATTTTCACCTATTGTAAGGCTAGAGACAATCGAACTATTCTTGGCCATAGTTACGAAAAGAAAGTTCAAATTTTTTCAGATAAATTTTAAGTCATAATTTTTAAATGGGGTTCTGGAAGAAGAAGTTTATATTGAGAATCCATATGGTTTTCTCATTCATGAAGATGAGAACAGAGTTTTTTGGCTAAGAAAGGAACTATATGGGTTGAATAAAGCACTGATAGCACGGTATTCAAGGCTGGATCAATTTTTGAAGAACCTCAGTTTTCAGCATGGTGGAGTTGATTATAATATCTATGTCAAAAATGGTAGTAATCAAAGGATGATGGAGTTGGTGTATGTCGATGAAATAATATTTTTCAGATCAAATGAAACACAGTGCAAACATTTCATTGGATTCATGAAAAGTGAATTTGAAATGTCTATGATTGGTAAATTGACATTTTTTTTCTTGGTTTACAGGTGACAAAATAAGATAATAAAACATTTATTTCTAAATATAAATATACCAGGGAGGTTTTGAGAATATTTGGAATGAATAATTCCAAATATATGATGACTCCGCTGAATACTGGGATGAAATTGTCATGGGACGACGAAGGAAATGCAGTTAATGTCACGGAATATAGGAAAATCATTAGAAGTCTATTGTACTTGGCAACAACAACACCGGATATTGTTTTTTACACATTCCAAGTAGAAATATATCAAATAAATCCAAAATAAATCTATGTTATTTTAGTAAAAATAATACTTCGGTATATAGAGGGCATAGTTTATTTCGATTTTTTGTACAATGAAAAATCATCGCAAGAGTTATTAGGCTATACAGATACAGATTGGGCTAAACCATTTTATGATAGAAAATAAACATTAGGTGTCTCATTATATCTTAGATTATTTTCAATTTCTTGGCTAACCAAGAAACAACATTTCATTTCATTGAGCACCAGAGAAGCTGAATATATTACGGCGACTCAAGCGTGCACGTAGTTATTGTGGATGAAGAAACAGCTTGATGATATGGGGGTTGAAGTGAAGTATTCAATCATAATCCATTGCAATAATTAAAGTTCTATAAATCTTAGAAAAATAAAATTCATCACTCAAGGACAAAGCACATTGAAATAAAATGTCATTTTATCAAGAAGAAGGTGGAGAAAGGGCTTGTGAAGTTGATGTATATTCCTACAGAACTACAGGTTGCAGATATTCTGACAAAGGTCTTACCCAAAGAAGAATTTTAATGGAATTGAATGGACCCGAGAGTTCATTTGACTCCATATACTTGAAAAATTGTGGATTTGGAACCCCCTCTCCTTCAGGTGTGGTGTTTTTTTCCCTAATGTGTTGATTTTTGTTCTTTACCCTATTACAATAAATAATGATGTGACATTCAGGTTCATTTAAAAAGGGGGATAAATTGTTTTTATTGAAGGGGAGAAAAATTCTTAATAAAGATAGGGGAGAATCTTATATGGGGAGAGGTGACATAGGGGAGCTTCAACGTTTTACAGGTTGGAAGTCTTTTACCATCCATGCAATGATTTTGTGATGCGATGGCAGTTAGGTGATATGTGTAAATAGATCATGGAAATCAGAGCTTAGATTGGACGTCTTTAAGAATTATAAAGAACAAGAACCCAAGAAGTGATGTATGGGGCATTTTAAATCTAATGATGCTAAAGGTGATCAATCAAAGGATATATATCATGACTGATGGAGTTCATGATGAAAGCAGTTGACTGGTTTTAGGAATTAAGTGTTTCATTGATGATATTTTCATATTACTCTTGTTTCTCATGTTGATCATGGACAATGTGGGCTTAAAGTATGCATTGAGTAAATATTTGATCATTATATGAATTGCATGATGTGATTGTTGGTAGAATATGGAAGAATCTTTAACATGGTATCAAAATGTGAAGAGTTTTCAACAAACCCAAAGGGGGATATTATTGGGAAAAAATCCCTCAAGGTAACATTATAGTGTTATTAGGTTGATTGTGTTTGTTTAAAAATCAGGTTTCCATGGTCATTTGTGGAGTTCCAAAGATATTTTTGACAACTTATGTTGACAAAGATCCAAGAAAAATGAATGGATTATCTAGTGGTGGTATAGAAAGATGTGTATACAAGGTGACATCGTTTCCTAATATTTTCCAAATTTTTGGGTCAAAAAATTAGATAATGGAGAAATTTTTTTTTGGAAAAGGATGTTGCGTGAAAGGGTGACGGTGATGCACAAAGTTGAATGTAATTAAAGATTCTGGATTATCTCACCAAAATATGGAAAAGGAAAGATCTACATGCAAGATCTGAAATTGTGTGAAAGAAGAACTTATAAGACATAGATCGAGTTGTGTGCACCCGTTAAATAAAGATGAAGTGATCGGTGCGACTGAGATTTACACACCAAATGCAACATCAATTATGCACTTTCGTGTGTGTGTAAAGTTTGCACGCACATAGGAGGTAACATAGGTATTTTTGATGAAATGGTTGGTTGGGTCTATAAATTGATGGATACCCCCCCCCCCCTTCACTTTAATAGCTCAACACTTAGAGAAAATTAGGGCTCTGAATCGCGTAAGAGTCGAACGCAAAGAGTGTTGTTTGAAGCAATGGCTCAAATTTTTGGTGTGTGCAGAAAAGGACTTGTGTCTTCTTGACCAAGGGAGGTGCACGCAAAAAATAAAGCTATAAGAAAGTTGGACTTCCATGAAAAATTTAAATGTTGTGTGCAAGGTGATAAATTTTCACACAAGATATCCAAAGGTTGCATGAAATACAAAGTGTGAACCAGAAGGGAATACCCAGTAAATCTGTGGTAAATTGGTATTCATCTTTTGGATGAAAGTGGAACTTAATAATACACTAAATGAGGTGTAAATCACATTTATTAAAGTAATAAAAGGAGAATATTCTGAATAAGTAGTGATCATACTTCACTTGAGGGAGAAGTGAGCTTTCATATTGTGATTGGTTATAAACCAGGAAGGACGGTGGGTCCACTTTGAACTTTGTAATAGCAGTGCACTTTAGTGGATTTGGTATATAGGCACATTGCCTTTGTATGCTTCTTGGATGTAGCCTAGTGTGGGTGAACCAAGTAAAATCATTGTGTTTCATTCATGCTTTCATTTATTTTCATACATTTCTATGGGAATGTGAGAGAAGATAATTATATTTAATGATGAAACAAGATCCAAATGGGTAGTAGTTTTAATCTTTCATACCCTAATTCACCCCCCCCCCCCTCTTAGGGTATTTAACCTAGTTGGGATAATAATGATTTATTATTTATTATTTTTTTTTTTTATTCCTATTATTATCACTTACATTATATACTTTTATTATTTGATACTGAGGAATAGCCTCCCCAAAATGTATAGAACCTGGATATTTTTTATAGAAAATTTCTCTTTAAATAATTATAATTCTTCAATAGCTTGTGTTGCATAAAACCGTGAGTATAAACGAACCAAGAGACACTATAAAATGACCGTTATAACCTAGCTGTTAAAATAGAGGGAATAAATATGAATGAATAATTTATGAAATAAAAAATAATGGCCCAACTCAATATTAATGTATTGGTAAGTGTTTAAAAAATCACACAATTTTTAGTAAAATCACATTATTCTTCAAAAATATGTTTTCTTCAAAAATGAGTTTATTTTATTTTTATGAGAGAATACTAGTTTTTATAAGTTCTATAAAATTGATTTGAAAAAATAAATTTCATTATGCCAAAATTATCTTAAAATTATTATTCTTTTGAAAACATTTATTTTTTTAAGAATAGTAAATATACTGATTTTTTTTAAGCAGTATTTTCTTTTAAAGTATTTAAAAGGTAAAATTATGTTTTGGATTAGTTTTATATTTTAATTAGTTCATTTTAATTTAAAATAATACAATTATTTTTTTATAAAATTATTATATACATGAATTTATTATAAAAACATTTTATGTTTTAAGAGGGCATTTTTCTGAAAAACTGTTTTTATGAAATTTTACCGATTTTATTTTAAATTAAATTCTACAACTTCTGTGTTTTTATTTTTTTTAAATAGATACCAAATTTATATTTATAAAATACAAATTTATTAAATGGTTTCCTTTTATTTTTTTCCAATATGAATAGTAACCTTGGTAAATTTGGTTACCGCGGTAAAGGGTAAATTGGGTGATTTAGGTTAAAAATAAAATGATAAAGACTATAAAATGATCCTAACACATGCCCAAATTTTATTGTATGAATATAATTTGACCCTTAACACATAATTATATAAATTAAGTTTTTTAATGGACACTTTTGCATGAAAATAACTTATATAATATTTTAATCAAAGAAAGTCACAAAATGATACTTTCTTTGTCTTAAAAATCCCTTATGTGTCCACATGAAGAAAAAGTTATGTTATGAAAAAATAAAATTTTAAAATTTTAACTTAATAAATATAATTTAATTATTTAAATATATTTTTGAATTTTTGGGCCACTTAGATGATATTATGATATTTATAATATACTATTTAATAAAAATTCAAAGATGTCACATTCAAGTTTAAAATACTATATAATTTTTAATATAGGGTTACCCAAAAGATATGTTAAACTATAAATAATTTTATAAAATATATAATATTTATCTTCATAATGTAATTTTATTTTTAATTTTTAGTGAACAGATAAGTATATTAAATGATTACACAACGCTGATGTAGAAATTATTTTATTAAGGGAAATATCAAGAAAGTGTTATTAAAAATATTAAAATATATATAATTTGAGATAATTAATCTTATAAATGAATTTTCTAGATAACCTTGACCTATTAAGGATATAATAAAATATTTTTTTGTAATTTAACTTTTCATCTTGATATTTTTAAAATTCTAGGAATGAGTATTTTCAAAATTAGAATTAATGATATTTTATCAAGATAATATATTATTAAATTGTTTAAAAATAATAAAACATATTTAAAAATAAAAAATAATTATAATATGATCTAAAATATTATAAATTTTTCATTTAAGGTCTAATTTACATCACATAAGTAAAATTTAAAACCTCTTAATATTGAAAATATTGTTACCTTAGTTAAAATTAAAATAGGATAACTAAGGGTTAATCAAAATGATAAGGTTTTAAATAATAGAAAAAAACTTGTATAAAATTTATTATTTGATGATATTATATCCTTATATAATCTTAAATTTGAATCCATATAATTTTGGAGGTATTTGTATTGATATTGAATTTATTATAAATTAATATTTTTATAAATTCCAAAAGTGTCCCTCACCTCAATTATAAAAGGGAACTTCTTCCCTCACTTATTCACATCAAGTTGATCCTTAAATATCGACCATACCCTACAAATTTCCCTTATAACTTCACTATTCACATTATAGAGGTTTTGGTCTTCTCAAAATACTAACTCTAGTATCCCTAAGAAGAGATCTAAAGGAAGTTTTCTGAAGAAGAGGTAATCTTCTTTACTAACTCTTTCAAGATTATTTATTTTTATACTTCATCTTCATGTGTTGTTTCCATTATAAAGTAATAAATACATTATCATATATATTATTATATTTTATTATGATTATGTGACAACCATATTATGCATTTTATCCATCCTATAATAAAACAAAATCATTGTGTGTGCGTACGCATGGCTTACCGTCTCCACGCTATGGTGTAATCTATTTTTCATCGCCTATTTATTTGGATGGGTATAATGATGGAAATAATATATATACATTATAATAATAAAATTATGTTTATTATTTAAAAAAAATTAAACAATCAACTTCTTTACCATTTCATCATTAAGGGAATGATATCATCACTTGTGTGTACGTATGGTCTACCACCTTCACAATGTGATGTGATTCATCATTTATGATCACTATTAAAGAATGATTATATAAATGTATTTACTGAATAAATATTATATATATTACCTTAATATAATTATGTATATTATAGAACTATATCCTACATACATGAACTGAGACTTATATGACAAAACATGCATAGGAAAATGAAGTAGTTAACACCCGAAAGAAGGGTAATAATGAAATATTATTAATAAACAGGTGATGAGATTATATAATAGGATCATATGTAATATAATAAGTATGAATATAATTTTGGTATAAATTAATAACATTATTTAAAGTATTATATAGTGGTTTCGAATATATATTAAGGAAATCAGACCTAAGGTAAGGGTTAATTTTACAATCTCATTTTTATTCATGATTTTTTATACATAAGTATCTACTGGGGAATATTTATCTTCCATGTTCATATTTATTTAAAAAAAATCTTATTCTTCTAGAAATTTTAAATTCATTTTTACCCATGTGTGAATTTTTACTAAACGGTTTTAAAGGGTATTTTTTTCATTTTCCTAATAAGGTACTTTGTGACTTTTTCGGCAAAAGTACAAGAGGAATGTTTTTTTAACTTATACAGAATGAATATATTTTTTATTCTTTCATGATGCCTTAATTCCTTGAATCTTCCCTTATAATCTTACAAGTTTATTTTCAAATAAAATTTTTTCTTTTAAAATTGCACATCATTTTAAGAAAATAAAAAAAAATTCAAAGAAGAAAGGATATTTTCCTCAATAATTATTTTCAAGTGATCTCTCAAAATTATTTTAGCATTTACAATAACATTATTTGAAGTTACTTATGATTTATTGGGGATATTTTTTCAAGGATACTATCCCTGTTCTTTCTATGGTTTATTTATGTTTATGATGGAATGATATTTATGAAACTCATTTATTTTAAATGGTTTATATTATGATGAAATGATGTATATCAAACCCATTTATTTTTATGGGTTCTGATATGATGAATGATTTATTTTCATATGGAACACATATGTATGGTTTTCATTATGTGATATTTGGGACCTATATCTCCCTCCAATTTATTTGGTAAATATTTATATCTCATGTGATAGATAGTATTGTAATGGTTAGTAAACTCAATTCAGTAATACAGGGCTGGAATGAAGAGTGAACTCATTTTAGTAAAGGACTTTATCCATTATGATAGTCTTGGAAATGAGCCTTTACTAATATAGAAATGATTTTATATACTTCTGTGTATTCCACAATTCCATGTCTTGTGTTATTCTCTCATGGAATATTTTATTTGATTCTTTATGGACTTTTATTATTTATCCCATGATAGGATATCATGATTCTTTGATATGTAGAATATAATTTTCAAATGTTTTATTTATGTTCTTATGTCTTATGATTATAATATGATCGATATCTCCCTTGTTTTCCCTTATTGAGAATCTGAGATCACCCTTTATTATGTTTCTTTACCCTATGATATGAATAAAGTTATTAAGTAAGATGTGTCAAAAAGGGTTCTAGAAATGAAGGGAAAAAGCAGAAGATAGTGTAGATTCTTTTTAAATCAGTTGTTTATGTTTCCAAGTTTCCAAAAAAACTAAACCTATACATTTATGGAATGGTTTTTTTATGTTATATGATGAATATTATTATATTTATATTTAATATCTATATATGAAAAATACGGCCCATTAGAGTTGGTATTAGAGTAAGGTTTAGTTAACCTTTGGAAACTAGGATGAGAAAATCTTATTAAGAACCGTAAGGATGAGTTTTAGTATATGATACAATCCGAGAGTGTTGGTAATGATCATAAATAACCTAGGATAAAACCTGAGGTGTCATGAATTAAAATTTTACAAGTAATTTCCCTTGATCATGTGGTTTTCCCATTATTATTAGTGTTTCTCACACTGTGGTTTTTGGTTCTAATTAATGGCTGGAACCCGAATAAACCATGTTAATACTGAATGCAATGAGAAATGAAATTAATGTCCTCCTGAGGAACCAAATTTTATTTATAGACCCATTTTTTCCTTTTAAGACTTTGAAATATTTCTATATATATTTCTAGATCTAGGAACAGAGACGGGGTGTGATTCTGAGGCCCGATGTGCCCAGAATTAATTTTATAAAAATATTTAATATATTTAATATTACGTGTGTACAAATCCTTAAATAAAATAGGATAACTCTTAAATAGAGTAATATATCACAAATATAAGACCACGGTTGAATTTGGAATGTTTTGTTTACCCTAGGCATGACATTAAATGGTTTAACACTGGAAGTTCAGACCCCTCACTTGTTAGTGGTACGTTAAGTGAATTAACTAATTATTAAATTTGTTAATTAATTCATTTTAACTCAATAGATAACTCTCTAAGAGTATCTACAAGAATTTTTCTCTAGGTTTAGCCACATAAATCCTTGGATAAATCTAGATCTCTTCCCCCCTCCTCCATTAGCGGATCATGTTGGACGATGATGAAACTCCAGATCAGAGAAGATCAGGATGCAGTGAACGTAGGGACATCTCTCAAATAATTTTTGGATGTGTTATTCATAAATGATCGATCCATAATTGATTTAGGACTTTTAATTTGGTTTTTTTACAACCTTTGATACCAATCTTTCATGACCCGACCCAAGACGGGGTTCAAGCCGCAACTACCCCAAGCCTGCCTCCATAGGCCAAGGGCTGGTGACCAGCACCGAATTCATAACTAACATTGGGAGGCCTTTGCCTAATTACCTATACACACATACACATCCATCTTAATGAAAACTTTTAAGGGGAAAGATTAAAAGATTCAACACTATTATAAATTAAACCAAGTATGCATAAACCTATAGACAGTACAAAAGTATGGTAGTGTAAACTAAAAAGTAACGGTGAAAAATAAACACCCAACCAGAAATATGACCCAACTTAAAAAAACTGTAAAAGTAAATAGATAAGATATCATGACTCCTAAATCTCAATCTATGACCACCATACGTAGTCTAAGCATCTCGTATCCCTAAGCTCCTCTAAAATTATTGTTGATATGTCCATCGTCTGCATAAGACATGACACGTGCAGGAAAATCCCATGTAGGGGTGAGTATATACATACCTGATAGGAAACCCCAAAAGAGAAAGGGTGACCATTAAGAGATACAACAGGAACATAAATATAATAGATGAAAGATACAGTCAAATAGAATAGCTCAACCCAAAAAGAGAGTGAAAGTAAGATTTTCCAAACACAAGGGGCTAAACATGGTGAGTAGACAAACTACCTATTGAGTCTTCACCACCTATAGTAGGATATTATACTCATATAACCATGAGAATCTAGACACAGAAAGCACATGGAATACCTCATGCATCTTCGCCTCTCCTGGAAGGAGAGTAACCAAACCAAAGATATGGATACAAAGGAAGAATATATATAAATATATATATATATATATGTATATATATATATATGTATGTATGTGTGTGTTTGTGTGTGTGTGTGCTCAGTTAAAGAAGCCCAAATGAGGGAGTAAGGGGATCTCCATCTCACAGTTCATCCTGGGAAGAAGAGTACCAAATGGTTCCAAAAAAGTCCATCCACGATGCCTAGAATCTCACACGTCTTCCCAGAAGTAACTATAAAAGTCTAACCATACCTATTAATCGTGATGCATAGCTGAGTGGGAACAAACTTTAAGTAGAGTACTCGTGCCCTAGTGTGTCATGGTGGTTCTACTCTGATCATCAAGGACCCATGCCATGATACTATAGGAGGGTGCCACTCGAAAAGACGAGGACCTATGCCCATCCTGGCTGGAGGGTTCCACTCTAAGTCATCAAGGACCCATGCACTACCCCATGGGAGGGTTCCACTCGAAAGTTCTAGGAACCATGCCCATACCAACTTGAGGGTTTCACTCTAAGTCATCAAGGACCCATGCCCTACCCCACAAGAGGGTGCCACTCGAATGGTCGAGGACCCATGCCCAGCCCAGTTGGAGGGTGCCACTTTAATTCAATGACGACCCATTCCCTACCCTATAGAAGGGTTACACTTAAAAGGTCATGGAATCATGCCAAGCCTGAATGGAGGGTTCCACTCTAATTAATTGAGGACCCATGCCCTACCCCACAGGAGTGTGCCACTTGGAAGGTCTCTGGTGATCCTGCGCGATCACTACCATCATCGGGCGTCGCATCAGTTCACTCTATGACTGGAAAATTTTACATCATATGTTATAATTCATGATAGAGGAAACCATTTCTTTCTATGTGTAAAAACACTTAGGATAAACTACACGCAGGCCAAAATATGATTTCAAATAAAGGAGATATGGAGCCTTGAAGTTACCTCAAAAGAGGTCTAGGGGTACACTGTGTGTGAGGGGACCCACGCGGTGTGTGGTCCTACCCCACCATCTAGCCATGTCCCTAGCCACCTGGACATGTCATGTTGAGGGTTGGATAGGTTGCTTACTGCCTTTCCCTACCCCCACAGTTGGAGCAAGTGCATGATTTCCTCCATGTGTTGCAGCTGAGGCGATGTGTGCATGACTATATGTACGTCATCGACTGGGGAAAGTTGGACATCAAGGATGGATCCACCTTTTCAAATCACCCAGTGGCGATCGAGGATTTATAGGAGTATACCCCACATGGACAAACCATCCCCTTGGTCCATGTGTTATGGCATCATGGGAACATTCAGGAGAGTTCCTGTGATCGGGAGAGCCAAGTGAAAGCTCAGTATACCGAGTTTTTTTCCTAGTTTTGTTTTTCAGGGAAACAAATATTAAAGGAGGGAATGATTTAGAGACCTAGTTTTTTCCTTTTAATACTTTAAAATATTTCTATATATATAACTAGAGCTAGGTGCTGAGATAGTGTGTGAATCTGAGGCCTGACATGTCCGGAATTAATTTTATAAAAATATTTAATATATTTAATATTACATGCACACATCTCCTTAAATAAAATAGGATAACTCTTAAATAGTATCTTGGATTACAAATCTAATACCATGGTTGAGTCTGGAATGCGGTTTTCACCTTAGGCATGACATAAAATGGGTCGGCATGGGATGTTCGGATCCCTCACTCATTGGCGGTATGTTAGGTGAATTAACTAATTATTAAATTAGTTAATTAATTAATTTCGGAACAATGGATAACACTATAAGTGTATTGTGAGGATGATTTTTTCAGTTTTAGCCACATAAACCCTGGGAGAAATCCATATATCTTCCTCCCTCCTTCATTGGCAGATCACATCGAATGACGACGAAACTCCAGATCAGAGTAGATCAGGACGTAGAGAATGCAGAGACATCTCTCAAATCATTATCGGATGCATTCTTCATCAAATATCAATCTATGATAAATCTAGGACTCATCATTTATTTTTTTTACACCCTTTTATTAAATAGTTTAGTAGATCAATTATCATTATTCAATCGGTACCCTTTTTGCAGCTATAGTTCCCAAGTAGGATCGAGACCACTGAGAGGGGGGTGAATCAGTGGTTCCTTTTTCTTTTATAATAAAATTTCTTAAATTATTAAAAAAAACATTATTAACCTATGAAACTTGTTAAAGTTAAGATCCAATCGATTATAACTCACAACCTCACCTTTTGTATGAAATAAATATAAACAGAAGGTAGCACACAATATTTAAAAGGTTCGGTACAAAGACTTAATCCTTTCCATGTTTGATAGTACCACCAATATTGATTCTTTCACTATCTTCTTTATGGAAAACAAAGGCACAAGAAAATAAAAATTATACAATCCCAGTATAAAATTTCTTATTATAGTTGTTTATACCCTCCAACTATACTTTCCAATATCCACTTCCCAAAACAAGCCTTTTCAGCAACTGGTAATCATCCACAGTCACAAGATTCAATTTCTTTCTTCTTTTTTGATCTATTTTAGAAAGTATTCACTTCCTCCTTAAGTAATCTAAATCAAACTTCACATGTGTTCCTTCTTCAATAACTTCAACAATTCACTTAAGGAATATGTTGGTCTTGAATAGTCTTCCAGATCCTCAATCTGAAAAACTTCCTCAGCATCAACCTGAAACACAAAGTTTAGTTGGATACTCATGTCACGACCCGTCCCCAGGGACCCGTTCCATGACATACCTCAAGCCTGCCTCCTGAAGGCTAGGGGTTGTAAACTAGCGCCGATGGCGTCAACTTTCAAGTGGGAGTCATTTGCCTGAGTACCTGTACACACGTACAAATAACCACGTCCCAAAGCTAGAAAAGTAAGCATGCATGCCACTAAACAACCACTGAGTAAAAGTAAAAATTGTAGGTCAAATGGACTAGAATACAAATCCAAAAAAAGATGAACTAAAAAAAGCAAATTACAAGGAAAACTCTGAAAGTCGTCCGTTGGAAACCCCACTTAATGGTAAGTACAAAGTAGCTGCTGAAAGCTGTAGATGTACACCCTGCCTTCCTGGTCTCACTGGGCACCACCGGGTCCTGGTCCACCAAGTCCTTCGTCAAGGTGGTGGTTGTCTTCACTAGACACAACATGTGTAGGCAAAGCCCATACAGGGGTGAGTAACAAAATACTCAATAGGGACCCCAAAAAAACAAGTAAATACCACAAAGAAATCCACAACCAAAACACAAATCATGATCATCACACATGATCACGAAGTAAGATATCTCACAATAGGTATATTCTAGAGTAGGAAAGTAAGACCATTAGCCACATCATCGAACACCATGGGCTGCTGGAGAACTCATCCTCAATGAGTACCATGGGCCTATTGGGTCACAAAGAAGCCACTTCCCACTAACCTTAGGACTATTGTGGGACTCATCCCTGATGAGTGCCATGGGTATGTTGGATCACATAGAAGCCTCTCCCCACCATGGGTATGTCGGGTCACACAGAAGTCACTTCCCACTGGCCATACAGAGGTACTCAACCTATAGAGTATTGTGGGCCTACCGGGTCACACAAAATATGCTCCCCATCATGGTCCTATCGAGTCACAAAGAACTCACTTCCCACTGGTCCATAGTATCTGATCCATATAGGGTCACATGTCAGTAGTATTTAGGTCTCATCCAACCACAGGGTTTCCGCACGTAGCACATTTGATCTCAATAGAACCTATCCCCAATCCATTAATCATATTTCAACTTCCATTAAATCCTCCGTAGATTATGCCAAAATATCTGTCTCATTATGAGGGTTATAATTCCATAAAAGGCTCATCAATCAGATGCATGGTTTGAAATATATTGGTGTTTTTTAAAAAAGGGGCCAGTTGGGTCTGGGTCTGGCCCGCACCCTTCTTGGTCCACCATAGGTGGACTAGTTCCGCCTGGTCAGGATGTGGCTAGAAGGTGCATATGGCTCCCCATCACCCATTGGGTTGTCCTCGGGGTCGCCTTCTCTTCCATGGTCAACCAACCGTGGCCTTTGTCGTGTCTGTGGTGCACCGATGCGGCCGGGTGGTCACGTCCACCCACCGGTGGCCCTTTCCGCACTACCGCGGTCAGTTGACCATGACACTCTTCCAGCACTCCATTGTGACTCCCCTCCCCCCACCGGTGGCCACCACCGTGGGACGCCACCGGCGTTGGCGTGCCTTCAAGGTACTCCATGAACCACCAGGTCCACATCGGTAGCCTGTTCTTTACACCGACTGTGCCTCTAGCCTCTGTGGGGTGTCGCCTTCCCTACGGAAGCCTCGAATTTGTCTTGATGCTCATTTAAAATACTCAACCACAAATAATGCACAAGCAAAGGGGATTGGTCCTTGTTCGTGTTGGCCCACTCCCTCTGTGTTAGAGTTTTAAAATAGGGGGAGGTTTGCGGATGATGTTCTATTAACAATAATTTAATCCATCTATAGAAAATCCAAGAAGAACACCCTCTTGCATGAACCAACAATCTGCAGATCAACCAATTTTTGGGTTGATCTGCATTCATCATTTTAGAACAAGAACAAGAAAAACTTGAAACAAAACAAACCCCTACCTTGAACAACGTTCTTCATTAAAGCGCTCGCCTTCGAGGATTCAAGCTCCATTGGCATTCGTCGCTTCTTGATCCCATTTTTCATATAGCATCGATGTTGCTAGCGATACTGCTAGAGTTCATTGTTTCATTGGATGGAATCATTGTAATAGGTTAATTAGAGAATTTCCATGGCTTAATTCCCATTTCTCCAATGCATTAGCTTATTAAAAGAAAACATGTCGTAGCGTTTCTGTTACACTGCGATGTCGCATCATTACACTGTTTCATTTATGAAATAGTGTATCTGTTACACTTCACAAAAACGAGCCATTAAGAAGATTCATTTAATATGCCTCATCATTGCGCCGCAGCGCCATCATTCTCTGCTCAACGTTGAGAAAGGAAAATAAAATAACTTTTTTTAAGTTATTTTATTATTTTATGAAAAGCTCAAAAATTAAATTTTCCATCCGACCCTTTCTGGTCGAAGTTAAGTCCTTTTATAGTTGAATCTCGATGTTTCGAGTTCAATGGTGCCCTCATATTTTTGATCCGATCAGGAGTTTAAAATTTAGAAAAAAAACTATTACACGTTTACTTAAAGGAACTAAAAAATGATCTAAATTTCATTCCGGGCACACCGGGCCTCAGAATCACGTGTTGTCAAAGCGTGTAGTCTTGAAATAATTTCATAAAATTTAAAAAAAATATATAGAAATTTTGGGACATTACATTCTCCCAACCTTGGGTCTTTACATCCCCAAAAGACAAAAAAAATTCTAATCAAACAAATGGGGGTACTCAGCACGAATATGAGCCTCTCACTCCTATGTGCTCTTCAATAGATTCTCATGCTACCACTGAACGCGCACCAGGGGAATCGACCGTCCACAAAGGACCCACTTCTATCGATCCTCTATCTTTATTGGAAACTCTGCAAATATTTCCCCATCGTCAATTTCCATCTCTCCCCAGTCAATGACGTGTGATGGATCATGCATGTACCTCCTCAGTTGTGACACGTGAAAAACATTGTGCACCTGGTGCATCTGTGGGTAAAGAGCTAGGCGGTACACTACCTCTCCAACTCTGCTAATAATTTTAAAGGTTCTGATGAAACTCGAAGATAACTTGTCGCCCTAGCCAAATCTCTACAAACTCCATCAGGGTGAGACTCGAAGAAAGGCAATGTATCCCTCCTCAAACTTCAAGGGTCTTCGTCTCCTGTAATAATATGATTTTTACCTACTTTATGCAGTCCTCAACTTCTTTTGGATGATATGAACCTTCTCTGTGGTAGCCCGTACCAACTCTGGACCCATGAGTGCTTACTCCCCTAGGTCTGTCCAACATAGAGGTGATCTACATGGATTCCCATACAAGGCCTCAAATGGTGCCATTCCAGTGGTGGAGTGATAGATATTGTTTTATGAAAACTACACTAGTGGTAGTTGGTCCTCCCAACTGAGACCAAAATCAAGGATGCAAGCATGAATCATGTTTTCCAGGGTCTGAGTCCCAAACGCCTCTTGCAACCCCTTCCATAATTGAGATGTAAAGCGAGTGTAACATTATGATATGATCACCAAAGGAACCCCGTGTATCTGCACTATATACTTGATGTAGATTCATCCCAATTCCTCTACCTATCCCTACTCCCAGATGGGTAGGAATTGAGATGACTTGATGAGTCGGTCAACGATCACCCAGATAGAATTGTGGCCCCTAGACGTTTATGGTAACCCCATCATGAAGTCCATGGAGATAATATTCCACTTACATTTCAATACCTCAAGTGGTTGTTCCAATCCTATTGGGACCTGATGCTCGGCCTTCACTTGCTGACAAGTGAGGCATCGTGAAACGAACACTGCCACTGCTTTCTTCATCCCTGGCCACCAATACTGACACCAAAGTTCCTGGTACATCTTTGCCACACCAGGATGTAACAACAAATAGGATGTATGGAACTACCTCAATACATACTCTTGTAACTTCACTGGTACTATGATGTACCCTCTGAAAAAGATGATGTGCTCCCTACCTATTGAAAATCTGTGAGGAGCCTATCCTAAGGATAGTTTCACATGTCAGGCCTTGCAGTCAACATCCACAAGTTGTGCCTCTCTAACTTTTAGTAAGAGTGGAGGAGTGATAGTCATAGACTAAAGTTAAGGTTCCCATTTCCATCCATGAAGGATATCTGCACCGCAGCTAGCTGCTCCATCGCCTCACTCATTAGTTGTAAGCCATACCTCCTGCTGAGTGCGTCTGCCACCACATTCCCCTTCCCAGGAGTATAGAATATCTCAAAGTCATATTCTTGGAGGAACTCCAGCCATCACTATTATCTCAAGTTCAGGACCTTTTATGAGAACATATACATAATACTCTAGTGGTCATATTATATGTTAAATCATTCACCCATCAAGTAGTGTCGCCATATCTTCAAGGAAAAGACTAATTTTGTTAACTCTAGGTCATGGGTCATGTAGTTCTGCTCATGTTGCCTCAACTTCCATGAGCCGTAGGCAATTACTACTCGCTCCTGCATCAGGACACAACCTAGTCTAGTCCTTGATGTGTTGCAAAAGACTATATACCCAGCATCCTATTCTAGTAGTCTCAAGATGGGGGTACTTGTCAGTATCTGTCTCTGCTCTTGGAAACTCTACTGGAACTTATCCATCCACATGAAGGGTTGTCCATTCTATGTCAAGGTTGATAAAGGTTCTACTACTCTAAAAAAGTCAAGCATGAACCTTTGGTAGTATCCATCCAACCCCAAGAAACTTTGCACCTCAGTCATGCTCCTAGGTGGCTCCCAAGCAAGAACTGCCCCTATCTTCGCTGGATCCACTGTAACTCCAGCTTCCAAGATGAAGTTTCCTAGAAAGTGGACTTCTCAAATCCAGAACTGGTACTTAGAGAGCTTCCCATAAAGCTGGTGCTCTCTGAGTGTATCCAGGACTATTCGTAGGTGTGTAGCATGCTCCTCCTTCGACGCCGAGTACACTAAGATGTCATCAATGAAGACCACCACAAAATGATCACGGTAAGGCTAGAATATCCTATTAATGAGTCCCATAAACACTGCTGGGGAATTGGTCAAACCAAAAGGCATGGACAAAAACTTATAGTTTCGATACCGGCATCTAAAGGTTGTCTTCGGTACGTCCTCATCCTATACCCGAAGCTGATGATAGCCTAATCTGAGGTCAATCTTTGAGAACCACCTCGATCCTTTCAGCTGGTCAAAGAGGTCATCAATCCTAAGCAGTGGATACTTGTTCTTCATTGTCACATGGTTCAAGTGTTGGAAGTCCACGCATATCCTCAAGATCTCATCTGCCTTCTTCGCAAACAACATCGGGACTGCCCGTGGTGAAACATTGGGCCTTAAGAACCCATTCTCCTTAAAGTCCTCCAACTGTACCCTCAATTCATGAAGCTCCACTAGAGCCATCTGATATTCCGTTGTGGATATCAGTATTGTACCTGGGTACAGATCGATGCAGAAGTCTACCTCCCTGCGAGGAGGTTGTCCCAGAATATCCTTAGGAAAGACATCCTCATACTCGTCCAACAATATAGGAAATATTGGAATTCTCTCATCCACCGCACTGAGGGTGATTCATGCTCAAATTTACCCAAGCTGTATGGTTTAAGCGGTCATTATAGTACGGCTTGGGTTATCGATCCTCAGATACCTAAGAAGAAACCTTGAGACACTATGATTAGATGCGGGATTGGCTATGAAGTGGCCAACTATGGTGTTGATTGATTTGAAGAAATGGTGATTTGATTTAAAGAACAAAAAAAACAAAATGACTTGAATTAAAACAATTAATTATGATGAGCCAATCCTAGTTTGTCTCTAGGTCTTGATTGGATGTATTTATTTTTCTTTGAATTTTATGTTCATCGGTTCGAGTGGTATCCATTAAATGAAATAATTCCTCAATATCATTCTCTGATTTAATCCATACAAAATTTCAAGGCTAATCATCAATTCACTTAGAGGATCACTTAAATGAGCACTCCAAGAAATTGGATCTTACTAGCACTCAAAATGTTTTGTCATTAAAGTCGGGGAAGACAAAGAAGAAGATAAATTAAAGAAAGGAACTCTTAAAATGAAGAACAAATTTAACAGTTTAAGAACATCAAATAACATTCAATCCAAACCATGCAACTCCCTAGGATCAACCCATAAAAGTTTATCCCTCCATTGATGCTATTATATCAATTGAAGCGGGTATTTGACTTAAAGAAGCGGGATTGATGAAAAAAAATATTGAAAAATGAACACTCCACCATTGTGTGATGAATACACAAGTACGGGTGTGAATAAATTCACACTTCAATTCAACGGTATCAACATGTGAATAAAAGGAAAATAAAAAGTGTAGAAGAAGAATAATAAATTTTATTAAAATACTAAATGTGAAATAAAAAACTTACATTAGACGAATTGTCAATGCGATTACAAAATGAAAGCGGGAAATTACAATTGAAAGAAATACAATGGATGAAAGAAAAACTTCAATTGAAAGAAAAAATATTAGATGATAATTACCTTCACCACCAGATCCTTATATAGGCATATTAGAAGCCTTAGAGACACCCGACAACAATAAATTATATCCCCTTTAATTGGGAGAGTTAAAAGGAGGGTGAGAAAATCAAGGGAATTTGACGTTTCGAAGTTGACTGAGAAAACTGTCTAGATTCATCCTCCTTTTGGATGTTCAAATTTGACATTAAATATGGCTGAATCATCGACGGTCATATCAGAAAAATATCTTCTTCCATGTTTCCTCTATCAG
This sequence comes from Viscum album, assembly GCA_963277665.1. NCBI lineage: Eukaryota > Viridiplantae > Streptophyta > Magnoliopsida > Santalales > Viscaceae > Viscum > Viscum album. The sequence continues at coordinate 2,080,944,639 of OY728141.1, read as the reverse complement.
CTGTCCAAATTTCAGATAATTTTGTGTATCCTTTTGAAAGTTATGCCCGAAATGGTGGGACGAATTTATGGGCGTTCATATCGGTCCCACCATTTAAATGTAAACTTTGGATCCATATATCTCCATGAAAACTTCATAATTAGCTCTGGAAACAATTGAAAAAAATGATCGTAATATTGTTATATTTCTACTGTAAACATTTGAGCTTCATTGAGCTTGGTTTGTGTGCCCCACTTCTATTATATGGGCCTTAGGCCCATTATGATTTCTTCAGAAACGTTCTGCATTCATCCTCAAAAATCTTCATCTTCCATTTGGATTCATCCATCGATCCTAAAAGAAAAAATGTTCCAAACACAGTATTCAATCATATCCCAAAATATCAAATTCAGAAAATATATATAATGTTGTCCACAAACAGAGGAATGATTGGGCCCAAATTTTCATTTTAAACATAAATTTCATTTAAGATGAGAAATGATGTTCTATTTATGTAATTCACTAAAAAAATATTTATGGACTTTGGAAAAATGAATATAAAGATATTAACAATGAATATTATCCACTTTCAGTGACTAATCACACCCCCCAACTTGAGTTTTTCTAGTCCCGAGCAAAATATATTTCAAATATAAAATTCAAATTCCCTTTTCCAAAAACGTTTTAATACATATTGCTCACCCAAAGACCTCATACCAAAAAAATTATGAAACCCATCAAAATAATTTAAAACAAGCTATATCCACAAGAATATCGCAAGCCCAAGCCCATTCCTTTGTTCAAATTCATCGTCACATTTTATCTAATTTCAATTAAGCATGATAAAGTGTTGTACATCAAAAAAGATATGGGGCCCATTTTATTGTTCAAGGGTAAAAAATGGAAGCGCTGGGTGGGAATCACATTAAAACTTAAGATGAATATCCATTTTTTTTTATTTTTTTGTTTGTTTTTTTTTAACCACAATAGATATGAAAAGACTAACTTTGGGCAAGACAATTATGGAGTCATGATCCCCAAGTATCGTACGCCACACATATTGTCAATTCCATGCTCTACAATAGAGATATAAAGCCTAACTCTGGGTAAGACAACTATGGAGTCGCGATCCCTAAGTGTCGGACGCCACGTATTTGGACAAAACATTTCTCTATGTGGTCATTATTTTTTTTTCAATTTTTTTTGTTTTTTCTTGTTTTTGTTTTTTTTTATACTCAAATTAAACTAAAAGTGACCCCAGAACCCTATGCTATAATTAAAAGGACCCAAGAACTCAAATTTACACTCACGATCCAGTAGACGTGCATTGTGGAATTTTTATTAAGAGGATGAAAATGTAAATTTTGAAAAACCACATCGGACAACTGCACTTTCCAAAAACTATGCTCATGAAATAACTTGAATTAAAATTAGAATCAAGGCATAAAAAATTATTTGATATCCAATTTCATAGTTTGCAATGTGTATTATCATGTTCAAGGTTAATGGAATTTTTCTTTCCATGCATTTTATTATCAAAAAAATAATTTTTTATTTCATCTCCCCCCAACATACAATAACACAGTCCCCAGTGTTTAAAGAAAAACATAGAAAGGGGAATGGAAGAGGTGTTCAAAGAGGGAATTGAAAATTATAATCATGGAATGATGTCACCTGGTGGTTGATGATGAAATTGTGTGCCACAGTATCCCTTCAATCCTGGGTTTGAGTCTCAATGGCTTGGATGGATATGACGGGATTTTCCCCATGACCAATGACGTGTCCTTTTAAATTTTTATTTTTTATTTTTAACCTATAAAAACATAAAAACAAAATAAACTGATGATACATTGTCTTATTTTTAAATTTCTGGGTAAGGTATTACTCAGAGATCATGCCACGTGACACGGATGAATATGGAGCTCCCCTTTCATACCCATCCTTACTCATAAAATAAGAGTAGGTCAACAGTCTATGGTAATTTATTATATGAAAAAGAAAATGATTCAAAATGATTGGAAACATGAAAACCATGGGTTTCATCCCATGCAGCGCTTTTGTTTAACGTCTTTAGCTCGACTTGAACCCCCAAAATTATCCAATACCAACCTCAAACATTTTAACAAACCCATATTTCTCCACTTCAACAAGATTGATATTGATTGTTTTCTTTGATTTCTTGTCATGTAAAAAACCCATGTTCAACAAGGACTATGAAAATTCAAGGAATTTCAGTAATGGTTTATCCGGTTTCTTCTACAGTCTTTCCTAAGATTTCAAGGGTTAACCCCCCCCCCCCCTTTGTGGGTTTCATGAGATGAATGAATGACTAATGCAAGGTCATGGTTATCTCTTATAATGGGATGCCTGAGTGGGGAAGTAATTACATTGATTTTGAGTTCATGTTGGATAGGACATTCAAACACAGATAAAAAATTAGAATCAAAATAAATTTCATTTTCAAAATTTTTCAACACAATTGGTTCCCTATGAATTGAAGATTCAACCCCAAAATTTTCTAGATGAGTTTCATGAATGGGTATATATTTTATGTTTTTGATTTCTCTTAATGGTTCGGTGATTGGTGTTTCTAAAAAATCATCATTGGATAAATGTTCCAGACATTCAATCCATGAAGAAAAATTTCCCTCTTGTGAATTCATGAAATCAATTTCATCTTGATTTAAACACTCATTAACAATTCCCTCATCTTCATTAGCTTGAATTTCAACATTACCTGACCAATTCTCTTCATTATCCAACTCTGTTTTCCAAGATTTTAAAGTGGGTTCTTCACTAAATTCAAATGAGTTATGTGGGTAACAAGATTCATCTATAAGTGATGTGGAAGGGCCAACCTGAGTTGGAGTGGGTTTCAAAAATGATTCAATGCTTTGTAGTTCTACCATCGTGGATGAAACTTCTAAATTCATTTTAAACATTTTTTTCACACAAATGTTCAAAAAAAATCAGTATTAGGATTGATATATGTTTGGATGTCATACACCTCATTAAGTTTTATCTCTTCAATCATCCTTGAGAGGTATGGAAATTTATCCTTTAAACAATCAGCATCCCATTGATTGTACATCTCATCTGGTGTGGTGTATTCAATCAAGGTTTGGTCAATGAAATTCCCTATTTGAGGTGATTCAAAATATTGATTTTCCAATTGATTATAGCCTTGGTCTATTAAAGGGTATTGTGGAAGATAATCCATTTGAGTTGATTGAAAATTTGTTTTGGGATTCATTGGAGACACATAAACAGAAAGGGGAATATAGAATATAAATTGGGGTGAGAATAGAGAATTTGGGGTGAGAAAAGAAGATGAGTGTCTAAGGTACTTACTTGGGTCCCCGGTAATGGCGCCAAAATTTTATTCACACTCAAATTTACCCAATTTGTATGGTGTAAGTGGTCATTGTAGTACGGCTTGAGTTATCAATCCTCGAAGACCTAAGAAGAAGCCTTGAGACACTATGATTGGATGCGGGATTGGCTATGAAGTGGCCAACTATGGTGTTGATTGATTTGAAGAAATGGTGATTTGATTTAAAGAACAAAACAAACAAAATGACTTGAATTAAAACAATTAATTAAGATGAGCTGATCCTAGGTTGTCTCTAAGACTTGATTGGATGTATTTATTTTTCTTTGAATTTTATGTTCATCAGTTCGAGTGGTATCCATTAAATGAAATAATTCCTCAATATCATTTTACGATTTAATCCATACACAATTTCAAGGATAATCACCAATTCAATCAAGAGTCACTTAAATGACCACTCCAAGTAATTGGATTGTACTAGCACTCAAAATTTGTTGTCATTAAAGTCGGTGAACACAAAAAAGAAGATAAATCCAAGAAAGGAACTCTTAAAATAAAGAACAAATTTAAGAGTTTAAGGACATCAAATAACATTCAATCCTGTTCATGGAACTCCCTAGGATCAACCCATAAAATTTTAGCCCTCCATTGATGATATTCTATCAATGGAAGCGGGTAGTTGACTTAAAGAAGCGGGATTGATGAAGAAAAATATTGAAAAATGAACACTCCACCATTGTGTGATGAATTCACAAGTGTGGGTGTGAATAAATTCACACTTCAATTCAACGGTATCAATGTGTGCAGAAAAGGAAAATAAAAAGTGGAGAAGAAGAAAAATAAATTTTATTAAAATACTAAATGTGAAAGAAAAAACTTACATTAGACGAATTTTCGATGCGATTACAAAATGAAAGCGGGAAATTACAATTGAAAGAAATACAATGGATGAAAGAAAAACATCAATTGAAAGAAAATATATTAGATGATAATTACCTTCACCACCAGATCCTTATATAGGCATATTAGGAGCCTTAGAGACACCCCACAATAATAAATTCTATCCCCTTTAATTGGGAGAGTTAAAAGGAGGGTGAGAAAATCAAGGGAATTCGACGTTTTGAAGTTGACCGAGAAAACTGTCCAGATTCATCCTCATTTGGTACATTCAAATTTGACAATAAATATGGCCAAATCATTGATGGTCGTAGAAGACAAATATATTCTTCCATGTTTCCTCTATCAGCTGTCCAAAAAGTTCAGGTAATTTAGTCTGACCATTTGAAATTTATGCCCAAAATGGTTGGACAAATTTATGGGCGTTCATATCGGTCCCACCATTTAAATGTAAACTTCGGATCCATATATATCCATGAAAACTTCATAATTAGCTCTGTAAATAGTTGAATAAAATTATCCTCATATTTTTATATTTCTACTTTAAAAATTTGAGCTTCATTGGGCTTGGATTGTGAGCCCCACTTCTATTATATGGGTCTTAGCCCCATTATGCTTTCTTCATAAAAGTTCTGCATTCATTATAAAAAATCTCCATCTTCCATTTGGATTCATCCATCGATCCTAAAAGAAAAAATGTTACAAACAAAGTAATAAATCATATACAAAAATATAAAATTCAGAAAATATATATAATGTTGTCCACAAATAGAGGAATGATTGGGCCCAAATTTTCATTTTAAACATAAATTACATTTAAGATCAGAAATGATGTTCTATTTATGGAATGCACTAAAAACAATGTTTGTAGACTTTGGAACAATGAATATAAAGATATTAACAATGAATATTAGCCACTTTCAGTGACTAATCACACCCACCAACTTGATTTTTGCTAGTCAAGAGCAAAATATATTTCAAATATGAAATTCAAATTCTCTTTTCTAAAAACATTTTAATACATATTTCTCACCCAAAGACCGCATACCAAAAAAATTATAAAACCCATCAAAATAATTTAAAACAATCTAGGTCTACAAGAATATCCCAAGCCCAAGCCCATTCCTTTGTTCAAATTCATTATCACATTTCATCCAATTTCAATTAAACATGATAAAGTGTTGTGCATCACAAAAGATATGGGGCCCAATTTATTGTTTAAGGGGAAAAAATGGAAGCGCTGGGGGGGAATCACATTAAACCTTAAGATGAGTATCCAATTTTTTTTGATTTTTTTGTTTTTTTTTTATTTTCTTTAACCACAATAGATATGAAAAGACTAACTCTGGGCAAGACAACTATGGAGTTACGATCCCCAAGTGTCGGATGCCACACATATTGTCAATTCCATGCTCTAAAATAGATATATAAAGCCTAACTTTGGGAAAGAAAACTATGGAGTCATGATCCCCAAGTGCCGAACACCACCCATTTGCACAAAACATTGCTCTATGTGGTCATTATTTTTTTCAATTTTTTTTGTTTTTTTTTTGTTTTTGTTTTTGTTTTTTTGATACTCAAATTAAACTAAATGTAACCCCAAAACCCTATGCTATAATGAAAGGGACCCACGAACTCAAATTTACACCCATGATCCAGTAGACGTGCATTGTGGAATTTTTATTAAGAGGATGAAAATGTAAATTTTGAAAAATCACATCGGACAACCGCACTTTCCAAAAACTATGCTCATGAACTTAAACTTGCATTAAAATCAGAATCAAGGCATAAAAAATTATTTGATATACAATTTCAGAGTTTTCAATGTGTTTTATCATGTTCAAGGTTAATGGAATTTTTCTTTCCATGCATTTTCTTATTAAAAAAACATTTTTTATTTCATCTCCCCCCAACATTGAATAACACTATCCCCGATGGTTAATGAAAAACATAGAAGGGGTAATGGGAGAGGTGTTCAAAGAGGGAATTGAAAATGACAATCATGGAATGATGTCACATGGTGGTTGATGATGAAAGTGTGTGCCACAATCTCCCTTCAATCCTGGGTTTGAGTCTCAGTGGCTTGGATGGTTGTGATGGGATTTTCCCCATGACCTATGACATGTCCTTTTAAATTTTTATTTTTTATTTTTAACCTATAAAAACATAAAAACAAAATAAATTGATGATACATTGTCTTATTTTTAAATTTTTGGGTAAGGTATTACTCAGAGATCAGGCCACGTGACATAGATGAATATGGCGCTCCCCTTTCATACCCATCCTTACTCATAAAATAAGAGTAGGTCAACAGTCTATGGTAATTTATTATATGAAAAATAAAATGATTCAAAATGATTGGAAACATGAAAACCATGGGTTGCCTCCCATGCAACGCTTTTGTTTAAGGTCGTTAGCTCTACTTGAAGCCCCAAGATTATCCAATACCAACCTCAAACATTTTAACAAACTCATATTTCTCCACATCAACAAGATTGAGATTGATTGTTTTCTTTGATTTCTTGTCATGTAAAAATCCATGTTCAATAAGGACTATGAAAATACAAGGAATTTTAGTAAAGGTTGATCATGTTTCTTCTACAGTATTTCCTAAGATTTCAAGGTTTAACCCCCCCTTTGTGGGTTTCATGAGATAAATGAATGACTGCTGCAAGGTCATGGTTATCTTCTATGATGGGATGCCTGAGTGGGGAAGTAAGGAAATTGATTTTGATTTCAGTTTGGATAGGACATTCAAACAGAGATAAAAAATTAGAATCAAAATCAATTTCATTTTCAAAAAATTTCAACACAATTGGTTCTCTTTGAATTGAAGATTAAACCCCAAAATTTTCTAGATGAGTTTCATGAATGGGTATAGATTTTATGTTTTTGATTTCTCCTAATGGTTCAGTGATTGGGGTTTCTAAAAAATCATCATTGGAGAAATATTCTGAACATTCAATCCATGAAGAAAAATTTCCCTCTTGTGAATTCATGAAATCAATTTCATCCTGATTTAAACACTCATTAACAATTCCCTCATGTTCTTTAGCTTGACTTTCAACATTACCTGACCAATTCTCTTCATTATCCAACTCTGTTTTCCAAGATTTTAAAGTGGGTTCTTCACTAAATTCAAATGAGTTATGTTGGGAACAAGATTCATCTATAAGGGATGTGGAAGGGACAACCTGAGTTGGAGTGGGTTCCAAAAATGATTCAATGCTTTGTAGTTCTACTATCATGGATGAAACATCTGAATTCATTTTAACCATTTTTTCACACAAATGTTCAAGAATTTTTTCAGTATTAGGATTGATATATGTTTGAAGGTCATCCACATCATTAAGTTTTATCTCTTCAATCATCCTTGAGAGGTATGGAAATTGATCCTTTAAACAATCAGCATCCCATTGATTGTACATCTCATCTGGTGTGGTGTATTCAATAAAGGTTTGGTCAATGAAATTCCCTATGTGAGGTGATTCCAAATATTGATTTTCCAGTTGATTATAGCCTTGGTCTATTAATGGGTATTGTGGAAGATAATCCATTTGAGTTGATTGAAAATTGGTTTTGGGATTCATTGGACACACAGAAACAGAAAGGGGGATAGAGAAGAGAAATTGGGGTGATAATAGATAATTTGGGGTGATAAAAGAAGATGAGTGTCTAAGGTACTTACTTGGGTCCCTAGCAACGGTGCCAAAATTTTATTCATGCTCAAATTTACCCAAGTTGTATGGTGTAAGTGGTCATTGTAGTACGGCTTGGGTTATCGATCCTCAGAGACCTAAGAAGAAACCTTGAGACACTATGATTGGATGCGGGATTGGCTATGAAGTGGTCAACTATGGTGTTGATTGATTTGAAGAAATGGTTATTTGATTTAAAGAACAAAACAAACAAAATTACTTGAATTAAAACAATTAATTAAGATGAGCTGATCCTAGGTTTTATCAAGGGCTTGATTGGATGTATTTATTTTTCTTTGAATTTTATGTTCATTGATTCGAGAGGTGTCCATTAAATGAAATAATTCCTCAATATCATTCTCCGATTTAATCCATACACAATTTCAAGGCTAATCACCAATTCACTTAGAGGATCACTTAAATGAGAACTCTAAGTAATTGGATTGTACTATCACTCAAAATTTGTTGTCATTAAAGTCGGTGAAGACAAAGAAGAAGATAAATCAAAGAAAGTAACTCTTAAAATGAAGAACAAATTTAAGAGTTTAAGAACATCAAATAATATTCAATCCATCCCATGAAACTCCCTAGTATCAACCCATAAAATTTTATCCCTCCATTGATGTTATTATATCAATGGAAGCGGGTATTCGACTTAAAGAAGCAGGATTGATGAAGAAAAATATTGAAAAATGAACACTCCACCGTTGTGTGATGAATTCACAAGTGCGGGTGTGAATAAATTCACACTTCAATTCAAAGGTATCAACGTGTGAAGAAAAAGGAAAATAAAACGTGGAGAAGAAGAAGAATAAATTTTATTAAATTACTAAATGTGAAAGAAAAAACTTACATTAGATGAATTTTCGATGCGATTACAAAATGAAAGCGGGAAATTACAATTGAAAGAAATACAATGGATGAAAGATAAACTTCAATTGAAAGAAAAAATATTAGATGATAATTCCTTTCACCACCATATCTTTATATAGGCATATTAGGAGCCTTAGAGATACCCCACAACAATAAATTCTATCCCCTTTAATTGGGAGAGTTAAAAGGAGGGTGAGAAAACCAAGGGAATTTGACGTTTTGAAGTTGACCGAGAAAACTGTCCAGATTCATCCTCCTTTTGAACGTTCAAATTTGAAATTAAATATTGTAGAATAATCGACGATCATAGAATAAAAATATATTTTTCCATGTTTCCTCTATCATCTTTCCAAATTTCAAGTAATTTGGTGTATCCGTTTGAAAGTTATACCCAAAATGGTGGGACGAATTTATGAGTGTTCATATCGGTCCCACTATTTAAATGTAAACTTAGGATCCATATATCTCCATGAAAATTTCAAAGTTAGCTCTAGACACAGTTTAATAAAATATTCGTCATATTGTTATATTTATAATTTAAAAATTTGAGCTTCATTGGGCTTGTTTTGTGAGCCCCACTTCTATTATATGGGCCTTAGGCCCATTATGCTTTCTTCAAAAAAGTTATGCATTCATCCTCAAAAATTTCCATCTTACATTAAAAATAAAAAATGTTTCAAACAAAGTAATCAATCATATCCCAAAATATAAAATTCAGAAAATATATATAATGTTGTCCACAAACAGAGGAATGATTGAGCGCAAATTTTCATTTTAAACATAAATTGCATTTAAGATGAGAAATGATGTTCTATTTATGTAATGCACTAAAAATAGTGTTTATGGACTTTGGAACAATGAATATAAATATATTAACAATGAATATTAGTCACTTTAAGTGACTAATCACACCCCCCCAACTTGAGTTTTGCTATTCCCGAGAAAAATATATTTCAAATATGAAATTCAAATTCCCCTTTCCAAAAACATTTTAATACATATTACTCACCCAAAGACCTCATAACAAAAAAATTATGAAACCCATCAAAATAATTTAAAACAATCTAGGTCCACAAGCACATCCCAAGCCCAAGCCCATTCCTTTGTTCAAATTCATCGTCACATTTCATCCAATTTCAATTAAGCATGATAAAGTATTGTGCATCACATAAGATATAGGGCCCATTTTATTGTTCAAGTGGAAAAAAATGGAAGCGCTAGGTGGGAATCACATTAAACCTTAAGATGAGTATCCATTTTTTTTTATTTTTTAGTTTGTTTGTTTTATTTTATTTTTTAACCACAATAGATATGAAAAGACTAACTCTAGGCAAGAAAACTATGGAGTCACGATCCCCAAGTGTCGGACACCACACATATTGTCAATTCCATGCTCTACAATAGAGATATAAATCCTAACTTTGGGCAATGAAATTATGGGGTCGTGATCCCCATGTGATGAACACCACGCATTTGGACAAAACATTTCTCTATATGGTCATTATTTTTTTCAATTCTTTTTTCTTGTTTTTTTTTATACTCAAATTAAACTAAAAGTGATCCCAAAACCCTATGCTATAATGAAAGGGACCCAATAACTCAAATTTACACCCACGATCCAGTAGAAGTGCATTGTGGAATTTTTATTAAGATAATGAAAATGTAAATTTTTAAAAATCACATCGGACAACCGCACTTTCTAAAAACTATGCTCATGAACTTAAACTTGCATTAAAATTAGAATCAAGGCATACAAAATTATTTGATATCCAATTAGAGAGTTTTCAATGTGTGTTATCATGTTCAAAGTTAATGGAATTTTTCTTTCCATGCATTTTCTTATTAAAAAATCATTTTTTATTTCATCTCCCCCCAACATAGAACAACATTGTCCACAGTGTTTAAAGAAAAACATAGAAGGGGGAATGGGAGAGGTGTTCAAAGTGGGAATTGAAAATGATAATCATGGAATGATGTCACCTGGTGGTTGATGATGAAAGTGTGTGCCACAGTCTCCCTTCAATCCTAGGTTCGAGTCTCAGCAGCTTGGATGGATGTGACGGGCTTTTCTCCATGACCTATGACGTGTCCTTTTAAATTTTTATTTTTAATTTTTAACCTATAAAAACATAAAAACAAAATAAACTGATGATACATTATCTTCTTTTGAAATTTTTGGGTAAGGTGTTACTTATAGATCACACCACATGACACGGATGAATATGGCGCTCCCCTTTCATACCCATCCTTACTCATAAAAGAAGAGCAGGTCAACAGTCTATGGTAATTTATTATATGAAAAAGAAAATGATTCAAAATGATTGGAAACATGAAAACAATGGGTTGCCTCCCATGCAGCGCTTTTTTTTAACATCGTTAGATCAACTTGAACCCCCAAAATTATCCAATACCAACCTCAAACATTTTAACAAACCCATCTTTCTCCACTTAAACAAGATTGAGATTGACTGTTTTATTTGATTTCTTGTCATGTAAAAACCCATGTTCAACAAGGATTGTGACAATCCAAGGAATTTCAGTAATGTTTGATCCGGTTTCTTCTACAGTCTTTCTTAAGATTTCAAGGGTTAACACCCCCCCCCCCCTCCCCCTTCTGGGTTTCATGAGATGAATGAATGACTAATGCAAGGTCATGGTTATCTCCTATGATGGGATGTCGTAGTGGGGAAGTAGGGACATTTATTTTTAGTTTAGGTTGGATGGGACATTCAAACACGGATAAAAAATTAGAATCAAAATCAATTTCATTTTCAAAAAAAATCAACACAATTGGTTCCATTTGAATTGAAGATTCAACCCCAAAATTTTCTAGATGAGTTTTATGAATGGGTATAGATTTGATGTTTTTGATTTCTCCTAATGGTTCAGTGATTGGGGTTTATAAAAAATCATCATTGGAGAAATATTCCAGACATTCGATCCATGAAGAAAAATTTCCCTCTTGTGAATTCATGAAATCAATTTCATCCTGATTTAAACACTCATTAATAATTACCTCATGTTATTTAGCTTGACTTTCAACATTACCTGACCAATTCTCTTCATTATCCAACTCTGTTTTCCAAGATTTTAAAGTGGGTTCATCACTAAATTCAAATGAGTTATGTGGGTAACAAGATTCATCTATAAGTGATGTGTAAGGGACAACCTGAGTTGGAGTGGGTTCCAAAAATGATTCAATGCTTTGTAGTTCTACTCTCATGGATGAAACTTCTGAATTCATTTTAACCATTTTTTCACACAAATGTTCAAGAATTTTTTCAGGATTAGGATTGATATGTGTTTTTATTTCATACACCTCATTAAGTTTTATCTCTTCAATCATACTTGAGAGTTATGGAAATTGATCCTTTAAACAACTAGCATCTCATTGATTGTACATCTCATCTGGTGTGGTGTATTCAATCAAGGTTTGGTCAATGAAATTCCCTATGTGAGTTGATTCCAAATAATGATTTTCCAGTTGATTATAGCCTTGGTATATTAATGGGTATTGTGGAAGATAATCCATTTGAGTTGATTGAAAATTGGTTTTGGGATTCATTGGACACACAGAAACAGAAAGGGGAATAGAGAATAGAAATTGGGGTGAGAATAGAGAATTTGGGGTGAGAAAAGAAGATGAGTGTCTAAGGTACTTACTTGGCTCCCCGGAAATGGCGCCAAAATTTGATTCACGCTCAAATTTACCCAAATTGTATGGTGTAAGCGGTCATTGTAGTATGGCTTGGGTTATCGATCCTCAGAGACCTAAGAATAAACCTTGAGACACTATGATTGGATGTGGGGTTGGCTATGAAGTGGCCAACTATGGTGTTGATTGATTTGAAGAAATAGTGATTTTATTTAAAGAAAAAAACAAAAAAAATGACTTGAATTAAAACAATTGATTAAGATAAGCCGATCCTAGGTTGTCTCTAGGTCTTGATTGGATGTATTTATTTTTCTTTGAATTTTATGTTCATCGGTTTGAGTGGTATCCATTAAATGAAATAATTCCTCAATATCATTCTTCGATTTAATACATACACAATTTCAAGGATAATCACCAATTCACTTTAAGGATCACTTAAATGAGAACTCCAAGTAGTTGGATCATACTAGCACTCAAAATGTGTTGTCATTAAAGTCGGTGAAGACAAAGAAGAAGATAAATCAAAGAAAGGAACTCTTAAATTGAAGAACAAATTTAAGAGTTTAAGAACATGAAATAACATTCAATCCAGCCCATGAAACTCCCTAGGATCAACCCATAAAATTTTATCCCTCCATTTATGCTATTATATCAATGGAAGTGGGTAGTCGACTTAAAGAAGCGGGATTGATGAAGAAAAATATTGAAAAATGAACACTCCACCGTTGTGTGATGAATTCACAAGTGCAGGTGTGAATAAATTCACACTTCAATTCAACTGTATCAATGTGTGAAGAAAAGGAAAATAAAACTTGGAGAAGAATAATAATAAATTTTATTAAAATACTAAATGTGAAAGAAATAACTTACATTAGATGAATTGTCGATGCGATTACAAAATGAATCGGGAAATTACAATTGAAAGAAAAAATTCAATTGAAAGAAAAAATATTAGATGATAATTCCCTTCACCACCAGATCCTTATATAGGAATATTAGGAGGCTTAGAGACACCCCACAACAATAAATTATATCCCCTTTAATTGAGAGAGTTAAAAGGAGGGTGATAAAATTAAGGGAATTTGACCTTTCGAAGTTGACCAAGAAAACTGTCCAGATTCATCCGCCTTTTGTACGTTCAAATTTCACATTAAATATGGCCGAATCATTGATGGTCGTAGAATAAAAATATATTCTTCCATCTTTCCTCTATCATCTTTCCAAATTTCAGGTAATTTGGTGTATCCTTTTTAATGTTATGCCTAAAATGGTGGGACGAATTTATGCGTGTTCATATCGGTCCCACCATTTAAATGTAAACTTCATATCCATATATCTCCATGAAAACTTCAGAATTAACTCTGGACATAGTTGAATACAATGATCCTCATATTGTTATCTTTCTACTTTAAAAATTTTATCTTTATTGGGATTGGTTTTTGATCCCCACTTCTATTTTATGTGCCTTAGGCCCATTATGCTTTCTTCAGAAAAGTTCGGCATTCATACTCAAAAATCTCCATCTTCCATTTGAATTCATCCATAGATCATAAAAGAAAAAATGCTCCAAAAAAAGTAATAAATTATATCCCAAAATATCAAATTCATAAAATATATATAATGTTTTCCAAAACAGAGGAATTATTGGGCCCAAATTTTCATTTAAAACATAAATTGCATTTAAGATGAGAAATGATGTTCTATTTATGTAATGCACTAAAAAAATGTTTATTGACTTTGGAACAATGAATATTAGACACTTTCCGTGACTAATTAGAGGGTGAGGCCATCCAAATGGTGAGTGATCAACTGCACCATCCTATGATAAATTCTACCCTATGCTGCAAAAATTACCTTCTCACCGGTGAAGGAAAATCGGGTCCCATCTCTACGGACACACCGTACTTTGTACCTAAAATAGTCGATCTGATCATGGAATATAGATAACCATACCATACCCAATATGATGTTGTAAGACCTCTACGCCACTACTAGGATATCCCAGCCGAAGCTCTTACCTCCTAGAGTAAGCTCACATTGTTGGCATCAGTGTGTAATCATCGAATCCACTCTCGTAAGAGTCTCTAATTGTAAGGATCGAGCCAACATATCCACCAAAATCTTTGAGTCCCGAATGAGGTTCATGGTAATGAAATGTTGACTAGAACCTGTGTCTATAATAACTGAAACTAAGTTGGAGAAGATGCAGATTGTACCTCTAATCATCTATGGAGCACAGTGGTCATAGGCCTCCATCGCCTAAAGCTGGATTCACCCCTATACACCGGCTTCCTGAGCCCATGGTGGACCGCCTGAGGGTGGTGGTGGTAGCACCTTGAACCGTAGTCCACTTCCTATCACTCATCCTACACCCCTACCATGTTCGCCGCCCTGCAGACCTCATCGCTTGAACCTCTTCCTCTGCCTTGGTGGTCCCTTGATTGTTTGATGATCATCTGTGTGGCGGGTCAGGTAGTCACGAGCTATGTGTCCCTACCCGCCACACATGAAGCACAACCTAGTTTCCTACTGACTCCCTCTACTCTGGGAGCCCCGCACTACCGAACCCGAGTCCTGGGGTCGTCCCCTAAAAGACCTGACCTGCTTGAATCCCCTTGTCTACTGCCTGCTGATAACCATTGAAGACTATACCGCTAGAGGTCTACTGGTGGCTCTGGCTGTTGGTGCCTACTCTGTTAGGAATATCTTCACAAGAAGGGCTTGCTCGAGCACTCCAACCTGAGTGGGGATGCTTAAAGACACCATGGATTCTCTAATCTCCCGTCTAAGTCACTAATCGGAGGTCTAGCCCCTGAAGAAAGGGTCCCAAACCATATCTGTTGAGTATCGAGAGAGGTCTATAAACCTCGTAGAGTACTCATCCACTGACATGATACCCTACCATAGGTGATGCAGCTCCTAAATGTGTATAGAGTGCAAAGTTTTAGGGAAAAACTCCTCTTGTAAAAGTCGCTCGAAGTCTGTCCAGGTGAGGTTCACCTCTTCATGAGTCTAAATCATCAGGATCCACCATCTCCCTGCTAAACCCTGAAGAAGGCTCGTAGCTATGATCGCCATCTGGTTAAGCAGTGTCCTCACTAAGCAGAAGACCCGCATCACTGCCTCCAACTAGTACTCAGCGACCTAAGGATTTGTCTCTCCCCTGAACCTAGGAGGTCTCTGTCTCTGGAACTTGTGCAAGGCACTGAGCATGCACACGTCCTCTATCAGTAATACTAGAAGTAAATTTTGATCAACGGGTAGTGGAAACACCGGTGCACCACCTGACGGGACCATATCTAGAACTGGTCCTTGAATTGATGCCTCATTGCTAGGTAGGATTTCCACACAATCACGTATCAGAATCCTAGTTTGTTATCGACATGGAGGCATCCTGAAATAGATCAAGATGTACCACAGTCAAAAGATTATACCTGGTGAGATGACTCTTATTCAAGAAGATCATAAGGAGACACTTATGCAACCATTATTTTCATGTATAGATCCGAAAAGTAGAATTCATGGTCCTGGTGTATGGATACGTCAAATGCCACACCAACTCTGGACTCCCCAAATCTAAAAGTCAAACTCAAAACATTCAACACTGTTTCCCCAAAAACAAAACAATAGACTCCCAGTCTTTGAGGTAGAACTGACCACCTCTTATACCACTTTTTCACGACCCATCCCCCGAGGCCCGTGTCGTGACATACCCCAAGCCCACCTCCCGAAGGATAGGGGTTGGAAACTAGCACCGAAGGCATCAGCCTGTAAGTGGGAGGAATTTTCCTGATTACTTATAAGCGTGCACAAACAACCACATCCTAAAGATGAAAAAGTAAAGATGCATGCAAGTAAAAAACCACTAACTAAAAGTAAAAACTGTGGGTCAAATGGGCTAGAATACAAAACCAACAAAAGATGAACTGAAAACATGAAAGTACAAGGAAAAATATGAAATACATATATAGGAAACCCCACTTGATAGGTAAGTATAGAGTAGCTACTAGAATCCATATAAGTATGCTCATCCTACCTGGTCTCACTAGGCACCACCGGGTCCTGGGTCACCAAGTCCTCTGTCAAGGCGGCAGTCATCTGCACCACACACAACATGTGCAGGCGAAGCCTGTGTAGGGGTGAGTAAAAAAATACTCAGTAGGGACCCCAAACAAATAATAAAATACCAAAAATCAATCCATAAACAAACCATAAAGCATGATCACTGTGCATTATCATGAATAAAGACAATTCACACTAGGTATAGTCTAGAGTAGGAAATTAACACCATTAGTCACATCATCGAACACCATGGGATGCTGGAGAACTCCACCTCAATGAGTACAGTGGGCCTACCAGGTCACACAGAAGCCACTTTCCACTAACCTTAGGACTGTTGTGGTACTAATCCCTAATGAGTACCATGGGTATGCTGGGTCACACAGAAGTCGCTCCCCACCATGGGCATGCCAGGTCACATAGAAGACGCTTCCCACTATCCATACTGAGGTACTCCTCCTGTTGAGTACCGTAGGTCTACTGGTTCACATAGAATTATATCCCCACCATGGGCCTTCCGGGTCACATAGAAGCCACTTCCCACTGGTCCATAGTATATGATCCACACAGGGTCTCTTGTCAGCAGTCTTCAGGTCTCAGTCGACCACAGGGTTTCTGTACGTAGTATGCTTAATCTTCATAGAGCTGATCCCCAAGCCATTTTTCGTATTTCAAATTCCATGAAATCATCCATGGAGTATTCCAAAAGATCTGCCTCGTCGTGAGTGTTCCAACACCGCAAAAGGATCGTCAATCGGATGCCTGGTTTGAAAGATCTTCTTGTTTTTTCAAAAAGGGGCTGGTTGGGTCTGGGTCTGGTCCGACCTGGTCTGAACAACCCGACCCGGACCCGGCCCAACCTGGTTCTGGCTCAGTTCGTCCTGATGGGGTGGGTATAGCCCATTCCCTACTCGGTCCGCCATAGTCATACCAGTTCTGACTGGTCGGGACATAGTTGGAAGCTGCGTCCATCTCCCCATCGCCCTGTGGGTCGTCTGCGGGGCCACCTTCTCCACCACAGTCAAGTGACGGTGGCCTTTTCCACATAGGATGTGGAACAGTGCCCCGTTCATGGTGTATCTATGTGGATGGGTGGTTGCATCCACCTTTCTCCAACCTTCTTCCCTTTCCGAACCACCGCAGTCGGTTGACCATGGAATTCTTCTGGCACGTCGTCGTGGCGCACCGCCACCCACCCGAAGCTGCCACCGCGGGCTGCCGCCGGCACCGGCGCACTAGCAGGGTTCTCTGCAGACCAATAGGTCCACACCGATGGTCCGTTCTTTTCATTGACTATGCCTCTGGCCTCCGTGGGGTGTCACCTTTCCTGGTAAGGACTCGAATTCATCTTGTATCCCCTTTCAAATGCTCAGCTATGAAGAATGCACAATTGGAGGGCTTCAGCCTTGTTCATGTTGTCTTGCACCCTTTGAATTAGAGTTTTAAAATAGGGGGAGGTTTGGGGATGATGTTTTATCAAAAATAATTTAATCCTGCTATAGAAAACCCAAGAATAACACCCTCCCGCACGAACGAACAATCTGTAGATCAACCTGTTCATAGGTTGATCTGCGTTCATTATTTTAGAACAAGAATGAGAAAAGGTTGAAACAAAAAAACCATACCCCGATTGAAATTCATTGTTGAAGCGTTCCTCCCTCGATGATTCAAGCTCCATTGGCGTTCATCGCTTCCCGGTCTTGTTCTTCATAAAACGTCAACATTTCTAGCGATCATGTCGGTGTTTGTTGTTCATCGTTGGAGGGAATCCTTGTTGTAGGTTTGTCAGATAATTTCCATGGCTTAATTATCATTTCTCCAATGCATTATCTTATTAAAATAAAATGCATTGCAGTGTTTCTATTATGTTGTGACGTTGCGTCATTACGCTATTTCATTTATGAAACAACGTATCTGTTATGCTGGACAAAAACAAGCCATTAAGAAGCTTCCTTTAATGCACCTCGTTGTTGCGCTGCAGTACCGTCGTCCTCCGCTCAATGGTGAGAAAATAAAATAAAATAACTTTTTTAAGTTATTTTATTATTTTCTGAAAAGTTTGAAAATTAACTTTTCCATCCGACCATTGATGGTCGAAGTTTAGTCCTTTCTAGGTGAATCCCATCATTCCAAGTTCAATGGTGCCCTCGGATTTTTGATCTGAGCACCAGTTTAAAAGTTAGAAAAACTCACTTGCATGTTTACTTAAACAAACTAAAAAAAGTTCAAAATTAAATTTCAGGATCACTGGGCCACGGAATCACGTGTCGTCAAAGCGTGTTGTCTCAAAATAATTCCATACAATTTAAAAAAAATGGATATTACAAGACATTACAACTTAATACCTATCCCTCAAATTCTAAATCTCGAGTGATTGAACATTCAAGAGTCACCCATACAAAAGAACTCAAATCTCCTTTCATAGGGACCTCAAAAATGGTTTAGGCGGGATTCTGAAAAGCTTTCTCGCTTAACAAAATTTCTCGAATCTTCAATTCTCCTTAAATATTGGATATATCTTTGACTCATTCAATTCCTTTTCAAATATTCAAAACTCCTTGATTTTTTTATCTTTCTTTGACTTCTTCAATACTTAAAACTTTCTTGAAAATATTTTTCTTTAATAAACATTTCCTTGAGGAAGATCTTTTTCTTGAGCAAGATCTTTTCTTGAGCAAGATATTTTTCTTGAGAAAGATCTTTTCTTAAGGAAGATCCTCTTCTTAAGAAAGATGTTTTTCTTGAGCAAGATCTTTTCTTGATGAAGATCTTTTTCTTGAGCAAGATATTTTTTTGAGCAAGATCATTTTCTTGAGAAATATATTTTCTTGAGAAAGATCTTTTTCTTGAGTGATATATTTTTCTTGAGCGAGATCTTTTTCTTGAGTAAGATATTTTTCTTGAGCAAGGTATATTTCTTGAGTAAGTTATTTTTATTGATCGAGATCTTTTTCTTGAGAAAGATCTTTTTCTTAGGGAAGATCTTTTCTTGAGGAAGATCTTTTTCTGGAGAAAGATATTTTTCTTGAGAAATATCGTTTTCTTGAGCAAGATCTTTCTCTACCTCAAATTCAACAACATATTAATTATAATCTTTTCTTTCCTCGATTTTTCTTTCATAAATCATTTATCATAAGTTTCAAAACTTAATTATGATTTATGAGAACCCCAAGATTAGAAAATAATCATCAGATTTAATAATGGATTCGATTATATCAGAATTCATGATCTAATATACATAGAATGTTGGTTTTAATTTTCTCAGAAACATGCTTAGAAAAGTGGTTTTGATTTCTTTTAAAAAAAGTTCTGATTTGCTCAGAAAATGGGTTCTGATTTTCTCAGAAAACCAGTTCTGATTTTCTCAGAAAATGGGTTCTAATTTTCTCATAAAAAAGGTTTTTATTTGCCTAGAAAACATATTCTGATTTGTTCAAAAACTTGGTTCTAATTTTCTGAGAAACATACTCAGAAAATTGGTTCCAATTTCTTCAGAAAACAGATTCTCATTTTCAAATGTTGGATCTGATTTTCATATGATGGATCCGATTTTCCTCTTTCCTCAACATACTTTCTTCACCAACATATTGATCTACTGACAACAAATACAACCAAAACATAATTGGGGTCGAAAAATCTCCCCCTTTGTGTTTTTTGTCAATACCCACTTCAATGCCTACACTTAACCTCCTCAAAATAATAAGTGGTATTGTTTTATTTTCTCACATTTTTATCTCTGTGCCTTATTTTAGTATTCCCCTATTACTTGTCTCTCCCATGTTTATTTTCCTCTCCCCCTAAATATATTCTCTCCCCCTTATTGATAATCAAATTCAAAGGGGTCATCTTGACATGTTTCCTTCCTTATTGAAAAATGTCTCATTTCAAAAGGTTGAAACTTTTATCTCAAAAATATGAAACTCTTCTTCATAATAACATAGGTATCACATGAGTTTCTTAAAAAAAATCCTTTAACTAAGAAAATCTAAGTCTATGTGGTTGAACCCAGTGTAGAAAAAAAGAGTGTATAATCAAGGTTATGAATGTTGTCCATTACACAACTTTCATGTAATAACTTTTCATGTTTCCTTCAACATTATCATTTCTTGGGAAATCTTGAAAATAATTTATTTAAGAAAAAAATTACTTGCACCCATATCAACAAACATATCAGAAATTTTAGGTGTATAAACATAACTTTCAAAAAAAATCATAACCTCATTAATTTATTAATTATAGTAAGAGTCTTAGAAATATAAGCTTCTTTACTTAAACTCCTTCAATTGCCTACAAGTTGGTAAAAAAAATGGGAATAAGGAGGAACCTCATAGATTCTTAAAAGAAAATTTTAGGATGATATTCTTCTCTAAGTTTTGACTTTTTCTTCTTCTTGTTTTTGGATTTTTCATTAGATGTATTTTCTTCCTTCTAATCATCATTCTTAGATTTTGTAACAGGTTTATTTTCATCTGTAGACTTTCCTTATAAGGATGTCATCTTATTTTATTCTTTAGTAGCCTTTTTATTACAATGATTTTGTAACAAATCTCTCATCCCTTCTTCTTGTTTTGTAAGGATAGTCAAACAAATGTTAGTAACATGCCCTTCTTGATCACATATATTACATCTTTTCTGAATTATCAACCCACAATATGTTGATACCTTTTATCAACTTTTCTCACATCATCAGAGACCTTTTTCTTCCCTCTTTCTTCAGCTGATTTTTGTGCTTCTTCTAACTTTCTTTCCATATCAACTTATTCTTGAAAAATAACTAATCACACTTTATTTTTGAATTCATCATGTTAGTTTTTATCCAATTCCTTAACATACTTATCTTTCTTAACATACTCATCTTTCTTAACATACTCAACTTTCTTAACAAGATCATCTTTATTCATCTTTTGATTTTCCTTCTTCAGTTCTACATAATATTTCTGAACATTTGATCTTCTTTCCTCATCATATATCCCCCTTGATTCATGCCTATTTCCAGGTAAAGACATGTTATAACAACATGAATAATCTCTATGTCTGAAAATTCCACAACACCAATAGTGACCTTTGAATCATTATCTTTTATATTGAGAGTAAAAATGATCAGTACTTGGTTTTTTTATTTCTTCAGAAATCGTGGACTAATTTTCTCAGGAGGATACTTTCATAAATAATCCCTATCTTTCTTGATGAAATATGTTTTCTCACAATGTGGATTTTGTAATCCCTTCTTTTCACCTTCTTTAGAAGTTTCACCTTTAACATCAACAGCCTTGTTGAATTTTTCTCTCATCTTTCTTATATCAATTTATGTTGTAAGAAACATTGATTAGGTTTTTAACAACTCTTATTCTTTCTCTAACAACTTACTTTTTAAAATATCTGTGATTTTTTCAGATTTATCTACCTTCAACTTGTTCTGTTTACTTTCATCAATAAGTGTAGATTAAATATTGTAGAGATTCTCACTATCATATTACTTTTCTTCATAAATTTTCAGTTTTATTTCAAACTCAACATTCTTAAAATTTATACATTCAACATCTTTCTTCAGCTTCTTTCTTTATTTCTTGAGTTGAGTATTCTTCTCAATTTCTTTTTCTAAATACTTTTTCATAATCCATTCCATTTCTATCAACTCGTCATTCTCTTCATAACTTCTAGATGATTCACTTCCATTTCTAAAATGAAAAATAAAATTGAGATGATGATCAGATTCATCATCAAATGAGGAATCATTCTTCTTTATTCTACTCAGATAACTTTTCTTCTTTTTTTCATAAGGAAATATTTCCTTGTGTTTCTTCCACTTTTTTTTCTAAGGTTTCTCATCATCATCTTCAGACTCATATTCTCCTACTTTATTCCTAGGAAAATTTTGTGAAAAATTTCCTTTCCCATAACAATTTCAACATTTGAGAGTTTTAATTTTTCATTTTCCCTTATTGTATTTATTTGAAAGGAGGGAAACAATTGTATTGAAATATTCATCCTCTTCATCATCTTCTGAATCACTTGATTCTAATTTAACTTATTCATCTTTTTTTTCATTTTAAAAAATATTTGAAGACCATTTATTGATCAATATTTTCTTTATTTCTCACAACATTCTATCTTCTCATTTAATAAGTAACGAGAATACTATATAGATTATCTAAAGATAGATTTTTGGGATCTCTAACTTCCAAATATGAAACCTTGGAATCAAACTTATCAGGGTGAATTCTCAAGATATTTTCAAAAATAGTTGATTCTTCAAATTTCTCACTGATACATCTTATAGTTCTAACAATATCATTTACCCTTGTAAAGAAGTCACCAATAGATTCTTGCTCAACCATTTTCAGATCTTCATACTTCAGCCTCTAGAGTTGTAACATTTCCTTCTTCACCTTTATATTTCCTTTATAAATGTTTTTCAACTTATCCCAAATATCTTTGGCGGTTCCAACTCCCTTTACTCTAAGAAACTCACTTTCAGTAAGTGATGAGAGTAAAGAATTTTTCACTCTTCCATTATTCTCAATATTTTTTATCAATAGTAGTAAGAGGAGTATTCTCAATATGAGGAGTAAATCCTTCTGTAGTAACTTCCAAAACATCATACCCAATAGACATAAGATATGGAAGCATTATTTCTTTCCAGATATGATAGTTATTTTTATTGAAAACCGAAATCCCCTTATAGTTCACAGAATTGATGTTCTCTATTCTCAAAGATAGATCTTCTAGAGGTAACCTAGTCTGATACCAATTTTAGTTCCCAAGTAGGAAGGAGACCACTGAGAGGGGGGTGAATTAGTGGTTATCTTTCTTTTATAATAAAGTTTCTTAAATTATTAACAAAAAAATTATTAACCTCTAAAAAATTCTAGAGTTATGATCCACTCAAGTATAACTCACAACCTTAACTTTTGTATGCAACAAATATAAAGAGAAGGCAGCACACGATATTTAAAAGGTTTGGTAAAAAGACCTACTCCTTGCCATGTTGGATAGTCCCACCAACACGGATTATTTCATTATCTTCTTTTTGGAATAAAAAGTCATAAGAAAAGAACAATTTTACAACCCCAATATAAACTTTCCTGTTATAGTTGGTTATACCCCCAACTATCTATCCAGTATCCACTTCCCAAAACAAGCCTTTTCAGTAATTGGTAATCATCCACAATCACAAGATTCACTTTCATTCTACTTTTATGATCCACTTTATAATGTCTTCACTTTCTCCACAAGTAAGATAAATCAAGCTTCACATGTGTTCCTTATTCAATAACTTCAATAATTCTATTCAGGAATATGTTGGTCTTGAATAGTCTTTCAGATCCTCAGTTCGAAAAATTTCCTCAGTATCAACCTGAAACACAAAGTTTAGTTGGATACTCAATACCTATCCCACAAATTCTAGAGATCTATCACTTGAATATTCAAGATTCACAAGTACAAATGAACTCGGGTCTCCTTTTATAGGGACCTCAAAAATGGTTTAGGTGGGATTCTAAAAATCTTTCCCACTTAACAAAATTTCATGAATCTTCAATTCTCCTTAAATCTTGGATATATCTTTGAATCATTCAATTTCTTTTCAAATATTCAAATATTCTTGATTTTTGGATCTTCCTTTGATTTATTCAATGCTTCAAACTTTCTAGAAAAACTTTTTCTCTAAGAAACATTTCCTTGAGGAAGATATTTTTTTGAGAAAGATCTTTTCTTGAGAAAGATATTTTTCTTGAGAAATATATTTTCTTGAGGAAGATCCTTTTCTTGAGAAAGATATTTTTCTTGAGAATGATCTTTTCTTGAGGAAGATCTTTTTCTTGAGCAATATATTTTCTTAATCAAGATCTTTTTATTTTGAAATATATTTTCTAGAGAAAGATATTTTTATTGAGAAAGATCTTTTTATTGAGAATGATTTTTTTCTTGAGAAAGATCTTTTTCTTGAGAAATATTTTTTCTTGAGAAAGTTATTTTTCATGAGAAATATATTTTTATAGATCAATATATTTTTCTTGAGCAAGTTATTTTTCTTGAGCAAGATATTTTTCTTGAGAAATATCTTTTTCTTGAGTAAGATCTTTTCTTGAGGAATATATTTTTCTTGAGAAATTTATTTTTCTTGAGCAAGATCGTTCTCTACCTCAAGCTCAAGAACATCTTCATTAACATCTTTTATTTCCTCAATTTTTCTTTCATAAATATTTTATCATAAGTTTCACAAATTACTTATGATTTATGAGAATGCTAAGATCAGTAAAGAATCGCAAGATTTAATGCTAGATCTGATTATATAAGAATTTAGGATCTGATATGCTCAGAATGTTGGTTTTGATTTTCTCAAAAACATGCTCAGAAAAGTGGTTCTGATTTCTTCAGAAAATAGATTCTGATTTTCTCAGAAAACAGGTTATGATTTTCCCAAAAAAAAGGTTCCTATTTTCACAGAAAAGAGGTTCTGATTTGCTCAGAAAATAGGTTCTGATTTGTTCATAAACTTGGTTCCGATTTTCTCAAAAACATGCTCAGAAAAGTGGTTCTAATTTCTTTAGAAAACAGATTCTGATTTTCAAATGCTGGATCTGATTTCCAAATGTTGTATCTAATTTTCATCCTTCCTCAACATTATTTCTTCACTAATATATTGACCTATTGACAAAAAATACAACCAAAACATAACTGGAGTCTAAAAGAAGCCTTTGCATGTGCCCGAGTAGTAGAATTCAACTATTTTCAATTGTTATCTAACCCTGGGATCCCTGTTATTGATCATTGGTCAAGAATTCTTGGACAATGATGTTTAAAAAATTGTTTTGGTTCTTTTCCCCCTGGTTCTTCACGTTCCTCTCCGATTAGACCCTGAGGCCCTATTTCAAAAAAAATCGGGCAATACAAAGCCCGAATGGACCCTCAGATTCATAGAGGTTTCACAGAAAAATATTGGATCAATAAACCAAGCATATATCTGGAAATATTGTGAGGCACGGATGAATGTTTTGGTGAATTGAGATCAGTAAATCAAACATAGATTCATTGTAAGCATGAAAAATGAATGACAAAAACCCTGATGATGAACAGAGTTGATTTCCAACTAATTATGGCCAAGATCCATGATTTTTTACTAGATCCACCAATTTCAACAAGAGATAGGGTGGAAATTGAAGCTGAATTGATCAGATTTTCATGCGGGAAGAAGATCTGGAAAAATGGAGAAACCCCAACAATATGTCATGTTCAATGATGAACACATGGCCTTTATCCCCCCTAGTGGTGGCAGCTAGGGTTTCAGAAAACTTAAGGATGACACGGCATGTAACCATCATACATGTCATGTACCCCTTCCCCAGATGGGAGCCCATGTGATGGATCACATGGGTGGAAAACCGTATGGAAGTACATGGCCAGGTATACATCCGTGTAATCTGGTACATGGACACAGGGTCTGGTACACGGGCATGGGGTTCGATACATGGACATGGCGAGCATGACAGGGCCCAGTCACAGTTATCCTGGACACACCGTGTAGTCCACCTACACGGCGTGTGCTACTACATGGGATTGATCCATGTGCCAACCACATACACGGCCAGGTGGTGGGGTGGGACCACATTCTATGTCGGTCCCCTCATATTCCATTTACCCCTTGACCTCTTTTCAGGAAACCTCAAGGCTACATATCTTCTTCGTTTGAACTCATATTTTAGCCCGTAAGAAGCCTATCCTTAGTGTTTTTTCACGTAGAACATGATGGTTGCCTCTGTTGTGGATTATGAGATATGATGTGGAATGTTTTGGGCATAGTGTGGATTGATGTGATGCTCGATGATGGTATTGATCATGAAGGATCACCAGAGACCTTCGGAGTGGCACACTCCTACAGGGCAGGGCATGGATCCTTAATGAATTAGAGTGTCACCCTCTATCTGGTATGGGAATGGTTTATCATCCTTCTAAGTTTAACCCTCCTATGGGTAAGGTCATAAGTTCTCAATGACTTAGAGTTTCACCCTCCAGACAACCTAAGCATGGGTTCTCAACCTTATGAGTGGAACCCTCCTGCAGGGTATGTCATGGGTCCTTGATGACTTAGAGTGGCAACCTACAATTTGGATAGGCATGGTTCCTTAACCTTTTTATTGGAACCCTCCTATGGGGAAGGTTATGGGTCCTCGATGACTTAGAGTGGCACCCTCCAGTCGGGCTGGACATGGGTCCTCAACATTTCGAGTGGCACCCTCCTGCAGTATCGTGGCATGGATCCTCGACGATCATAGTGGAACCCCCTAACACACTAGGGTGAAAGTCCTCTACATTGATTTTGTTCCCACACAAGTATGCAGCATATTTATGGGGTGTGTCTAGAATTATATGGTTACTTCTGGGAAGACACATGAGATGTTGGGCATCATGGATAGACATTTGGAACTATTGTCTACTCTTCTTCCTAGGATGAGTTTTGAGATGGAGATCCCCTTACTCTATCATTTGGGATTCTTTGAATGAGAATATATATATATATATATATATATATATATATATACATACATATGTATATTATTCCTTTGTATCCATACCTTAGAATTTGTTACTCTCCTTCCAGGAGAGGTGAAGATGTATAGGGTATGCCACTTGCTTTCCATGTCTATCTTATCATTATTGGATGATTCTACTATCATACTATAGGTGGTGAAGAATCTATGGGTAGTTTATCTATTAACTGTTTTTATCCACTTATCTTTGGAAAAGTTTACTTTCACTCTATTTTTTGTTTGAGTTATTCGTTTTTACTGTATCTTGCATCTATTTTCTTTTTATTCCTTTTATATCTCTTACTTATCCCCCTTCAGCTTTCGAGGTGTCTTACTGAGTATATATATACTCACCCCTGCATGGGTTTTGTCTACACGTGTCGTGTCTTATGCAGATGATGGACAGGTCGACCGTGACTTTAGAGGAGCTTAGGTATACTGGGTGTTTGGACCATGTATGGTGGTCATAGCTTAGGATTTAGGAGTTGGTCTCTCTCAGCTATTTAATTTTCCAGTTTTGTTAGGTTGGGACAAATTTCTGGTTGGGTGTGTATTTTCCCCTTTACTTTTCATTTTACATTACCTTACTTTTATACTGTCTAGAGGTTCATACATTCTTAGTTTAATTTATAGAAGTGTTTCATATTTTACTCTTTATCTCTACACTTTTTCATTGATATGGTTGTGTGTATGCATACAGGTACTTAGGAAAAAGGCCTCCATGTGTTAGTTATGCCTTCGGCACTAGATGCCAGCCTCTGGCCTATGGAGGTGGACTTGGGGTATTTATAGCTCGATCCCCAGCTCAGGTCAGGTCGTGACATGTTATGAGAGCTGGAATGAAAAATATTATTTCTATGCTCACAAAACTTTCTCAGTCTGTGAATTATGCAGAAATTACAAATGAAAAAAGGAGGGAACAAAATTATGTTGAGTCCTTCATAAGGAAACATCCACATTCTTTGAGTGGGTATTTTGATCTACTAGTGGATGAAAAATGGATCACTACCACTGAAAAGTTATTTTCAGTTCTCCAATGTTTAGAACATGCGAAATTAATTTTGGAAATCTATCATTTGGAAGGTGAAGTAGATCAATGGTGCCACCTCATTAAGAACATGAGGCAGTTATGTGAAATTGAATCTGTAACAACCCAAAGTTTCATTAATGGAAATCCCTCTTGATATAATTAAATGTCTCTTTATGTAAAATGTTTATATAAAAGTTCAACTTCTTTGGTTTTATGTTAAGAATTGTGATCATTGCTTTTATAGCCATTGAACAGTGATCACATGATTAGTATAAATATAGGTCTTTAACAAACCCAATATACTAAGACAAAGGAAGTGATGGCCTCACCAAGTAGAATTTCTCCATACAAAGCCCATTTTTTGGAGCTCAGAAAAGAGGTGGCAGCTTTGGGCTTCGCTCTTGACCAATCCTAAGATGAGCTTCATCATGTCAAGCTCGAATGGGACCGTCTACGGGAAAAGTGGAAGTCGATAGAGATTACCACTCGAGCGATGTTATCTGAGCCACCCCAAGAGTCTGTCACCATCGCACACCTTACCCTTAGGTCTTATGCGGCTGTTTTAAGGGGTTATGTAACAAATCACTAGTACTATGTTCATGTACATTATTTTTGTACATAATAATGAATATACTTTCTTGTCATTATTGATACATTGTAAATAGTTTTTAAAGTACAAATAGTGTTTTTAGTTATTATTTAATTAAGAAATCTATTTTATTAAATTAAGGGATTTTTAAATTAAATAATATTTTAATAAAATATTATTATTATTATTAAATTAATTTTATTATATATAAATGATCATATAATTTTATTAATGCAATTGTAATTTTTATTATGGTTTGAAAGCCACTTTTTTCAAAACACGTGAATTTTTTATAAATGTCGGTTTTTATTTTAAAAGTGAAAATTAACATATTTAGAAAATTATTTAGATAAAATAAATGTTATTTCTGGAATCAAGACGTCTAAATT
Organism: Viscum album; assembly: GCA_963277665.1. NCBI lineage: Eukaryota > Viridiplantae > Streptophyta > Magnoliopsida > Santalales > Viscaceae > Viscum > Viscum album. The sequence goes on along the minus strand of OY728141.1, from coordinate 2,080,915,610 downwards.
ATCCAATGGTGAATTTTTCATACTTTTCCGAGACAGTCAAATTTTTGGGTAAAAATTAAATACCGTTTAAATATATATAATATGTTTTATGACATCATAATGACCCAATAGTGATGTAATAAAATACTATAATCTTTATGTTCGGCCAATATATGTTTTTTCATTAAAATAATGTGATTTTGTATTTGTTTGAATTACTTTTCAAAGCATTAATGGACTCTTCAAGACTTATTAAACACCTTGTCTTTTTAAATTGTTTTCCATGGGAGTGTGACTCACCTCCACATAAGAAAACCTATTATTTTAAGAAGTTGGACTTTGGCCTTATAAAATATTTTTTTCTTATTCCCTTTTCCAAAAACCATGGGAAAAACCATGTGATGGTTTGTGGTTTGGATTAATTTAATGTAAGGGGTCCCAAACCTAAATAATAAAGAACTCCCTCACCTTTCCTATATAAACCCACCCAATCTCCCACTTCCTCCTCACTCAAAGCCTTTGGAGTTCGTCCAACCTATGCCTTACTCTCTCTAGAATCCTCACAAGGTGCCTCAAGCTCCCAAGAAGCCTCTCTCAATCCTTTGGAAGCACACTTCCAAGTAAGGGTGTTTCTTCCTTTCATTTTTTTTGTCCAATTTTCTTAATATTGTTATGCCCTTTTAATTTCAATTATAAATGTTGGGGTATGGTTTTTCACCTCCCCCATACTTCCCTCTTATTGTTTGAATGATGGGAGACCCTTTTCTCTCTCATTAAATTCCTCCCATGTACACCTGTTACTATGCCAAAATTCCGAAAGGAACTCCTCTCTCCTCATTTACATTCAAGAAATACTTTTGTATCATGAATCTAAATTCCATTAAAATTGTTGGGACATGTATCTATATGACCTCCTTACTATCCATTTCATATAAATATGATTATACACCCCTTTCTCTCTCATCAACCTTTTTTGTGAATTCTTATATCATGTCGTTACGCTGCCAAAATTACACCGATTTTCTAAGCCAATGCCATTGTGTAGTGAATACCATGCCCATTTCTCCATAAAGGGTATTCAACTTCATGCACATTTAATTATTGATTATAAAGTTTCATTCCACATTCCTTTTTCATGTATTAAATGATTATGTTTTATGAATCCATGTTTTATGATCCATGTGGCACACTTATGCATGAAATGAAATGTTTAAGAAGTGTGTGCCCTTATAGCGCTCCAATGCATTGTGTAAAGTATAGTATTATGATATGTCATGTGAAATGAGTGTTGACTCATTCTAATTAAAGTTCAAATAGGGTTTACTCGTGCTTCATGTGCAATGAGGATTTACTCATGCTCCATGTGCAATGAGCCTTGGCTCATGCTAATTCCATGTTAAGTGTTGTTGCCACATTTCCATGTTATGATTATCATGATTTATCATGCCTTTATGTCCATGTTTCTCTTGTGCTATATTGATATGACTATTTTCTAACATGTATTTTACTCCTCATGTATTCCATGTTTATTCCCTTACTGGGCTTTATAGCTCACCCTTTTCTTATGCATGTCCTCAGGTTATCCCATGCAATGCTAAGTACGAGGGATTGTAGTGGTCATGTAAAGAAAGTTTTCAATAAAGATGTTGTATTTAATGTTTTAAGTTGTTATGTAATGATCTTAAGCCCCAAAGACACTAGACCTCTCGATCTTCCATGTTGTATTAAGTGAATAGTTTATGTAATAAATCATGTTTAAGTTTGTAATAAAAGCAGGGTTTTCATAGTTGGTATCAGAGGATAGGTTTAGTTTTATTTGGGATTAAGATTAGAGAAAAGACTAAGTATAATAAAAACATCCCTAAGTTTTGGTAAGTACTGAGTAATTGGTTTATCAAGAAAATACATCCCTGTCTGGATACGAGCAGGTAGAGGCGGCTCTGGCACAGATGTATCCTAGGGGTAAAACCCGAAAACATCGCTTTGAGCTAGACTCGAACGGGAACTGGTGCACGACAATGGTTCTTGTTATACTCTTGGTTACGACACTCTCGAGGGATATGTTTTGATAAATTCACAAGCTTAGTATGAACCCTTATTAAGGGAATTAAAAAAATTCCCCTAAGAATATATGTTAGAAAGTAGATCATGAAAAGCCCAGATTGAAGCCTATAGACTCATGAGTTAAGGAAATAAAAGTTTATTTATAAGTCATCAACTTTTGTCTTTGGATTACCCTTTATGTGTTACCCCATAACTTTCCTTTTATTCCATCCAATGGCCGGTAATAGGAGGAATCGGGCAAACAATCGACATAAAGATCAGTGTGATGACTGTACTAATGAGATTCCCAATCCAATGGGAGTGGGAATCGCGAACTTTTCCATGTTTCTCTCTCAACTAACTCAAGATTTGAATAGAAACACAGGTCAAGAGGAACGTCCAAACCCCCCTAAGAAGGAACAAGTCGCTATCGAGAGCTTCATGAGACAAAGGCCTCCTACTTTTAGTGGATCATCTGATCCCATGATCATTGAACAATGGATCAATTCCATTGAAAATATCCTATCCATCCTTCAATGTTCTAAATAAGAGAAGGTTATCCAAGCGGATTATCGTATGGAGGGTGAAGCTAATCAATGGTGGACGTTGATCAAAAATACGAAACCTGAGGAGGATATCAAGGCGTTGGAATGGAAGGATTTCCGGAAGATGTTTTTCGATAAATATTTTCCGCGCACCCTCCGGCTTAATATAGAAAGGGAATTCCTTTCCCTAAAGAAAAAAGGAAAAGAATATGTTGAAGCGTATGATGCAAACTTCACACAGCTTGCAAGATACGCTTCCGTCTTTTTCGTTACCCCCGAATGCAAGGTTGGCTACTTCTTTGGTGGGCTGAAGCCTAGCCTATGAAAAGCATTGGCGATCCGTGACTTCGACAGCTATGAGGAAATTTTCCGATGTGCCCTCAAGGTCGAAATGGAGATCGGGGAATCACAGGGGTATCATGGGGACAAGAAGCGTAAGGTGTACTTCAATGCTGGAGATCTGATGGATAAATCCAACGGTGCTAAGAAGATCCAGCACCCCACTTGCCAAAAGTGTGGAAAGAATCGCCCTGGAAATTGTCTCAAGGGGATGAGGAAATGCTTTAGGTGTGGAAGACAAGGGCACCTAGCTATTAACTGTCAGCAATAAAGACCCGTGACTGCGACAGAGGAGAGGAACGCTCCGTTCAAACCTCAATGCGTTGTTCATTGCTACAAATGTAAAGAACCGGGGCATCTTGCAAATCAGTCCCCTAATCCAATGGTTTTCAGAGGCAACCAACAACCTCCAAGGCAGCAAGGAAGAGCTTTTTCTATCACTTCTGCCGAAGTGAACCCCGAAAAAGAAGTGGTGGTAGGTACGCTAGTTATTCATTCAATAATAGCGAATGTACTTTTCGATTCAGGTTCTACACATTCTTTTATATCTCGAAAGTTTAGTAGAACAATCCCATCACCACCACAAATTATGGAAGTGAAGATTTTGGTGAGTACGACAAATGGGGAAATCATTGCATCCAAGGAATATAAGTCCTACCCTATTATAATATGTGGATTTAACTTCCCGGTGAACCTTTTCATACTCCCTCTAGTGGAATTTGATGAAATTCTTAGCATGGATTGGCTTTCCTTATATAGAGCCAACATAAATTGTCGGGAGAGGGAAATCACACTCCATATGGAGAATCGACCCCCGATTCTTTACAATTTGAAGGAGGAAGATGAATCTCCTTTAGATCCATCATCTCAAGCATGGATATTACTGCCCTATGAGCACGCGTATCTGGCTCAGATGATTGAGTCCAAGGAAGAAACCATCCTTGAAGAAATGCCTATTGTGAGGGAATTCTCTGAAGTGTTTCCCGAGGAACTTCCTGGTCTTCCTCCTAGAAGAGATGTTGAATTCTCAATTGAACTTATACCAGGGGCGCTACCAATATCCAAGACTCCATATAGAATGGATTTCATGGAGATTGAAGAGATGAAGAAACAACTACAGGAGAATCTCGATAAAGGGTTTATACGCCCAAGTGCTTCACCATGGGGTGAACCAGTCCTCTTTGTCAAGAAGAAGGATGGTTCAATGTAGATTTTCATCGATTATCGTGAACTTAACAAAATCATGATAAAGAACAAGTATCATCTGCCATGGATCGATGACTTGTTTGATCAGCTCTGTGGAGCACAATACTTCTCCAAGGTAGATTTGCTGTCAGGATATTATCAAGTAAGGGTAAAGAAGGAAGATGTCCCCAAGACTACTTTTAGTAAAAGATACGGGCACTATGAATTCATAGTAATGCCTTTCGGACTCACTAATGCTCCAAAAATCTTCATGGACTTGATGAATAGAGTCTTTAGAGATTACCTCGACAAATTTGTGGTAGTATTTATAGATGATGTTCTAATACACTCCAAAACCAAGGATGATCATGAGGAGCATTTAATAACTGTACTAGAGACTTTGCGCAAGGAGAATCTCTATTCAAATTACAACAAGTGTGAGTTCTGGTTGAAGGAGGTCTCATTCTTGGGCTATATCATCACAAGCAATGGGATATCTGTGGATCCCTCAAAAATAGATGCAATTAAGGGATGTCCAAGGCCAACATCAGTATCGGATATCCGTAGATTCTTGGGGTTAGCTGGATATTATCGATGATTTGTGAGAAATTTCTCACGATTGTCCAACCCTCTTACTAATCTAACTCAAAAGGTAGTAAAGTTTTCTTGGAGTGATGAATGCGAATAAATCTTAAAGGAGTTGAAAATGAGGCTTATCACTGCGCCCGTGCTCACTTTACCCACAAGTGGGGAACCTTTTGTGGTATTCAATGATGCTTTGAAGAAGGGATTAGGATGTGTGCTGATGCGTAATGATAAAGTGATATCCTATACCTCAAGGCAGTTGAAAATCCATGAGTGAAACTATCCAACGCATGATCTGGAGTTAGCGGTGGTGATATTTGCATTGAAAATCTGGAGGCGTTATCTCTATGGGGAGAAATGTGAGATATATACTGACCACAAGAGTCTTAAATATATATTCACACGGAAAGAGCTTAATATACACTAGAGAAGATGGATAGAGCTTATCAAGGATTATTATTGTTCAATACATTACCACCCTGGGAAAGCTAACAACATGGAAGATGCCCTAAGTAGAAAGGACCCAGCGATCCTATCAATGATGAGAATTGAGAAGGATCCAATCTTCTTAGACTTAATGAAGATGGACATGGGAATCATAAAGAAGGGAACATCATCAAACCTTTCACAAATGATTGCTCAACTGTCTCTTTTGGAAAGGTTAAAGGATGCTCAAAAGGATGATGTGGGAATTCAGGAAAAAGTAGAAGCTATCAAAAAAGGGAAATCCTCAGAGTTTAATGTTAATGAAGAAGGAATTCTGTGATTTGGGAAAAGACTATGTGTTCCATCAAGTCAGGAGCTGAACAATGAACTTTTGGATGATGCACATAGTTCAAATTTCTCTATTCACCCAGGGAGCACAAAGATGTATCGATATCTCTGAGAAAACTTTTGGTGGGATAATATGAAGAAGGAGATCGCTGTATATACATCAAAGTTTCTGTTGTTCCAGCAAGTAAAGGCAGAGAGGCAGAGGTATAATGGGATGATGCGACCATTTCCCATACCAGAATGGAAATGGAAGAACATCACCATGGACTTTGTCACTGGACTTCTGAGGACATCCAAAGGCAACAATGTAATCTGGGTTGTGGTGGATCGTCTTACAAAGACTGCACACTTCATTGTTATTCGAGAGGATTTCTCATTGGATCAACTGGCACGTATATATATCAGGGAAGTGGTAAGGCTGCATGGAGTACCACTATCTATTGTGTCTGACTGAGATCCAAGATTCACCTCTAAGTTTTGGAAGAGTCTTCAACATGCTCTGGATACTGAACTGAACTTTAGTACGGCCTATCATCCTCAAACTGATGGTCAATCCGAGCGGACTATCTAAACACTTGAGGACATGTTGAGAGCATGCTCAATAGACTTTAAAGAAGGATGGGATCAAAATTTTCCTCTGCTTGAGTTCTCTTATAATAATAGTTTCCACTCGAGCATCCAAATGGCACCATATGAAGCCCTTTATGGGAAAAGGTGCAGAACACCGGCGTGTTGGGATGAGGTTGGTGAACGTAAGCTACTTGGACCCGAAATGGTAGAAGAAATGGTGGAGAAGGTGAAAACCATTCAACAGCATATCAAGGCATCCCAGAGTCAACAGAAGAGTTATGTAGATAACCATTGACGAGACCTTGAGTTTAAAGTTGGAGACATGGTTTTTCTATGCATATCTCCATGGAAGAAGGTCATGAGGTTTGGAAAGAAAGGTAATTTAAGTCCAAGGTACATCGGCCCCTTCGAAATTCTTGATCGTGCCGGGGCTGTGGCCTATCGACTAGCACTTCCACCTACCATGGCTAAAGTACATAATGTATTTCATGTATCCCTCTTTAGTAAGTACATACCGGACCCTTCACATGTACTCTCTTCTGAGGTGGTACAGTTGGAGGATGATCTTTCTTATGAGGAGAAACCAGTGAAGATCTTAGATCGTAGAGAAAAAGTTCTACGAAATAAGAAAATTCCCCTCATCAAGGTGTTGTGGCGAAACCACAAGTTTGAAGAAGTGACTTGGGAATCGGAGGAAATTATGAAGCTGAGTTACCCACATCTGTTTTAGTGTTGGAAAAGGAAATTTCTAGGGAAAAATTTCTTAAGGGGGGAATATTGTAATGAACCAAAGCTTCATTAATAGAAATCCCTCTTGATCTAATTAAATGTATCTTTATGTAAAATGTTTATATAAAATTTCAACTTATTTGGTTTTATGTTAAGAATTGTGACCGTTTCTTTTATAGTCGTTGAACAGTGATCACATGATTAGTATAAATATAGGGCTTTAACAAACCCAATTTACTCAGACAAAGGAAGTGATGGCCTCACCCAGTATAATTCCTCCATACGAAGCCCATTTGTTAGAGCTTGGAAAAGAGGTGGAAGATTTGGGCTTCGCTCTTGACCAAGCCCAAGCTGAGCTTCATCATGTCAAGCTTGAATGGGACCGTCTATGGGAAAAGTGGAAGTTGATAGAGATTACCACTCGAGCGATGTTATCCGAGCCACCCCAAGAGTTTGTCACCATCACACACCTTACCCTTAGGTCTTATGCGGCTGTTTTAAGGGGTTATGTAACAAATCGCTAGTACTATGTTCATGTAAATTATTTTTTTATATAATAATGAATATAGTTTCTTGTCATTATTGATACATTGTAAATAGTTTTCAAAGTACAAATAGTGTTTTTAGTTATTATTTAATTAAGAAATCTATTTTATTAAATTAAGGGATTTTTGAATTAAATAATATTTTAATAAAATATTATTATTATTATTAAATTAATTTTATTATATATAAACGATCGTATAATTTTATTAATGCAATTGTAATTTTTATTAAGGTTTGAAATCCATTTTTGTCAAAACCTGTGAATTTTTTATAAATGTCAGTTTTTATTTTAAAAGTGAAAATTAACATATTTAGAAAATTATTTAGATAAAATAAAGGTTATTTCTAGAATTAGGATGTCAAAATTATCCAATGGTAAATTTTTCATTATTTTCTGAGACAGTCAAATTTTTGGGTAAAAATTAAATACCATTTAAATATATAATGTGTTTTATGACATCATAATGACCCAATAGTGATGTAATAAAATACTATAAGCTTTATGTTCGGCCAATATATGTTTTACCATTAAAATAATGTGATTTTTGGTTTGTTTGAATTACTTTTCAAAGCATTAATGGACCCTTCAAGATTATTAAACACCTTGTCTTTTTAAATTGTTTTCCATGGGAGTGTGACTCACCTCCACATAAGCAAACCTATTATTTTAAGAAGTTAGGACTTTGGCCTTATAAAATATTTTTTTCCTCTTCCCTTTTCCAAAAACCATGGGCAGAAACCATGGTATGGTTTGTGTTTTGGATTAATTTAATGTAAGGGGTCCCAAACCTAAATAATAAAGAATTCCCTCACCTTTCCTATATAAACCCACCCAAGCTCCCACTTCCTCCTCACTCAAAGCCTTTGTAGTTCGTCCAACCTCTACATTACTCTCTCTATAATCCTCCCAAGGTTTCTCAAGCTCCCAATAAGCCACTCTCAAGCTTCTCTCAGGCCTTTGGAAGCACACTTCTAAGTAAGGGTTTTTCTTCCTTTCATTTTTTTTGTCCAATTTTCTTAATATTGTTATGACCTTTTAATTTAAATTATAAATGTTGGGGTATGGTTTCACACCTCCCCCATACTTCCCTATTATTGTTTTAATGATGGTATACCCCTTTATCTCTCATTAAATGCCTCCCATGTACACCCTTTACTATGCCGAAATTCCGAAAGGAACTTCTCTCTCCTCATTTACATTGAAGCAATAATTTTGTATCATGAATCTAAATTCCATTACAATTGTTGGAACATGTATCTATATGACCTCCTTACTGTCCATTTCATGTAGATATGATGAGACACCCCTTTCTCTCTCATCAATCTTTTTTTATGAATTCTTATATCATTCCATTACGCTGCCAAAATTACACCGATTTTCTAAGCCAATGCCATTGTGTAGTGAATACCATTCCCATTTCTCCATCAAGGGTATTCACCTTCATGCACATTTACTTATTGATTATAAATTTTCATTCCACATTCCTTTTTCATGTAATAAATGATTATGTTTTATGAATCCATGTTTTATGATCCATGTGGCACACTTATGCATGAAATGAAATGTTTAAGAAGGGTGTTACCTTATAGCACTCCAATGCATTGGGTAAAGTATAGTATCATGATACGTCATGTGCAATGAGTGTTGACTCATTCTAATTCAAGTGCAACGAGGGTTTACTCGTGCTTCATGTGCAATGAGTATTTACTCATGCTCCATGTGCAATGAGCCTAGGCTCATGCTAATTCCATGTTAAGTGTTGTTTCCACATTTCCATGTTATGATTATCATGCTTTATCATGCCTTTATGTCCATGTTTCTCCTGTGATCTATTTATATGCCTATTTTATAACATGTATTGTACTCATCATTTATTCCATGTTTATTCCCTTACTGGGCTTTATAGCTCACCCTTTTCTTATGCATGTCCTCAGGTTATCTCATGCAATGCTAAGTACGAGGGAATATAGTGGTCATGTAAAGAAAGTTTTTAATAAAGATGTTGTATTTAATGTTTTAAGTTGTTATTTAATGATCCTAATCCCCAAAGACACTAGAACTATCGATCTTCTATGATGTATCAAGTGAATAGTTTATGTAAAAAATCATGTTTAAGTTTGTAATAAAAGTAGGGTTGTCATAGACTCCATGGAATGGGATGAGTTTAAGAACTTATTTTTCAATAAGTACATTCCTAATATTATTAGAAAAAAGATATAGAAGGAGTTATTTGAGCTTAACCAAAAGGATGATTAATTTGTTGGTACCTATGAAGAAAATTTTACAATACTTGGAAGGTATGATTAGGAATTATCATCCAACCTGAAAGTAAGGTTGATCGATTCTTCAATGGATTAAAACCAAGTCTCCAAAGGGAATTATCCATAAGGGACTTTCGTAACTATGAGGAAATAGTTCGATGTGCTCTCAAGGTTGATATGGAGATTTGTGTCACCCATCGATCTTATGGGTTTGATAAAAATAGAAAAATGGAATACAAGGGAAAATCTAAAAACCATAGTTAAAAGAAGATTAGATTTCATTTTTTTCTCAAAGTTTGTAAAGAAACAAGGAGGAAATTGTATTAATGGGACTAGTAAGTGTTTTAAGTGTGGTAAAAAAGGTCATTAGGAAAATGACTATCTGAGTAATGGGAAAAAGATAGCTAATGATACAAATAGGGAAATGGCTACATAGAATTCGCCTCCCGCACTTCAATGCTTCAAGTTCAAGGAAAATGGTAATTGTGCTAAAAATTTCCTAAATTCAAGGGTTATTGATCATGATCGATGTTAGAAAACTCTTAAGTCCAAATAAAAAGGTAAATCATATGTGATCACTAATAGTGATGTGGAGTACAGTAATGAAGTGGTGAAAGGTACACTTACCATCTACTTGAAAACAAATAATGTTTTATTTGATTCTAGATCCACCCACTATTTTATTTCTAAATAATTTTCTAAGGGAAAGTACTTCCCAAAAATCTTATGATCCTTCATTTAGTTAAATTTGATTCAATTCTTGGTATGGATTGGATTTCTCTATATGGTGGTCATATCAATTTCCATGGAAGGGAAGTCACATTTAATATTCTAAATGAATCTATGATTATTTATCAATGCAGGTATGAATAAAAACTTCCTGTGGAAATCACTTCTATATTGTGGGTCTTAATTCCTATAAATAAATTATATATATGTCATCTAGTTAGGGATAAACTCACCATTAAGGATACATATATTGTGAGAGAGTTTTTTTATGGTTTTCTGGAATAATTTTCTGGTCTTCCACCAAATTGTGAAGTTGAGTTTTCAATAGAACTCATATCAGGTGTTATGCCTATTTCAAAGTATCCTTATAGAATATCCCCAATTGAGTTACAGGAATTAAAGAAGCAACTCCAATAGAATCATGATAATAGATTCATACACCCTATTTCATCACCTTTAGGTGCACCTGTTCTATTTTTTAAGAAGAAATATGGATAAATGAGACTCTTCATTGATTATTGAGGACATAAAAAGAATCTTATCAAGAACAAATATCCTCTCCCCTATATTGATTACTTATTTTATCAACTAAGTGAAGCTCAATACTTTTCTAAGATTGATATTTGTTTTGTATATCATCAATTAAGGTTCAAGAATAAGGATGTATCCAAGATGACATTCCATACAAGGTATGGACACTATGAATTTATAGTGATGCCTTTTGGTCTTACTAATTCCCCTGTTATCTTCATGGATTTAATGAATAGAGTCTTTAGAGACTATCTTGATCAATTTGTGTAAGTATTTATAGATGATATTATTATATATTTGAAGATAAAGGAAGAACATGAAGATCACTTGAGGATTTTACTAAATACCCTGAGAAAGAATAATCTTTATGAAAAAATTAACAAGTGTGAATTTTTTATTCAAAACGTTTTATTTTTGGGTCACATAATATCAAGAGAGGGGATATTTTTTGATCCAACTAAGACAAAAGTCATTAAACATTGTCGTAGACCAATAACGGTAATGGAGATCTGAATTTTTCTTGGTTTGGATGGATATTATTGATATTTTGTGAAATATTAGTGAATGGAGGAATTTAAATAGAATTTCAATGAGAAAAAAAGAGGTTTAGTCAATGCAACTATGATCACACTAACTTGTAGTGAAGAAGGGTTTGTGATCTATAGTGATGCATCCAAGAAGGGGTTGATATGTGTTCTCATGAAAAATTATATGGTGATAGCTTATGCTAAATGACAATTTAAAATCCATGAGAAAAATTACCCAACTTGTGATTTGGAGTTAGATATGGTAATTTTTGCATTAAGGATATAGAGGAATTGTCTTTATGTAGAAATATGTAACATATATACTGATCATAAAAAGTTTAAATTTTATTTACACTCAAAAGAATCTAAATAGGTGCCAAAGGAGGTGGTTGTAGTTGATTAAATATTATGACTTCTCAATACATTACCACCATGGGAAAGCGAACAAGGTGGTAGATACTTTGAGTCGAAAGGAACATGTTATCCTATCTATGATGAGGATCAAAAAAGATCTAATATTTATAGATTTTAAAAGGACAGATTTGGATATTTAAAGGAAGGGGAGAAATACTATCTTTTTCAAATGAATTTTCAACCATCTATACAAGTGAAGATTAAGGATGTGTAGAAGGAATATGTAGAGATACAAAAAAGTGAGAAATGTTCCTGAGTTCAACCTTGATTGTGATGAAATTATAAGGTTCAACAACCATGTTTGTATTACTCCCATACTAGAATTAAAGAATTATTTGTTGTATGAGGCTCATAATTCATCATTCTATATTCATCCTAGAAGCACAATGATGTATAGGGACCTGAAAGAGTATTTATGATGGGATGGAATAAAGAGAGATATTGAAGAATATGTTTCTTTGTTCTTGGTTTTTCAACAAGTTAAAGCTAAGAGATAGAATTCTAAGGGGATTTTACAACCATTACCCATACCATAATGGAAATGGGAAGACATCACCATGTAATTTTTCATTGGGCTTCCCAAAACATCTAAAGTTCATAAGTTTATACAGTTTATAGTTGATATCCTTCTGAATTTGTCACACTTCATTGCTATCAAATAAAATTTCTCTCTTGATTAGCTTTCCATAATATATATTAAGGAAGTGTTGAGATTTCATGGAGTTCCACTTTCCATTATATCTGATCGGGATCCGAGGTTTACCTCAAAGTTTTGGAGAAGTCTTTAGTAGGATATGGATACATAGTTAAGTTTCAAAAATACTTATCATCCTCAGAAAGATGGCCAGTCAAATAGGATAATTCAAACTCTTGAAGACATGTTGAGATCTTTCTCTATGTATTTAAAATGTGGTTGGGATTAACACCTATCTTTGGTATAATTTTTGTACAACAATATATTTCACTCTAGTATTCAGATGGCTCCTTATAAAGACATCTATGGTAAGAATTGAAGAACTCCAACATGTTGGAATGAAGTAGGGGAAAGAAAGATGTTAGGACCTGATCTATTCAAGGAGATGGCAGAGAAGGTTAGATCTATTCAAAATCACATAAGAGAAACTCAGATTCGACAAAAAATTTATGCTATCAGTCAATGAAAAGACCTAGATTTTGAAGTGGGTGAAAAGGTATTTCTATGAATATCTCCCTGGAAGAGAGTGATGAGATTTGGAAAGAAGGTAAATCTAATTCCTAGGTATATCAGCCTTTTTTAAATTCTTGATCATGTTGGGGAGGCATCTTATAGATTAGAGCTTCCACCAAATCTCTATCGAGTTCATGATGTGTTCAATGTATCTCTCATAAGAAAGTACATACCTGATCCTTCACATGTACTAAACTCAGAAATCATACTTCTAAAGAAATATCTTTCTTATGAAGAATAAATGATATAGATTTTTGTTCATAGAGATAAAGTTCTACGAAATAAGACCACTCTCTTGGTTAAATTTTTATGGAGGAACCACCAATTTGAGGAAGCTATATGGGACCTGAGGATGTGATGAGGCATAGATATCCTCATCTATTTGTATCAAAAAGATGAATTTTCAGGGATAAATTCATTTTAATTAGGTTAGAATGTAACACATAGATATTTTTTATAAAATATTTCTCTTTAAATAATTTTAATTCTTCAATAGTTTTCATTGCACGCAACTGTGAGTTTAAACGAACCGTGAGACACTATAAAATGATCGTTATAACCTAGCCATTAAAATGGAGGGATTAAATATGAATAAATTATTTATTTAATAAAAAATAAAGTTTTAGCTCAATATGAATTTATTTTTAAGTGCTTTGAAAATAATCGAATAGTTTTTAGTAAAATAACTTTATTCTTCAAAAATATGTTTTCTTTATAAACAAGTTTATTTTATTTTTATGAGTGAATATTAGTTTTTAAAAGTTATAGAAAATGGATTTCAAAAAATTAATTATACCATTTCAAAAATTATCTTAAAATTATTTTTTTCTGAAAACATTTTTTTAGGAATAGTGAAAATACTAATTTTTATCGAAAACTATATTTTCTTTTAAAGTATTTGAAATGAAAAATTATGTTTTGAATTAGTTTTAAATTTTAGTTGGTTAATTTTAATTTAAAATAATACAATTATGGTTTTTTAAAATGATTATATACATGAATTTATTATAAAAACATTTTATGTCTTAAAAGGGCATTTTTCCGAAAAAAACTGTTTTTATGGAATTTTACCAATTTTATTTTAAATTAAATTCTGAAACTTCTGTGTTTTGAATTTTTAAAAATGGATACAAAATTTATATTCAAAAGTTTCAAATTTATTGAATAGGTCCCTTTTATTTTTTTTTCAATATGAATAATAACCTTGGTAAATTTTGTTACCACGGTAAAGGGTAAATTGGGTAATTTAGGTTAAAAAATGATAAAGACTATAAAATAACCCTAACACATGCCCAAATTTTATTGGATAAATATAATTTGACCCTTAACATATAAGGATAAAAATTAAGTAGTTTAATGGAAAAATATCCACAAATTGACTTATATAATATTTATATCAATGGAAGTAACAAAATATCACTTTCTTTGTCTTAAATATCCCTTATGTGTCCACATGATGAAAAAGGTACGTTATGAAGGAATATAAACATAAATTTTTAACTTAATAAACATAATTTCATGATATAATTTTTTTTTGACTTTTTGCGCCACTTAGATGATATTATAATATTTATAATATATTATTTAATAAAAATTCTAAGATGTCACATTCATGTTTTAAATACTATATCATTTTTAATATAGGGTTACCTAAAATATATATTTTACTATAAATATTATTCTAAAATATAGAATATTTATATTCATCATGGTATTTTTTTTTAATTTTTATTTAACAAATAATTATATTAAATAATTACATGACGTTGATGTAGTAATTATTTTATTAAGAAAAATATCAAATAAATGTTATTAAAAATATTAAAATAAATATAATTTGAGATAATTAATGTGATTGATGAATTTTATAGATGGCCTTGACCTCTTAAGGATATAATAAAATATTTTTTTTGAAGTTAACTTGTCATATTGATAAATTTAGAAGTCTAAAAATGAATAGTGTCAAAACTGACACTAATGATATTTTATCAAAAAAATATTTTTTAAATTATTTAAAAATCATAAAACATATTTAAAAATATTAAATAATTATATTATGGTCTAAAATGTTATAAATTGTTCATTTATGGTCTAATTTACCTCACATAAGTAAAAATTACAACCTTCTAATATTGAAATATTTGTTACCTTAGTTAAAATTAAAATATGATAACTAAGAGTTAATCAAAATGATAAGGTTTAAAATAATACAAAAAACTGGTCTAAAATGTATTAGTTGATGATATTACAGACTCTTCTCATATTATCTTCTAATACATGTCATTTTTGAGGTATTAAAATTGATATTGGATTTATTATAAATTAATATTTTTAGAAATTCCAAAAAGTTTCCCTCACCTCAATTATAAAAGGTCACCTCCTCCCTCACTTCTTCACATCACATTGAGCCTTCAATCTTGACCATCCTCATCCAATTTTCCTTATCAACTTTCTTATTCACATTCTATAGGTAATGTTCTTCTCAAAAGACCAACTCTAGTGTCCCTAAGAGGGGATATAAAGGAAATTTTTCTAAAGAAGATGTAATCTTCTTTATCAACTCTTTCAAGATTATTTATCCTTCTACTTCATATCCATCTATTGTTTCTATTCTAAAGTAGTAAAACTAGTATCATATATATTCTGATATTTTATTATGATTATGTAAAATCCATATTCCACCTTGTATTCATCCTATAAAAAACAAAATAACCATGCGTACGAGCGTATGGCTTACCGTCTCCTCGTGCATACGTATGGTCTACCATCTCCACAACGTGATGCGATTAATTCTCTATGATCAATATTAAAGAATTATTATATAAATATATATATATATATATAATAAATAAATATGATATATATTACCTTAATATCATTCTAGAGATGGAAAAACAATATCCTATGTACAATAACTGGGACTTATACGACAAAACATGCATAGAAAAATGAAGTAGTTAACACCCGAAAGATGGGTAAAATGAAATATTATTAATAAATGGATGATAAGATGATATAGGAGGATCATATATAATATAATATGTATTAATATTATTCTCTTATAAATTAATAACATTCCTTAAACTATTATATAGGGTTTTTGGATACGTGTGAAGGAAACCAGACCTGAGATAAGGGTTAGTTTTACAATATCATTTTATTCAGGATTGTTCATACCTAAGTATATTCTCGGGAATATTTATCTTCTATGTCCATGTTTCTTTAAAAAAAAATTAAAATATTATTAATATTCATCTACAATTTTTAATTCATTTTTACCCATGTGTGAATTTTTACTAAATGGTTTGAAAGGAATCATTTTGTTGTTTTCCTGATGAGGTACTTTGTGAATTTTCTAGAAAAAGTATGAGGGGAATGTTTTTTTAACTTATATGGAATGAATGTATTTTTTATGCTTTCATGATTCCTTAATGACTTAAATCTTCCCTTACAATCTTATAAGGTTATTTTCAAATAAAATTATTTCTTTTAAAATTTCATAACATTTTAAGAAAAGAAGACATTTTCAAAGAAGAAAGGATATTTTCCTCAAGAATTATTTTCAAGTGATCTCTCAAAATTATTTTTCATCTACAATAACATTATCTGATGTTACTTATGCTTGATTGGGGTTATTTTTTCAATGATATTATCCCTATTATTTTTTTGGTTGATTTATTTTTATTATGGAATGATATTTATGAAACATATTTTTTTACATGGGTTATGCTATGATGAAATGATGTTTATAAAACCCAATTTTTTTATGGGTTCTGATATGATTAATGATTTATGTTCTTGTGGCACACATATGTATGGTTTTAATTATGTGATAGTTAGGACCTATATCTCCCTCCAATTTATTAGGTAAATATTTATATCTCATGAGATATATAGGATTGGAAGAGGTAGTAAACTCAGTTCAATAATATGGGGCTGGAACGAGAAGTGAACTCTCTTCAGTAAAGGACTTTGTGAACTATGATAGTCTTGGAAATGATCCTTGACTAATATGAAAATTATTTTCTATGTTTATGTGTATTTCACAATTCCATGTCTTGTGTTATGCTCTCATGGAATATTTTATTTGATTCTTTATGGACTTCAATGATTTATACCATGACATGATATCATGATTATTTGATATGGAGGATATAATTTTCAAGTGTTTTGTTTATGTTCTTATGTCTTATGATTATGATATGATTGATATCTCCCTTTTTTACCCTTAATGAGAATCTAAGATCACCCTGTCTTATGTTTATTTTTCCTATGATATGAAGAAATGTATTAAGTAAGATGTGTCAAAAAGGATTCTAGAAATGAAGGAATAAGTTGGAGATGATGTATATGCTTTATGAATCAGTTGTTTATGTTTCCAAGTTTCCAAAGAAACTAAACCTATACAATTATGGAATGGTTTTTTTATGTTATGTAATTAATATTATTATATTTATATGTAATATCTATGTATAAAAATATGGTTCATTATACGATGTCTCTCTTTCCCCTCACTATTGGTCAAAAACCACTTGTGTGCGGAGAGTCACGCATGAGGTTATGTAGCATTTTGACCTAGACCTAGTGATTCAGGTTGGGGTGTTACAAAATGGTATCAGATCACCAAGTTGACTAACTTGTTTCCTTTTCTTTCCTTGTTTTGGTAAAGGGTGGATAGAATATAGAATGGTTGGGATTCAGGTAGGGGAACTGTTCCAGTGTCCATCCAGCATTGTATAGTGGACCTTTGAGTATCCATGAAAGTGGGAATTTATGTTCTTATTTTTTGATTTTACCTTTGATTTAATTAATCTTGGGTGATGAACATGATGTTGGTATACTAATTTTTAGTATTTAGTTTTCATTCATACATCGTTTCTAATCATGTATAAACACATTCCATGTGTATGTTGATTGCATTAGATTGAGCCTAAATAATTAAAATGCCTATTGAGATTTATCATATGTGCTTTTGGTGTATTATTTTTTTTATTCTTTTATTTTAGCCTAAGTACTATATGATTGAGTGTATATATATGGTTGTGACTAACGTGAAGGTATTGAAAGTTTGTCTTGGGATATGTGTAGTATTTAGGGTTTTATTCATTATTTTTGTGAGTAACCTCTTAGGTTAAACCTTATTATATCCCTTGTGTGTGAATATGGTCTATTGTCAATATTTTTGGTTTAGTTACTGGTTTTCACTAAGTTTTTATATGGTATTTTAGGAAATTTCACCTCATAGATGTATTGTGAAACCTATTAGGGA
This sequence comes from Viscum album, assembly GCA_963277665.1. Lineage (NCBI taxonomy): Eukaryota > Viridiplantae > Streptophyta > Magnoliopsida > Santalales > Viscaceae > Viscum > Viscum album. The sequence continues at coordinate 2,080,897,376 of OY728141.1, read as the reverse complement.
AGTTATCTAGAATGCTTCCACATGGGAGGAAGTCCTAGTTGCACCACTTATATAGAGTTTAAAATTCTCTCATGGTTACTCTAACTACTCAAGTTATAAAACTGATCTAATCGGGACTCTTCTGGCTAATACCTATTCAAGGCAGAGGATCCCACAGGTGTGGGAAAATGATGGTTGATTATTCTTGAAATTTCCAACACTAGAATCCCCTATCCTTACAGGGTACTTGAGACCCCTGGGATACAGAGGAGTGGACATGAATCATCGAGAGGTTCTTTGATTTGGTGGAGATCCCAAAAGGTTCAGAAGCTAAAGATTATGACCTTTATGATTTAAGGAATGGGTGGACGATGGTGGGATGTTATGATTCAGGTTGGTATGCATGAAGGGCTAGAGTGTTTGGCCTTTAAGGACCTCTTCTTTGAGGATTTATTCCCTGATGTGTTGAATCTTGATCATGAACAAGGATTTATGGAGATTCAGTAGGGGGCGATGTTAAGGTATGCCTATTAAACAGGATTCACTGAGTTAATTCTCTTTACTCTTCTTTTGTTGGGGAACAGGGAGCAGGAATCTAGGAAGTTCAAGATAGGTCTCCGTCTATAGCTGGAATTTCAGGTCATGAGATTTGATCTAATGACCTATGTTTTTTTTACATAATAAGGATCTGACGATAGAAAATGGAATCGCAGAAGACAGAGATACAGATCTTATTCCATCTACCAATGGACTAACTAGTGTCTTATCTATCATAGTTCTAGTTACTTATTCTAATAATAATAAAAGGAAGTCCAAGGATAGATGCCAAAGTATAGATCAATAGTCAGAGCAAATCATAGGTTTTTCAACTCCCTCGGTGGGAAATGGATCTATTAGGTTCTACAACTATCAGTGGAAAAGACACTATCTCAAATATTGTCATGTTTCTCTCAAGACTTATCACTAGTGTGGAAAGACTAGTTATCTAAATTGGTTCTGTGATAAGGATTTGTAGATGCATGTAGAAAGTTTGGTCCTTGATGCAGATAGAGGACCTTAGTAGCATATGCAGAACCTGTAAGGGTCAGTGAATCAGGTGACTCCTGAACCCTTAGGGAAACATGGAGTGGTATTTGGTAGGGTATATGTGGTTGATCAAGATCTAGCTAATAGTGTAGAGGGACCATCAACAGTTCGAGTGGTTTGTTAGGTTTGACTGACTAGTAAAGTTCTCTTATGAGTTTTTATTTATCAATACACCCTTGGGAAAGAAATTGGATATTCTTCATATATTTCTAGAATGTATGATGGTGATTGCTGGCTTTGAGCATGTGTGGAGCTTCACAATTCTGGGGATGTTAGTTTTCAATATAATCATTACCATGTATTGGTTTACCAGCTACTATAAATACATCAATTTTTGTCATTTATGAGTGAATTTTACATAACCTAAAGGTCATATCTTTGTGTTGACTAGTGAATGGGACATCAAAGTGATCATAGTGGGACCAAATCCTCATCAGAGAGAAACTCTTTTAGCACAGGTGGATAGCATCATCCTTGCAAAGGATTAGATAGTGATTCCCTCCTATTTTCCTCCTATGGTGGGATAGTTATGAGATTTATTTCTAGAGTATTTCATAGGCTTACCTATAGATAGGTGATTTGAGTTGGAGATCAATCTTGTGCATGGTGCACGGCCTATATCAATTCCACTGTATCACATGAAACCACCTGAATTGAAAGAGATCAAGGTATAACTTAAATATATTAAAGATAAAGGTTTCATCAGAATGATCACTTCCCATTAGGGTTCTCTAGTGTTACTCTCTAAGAAGGTGTAAGTTAGTATTCATCTTTGTGTGGACTATCATAAGTTAAACTAGGGCACTATGAAAAATCAATACTCATTTCCAAGGATTAATGACTTGTTTGATTAGTTAAGGGGATCTCAGTGGTTTTCAAAGATTGATCTACATTCTGGATATCATCAACTTCGGTTTAGAGAGGAATACATATCAAAGACAATGTTTAGGATAAAATATGGTTTTTATGAGTATCTAATTATTCCTTTTGGACTAACAAATGCTTGGGTAGTGTTTAGAGCTCTCGTGAATAATATTTGTCACCCATACTTGGACTTTCTCTTCATTTTTTTCATCAATGACATCCATATATATTCTAAGTCATTTCAATCATATGTTAAACACCTTAAGATCATATTGAGTATACTTAAAGAACATCATCATTATTCCAAGTTATTGAAGTGTCACTTTTGGATCCAATAGGTGTGTTTTCTTAGGCATGTCTTTTCTTAAGCAGGTATATCTATTGATCTAGAGAAGTTATAAGTAGTTATGTCTTGGGAACATACTCAAAATGTGTCCAAGATTCAAAGTTTCCTTGGTTTTTTTGGGTACTGCAGGAGGTTCATTGAGGAATTTTCTCATCTAATAGTGTTTATGACTGTTCTTACAAAAAGGGAGTCATGTTTGAATGGATAGAACAATGTGAATAGGTATTCTTAGAGCTGAATATAAGATTTATGTCAGACCCAATTATGATTCTTCTTGATCCTGGAGTTAGGTATGCGGTGTATTTAAATGCATCTGGTGCTGAATTGGGAGTTTTTTTTGTAAAGTAGTATTATAGTTTCTTATGGGTTTCTTAAACTATGATCGCATGAGCAGAACTACCCTACCCATGACTTAGATTTGGAACTTGTTCTTCATGTGTCAAAATGTTGGAAACATTTTCTATTTAGTGATATGTTTTCATATACATGGACCACAAAAGTCTATGGTATATTTTCTATCAATGATACATGAATCTTAGCTAAAGGCATTGGGTAGAATTCTTATAGAAATTTGAATTTGAGATGGTGTATACTCCTAGAAAAGGGAATGTGGTTGCATATGAACTTAGCATAAAGAAACAGGAAGTTAGAGAGTGGATGTCAAAAAATGGATGGAAGCTAATGGATTTTCTAGAAGACTGGTAGGATGGGATAATTGAGGATCGATGGGCAGTAACTTTTGCACCCTTATTGATCACATTCTTATTAGTGGAATTAGTGAAGGTTGTTCAAGAGTCTAATTCAAATATTATCATGATATGTGAGAGGTTAGTGGAAAATAGTTATGTTCCAGGATGGACCTTAAATGGGTGCAGTGTACTTATGGTTCATGGAAGAGTAATGGAACATTATTCTATGAGGAGATATCAAATGAAATATTCTAATTCTTCATAGTGATTAGTTCACCCAGGAACAACCAAGATTTATCGCGATGTCATATGAAAATTCTAGTGGTCATACATGATAAGAGACATTCCAGACTTTGTCTCCCATTTTCTGACTTGTCATGGGATAAAGGTTGAGCATCAAAAGCCTATAGGTTTTCTTCATACACTTCTAGTTCATGTGTGAAAGTTGTATGGGGTGATGATGGACTTCATGATAGGGTTACCAAGGACCCCAAGAGTTCAGGATGTCGTGTGGGTTGTAGTGGATCAATTGACCAAGGTGGATCACTTCTTATTGATCTGAAATACTAACTCAGTAGAAAATCTAGAAAATCTCTATGTTTGGGAGATTATGCGACTACATTGAGTTCCTTCGATCATGGTATCTAATAGATATTGTAACAGCCTAAACCTATGCTTCCAGATTCATTTCTAAAAACATATTGTGTATTTTTTTTATAAACGATAACTGAAAAATACACAGTGCTCTATAAAATTGAGGACCTTTTCCAATCTAGGTTCTGGAGAATTAGGAAACATTATACAATTTATCAGAGTTGTAAAAAAATTAAAATAAAGTATTTAATTTTCTTTTCATTCTTTAAATCCTTATACGAATATTTCCTTTTAATAAGTTTTAAGATACCTGTGGAAAACATTTTAAAAACATGGTATGAGAATAAAATTTCCCAGTAAGGGTTTTAAAAATAGTGAAAAACTCCTTTAACAATTATTGTTAAAATAATTTATAGAAAATATGAAAAAAAATTATATATAAAACCTTTAAATAATACTTATTTTGATATTTCATTCAAAAATATTTCCTTGAAAACACTTGGATTTCTCTTTTGAAATCATTTTGAAAATAAGACTTTATTTATGGATTATTTTACCTGAATGGCCTCAAGGCCTTCTTTTTTTATTTATTTTTGATAACCCTCTTTTAAAGGGATGATGGGGAACCCTTAAAAGACCCTTAGGCTTAGAGATTACATGGCCTATAAGATCATGAGACATTACATGACCCGAAGGTCTTAGGGAATTCAACCAGACTATAACTACAAGGAACTGCCCCTCCCCAGCATCTGTATCGTGATAGTAGCTCTCCACCTTCGCATGGTCATCTGGATAGGCTTCCTATGAAAGCACAGACTATTTATGGATTATTTTTATATTTATCAGATCCTATGAACACCATAGAGCCACAAGAAATATCACCGGTAGGAACAACATCTTATGAGGTCATGGTTTCACTCTCCATTCCTCATTCTCCAGCATGATCCCTAAGTACCAAATCAAATTTTAATGAATTTTTTTTAATATCCTCCTTTCTCAATCACAACCCATAAAAACCCTTTTCAAAAACTACTTGAATTATTTTATATAAATAAAATAATTATACATTCATAAAAAAACTATTTCGTATAAAATTCCATAAGTGTTTTGGAGAAATATACATTTAGAAATAATTCATATAAATAAAAAATAACACTGAATATTTACCTTAATGATACGTTCCTTAAATAATTTATTAAATAAGTAGTTCTTTTAAATACTTACATACCAAGTATATAGACATAAAACAAAGACTCATTAAAGTTGAACTGGTACATGCATGAAATATAAATATGTTATAGATAATGGCCATATCTTATATGAATTATGATATTTATGAATATATAAGAACTTTTCACACATAAAATAATAGTCTATATTAATTAAAAACTTACTCTATATAATAAATACACATAAAATAATAACTTACATATATTCTAAGGACATAAAAAATAATCAAAGAGAATTTTAAAAAATAAATTACTCTTTAAAAGTTAAATCAATAACAATCAAATCTTTAGTATTGATTTATTTCATAGATCAAAGATAGAAATTTTTAAAATAAACAAAAATATATTATCTTATGTAAAATTCATAGGATCATTACATTTCTTACAAAAAAATAATATCCTTACATAAACTATTAATTTATTTACTATATTTTTTGAAAATAATGACATCCCTTTTGAATAATTTAATATTTAAAAAACTAAAACCCCTACAAGGGTTTATTTGAAATTAAATATATAATAAATAAAAAAATAAGAATTTCTCTTTGAAATTTGTAGAATATAGGACCTTAATAAGAGAATACTTAAATCCCCTTTCCTTAACTAATTGAAAAAGAAGGAACAATGGTCTGATGGGTTGTTGGTTCACCGAGCATGAAAGGGTGCTAGTCATAGAGAGTTGTATAAGTAAAATTATAAGATGTTTGTATCCTATTTAAAGGCACAATTTTCTCCCATTGTGCACTGATATTTAGTCTATGTTTAATTGTTTGATAAATAAAGAAAAATTATGTATATTTTATATCAACTTGTTGTTAGGATTTTTAAATGAAAGAATTTTTATTTTCCACTGGATTTTTGTGCAAGATGAATGATTTGTGAATCATTTTTTATAAAATGATTAAAATTTCTATATTTTATAAACAACCGTCACTTATATGATAAACCAGACAAACAAGAATATAATTTTTGGGGTTGGAAATCATACATAGTTAATATTGATGGAAAAATATATACATATTTTATACCTTGAAAGTATTGTCATCAAGGATTAGATATTGTGAAAGAAGGTAGTACATTCAAAATAAATGGTTTCTTTAAATACTATGGGTTCGATTCTTTAATTTTTTTGTTACATGTTCCTATCATCTATGGAAGCTCAGAAATATCCTTGATTAAATATTCAAATCAAATCAAAAATGGTACATGATGTTGATAATGGAAATGAATTAGAAATAATTTGACATCAAGGGTTTCACTTAGTTCGAACTCATGGGGAAGATGAACAATGGAGAGGTCTAATGGAGAGAAAAGAGGTAGACAACTCAGATGAGTCTAATCTTGAACGGATGTCCAAGATTGTATCCCATAGTTTAAAAACTTGTCCCATATTGAAACGGGGTGGAATTTTTCCACACCTTATAACTAAACCAGTGACAGCCTCACCCTAAAATCACAAGAACACACTATATTGACCTTACACATGGGTGTTGTGAGCTTCGTCCCACTCTCTCCACTTACTAAGGGGGCCCTATACATAGGTCATGTCTGTGATTTTCTATACCTTTTCTCCTCTTAAAGAGATTCTCAGCCACTTGGGTTTCCTTGGGTCAACACCTCCCACACTAGAGTTGACCCCTCATGGGTCCTCAAAGTGGTTGAGGTGTTCTTAAGAGCCCTTAGGTTGTGGTATATTTTTTTATATAACAAATGAAAAAACTAATAACTAAATTAAATACTAAGTTTTATATTTCTTAAAAAAAATCAAAATTACTATAAAATTTTCATTGTATTGAAAATATTTCTTCAAAAAATATGAACTTCCATAAGTTTCAAAAAGTTGTATTTTCTTAAAATCAATGAATATTAAAATGTACACATTAAGAAATTTTATCTCAATATAATGTTTAGTGATTATAAATTATAACTATAAATTAAAAATTATTTTAAACATATAATTGGATACTTACTAATGGTCAAAAATGAAAACTCTATAAATACCTATCCCAAAGTGATATTTTTATAATCTATATTTCCTCAAAGTCATTTTTTATCTAGCATAATGATTCTTTTCTTTCCTTTTTCTCTCTGTATTCTAGTTATTTTTCTCATCATTGATTTTCTAATTATGAATGATCCTTACTTTGGTATTATGTTGTTCATTTGTGTATTTTTTTTTAATAATTGTAATAAGTTTCATGGATTAGTTTTAATAGTTTCCCAAGATGTGTGTTTCTTTCTTAGAATGTTATTTTTATTTCAAAATAAATTTTAGTACATAACGTATTGCTAATATAATTTTCCTTGAAAAATAATAATATTAAAAAATAACTAAGGATTCTCAAATATAAAATTATATTTTCACTTATGTCTATTTTGAAATTTATTTTCAAGTATTCTTTGCCAACGGCTTCTATATTGTCACTATTACCATTAAAATAAAATTCTAATGGTTATATTTTATAACGATCAAAAAAAAGTTTCTATAAATACCCATACCTTAGGGGAAATCAAAGAATCCAAAATCCCTTGAATTTTCTTCTTTCTTTCTCCAAACATGGTTCTATATTTTCCTCTTATTCTTTGAATTCTTTCTATCTTCCTCGTAGAAGATTTTATAACCATGGTGGATTCAAGATATGTCTTTTATACTTTTGGAATTATTTTTCTAATCGGATGTTCTCAAGTTGTGTTACTATCGGAAATAGTGAGTTTTCTGAATTAGCTATTGTATGGTAATGATGTATTAGATTCAATGTATTAATAAAAATTATTATAATTCATATATTTCAATTCAAAATATTTTTTACTTACTATATTTATTTAAAAGACAAGATACATAAAAACTCAGGATGTTACATCCCCCCCAACTGAATTGCACCCTCACAATTCATTCATGATTACACCCTTCAAACTCCAATCTTGATTTCCTTTACCAAGGTCTCTAAAGTTAGTGATCTTCATGGAAAGTATGATTTCTTCTAAGGAGAGTAATGCTCAAGGAGGCTTCAAATTCCACTTCTTCTTTTTCCCATATGCAACTTGTGTGAGTGGGTTTGTATTGATGTAAACATCAAAAATAAGTTCTTACATAATTATATTTAGTATAAAACTTCAAAAGGTTGGTTTAGACTTGATTCCTATAAGATATTATAATTGAATCATCTTTAAATGTTTTTAAATCATCGTAGATTCTCCCATGAAAACAAAAACATAAAAGTTGACACATATATACTGCATGTAGGTTTCCCCCTTTAATTCCTTTGTAAAAAAAATTGATTGATTCATATTGGTTGGGCAAGGTAAAGCATTGAAAAATACCTTCATGATACTTTCCTCGGTGTATATGGTAAGAAAGTCATGTCTACAAGAGTGCATAATAGATAGATCCCAATCCTCGATAGAATCAAAGTATGTCCGATGTGTTGCATATATTATAAATACCTTTTTAGGTAAGTTGAATGGATTCATAAGGCTGAAACTCAACTGATCATGACTTTATGATAATCTTAACAAGTATCTCAATCGGAATAGATAAAAGATTTGTTCGAGTTCTCCTTCCTTCCATCTTGAAATTACAAAATATAGGATTTTACTAAGAAAGGATAATTAATCCAATGAAGTGTTCTAAGTTTCCAAAATTATCTAGATCTTTCCCCTGATACCAAATGTAACAGCCCGAACTCACGCTTTCGAATTCAGCACTAAAAACATGTTGTGTATTTTTTTATAAAATATAATTGAAAAATAAATAGTGCTTTTACAATCAAGCACCTTTTCCGGTTTAGGTTATAGAGAATTAGACAACATTATACAATTTATCAGAGTTGTAAAAAAATTAAAATAAAGAATTTAATTTTCTTCGCGTGCTCTAACTACTTATATGAAGACGCCCTTTTAAGAAATTATAAGATACCTATGGAAAACATTTTAAAAACATGGTATGAGCATAAAATTACCCAATAAAGGTTTTAAAAATAATGAAAACCACCTTTGACAATCCTTTTTAAAATACTTTATATAAAATATAAATATTTGATATATATATATATATATCCTTTCAAAAATACTTATTTTAAAAATTTATTTCAAAAAAAATTCTTTGAGAAACTTGGTTTTCTCTTTTGAAATCATTTTGAAAATAATACTTTATTTATGGATTATTTTGATGTTTGGAAGATCTCATGAAAACCATATGGCTACAAGCAATATCATTGGTAGGAACAATGTTTTATGAGGTCACGAGTTCACTCTCAATTCCTCATTCTCCGACCTGATACCTAAGTTTCAGATCAAATTTTTAAGAAATTTTTTTGATGATCTACCTTTTTCAATCACAACCCATAAAAACCCTTTTCAAAAACTAATTCAATTATTTTCTATGAAGAAAATAATTATACTTTCATAAAAAATATTTTTCATAAAATTCTACAAGTGTTTTGGGGAAATATACATTTAGAAATAATTCATATAAAGAAACCATAACACTGAATATTTACCTTAATGACATGTTCCTTAAATACTTTGTTAAATATGTAATTATTTTAAATACTTACATACCAAGTATATATACATAAAACAAAGACTCGTTAAAATTGAACTCGTACATGAATGAAATGTCAAGATGTTATGGATAATGGTCATATCTTATATCAATTATCACATTCATGAATGTATAATAACTTTACATACATAAAATTATAGTCTAAATTAATTAAAGTCTTATTGTAGATAAGAAATGCACATAAAATAGTAACTTTTATATTTTCTAAGGACATGAAATATAATCAAATATGATTTGACAAAATAAATTGCTCTTTAAAAGTTAAAACAATAAAAAGAAAAGCTTTGTTAATGATTTATAGCATATATCAAAAATAGAATTTTTGAAATAAAAAAATATATAGTTTCTTATATAAAATTAATAAGATGATTAAATTTATTAAAAAAATAATATCCTTGAATAAAATCTTAATTGATTTAGCATAATTTTTTAAAATAATGACATCCCTTTTTCATAATATAATATTTAAAAATGAAAACCCCTAAAAGGGATTCTTTGAAATTAAATTATCATAAAAAACAAATAAAAAAATATCTTTGAAATTTTTAGAATATATGACCTGAATAAATGAATACTAAAATTATCTTACCTTAAATAATTGAAAAAGAAGGAAGAAGGTTCTATTGGGTCGCTAGTTCACTGAGCGTGAAATGGTGGTCGTTGTAAAGAGTTGTATAAGTGAAATTGTAAGAGGTTTGTATCCTATTTATAGGCACAATTTCCTTCCATTATGCACTAATATTTAGTCTGTGTTTAACTATTTGATTAATAAAGTAAAATTATGTATATTTTTTATCAACTCATGTTAGTTCCACTAGGTCGAATACCCTTAGAGGGAGGTGATTCAGTGTATGAAAAATTAAAACTTTCTCCCGTTCAGATCTAGTTTCATTGTTAGACAAAACCCAATTCTATCTTCCTCTCGTAGCAATATACAAACAGATATGAAATCATGCACAGGACCCAACAATTTTTACTTGGTTCACCCTCACTGGGCTATGTCCAAGGAGCATACAAAGGCAATGTGTCGATGTACCAAATTCACTAAGGCTCACTACCAATAATGAGTAAAATGTTCAGGCTAGATCTTCTATGCCTAGGTTCACTTCCTTTACATGGTTTGGGGTCTGCTCACTTCATTCCTAAGGTTCACTCTCTATGCCTATTTCTCTGGCTCACTTCTGGTGGAAAGGGTCATTATCTTCCTCTTTCTTCGCTCACTACTCTTGGAAAAAAATCCACTCATAGTTTATGGATGTATAGGTCAAACACAGTTTATGGGCATGTAGGTCCCTTCATTTGCATGAATTTATGTGTCCTAGACTATAGGTAGATGATCTGTTGAAGTTATTTTTCCACCCGTAGATGAAGTCCACCTTCTTGAGTACTATTAGATACCGGAAAATACTTTCACAAACTTATTTGAGGCTTTCACAAGCCTCCTTGTGTGAATCGCAAACCACCTTCTTCTCCCACGTATTGAGTACCGAGTTTGGTACGCAAAACACCTCTTTTTCATACTGCTTCTGCTTTCGTGAACCTCCCTTCATCCGCGGATCGCTTCCGCCTTCGCTATCGTGTACCGCCTCTGCGTATTGATCCTGTGAACCTCCTCTACAAAACCCCTCATGTCCGCGAACTGTTCTTTATTCGTGAACTACCTCTGCGAAACACCCTATGTCCATGAACTGTTCTTTGTTTGCAGACTCCCTTCCCTAACCGCCCATGTACCACACCTTCTTCCTCCGTGTACCATGTCTTATGTGGGTTACAACTCTCCGCTTAAATCCGCCGGTGGAATTTCTTCCACGCGAACCACTTTAGATTTCACTGAATTATTCCTCACGAACCTCCTTCGGACTTTGTCAAAATCCCAGACCAAAAATATTTTCTCTAATGATATTCATTATCTAAAGTAATCGGTGGGATTAGCGATTCTTTTATAGGAAAAGATACCTGCAAAATCCGCTAATCTAAGATTTACCCAATCTTCAATCCAACCTTCACCGCATACCGATCCTTCTGCTGTCACAAACTGCAAGACACTTGTGAATCGTTTTTCCTATCTGGTCCACGTATTGTCTTTGTTCTTATGCGGATGATCTCCTCTGCTGACATCAAGCCATCCACGTACCGCACCGCCTTCCGCCGTGAACTGTTTTTAGTTTCGCAAACCTCTCTGGCGTACCGTTCCCACTGCTCCGCGTACCGTTCCCATAACATGGTATGCAGTCCATAAATTGTGGTATGTGGTTCTCATACTTTGCCAATTTTCTTTAACGTTCTTCATACCATTCACTCCTATGAAGAAATCCTTCATTTTCCAACATCAAACTCCCCATTTTGAGGCCCAAAAATTTGGAAAACCCTGGGAAACTACACCACCTTAAAAACCTATCTTCATCAAACACCAACCATACTCATTTGTGGTCATCTGACTTTTTCAACAAACACAACCAGACCCAAAACATACCGAGAGGACACCTTGAGGGATTTTTTCCCAACAATCTCACCCTTTGGATTTGTTGACAACTCTTCTCATAACAATGGTGCACATTTTGATACCTCATTAATACTCCTTCGAACTTCAACCACTATTCGCTTCACGCAATTAAGATAGCGATCAAGGATTTCCTCAACACATACTCTAATCCCACATGAGCCATGATCGGCGTGAGAAACAAGAGCATAATGAAAATTTCATCAATGAATCACTTCATTTCTAACACCAATTGTTGATACCAAACAAATACAATGATACCAATGAACTGATTTCATTACGAACCTCATCCATCGTGATATCTAATCATTGACCGATCACTTCTAACATCGTCAGATTTAATACTCCCCCTAAGATATAGCTCCTTCAATAGCTTTATCTTAGCTTCAATTGCCCCTATCTCGCTGCTCCACTTAACAACTTCTCCCTATGTCTTTTCTCCCCCTAGAAAAGTCACAGTTTCTCCCTCTTTGTCAATGAACCCAAAGGGCACTTAGAGGTTGTCTAAAACAGGGTAAAGAACACATATCAAAACATTAGGGAAAAGCACATCATACCTCAGGGAGAGGGGGACCCAAATACACACTTTTTCAAGTGTGGGAAGTCGACTGGACTCCCAGAGCCAGTCGATGCCTTTCAAATGCTTCTTTGGGTATGGCCTTTTTCATAATGTCTGCAACCTGTTGTTCTGTAGGCACATACTCTAACTTCACAAGCCCTTGCTCCACCTTCTCCTTTATAAAATGATATTTGATTTCAATGTGATTTGCCCTTGAGTTATGGACTAGATTTTTTCTAAGATTTATAGAACTTGAATTATCATAATGAATTCTGATCAGAGATTTCACTTCAATTACCATATCTTCAAGTTTTTGCTCCATCTACAATAGTTGCATGCAAGCTTGAGTAGTCTCAATGTATTCATCTTCTACGGTGCTCAATGAAATGCAATATTGTTTCTTGCTTAACCAAGAAATACACAACCCTCCAAGATAAAAGGCACCTCATAATGTTGATTTCCTATCATATTTTGAACCAACCCAATCCGCATTTGTATATCCCAATAAATCTGGATGATATTTGTCATTATACATTAGGTCAAAATCCATTGTGCCATTGATATACCAGATAATTATTTTTACTACAATCATGTGGCTCTCCTTGGGATTTCTTTGATGCCTCACTGCTTGGCATGTGAAAAATACAATATCAGGTCTTGTCATTGTCAGATATAATAGACTTCCAATGATTTGCCTATATTTTGTGATATTAACTGTCTTTCCTTCATTATCTCGTGATAGTTTCAACCGGGTAGCAACCGGAGTCTTCATATCTTTAGAATTATTCATTCCAAACCTTCTCAAAACCTCCTTGACATATTTAGATTGAGAAATAAAAGTTTCATTCCTTCCTTGCATCACTTGTAAGCTAAGGAAAAATTTCAGCTCGCCAATCATCGAAATTTAAAATTTTCTTTTCATGAATTCAAAAAACTGTCTACATTATGCTTCATCTGATCCACCAAATATTATTTCATCAAAATAAACTAGCACCATCATCCTTTGACTATTTCCATTGTTGAAATATAGATTGTAATCAACTCCACCACACTAAAAACCGAGCTTCTTTAGAAATTGATCAAGCCTTGAATACCATGCTCTTGGTGCTTGCTTTAAACCATATAAATCTTTATTTAGCCGATAAACCCTATTCTCATCTTCATGGATGAGAAACCCATCTACTTTCTCAATTTAAACTTCTTCTTATAGAACTCCATTCAGAAATGCTGACTTGACATCCATTTGGAAAACTTTAAACTTTCTTTGAACTGCTATGGCCAAGAATAATATGATTGTCTCCATGCTTGTAATAGGTTCAAATGTTTTATTGATATCTATACCCTCTATTTCGGAATACCCTTTGCACACTAGTCATTCTTTTTTTCGAATCACAACACCATCTTCATTTATTTTATTTCAAAACAACTCATTTTGTCCCTATGAAATTCTTGTCAATTGGCCTTGAAATAATCTCTCATGTTTGATTCTTCTTAATTTGATCAAGCTCTTCATTCATCGCTTGAACTTAGTTCTCATCCCAGTCGCTTCATCAAAACATTTGGGTTTCATCTGTGATAAGTATGATGCTTGTTATATAGTCTTCATCCTCCTTGTCTGCACTAGTGCTGTCTGATCACCAATTATGTTTTGTCTATCAATTTTGGCTCTTCTCATTGGTCTATGGATAGACACTGATTTATTCTCATCATCTGAGTCTTCTTCTGAATCATCCTCTGGAGCTGGAGTGTCTCCCAATCTGCTCATATCTTCATCACTATCCTCCTAAGTCTGATCATGTATTTGCTGAAGATTTTGTTCATTTTCTACTATAGTCACATCATGACTTTCAACTATCTTTCCCAACCACTTATTGAAGCATTTATATGCTTTTCTTTTCTTTGAATAGACAAGAAATATACCTTCATCCCCACAAGAATCAAATTTCCTATGTTTCTCTTTATTGAAAATTAAACATTTACTTCTGAATATTTGAAAGTACTTCAATGACAGATTCTTTCCATACCATAACTCATATGGAGTCTTCTCCTCTTTTGGACAAAGTAATGCTCTGTTTGAAGTGTATACTACCGTCATTACTGCTTCTTTTCAAAATTTCTCCAGAAGTTCTTTTTCAATGAGCATTGTTCTGGCCATATTGTTGAAAATCCGATTTCTTCTATCAACTACTCCATTCTATTGTGGAGTTCTTACTGCTGGAATTTTATGCCTTATCTTATGTTTTTCGAGATAATATTTCACTTGGATATTTATGAACTCTATTCCAATATCTGTTTGAATTGTCTGGATTTTTTGACGAAGCATCTTTTCACATTCTCGTCGATATATTATAATGCAACTGAACACTTTAGATTTGTGGGTGATTATTGAAACTCATGTCATTCTACTATAGTCATCAATGAAGAGAACATAATATCTCCTCCCATCAATAGCCCTCAGTGAAATTGGCCCACACACATAAATATGTAACAACTCAAGCAATATTTTTGAATTTTGCTCATTTTGATTATATGTCTTTCGAATGATCTTCCCATGTTGGCAGGCATCACACATATGAGTACGATCATGTGATAACCTAGGGAGATTTAGAGTTGCATCATATTTCACCAAATCTTCCAAGGAGCCTTGGCTTATGTGGCCAAGATGCTTATACCACAACTTTTTTTTCTTCATCCTTTGACATAAATCACATATCATCTTCTCCACTCACGAGGTAGAGATTCCCTTTCATACGCTTTTATTGCAACACAACAGCACCATCTTTTTCCTTAATGATACATAATTTCTTGAAAAAACTTATGACATACCTTGAGTCACACAATTGAATGGCACTAAGAAAGTTGTGACTAATCCCGTCAATAACCAAGAAATCTGCTCGTCTCATGTCTTTTCCTCCAAACTTGGATTTTCCTGAACTAATAATTTTCAAGCCCTCATCATTACCAAATCTTACAATACATTCTTTATCATACCTGTTTCTAGTCACTAGATCATTATTTCCCTTCATATGGGAAGTTCATCCATTGTCAACGATCCATATCTCAGTGTGATCTGATGCCTTGAATGTAATTTCTGCAACCACCGCTTTCTCATCCCTTTTCTTTTTGATCCAAGTCTTTGAATTCATACCCATCATGGAATGATAGTCTTGATCTTCCTCAGTATATGATAGACCAGCTTCAACTTGCAGGGCTTCAAATCAATTTGGAATTTCTATCTCTCTTGATGATACATTTGAATGCTTCTTATGAATAAATTTGGCATGCCTCAACACATTCCTCTCTATTGTTGATGTGAAATATCTTGCCATATGTCTGAATCCTTTACACCTGAAACAAATACCACCATATGAGAACCTAGAATTTTGATCTCTATACGACCACCTTTGTTGGTCTTGTCCCCTTTAGTACCTCTTTACTATGGAACATACATTTTGAGAGTGTCTCATCTTGCCACAACAATAGCATCTTATGTGAGGTACATTCCTATGTGGAAATGATGCACCACTAGTTGTGCCTTGGGTTCTCTGAATCTTCTAATTCTGCTTCATACCCAAGTCGATCTTTAATCTTGGAGTGGGTGCTTGTTGTCTAACTTGAACCATGATTGATTTCTGTTTTAGATCGAGCCCCATACCAGAATTATCATTCAGAATTGGTTGTTGCTTCTATTCTGATGGACCACTCTACTCAAATATCATCTTCTATGTTTCTTGTCTGATCTTATTTCCTATAAGTTTCTCCTGATCTTAAATTGTTTGTCGTAGACTGATGACTTCCTCTTCTAGTTGTTCGATACGTTTGATTTGATCTTTTCCAGTTTCAGTAAAATTGTCAATTTCTATTTTCTATTCTTCAATTTTGAGTTTGTACTCAACCACCTTTTCATAGTTTTATAACATTAAAGACCTTAGATTTTCAATTTCTGTATTTAGCTCAGAATTCTCTTCCTTTTGCTCCTGCATAAAGAGTTTGGTATCACAAACAACTTTGTTAGCTTTCTTTGTTTTGGCTCTCAAAATATCTACCTCTTCAAGGGAAGCTTCTAATTCCACTAAAGATCAACCCTTCCTTCACTTTCTCTTTCTTCATTGTCACTTTCTTCTCTTATTAATGAATTTCTGACAACTGCCACCAAAGCATCTATTTTATGATCCTTGCAGTACTCCAAATCTTATTCCTCATATTCTTCTAAACTTTCAACCTCTTTTGAAAGCATATTATTCTTTTTGAAGAACTTTCTCCTAGTACTTCTCCTCTCTTTCTCAATTGATAAATACTTCTTTTGGGGAATTTCATCATTTTCTTCATTTTCATCATCAAACTTATTAGGACACTTTTCTGAAAAATGTTCAATCTTTCCACATTGAAAGCATGCAAATGGAAGTTTACCTTTGAAATTCCCTTTTCCCCTTTATAGATTGGAGGAGAGAAATGACATGACATCATCCATATTGTCCTCCTTAGGACTATCTTCAACAAAGAGATTATTCATGACCTTGAATGCCACTTCCTTAGACTTCCCCTTTTCCACTGCATCGTTATCATCATTTCTCATTTCATATGCTACAAGGGTACTGTGTAGGTTATCTAGTGTCAGCTCTTTTGGGTCTTTGTCTTCCAATACTTAAACTTTTGGATTGAACCACGGTGGAAGTTTCTTCAAGATACGTTTCACAATCTTTATATCTTCAATGACTTCTCCAAGGCCCCACATGTCTTCTATAATAATATTTATCTTGTCAAATAATGCATCAAAATTCTTATTGGGATTAATTCTGAGATCCTCATACTTTTTCTATAGAACCTGCAGCTTTGCTTCTCGGGCTTTTGAGTCACCCTCATAAACGTTCAACAATTTTTCCCACATTGCATGTGATGTTTTATAGGACATCACCTTCATATTAATTTTATTTGATAGGGCTCCCACTAAATCATTGATACCTTTAGCATCAGCATCCAATTCTCTTCTTTCAGCTTCTGATAAAGCACCACTATTAATGTCATCTGATATTCCATGCATAGCTGTTGTAAATAAATTCACCCCTACTGATCGGAAGTAGTGATGCATCCAATTCTTCCATAGTTGAAAACTATTTTGGTCAAAGATCGGAATTCTTTATGATTGACCACCTCTATTTATTCTTCTTGATAGAGAACCACTAACTTTCAACATTTCCATCTGATACCAATTGTTAGGTCCACTAGGTTGAATACCCTAAGAGGGGGGTGATTCAGGGTATGACATATTAAAACTTTCTCTCGTTCGGATCTTGTTTCGTTGTTAGATAAAACTCAATTCTCTCTTCCTCTCGTAGCAATATACAAAAAAATATAAAATCATACATAGGACACAAAAATTTTTACTTGGTTCACCCCAACTAGGCTACGTTTAAGGAGAATACAATGACAATGTGATGATGTACCAAATTCACAAAGGCTCACTACCAACAATGAGTACAATGTTCAGGCTAGATCTTCTATGCCTAGGCTCAATTCCTTTACAAGGTTTAAGGTCTGCTCACTGCATTCCTAAGGTTCATTCCCTATGCCTCTTTCTCTGGATCACTACTAGTGGGAAGGGTCATCATCTTCCTCTTCCTTCACTCACTACTCTTGGAAAGGAATCCACTCACAGTTTATGGACGTGTAGGTCAAACACAGTTTATGGACATGTAGGTCCCTTCATTTTCATGAATTTATGCATCATCGACTATAGGTAAATGCTCTATTGAAGTTCCTTTTTCACCCACAGATGAATTCCACCTTCCTGAGTACTGTTAGATACCGGAAAATACTTTCACAAACTGATTTGAGGATTTTGCAAGCCTCCTTGTGTGAATTGCGAACCACCTTCTTCTCCCGCTTACTGAGTACCAGGTTTGGTACGTAAAACACCTCCTCCACGTACTGCTTCTACTTCCGTGAACGTCCCTTCATCCATGGAATACTTCTGCCTTTTCTATCGTGTACTGCCTCTATGTACCGATCCTATGAACCTCCTCTGCAAAACCCCTCCTGTCCGTGAACTGTTTTTTATTTGTGGACTACCTCTTTGAAACACCCTATGTCTATGAGCTGTTCTTTGTTCATGGACTCCCTTCGCTAACCGCCCATGTACCGCGCCTTCTTCCTCCATGTACCGTGACTTATGCAGGTTATATCTCTCCACTTAAATCCGTCGGTGGAATTTCTTCTGTGCGAATCACTTTAGCTTTCGCGGAATTCTTCCTCGCAAACCTCCTTCAGACTTTGCCGAAATCCTGAACCAAAAATATTTTCTCTAATGATATTCGGTATTTACAATAATCGGTGGGATTGGAGATTCCTTTATAGGCAAAGATACCCACAAAATTCACTAATCTAATATTTACCTAATCTTCAATCCATCTTTCACCGCATACTGATCCTTCTGTCGCCGAGAACCGCAAGCCACCCGCAAACTATTTTTCTTATCTGGTATGCGTACTATCTTTGTTCCTACGTGCTTGATCTTCTCTACTGACATCAAGTCATCTGCATACCACACCGCCTTCCGCCGCGAATCGCTTCGGTGTATCGTTCCCACTGCTTCGTGTACCATTCCCAGAACATGGTACACGGTCCATGAATTGTGGTACACAATTCTCATCCTTTGCCAAAATTTTTCAACATTCTTCATACCGTTCACTCCAATGAAGAAATAATTCCTTTCCCAACATAAAACTCCCAATTTTGAGGCCCAAAAATTTGGCAAATACTGGGAAACTGCGCCACCTTAAAAACCTATCTTCGCTAAACACCAACTATACTCATTTTTAGTTATCTTGCTTTGTCAACAAACACAACCACACCCAAAAACATACCGAGAGGACACCTTGAGGTATTTTTTCCCAAAAACTCGTTATTAGGGGTTTTTAATGCTAGATTTTGGTTTTTCCATTGGCTTGTTGTGCAAGTCAAATGATTTGTGAATTGTTTTGTATAAAATGATTAAAATGTGTATATTTTATGCACAATTTTCACTTATCTGATAAACCAAAGAAACAAAAATGTAATTTGTGGTGCTGAAAATCCTACAGAGTTAATTTTGATGGAAAAATAATACATATTTTATACCTTGAAAGTACTTCCATCAAGGATTATATATTGTGGAAGAAGGGATTACATTAAAAATAAAATGTTTCTTTAAATACTATGGGATTGCTTCTTTAATTTTTTTTTTACATGTTCCTATCATCTATGGAAACTTAGAAATATACTTGATTAAATAATCAAATCGAAACAAAAATGGTTCATGATATTGGTAATGGTGACGTAGTAGAAATCATTTGACGTTGAGGGTTTCACCTGGTTTAAACTCACAAGGAAGATAAACAATAGAGAGGTTGAACGGATATAAAATAGGTGGATGGCTCAAATGTTCCTAATCTCGAACAGACGGTCGAGATCACATCCTATGGTTTAAAAACTTGTCCCACATCGAAACGGGTTGGAATTTTTTCATACCTTATAACTAAACTAGTGACATCCTCGGCCTGAAATCACAAGCAAACACTAGATGGACCTTATACATGGGTCTCATGGGCTTTGGGCCACTCTCTATGCGTACTAAGGGGGACCTATACATGGGTCCCACCCATGATCGGTTGTACCTTTTCTCCTCTTTAAGAAGCTCCCTAGCTGCTTGGGCTATCTTGGGTCGATGCCTCCCACACTAGGGTTGACCCCATGTGGGTCCTCCAAGTGGTTGAGGTGTTCCTAAGAGCCCTTAGGTTATGGCATATTTTTTTTATATAACAAAGGAAAAACTAATATAACTAAATTAAATATTGTGTTTTATATTTCCTAAAACAAAAATCACAATTACTATAAACTTTTCATTAGATTGAAAATATTTCTTCAAAAATTATGAACTTCCATAAGTTGAAAACATTTGTATTTTCTTAAAAGTAATGAATATTAAAATGTAAACATTAAGCAATTTTATCCCAATACAATGTTTAGTGATTATAAATTATAAACATCAATTAAAAATTATTTTAAACATATCATTGGCTACTTGCTAATGGTAAAAAATGAAAACTTTATAAATACCTATCTCAAAATGATATTGTATAAGTTAGATTTCCTCAAAGTCATTTCTCTATCTAGAATAATGATTCTTTTCTTTCCGTTTTCTTTTTCTCATCATTTCTTTTCTAATTATATAAGTCCCCAGCCTTAAACCTTACTTAATATTGAATTAAATGAATAATTCACATTGAGGATCTTTTCAGGTTTAGAGTTTTAGAGAATTAGATCATAAATCATTAATTACATTCCACATTTAAACAAAGTGGTTACATAAAAGATAGTATTCGTTTTTTTTCATCAACGGAAACATATTTAAAATAAAACATGGATTCTTTCTTGACACTTCCTTGACACTATCATCATATCATGCACCTTTCCCTTGACCTGATAAAAACATTTCAAAAACTTGGGATGAGCATAAAAAGCTCAGTAAGGGATATAAAAGTAAGAAAAGAAAACATTAGTCCATGTATGAAATCATACTTTACTCATATAACATAATCATTTTAACATACCTCATCAGATCATGAATAAATCATAGAAATCATAAGGCATAAAGGTAACTTGTGGCATTCATAACATTCTTACGTAGGGAGTAACCCTCTTGGTTACGTTTGGAATACCCATCACAGTATATTCCCTAAAATCTCTTCGGAGAAACCTTAACGTTTATCCCCTTCACAATACCCAATGCATTGGAGAGCTATATCGGGCTCACCCACCCTTAGTTTATCACGGAACCACCCGTCTTCATAGTAATGCCCAAGAACCATAACATAATCGTATCACATAAAACATGCATAAAGGAAACATAACATTTCCACTTTTCAATCACAAGATATCAATACAACACATTGATATAAAAACATTATGAAAACCATTTTCAATACCAAAATAAAAGAAAAGTAAAACATGGTATTTATTTTTCGTTTAAAAAAAGGTATATCTTGTAGAGGAAGCCGAAACTCAAATAATGGTCACAGCGGCGGAGTAGTCGTTGTTGCCGCATACGTACAACAAAAAAACATTCCCTTTTGTCATTCAGTAAACGCTTCGTATAAAATGATTATTTTTGAATAATTGTAAAATTCAAAGGGGTTTATACATCGTATAAAATAATGTTGTGTATAAAACAAAATATGCCTCAATGAAAGGAGATTAAGATGGAATCCCTTACAAAGACGGTATCCTTGGATTAAGGATAAATCAATTACATAATTATGTGTGAAAAACGAATACACCAAATATAAGTGGATATTAAGTGTAAAACAATCAGAGGTTATTCACACATATTCCTAGAACAACATATTCAAGGAGTGAAAGTTTATCCCAAAGAATCAAAATTGGGTTAAGAAGTTCCCTTGAAAAAATTCGACAGCCTAACGGCGTCACTTCAAAATTCAGAAAATGAGTTGATGAGAGATAAAAAGGTTATCTCATCACTTGGACATAAAATTTACATCAATAAGAACATATCCCAACATAACAATATGTAAATTAAAAGACCCAACAAAAGAAGTCTTTTAAAAAGAGGAGGGTGAAATGTTCCCTTACCGACTTGGGTATCTTTCGAAATATACACCCCATGAATGAAGGACGATACTGTTGGATTTGGTGGTCTAGAACCAACTACTTTGTACTTTATTCATTAAATAAAAGCCTTATCACATCTTGATTGTTCTTCTGTGTGACATGTCATGTGATAATGTCCTAAGGACAACTGTTTCATTAAAGGGTTGTAGCGGATCCCTGCTATGATGAGAACCTGGAAGTGCCATAACACTGTTCTTGAATGTATGTTCTATGGCCGGATGATATTATTTGAGGGACACAAATAATAAAGGTCGTTAGGGGTGAGTACTCATAAAAATTTGAGGCACCTTCTCATGGTGTGCGCCCTTGGTAATATCCAGGAGGATATTATGAGAACGAGACCCACCAGTAGGAAATCCACATTTCATAGTGTCATTGGATGTTCCTATCTGCGGACGTGTGTATTGGTCCTTAGACTTTAATATTATTATTAATGGTTATTACAACTCGCGCACTTAGATGTATTGACGAAAACTGTGACGACACACTGTTCGCAGTGAGGTAGGATACGTTGGGTGTTTCACGAGTAATACCGCATTAATAGATAATGCGAGAAAGGGTTTTTCCCTTTCATTCCATAATAGAAGTAGATATCTCAGGCCCTTTGATGGAATTGATATAGCCTAAATAAATCCATGGCCATGGTAAGGTATGGGCAAGTTCAATTCTGGGAAGTCAAAGAAAGAATAATCAAGCACATGGGTTGATGGCACTAGCATGCAACCCGCTTGATTGGAGATATCGAGACAAAGGGATTATATTACACGGTAAGCATTCGTAGGAGGTGACACGTCATTACGGCATTAACTTCTTTCTCTATGGGTGCCTTGGCATGTTTCTAGATGCTAACCTTGGACTTTAGGCAGGCTCAGCCTAATTCCACTGAGAAAGAGGCCTAGAGGGTCACACACTAAGTGTGTCCATGTATCTCAGTTAAATATTAATTTAACAAATTAAATAAATATTATTCCCGACTGTGGTTTAATAATTATTTAAGGATGTGTGATCACATTTATTTTGACACTAGTTATTCGAGAGAATATATTGTGGATGAAATAATATATTTATTAGCGAGTAATGCAGTTACATTTATTTAAGAAATAAATATTCATTACTCAAGGTCTAATAAATGTGGTGGAGAAAAATGGAAAATAAAAGTACACGCCGTGTATATTAAATATACACGCCGTGTAGTTTTTCTAGTTGGGATTTTGAGGATTTAATATTGTTTTAATAAATAATATTTATTATAATCAGCGTGGGTGCATGTTAAGGAATTAATAATTCGACATGGGGGGTTTTCAATAAGAGTTAATGAAATAAATAAAATGTGTAACGCGTTTATTTATTGTCATAACTCTATTAACCTCAAACCCGATTATAAATATCCTTGCAACCCCAACATTTTGTAGAGTCATTTTTGTGCACAACAAATTTGGAAATACTCTCAAGCCAAGAGAGAATTCCCTTTCCACCAAGAACGCCCTTAAGTTATGAGAGCAAGATCCTCCACCGGATCAAGGCGTTCGAAGGCGGACATCGCAAGCGAAGGTTCTTCCACGCTAGCACCCGGAGATTCCTTCGGCGATGTCTGGAGATACGTGACACATGTGTGGATCACCGCTAGAGGAATCCTACACTTGGATTCTACGACGCAACGACGGTTCACCGAATCGTGACCGGACACATCAACAAAGAAAGAATTCCAACAAGGTAATTCTTATGCATTAATTAAATTAATTATAATCAACATATGATGATCCTCCTCAAGGGTTTCGGGACTCTTCTTTTCTTTTTGTTCTTCGTTCTATTTTGAAGATTCGGCGTTTTATATCGTGACGGATCTCGGATTGAATGTTGTTTAACAATAAAATTAAAGTTGGGCAAACCCACCAACGCGCTTCCACTGCGCCCGGAACCTACAAGTGGTATTAGAGGGGGTCATATCGTTGATTATAATTATTTAGTTTTTCATTGGTAATTTACGCATTTAATAATTTAGTTATTTCAATTCAAGTTTAATCGTTCTAGGAATCTGAATATCGAGATCTATTCCTCCTCCCTCGTTTCTCGTTCACCTCATAGAAACGAATTTTTCTTTTAATTTTGATTAAAATAAAATAGAGGAACTCATCCGGAGGAGCCAAACGTTTCTAGCCGTATAACACCAGAATACACGGTGTGTATTCGGAAGTACACGCCGTGTAGTCTAGGTTCAATGCATTGAATGATCCGCCAAATCAGGCCGTGTATTGGATTTTTTCTAAGAATTTAAGACACCGTGTGTTGACCAGAAACAGGTGGCACACAGTTTCCGGAATACACGTCGTGTGGTCCAATGAACACAGCGTGTAGTCCCTTTGGGTTAGGGTTGGGTCGTGTACTCCGTACACGGCCTGCCCGGCTGGAAACCGTGTAACGCGGAAACTACATAGCGTGTTTCCCACTGTACACGCCGTGTACTCTGAAAATTTTTGAAGTACATTAACACGCCCTGTCCCTGGGCGTGTACTTCGGATGGATGGTGAAGAAAAGTAAACGCCGTGTAGTCGGAACTACACGCCGTGTACTCACCCAAATTACGCAGATTTATTAAAATTTATTATTATATTATACAAACCCTTGAGACATGTACCATGGTGCAGGCATAAAGCTAAGGCACAACACGTGATAAGTGTTTTATATATATGTGTTTAATTTAACATCTGCGTAATAAATGGGAATTCACCGGGTTGCCTCCAAGGTACAAGTTACGTACAAGGATAATTTTAAATGAATTTATTTGTTTAAAATTATGATGGATGAGAATCTCAAGGAAATTCAAAAAAGGTATTTAAGATAAAAGGATTGATTAATTAAAGATAATTAATTGATTCGAGCGTGATTTATCTTAAACAAGAACGATTAAATAATTGAATTCTAGTTTTATTTATGCGTAAATATCGTTGCATGTATGGATGATCATGAGCTAGACTGAGACCTTTGTATGTGAATGATTTCTTTTAATTTATTTATTTAAATTAAATTTGTTGGCCTGCGAGCCATCTCCTCATTAATATGTAGGGCCTGCGTTCCCAAGGATTCTTTTATGTAAAAACCCCTTTTACCCCTCACCTGTGTGTGAGATAAATGCATATGTAATGGATGGAGCTCCCAAGCTAGTGGAGGCAGCTCAAGTCAGGAGCCAAGGTGAAACCAATCCAAGGAGATACAAAGGTGGATAGGTGGAAAGCTGTAAACACGAACCCGAAAGGTTCAAGGTGTTTCTCCCCTAGGTCTTGGGTTAGTTTATCAACCGCTAGATAAACTAACCAATAGAAAAGCTCATGATCATACCATTTATTTTATTTCTGTCATTTGCATGGTTTATTTATTGTGGGTGTGTTGTCACGATCACACAATTAATGAATTAAACGAGCATGCAAGATGGAACTAAAATAAAACCGGATTATATGCAAATATTATCTTAGAAATGGTTAATCACTTAAGTATATCCCACTTAATATTAACAAGCATGTAATCAAAGATAATAAAATGGAAATTTATGTATAAGGATAAAATCCCTCAAAATAAATATTAATTCGGCATAGCCTTCCATAATCTTGGTTAGAATCAAACCATAGTTCAAAGTGCTTGACCAACCCTAGTTGGGGTGCTTTCAATTATCGGGGAATTCTAATTCAAGGTTTTGGGTCGACTTGACTTGGTTCGAATCAAGGGTTGAATGCCATAGCAGGACTTGGTGTGACCAAGAGGCAAAGGTTGAGGAAATCCAAAAAGGATTTCAGGATTGGGGAGTCCACTCAGCGGATCAAGGAGCTGCGAGTTAATGCAGTTGGCATTTGTAATGCCTACCTAAAACCCTTCAAGTTGCTTGACCAACCCTAGTTGGGGTAATGCGAAGGGCAATATGGATCCTTTCCACTAGAATATTCACGCAACAGAATATTCCGAAGTCAATGGTGAGGGCTATTGGATTTCGATAAAATCGTGGGAGACTAATAAATATTAATTTATTTATTTGTCTCAATTTTTGTAATAAAGTAATAAACCTTTTCTCTTCTTAATTTGTAGAAACGGCAAGAAAATGACTTCAAACATATCATTGCGCACCATACTCGAAAAAGAAAACCTTCTCACCAGCACCAATTTCCAAGAGTGGCAGAGGCATTTACGCGTCGTCCTTCGCCACGAAAGGAAATTATATGTGCTGGAAGAGCCTATTCCAGTTGCGCCTGGGAAAGAGGTTAGTGATGAGGAATTATCTCTCTACATGAAACACATGGATGATGCCACAGATGTCCAGTGTTTCATGCTATCGTCCATGTATAATGAGCTCTTGAAGCAACATGAAAACATGGACGCGTATAGCATGATGTCTCACCTTAAATATCTCTACCAAGAGAAGGTGAGACAGGAGAGGTATGAGATCTCCAATGCTTTGTTTACCACGAAGCTTGGAGAGTCTGTGCCATCTAGGCCTCATGTAGTCAAGCTTATTGGCTACATTGAACGCCTGGACATCTTAGGGATTAAATTCCAGGATGAGTTGCGTACAGATATCATCCTATCATCACTACCCAAGACCTTCTCTATATTCATTGTCAACTATAACATGAGCGGCAATGAGAAGAGTCTATTGGAGCTTCTGACCTTGATTCTCCAGGTAGATAAGGACATGGGTCATGACAAACCCGCGGTCCTTATGGTGAACAAGAAAAGGAAGGACAAGGCAAAGGGTCCAAAGACTTATAAATGGTCTGAAGCCCCCGAGCCTCGTCCCTCCAAGAAGGGGAAGATCTAGAGGTAGGGCAAGGAACGGGAGGCAGTGTGTTTTGCATGTGGCAAGCAGGGCCACTGGAAGAGGAACTGCACCCAGAAGCGTGGGGATGCTAAAGGTGTGTTTGTTATCGAGTGCAATCTTTCTATTTCAAAACATTGGGTATTAGATACATCTTGTGGGGTTCACATCTGTATTCAAATGCAGGAACCAAGTAGATTTAGAAAGATCGCCAGAGGAGAGGTGGATCTTCGAGCTACCAATGGCGCAAGGCTGGCTGCGTTGGCTATTGGCGACTACCACCTCTCATTGCCGACTGGGATGATTTTGGTTTTACATAACTGTTATTATGTGCCTAGTGTTACCAAGAACATAATTTATGTATCTTGTTTGGATATGGATGGATTTGTTTTCAAATTTGGAAATAAGGGTTTTCTCTTTTATAAGAACAACGTATGTTATGGTATGGCACATTTAAATAATGGTTTGTATGTATTGAATTATGAAAACCAAGTGTTGGCAATCGATAATGAAACAAACTCACATGACTCATACATCACCCAGTTATGGCATCACCGCCTTGGTCATGTGAACGAGAAGCGTTTGACAAAGCTCTGCCAAGATGTCTATTTAGACTCTACTGAGCTAAAACCACTTGATAGATGTCACGCTTGTTTACAAGGAAAAATGACCAAGCCTCCTTTTGGTGGACAAGGTGAAAGGGCCACAGAGATTCTAGGATTGGTACACACGGATGTGTGTGGACCATTTCCAGTAGAAGCTAGAGGTGGATATTCTTACTTCATTACTTTTACTGATGATTTGAGTAGATATGGCTATGTATAATTAATGAGGTATAAGTCAAGAGTCCTTAGAGAAATTTAAGGAATTCAAGAATGAAGTAGAGAATCAGCTTGGTAAGAAGATAAAGAAGCTTCAATCGGATCGAGGTGGAGAATATCTAAACCAAGAGTTCATCGATCTTATACGGGAGTCTGAGATTCTATCTCAGCTCACTCCTCCTTATACACCATAGTGGAATGGTGTTAGTGAAAGGAGGAACCGCACCTTGTTGGACATGGTGAGGTCGATGATGAGTCATGCGGATCTTCCATTATCCTTTTGGGGATATGCATTACAAATTGCAGCATACACATTAAACCGAGTACCAAATAAGGCGGAAAATGGAATTCCATCCGAGTTATGGAATGGAAGGAAACCCACTTTGTCGCACACACGTGTATGGGGATGTGAGGCATTTGTTAAGGCCTTCTCAGGCAACAAACTAGCACCCCGGGGCACGAAGTGTATCTTTATAGGATATCCCAAGGAAACGAAAGGATATTACCTATATAACCCTCAAGACAAGAAAGTGATTGTCGCCAGACAAGCCGTCTTTCTTGAGAGGGAACACATCCTCAAGAAGGATAGTGGGAGCAAGATTGACTTCGACGAAGTTGATGCTCAAGATACACAGAAGTTGGTACAGGAACAAGTTCCACAGGTCCACGTGGAAGAGGTTCCAGAAACACAAGTACTGCATAGGAGCTCAAGAGAGGTAAGGGAACCAGAGAGATTTGGTTTCCTAGTCACCGAGGATGGTGAATCATTATTGTTGGACAATGATGAACCTCTCTCCTACAAGGAAGCAGTAGAAAGCTCAAAAGTTGCAAGATGGCTAGAAGCTATGAATTCTGAGATGGATTCCATGTATCAAAACCATGTTTGGGTTCTGGTCGATGAGCCAGTTGATGTAAATCCTGTTGAATGCAAATGGGTATTCAAAAGAAAGATGGACATGGAAGGTCAAGTTAGCACCTATAAAGAAAGGCTAGTGGCTAAATGATTCAGACAGCATCAAGGAATTGACTATGATGAAACCTTCTTGCCAGTTGCCATGTTTAAATCCATAAGAATCATACTTGCCATAGCAGCTTACCATGACTACGAGATTTGGAAGATAGATGTCAAAACAGCATTCCTTAACGGGAACCTTCAGGAAGATGTCTATATGACACAACCATAAGGGTTTGTGACACCAGGTGAAGCCAAACAGGTTTGCAAGTTGCAGAAATCCATTTATGGATTGAAGCAAGCATCCAGGTCATGGAACATTCGATTTGATGAAGCCATAAAGGAATTTGGTTTCATTAAGAACGAATGTGAGCCATGTGTTTATAAGCGGTTTAATGGGAATGCGGTCATCATCCTAGTGGTATATGTTGATGACATATTGCTTATTGGAAATGACGTACCAGCCTTACAGTCAGTTAAGGACTGGTTGAACAAGTGTTTCTCCATGAAGGACTTAGGAGAAGCAGCCTACATTCTAGGGATCAAGATCATTCGTGATAGATCCAAGAGGCTGCTTGGACTAAGTCAGGGTACATACATTGACTAGATACTAAAGAGATTTAGTATGGAAAAATACAAGAGGGGATTGGTTCCAGTGTCACATGGCTTACATCTTTCTAAGAAAATGTGTCCCCAGACACAATAGGAGAAATATAGGATGAGCAAGATCACATACGCTTCGGCTATAGGATCCATCATGTATGCCATGTTATGTACCAGGCTTGATGTTGCCTATGCACTGAGCATGGTAGGCAGATATCAAGAAGATCCAGGAGAACAGCATTGGACTACTGTTAAGACTATCCTTAAGTATCTGAGAAGAACTAAGGATATGTTCCTGGTGTATGGAGGACACGAGGAGCTTGTCATCAGAGGGTATGATGATGCTGGTTTTCAAACAGATCAGAATGATCTGAAGTTGCAATCTGGATATGTTTTCTGTCTCAATAGAGGAGCTGTGAGCTGGAAGAGTTCAAAGCAGCCAGTTTTCGCCGATTCTACAGCGGAGTCTGAGTATATAGCAGCTTCTGATGCAGCCAAGTAAGTTGTCTAGATTCAGAACTTTTTCCAGGAGCTTGATGTGGTGCCTAGCAGTAAAGATCTCATTACATTGTATTGTGATAATACTGCAGCGGTGGATCTTAAAAAAGAACCAAGGTCACGTCAACGGATAAAGCACATACTCCGGAAGTATCACCTCTTGAGGGATTTCTATCAAAGGGGTGAAGTTTCAGTGAGCAGAGTGTCCATGGAAGAGAACATGGCAGACCCCATGAATAAAGGCCTATCTCAGCAGAAGCATGAATATCATGTGAAAGCTAGCGGGTTAAAGGTTGTTAGCAGTTGGCTCTAGTCCAAGTGGGAGTCTGTTGGAGTTGGTGGTCTAGAACCAACTACTTTGTACTTTATTCATTAAATAAAAGCCTTATCACATCTTGATTGTTCTTCTGTGTGACATTTCATGTGATAATGTCCTAAGGACAGCTGTTGCATTAAAGGGTCGTAGTGGATCCCTGCTATGATGAGAACCCGGAAGTGCCATAACACTGTTCTTGAATGTATGTTCTATGGCCAGATGGTATTATTTGAGGGACACAAATAATAAAAGTCATTAGGGGTGAGGACTCATAAAACATTGAGGCACCTTCTCATGGTGTGCACCCTTGGTAATATCCAGGATGATATTATGAGAACGAGACCTGCCAGTAGGAAATCCACATTTCATAGTGTCATTGGATGTTCCTATCTGCGGACGTGTGTATTGGTCCTTAGACATTAAGATTATTATTAATGGGTATTACAACTCGCGCACTTACATGTATTGATGAAAACTGTGATGACACATTGTTCATAGTGAGGTAGGATACGTTGGGTGCGTCACGAGTAATACCGCATTAACAGATAATGCGAGAAAGGATTTTTCCCTTTCGTTCCATAACGAAAGTAGATATCTCAGGCCCTTTGATGGAATTTATATAGCCTAAATAAATCCATGGCCATGGTAAGGTATGGGCAAGTTCAATTCCGGAAAGTCAAAGAAAGAATAATCAAGCACATGGTTTGATGGCACTAGCATGCAACCCGCTTGATTGGAGATATCGAGACAAAGGGATTATATTACACAGTAAGCGTTTGTAGGATGTGACACGTCATTGCGGCGTTAACTTCTTTCTCTATAGGTTCCTTGGCATGTTGATAGACGCTAACCTTGGACTTTAGGCAGGCTCAGCCTAATGCCACTAAGAAAGAGGCCTAGAGGGTCACACACTAAGTGTGTCCATGTATCTCAGTTAAATATTAATTTAACAAATTAAATAAATATTATTCCTGGCTGTGGTTTAATAATTATTTAAGGATGTGTGATCGCATTTATTTTGACACTAGTTATTAGAGAGAATATATTGTGGACGAAATAATATATTTATTAGCGAGTAATGCAGTTACATTTATTTAAGAAATAAATAGTCATTACTCAAGGTCTAATAAATGTGGTAGAGAAAAATGGAAAATAAAATTACATGCCATGTATATTAAATATACACGTCGTGTAGTTTTATGGAAAACAAGTACACGCCATGTACTAATTATTTCACACCGTGTAGTTTTTCTTGTTGGGATTTTGAGGATTTAATATTGTTTTAATAAATGATATTTATTATAATCAGTGTGGGCGCATGTCAAGGAATTAATAATTCAACATGGGGGTTTTCAATAAGAGTTAATGAAATAAATAAAATGCGTAATGCGTTTATTTATTGTCATAACTCTATTAACCTCAAACCCGATTATAAATATCCTTCCAACCCCAACATTTTGAAGAGCCATTATTGTGCACAACGGATTTGGAAATACTCTCAAGCCAAGAAAGAATTCTCTTTCCACCAAAAACGCCCTCAAGTTACGAGAGCAAGATCCTCCACCGAATCAAGGCGGTCGAAGGCGGACATCGCAAGCGAAGGTTCTTCCACGCTAGCACCCGGAGATCCCTTCGGCGATGTCCGAAGATACGTGACACACATTTGGATCACCGATAGAGGAATCCTACACTTGGATTCTACGACGCAACGATGGTTCACAGAATCGTGACCGGACACATCAACGAAGAAAGAATTCCAACGAGGTAATTCTTATGAATTAATTAAATTAATTATAATCAACATATGATGATCCTCCTCAAGGGTTTCGGGACTCATCTTTTATTTTTGTTCTTCTTTCTATTCCGAAGATTCGGCGTTTTATATCGTGAAGGATCTCGGATTGAACGTTTTTTAACGTTAAAATTAAAGTTGGGCAAACCCACCAACGCGCTTCCGCTGCGCCCGGAACCTACAAATACAACATTGATGTAAATACTCATAAACAAAATTATATTACACAAAGAGTAGAATAATGGGCAGTATATATACCACTAAACGGGAATGGTGGCAAATGTAGCATAAATCTCACGGGAATAAAAGTGAGATGAAAAATCCCTTACGAAAACTCTGCAGCCTAACAGCGCCACTTAAAACTTCCAAAAATGGATTGATGAGATCAAATAGGGTCTCTCATCATATTAACATAAAATGTACATAAAGAGGAATATAAAATAACATCCCCCAACATAAAAAAGAGGATCTTAAAAGAAGTGACATAAAGTAGAGTACTTAAAAAGAAAGAGAGAGGTTGGATCTCTTACAAAAATTAGGCAGCCTAACGGCACCACTCAAAACTTCCAAAATTGATTGATGAGAGAAAGTAGGGTATATCATCATATGAACATAAAAAGTACAGTAAGTGTGATATAAAATAATATCCCAATCATAAGAAATATGAGCTTAAAAGTAATGACATAAAAGAGTGTACTTAAAAAGAAGGAGAGGGGTAGGATCCATTACCTCGTGTCCGACATGACTCGATCGTTCTTTAATCTCCTGAATAATAAAATTTGGTCAATTTATAATTTCTTAAGGAACTCATTTAAATATTATTATTCATTTCATATCACATATTATAATTTTATAATAATTGGTTAATAAAGTGAGTTCATATCAGACGTTTTTGTCGATGTTCGGTACATGAGTAAAAATTGAACTTGTTGGAAAAGAATTTTCCATGTAGTTATAGGTACATCATATCCAGAATAGTATTGATGTTTTAAATATCATATATATCCAGTATATATTCTTTTTATACTATTCCATAGCATTTTGAGATAAAAAAATTAAAAGCACCGTTCATGGAGACGGTAGGTCGTACGTACGCTTGAACGCTACTTTCATTTTTTGTCATATTAATGGAATTAAAACAAAATGAGAGATATATATATTATAATTCCAGAATTATATCCATCATTTATATCTATTATATTACATATATATCTATTATATATATGTACTTATAATAGTACATAACATTTGGAGATAAGAAATGAAATGTACCGTTCATGGAGACCGTAAGTCGTACGTACGCATGAACGCTACTTCCATTTCTTTTTTTTGTATTCAATGGAATGAAATAATAATGATATAAAGGTATATTATAATTCCAGTAGTATATCATATGTAATACCATTAATTCCATCCTTTATATGTCCCACATATGGCATTAACGAATCAAATCACTTTGAGGGGCGGTAGTCCGCACTTCCTAAAATGAAGATATTGCGTTTACCCGTAATGGAAACCATAAAGGTATGACATAAATGAAAAATACAGAAGATTAAGGAAAACATAAACATATTATATATCATATATAGATATAGTGACATCTTAATGGCCACCTTTGAAGGTGTTAAAAGAATATTGAACAATCATCGTTTCGTGAGGCAGTAATTCGCCATCCACAGAAACAGTATGTTCTTTAACCATTAGACGGAGGTGTGTGAAAGTGTAGCTCGAATCCATCTTAAAAAAAATACTAGTATATTTAATATACTGGTGTTGTTACAAAAAAAAGTAATAAAAAGATTTTAGGGGTTTGGAGAAGCAAAATAAAACAAAAGATCACAAGGGAAGACATTACCTTTAAATCGGGTAACTCTCTTTGATTTGAGCTCAAAGGCTTCCTTGGAAAGGATTCTGCCAAAGGTGAGGCTTAAATGATAAAGATAGGGATGTGTAGAGATGAAATTGATAAGGGTTGGCCGAGCCAAAGGCTTGAGAGGTGTGTGTAAGGTGGTAGAGGTGGGGGCCTTTTATAAGAGGAGAGGAGGGGCACTCTTGGAATGTTATAAAATATTACTTTATTATAAAATGATTTTCGGATTTTAAAGGTCCCAAAAGGATATATTTCGAGGATAAGGTGATAAGGTTTCTAAATACACCCATACAATAGGTTTGTGACAAGTGTAAGACTTATATTTCACCCTATCGTCTCATTTTATTTAAATCGTTCATTTATGAGGTAATCACTGCATCATCACGGTGTCATAAATAAATTAATTTATTTAATGTCTAAAAATTATAAAAAAAAATATCATGATGTAGGAAATCGTGTTATATTTCTAATGAATATTTATACTCAAAAATATGACTTATATAACCCCATGTAAAAATTGTTTTAGTAAAACAACACATGTTTGTGACATTTTAATTTTAACTTTAAATAAAAAGGTATTAATGTCATTTTCCAACCAAAGTGGCTCCATGGGGTCCCCAAGTTGACCCATGGATTGTCTTGGTCGTCCATGACTCATCAAATAAGGGTAGAACATGTTTAAAGGTCATTTCATATTATTATAACATTATCTTTACCTTAAATTACACTAATTACCTCTAATCGCGATTAAAAACTTAAGAGTTATTATTCACCAAAAAATTATTTTAATCCCATTGAACCAAATTTTACATCCTAATGACAACCATGTATGTCTTATTTTTAAAATTCAAACCACAGAAGTGGTAAAGTTTTATTTAAACGAAAAAACAGTTTTTAAACTACCACTTAGTGGTTTCGCTATTCATCAAAAATTGAAGTTTTCCAGAAAAATACCAAAAATTCACCCTAAGCTATATTTGATATTCTGAATTCAAAAATGATGTCTATTTTACAAAATTCAAAACACATAAGTTTCATTCATTAATTTAATAATTAATTCCCGCTGTCAAAACAAATAGCGTGTTTTTAAGAAACAATATCTATTAAAAGATTGACACTAGTTTAAGTCCAATTTCAAAGTGAAATTAATTACAATGACCACTATTGGATTAAATGGTAAAAATATATTCTAATTTAACTTTAAAAACAATTGAAAATATAATCTAATCATATAAATAAATTAGATTAAAAAGAGGTTTTGAATTAAAATACAACATTTTTCGCTATTCATTAAAAAAATGAACTTTATCGGAAAAATACCAAAAAATTACACAAAGTAAATTTTGATGTCCCGATTCTAAATAAGAATTTTATTTTGTCAAATATAACACATAAAACTTTCAAAAAGTGGATTTAAAAGAGGTTCTCCATCAAAAGGCGGTTAATCGACCATTTAAAGAATATTAGAATGTTTACGCTTAAAATTGGATTCATTCACATTTTGAATCCTCTAACATTTATTGTAAAAAGTAAAAATATTTGACAAACATATATAATCATTTTGTAGTTAGTTCTATTCATTCCCTCCATTACAACGGCTAGGCGTTAACTATCATTTAAAATAATATTATTTTATTATTAGAGTGCAACGTAAGATTCCCAAGAAACTCGTTGTTGCATATTGGGTACGCCATCGAGCATAGCGTCCTCTTTAAAGTAATATTAATATTTTATTCAAAAATATTGATAAATTTGAAAATGCCATATTCTTTATTTTCCTGGGATGTTACATCCTTCCCCCCTTTTGGGAATTGCATCCTCGCAATTTTAAAATTGGGCTTGGAAACTTCATTGAAAATCCCACATCGGAACAAGAGTCAGTAAAACGATCACTTTAAAATAAAGAAAGAGAAGTAAAAAGGTCACCTGAGTTAACCCATACTAAGATTCCATGTAGGAAAACATGGATATGGAGAAAAAAATAAAGGGTCATGTTCTGAGGGAGAGTGATAGTAAACATGTCTAGGAGAAAGTTAACCATAAGAAAATCACAAACTTGTGATGGGTTAAACGGTATTCGATTCCCCAGAAGGAAAAGTTAACAGACAACATTTTTGTTTTAAGTTACTCTTCATTGAGGAATTTATTTTTGAGCTTAACTAAATCATAATGAAATATACTTACTTGCCACGTAGACTTTCAACTTTTACTAGATTCCTTAATCAAACTCATATTTTCTCCAAAAGCGGAGTATTTAGGAAGAGTTGTTCTCATTAAGAGTACTATAATCAACTTCTTGAGAATCACCTAATCCACAAAAGAGAACTATATATTTCCCATGTCTTTAGACAAAAACAAAAACCAAAATTGTTAGTATGAGATCAGATAATCCACAAAAGTATAATCCCTTATAAAAAGAAAGTCTATTCTTAATCTCCAAAATTTGTCCAAAAAAAACCCAAAGTTCAACGAAGACCATTCGATAAACAATTTTCCATAAAATTCTTCAAAGTAAACCAAACTAATATTGAAACCCAAATATTTGAAGGATTTAATCACATAGTCTTCCACGGTACAAATTAACTTTTATCTCCAAATAACATCAGTTTCTCTTAAATTCTCATATTGAAAAGTAATTAACCTAATCACATATCCTCCATGATAGGTTAATCCTTTCCATAGATAACCCAAAATAAACTTACTCTTGATTCCTAAAATCATCTTACTAAAAAGAATTAGTCAAACTAACCAGGGACATCACGTAGTCCAGTGGTAGGTGATAAATACCAGTCGCACTTTGGTTGTGGGTTCGATTCCCGCAACTTTGTCCGACGCGACGGGTTGTCACACGGTCTGTGTGTTGTCCTTTTTCCAAAACTATATAATTCTTAAAACATTCCCCAAAATGAGATAAAATCTTCATAAATAATCATAACATATTTTAACCTCAAGTTTATCTCATGCCTTTCATTTTCCATCATAACATATAATAACCCATAATTACCTCAAAAGTAAGGATCATATAAACTCTAATGGTTACCTTTATAATTATTACCTGAACTTCCACATCGATTGGTCATCTCGTACATGATGCATTACAGAACATACCAAGGTTCAAGTGGTTGATCATGACTCCTTGATAGTTGGTTTAGAACAACCATGAGTTTCCTAATTGAATCCCCCATTTCATCCAGTCTCTTAATCAGAGAACCACCATAGTTTCCTTCAAACCTATTGTCACTTTGGTGCCTGCTAGATCCATCCATTCACTAAAAACAGAAATGTCGGTGTGAGTATATCAACAAAACCATCATGTACTAATGAGGAATATAAACACTAAGATATACTTACTCATTCACTTTATCTAAAACTATGACTCTTTCTGAAATCCTAACCATTATGGTAATGTCACTTATGCTTAGAGAATACCCTAACCTCTAAAGTTATCTAAACCGACCTCTGATACCAACTATAAGGCCCCGACCTTAAACCTTACTTAATATTGAATTAAATGAATAATTCACATTGAGGATCTTTTCAGGTTTAGATTTTTAGAGAATTATATCATAAATCATGAATTACATTCCACATTTAAACAAAGTGGTTACATAAAAGATAGTATTCGTTTTTTTCATCAACGGAAACATATTTAAAATAAAACATGAATTCTTTATTAACACTTCCTTGACACTATCATCATATCATGCACCTTTCCCTTGATCTGTGAAAAACATTTCAAAAACTTGGGATGAGCATAAAAATCTCAATAAGGGATATAAAAGTACGAAAAGAAAACATTAGTCCATGTATGAAATCATACTTTACTCATATAACATAAGCATTTTAACATACCTCATCAAATCATGAATAAATAATAGAAATCATAAGGCATAAAGGTAACTTGTGGCATTCATAACATTCTTACATATGGAGTAATCCTCTTGGTTACGTTTGGAATACTCATCACAGTATATTCCCTAAAATCTCTTCAGATAAACCTTAACGTTTATCCCATTCACGTTACCCAATGCATTGGAGAGCTATATCGGGCTCACCCGCCTTTAGTTTATCACGGAACCACCCATCTTCATAGTAATTCCCAAGAACCATAACATAATCGTATCACATAAAACATGCATAAAGGAAACATAACATTTCCACTTTTCAATCACAAGATATCAATACAACACATTGATATAAAAACATTATGAAAACCATTTTCAATACCAAAATAAAAGAAAAGTAAAACATGGTATTTATTTTTCATTTAAAAAAAAGTATGTCTTGTAGAGGAAGCTGAAACTCAAATAATGGTCACGGCGGCAGAGTAGTCATTGTCGCCGCATACGTACGACAAAGAAAACATTCCCTTTTGTCGTTTAGTAAACGCTTCGTATAAAACGATTCCTTTTGAATAATCGTAAAAGTCAAAGGGGTTTATACACCATATAAAATAATGTTGTGTATAAAACAAAATATGCCTCAATGAAAGGAGATTAAGACGGAATCCCTTACAAAGACGGTATCCTTGGATTAAGGATAAATCAATTACATAATTATGTGTAACAAACAAATACACCAAATATAAGTGGATATTAAGTGTAAAACAATCATAGGTTATTCACACATATTCATAGAACGACATATTCAAGGAGTGCAAGTTTATCCCAAAGAATCAAAATTGGGTTAAGAAGTTCCCTTGCAAAAATTCGACAGCCTAACAGCGTCACTTCACAATTCAGAAAATGAGTTGATGAGAGATAAAAAGGGTATCTCATCACTTGGATATAAAATTTAAATCAATAAGAACATATCCCAACATAACACTATGTAAATTAAAATACCCAACAAAAGAAGTCTTTTAAAAAGAGGAGGGTGAAAGGTTCCCTTACCGACTTGGGTATCTTTCGAAATATAGACCCCATGAATGAAGGACAATACAACATTGATGTAAATACTCATAAACGAAACTATATTACACAAAGAGTAGAATAATGGGCAGTATATATACCACTCAATGGGAATTGTGGAAAATGTAGCATAAATCTCATGGTAATAAAAGTGAGATGAAAAATCCCTTACAAAAACTCTACAGCCCAACGACACCACTTAAAACTTCCAAAAATGGATTGATGAGATCAAATAGGGTCTCTCATCATATTAACATAAAATGTAAATCAAGAGGAATATAAAATAACATCCCCCAACATAACAAAGAGGATCTTAAAATAAGTGACATAAAGGAGAGTACTTAAAAAGAAAGAGAGAGGTTGGATCTCTTACAAGAATTCGGCAGCCTAACGGCGCCACTCAAAACTTCCAAAATTGATTGATGAGAGAAAGTAGGGTCTCTCATAATATGAACATAAAAAGTACAGTAAGTGTGATATAAAATAACATCTCAATCATAATAAAGATGAGCTTAAAAGGAATGACATAAAAGAGTGTACTTAAAAAGAAGGAGAGAGGTGGGATCCCTTACCTCGTGTCCAACATGACTCGATCGTTCTTTAATCTCCTGAATAATAAAATTTGGTCAATTTATAATTTCTTAAGGACCTCCTTTAAATATTATTATTCAGTTCATATCACATATTATAATTTTATAATAATTGGTTAATAAAGTGAGTTCATATCATACGTTTTTGTCGATGTTCGGTACATGAGTAAAAATTGAACTTGTTGGAAAAGAATTTTCCATGTAGTTATAAGTACATCATATCCAGAATAGTATTGATGTTTTAAATATCACATATATCCAGTATATATTCATTTTATACTATTCCATAACATTTGGAGATAAAAAAATTAAAAGCATCGTTCATGGAGACGGTAGGTCGTACGTACGTATGAACGCTACTTTCATTTTTTGTCATATTAATGGAATTAAAACAAAATGAGAGATATATATATTATAATTCCAGAATGATATCCATCATTTAGATGTAGTATATTACATATATATTCATTATATATATGTACTTATAATAGTACATAACATTTGGAAATAAGAAATGAAATGTACCGTTCATGGAGACGATAAGTCGTACGTATGCATGAACGCTACTTTCATTTCTTTTTTTTTTGTATTCAATAGAATGAAATAATAATGATATAAAGGTATATTATAATTCCAGTAGGATATCATATGTAATACCATTAATTCCATATTTTATACGTCCCACATATAGCATTAACTAATCAAATCACTTTGAGGGGGCGGTAGTTCGCACTTCCTAAAATGAAGATATCGCGTTTACCGCTAATGGAAACCATAAAGGTATGACATAAATGAAAAATACAGAATCTTAAAAAACATAAACATATTATATATCATATATAAATATATTGACATCTTAATGGCCACCTTTGAAGGTGTTAAAAGAATATTAAACAATCATCGTTTCGTGAGGCAGTAATTCGACATCCACAGAAACAGTATGTTCTTTAACCATTAGACGGAGGTGTGTGAAAGTGTAGCTCGAATCCATCTTATAACAACATACTAGTATATTTAAGATACTGGTGTTGTTACAAAAAAAAAGTAATAAAAAGAGTTTAGGGGTTTGGAGAAGCAAAATAAAACAAAAGATCACAAGGGAAGACATTACCTTTAAATCGGGTAACTCTCTTTGATTTGAGCTCAAAGGCTTCCTTGGAAAGGATTCTGCCAAAAGTGAGGCTTCAATGATGAAGAGAGGGATGTGTAGAGATGAAATGGACAGGGGTTGGCCGAGCCAAAGGCTTGAGAGGTGTGTGTAAGGTGATAGAGGTGGGGGCCTTTTATAAGAGGAGAGGAGGAGCACTCTTGGAATGTTATAAAATATTACTTTATTATAAAATGATTTTCAGATTTTAAAGGTCCCAAAAGGATATATTTCGAGGATAAGGTGGTAAGGTTTAGAAATCCACCCATCCAATAGGTTTTTGACAAGTGTAAGACTTATATTTCACCCTATCTTCTCATTTTATTTAAATCGTTCATTTATGAGGTAATCACTGCATCATCACGGTGTCATAAATAAATTAATTTATTTAATGTCTAAAAATTATAAAAAAAAATATCATGATGTAGGAAATCGTGTTAGATTTCTAATGAATATTTATAGTCAAAAATATGACTTATATAACCCCATGTAAAAATTGTTTTAGTAAAACAACACATGTTTGTGACATTTTAATTTTAACTTTAAATAAAAAGGTATTAATATCATTTTCCAACCAAAGTGGCTCCATGGGGTCCCCAAGTTGACCCATGGATTGTCTTGGTCAGTCATGACTCATCCAATAAGGGTAGAACATGTGTCAAGGTCATTTCATATTATTATAACATTATCTTTACCTTAAATTACACTAATTACCTCTAAGTGCGATTAAAAACTTAAGAGTTACTATTCACCAAAAAAATATTTTAATCTCATTGAACCACATTTTACATTCTAATGATAACCATGTATGTCAGATTTTTGAAATTCAAACCACAGAAGTGGTAAAGTTTCATTTAAACGAAAAAACAGTTTTTAAACTACCACTTAGTGGTTTCACTATTCATCAAAAATTGAAGTTTTTCAGAAAAATGCCAAAAATTCACCCTAAGCTATATTTGATATTACGAATTGAAAAATGATGTCTATTTTACAAAATTCAAAACACATAAGTTGCATTCATTAATTTAATAATTAATTCCCGTTGTCAAAACAAATCGCGTGTTTTTTAGAAACAATATCTATTAAAAGATTGACACTAATTTAAGTCCAATTTCAAAGTGAAATTAATTCCAATGACCACTATTGGATTAAATGGTAAAAATATATTCTAATTTCACTTTAAAAACAATTGAAAAGATAATCTAATCATATAAATAAATTAGATTAAAAAGAGGTTTTGAATTAAAATACAACATTTTTCGCTATTCATTAAAAAAATGAACTTTATCAGAAAAATACCAAAAATTTACACAAAGTAAATTTTGATGTCCTGATTCTAAAGAAGAATTTTATTTTGTCAAATATAACACATAAAATTATCAAAAAGTGGATTTAAAAGAGGTTCGTCATCAAAAGGCGGTTAATCGACCTTTTAAAGAATATTAGAATGTTTACGCTTAATATTGGATTCATTCGCATTTTTAATCCTCTAACATTTATTGTAAAAAGTAAAAATATTTGAAAAACATATATAATCATTTTGTAGTTAGTTATGTTCATTCCTGCCACTACAACGGCTAGGCGTTAACTACAATTTAAAATAATATTATGTTATTATTAGTGTGCAACGTAAGATTCCCAAGAAACTCGTTGTTGCGTATTGGGTACGCCATCAAACATAGCGTCATCTTTAAAGTAATATTAATATTTTATTCAAAAATATTGATAAATGTGAAAATGTCATATTCTTTATTTACCTGGGGTGTTACAAATTATGACTGATCATTACTTTGGTATTCTATTGTTCATTGTTGTATTTTCTTTTGTACTACTTGTAATAAGTTTCATGGATTAGTTAAAGTAGTTTTCCAAGATGTAAGTTTCTTTTCTAGGATATTATTTTTATTTCAAAATAATGTTCAGTACATAATGTATTACTAATATAATTTTCCTTGAAAAATAATAATATTGAAAAATCACTAAGGCTTCTCAAATCTAAAATTATCTTTTCACTTATGTCTGTTTTGAAATTGATTTTCATGCATTCTTTACCAACGACTCCTATATTGTCATTATTACCTTTAAAATAAAATTATAACGGTTATATTTTATAACGTTTAAAAACAAATTTTCTATAAATATTCATACCCCAGGGGAAATCAAAGTGGCCAAAATTCGTCGAAGTTTCTTATTTCTTTCTCCCAACATGGTTCTCTATTTTCCTCTCATTCTTTGCATTTTTTCTATCTTCCTCGCAAGAGATTTTCTAACCATGGTGGATTCAAGAGATGTCGGTTATACTTTTGTCCTTATTTTTCTAATCAGAGGTGCTCCGGTTGTCTTATTGTCGCTAATAGTGAGTTTTTTGAATTAGTTCATGTATGGCAATGATGTATTAGAGTCAATATATCAATAAAAATGACTATCATTCGTGTCTTTCAATTCAGAATATGATTTAATTAATGTATTTATTTAAAAGATGAGATACGTAAAAACTGAGGATGTTACAAAGATTCTCGGTTCATGTCGCAGTTTTGGAAAGTCTTGCAGAAGGTGATGAGGACTCAAATAAAGCTGAGTAGAGTTTATCATCATTAGACTAACGGGCAGTCAGAGGGGACAATCCAAGCTTAGGAGGATATGTTTCGGGCGTATGTTCTGGATTTCGAAGGATCTTGGGATGATCACTTGGCTCGGATAGAGTTCGCTTACAAAAACAGTTTCAATTCTTTGATTTGAATGGCTTTGTTTGAGGCACTCTATGGATGGTCATGTTGTTCACCATTATGTTGGCATGAGGCGGGTGAATCTTCAGTCATTGGGCCTAGTATGGTGCATGAGGCATTCGAGTGAGTGCAGTTGATTCAGAAGTGGATGGTTATAGCTTAGAACAAATAGTGATTGTATTCCGACCGAAGGAGACGACCCTTGGAGTTCATTGTGGGTGACAAAGTTTTCCTGCGAGTGTCCCCTCAGTTGGGGAATAGAGGATCAAAGAAGCAGGGGGAATTGGAACCATGACATGTTGTGTTGTTCAAGATCATTGAACACGTCAGGATGGTGGCCTATTGGATATTCCTCCACAATATCAAAGTATGCATAATGTGTTCCATGTGTCTCGGGTTCAGAAGTACAAGCTTGATCATGCGCGTGTGATCAACTATGAGGACGATGAGTTAGAATTGGATGCATATTTTATTGAGAAGCTTTTTCAGATTATTGATCGAAGCGAGAAAGTGTTGCGAGGGAAGACCATTCATCTTGTTTGGATTTAATGGCACCATGTGTGTATTCAGGAAGAGACATGAGAGCAGGAGACAAACATTTGAGCGCAGTGGCCCAAGTTATTCAAGCGGGCCTTTGTACACACTTCTGAAGGACGAGAAGTCGTTAGAGGAGAAGATTTGTGACACTATATATTTAAAGAATGCCTCATTTAAGCTTGCAGATATCTTTTTGTATATGTTTTGAATTGTTTTGAGACATGTTAGAAGTGTTTGAGAGGCTGAAACCGAAAAGGGCCAGATCGGTGGATGGTGTCATAGCTTAAAAAGCTACAGCAACACCACCAGCTATTCGGTAGGTGACCACTGATCTACCAGTGGGGTTCCTGGGCGCGGGTGCTTCTGCTCAGGAGCCACCAGCCAGCTAGTGGCACCGCTCGAGGCCCAGTAAGCCCAATCGGGTTATATCAAGTTTTTTAAAAACTCAACCCCTCTAATCTTTATCATTCTCTCATATCCTCCTCAACCCCAAGCACCCTACGAGCTCTCTTCAGATGATTTTGGGCTCCCCCGTCTCCTTATGTATCCTCCCTTCTGGCTTGGATGTGTGATATTGTTTTTCTTAGTAGGGTTTATCTCGCGTATTGATCGATTGCTTATAGGGATCGTTTTATTCGTTTTGGATTGTGTGACTGACATGTCATACTGTTATTTGTGAATTGATACTTTGATTAGTGAATGATATATTTAGAATAGTTTGGGGAGGGGGTCAAATGTTAGTGAATGATATAATTTAGGCACCTAAAATAAAATATAGAGTGTTGATTATTGAATGGGATGGC
The DNA here is from genome assembly GCA_963277665.1 of Viscum album. Taxonomy (NCBI): domain Eukaryota; kingdom Viridiplantae; phylum Streptophyta; class Magnoliopsida; order Santalales; family Viscaceae; genus Viscum; species Viscum album. The sequence continues at coordinate 2,080,852,934 of OY728141.1, read as the reverse complement.
TTGAGTTTGGTGGAAAAAATTTATGGGGCGGATGGTTCAAAGTATTTACGGTTTGATGACAAGAACGGGACACTGATGCGAGAGAGAGAGAATTGAAGTTTCCATTTGTTCATAAATGCGCTCTGGCAGCTTCCTTTTTCGTCATATTATGAAAATCTTACTTAAATCAGAGCCCTTCATGATTTATTATACTACCGACCTTTTAAATTAATTTAAAAATTATAGATATGACAGCTGGACAAAATGAATGAAATCATTATATATATTTATATTAAGATGATCGATATTGTCAGTTGAGGGCGAAAGGACGATGGCCCTTATCATTATGACATGATTCTGTCGCCTATATATATATAATTTTGAAAAATAAATATAATTTATATAAATAATATGTGCGCTAGCAAAATTATAAATATAATTTATGACGGGTGCGATTTTCACAGGTGTCCCAACACCCGTGTTTTTTTTCATATACATTCCACGTTTCTCAACATTTTTTTATAACCAATAAAAATTTATGAATGTTTGAGAGAATAAAGTAGAAAATAAGTTAAAATTAATACGATTCTATTCACGAATAAAATATACAAAACATTAAGGAGATTTGTTAAAAAATATATTAATGTTTTAGAATAAAAGAAGAATTTAAGTTTAAAGTAATATCATAACTCTTAATATATATATGTGTGTATCTAAATATATGTTCAAAATATATATATCTATATCTCTCTCTCTCTCTCTATATATATATAATACCGGGCAAGAAAGGGAGTGAAATGATGATATGAGTATCATGTAATTGGTACTTCATAATCTTCAACCAATATATTCCATTTATTCAATCAATGATATTGCTCCATTACCACAGATTGTGGTTTATCTAGAGGTGATCTTTAACAATGCTAGACAAAGAGCTGATAAATAGGGAATTTTTATCAACGATCGCAAAAAGCGATGATAAACTTGACTTTTATTAGTACTGACAAAAATGATGATAAAACGGTATCTTTTGTCAGCGTTTTTTTCTAGCACTGATAAAAGTCTCATTTATCAGCGTTGATAAAAGTGATACTTTTATCAATATTTTTTTTCTAGCGCTGATAAGGATCGTACTGAGTGCTTTAATTTATATATAAATATTTATATATTTTTAAATAAGATCTATATTACAATAATTATATATATGTAAATATGATTTATATAACTTTTAATAAAAAATGAATCTTATTTTGATAATTTTATATATATAAAATTATCAAATTTATATTAATTAAAGTGTTGAATAGTTTATTTGTATACATTAATTACAAAATGTGTATAAAATTAAAATAAATATAATATTTTAATATTTTATTTAAACAATTATATGATATATAAATGAATATATTTATTTAAATATATATTTATATTGATATTGAATAATTTAAAATATATGTACATAGTCCTGAGACGTTATTTTAGGTTATGACACGTGCCGTCTGCAACCAGCCTCATCCCATTACAAGAAACACATTGGTCCTAAGCCGTTATTTTAGGTTATGACACTTGTGTTGTCTACAACCAACCTCGTCGTTGTGTTTGTGGCCTCGCCCACAACCTTCGCTGCCTGTCGACATTGCTCGCCACGACCTCGTCATCGTCGCCTCTCGAGTGGCTCATTTGCTGATTCTCCACCCAATCTCTCTTGCCTCGAGTCATTATTGGTCCACATTCTCCCTCACATTCATGTTCATTTTCACTCATTCATCATTATTTCTCACCCCCGATTGCATGAACCTCCTAGTTGTTCACCGCAAAACCCTATCCACTTATCATGTAAGGCGGTGACTGCAAATGATAAGTAGACAAAGTTTTTGCGGTGCACAGATGGTAATCGACTCTGAGTTTCAAGTATCCCTCCTGTTCCCATGGATTAAAATCAAACAATTGTGTTCATTTACTTTCAAGTATCCCTTTTACTATTCTTCTCTAGAAAGAGAATTCTCAGGTGTGACCTTTTCGAACCCTCCACACCTGGGAACCCCCTCCTCACGAAGAGGTCACTCTAGAAAGAGTCCCAGTCAGGAAGGAGACATTTCCAGCCAAGATGGCAGAGCGTCCCGAAAAAAGACATCCCTATCGGTGATGGTTCTACACAACAAGCCGTTAGCACGGGTGAGTTGCGCCTCATTTTGCCCACCCAGTCATGGACCGAGTGACCTGACAAGATGAGCAGATCCAGGGGAAGAAGAAATTTGCCCAAGAGCGGGCTATGAGGAATCAAACACTACACCTCCCAAAGAACAACGTTTGTTGTACCACTCTCTGGAACCACTGCGCCGCCGCCAATGCGGCCCAAGTATCTCTCATATTCCCATGGATTTAAACCACAATTTCTTTTTAAAACATGTCATTAACTTATGAATTTTTTAGTGCCCATTAGAGTATCATCTTTCAATATTGTTTTCTTTTCAGAAAACCAAAATATGGAAAGTTTATTGTGTCAAACGTCGAGAGGGAATATTTTAAATCTGACCAATTGTACTTTTTGTATAAAAATAGTTATCAAGCATTGATATAAACGGCTAGTTTTGAAGCTTTGTATTAAAGGTCATATGTTGATCACCTCTATGTTGAGTTCTGATAGGGGAGTGATCTCTCATGGGACCCGGATTAGGGTAAGTGATGATATATTATGTTCATATAATATATAAAAGATTAATGATAAACCGTGTTAGTAAAATCATAACCATTAACAAATCAATTTATGTCTTTAAAATCATAACCCTTAATAATCTTACCTCACATTAATATTTTAATCATAAGACGAACTTTTTCTATGAAATTGTTTTTACGCTTTATTTATTTTGTTAAATATTAATATTACCAAATCAAATAGGATGAATATGAATCGAAAATGGCTGAAAGCCAATCATATGAAAAAAGAGTACGAGGATGTGGTGAAAGAGTTCATCAAGTTTGAAAAAGATCATGTATATGGCCATTCTCAAATCATTTTTCCTTTTTACACTATTGTTATTCAAGACTAATTAGTCCATAGGAGTTAGAAGAACACTTGATCTTTCACGGAATAAATCGAAATTATAAATGTTGGACTAAACATGGGGGAAAACTGGATGTAGCTAGTGACTGGGATAAGATTGCATTTTATGGATCATCTGATATGATTACAAGTGTGGAAAATGATGAAGACCATATCAAGGATGTGATTACATGTGTGAACGATGATGAAGATCATATTGAAGAAAATGACAATGACAGTTGAAGATGAACTTCATGATTGTCCAAAATTGTTTAAGAAGTTAAAGATTTGTGCAAAGACACCATTTGTATGCCGCCTATACTAAATATACAATATTTCCATCCATATTTAAGATGTATAATTTAAAAGCTGGAAACAGATAAAGTTACACCATTTTTACTGAACCACTTGCTCTCTTGAATGATATGCTCCCAAAAGATAATGAGTTTCATTTCCGAACATATGATGCTAAATGAATGCTATGTTCAATGAGTTTGATCTCTGAAAGAATACATGTATGTCCAAATGACTGTATAATATTTTTACAATGAATACAAATCACTTAAAAAATGCCCAAAGTGTGGTGCTTCTCGACACAATAAAGATGAATCGGGCCTTATGAAAGTTTTATGGAACTTTCCAATCATTCCAAGGTTTAGGTGGCTATATGGAAGTGAGGAGACTGCAAGAAAATTGACGTGACACGCAGATACAAGAAATAAATATGAGAAACTTCATCACCTGATAGACTCTCCTTAGTGGAAGAGAATTGATCACGAGTATCCTAAATTTGGAAATGAGTCGAGAAACTTTCATCTTACACTATTTATAGATAAAGTGAATCCTTTTGGTTTTCAAAGCAACGCTCACAGTACATGGATAATTATGTTGGTAAATTATAACTTGCCCCTGTGGTTATGCATGAAATGAAAATACATTATGTTATCTCTGCTTATATCATGACCAAAATAACCGGGTAATGATATTGATGTTTATTTGGATCCATTGATCGAAGATTTGAAATTATTATAGGATTTAGGTGTTACGTTGTATGATTCTTATAGAAATAAAGATTTCACGTTGAGAGCCATATTGTACGGGAAGATTAATGACTTTCCTTCATATGAAAATTTATAAGGATATAGTATTAAAGGAACTCAATGCTGTCTCATCTATGAACAAGATACATGGTCAATTAGGCTGAAACATCCATCAAAGACTGTGTTTCTAGGACATCACAAATTTCTACCCTAGTGACATAAGTATCGATATTAGACGACATCATCCAACAGGACTTCAGAAGAACATAAAACACCATCTCCACTAATAGGTGATGAACTATTTGAGAAAGTAAAAGATATGGATACTAATTTTCGTCAATTTTTTTTCGAAAAACCTTACAAAAATCAGTTGGAAAAAGATATCATTTTTTTTGAATTACCATATTGAAATTGTTTGTATGCCAGACATTTTCTTGATGTTATGCATGTTGAAAAAAGTGTATGTGATAGTGTCATTAAAACATTACTAAATACAACCGACAAAACAAAGTCAAACATCAAAGTCATCCATAAGATTTTATTGTGGAATGATATGTTGTTGAGGAAACCGTTGAATTCTATACTGACTACCTGTCTGATGTGGAAAGCATTGGTCTACCAAAATCTCATTACACTGGGAGGCTTGTGAGTGAAGAATTTTTTATAATATATATTGTCACAATTACTATTATAGATCGGGAGTAGGACCACCTTTACGTTTTTCATAACAGTTTTGAGGTTTTCCCATATATTTAAGTGCACAAAGTAATTCTTAGGCATTTGAATCTATCAAGGACTGAAATATAGATATCAAATACACACAATCAACATTTTATAGGATGGTTTTGAGACTACATTTTTAAGGATTCAACTGAATGACTTCGGTGGCTGTCCAAAATACCAAGTATGCATATATTATCTTATAATGGTTATTCAATAAATGATTATAAATTATATATAAATGAACACAATGAACACAATACCATGAAAAAAATGGAGTTACACTTGTGAATGAAGCAATGCATTTATCTGGTACCAAGGATAAAAATCCAATTTATGAGAATATGTCATACTTTGGCATCATCAAACAAATATGAGAGTTTGATTATATAACATTCCAAGTACCAATTTTTCAATGCAAGTGGGTTGATAATAGGAGTTCTATTAAAATAGATGAATTGAGATTCATGAAATTGGATTTTATAAAGGTAGGGTACAAATACAAGCCATTTATAATGGAATCATAGGTAGTAAAAGTATTTTATATTCCAGATCCCGCAAACCGAAAGTGGTCAATTGTTCTATTATCGACCAAAACTAATGAAGGGTCTGATGTCAATTCAACCAAAGATGACCCTTTCATTGGGATGTCATAGTCATTTCATAGTGGTCCCAATGTAAATGGGGTCCTGTATCTCAGAGGAGACTACAATGAATGTATTTGGATACTCAATATAGGGGTTAAATCCCTTCAACCTTTTTAAAAAAAGTGTTCAATAATTAGGTTATTTTTTTGTAATAAACATTGTGTTACGTCATATTACTATTTTTTCATTACTGTATTTATGTAATCTAAATTAAATGTTCAACCACTTTTACAGATAATGAATTCTGCAAATGTCAATGCTCCCAATCTCTAGGAACAACATGTTTCTCAATATGCTAGTACTCCTAGTATAGAGGAACAAAAACCTTATGCACATGCCGATCCTACCAATCTAGCGGAACACCATATTTATGGCGTTGAAGTTGAGGAAATGGTAGATGGTGAACAACCTGTGTCCCATAAAAAATAATATCACTGTAGTGTGGCAGTGTTAGAAAAAATTATTAAGATGAGAAACAAAGTCATCAAATTTGAGGTTGGATGGAATGAACACAACCAACCTGTTAACCCCAACAAGTCCATGTTCAGTAGTTACATTGGGCTCACCACTCACTTGCGCATGCCGATTGATGTAGATTCATGGCACAATGTTTTTCTCACACTTAAGACACTAATTTGGGGATATATTAGGTTAATATTATGATATACTTTCATTATTTTACTAAAACTAGAATAATGAAACGTTGAATTACTCTTCATTATCTCTTTAAGAGTGCATTTATAGTAGATAAACCTGAATGAAATTTGTATTAATACTTCCTGTAAAGTCTCATAGATTCTTTCGCACAATTCTTATGAAGTATCATCTCAATGATGATGAAGGGAACACAAACTTTAACCCACCACATATGTAATCATGAGGAGACATCTTTTCTAGTACATTGTGATTGGTAATAAATTTCTTGACAATATGGGTATTAATAACTTTGATTAAGAATTTTAATTTATGAAATAGGAAAATAGTACTGAAAATAAGAAATGAGAAGAAAACCAACGTAACCCTACCATAAAGTAAGGATAAGATACACTTCACTTGAAAAAATGGTACATATTTTAAATCTACCATAATACTTTTATGTGACATGAAGCAACAACACAATTATGTTCCTATATTTATATTCATATTGATGAATCAAAATCAAAATCCACTTCCATCCCATGTCACGTGCTATTAAAGGAGACACATTTAAATAAATAAAAGATACTAATAGATGAAAAGACACAAAAGTGTGAGAAGCATGTGTAAGTATGAAATATTTTTTTTATTTAAATAAATATTATATAATGATGATTACTTATTTTCCTATATTTTTTATTTGAAATAGTCACACGAATCATCATCATCTGCACCTGATGAATAGTTATTATCAGTGGCCTTAAAGCGGCTAGAACCGTATGACCACATTAGAGGTGCAGGTTTTGGAGTGTCACCTCAAACATATTTTGAGAAAATAAATGAATAGGGGGATAAAGATAATAAAATAGAAGAGTTTCATGCCTGATTATCTGCTCTAGAAGAAAAAAATAATTGAAATTTAGAGTTGTTATAAAAATTTATGGGAAGGAATCAAAGAGAAGAAACAACATAAGAAAAACCACTACATGAAGACCCCCACCCCACCAGCTTTGAGGCGAACCATCCCCCTCAAAGACCTGTCTTAGAAGAGGTAATAAATATTGTCATAATTGTATCTATGAAATGTGAATTAGAAAAACACCAATAACTTTCCTGTACGGACATTCTATATGGTGAAAATGATTGCGATTTATATCTATCAACACCCACCCACCGCCTTGTTGTGAGGGGTACCATGTACAATATCCAAGGAGATATTCTACCCAACAAACAACTTCCAATAGGTCTTGTGAGAGTGGGGATTAATGTAGCTCACAAGACGAGCGCCAAATTACCTGTTCCACATGATGATGCGTATATTCATACATGTGAGAAATATATTGGAAATTTCATACCATGACCATTATATATTGTAAAAGTACATGTTGATAATAAGGTATCCATTTATGATTTATTTTTTCATGAAAAATCATTAACAATTAATGAAAAAATCCCTAAACTGATGAATGTTATTATACAAGGACAAAAAAAGGGGTGAAATGGAAGGTCTAATCAAAATTATCCAAAGGATAAACCAATAAATTGAAAGATACTCACAAAGTACCTTTAAACTCCCCATTCAACTTACACATTTACTAATATTAAAAGTTCATGTAGATACAACATTGGAAAGTGGTGATATGTTCGTAATTTATTTCTAAGAAAAGATATATGGAGAGGCCATTTCATACTATGTTTTTCCTGATAATGTAAATGAAATCCTCATGCATGAATGTATAGGAGTCTTAATTATAAATGTATACATGAGGTGTGTTTTCATGATTTGTTTTTCCAATAGCTTATCTACTATGTTAATTATGACTAAATACTATTCATAGTTTTTATAGGTGTATATATCAATACTATTTGAGGGGAAAACCCTGTGAACATAAATTTGGACTCATTAGTGATCACACCACTTATAACCAAGAATTATCATTGGAAAAAAATAAATATGAAGTAATAGTGGAAAAACTAGCCACAATGTTTGAAAGAAAACTTACAGATGATAGACTCTTCTTAATATCCATGATGTAGGGGTAAAACTATACAATTTGATCATATAAAGTATATTTTTATTAATTTCATTACTTATTACTTTTTTAGGCAGCATTAGTTACTCATTAAAATCAATTTGGATACTCCAAAGATTTATTTTCTTGATTCAATGCATGAACACCCAACAAACCGACCACACGTGATGAAGTTTATCAATTTATAATACACTACATGCAACATTTTACAACTAAACTCCAAGTTATACATTTTATATTATATTTTAATGAAAATTTTGTTATGATAGGGCGATGTTTAAATATCATAAAAATCATGGAATGAGGACAGTCCATGAGTATAAGGAGCCTATCAACTTCTACAAAGTGGATAAGTATTAGGGTATAAATAATAATATTTCACTATCAAAACATATATAAAAAAATTACTTATTTTTCTCAATGTTTCAATAGTTTTTTAAACAAACTAATAGAAAATATTGTGGTTATTATGTTTGAAAATTTATAAAAGATATCATATACCATCAACAAACTACCATCCCCAAATAAGTATTTTTGAATATAATTATAATTTCATTTAAAATATTTATTAATATTTTATTTATTTATATTTTTCTAGTACTACCAAGAATTTTGATATTAATTGTATTTGAAAAAGGAAATATATTTTTATAAATGAATGGTAGCATACTTGGTGTCAAAATGTATACAGACATTATAAGGAGGTGACTTCCTACTACTTATTTTATTGATTTTCTCATTATTTAATCTAATTTTTTAAATTATTTTTCTTATCATTTTTATCTGATAATTTAAGAAAATGATCCATGAGTATTTTTTGATATTTTGGTTTCAACCCCACCTCAACATGATACACAGTGTGTCTAGTATTACCCAAAGTGTGTGTCCATTATCAGTTTAAAATTGTCATTTTAGTTTAAAATGTGTCACTCACTAAAAATTGAGAAAATGTGCTTGTATTGTTTTGATAATTTAGGAAAATGATTCATAAGTCATTTGTGATGTGTAGGAATTAGTATCACATTAAACTGACACACGATGTGATCGTTGTGACTCAAAGTGCGTGTTTTCAGTTTATAATGACATTTTTGTAAAAAAACAACTAACATACAAAAAACTAATAAAACAAATTCATATTGTTTTGATACTTTAGAAAAATGATCCACAAGTCATTTGTGATGAATATGAATCATACATACGTCAATATGATGCATGGTGTGACCGGTATAACTCCAAGTGCATGTTTTCAGTTTAAAAAAACATTTTAGTAAAAACCATAAGTGAAATACTCAAAACTAAGGAAACACATTCATATTATTTTAATAATTTATAAAAATGATCTATAAGACATTTGTGACCTGTTGGAATTATCTACACCTCAATATAACTCACGGTGTGACCATATAACTCAAAGTGTGTCTTTTTATTTAAAAGTGACATTTTAGTAAAAAATATAAGTGACATACTCAAAACTGAGAAAACACATTCATATTATTTCAATACTTTAGTAAAATTATCCATAAGTCATTTGTGATGTGTAAGAAACCAACACATGATGTGACTACTATGAATCAAAGTTTATGTTTTATGTTTAAAATGACATTTTAGTAAAAAAACAAGTTACACACTAAAAAATAAGAAAAATCATTCATATTTTTTTGATACTTTATAAAAATGATCCATAAGTCATTTGGGAAGAGTAGGAATTATCTGCACCTTAATCCGACGCACAATGTGACCATTATGACTCCAAGTGTTCCTTTTTATTTAAAATTGACAATTTAGTAAAAAATACAAGTGAAATACTCCAAATTGATAAACATATTTCGAATTGTTTTGGTACTTTATGAAAATGATACACAAGTCATTTATGATGTGTAGAAATTAGATGCAAATCAATTAGATAAACAGTGTTCCTGATTTGACTTAAAGTATCCATTATCAGTTTAAAATTGACATTTTAGTTCAAAATGTGCGTCACTCAATGAAATCCAAGAAAATGTGATTATTTTGTATTGATAATTTTGGAAAATTATTTATAAATCATTTTTGATGTGTAGGAATTAGTCTCACATCAAACTGACACACGATATGACCGGTATGACTCAAAGTGTGTGTTTTCATTTTAAAATGACATATTAGTAAAAAAACAAGTTATATACTAAAAAATGAGTAAACACATTCATATTATTTTGATACTTTGTAAAAACAATCCATAATTCATTTTTGATGTGTAGGAATTAGCCTCACATCCATCCGATACATTCTATGACCAGTATTACTTAAAGTACATGTTTTCACTTTAAGATGACATTTTAGTAAAAAATACAAATTACATACTCAAAACCAATAAAAAAAATTCATATTGTTTTGATACTTTATAGAAACAACCCATAAGTCATTTTTGACATGTACGAATCAACCTCACCTCAATATGATGCATGGTGTGACTGGTATGACCCCAATTGTGTCTTCTAATTTAAAATTTACATTTTAGTAAACAAGACAAGTGACATACTCAAAAATTATAAAACAAATTCATATTGTTTCAATTATTGAGTTTAATGATCCATAAGTTACTTGTGATGTGTAGGAATTATCCGAACCTCAATCCAATATACAGTGTGCCTGAAATGACTCAAAGTGTCTGTTATTAGTTTAAAATTGATACTTTAGTTCAAAACATGTGAAATCACTAAAAAATAATCAAACATGATTGAATTGTATTAATAATTTAGGATAATTATTCATACGTCATTTGTGATGTATATGAATCCGTCTTATGTCAAACTGACACAATGTGTGTCCAATATGACTCAATGTGCATGTTTTTAGTTTAAAATGATATTTTAGTAAAAAAAGTGACATACTCAAAACCTATAAAACACATTCAGATTGTTTTGATTATTTAGGATAATGATCCATAATTCATTTGTGATATATAGGAATTAGTCACTCCTTAATCTGATGCATGATGTGATTGGTATTACTCAAAATGTTTGGTTTTAGTTTAAAAACTCTATTTTATTAATATATTGTTTCATATTTTTGTTTAATTCATTTCTCTATAATATTACTAAAAAATAATTATTTTCTTATATAGGTGGTTTCTTTTTCTCAAGTTGGAGTGGTTTGTTTGAAAACTGACACCATTGGTATTTTTTGATAGGGGTTTGGGTGCCAAACAAAATGAAACCATCAATATTTTTTAATGTTTGTTATAAATTGTACTTGATAATTTAATTGTAAAAAAATGTTTGAAATGTATATAATAATTTATTTTTTATTGTATTTTTGATTTAATTTTTATTTCAATTAAATTATGAATTTTCCATATCCTGTATTTGCCTATATTTGTTGCTGCAGAGTGCTAATTTTTTTAGTATATTGTAGTAGTATAACCTTTATTAGAGCCAAAAGTAGCACTGATAAAGGTCCCCATTTATCGCACTTTTCTAGCACTGATAAAATGGGCCCCTTTTAATGGTGCTTAGATCAACAATGATTTTTATCACTGATAAAGGATTTTTTATATCAGTGTTAAAATCCTGTTATGTAGTAGTGGTTTTTATACAAGTGAAAAAACATGTTTTTATAAACACACACACATACAAAAACATACAAATAAACAAACACACACACAGATATATATATATATATATGAGATACTACTTATGTATTACTGGGTAAACTAACAACAATGATCTTTTATTGAAGTCACTTGCATAAAAATTTGCATATGAACTCCCAATAAGAAAATAAAAGGGAAATGTGAGAAAATAACTATGTGTGGTAAACTTGTCAAGGATTTTTTATTGAAAATGAAAGTATGGATATGAAAAGACATGTTATTTCATAAATGTAAAAAATAATCAAAATGGTACTTTAGAAATGAGAATGTTCTATTGAAATATGTTATGACATACTTCAGAGAAGTAAAATTATGAAATTGAAAATACCAAACTGTTTTTATGTTATAACTATGTTGAAGCACTAAAAATAATAAGAATGCATCATGTTTTTTATTCATGTATACGACATATAATCCTTCTCAATGGAAAAATTCTCATCCATATAGTGTAATGTATTTTGGAATAAATGTTGTAGCAGTTGTAATTATTATAATGTAGAGATGTGAATTCATTTATACAAACCAAAAATTTTATATCAGAATATATATATATATATTCAAAATATATCATAATATATATACACATATATATATATGATATATATCCCCACAGTTCATGGTTGAGTGGTTACATTTCCTTGGGACTCTACAGTGTGTGTGTGTGTGTGTGGGGGGGGGGGGGTCCATAATTAGAGTCTCCATTGGCGCACGCGCGCACACACACACACACATCAGAATATAGAATGTGGGTGTATTATAATATATTTATATATATTAACATATATGTATAGAAAACACACACACACACACATATAATTATTACATGAACTTTTAAAATAAATTTACGTCAACCATATAAGGATTACAATATAAAACTAGATGCTAGAAATAAATGGATAAAGTACTAAGCTGTAAAGAGAGTGAAATGATGACATAGGTACCTTGTAATTGCAACTAATTTATTTTATAACTCCATAATAAAAGTTAAAAAACTTATAGAATCATTACCAACATTTTAAAATTTAGAAATAACCTTTTTATTTGAATGGAAAAGATCAAAATCAAATAATATATATATTACAACTATAAGAAACCATATAACCACTAATAGTCAAAAATTATATTTTTAAGATTGTGTTTCTAAAATAAACCAAAAATATTAACATGACTGTAGTTCCATAATTAATTGATATGAGGAATATAAAAATTGAAAACCAATAGAAAAAAATACTTATAGGAACAAAATAGTATTTGTTATGTTTATAAAAAAACTTTCACTTAGATTTCAAATTAAAAACACATAAATAAGTGGTTTTTAAATAGTTATATAAGTAGTAGAAACCAACCATTTAAATAAATAATGAAATATTTATTATAAGCAATTTGTAATGGATAATTTCAAATAGAGTCTAGGTAATATAAATATTTATACACATGATCTTATTATAAGTAATAAAATACACATATAACACACACTTTGAATGTGGGGTTTAGAAAATCTAAAATATAAATCCTTCCTAGAAAGGCATTTTATAGTTTTAAATATATATATATATATATATATATATATATAATGATCCCAAAGTGTATTACGACAACATAATATCATGTCACCTGTTATATATTGGCATTCAGATCACTAAAGTGGAATTGAAAATAATTTTCAAAAAACAGGTTGCACTACATTCCGTGATGAGAACCAATATATAAAAAATAATATCATCAATATAAATTTTACCTCCTGGTATTTATTGAATGACGCATAAATACAACATGTTAACATATATACAAATATAATAAGAGTATATACTAATAATAAAGTAACATATATGACATATGTCAGGAATCAACCTGAATAAACTGCTTAACCGGTACCCAAATCAATCCTGACACGACCCAAAGGGAATTCCAGATCCCCATGGGCTGTCGACTAGTGCTTGGGCATCAAGAACGAATAAATGGGAATGATTTTTTCCTAATATCTACCAAATAAAACAAAATCAACAGATAAGAATTCATAAATAGTCAGTATGACAATATAGTCATCAATAGAAAAACTCAACAAGGTAGACAAGTACAGAACCTAAAATAGAGAAACAATACCAAAACATCACATGAACCAAGATCTCCTCATAATAGATGGATCACATATTAAGTCCATTTCCACAAACTCCCAAGGTATCACTATTAAGAACACCCACAACCACCCAAAAGTTTTTTTTCCTTTTACTAGACCTGGTAAAAGAAAGTCTACATACATCTAAAGACATATGTAGGGTTTGAGAAACACTCTCCTAGTAAGATCCTACAAAACATTCCATAAGCAGTTCATATCAAATTAACCAAATGTGCTTAATTTTAAATAAAAAATGGCATGAAAATATTTTTCAAAATTCATAATAAATCACACTTTTCAAATCATTTAAATGGAAATTATAAAGTAGATACAAATAATAATTTCCATCAAAACAACCATGAATAAGAATCTCGATCAAATAGGCATGAATTAATCGTTTCATAAACAATGACATATATAAATAATTTTAAATCACAAAACCATGGTTATAATCCCCGAGGTTAGTTAGATCAAGGATCAAGGATCCTAAAAAATCTCATTGAAATATGAATTCAGGTTTACACGCTTCCCTATATATCAGGCCTAAGGGGAATAGAATTACACCCCAACAAATAAAATCCCTACCCTCATAAAGTTTTGTATCATTTTCATCATCAATCCATGGATAGTTAGAGATAATACATGCCTAGCGTGCTTGTCTTAGATATGCACCTAACTGATTATGTTATGACCCATCCCAATGGGGCCCATGCCGCAACTCCCTAAGCCAGGATCCAATAGGCCAGGGGATGGAGACTAGCATTGAGTAGACATATCACTAACATGGGAGGCCTTATCCTAAGTACCTATACACACACACACACATCTCCAATCCCATACAATTTTGAAATGTAAAAACAATTGAACAACCATGAATGCATACATATAAATCCCACAAAAAGAGTATGATAGGAAGTAAAGGAAATTAAATAGGTCTAAATAAAATCCCACCACAAAGAGTCTGAAAAAAAGTCCAACCTAAAAGTAAAACTGGGTGTTAATGTACCATAGGAACACACCTCAGTCTGTCTGGTATTTCTCAACGCCATATGGTCCTAGTCCATCTAGGACTCTGTTAAAGGGTCAATCATCTGCACAAGACATGACACATGTGGGAAAAGCCTGTGCAAGGGTGAGTATAAAAATACCCAGTAGGACACCCCGAAATCACAAAACATACAACAAAGGAAAAATATTTATCTTTACATAGGTATATGTCAACAACACATATAATGAGAATATCCAGATATACTCAATAAATACACACAGTCTAAAGGTAAGTCACAACCATAATTCTAGCCTAGTATTTTAGCTCGAAGGTTCCAAATAGCACTTGTTTGGGAGAACACACTTCTAAGTTTGATAAAATTGATGATGTCAATCCAAGAGGTAATGATCGTCGGGTCTCACCATAGGAAGTACATACTTAAAGTTTGAAGAGATACAATACATATATTAGGATCACTCCCAAGGCCATGGGGTGATACCAACAACTAAATATGGATTAACTTACTAAGTAGAGGATCAAAACCTGCATAGCGTTGGTCATGATGATACCAAGAACTCCACCTAGGTCACAAAGATGAATAAAGTATCTCACTCTAGGCCTCATAGAGGGATTCCAATGACAATATCCAAGAATTCTTGCTGAAGGAATTGCTATCTTGTGTGTAGGAGGCAATTCTATACTAACCTTTAGGGAAAGGATAAGGGAAAAAAACCCTAAATAAAATTTTCCAAGATAAGGAGGAAAAGATATCCAAAACAATATTTAATAATTATATGATGTGTATTAGGGTTAGACATCATGTCCCCTAACACCAGGTCTTTCCCATGTAAACATCCCACATCTCAAGCTCTGTTTGTGTCAGTGTAGAAGTTCATGGATTGTCAGCTGCCCATGTACTCTAGTTGTGTACCAGTACACGACTTAGCCCATGTACTTTTCCAGATCATGTCTATGTAGGGGAGTACATGGTGTTCCCCAACCCATGTACTCCAACCCGTGTCCATGTACCCTCCGAGGTACACACCGCGTCGCTGGGGAGAGGTCACATGTAACGACCCAAACATTTATTAATGAAAATTCCTCTTGATCTATTTAAATGTATTATTATGGGTATATAAAACTTATTAACTTCCTTGGTTTTATGTCTTTGGATTTCAAAATACCGTTAAAGATTATGACCATTTCTAATATGGACGTTGAACAGTGATCACATTATTAGTATAAATATAGGGCTTTAACAAATCCAATTTACTCAGACAAAGGAAGCGATGAACTCATCCAGTAGACTTGCCCCATACAGAGCCCATTTATTGGAGCTTGGAAAGGAGTTTGCGTTATTGGGATTCTCTCTTGACCAATCCCAAGATGAGCTTGAACATGTTAATCTTGAGAGGAACTGACAATGGGATAAGTGGAAGTTGTTAAAGATTACCACCTGCGCGATGTTATCCGAGCCACCCCAAGAGTTTTCCACCATCACACACCTTATCCTTCAGTCTTATGTGGGTGTTATAAGGGGTTATATAACAAGACCCTAGTACTATGATTATGTACATTATTTTTGTATATAATAAAGAACATACATTCATTTTATTATTGTTACTTTGTAAATAGTTTTTAGAGCGCAAATGATATTTTTATTTAATATTCAACTAAGAAATCTATTTTAATGAATTAATGGATTTTTTAATTAAATAATATTTTAATAAAATATCATTATTATTATTAAATTAATTTTTATTAAATATAAATGATCGTATAATTTTATAAATGCAATTGTAATTTTTATTAAGCTTTGAAAGCCATTTTTGTCAAAACCCATGAATTTTCGATAAATGTTGGTTTTTATATTAAAAGTGAAAATTAAAATATTTAGAAAATTATTTAGATAAAATGAATATTATTTCTGGAATCAGGACGTTGGAATTATCCAACGGTGAAATTTTCATAATTTTCTGAGACAATCGAATTTTTTGGTAAAAATTAAATACCGTTTAAATATATAATGTGTTTTATGACATCATAATGACCCAATAGTGATGTAATAAAATACTATAAACATTATTTTCGGCAAATATATGTTTTATCATTAAAATAATGTTATTTTGGGTTTGTTTTATTTATTTTACAAAGCTTTAGTGGACCCTTCAATACTTATAAAACATTTTGTCTTTTTAAATTTTTTTCCTTGAGAGTGTGACTCACCTCTACATAAGAAAACCTATTATTTTAATAAGGTAGACCTTTTTCCTTATAGAATATTTTTTTCCACTCCCCTTTGGTAGAAACAATGGTCTGGTTTGTGGTTTTGATTAGTTTAATGTGAGGTGTCCCAAACCTAAATAATAAATAATTCCTTATCCTTTCCTATATAAACCCACACAAGCTCCCACTTTCTCTTCACTCAAAGCCTTTTGAGTTCGTCAAACCCCTACCATACTCTCTATAGAATCCTCACAAGGAGCCCCAAGCTCCCAATAAGCCTCTCTCAAGCCTCTCCCAAGCCTTTGGGTTCACACTTCCAAGTAAGGGATTTCATCCTTTCTCATTTTTGTCCAATTTTCTTTAAGTGGTTATACCCTTTTGTTTTCAATTATAAATATTGGGGTATGATTTTTCAGATACCCCATACTTCCTATTTATGTTTTTATGAAGGTATACCCCTTTATCTCTCATTAATTCCTCCCATGTACACTCGTTACCATGTCAAAATTCTGTGAGGAATTCTCTCTCCTCTTTTACATTCAAGCAATTCTTTTGTATTATGAATCTAAATTCCATTACATTTGTTGGTAAATGTATCTATAAGAAACCCTTACTGTCCATTTCATGTAAATTTGATGATACAAAACTTTCTCTCTCATCAACCATTTTTATGAATTCTTATGTCACACCGTAATGCTGCCGAAATTGCACCGCATTTTTTCCAAGCCAAGATCATAGTGTAGTGAATACCATACCAATGTCTCTATCAAGGGTATTAAACTTTATGAACATATACCTATTTAATGTTACTTTCATGTATTTATTCCACATTCCTTAATCGTGTAATAACTTATGAGGTTGATTGATTCCATGTTATATGATCCATGTGGCACACTTATGCATGAAATGAAATGTTTAAGAAGGGTGTGCCCTAATAGCGCTCCAATGCATTGGGTAAAGTATAGTATCATGATAATTCATGTGAAATGAGTGTTGAATCATGATAATTCAAGTAAAAATATGTTTTACTCGTGCTTCAAGTGCAATGAGGGTTACTCATGCTCCATGTGCAATGATTCTTGGCTCATGCTAATTTCATGTTAAGTGTTGTTGCCACATTTCCATGTTATGATTATCATGATTTATCATGCCTTTATGTTCATGTTTCTCTTGTGCTCCATTGATATACCTATTTTCTAACATGTATTGTATTACTCATGTTATTCCATGTTTATTCCCTTACTGGGCTTTATATCTCACCCTTTTCTTATGCATGTCCTCAGGTTATCCCATGCAATGCTAAGTACAAGGGAATGTAGTGGTCAGGTAAATAAAGTTTTCAATAAAGATGTTGTGTGTTTTATGTTCTAAGATGTTATGTAATGTTCCTAAGCCCTATATACACTATACCTATCGATATTCTATGTCATATCAAGTGAAGATTTTATGTAATAAATCATGTTTAAGTGTGTAATAAAGAGCAGGGTTGTTATAGTTGGCATTAGAGGATAGGTTTAGTTATTTTTGGGATTAGGATTAGAAAACCCTAGTAAAGCCTTATATATGAGACTAATTATAATAAAAACATCTCTAAGTTTTTTTTGAGTATTGAGTAAGTGGTTTATCAAGAAAATACATCCCTGTCTGGATACGAGCAGGTAGAGGCGGATCTGGCACAGATGTATCCTAGGGGTAGAACCCGAAAACACCGCTTTGAGCTAGACTCGAACAGGAACTGGTGCAAGACAACGGTCCTTTCTACACTCTTGGTTACGACACTCCCGGGGGATATGCTTTGGTAAATTCACAAGCTTAGTATGAACCATTATTAAGGGACTAAAAAAATTCCCTAAGAATATATGTTAGAAAGTAGATCATGGATAACATAGACTAAAGCCAATAGATTCATAAGTTAAGGAAATAAAAGCTATTTATAAGTAATCCATTTTTTGTCATTGTATTAACCTTTATGTTTTACCCCTAACATTCCTCTTATTCTAGTCAATGTTCGGTAATAGGAGGACTCAGGCTAACAACCGATGTGAAGATCAATGCGATGACTGTGCTAATGAAATGCCAATCCGATAGGAGAGAGAATCACGAACTTTGTCACGATTCTCTCTCATTTAACTCAAGATTTGAATAGAAACATGGGTCAAGAGGAAAGTTTAACCCACCCTAAGAAAGAAAAAGTCTCTATCGAGATCTTCATGAGACAAAGGCCTCCTACTTTTAATGGATCATCCGATCCCTCAATCGCCGAACAATGGATCAACTCCATTGAAAAGATCTTCTTCATCCTTAAATGTTCTGAACAAGAGAAGGTTCTTCTGGATTCTTATCATATGGAGGGTGAATTCGATCAATGGTAGAAATTGATAAAAAATACGAATCCTGAGGAGGAGATCGAGGCTTTTGAATGGAAGGATTTCCAGAAGATGTTTTTTGATAAATATTTTCTGCGCACCCTTCAGATTAAGATGGAAAGGGACTTCCTTTCCATCAAGAAAAAATGATGACGAATCTGTCAGAGTGTACAAGGAAAACTTCACAAGGCTTGCACAATACACTCCCGGATTTTTCATTAAACTTGAATGCAAGTTTAACCGTTTCTTTGATGGGATGAAACCTAGCCTATGGAAAGCCCTGGCAATCCGTGACTTTGACAACTATGAGGAAATTGTCCGATGTTCCCTCAAGGTCAAAATGGAGATCGACAAATCTCAAGGGTATCATGGGGAGAAGAAGCATAAGGTGGACTTCAATTTTGGTGGTCCGATGGATAAATCCAACGGTGCTAAGAAAATCCAGTACCCCACTTGCCAAAGGGGCAGAAAGAAGCACCTCAGAAATTTCCTAAAGGGGATGAGGAAATGATTTAGGCATGAAGAGAAGGGAGCCTATCCATTAAATACCAATAAGAAAAACCCGCGGATACAACAGAGGAGAGGAATGCTCCATTCGAACCTCAACGCATTGTTTATTGCTACAACTGCAAAGAACCAGGGAATATTTCAAATCAGTGCCCTAAGCCAAGGGTTTTCGGAGGCAACTAACAACCTCCAAGACAGCAAGGGAGAGATTTTTCCATCACTACTACCTAAGTGAACCCCGAAAAAGAAGTGGTGACAGGTACGCTAGTTATTCATTAAAAAATAGCAAACATACTTTTTGATTTTGGTTATACACATTATTTTATATCCCAAAAGTTTAGTAGAACAATTCCAACACCACCAAAAGTCATGGAAGTAAAGATGTCGGTGAGTACGACAAATCAGGAAATCATTGCATCCCATGAATATAACTCCTCCCCTGTCATAATCTATGGATTGAACTTTCCGGCGAACCTCTTCATAATCCCTCTGGTGGAATTTGATACAATTATCGCCATGGATTGGATTTCCTTATATAGAGCCAACATAAATTGCTGTGAGAGGTAAATAACTCTCTATGTGGAGAATCAACCCCCGATTCTGTACAAGTGAAAGAAGGAGGATGAATCTTCTTTAGTTCCATCATCTCAAGCATGGATATTACTACCCTATGAGCACGCGTATCTAGATCAGATGGTTGAGCCCAAAGAAGCAACCATCCTTGAAGACATTCCTATTGTGAAAGAATTTGCTGAAGTGTTTCCCGAGGAATTTCCTAGTCTTCCTCCTAGAATAGATGTTGAATTCTCAATTGATCTTGTACCTGGGGTGTTTCCAATATCCAAGACTCCATATAAAATTGTTGTTGTGGAGCCTGAGTAGCTGAAGAAACAACTACAGAAGAATCTGGATAAAGGGTTTATACTCCCAAGTGCTTCACCATGGGGTGCACCAGTCCTCTTCATCAAGAAGAAGGATGGGTCAATGCGCCTTTGCATCTATTATCGTGAGATTAACAAAATCATGATAAATAACAAGTATCATCTCCCACGAATTGATGACTTTTTCGATCAGCTGCGTTGAGTACAATACTTATCCAAGGTGGATTTTGGGTTGGGATATTATCAAGTAAGGGTGAAGAAGGAAGATATCCCCAAGACTACTTTTCGTACAAGATATAAGCACTATGAATTCATAGTAATGCCTTTAGGACTCACTAATGCTCCAACAATATTTATGGACTTGATGAATAGAGTCTTCATAGATTAACTCTACAAATTTGTGGTAGTAATTATAGATGATATTCAAATATACTACAAAACCAAGGAGGATCATGAGGATCATCTAAGAATTGTACTAGAGACCTTGCGAAAGGAGAAGCTCTTTGAAAAGTACAACACGTGTGAGTTCTGGTTGAAGGAGGTCTCATTCTTGGGCCATATCATCATAAGCAATGAGATATCTGTAGATACATCCAAGGCAACTGAAATAGATGGATGGCCGAGGCCAACATCAGTAATGAATATCCATAGCTTCTTGGGATTATCTAGAAATTATCGACGATTTGTGAGAAATTTATCACGATTTTCCAACCCTCTTACCAAGCTAACTCGAAAGGGAGTAGAGTTTTCTTTGAGTGATGAATGCTAAGAAATCTTCAAGGAGTTGAAAATGAGGCTTATCACTGCGCCCGTGCTCACACTACGCACAAGTGGAGAAATTTTTGTGGTATTTAGTGATGCTTCAAAGAAGGGCCTGGGATGTGTGTTGATGCAAAATGAAAAAGTCATTTCCTATGCTTCAAGGCAATTAAAAGTTCATGAGTAGAACTATCCAACACATAACCTCGAGTTGGCTGCAATGATCTTCGCTTTAAAAATTTGGCAGCATTATCTCTTTGGGGAGAAGTGTAAGATATATACAGACCAAAAAAACCTCAAGTATATATTCACACATAAAGAGTTGAACATGCACCAACTAAGATGGTTGGAGCTGATCAAAGACTATGACTGCTCAATCCATTACCACCCTGGGAAAACGAACAAGCTAGAAGATGCTCTAAGTAGAAAGGACCCAATGATTCTATCATTGATGAGAATTGAGAAGGATCCAATATTTTTAGATTTTATGAAGATGGACATGGGAATCATAAATAAGGGAACATCATAAATCGTTTCACAAATGATTTCTCAACCGTCTCTTTTGGAAAAGTTAAAGGATGATCAAAAGGATGATGTGGGAATTCAGAAGAAAGTGGAAGCTATTAGAAAAGTGAAATCCTCAAATTTCAATGTTAATGAAGAATGAATTGTGATATTTGGGAAAATACTACGTGTCCCATAAAGTCTGGAGCTGAAGATGGAGCTTTTAGATGATTCACATAGTTCAAATTTCTCTATTCACCCAAGAAACACAAAGATGTATCGAGATATCCGAGAGAATTATTGGTGGGATAACATGAATAAGGAGATCACTGAATATACATCAAAGTGCCTGGTGTATTAGCAAGTGAAGGAAGAGCGGAAGAAGTATAAGGGGATGATGAAACCATTACCCATACCATCATGGAAATGGGAGAATATCACCATGGAATTTGTCACCGGACTTCCGAAGACATCCAAAGGAAACAATGCAATTTGAGTTGTTGTGGATATTCTTAAAAAGTCTACACACTTCATTGCAATTCAGTATGATTTCTCATTGGATCAACTGACACAAATATATATCAGGGAAGTGGTAAGGCTTCATGGAGAACCACTATCTATTGTATCTGATCGAGATCCAAGATTCACCTATAAGTTTTGGAAGAGTCTTCAACATGCTCTAGATACTAAGCTGAACTTCAGTATGACTTATCATCCTCAAAATGATGGACAATCCAAGTGGACTATCCAAACACTTGAGTACATGTTGAGAGTGTTCTCAATGGACTTCAAAGGAGGATGGGATCAACATCTTCCTCTGGTTGAGTTCTCTTATAACAAAATTTTCCACTCGAGAATCCGAATGGAACCATATGAATCCATATATGGGAAGAGGTGCAGAACACCATCATGTTGGGATGAAGTTGGTGAGCGTAAGTTTCTAGGACTAGAAATGGTCGATGAAATGGTGGAGAAGGTGAAAACTATTCAACAACATATCAAGGTAGCCCAAAGTCTACATAAGAGTTATGTAGATAACCGTCAACAAGACCTTAAGTTTAAAGTTGGAGACATGTTATTTCTACGGATATCTCAGTGGAAGAAGGTCATGAGGTTTGGAAATAAAGGGAAGTTAAGTCCTAGGTACATCGACCCCTTCTAGATTCTTGATTGTGTCAGAGCTGTGGCCTATCGACTAGAACTTCCACCTACCATGTCCAAAGTACATGATGCCTTTCATGTATCCCTCTTAAGGAAGTACATACCAGAACCTTCACATGTACTCTCTTCAGAGGTAGTACAGTTATAGGATGATCTTTCTTATGAGGAGAAACCAGTGAAGATCTTAGATCTTAGGGAAAAAGTTCTATGAAATAAGACAATGCCCCTCGTGAAGGTGTTGTGACGAAACCACAAGTTTGAAGAAGCGACATGGGAATTAGAGGAAGTGATGAAGCAGAGTTACCCTCATCTTTTTAAATGTGGGAAAATAAAATTTCAAGGGTTAAATTTCTTAAGGGGGGAAGATTTTAACGACCCAAACATTCATTAATGAAAATTCATCTTAATCTATTTAAATGTATTATTATGGGTATATGAAACTTATGCACTTCCTTGGTTTTATATTTTTGGATTTCAAAATACTGTTATGGATTTTGACCATTTCTAATATGGACGTTGAACAATTATCACATGATTAGTATAAATATAGGGATTTAACAAATCCAATTTACTCAGATGGAGGAAGCGATGACCTCATCCAGTAGACTTGCCCCGTACGAAGACCATTTATCGGAGCTCAGAAAGGAGGTGGTTTCATTGGGATTCACTCTTGACCAAGCCCAAGCTGAGCTTGAACATGTTAAGCTTGAGAGGAACCGACTACGGGAGAAGTGGAAGTTGTTAAAGATTACCACCCG
Source organism: Viscum album (assembly GCA_963277665.1). Lineage (NCBI taxonomy): Eukaryota > Viridiplantae > Streptophyta > Magnoliopsida > Santalales > Viscaceae > Viscum > Viscum album. The sequence goes on along the minus strand of OY728141.1, from coordinate 2,080,828,939 downwards.
AGCGATGTTATCCGAGCCACCCCAAGAGTCAGTCACCATCGCACACTTTACCCTTCAGTCTTATGCGGGTGTTATAAGGGGTTATGTAACAAGACCCTAGTACTATGATTATGTACATTATTTTTGTCTATAATAAATAATATACATTCATTTTATTATTGTTACTTTGTAAATAGTTTTTAGTGCGCAAATAGTATTTTTATTTAATATTCAATTAAGAAATCCATTTTTATGAATTAATGGATTTTTGAATTAAATAATATTTTAATAAATTATTATTATTATTATTAAATTAATTTTTATTAAATATAAATTATTGTATAATTTTATGAATGCAATTGTAATTTTTATTAAGGTTTGAAAGCCATTTTTGTCAAAACCCATGAATTTTCGATAAATGTAGGTTTTTATTTTAAAAGTTAAAATTAACATATTTAGAAAATTATTCAGATAAATGAATATTATTTCTGGAATCAGGATGTCAAAATTATCCAACGGTGAAATTTTTATAATTTTCTGAGATAGTTAATTTTTTTGGTAAGAACTAAATACCGTTTAAATATATAATGTGTTTTATGACATCATAATGAACAAATAGTGATTTAATAAAATAATATAAACATTATTTTAGGAAAATATATGTTTTAACATTAAAATAATGTGATTTTGGGTTTGTTTGATTTATTTTACAAAGATTTAGTGGACCCTTCAAGACATATAAAACATTTTGTCTTTTTAAATTGTTTTCCTTGAGAGTGTGACTCACCTCCACATAAGCAACCCTATTATTTTAAGAAGTCAGGCCTTTTTACTTATAAAATATTTTTTTACACTCCCATTTGGAAAAAACCATGGGAAAAAATCATGGTCTGGTTTGTGGTTTTTATTAGTTTAATGTGAGGTGTCCCAAACCTAAATAATAAAGAATTCCTTCTCCTTTCCTATATAACCCCACCCAAGATCCCACTTATTATTCACTCAAAGCCTTTTGAGTTCATCAAACCCCTTCCCTCCTCTATATAGAATCCTCCCAAGGCTCCCCAAGATCCCAAGAAGCCTCTATCAAGCCTCTCCCAAGCCTTTAGGATCACACTTCCAAGTAAGGGATTTATTCCTTTCTCATTTTTGTCCAATTTTCTTTAAGTTGTTATGCCCTTTTGTTTTCAATTAAAAATGTTGGGGTATGATTTTTCACCTCCCACATACTACCCTATTTATTTTTGGATGATGGTATACCCCTTTCTCTCTCATTAATGCCTCTCATGTACACCGGTTACCATGTCAAAATTCCTTGAGAAATTTCTCTCTCCTCTTTTACATTCAAGCAATTCTTTTGTATTATGAATCTAAATTCCATTAAATTTGTTGGGAAATGTATATATATGATACCATTACTTTCAATTTCATGTAAATATTATGATACACCCCTTTCTCTCTCATCAACCATTTTTATGAATTCTTATGTCACACCGTAATGCTGTCGAAATTGCACCGCATTTTTCCAAGCTAAGATCATAGTGTAGTGAATACCATAGCAATGTATCTATCAAGGGTATTAAAATTTATGAACATATACCTATTGAATGTTACTTTCATATATTTATTCCACATTCCTTAACTGTGGAATAACTTATGAGGTTGATTGATTCCATGTTATATGATCCATGTGGCACACTTATGCATGATATGAAATGTTTAAGAAGGGTGTGCCCTAATAGCACTCCAATGCATTGGGTAAAGCATAGTATCATGATACGTCATGTGAAAAGAGTGTTGAATCATCCTAATTCAAGTAAAATGAGGTTTTACTCGTGCTTCAAGTGCAATGAGGGTTACTCATGCTCCATGTGCAATGAGTCTTGGCTCATGCTGATTCCATGTTAAGTGTTGTTGCCACATTTCCATGTTATGATTATCATACTTTATCACGCCTTTATGTTCATGTTTCTATTGTGATCTATTTATATACCTATTGTCTAACTTTTATTGTATTCCTCATGTTATTCCATGTTTATTCCCTTACTGGGCTTTATATCTCACCCTTTTCTTATGCATGTCCTCAGGTTATCCCATGCAATGCTAAGTACAAGGGAATGTAGTGGTAATGTAAATGAAGTTTTCAATAAAGTTGTTGTGTGTTTTATTTTCTAAGCTGTTATGTAATTTTCCTAAGCCCCAAAGACACTAGACCTCTCAATCTTCTATGTCGTATCAAGTGAATATTTTATGAAATAAATCATGTTTAAATGTGTAATAAAGAGCAGGGTTGTTATATCACATGACATATGACCCATTAACATGTCGTGTGATACTTAACTATCTCTTTAAACCCTAGACACTACAAATGGGTCCCACATAACATGTAGCTCTAGCTTACATGTCGTGTAACACATAATTTTTCCAGATTATCAGATATGGTTCCATGCATTTTATCCTGTGCTCCGGCCACCGATCCGACCACACCTCACTCGAAAAATCAAGGGGAAGCCTTGTTCAATTATTTTCATCAATTAAAAAAAAATTCCATCCCTTCGATATATTTATAATTTTTTTAACCGTGTTCTTCATTGCACACTGAAGAACATAAAAATTGGGCGTCTACGTCATCTAATCCGCTATCGTCTCCATAATCGCATCACCTTCGTGTCATGCCGATACCATATCTACAATATCAGATTATTGAACTAAGAAATAGATGTGTAACAATTTATTCATTCGGATATGTCAAACTATGGGCCAAATGTAAAACATCTGCAATGAATGAAGAACTGAGGGATAAAATCATAAAAAAAATTAGGAGGAATGAACCTTGATAAATGTTCACGTAGATCCCGATTCATTGCTGTTAGAATGACAAGAAAAAAAATCAAATATCAGAAAGTTGTTTTTCCCAAAATAACCCCATAAATAAACAAATTCCGCAAGATGATCAAACTATAGATCAATCTATTTTTTGATTGATTCAAGTTATTTATAGAAATAAAGAATGGGGATGGAAACCAAATAAAAATAATTTCCTACCTCTATTTGGATCAATCGTTGATGAATAACAAAGTGACATCATTATCATTGGCAATATCCTTTGATTATGTTGCACGTCAATAATCGATCCATGATCTGATCACTGTTATTCTGAGAGAGATCCACCAACGCTCTCTCTAATTTCTCTTTAATGGCTCTAGGTTTATGTGGATAATCTTGATATTTCATCATAACAGTCTACTTAGAGACTCTTCATTCACTGCGTTAATGAAATTGAAATAAAATAATTTAATTAATCATTTTATTCATTCCATACCCGCGATGACTTTTTCATAAACGATCCATGATTAACAAGGTTATGTCATGCCTAGGGTAAAATATATATTCTAAACTCAATTATTCCATCATATTTATGATTTGAGCCTCTTTTTAGAAGTTATTAATTTTTTTTGGGAAAACTATGCATGCGTGCTATTTAATATATTTAATATATTTCAAACATTTATTCCGGGAATACCGTGTCTTGGAATCGCATGCTGTCTCAGTGTATGGTTGTGAAAATAATCCATACAATATCAAAAAATAATACATGGAAAATTTGAGTCATTAAATTCTCCCCACCTTGGAAATTTACATCCCAAAAATCCAAAATAAGGACTACACAAATAGATGTAGGTATTGAGCATGAATATGATCCCCCCATTCACAAGATCTCTCTTAAAGATCCCCATGCTACCATAGAACACACACTAAAGGAATCACTCACCCATGAAAGATCCTCTCCTGCTAATCCTCAATCTTTACTGGGTACTCAGCAATGGTAGCTCCATCCTCAATGTCCAGTTCACCCCAGTCGATAATGTGCAATGGTTCATGAACTTACCTTCTTATCTGCGACATGTGGAAGATGTTGTATACCTGGTCAAACTGTGGAGGTAGATCTAAGTGGTATTCCACCTCACTAACTTTACACAATATTTGGAAAGGGCTAATGAATCTTGAAGATAGATTGCCTCCCTGACAAAATATCTATTATCCACATCGAGGTGAAACCTGTAGGAACACATGGTCTTCCTCATCAAAATCCAAAGGCCACCATAGTCTATCCACATAATACTTCTAATGGATTTGTGTAGTCTTCATCCAATCCTGGATGTTCTGAACCTTCTTGGTAGTTGCTTGCATAAACTCTGGGCCCATGAGTGCTAACTATCCTAGTACAGTCTAACAAAGTGGTGACTTATAGGGTCTTCCATACAAATAATCAAATGGTTACATACCTATGGTGGAATTATAGGTGTTTTAGTACAAAAAATCCACTATTGGTAGGTGATACTCCCAACTACGACCAAATTCCAACATGCAAGTTTGCAGCATTTCCTTCAGAACTTGATTGGTCTACTCAGTTTGGCTGTTAGTTTGGTGGTGGAATTCTGTTCTCGAGCATAATTGAGTCCCAAATGCCTCATAAAATACCATCCATAATGAATATGTGAATCAATCATCATGGTTAGAAATGATCATCGATGGAACTCCATGTTGTCAGACTATCATCTGAACGTAGAGGCATCCCAAGCTCTTTACTAAACTCTACTCTTGAATAGATAAGAAATGGGATGACTTGGTGAGTTAGTCTACGATCACATAGATTACATCATTTACTATGGAATTACATGGTAATACTATCATGAATTCAACGTATATACCATCCCATTTCTATTCTATAACCTCAAGGGGTTGAGCTAAACCCACTAGAATTTGGTAGTCATCCTTCACTTGCTGACAAGTAAGGCATCGAGAGAAAAAAAAATATAAAACTCCTTTCTTCATCCTTGGCCACAAAAACAAACTTCAGAGGTCCTGGTACATATTTTACACACTCGAATATAACTCCAAAGGATATGTATGAAACTCTCTCAGAACCACCTCCTAAAATGTCAATGGTACCATCATGCATCCTCTAAAAATAATGAAATGATCCCCACATTTAGAAAATATATCAGGAGAATTTCCAGTTGATATATGTGTACATAGGGTCTCACAGTCAGTATCCTCTAGTCGTGACTCCCTAACTCAGTGCAAAAGTAGAGGGGTAACAACCATTTACTTGAGTTAAGATGCTCAATCTCCATCCATAAAGGATAACTACAATGAGTCCAACTGCTCAGATGCCTCATTCAAAAACTATGAACAAGATCTCCCACTAAGAGAATCTGATACAACATTCCCCTTCCATGGAGTATTGAAAATTTCAAAGTCATAGTCTTAGAGGAACTCTAGTAATCACCTCTATCTCAAGTTAATATACTTCTAAGAGAAGATATACTTGAGACTTTTGTTATCAGAACAGACGATAAACCAATCACCCATTAGGTAGTGTAGCCACATATTTAGTGTGAAGACTATTGATGCTAAATCAAGATCTTGGGATATGTAGTTATTATCAGGTGGTCTCAAATGATGTGAATCACAGGCAATCACCATCTGCCTCTATGTTAGAACAAAACCAAGCTTGATTTTTGATGCATCGCAAAACACTACATATTCGATACCCTCCTATGGTAATCTCATGATGAGAGCGATCATCAAATTCTACCTCAACTACTAACAATCATGCTGAAACTTCTTTGTACACATGAATGGTTTCCACTTTCAAGTCAAAGCTGTCATGGGTGTTTATATCCTAGAGAAGTCAGGTATGAATCTCCAGTAATATCCTACCAAACCAAGTAAGCTCCTCACCTCCATCACTCTCTTGGGAGGATCCCAAGATAACACTTCTTATACCTTGTCCGAGTCCACTACCACTCCATATACTAAGATAACATGTCCTAGAAAGTGGTATTCCTGTATCCAGAACTGACACTTTGAGATATTTCCATAAATTTGGTTCTCTCGAAGTATGTCTAGAACCATCCTCAATTGTCTTGCATGCTCCTCCTCGGAAGCTGAGTACATAAGGATATTGTCAATGAAGACTACCAAAAACCAATTTAAGAAAGGTTGGAATATCCAGTTCATGATTACCATGAACACTTATAGGGTGTTCGTCACACTAAATAGAATCACCAATTACTCATAGTGTCCATAGTGTCATAAAGATTCTATCTTTGGTATATCCTCATCCCGTACTTGCAACTGGTGATAGACTGACCTGAGTTCAACCTTTAAGAACCATAATTCCCCTATCAATTGATCAAAGAGGTCACCAATCCTTTCTATTGGATACTTGTTCTTCATGGTCACCTGATTCAATCATCAGTAATCAACACACAAACTCAATCTCCCATCCGCCTTCTTGTCAAACAAAACTGGGGATTCCCCGGGTGAAAAACTAGGTCTAACAAAGACCTTACTCTTTAAGTCCTATAACTGCACCCTATTCTCGTAAAACTCTATGGGAGACATCCGATATATAGAACAGATATCGGTGCTATCCTGGGGTGTAGGTCGATGCAGAAGTTTATCTCTGGTTGGGGAGGTAAGCCTAAAACATCCTTGGGGAGGACGTCCTTGTACTTCTCCACCACTATAGGAAACTAAAAAATTATAACATCCACTACACCAAGGTTTATGATAACCAAATAATGAGTAATCGTCTTTAACCTCCTATGAATGAGTCTATCCTACGCTTATTGAATTTCCATTTCACTGACAAAGGATAACCAAGTTCCATAGCTGTAGACACCCCACACCCTCCACTTGAAACAATCAATCTAGGCATGAACTATGGATAACTAGTCCATGCCTAAGATGATGTCATAAAGAGTCATTGATATTATAAAGAGACCACAATATAAACTCTCGCCTCCAAGAGTTAGGTCACACTATTAGCACAAGTGTGTAATTGATGATTCATCTCTAGTAAGTGTCTCCAAGCATAAAGGTTGAGCCGAGGGCTCAACCAAAATATCTAAGTCTCGAGAAAGATACGTGGAAAGAAAGGAATCAATAAAACATATGTCTATAATTACTAAAGATAAGGTAGAAACGACACATATCATACCTCATATCATTCCCAAAGCCTCTCAGTTATAAGCTTCGATCGCCTGCAGCTGTCCCCTACCATGTCCTCCAGCTCCCTGAGCCTGGTGTGGACCACCTGGGGGTGGTGATGGTAACAAGTAAAATAATCAACCACCTCCTGCTTCTATCCCATATCCTTTTACACATCTTATTCCTTGTGAACCTGCCTGCTCCTACCGATGCCTTTACCTCAGTGACCCATCCACGGTCTCTCTATCAACTGTACGACAGGTCAGAAAATATCATGCAAGATGTCCATTGCTATATCATGAGTAGAACCACCTATCTTTGGGATAATTGGACCCATCTTGAGATCCCTGAAGCATATATTCTCTTTCCTATGACCTCCTCCTGAAATATCTCACATGTCCTGGTCCCTAAGACTGATTTTGGCTCCCTACTGTTGAGGTCTCTACTTCTTATGCCCACTATCAACAACCATTGGCTGTATCTGTTCATCCAAGAAACTCTAAACCACCAAATATCACTCTAGCACTCCATCATAGGTAGGAATTCATATAGGTATAATACTATCTCGGATGTCTTAACACAGACCTCGCTCAAAGTTCCAAGACATGAAGAACTGGTCGTGAACTTTATCCATCGAGTACCTAGAGAGGTTAATAAACCTTTATGAATACTCGTTACTGTCGTGCTGTCCTGAAAGAGATATAGAAGCTCTTGTACATGTACATACCTTACTGTAGCTAGAGAGAACACCTCTATGAAAAGTCACACAAACTCTATCCACGCAAGGGTCGCCTCGTCGTAATAATAGGTCAATAACCCCCACCATCTCCCTACTAATCCGTAAAGAAGTCTCACTGCCAGGACCACCATATGCTCTATTGGTGTCTTGAACAGACAAAAATTTCATGTCACCACCTCAAGCCAGTCCTTATCTAACCATGGGTCAGGATTGACTCAGTTTTTGAGGTGTATCTATCACTAAAACTCATGAAGTATGCTCAACCTGTGCACCTCATCTGCTGGTACTGTGGGTACCATGTGCTACTCTACAGGTGGTGGTATATCTGGTTTACTACTTGGAGGTAAAATCTTGGGAAATGTTCTATGTATCGACACCTCACCACTGGGGTGATCATCCTCATGATCATTATTTTGAATCCTAGATGGCATACGTAATAGTGGTATCCTAAAAGTAAACAAGATGTACCACGATCAATGAGTATATCTGGAGAGATTACTCAAGAAGGACATGGAAACCACAACCCATTCATATATGATGCATGTATAATTTTTTTCCCTACAACCAATGTTCTAATGTATTGAGTCAAAAGACAGGTGATCAGAGTTCTGGTGTATGGATACATCGACCTCCGCACCAACACTGGAGTCCATGGTCCTGAAATCCAAACTCAAAACACTTAACCCCGTTTCCCCAAACCAATCTCATTGACTCTTGATCCTAAGGTAGAACCGAATATTCTAATAACACACTATCATGAACCATCCCAATGGGGCCCATTCCACGACTCCCCAAGACCGCCTATAATAGTCCAGGGGTTGTTGATTAGCACTGAATAGGCACATCACTAACATGAGAGGCCTTAGCCTAAGTACCTGTACACATGCACAAATCTCAAAGCCCATACAATGCTGAAATTTAAAAACAAATAAAAAACTATGAATTTATATATCTAAATCCCACAACCATAGTACGAAAAGAAGCAAATGAAATTAAATAGAGGGAAATACAAGCCCACCACAAAGAGTATAGAAAAAAGTCCAACCTAAAAATAAAACTAGGACTGCTATCAATGTAGTGCAGGAACACACCTAAACCTATCTGATATCACTAAGAACTATCTGGTCCTAGTCCATCTAAGAATATTTCAAAAGGTTGACCGTCTACACAAGACAAGAAACATGTGGTAAAATACCATGCAAGGGTGAGTATAACAACACCCAGTAGGACACCCAGAAACCACAAAGCATATAAAAAAGAAAAAACATAGGTATATTTTGACAACACATATAATGAGAATATCCAGATATAATCAACAAAGACACATAATCTAAATAAAATTCAAAAACATAATGCCAACCTAGGATTCCAGCTCAAAGATTCCACATAGCACTTGTCTGGGAGAACACACTCCTGAGTTTGATAGCACTGATGATGTCTGTCTGAGAGGTAATTCTCATCAGGTATCACCACAAGAAGTATATGCTGAAATTTTGAAGAGATACGATACAAAAACGAGGATCAATACTAAGGCCATGTGGTGATACCAACAACTCAATCTGGATTAACCTGCTAATTAGAGGATAAACCTACACATAATATTGGTCACAATGATACCAATAACTCTACTTAGGGAATGAAGATGAATAGAGGATCTCACTCCAGGCCTCATGGAGGGATTCTAATGACTCTATCCAATAAGTCCCACTGAAGGGATCACTATCCTGTGTATAAGAGGCAATTCCATACTAACCTTTAGGGAAAGGATAAGGGGAAAACACCCTAACTGAACTTATCCAAGATAAGGAGGATAAGAGCTCCAAGAAAACATTTAAAGAGTACATGACATGTAGTAGGATTACATGCTATGTCCCTTGATCTGGGTCTTTCCCATGTAAATGGACCATGTATCAATCCATGTCCATGTTTGTGTAGAAGTATAGGGTGTGTCAGCTACCCATGTACTCTACCCATGTACTAGTACATGACTTAGCCCCTGTACTTGTCCAGGCCATATCAATATAGGGGAGTAAATGGCGTGATCTAGCCTGTGTACTCCAACCCATGTCCATGTACCCTATGAGGTAAATACTGAGTCGTTGGGGAGAGGTCACACATCATGTAACCCAGTTACATTCTATGTGATACTTAACTACCTCCCCACACCCTAGCTGCCATAAAGGGGTCCCCACAAGGCATATATATCCAACTTCAATGTCATGTAATGAGGAATTTTTATAGATTCTCAGATCTAGTTCTGTATATATTATCTGATGCTCTGGACACTGATCCGGCTGTTCCTCACTCATAAAATCAAGGGGAAACCTCTTCTGAGCCTATTCGTTGATAAACAATAACTTCCATCCCTTCGATCTTTTTAGAAAACTGATTTGAATGGTGTTCTTCATTACTCGCCAAGAACATGAAAACCAGGAATCTACATCTTTTGATCCGCTTCCATATCCATCATCATACCACCTTTGTGTTGTACTTATCCCATATCTATAATATTAAATCATTATGCTAATAAATAGGTGCACAATGATCAATTAATCGGGATATGTCGAACCATGGGCCAAATGAAGAATGACCATAATGAATGAATAACCAGGGGATAAAATAACAAGAACAATTAAGAGGAACAAACCTAGATCGATGTTTGTGTTGATCTCAATTCATTGTTATTAGAACGATAAGAAAATAATAAAATATCACAAAGATAATTCTCCCAAAATAACCTTGCAAATAAACCCATCCTACAAGATGATTGAATTGTAGATCAATCTGTTCATTGATTGATTCATGTTCCTTGTAAAAATAAATAATGGGTAAAGAAACCAAATCAAACAAACATTTTACCTCAATTTGGATTGATCTCTAAAAAAGAAATAAGTGACATCGCTGTCATTGGTGATATCCTTCTATTTCGTTTCACTTAGATCATCGATCCTCGATCCAGTCACTGTTCTTATGAGAGAGATCCTCCAACACTCTAACCAATGGCTCTAGTATTATACAACTAACCCTAGGATTTCATCATACTAGTATACTTAAAGAATCATCAGTTTCAACATCAAATAAATTGAAATAAAATAAAATAATTAATTATTTTATTCATTCCACGCCCATGATGACTTTTTCACAAACGACCCATGCCAACCAGGGTTATGTCACGCCTAGGGTAAAATCTGCATTCTAAACTCAATGGAACCCTAATATTTCTAATTCAATACTCGATTTATAAGTTATTCCACTTTTTCAAGAAAAATACACACGTGTCTATTTAATATATTTAATAGATCTCAAACATTTATTCTAGGAACACTGGGCCCCAGAATCTCCCGCCATGTCAGTTCTTGGTCTAAAAAATAATCCATACAATATCCAAAAAAAATACATGGAAAATATGAGTCATTAAAAATTATGCTACCACGTACTTCAAAGAAATAAGTCAAGGGGAAAATCATTCATCTCAAATCAGTTTCACTAATAATCATTCAAGCAATACCATTTCAAGTTTCCAACTTGCCATTTCATTTCAAAAACCAACATTAAATGGTTTTAATCTAAGTTCATGCCTTTAAAAATAATTTATTTCATTTAAAATCCATAAAAAATTATTGTCTTCATTTCTTAGGAGTCATCATTAAATTTTTTCTTCACATCATTCATTTAAATTCAAAACCATTTTCTCAAAATAAACACTTTATTTGAAAATCCATAGTCAAAGAGGTTCAACACACACTATGAAAATTGAAAATATTTATCAAGAATCTTAATTCATGCATTGGGAATCAATTATAAATACATTTTTAATCAATTGATAAACAACAGTTTAAATTGATATAAATTTCACCCACCACAATCACAATATCACCAAACACCCAATGAGGGATACACAACCAGAGAGAAAGTGTAACCCAAAATTATTCACATAAAATGATTCTATTACAATGATATCCCAGCAAGGATGAACAAGAATTGAGCCAAAGGAACCAAATCACACCTTCTAAAGAAGCTATAATTCTCAAAATCTCCCTTCTAGAAGCACACTCAATCTCAAATTTGATCTATATGAATGAGATAGAATAGTTTAAAGGAGGAAAAATGAGTTAAAGGACTCATTAAAACTTTCCATTAATGATATATGTGGCTGGAGTAAACCCCTGTAAGTTTAAGAATCCAATTAGTCATTCCAAATTTTGAAACCCCCATCACCACGTCCTGGTGTACCCCACCATGGTGTGGTGTCTTTTCCTAGAAGATCCACCATGAGGATTTTCCATTCCATGGGGATGAAATCCAGGGTGTTTTGGCCCACCATGACCATGGTGAGTTTTTTTTGGTCATGGTAGATAGGGATACCCCCATAATGCCACACCCTAGAACACACATAGATCTAGGAAAGGTGGCTCATGTAATTTCACATAGGGGATCCAAGGGACACCATGACCTCCACCTTGGTCGTGGTGTTTACCGTTTTGCACCAAAAAGACTAAAAAACAATTTTTTTTAGCCACTTAGAACCTCCAACACTTCTAAAAACAAATTTAAAAATATGAGACTCAAAATAATACAAGGTAAACCAAAGATTTTACTTGAAATAAAAATTTAGGATATTATAATTCTACTCACTATAATGACTTATGCCCCAAGAAAGCCCCATCAAGATGACTGGTCAACAAAAAAATGAGTATAATGCTCTCTCATTATCATATTAAATTCCCAAATCTCATGAGAAATCGAACCATACTAAAATAGTATCTAAACCAAAGGTAATGAATTTCCATGAAGTATCTTCACTTGAGAATCAATAATCCAAACTGGCTACTTAGTCAGGGTCATATCGGGTTCCACATCATAATCCTACCAATTCAAAGCATGAGACGAGTCTAAAAGATACTTATTGAGTTGTGATACATGAAACATGTTATGGAAAAAATCCATCTAATGTGGAAAGGAAAAATGGTATGCCACCTTTACCACCTACTTAATAACCTTAAACATTCCCACGTATCTCAATTCCAAATTCTCTGGCCTTACAAGCTATCGGTGACCCAACTGAGGTTAGACTTTCAAGAACACCTGATCACCAACCAAAAACTATAGAGAACATCGGTGAAGATATACATAAGATTTATGTCTACTCTGATCCATCACAAACCTCTAAAAAATCATCTAGATCTTCACTGTTGTCTTATGGACCAAGATATCCCCCACTAGGGAAGCTTCACCAACCTCTAACCATCAAAATGAGATTTAAAAGTCCAGCCATAAAAGGCCTCAAAGGGTTCCATTTTAATGAATTATTGGTATTTATTGTTATAGGAAAACTCAATGATCCTCAAATGGAAATCTCGTGCTCCCCCAAATCCAAGGATGCAAGAACTAATATTGTCTTCAAGAATCTGTATAGCCCATTCTACCTGAATATATGTCTAATAATGGTAAGTTTTTATAAACTTAACATGGGATCCCATCAAATCCTAGAGGCCTCTCTAAAACTGATATGTAAACCATGGATACCTATTATAAACAATATTAGATGAAGCTTAGTGAAACCTAATAATCTCTTGTACATATAAATTTCCCAAATCCCCAACCATGGTGGTATTGTGAATATAAATAAAGTTATATGATTTGGTCAATCACATAATAAATAACCAATTCACATTATTTCATCAAGGATCATTCATAAAAACAACCAAAAAATCCATCAATATCTCATCCCACTTCCAAATTAGCATAGGAAGGGTTTAAAGAAAACCTGAAATCATATAATGCTCAGCCTTAATCTGATTACTGGTATAAAAATAGGATTTTTTTTGCAATGTTTGGTTTCATACATGGAAACTAGAATCAATGACTCATATCATAAAACATATTCATCATGCCTTGGTGAACTGTCCACTGAGAATGATGACAATACCCCATCACAACCTTTCTCATAAGCGATAGAATAAAATGAAACTTCATAAAGCAAATAATTCCCTATGGATTTAGATACCATTCCCTGATAATATCCTCAATATATAAATTATTACTAATTATTCAAAACTCATCATCAAGCTTCTTCTCCTAGAGAATAATCTCAAAAAGAGAATATGTAAACCAAACACTTGTCAAAATAACCTCAGTCTCATACTCCCAGACTCCCAAATGCATGTGATCAAAGAGTTCCATGATATTCCACTCCTTTAATGAGTCCTTCATGGATTGGGATGAAATATTTTTTCTCAGAGCATAAAAAACAATGTTCCCATTCCCAGGAGTGTAGGCTATGTAAAAGTCAAAATATTTTAGGTATTTCACCCATCACCTCTATCAAAGAATCAAATATTTTTTAAAGAAGATATAAATCATTCTCTAGTGATTAGAGTAAATGGTAAACCTTTATTTGAAAAGGAAATTCCATCAACTCTTAATATAATATACCACAAATTCAAGTTCAAGATCATTTTTGGTATTGTTCTTCTTGTGAGACTGAATTTGACAATAACCATAAGCCACCATGTGATCAATCTTCATGATAACATAGCCCAAACCTAAATTTGAATCATAAAAAAAATACCATGTATCTCTACCCATCCTCTAGAAGATTCAACACTATAGATGAATTCAAATGTAACTTCAATTCATCAAAGGATGTCTGAAATTTTGAATCCCAAATGAACTTCAATCCCTTTTGAGTGGGAGTAGTCAAATAAGAATCCATCTTAGAGAAATATTTCATGAACTGATGATAATACCCTACTAATCCCAAGAATATCAAAATCTCAAATAAATTTCATGGTTCTTCCCATAAAATGACCATTTTACCTTTTCAGGATTAATTGAGATACCATATTATGTGAATAAGTGCCTTGTAATGTCATGGACCTTCTGACCTATTACTTTGTAGGAATTCTAGTGGTGGAGGCATCTGGGGAAATTTAGGAGTAGTTTGGTGGGGAAAAGAGGTTTTGGTTGGATCTAGGGAGTTTTGTGGTGTGGATAATGGGGCTACTTTGTAGGGGTGGAAACTGCAGTGTGGAGAGGCTGGTTATAGTGTAGGGTGCCTTGGTAAGGAGTTTTTATGACACTGCCATTTATGTTATGGTTGTAGCATGGAGAGCGGAAGGTATATGGAGGTGAGTTCTTCCTAAGTTTGATGTGGCATTGGAGGGATGACTATGATGTAGAGTGTAGTTGGAGGTGTTTTTGGAGCTATTGATAATTTGAGGGTAGTTCCACCCTGGAGCCTTAGCTACGACATAGACCCTTCTTGGTAGTCGAGGGATGTAGTATAGAGGTATTGGCTATAGCGTGGAGTCTATGGGTAGGTTCTTTAGTGGTTCTATTATTTTTAGGGTGGATGTGACATGGAGTAGGGGCTACGACACAACCTTATTTTTGGTTATTAGGGGTCTACGAAATAGTGGTCTAGGATATGCCATTGTCTCAACCCTATTTTATAAGATGTGAAACATGTAAATAGTTTTAGATCTTGGAGGTTAGTTTGACCAGTGTGGCTAGGGCGTGGTCATCCCCACTATGCATAGTCCTTTGATTTTCATTAGTTCCATGGTGTGGTCCTAGGGGATGCTTTTTGGTATTCTATTTTACAGGTTGGGTATAAATTCCCAGAGCTCCTCAAAACCGATCACTTTTCCAACTTCTTTATAATTTCTTGGGTGACCTAAGTGAATCCTAAAGATATTTTTTACACCCCTTTCATTATCTTTCAACCCCAGTCTTGGGAGATCAATCCATGGTGGTTTTAGAAAGTTTTCTTCTTGTACCTCCCTTGTTTTCCTTTTGTTTCTTCATCTGGGGAGGAGATGTCATCAGGTAAGTCCATGGTTTTGTTGTTTTTTCAATGGGATAATGATATGATTTTTGTGTTATAGGTTGGTAAGGGTGTTATTATTCTCTATAGTTCTTGGTGGTGGACTCCCTCTTGATCCAACCTTGTGCATCGAATTAAAAATCTCTATTTGAGGTAGGTAATCCTTCATTTCTCACCTAGTGTATCATTCATGATGGGTTATGATTTTATTTACATTGATAAAGATGGTTTAAATCTAGATTAATGAATATAATTAACATTTTAATTTAAATTGAATATGTAATGGAAATGAAATCAAATTCTTTACAACCTTTTAATATTTTTGATATTGTGATCGCACTATTGAAAATCATGGATTTTGGGAGCCATTGTTTTTACTGGGGATTGTTTTGTTTATAAAAACCTTATGGTGTCTTGTTTTTTATCACCAAGAATTAAAGTTGGTAACCACTAATATCCAGTTAATTAAATGGTTTCCCTAGGATATTATTGGATTGTGTGAGAATTACCTTGAATAAAGAAATGGAATGCGAGGAAATCCCCTTGATAATATTGATAAAATATTATGTGAATGTGATGTGTAAAGTGTTTTGATTTGTGTTTTTGCAATGGAAGAAGATGTGATGATTTTTTTGGTTGTTCTATGGGGTAGTTGTAATTGAAAATAGTGGTGATGTGGTGG
This sequence comes from Viscum album, assembly GCA_963277665.1. NCBI lineage: Eukaryota > Viridiplantae > Streptophyta > Magnoliopsida > Santalales > Viscaceae > Viscum > Viscum album. The sequence goes on along the minus strand of OY728141.1, from coordinate 2,080,812,712 downwards.
TTATGATGAAGAGGTGGATGTGGTTATGATGGTTGACGTGGGGATGATGGGTTTGTTTTTTTGTGTGGTGTTGTGTTGTTCTAGTTTCTTGGGCAGTATCATAATTTATTGGTTAATAATGAATGGTAATGACATGGGATGAAATTATTAATAAATTCATTTTTAAATGGGAAGTGTGGTTAAATGTGTGAATGTGAAATAAATAGGCTGGAAATGTGAAATAAATGGGTTGTTTAAATTGATTTGGTTGGTAATAGGAAATATATAAAATGGACTTAATTGAAAAATGAAATGAAATGAAATGAGGCTTTTGGATTGTGTCTTGTTGTTTGGTTTTGTGCATTTAGTGGTGGAAGCGAAAGTAGTGGTGTCACTAGGTTGGGTGGTGATGTTGTGAGATGGTTGGTGATCTTGTTGTGAACCCATGAGTTGGGATTTTTTTTATAGATTTATATATGTACATTGCATGTTTATTGTGGTTTCTATATGCACCCCACCCATGTCGAGCACCATGTTCCAACAAAAAAATGTTTTGGGGTTGTTTTTCCCAACATCCCAGTGGTGAATATGGATGGTTGGCTACCCAATATTCCCCACTCTCCCTTCTATGTGATGTTGACATGCATGGGAGGTGATGGACAGAATTCAAATGTGCATCGTGGTGATGTTTGATTATATGCTGAGATGAATCATGGAGGGGGTCATACATTGTAGGAGGAGGTAATGAAGTTTATGTCCTTCATGTTCACAATACCCTATTATTTTTGTTATGGTCATGGTTGTGATGTGGTGGGCCAAGTGTCTTTGGGTGAGATATGGTGTGATGTGATGTGATATCCCAGGTGTCTTCAGGTGTGATGTGATGTGATGTGATGTGATGGACTGGGTGTCTTTAGGCGAGATATGATGTGATGTGATGAACTAGGTGTTTTCAAGTGAGGGGGTGATGTAATGTGATATACAAAAGAGATAAAAGCACCAGGATGTACAAAATTGGGGTGTGATAGAAAAAACCCAGTGGGAAAGTGGTGTGGGGTACCCTTTATCGATATGCTTCATATTATTTTATTATTCTCAGATTCTTTATTTGGTGAGAATGCCTTCGTGAGGATGAGATCATATAATTGACCTATTTAGGTATTGTTGGCTCTATTATTTTTTCATGGGTGAATTAATTTGATCTCCTTATCATGTTTATGGGAGACTTTGGTATATTACTATTGAGTATACTTGTATGCTCACACTACAAATATAAAAATTGTTTTCAGGTTTCTAGGAAGACTTCATAGACTATACTGTACATTTTTATCTCGGGCTTTAGAGCTATTACTGTGCCACTATCTTATATTTTCTATTGGGTATTTATTTGGATAATTTTACTTATATTTGATTTATTTATACATTCATCATGGGATTGTCTTGGTGTAGAAGCCTGGGACACCCTGAGAGGGGAGGGTTGAATCAGGGTGTCAAATTTTTCTCAAAAAGTGATGGATCTTGTTCCCACATTATTAGGAACTCATTAAACTTGTATGACGAATATGATCAGTAACCAAACATTCACATGCAAAGAGACAAAACAAAACAATTTTACTTTGTTCACCACTAAGGGTTAAATCTAAGAAGCATATGCCTATAGTGTGTTGGTCATACCTAAGTCCACTAATATTTACTATTTGTAGATTACAGAGGTTTTTTCATAGTCACACTATGCCAGACACACTACCTTTAAAAGATTTTAGGGATAGCTCACTAAGTCCCTTAGAACACTTCCATTGACTACCCTGTCCCACTACCTTGGGTGAAGTCTTACTCAGTTTATTGACTTGAAGGTATCTTCAATGAATTGGCATTAAAGTCTTTATCCCTGACTTAACACGAGACTCTACTTGCACCACAGACCTGATTTTATGCACTCAGAAATCCCTATCCACTTAAACATGATAATAAATATTTCCTTTTGTGAAGCTCCTTCACGAAGATCACTCATTCACGAAGCACCCATGCCTTCACGGAACAAACTACCTTTGCGAAGCTCACTTACCTTCATGGAACTAACTATATTCGTGAATCTCATTGATTCAACATGGAATAACCCATAATCACAAAGTACCCTTTAAAAAAAACAATTGAACACCAGTCAAGACTTATAGTCTTTTCGCAATGCTCAACCTCGAAGAGAAATCCATATTTGTGAAGCTCCCTTGCCTTCATGAAATCAGATATTTTCCACATTATCCTTGAAAAAATTCTTATAATGAAGTGGGGGTAGCCTTGTATTTATAGTCTTGTCCATTCTTGAAGCTCCACCACCTCCAACGCATTTTCTGGATCTATCAAAAATATCTTCGCGATGCACCTCCTTTCAGGAAGCACCATGGAAATTTTCTATTTTCAATGATCAACATAATCATATATATTTTTATCAAAATCCTTCACAGTTCTCTTCTTAATCGTGGAGATTTTTGTCAACAACCACAAAGCTCCAATTCTCATAATTGTGGAGAACATCATATTTATTTGCGATGCTTGTCGTAATCGCAGAGCACATCATCAAAATTATTTAATCCTTCACAGAACACAACTTGCGAAGCCCATATTCACAAAACTCATGACTTTTCTATATTTTCATAAGGAATTGAAGAAAAAACACTTTTCACATTGAAATACATACTCTAAATTTTGAACCCAAAAAATTTGGCAAACACTGGGAAACTACATCACCTTCAATACTGTTGTCAGCTTGAACTGTAGGATCCATTTCTTTAAAAAATCCTAGATATTACATGCGAGGATTGAAAAAAAATAAAAATTAAACTCCATTTCCATCAATGAACAGCCTTGGTTCCAAAAATACCCCCCTTTGGGTTTTTTGATAATCTATAGATAAATTCAATAGATCACTAGCCACTATTAAAACTAGATACGCAAAAAAAAAACTTAGCCAACACTCTAAGTTTATATGAGCAATGCTCAGTGTAGAAAACAACAGGGGAAGCATGAATTGGGTTATGGTGTTTTGTAATTCTTAAAGATGTCCAAACTATTCTCTGACCATGTCACATAAGTGTTACATACCCTAAACAATTTCCTTATAACATAGAATTATTATTTTCATCCTTTGCAACTCATCAAATTTCACCATTCTCCAGCAACCAGAAAATGATTTCATCCTCCTCCTTTGTACCATTGAACCATTGAATTTATCTATTCTCCCCCATTACCAATAAATCCAAAGAGCCTAATTTTGACTTGTAAAAGTCAAAACATACTCCCCTTAGATCATATATCCCCCATAAAACTGCATCACAATATCAAATATATTAGAATAGTTAATTTAACCAAGGAGAGGAAAAATTTAATGACCTCCTCATGCATTCGGAGGTGGTTGAACACCGAGGTTCAACCAATGCTTCTCAAACACATGTTCTGAAAATGTATTGGTTAGTATGTCAGCCACTTGATCATTATTTGCAACATGATCCATTTTAATCATTACCCATTAAAAATTTTCCTCGATAAAGTGATATATAATTTCAATGTGTTTCATATTGGAATGCTAAATATGATTCTTCATAAGATCAATTGCGATGTTGTTATCATAGATAATTACCATTGGATATTTCATATAATATCCAATATTAGTTAGTTTTTGCTTCATCCATAGCAGCTGAGTGCAGACCTTTGTTGCTGAGATATACTATGACTCAGTAGTACTAAGAGAAGTACTTTCCTATTTCTTACTCAACCATCCCACACATTTCTTCCCAATAAAGAATGAACCACCAATTGTGGACTTTCTATCAACAACATGTCTAGCCTAGTCAGCATCATAAAATGATGATAGTTAACTATCTCTTCCTACATCAAAGTATAAGATATAATTGTGAGTACCTTGAATATACCTCGTGATTATTTTCACTACAGCCATATATTATTATTTCAGATTACTTTGAAATAGAGCCAATAAGAATGTTGCAAAGATAACATCTGGTTGTGTCACTGTCAAGTAAAATAAGCTTACAATTATTCCACTATACATTGTGGGATATAAAATTGTCCCATCCTCATGCTTTCCCAGTTTTATCCCAACTGTAACTAGAGACAACATTGGTTTAGAGTCATGCATATTTAATTTCTTTAGAATATATCTTACATACATTTTCTAAGAAATGAAAGTGTAATACTTATTATGAATCACCTGCATCCTCAATAAATACATGAGTTCCCCAATCATAGACATTTCAAATTCTGATTTCATGTGATTAGAAAATTCATCCACTGATCCTTGCCTATTTCCACCCAATATAATATCATCTACGTAAAATAGCACCATGAAATGATATTTCTGAGAATTCTACACATAGAGATTTTTATCCACTCCTCCTATTTTAAACTTAATATTCTTTAAATAATAATCTAGTTGAGAGTACCACGCCCTTGGTGCCTACTTCAAACCATAGAGTGCCTTATTTAATCTAAAAACCTTTATCTCATCGTTACTGAGTAGAAACCCACTGATTGTTCTATATAGAATTATTCTTCAAGAATACCATTTAATAATTTTGTCTTAACATCTATCTGATACACTTTATACCCTCTTTGGATCGCCATGGAAATAAATATCCCAATTGAATCTGGTCTAGCCATTGGAGAAAATGTTTCTTCAACATTGATGCATTCAATCTATGAATATTCTTTACACACCAATCATGCCTTATTTCTGATCACATTACCATTCTCATCAAATTTATTATTAAAAATCCACTTCGCACCAATCACATTGTGATTTTTGTGTCTCTTAACTAGATCCCATGTTTGGTTCTTTTTGATCTAATCCAAAATTTCATTCATGGATTTAACCCATTATTCATCCTTTCTAGCTTCTTCAAATGAGGATAGTTCTACAACTGATAGGAATGTAGATTGTGAATTATTCCTCATTCTCCTTATTTGTGTGAGTGTAGTCCAATCCCCAATGATGTTAGATTGATCAATTTATACTATTCAATTTCTCCTTTTAGGTTCAGAAGAATTTTCTTCTGGCATGGTTTCATCTTCTGATTCCTCTTCTGATTCAACATCTTGTTCTAAACTTTGAATGTTTTTTACTTATTCCTCTACATCTTCATTTTTATATGTTCCATGTCCACTGTCTTATGTATCTTCAATCACATTAGCAAGATATACCCTCATGGTATTTATGGTCTTAAAATCAATTATCTTAACATCACTACTTTCCACAATTTTTCTGATATTTCTACTAAAACATTTTTAGGCTTTGCTATTCATTGAATATCCAAGTAATATTCCTTCATCCGCCGCATCACCATACTTTCCTTGGTTTCCTTTTTCGTTTCTGATAAAGCATTTACTTCTGAAAACATAGAAATACTTCAAAGAGGGATTCCTTCCATGACACAACTCATATGGTGTCTTGGTTTCACCCACATATATCCCTATTCAATTTTGAATATACACTGAAACTTGAATGGCCACTTTCCAATAATGTCAAGGGATATGACTCTCAATCAGCATAGTTCTGGACATATTGTTCACCTATCGATTCCTATATTCAACAACTCCATTTTTCTGTGGGGTTATCACAGAATAAAACTTATATTGTATTCCATGATTCTCCAAGTAATTTTCAAACTCAATGGATGTGTATTCCCCTCTATTGTTAGACCACATAACTTTAATTTTCTGTCATGTATCATTCTCCATTATTCGGTGATAAGTTTTCATACAATCAAGCATTTTTTGTTTCATATGTATAACCATCACGAAATCCATTATACTATAATCATAAATGAAAAGGATTAATTACCTTTCTTCATGAGTTTCATCAACATTTATTGGACTACATACATCTATATGGATGAGATCAAGAAGATTTGATGCCATTTTCTTCTTTAGCTGATATGAACTACAGAGAAACTTTCCTCATATGCAATAATCACAATTATTTTCCCATTCATGCTTCATATTGGGGATATCCATGACTATCTTCATCTTTAAATATCTTTTCCATGTCTTTTTGATTAATGTGCCCAACATTTAGTACCACAAGTCATTTTCTTCTTCAACAGTTAAGTAGCAAGTATTCTCTCTACTATCAACCTGGTATAAGTCTCCATCTACTTTGAAACCGTTCATGAGAGAGTTCCCTATATTTCCTTTTATAGTGAAACCCTTTTTATTGAATGTCACTATAAGTATTGAGTCATATATTTGACTCACGCTAAGGATATTGTGATGCAAACCATCCATATATATAAATTTAGTTTTTTTCCAGCTCTCCATTAGCTAGTTTAGTACTTCCACTTCCTTTGATCTTCAAAGCACCATAATTACTGAAACTTACTATTCCATCAACTCTTTTCCTAAAATTCATTAATAAGTTTTCATTTCTTGTAATTTGGGATGAACATCTACTATTCAGGATCTAGGTGCTATTTCTCTTTGTATCTTTAAGGGATACTTTTTCAAGGTTGAAATTTTCAATTTTCCTCTTTTCCTTACATGAAATATTAGGTTGAGTTAAGGATAAAGATGACCTTTCTGATCTCTTTTCCATGTGGTCAGGTTCTTCATACTCATACTATTCTTCAAGAGGAGAAAAAATATTTTCAAGAGAAACACTATCTAGTTGACAAGTACTGACTTGTCTCTAAGTTCTATATGAAGTGTTTATGTCTTTCCTCTACCTGCAATAAGCAACTTTATTCCTAAATTTATAACAACGAAGATAATATCCATAGAAATTGTTTCTTCTATAATAAGTAGGATATGAATGGGTTCTCCTTTTTTGTCTTCCTAGATCTTCCCCATTAAAATAGATCCTTTCTTCTTCACAGTATAACATGGTATGTCCCAGATAGCCACAGAATTGAAATTTCATAAGTGAAAATGTCTTATCATTTCTATTACTCCTCATGTATCCTTCCTTAAGAATATAGTTTTGGTGCCTATAATTTCTATATTCCTACGGATAGTTTTAAATTGTCCTTTAAGTTTGAATTTAGGGTTTATTTTTCATCACTTCAGGTGACTTTTCAACACGTTTAACTTTCATCTTGCCTTTATTTTGACCCATTTTATTTTTAGCATTTGATGTTTAAGAATTACAACTAATTACACTATTTCCGATGCATGCGGGTCTTTGATTATTAAAAATCTTTTAAACTCCATCAAAACCATGCTTATCTCTCTCCAACAACTCAACATCTAAGAATTTTCCAAACTTTATTTTCTTATTTTCTTATTTTGAATTTGATTCACTTTTGAGTTTACTTCTAAGAGTAATAAATTATTCTTCGAGTCCATTAATAGTCTTGGACTTCTCATCCAGTCTGAAGGTGAGGTCATTGATGACCTTTTCCTGTTCTTCAATTTTGATCTTTAGTTCCACTACATTTTCTGTGATTTCAAGTGTTGTTGATTGAACTTTCAGTACTTCTTATATTCATTCAATTTTAGCTTCAAGATGATGAAAATATTCTGATGATTCTTTAACAAATGATCTCCACTTTTTTCATCTGTTTTTTTGATTCTCAAGCTTACCAAGAGAATCCTTAAGTTCCAACTTTAGATCAGAATCAACACTCCTCCTTCTAATCCATTTTTTGAATTTTTAAATGACACTTTTAAAGGTAAGTGTGAACCCTAACAATAACATCCAAATAAAAAAATTAAAAGGAAAATTAAACCAAATCAATACTATTTGGAGATGCCTCTACCTAGAATCAAAATCGTTGAGTCAAGCCTCCATCATTGCATGGCTGCTTGAAAAGCTGTCCTGTGCAAAGATACACAAGCTTGGTACTGATGGAATTCACCATACCCTCTCAATTTTCCAAATCTGAATGGCATGTGCTAGTGAATGTTTCCTGCTCTAAAACCACATCCGAGGTAGATCCAATATTATGATGTGAGACATTCACAACAAAAATAAAAAAATAGAGGCCAACAGAGTGCCTAAAAAATAGTCAATGCAGCATAAAACTTCCACTTAAATCAATGTATGACTTTACATCTCATGAAAATATTACCCAGGACCACTAATGCTATCTTCCTGGACCGTCCCATTAGAGATAGGGGAGGAGAATTAGATAAATTTGGGCTAAGGTCGAATAACGGAGGATGCACCACATTACCAAAACTAGATCAATGAGAGGTATAACCACCACCTAATTCATAATTGGGGGTTTCAATACCTGCACTAGCTTCCCTGCATTGAGGAGGGAAAGATGGGATCCCTTATTTAGACCTAACCATTCCATCTTGAGTGGAGGCATAATCCTTTCAAATTTTTGTCCTCCTTACTATGTAAAGAGTAAATCCTTCCTCATCAACCATTACATGTTTACCCTTCTTCACCGGAGACCTTCAAGGATCCTCCACAGCCGGAATCGCTCCATTAGTAACCAATGAGAGGAACCTCTGGCCGGTACCCCCACTGGATACCTATCCATCCCTAGGAGAACAGAGAGATTGAGGCACTTCCAAATATCCTATGGTCAGAGTCAAATTCAGAGGGGAGCTTGGGGAGCTAGGGTACACCAAGACCGGGGCCTGAATGGAGGGTAGATCTGGAACCTGCACAGAGACCATAGGTTGAATAAGATCTTCAATCACAGAGGGGAACTCATCCACCCAAGCATCACAGGCTAGTGGGGGGCCTCTTTGATGACAACCTCCATGCTGAAGACATCTGGATCATGAATGTCCTTGAAAGAAGAAGAACGAACACTAACCCACAACCTCCTCATAGATGATATGTTTTCAAAATCCATCCTCACCACCCACAGACAACCAAATTTGGTGAGGAATAACCCTATAAAAATCAATTTCAATGCACAAACACACAAAACATGGCTGCAACACTCGAGCGCTATAATTGTCAGCATGAAAGAAGCATCCAAGATGGTTTCCAATACCTTTCAATACACCAGGATTATGAAAAGGAAGCGGAAAGCCAGGGAGATGGACCCATAGGGGTGAGACTTTACAATCACGTCCCCTGTGGAAATCAACAGTCCACCAGAAAAAAAGGAAAGGGTGGTTCTCACACCTCCGTGACACACTAGACCAGGCCCAGGAAAAATCCTTGAAGGACTAGATATAAACACAGAGGTGATAGCATTCGAGAACCCCAATAGCAGCCGCTTACTACAAACCCCATGTAGAAGACACATACCTTTAGAAGATGCTCACCGGGGGCCAGTCCGGACCAAAATTTACAATCAGAGTGCGCGAATGAAACACTGCAACTTCATGGAATTCAGAAGGTGACAAGGAGAATATAGGCAACCCATTGAGTGATTTTGAAGCCTTCGGTGAGATCTTGATCACATGAACCTCCAGTATAAGCGATAATGGGAAGGAAGGAGACTCTGAGGCTTTTGGAAGCTCCGGAAGATGGGATGTGTGTGTGGGGGGGGGGACCGTCGACCCCACATGCCTAACCTCCGAAGGTGGGAATATAACCTCCACCGACGACACTAGGGTTAACCTTGAGCCAAGGGAAATACCACTCCCCCTGTGGGATTCCATTTAGAATCCCTATAAACTTCTTAGAATCATCACTCAAATAATGATCTATGGATTTATCTTTTGATGGTTCTGACTTTTCAATGGTAGCTATCATAGACGCTCGGTTTCAAGATTTAAACTCCGGTTATTATACCTAAAATAATTCATTATCACTGTCTTATTCTTCACAAAAAAAACTATTTTTCTATAGTTTATTTCTAGATTTTAAGTTTTAATTTTGATAAAACCTCTTTTTAGGCTTCTTTGAGTTCCCACCTTCACCTTCATCATCATTGAACTTCCTTGAGCACTGAGAAGCAATGTGCCCAACTCTACCACAAAAAAATATTCCAAGGGTATATTTTCTTCAAATCTCCCTTTTCCTCTCTTGTATTTCTTAGAAAAGAGTGAAATAATTTCTCCTTACTCATTATCTTCATCAATGATATATCCTACCATCATCATCATTATATATTTATTCAAGGGAAGAGGGAAAAACGAAAAGGAAAGAAAAGAAAACAAAGGAGAAAAGAAAGAAAGGGGACATTGGGTTAGGGGGGTGGAAGTAGTGAAGGCCCAGAGCATCACTCCTGATGATGTTTTCCCCTTCCAGTTTCAAGCTGTCCAGAGTGTGCAGGAGAAAGCCATCAGAGCTAGGGGTGTCCAGAGAAGTGAGGTAGTCAGTGACTTTGTTGCCCTCCCTCCAGGTATGCATTACTCTGGTGTTACTATGAAGAATATTGTGACATTTTCTGATCATGTACTCTATCGACCACGGTATGAAACCAATACCTTGAAAAGAATTGTGAAGGACCAACGAGTCAGTTTTGATCTCAGAGATATCTAGACACCTCTGGCTGCATGTTGTAAGGCCTGTGAGCATGGCCATGGCCTCGGCCTGGAGGGACGAACCCAGAACCAGTTGGATGGAGAAGGCCAGGATGACTAACCCGTGGCCATCTTCGACAACACCCCCACCACACATGACCCCTGAGACATAAGATCCATCCGAGTTAAGCTTCAAACCCCTGGATGGGGGATTCCAATGAACCCAGTTTCCCAAGGAGGAGGAGTTGCTGGGAAGAGAGGCAAGGGGCCTGGGCTTGAAGCATTGCAAGGATGGGGCCTCCTTCCAGTTGCCTAAGACTCTGACCAGATCAATGAGGAGATTTTTGGAATGGTTGATGATGGAGCGGCTGGTTGAGACCACTCCCTCGAAAACCCATTTGTTCCTCACCTGCCGCAAGCACCAGCAACCTGCGTGCAGTAGGATAGTGCAAGCCATTCTCTCCGCGCTTCCCTCGCCCGAACTGTGGAACCATCAATTGAGGAAAGGTTGATCATCCATAGTTGGACTGGAAAAGGCGGTGAATTCTCTATAGTAGGACCAGACCTCGTGATCCCATTCGCTCTCAAAGAAGAGGTGCACTGACGATTCCTCGCTATGGTTTTTACAACAGACGCACCTGGAGGCCATGCTGATTCCACATCGTCTGATATTCTCATTGGTAGGCACTGCCATATTCCTTAATCTCCATATGAGAAAGTTGAGTTTTGGAGGGATACGTTTTGCCCAAAGGAGTGCTGCCCATGGGTCCACCGGAACGTGCATGATGCGGATCTGGCAGAAGGCTTTCGATGTGAAGAGGCTAGAAGGGGAGGGGGAGAAGATGCACTTGTCTGGAACTGAGCCTAACTCGATGATGTGAACCAGCTCCTGATGATCCTTCGACAGGACGAAGCTAAGGAAATAAGGGTGCTGGCAGGCCCCTCTGTAGGAAATGGTAGGAGTAGGGTATCTCGGGAAACCGACGATCTCTCCTGCCCAATTATGATGCCAAAAATAGACATCCCCTTTGCCGATGATCCAGCGAGATAAGGGTTTGAGAGCATCAGAAAGGGGGGAAATCACATACCATAGAAGAGAAGACTTGCCAGCCGCAGAGGCATGATTACCCTGGAGGAGTGCTTTCATGAGAGTCCCCCACAGGGTGCGGTGCTCCAAGACCTCCCATGCTAATTTGTAATGCATGCAAAGGAGGGTGTCATCGAGGCTCCTCACATTGATCCCCCTTCGTTGGCCGGCCTCACCATCCTACGCCAAGAGACCCAGTGACGTTTTCCTTCGGACATGGGGTCCCAGATGAAGCCCTCAAGGATTTTTTCAATATTCCTTATCACCCCTTTAGGGACCTTGATAGAAGAGAGAGCGTGAATAGGGGAGGCCAGCAACACGCAGTTCACCAGCGCAATCCTCCCCCCGAAAGAGAGGTATTTGTTTTTCCAGTTAATAATACGGCCATTGATCTGGATCAGGAGGGTGTCGAAGTTGCGAATCCGTAGCCTTGTAGGAGAGATAGGCGCGCCAAGGTAGTCCATGGGAAAATCCTCCCTCTGCATGTCCAGGATGCCGCTCACATTGGAAACCTGGCGCAGGTGGCAGTTGTTGGCGATGAAGAAGCTGATCTTTCTTTTATTAATGATCTGTCCACTCCATCGGCAGTACTCCTAAATGACTCTGTTAAGGCAAAGCAACGATCTATTCGAGGAATTCATGAAGATGATCGTGTCGTCTGCAAACATGATATGGGACACCGAGGGGGAGCAAAGCCTTCTACTATATAGGAGAATGTCACCGTTCCTCAGGCTCCTATGAAGCAGGTGGCTGAGAAAATCTTGGGAGATAATGAAGAGGCTCGGAGAGATGGGGTCTCCCTGCCTAAGACCATGAGTAGCCTTGAAGAAGCCGTAGGTAGTGCCCATAAAAGTGATCGTCATCCAAGAAGAGCTAAAGCAGTGGAAGATAATATACACATTACAGGGAGAAAGACCCATACCTAAAAGGACTTTGTTGATGTAACTCCATTCCACTTGGTCGAAGGCCTTACTCATATCAAGTTTGATGACGATATTGGAGACACGAGTCTTGAAGGTGATATCCCTCGTCATCTCCTGGGTCAGGGAAATCATGCCCTGGATTGAGAGCCCTTTCACAAAGCTGTGTTACTCCATAGAGATCCACTGGGGAAGGTGGTGGGCGATCCTTGAGTTGATGATGCTGGCAAGGATTTTTAAGGAAAGTTACACAGGCTCACAGGGTGAAAATGGAGAAGGGAAGCAGGGTTATTGGATTTGGGAATGAGAAAAATTGAGGTGGAACTCGCGACTCGGGGGAGAGTCCCTCCCCGAAAAAAGTCCTGAATGGCCGCAACGAGATCGCCCTTCACCGTCTCCCACACAGATTTGTAAAACAAACCCAGGAAGCCTTCGGGGCCATCCGCACTTTCAGAATTAAGGCTAAGCATTCCTTCCCAAATCTCTTGTTATGAGGGGATAGAATCCATGAGATCATTGTCACGGGACAAGAAGATGGAGGTAATCACCTCAAAAAGCTATGGGTTATCTCCAGGATAGCCAACCGGATGGAGGTTGTTGGGGCCAGACAATAGTTCCCTGAAGAAAGAGTTGGCCATACCGCCCACTACATCTTTGTCGTCGGTGTTGGTACCGTCATCCAGCAAAAAGTTCGGTTTAGGATGCCTTCTTCTCTCCTTAATATAGGCATGGAAGTAAGCAGTGTTCCTATCTCCCTCCCGAAGCCACCTGACCCTCGCCTCATCCCTAGAAAGGAATTCCTACCTCAGAAGCATGTCCTCCAGAAGGTCCTTCTTGCAATGCAGGGTTTCAAAAATGCGGTCGTCCCAAACATCCTCGAGGCTCCTTTCAAGATGGTAGACCTCTTGCATGAGGGACTCCAGATCGCCATTTGAGGGAGGAAGGGACCTCAACCATTCATGGAGGCTCGACTTGAGGTGGTGAAGTTTATTATGGAGGGCAGTCCACGTGTGACCTGAGGAAGGAGGAAGCCAGGAGTTGATGACCAGATCCTGGAAGCCTGACATGCTGTCCCATGGAGGGTAGTAGCGAAAACGACGATGTTGATCGAGTCCGAAAGATCAGGATACCAGTAGAGGAGAGTGGTCCAATAATCCCTGTATGAGGTGAGTCACTCTAGCGTTGGTAAAAGTGGAGATGGCTTGAATATTATCTAAACACCTGTCCAGAAGGCACCAAGAGTGGTGAGTTCCCCATTGGTTGTTGCACCACGTGAAACTGTCGCTGGAGAAGTCGAGATCCATGAGGCCACTGCCCACCATGAACTGATTAAAATCCTAGCTAGCTTGCTGGGGGGAAAGGCCCCCTTCCCTTTCTCTCTTCTGGGCACGCGGCGACGTTAAAGTCACCCACGACAATCCATGGTAAGTTGTCAGGGTTAAAGGCAGAGAGGTCGCTCCAGAGGGACACCCTCTATTGGGGATCACAACTCCCATAGATGAAAGAATCCAAGAAGATATGGATTCCTAGAGTCACTTTCACCATGATGAATTGATCACCGGACTGAATGAGGTCGACTGAGAGGCTGCTGTGCCAGAAGATCCATATGTGATGGTTGCAAGGGTCATCTTGCATGAAGCCATGAATTTTGAGTTTCCTAGAAAAGCTACTGATCGCGCCCGGTTGTTGTTTGTGTTCGAGAATGGAAACCAAAGAAGCCATGTTTTTAGTAATCTCAGATGTCAAGAAGTTGTTTTTGACCCAAGATGCTATGCCTCAGTAATTCCAGATGAGAAATCGTATCATAAGGGAAAGAGTGCTCGAGGATTGGCTCTAGAGCTCGCAGCAGACTCGTAGTGGGAAGAGTGCTTCGCCTTTAGTTTCCTGAACTGAGACCTGGTACATACTTTGTTAACCTGGGATCCGGGCGAGTGCGGGGTAGAGTCTGAGGGGTGATGTTGGATGGGCCGCCTATCCCTCGCGCCTGGGGAGAAATATGGGCCCTGTAGAGAACCTGTTGAAGGGATGGGGGAACAAGCAGGGAGCTCGAGATAGGGGGAGAAGGATAGGTCCCCTCGAGCAGAGGGCCTAGGGGAAATAAGGTAGAGTCAGATGGAGGCACATCATCAGAAGAAGCGAACCAAGGGAGCATTAGATCAAAGGGAGGAAAAGATGAGGGAGCAAGGGGGAGAGGGGGGAGAGAACCCTCCGCACAAAAGATCCCTGGATCCAAGGCGGAGGGGGGAAGAGGAGAGGAGGAGATGACAGGAGAGGGTAGGGGACACCTCCAGGGAGAGTAGGGGATGATGTCCCAACAAGACCGCTGAACACCTATAGGCGCAGGAACAGGGGGAGTCGACAGGGCAGGACCTGGGGAGGGGGCCGAGGGAGCAGCAGTGGGAGGCGCAGGCAGCGCCTCCTCCCCTCCATGAGGAGCCCCATAAGAAGCACTAGAAGGAGTAAAAAGGGTAGGCCGGTGAGCCTCCGCAAGTCACCGACGACGACAACTCGCCATGGGATGACCTTGAAGAAGGCAGTGAGAGCAGAACAGCGGGAAGACCGGATAAGAAATAGCTTGGGACCAGCAGAAGGCATCCTGCACCCAGAGGATGACCAGATCTGGCACCAAGAGAGAGAGATCAATCTCCACACAAATTTGATCCACTGAAGTATCTGCACAACCACTGTGATGGATCGGATCCCTCGGCCCAGCAATATTGTCCGCTCTGGCCCAGTTGCTATCCCAGGCCTCACGGCTTTAAAACGCGTTGCTGAGGGGAAGGTAGGCACGGGAATTTCAAGCACCCACCAATCTCCCTCCACAACCGATGTGAGATTGGTTACCGGGGCACAGGAGCCAACAATCCTGGCGGGGGCCCAACAATCCTGGGCCCAGGACACAACATCCCCCCCCCAAGCCCACACCGGTCCCGAGACCAACCACCCTCTGATACCAATTGATGGATCGGATCCCTCGGCCCAGCAATATTGTCCGCTCTGGCCCAGTTGCTATCCCAGGCCTCACGGCTTTAAAACGCGTTGCTGAGGGGAAGGTAGGCACGGGAATTTCAAGCACCCACCAATCTCCCTCCACAAACGATGTGGGATTGGTTACCGGGGCACAGGCGCCAACAATCCTGGCGGGGGCCCAACAATCCTGGGCCCAGGACACAACACACTGGTCTGGACATCCGAGCACAGGAAGCCACCGAGGGAGTCCCCGATGGACTGAAGGAGCCCTTCGTTCTGGAAAGGCAGAGGGAGCCCCGGGAGGCCGAGCCACACCCCCACATGCGGGATTTCTTTGCCTCTGTGGACATCTAAGGACTAGTGGGACAAGCTGAAACCGCAGTGACCCACAGAGCGGGGGGCCTTGCACCACGCCTGGATGAAGTCAGCCTGCGAGTCGAGCACGATGCAGAAGGAGAGCCTATGAAGCACGAAGATAATCTCCAGGCGGCGGAGCCCCCAAGAGGAGACAAAGCGTTGAAAGATAGTAAGAGAAGGCTTAGCGGTGCCGAAGTGAGAAACCAATGTCCATTTTAAGAAAGCCAAAGCCGCCTAAAAGGCCGCCATAGGTACATCTAGAGAGGCCCGAGAGCCCTCATGCGAAGGAAAGGGCGGAAGCAGGGGCATCAGATGGAAGCAGGGGGGAGGGGGAGAGGAGGGCTGAACGTAGAGGGAATCCCTGAAGGAGATATGGGGACCTGGGGCGAGGCCGGCGGGGGGCACAGGAGGTGCTGGAGGGGAAACCAGAGTAGCAGGGGAGGCCGGAACCGGGGGGGGGGGGCTGCCGTAGGAGAGGCCAGCGAGGCACATGAGATAGAGAGGGGAGGGGCCGGCACCGCGGGGCCAGAGGAGGAGCCAGGAATGGAGGAAGGCGCTGCCGAGAGGGGTGGCAGGGGGGGGAGAGCCTGCAATGGTTGGAAAATTTGAAAAAGAGGGCAGCACGTGCTGTGCATTCTTTCCCATATTTTCCCCTTTATAGTGTTTTATTCCTAAAATTTCTAGTTTTTCCATGGATTTTAATTCCATTTCCTTAATGACATGTGTCGTTGCATCTTCTGTCTTTACTCTCATTTCATATGCCACCATACTGCTCAGTAGGTCATCCAGATAAAGTTTATAAAGATACCTTTCCTCAAGGGCTGACACTTTGGGGTTGTATAGAGGTGAAAGCCTGCTCAAAATTTTCTTCAAAATTCCAATGTCTTTGATTTCTTCCCCAATCCCTCTGATTTCTCATACTACTTCAGTAATTCAATCGAAAAAGGAATATTCATTCTATTTAGGATGTATCTTTAGACTGTTAAACCTATTGTGCCGGACTTGTAGTTTCTACTCCTTTGCTTTGTTGTATCCTTCATATATATTCTCCATTTTTTCCCACGTAAACTTTTCTGAATTATAGCTCATTACCTTTAGATATATATGATCTAAAAGTGCTATAGTGATATAATTATACACTTTAGAATCTACATCAAGAATTTTCCTCTCTATATCAGTCATAGACAACCTTATTGGATCAGTGACTTGTATTCCTTGTGCAGTAGAAAAAAGGACTTCCATTCCAAGAGATCTTAGATGAGATATCATCCTATTCTTCCAAATATGAAAGTTTCTTCCATTAAATAAGGGCACTACCCTGAAATTTACTAAATTATCCAAGATAGAAAAGTAGGAAAAATTTAACACCAGCAACCTATCACTCTGATACTACTTGTAGAACCTCAGGACACCCTGAGAGGGGAGGGGTGAATCAGGGAGTTAACTTTTTCTCACAAAGTGATGGATCTTGTTCCCATGTTGGTAGGAACTCGTTAAAACTGTATTATGGTTATGATCAGTAATCAAACATTCACATGAAAAGATATGACAAATAACAATTTTACTTGGTTCACTACTGAGGGATACATCCAAGGAGCATATGCCGATAGTTTGTCAGTTGTACCTAAGTCCACTAATATTCAATAGTTATAGATTATAGAGGTTCTTTCACCATCAATCTATTCAAGGCATACTTACTTTACAAGATTTTCGGGATATCTCACTATGTCCCTTAGAACACTTCCATTGACTACCTCTAGCCCACTTCCTTGGGTGAATTATTACTCAGTTTATGGACTTAAAGATCTCTTAAAAAAATTGGCATTAAAGTCTTTGTCCCTGACTTAGAACAAGACTCTTCTTGCACCACAGAACTGAGTTAATGCACTCAGAAATCCTTGTCCACTTAAACCTGATAATCAATATTGCCTTTCGTGAAGCTCCTTCTTGAAGCTCACTCCTTTGTGAAGTACCCCTACCTTCACAGAACATACTACCTTTGCGAAGCTCACTTGCCTTCATGGAACTAACTATCTTCTTGAATCTCATTGAGTCAACATGGAATAACCCATCATTGCGATGTAACCTTTAAACAAAATCATTGAACATCAGTCAAGACTTATAGTCTTTTCATGATGCTCAAGATCGCAGAGAAATCCATATGCATGGAGCTCCCTTTCCTTCATGAAATTAGAGCATTTCTAGATTATCCTTGAAAAAATTCTTGGAATGAAGTGGGGTTAGCCTTATATTTATAGGCTTGGCCATTTAGGAAGATCCACCGCCTCCAGTGCGTTTTCTGAATCCTTCAAAAAAATCTTGGTAGCGCACCTCCTTTTGCAAAGAACCATGGATATTTTCCATTCAAAATGCTCATCGTAATCGCATATCTTTTTGTCAAAACCCTTTGAGATGATCATCTTAATAACAAAGCTTTCCATCAACAACTATAGAGCTCTAATTCTCGTAATCATGGAGAACACCATCTTTGTTCATGATGCATGTCGTAATCGCAGAGCACACCATCAGAATTCTTTAATCCTTCATAAAACACAACTCAAAAATCCCATCTTATAGAAACTCATACATTTTCCATATTTTCATAAGGCCTTCAAGAAAAACCACTTTTCTTATTGAAATCCATCCTCCAAATTTTGGACTGAAAAAATTTAGTAAATACTAGGAAACGACCTCACCTTAAATACTGTTTTCAACTTGAACTCTAGGATCCCTTTCCTTACAAAATCCTAGATCTTCCATGTGAGGATTGAAAAAACACAAAACAAACTCAATTTCCAAAAAAGAATAGCCTTGGTTCCAACATTTGGTTTTTTTTTTATATTATTCCATGGATTTTCTTGTTTTTGATTTATCTTATTTCCCGATACTATTATCATAGAGGGTAATGTTGGTTCCAAGAACAATAGAAGCGTGAAGTGGAAGGATATATATTAAAATTTCTTTTAATAATTGTTTCTTGAAACCATGAGTGAGGATCTTTCATATCAAATTTATATTTAATTTATTTAATATATGAAAAAATAAATACTCGGGCTTAGGAGCTTTCTTCATTGATGATTTTTGATCATCCAAAAATACCCTTTCATATTACCTTCATTGTGCTATGATGATCCAATGATATAATTCCTCTAGCGGTGATCCACACATGATCCAATGATCTTCGAGAAACACCACTCGATCACTGGGTGCTAGCACTATAAATAGAATGTATCATGTTGTTCATTCTTGATCACTTGTTCTTCAGTCTTGAAGAAACATATATTACATTTCTTATTCTTGAGAGGGTGAGAGAAGGAGGATTCAAGAGAGGATTTTTTGTGCGCAACAATTTTCTATTTTTAATTTTTGGATGCAATATACAATAGACATAACCTTAAATTTATAAAGTTAGGTTTTAGGTTAAAATATTATTTAATTTCATGCCAACCATTAAATAAAATTTAAAACCTTTAATAAACCCCATGACACATAATAATATCATTATTATTATTTTTTTGCACACACAAACTTAAAAAATAACAAATATTATGTAAAAGTCTTGTTAATTATTATTTTTCACCAGACTCAGTCTTGTTCCATTCAAAATTTAACATTTATTTAACAATCGAATAAATATTTATTCATAAATAAATATTTTATTCAAAATATAGAGTATAAATATTTATTAAAATATTCAATAAATAAAATAAATATTGTATTCACAATAAAATGAATAAATATTTTATATATATTCATGTAATAAATAAATTATTTATTAAAAAAACAATTATTTATTACCTTGTGAATATTATGATAAATAAAACTAGAATAAAATTATTCCTCAGTCTTGAGAATAATATTTATTACAATAATTAAATTAAAATAGAATTTAATTGATATCAATAGAAACAATTAGTGTGTGACCCTATATGATTCTTTCTCATTGGAATTGGGCAGGCTTGCCTAAAGTCCAAGATTACTATTTATAAATAGATCAAGGCATACAAGAGAAAAAACTTAATGTTGTAATGACAAAAACCACATACAAATGATCAATGTGTAATATAATCCTTTTGTCTCAATATATCAACAAGAAGGTTTCACATTCTGTCACCAAACTATATACTTGATACATATTTCTTTGAATATCATAAATAAACACAACATTACACCATGGCCATAGAATTTAGGGTGATGGTTCCATTAAAATCAAAGGGTTGAGATACTAGCTTCCATAAAGATGAAAGGGACAAATCCTTCTTTAACTTATCCATTAATGAAATGTCACTCATGATGAAACAAACATATACAAATTTTCCAAGAACTATTATTATCATGGTTTAGGAAATACATTTAAGTATATGAGTTATAACATGAATTAATAATAATCTTAAAATCTAAGGCCCATTATACCTGCTCATAGATAAGAATATCCAATGACACCAAAAGATGTAGAATTCCTACTGGTGGGTTTGTTCTCATAATCTCCCACCTTAGAGATTACCAAGTGCAAACTTCATTAGTAGAAGCCTCATTTGCTTATGAGTACTTATACCTGATATTCTATGTACTATGTGTCCCATCATAGTACGTTATCCAACCATAGAACATGATTTAAGAATATCTTCATAGCACATCAAGGTTCTCATCATAGTGGGGAACTTCTATGACCTTACTAATGAGATGTATACTCTAAGAAATTATTACATTAGAGTCATATAGAACAACGATCAATATGTAATAATAATTTTTATTAATATGAAATACATTTAATATACATGTAATCAAAGTAAAAACAATTGATATTAGGAAACCAAATCCAAAAAACTCTCACTTGGACTAGATCCAACTACCTATGACCTTCAGTCTGCTAGACCTCACATGATAGTCATGTTTCTATAGAGTGAAGGATTTATTCAAGGTGTCCTCCCCATTGTCTTTTTTAGAAATAATTCTCACTGTAACTTAACCTCTCTGATAAAAATACCTCTATAGATGATACTTTCGAATCATGTGCTTCGTCTGCTGATGTGACCTTGAATATTTTGAAAGAGCCACTACTGAAGTATTATCACAATAGAGTGTGATAGAATATTTACTACTAGGTACCGCATCAAACTCTTGGACAAAGTTTCATATCCATACTACTTATTTTACTACCTAAGAAGCCATAATATACTTGAATTATACTAAAGAATCTAAAACCATTTCCTACTTTGAGCTCTTTCAGCTCAAAACACCTCCTTTAAAAGTGAATATGTATCCCATTTGTGACTTCATGTCATCTTGATCAGTTTGGAAACTAGCATTTGCATATCCTCTAATGACTAGTTCATCATCTCCTCTATAAACCAGGAACATATCCTCAGTACACCTCAGATACTTAAGGATTGACTTGAATTCCATCCAATGGAAGTCAGTTGGATCAAATTGATATCTTCATACCACACTTATACTTAGGTGATATCTAGCCTAGTGCATATCATAGAATACATGACTGTCCTAATCACTGATGTGTATGGAATCCTTTCTATTCTATTTCTTTACTCATGTGTTTGAGGAAACATTTTCCTATAAATATGAATGCCACATGACACTAGAAACAATACCCTCTTAGATTATTCCATAATGAATCTTTTTAGTATCTTGTTTATGTATATACCTTGAATTTATTTGAGTAACCTCTTGGATCTATCACAATGAATCTTGATCCTAAGAATATATGTTTTCTCACCCAAGTCCTTTATAGAGAATCATTTATTCAACCATTCATTAATATAATGTAAGACTGGTATTTAGTTTCCAATGAGTAATATGTCATGAATATATACTATTAAGAAAACGACTACACTCCCACTAAAACTTTTATAGACACATGAATCACATTCATTATTTATGAAACCAAATTTCATTATAGATTCATCAAAATGAATGTTCTCTAACTTGGATGCTCTCTTTAATCCATAAATGGATCTTTACAACTTTCATACCTTGTTTCCATCCTTTGGAGTCACAAACCCTTTGGATTGTGTCATATAGACATCTTCCTAAAGGTTCCCATTAAGCAATGCTATTTTGATATCCATTTTCCAAATCTCATAATCATGGAAATAAATAATGGAAATTATAATTCTAATGGATTTCAGCATTGAAACTAGTGAAAGTGTTTCACATAGTCAATTCCTTGTCACTATTTAAACCTTTTTGAAACCATTCATGCCTTATAAGTATTGAATTGTCCTTCCATGTTTAGTTTCTTCTTGAATACCCATTTTCAACCAATGATATTTACATCTAATAGAGGTTCTACCAAAATCCAGACTTGGTTTTGGTACATGAAATCCATTTTATAATTAATGGCCTCCTTCCACTTGGTAACATATGTTCCACTTACTACTTACTTTCAGGTTAGAGCATCATTATTATTAACTAATAACGAGTCACCATCCTTGGTGACAATAAAAATGTACCATTTTGGTTCTCTAATATCTCTATTACTCTTAAGTAGTAATTGTGTCTCTACAAAAAATTCTTCTTCCATGGGGATTTGTGGAATTTGTTCCTAGGACAAATATTGTATATCTTGATCAGGTAATTCATTGCAGTCTATCTCACTCCCACTATCTCTTTTAGAGATAAGATCCTCCTCAATAAATGTAGGATGTCTTTCAAACACAACCTTTTTGTTTAAAGGATTGTATAGGTAGTATCCCTTTTCTTCCTTGGGATATACTATAAAGATACACCTTGTGAATTGGGGAGAAATCTTGTTGCCTGAAGAGGCCTTAACAAATGCTTTACAACCCCACACATGTAAGTAAGACAACACAGGTTTCTTTCCATTCCCTAATTGGTATGGTATACCATATATTTCTTTAGTTAACACTTGGTTTAGTACGCATACTAATATTTGTAATGTGTATCCCCAAAATGATAATGAAATACTCACATGAATCATCATTTATCTCACTATGTACAACAAGGTGTGGTTCCTCCTTTCACTTACACCATTCCACTGAGGCATATAAGGAGGATTGAGTTGAAATAATATCCTAAAATACCATAAATAATCAATTATGTTTTGATTAATATATTATCTACCACAATCTAAGTAGAGTTTCTTAATCTTCTTACCAAGATGGTTCTCAACTTCATTCTTGTATTCCTTGAATTTATCAAAATAATTTTACTTATACAACATTTAGTAGACATATCTATATTTACTAAAATCATCATTAAAAGTTATGAAGTATGAGTACCCACCCTCTGACTCAATATGAAATGGTCCATACACATTGGTATTAAATAATTAAAGAATCTCTTTATCCCTTTCACCTTTCCAACTAAATGGGGATTTGGCTATTTTTCCTTGTAAACATGTGTGAAAAACACCAAGTGGTTTTAGTTCAAAAAAATCTAAATATCCATCTTGATGTAATTTAGTCAAGATATTTTCATTTACATGACCTAGTTGGTGATTCCAAAGTTGATTATGGTATGATTCATGTGAAGTAACTTCATTATCGATTTCCATTACTCGGTTTGTGTAATATAACACATAAAGACAATTATTTAAATGTAATTTACCATAAAAATGATATCTTTATAAAAGAAGAAACATTTATTCCCAAATTTGAAAAAAAATCCATCTGTATCTAGTATGGATATAGAAATAATGTTTTTGGTAACTGAAGGCACATAATAAAAAACTTTTAAAACTAAGATCATCCTAGTTGGAAATGTGAGGTGGTAGTCATCGATAGATACACCAACGATTTTAGATCCATTGGATGCTCCTAGATATTCCTCCCTTTCTGTTAATATTTTTGAATTTACTTGTTTATTATATTTTAATACATATGTGATCACCATAAGATGTATATAATACCCAATTTTTTAGAAACAAATAAATTACACTCAATAACAAACTCATCTGAAGCTTCCCCTTGCTTCTTTGACTGGATGCAGTTTTTCTTCTAGTGGGCCTTCTTGCCATATGAAAAATTGAAAAAATATTGTTCCCTTGATTTTACATTGATATTCCTATTCTTGGAAGGGTGTGAAGAATATTTGGACTTAAAACTATTCACTTTCCATTTACATTTGTTCACTATAAGGAAAGATGGCTTTTCACGCTTTGTTTCCTTACCAACTTGGTGAGGAAGAGTGAGAAGATCTGGCAAAGTCTTCACAATGTTGTTTATATTAAAATTCACAAAAAAATTAGAGAATCTCTAAGGGAGTGATTCTAGAATGAGATAAGTGCCCAGTTCTTTGGGGAGTTTAAACCCTAGAACCTCTAGGTGCTCAATGTATCTAATGAGCTTGACTACATGAGGCCCAACTGAGGCACCTTCTCCAATATTTCTCTAAAAAATTTACTTGGAAATATCAAACCATTTATATCTAGATCTCTCCAAGTATAGACCATGGATGTGCTCAAGAATTCTATACACATCCATGTTTTTGTGATACTTCATTAGTTCACTAGAAATTTATGAAATCATGAAACATTGAATGTCAACTGCATCGCTCAAATTTTTTTATAGATAAGGAACTCTTAATCACTCACCTATTTAGTAGGTAGATTAAGAATTGAGTACTGTAGCATGTAAAATTTCCATTCATGGTGTATCATAATCTGAAGGCATCTAAACTACTCCTGGAAGTTACTTATAGTTAGGATTTTTTATTTCTCCAATATTGATAATAGGAATAGTGTAGATGATGGGATTTTCATTTTATTCTAAAATTAAAATAGTAGATTATTGTAACTTTTTATTGATTAAAAATTATGTGAGAAATAATAAATAAATAAATAAATAAATTTTATTAAATCTCCCATAATTTTATGAAGTCCAAATATCCCTCACCATTGAACTAGTAATGTCTAGTTGCTATGAAATTCTTGTGGTAAGGATCCCGATTAATTTTCTTAATGATATGAACTTTGGCCATGAAAACCAGAAGAAATTAATTTAGGTAGGTGGTCTTTCCAATAATAAGTTTGCAACTTCTTGATCCCTTGAGTGGATTACCCTATCTGAAAATCCCAACTTTGATTTCTTAAAATATAATTTGGTTATTAAACTTAATACAAGTTCGGTTAAGTCAAACAAAGACTCTCATGAGAACTCCCTGATAAAATTAAGTGTCTAGACTTTGGTCATGTACTACACTTAGTTATATGGTTTCATTCCCAATCAAGTAATAGAAGGCTCAGTCTAAATTAATATTAGGTTGAGGGATTTTAATTAATTTATGCATAAATTTTATCATGTTTTATCCTTTACATGTCTTGTTAATATTAAGTGGATGTTACTTAATTAATCAACCATGTTGGATAAAACATTTACAAACAATTAATTAATTAATTTTCCATATTTACATATTCATTAATTCATTTATGTGACTATGGTCTTACATATATAAAATAAATAATTCATAGAAAAAAATAAATAAATAAAGTAAATGACATGATCATGAGTTTATCTAAAGATTGATTTAATGAGTGAAAATTAAATCAACTTATGAAATAATGGAATAACACCATTTTCTTCCATGTTATGAGTTACAACATTCCACCCGCATATCTATATATCACCGAGTTGACATCACCATGGTTCCGTCTTGAACCGCCTCCACACCCTTGGGATGCTCCATTAATTACAAGTATTTATAACTCACACGCAGGTGAGGGGAACCAAAAAATTGGTTAAAGGAGATTACATAAATATCCTTGGACATGTAGATCCTATATAATAATGGAGGGAGGGTTGAGCCAAAGACCATCATTTAATTTAATATTAAATAATTTCAAACCCATGAAATAGATTAAATAAAATAAATTCCAACACATACATAGGTCTTGGTCAAACTCATGATCGGTCATACATGAAACAAATATACAAAAATAACCTGTAATCATTCATTTCATCATTAATTCATTATTATTAAGATAAGAATACTTGTATTAATTAATTAATTCCCTTTCATCTTAATGATCATACAACTTAATTAGAGATACCCATCATTTATGAAATCCATTGAAAATAAATAATAGAACTAGTAATGGCATAAGAATTATAATAAATTAATCGAGCATTTAAGATTCTTTAAAAATATTATTAAATTTTCAAACACACATTGGTGTTCCAATCAATAAAATAATGTTTTAATGCTTCAATTTTTAATTTAATGTAATTTTTAGTTTTTTCCTTTAATGGGAGACTACACAGAGTGTAATGTCTAGCTACACACCATGTACCTTGGTTTCCATGTATCCAAGTCACATGTTTGGGGATTCTAAGTGTTAACTTGGCCAGAATACATGACGTGTACATGCCAACTACATGCCATGTATCCTCTCTCCATGATCCAGGTTTCCCCAATCAACACGCGGTGTGCAATAAATGCATCGCATGTAATTAAATTCTCAGCACATCTATGTGAAATGCGCATGGGTACACGATGTGTACTCTATCTACACGTTGTGTAACCTTATTTTACTAGCCAAATATTTGGCACTTCCCTATGGAATATCCGACCATTTTTCATCTATTCTTAAACCTTTAATAAAATGAAATGCTAAATGAATATGATTAATATGTCGAAGCATGTTAATTAAAATAATATTAAATAACAAATAATAAGAAATTAAAATTCAACCATAATTTAATATAGATCAAAAATAAAATAAATAATTATAAATTTAAACATGACCACTTTGATACCACTTTTTGGTTCTGGGCATAGTGGAAGCATGCGACAATGTGCGATATATTAAAACTTATTTTAATAATTTTTTCCTAAAACCATGAGCGAGGATCTTGCACAAAAAATTTAGAATTAATTTATTTAATATCTAAATTAATATATTTCTAGGCTTAAGAACTTTCTTTGTTGATGATTGTTGATATTCCAAAAAGACCCTTTCACATTTCCTTCATTTCCCTATGAAGATCCAAGGATTGAATCTATCTAGCGATGATCCACACATGCTTCAATGATCTATAAGAAACACCACTTAATCATTGGGTGCTAGTGTGAAAAATCAAATGTCTTGCATTTCTCATTCTTGATCGATCATTCTTCGGTCTTGAAGAAATATCTCTTTCATTTCACATTCTTGAGAGGAAGAGAGGAGGAGTCGAGTGAGAATTCATTGTGCACAATAATTCTCTATTCTTAATTTTTGGATGAAATATATAATAGACATAGTTGTCTATTTATAGAGTTTGGGTTTATGTTGAAATATTATTTAATTTTATGATGGCCATTAAATAACATTTAAAACCTTTAATAAACCCCATACCACATAATAATAATATCTTTATTATTATTTTGTGGCGCGCTCCAACTTGCGCAATAACAAATATTATATAATGGTCTTATTAATTAATATTTTTCATCAGACTTTGTCTTGGTCTGTTCGAACTCCTGTAGCATTTATTGAACAACTGAATAAATATTTTATTCACAATCTAGTGAATAAATATTTATTAAAATATTCAATAAATAAAATAAATATTTT
Organism: Viscum album; assembly: GCA_963277665.1. NCBI lineage: Eukaryota > Viridiplantae > Streptophyta > Magnoliopsida > Santalales > Viscaceae > Viscum > Viscum album. The sequence continues at coordinate 2,080,785,480 of OY728141.1, read as the reverse complement.
ATTCATAATGCAATGAATAAATATTATATATATATTAACATAAGAAAATAAATTATTTATTAATAAACAAATAATTATTTATTAACTTGTGAATATAAGTGATCAATAAAATGTGAATAAAATTATTCCTTGGTCTTGAGAATAATATTTCTTCAAATAATTAAATTCTAATAGAATTTAATTGAGATCAACGAAAACACTTAGTGTGTGATCCTCTAGGATTATTTATCGTTGGCATTTGGTGGGATTGCCTAAAGTCAAAGATTACTATCTAGCAACGGTTCAAGGAACCCAAGAGAAATACCTTAATGTCACAATGACGAAAACCACATATGAACGCTCAATCTGTAATATAATCCCTTTTTATTAATATCTCATCAAGTAGGCTTCACATATGTTTCAATAGCCTATATGCTCTATACGTATTTATTTGACTATATAAAATAAACATGTCGTTACACCATGAACGAGAAATTTTGGGGGATTCTTTTATTCCATTAAAGGGGTTGAGATATAAATTTACATAAAGATGGAAGGGAAAAATCCTTCCTCGAATTATCCATTAATGACAACTCACTAGTGACACACCCAACGTATCCAACTTCTCCATAAACTTTTATCGTCATGGTTTATTAAATACATCTAACAATGAGAGTTGTAACATGAATTAATAATAATATTAAAGTATAAGGACCATCACACACTCTCACAGATAGAAATATCTAATGACACAAAAACATGTGTAATTCCTATTGGCGGGTTTGTTCTTATAATCTCCCGTCTTGAAGATTACCAAGTGAGAAATTTATAAGAAAAAGCCTAATCTTCTTATGAGTAATTACACCTGATAGTATATATACTATGTGTCCCATAATACTACATTATCCAACCATAAAACATTATTTAAGAATATCTTCATAGCACATCAAGGTTCTCATCACAACGAGGAACTCCTATGACCTTATCAGTGTGATGTATACTCTAGAACATTATTACATTTGATTCATGAAGAACAATAATAAATATTTAATAAGAAGTTTTATTAATATTAAATACATATAATATACATGTAATAAAAGTACTAATAGTTTTTCCTAGGACATGAACTCCAATGGGTAATTCCTCCCATTTGTGGTATTTTTATACCATTAGTGCTAGTCACGAACCCGAGGCCTATTAGAGGCAGGAATCAAGGGGTCATTATCTCACTTCCTTCATTTTTTCCCAAGAGTGGTACCTTTGGAGGGAGGGTTTCATGACACAATGGTATTAAAGGTGATGGTTAAGTGATAGGATGAAGTTTTTAGTTTGTCACGGTGAGTATTACATGGGTTGGTTAGTCGATAATGTCATTTGATCTTGGTACAAGACATAGATCAGGGAAGATCAACTCGAATATAGGATTTTAGCCCCCCATATGATCCGATGTAAGGAATCTAAGACTACCTAATGATAAAGTGAGGTGATGATACTTGAAGGGTAGAGACCTAGGAGAGGCACATGCATCATGATTGACTTGTGTTCTTGTTTTAATTGGGAGGTTTTGGTAAAGTTAAAATAATTTAAAATTAATTAAATAAATATTAATATAATTCTATACTATTGGGATTAAGAAATCATTGTTTCCCTTTTTAGATATGGATCTTGGTCATATTTTTCATGTGGTTTAGGTAGTGGAGGTTCAATAGGATGATCGAGTTGATCACTGAAGGGTTTATCCGGTCAAGGAAAATGACCAGTGGTAGAAAACATTGCATGCTTTTCAGAGGCATAATTTGGGGAAGTATGAGGGTAATGTTTCTACTATATATATATATAAAGAGATATAGTTATAGGAGCTCAAGATCACATTAAATTTTATCCAATCTCTAGTAGAGTACTAGGTCCCTTTGGTGGCTAGTCATATGTAGGGAGCTATACATCATTTGTGGATACTATATCTTGGTGAGAAAAAAGAGGCAAATGTTTTATGGGTTGACTTTTAGAAAGAGTTCCAAGCATAGTTTTTCTTGTTGACCATGAAGGTAGTGAAGATGTTGGAGATGATATCTCTTCAGTAGGGGAGTATGTCTATGCGAGTATGGGAATCAAGTTTAATGATCCGCTTTATTTCCTCATACATTTTTCTAGACAAGGAGTCCCGATCTTAGTGTCTTGGGGAGGAAATCCATCCTTATATCTAGTATGTAGTTACTCCTTTTACATATTCAACATATCTAGAGGTTCAGAAGAAGGTAGATGTGATCAAGAATATGCACTCATGAGAAGGTTTACCATTATAGGGAAATCATCAAGGTTCCTTGAGAAAAAGAGTTGTTAGTGGTTAGTTACTAGAACCAGGTCCTTTTTGGTTTCAACCAGTGGGGAGATGATCTCAGTAGATTCCGTTCCAGCCATATGGGGATAATAGTTTTCATGCTTTTCTTAGGGGTATTAGGATAGTTTTATTTGGTTATGGGGGCCATGGAAATCATTAGAATCAGTTTCCTATGTTTATTAGAGCTCATTATAGTGGGGGTGTAAAGGTTCAACATCATCCCCAATAGTAGTTTATAGTGAGACCATTTTAGTTGTAGGGCCAGCAGGCTTATTCTTCATTGAGAGGAGATGAAGAAGGTATAGGCTGAACTCAGGATGTACCTCATGATCAAGGACCACATGATAACTGTGTAGATGAAGGTTTTTGTTAGTAGAGAGGTAGAGGAGATAGTTGTGGTTAGTTTCATACAATAGAGGTAGTAACACTAGAGGGGAAAAAGATTATTATAGGTACGATCTTATTTTCAAATAACATTGTTTTTGTTTTTTTTATTCAGGATCTTCAGAATCATTTGTTACACCCACTCTAGTTTGTTATATAGGACTAGACATATAGAGGCTTATCACACCCCTAGTATTGATTACGCTAGTTAGAGGCCATACCAGTTTGTTTGATGTGTGTTGAGAGTGTAGACTGATGATGGGGCCACATTAGATGTGTATGGATATTTTATTACTATAGATGTAGATATAAAAAGTCATTATCATCATAAAATGGTTGTATTACTTGTTTTCATCAATTACTTATAGAGGATAACTGTGTTCATGAATGTGTATGTCCAACATGCGGTTTTCATTCGAAATCAGAGTTGTCAGGTGGGAAGTATACATGTGTACCTAGTTCTTTTTTTGATGACCAATTTTTTAGTAGAATTAGTGAACACTAGGAAAGAGGAGGCTTTTAAGGTTTTTATGAAGTTTCTGGATGTTTTTCCCAGGGATATTGTAATGCTACCCCCTCAACAAAATACTGAGTTTGGGATATACTTTCAACTCGGTGATTCTATAATTTTGATGGATCCTTATTATATGACACCTTATGAGTTATGGGATTTGAGGATTTAGATAGATGATATGATGCATAAAGTTTTTATCTAGCCCATTATGTCACCTTGGGGTGGTCCGGTGTTATTAACCAAGAAGAAGGATGGTAATATGAGGTTCTGTATAGACTATTGAAGGTTAAATTAGGTTATGATCAAGAATATTCACCCTCTTTCAAGGATTAATGATATTTCAATCCTCTGAGAGGGTAGAGTTAGTTTTCTAAGATTAATTTGTATTCTGCATATCACTAGTTGAGGGTAAAGGAGGGATATGTCCCAAATACTTTCTTTAGATGTAGGTATGGTAACTTAAAGTTCATGTTCATGCCATTTAGTGTCATCAACACACCATCTATGGTCATGGGCCTCATTAAATTCATGTTTTGTGAATTCCTAGACCATTTAGTAGTCGTGTTCATTGACGACATATTGATTTACTTGAAGTTAGAGGAGGAGAATGATGATAATAACAGAGCTATATTTTAGGCCCTTAGATTCCACCATATTTATGGAAAGTTATCCAAGTGTAAGTTTTAGAGAAAAATGGTATATTTCCTCAGGCATGTGGTTTCCCAGTAGGGTGTGGTCGTGGACCCGTTAAAGGTTGAGGCAATTATTTCTTGGGCATCACCCAAGAATTTGGTAGAGGTTCATATATTCCTTGTTCTTATAGGATATTATTGTTGGGTTGTATCTAATTTATGATAGATTAAATACCTATTTATATCTTTGACTAGGGAAAACCAAGATTTTATCTAGAATGATTAGCGTCAGGTAGCATTTGAATACCTGAATGGGAAGTTGATTAGTTCTTTGATGATCTAAATTCCAAATGAAGGGGTGATGTTTGAGATGTTCTATGAATATTGACATCCAGTATTGGGGTGTGTCTTGATACAATAGGAAGTTTTTATCTCTTATGGTTCTAGGAAGTTACATCCCCATGAGCGAAACTATGACACCCATGATCTGGAGCCATTAGCGGTTGTGTTTTCTCTAAAGTTATGGTGAAATTACCTCATTAGGGAGTGATTTGTGGTCTTCATAGGTCACAAGAGTTTAAGTTATATATTTTATCAGTGTGATCTGAATCTATGGAAGAAGTGGTGAATAGATTTTGTTCAAGATTATGATTTCACGATCTCCTACACCTTAGGAAAGTGAAATGTTGTGGCCGGCACTTTGAGTAGGAAGTCATGGAAGAATGTTGTTCAAGAATCATAAGATTATTGTAAAATGATCAAGGAGTTGGAAACCATACACTTAGATTCAAGGGTGGTTGATGGTGGATGTTGCTTATTTTAGATTATAATCTAGTCTTCTATAATGCGGTGTGTGGAGGAGTCTTAATGGATATACTTAGAGGTAGAGGTGATGCGTGATTGTATTAAACATGGTGATGATATGGAGGGATGGTTAGAGGATGGTTTGAACTAGATGATGTTTTATGGGAGGATGTTTGTTATGATGGTTATGAATTAGGGATTCCTTTGTGAGTTTCATATCTAACCTTTAGTGGTGAACTCAGAAGTATCCAAGATGTACCACAGTTTGAGCATGGAGTTTTATCGGACCGAGATGAAATGGATAGTGGAAGAGTTTATGGATTGGTGTCTAGTTTTCCATTAAGTAAATGATGATCACCTTGTTACTGGTGGGTATTGTATCCTTTAGGTATTTACAAGTATAAATGGGATGATATCTTGTTAAATTTCATCATTGGTTTACCCCAATATCAGGGTGGTTGTGATGCTATCTAAGTAATCTTGGATCAGTTGATGAAATCAGCTCATTCCCTAATGATCAAGGAGTCAAGCTCTATGGATGTTTTGGTGAGGAGGTATATGGATGAGGTTTTTTGGATTCATGGAGTTCCAAGGTCCATTTTCTTGGATAGAGATGCAAATTTTACCTCATGATTCTAGAGGGTATTTTCAACATGATTTTGGAACTCAGTTCCTCCTCAGCACCACTTTCCACCCTCAGACATATGTAAAGATTAAGAGAACTATCCAGATACAAAATAAAATTTTATGGGAATGTTTCATGGACTTCAGTGGATCTTGGGAACAACAGTTTCCATTCATTGAGTTTTATTATAATAAAAACTATCATTCATCCATTATCATGACCCCATTTGAGGATTTGTATTGGAAGTCATGTACTTATCCTTTACATTGGGTCGAGGTTAGAGAGTTGTTAGTTCTCGGAACTGATGTGGTACATAGAAAGATAGAGAACATTCAAGTTATTTTTGAGATGATGAAGGAAGAACATGACCAAAAGAAGGATTATGTCGACCATAGGAGGAGCCCCTTGGATTTTGATGTTGGAGACCACATGTTCTTAAGAGTATCCTATCGATGTGGGAAGTATATATTTAGTAGGGGAGTAAGATATCATTGTAGTTTTTTGGTCCTTTTGAGGTGTTCAGGCATGTTGGTGAGGTGGATTATATATTTTCACTTATTCTATGACTAGAATAGATTCATGAAGTCTTCCACGTCTCCCTCCTCCATCAGTATCTTCATGATTAATCTCATGTCATTGACTTGAGAGAGTTGGATATCGGGGACGACGTGATGTTCATAGAGAGGCCAGTGAATATATAATATTATCAAGATAAGTTGCTTCAAGGATGGACCATTCCTTCAGTTCATGTGTTATAGAGACATGGTAGCCTAGAGGAGAGTACTTAGGAGTGTAAGAAGCAGATGCATGCCCAGTACCCAGAGTTTTTTTAAGCTTGTCCTATTTTTCCTTGTTTTTTTTCTTAATGATGAAAGGTTTGATATCTTCTTGGTTATATAATATTATTTTCCATGATTATGTAATGTGTGTTAATAATTCAATAATACTAATAGGGGAAAACCTGATTCCTAATCAAGAGGTGTTATAACATGATGCGATTAAAATGTATTGGCGAGTGAGTACCACCCAGAGTGGATAATATCTTGACATGGAAGAGTGATCTCCTTTGTTTGTGTGCTTGGGGATTTTTTGTGTGATGGTTATGGTGATTACTAGTTTGGTATATGTGGTTTTGTTCCTGGTATGGTAAATAGAATGGTGATGTGGTGGTGTAATTGTGTGAAATGTCTGGTGAATGTTTTCATTTGGTTGGTGAGTTTGGATGGTGGTTGTATTCAGATGTAACAAGATCCTTGAGAGGTATCTCATGGGATGGTTGTTCATACCTCCTTTCCATTTTATTTTTTATTTTATTTTGATTATAGAGGGTCAAAATAACATGAGAGGTATATGATTTAATGTTCTAGAAATTTCTTCCTCTTAATTTATGGTAATTCTAGTGGTGGAAGAATACTGGGGAAGTTAAGAGGAGTTTGGAGGGTAAAGTAGGATTTGACTAGATCGTGAGAGTTCTATAGCATAGAGCATGGGGATACACCATAGGGGTGGCTACTGCATCATGTAGAGACCTACTATAGAATAGGTTTATTGAAGAAGGCGTTTCAATGACACTTCCATTTATAGAATGGTTGTGGCAAGGAAAGTGGTTGTGGCATGGAGGTGAGTGCTGCCTAAGTTGGTTGTGGATTAGGAGGGTCAGATGTGGTGTAATGGGTAGTTGGAGGTATAAATACCTAGGATTAATATACATGGATATTACATCATTTTATATGAATATTCAACACATTTAAAAAGTAAATTCCCAAGGACTATAATAGTTTAGTGTTTTTGGAAACTTGGAACACATTCTTCTAATTTGGTGAAAGATCTTCAACATCTACCACAAAGATCTCCCCCTTTAGTGCTCCTACATAGAATCATTCTTCATAACCCGGGGAAAGGATACATAAGAAAGAGTGATATTAGATTCTTATCAAGGGTAAATAAAAGATATATGTAAGAATAATAGGAAAATAAGGGAATGAGAACATGATTATAACATTTTAAGATCATACCCTTCATAACAAAGATCATAAACATAAGTCATGGCATAAATATTAGCAGGTCATAAGACATAAATCATAATGAAATCAAAGAACATTAGTCATGAGAGTATAAAATTGGAATAATACATATAATTTTTTCATACACATTGGATTATAACATTGTGAACATGAATAAATAGAAACAGGTTCACTTATTAATTTAATGACATGAAATCAGGCCCTCTCATAAACTTATGGACATGAAGCCAGGTCCACACATAACATTGTGAACATATAATCAGGTTGAGTAATAACATTGTGAACATGTAATTAGGTTCATGAATAACATTGTGAACATGTAATAAGGTTCATATATAACATCGTGAACATGTAATCAGGTTCACACATAACATTGTGAACATGTAATAATGTTCATGCATAAGTAGCTATACCTCTGGGTTGTGACACACTACCATCCTCAGTGGAAACCATTTCCTCATAGTGGACTAGGTTACACCTTATTCCAATAATGGATCAAGCCCATAAACTTGTTACATCATTATATAATGAGTTATAAATCTTTTCCCAATGTATTGGAGGGATATATAGGTCCCACCTATCACATAATGAAATCAAACATATGTGTTCCAAAAGATAATAAAACATTCATCATATCATGAACCATAAAAAGAGATAGGTTTCATAAACATCATATCATAACCTATGAAATGAAATGGATGTAATAAAAGTTTCATCATATCATAAACTATGGAAAAGAGATAGGTTTCATAATCATTTCCTCATAGAATAACCAATGAAAGGAAGCGGGTTCCATAAGCATTTTATCATGGTATAATCTATAGAAGAGAAATAAGTTTTATAAAAAACTTTTAATATTAAAATTAAACTATTCAATGAAAGAATAAGAATGGATTCCTTTTATTGTATCCTTAGTAAAGCATAAACTATATCAAAGTATGCCATCTCAGATATATAATGATTTTGAGAGTTCACTTGGAGCATTAATTAAAGAAATTAACCTTTGAAAATAATTTTTATAGAAATATTTTTTTTTCAAAATACATTTCATTGAAAACCAATTTAAAAAATTATGAATTAAGATTAAAAAACCATTTAAAAAATTTTTTGAGGAAAATTTTATTTTCACTTTGAAATATGCTTTTTAAATCATGAAACATTTTGAAAATATTTTTCACTGAAAATAACATGAAAACTTGTAAAGGAAGCTTTAAAAACAATTTTAAACACTTTATAAAACATAAAATTTTTTGAAGATAATTTTCATTGAAAATGAGATTAAATGATCATTTAATTATTTTTATTTTTTTAGAAAACATGGTTTGGGGAGAAAACAGATTTCTGGTCGAAGAGTGAAATAAAGTTGGATTTTCTTAATTTTTTTTATTAATTATCTTAAGTACAAAAATCTGAAAAAATGGTACCATTACATGAGGATATAATGAATAAAAAAAGGATAATAAAATTCATGAGAGTTCCTGGTATATGTATCATAATATTTCATCAATGGAAGTATAATCATAAACAATCGTGATAAACGATGAGATTGTAGAAATAAATTATTATCACTTTGGTAACTTTGAATCAAAATACCCATGAAATAATAACACTACATGAATCATATAGTATCATTAAAATATTGAGTTTTATGATATAAACTGTAAAAGGGGAATTATATACACTTCATAAAAGAATATAGGGGGATAACATAACACGTGTCTCAAAAAAGGAAAATTGAGACCAAATTACTTTACCGATTTGGTAACTTTTGAACCGTGAACCTCATGAAAGAGAGATCATAAAATTGATATGTAAATACCCATAAATTTAAGGATAATATTAATATAATATATTCATGGTAGTATATACACCACACAAAATAAATGATTAGTGAATATGGCATAAGACTTGTGGAAATAAAAGTGAGACCATAAATCCCGTTACCACTTGAGTAACTTTTGAATCGTGAGATCCATGAAATAATAACATCCATTGAAAATTTTAATATTTTTAATTAAATTAAATTCATTATATAACATTTCAAATGTAATAATATACACCTCACAAGAAGAATAAGTGGAGAACATAACATATATCTCACAGAAATAAAAGTGAGATGAGAAAACCCTTACCTTAAGTCTTGAATTTCTTCATACACATTCAAAACTCATGTATAATAAATAAAAGTTTATTATACATATACCAAAGAACCATATTATTATATATCATATATTGTTTTATTATGAATTTATTTTACTCATTTATTAACAATTCCATGTTAAAGCTATGTTTTGGGTAATATACGCTTAGATTTTCGTATATGTTTTGAATTGTTATTTTTGGTCCTTTTTATTTTATCATGATTTAATTATCTTCAGAATTTATACCATGATATAAATATAATATATATATTCATCATATATGTATTTATAATATTCTATAAAATATAGAAATAGAAAATGAGATACACCATTCATGGAGATGGTAGACCGTACGTACGTATGAACAATTTTCTGTTTTCTTGTCATATTGAAAGAAAGAAAGTAAATGACATATATGTATATATATATATATAAATAAAGTTTTAATGAATCACATCGCTTTTATGAGGCGGTAGTCCACACGTCCACAGACGATGTTATCACATTATCAAAAAATGGAAATCATGAAGGTATGTGTTATATAATAATTCCATAAGAATAAAGAAATCATAAATATAATAAATATAATATAAAAAATAGTAATTCCATCATTATTACCAAACTTTATAAGGTGGTAATGGAAGAAATAACGACATCGATTCTCAAGGCAGCAGCCCCCCCTACACACAAATGATGATTGTGTATCCCATTTGATGGAAGTGTGTGAAGGTTTAGGTCTTACCATTAACATAAAAAATATAATAATATTGATTATACTAAGGTTATTATATAATAATGTAATAGAAATAATTTAAGGGGGAAATAAAGAAATAAAACAAAAATGCTCATTGAATAAAATTACCTCTTCTTCGGGTAACTCCTTTTGGTTTGCACCGAAGGACTTCATTGGATTTCTTTCTGAAAAAATTGAGGCTTATAGATTGAGATGATGGAAGTTGGGAGATTACTTGTGCAAGTGTTGTATTATAAAAAGTTATTGAGAGTTATGAAGAAGTGAGGGGTGGGGGGTGGGGTGAGTTCTCTTTTATAGTGGAGGAGGAGTGACATTATTGTAAATACAAAAAGGTAAACACTATTAAGAGGTATCCCTTTCACCACATGCCTCCAATAATAGTCAATTTTCTATAAAATAGGGTAAATGGTCGAAATATTCCCATAAAATGGTTTTGGACATGTTTCAAGGTCTGTAAAGACCCGAAAAATTTCAAGTAATTTTTTTTAAATTATTTGGGATTATTACGAGTCTGTGAAAATTTATAGTGCTTGATTCCAAGGCTCGATGTTCCCGTATTGAATTTATGAACTTTTTTAAGGTACGTTCAGTAAACACGTAGGCAGAATCTTCTATCTTTTGAACCAGTGCTTGAAATTGAAATTTGAGATCACTGTTGAATCTATAGTGCCATGATTCGCTTAAGAGAAGCTTCACTTCGACCGTAGTAGGTCCGAAAAAAAGTTAAATTTTGGACTTTACAAAAATAATAAAATAATTTGAGAAATTTATTTTATTTTTATTTTCTGTAACTATTGAGAGACGGTGGTGGGGCCGACGAATTTTCAATCCATTTAATGGCTTGACCCTTTTCTTTCGTAATCACTCCGTTGAGAGATGTGAGAGGTTCACTAATTAACTAATTAATGAACCTCATTAATGCTTCATTGCGTTAAGCTCTCTTCCTATGTCTATTTAAGTGAGGCTCGGGGTGGTGTTTTGGCATGAATTCACCAAGAAAGGAACCTTTGGAGAAGTGACGCGACACCTTCCACCGATGGATATGGAAGCTCAGGTGGCAATGAACTGGGGTCGACGAACTCCAGCGGATTTATCAAAGCATGGATTCTCCTTCCACCACCGTGATGACTCCAATGATTTTTGAGGTAGGGGTTGTCTTTTAATTCAAGATTTTTCCATGTTTCTTCTCCTCATTCTTGAATTTGTAGGTGGTTCTTGTGCGGGATTTGAATGGGGTTTATCACTTTTTTAAATGCGATGTATAAATTACTCCCACTTATTATAATACTAACGCGGAGGGTGCGGGCCAAACGAACAAGGCCCATACCCTCCACCGCTTGTTTTTTTCATTGCAGTCTTTGGAGGTGGGTTTTTACCAAATTGAAGGAACCTCGAAACCGGGAGGCGTGAAATGAAGGCGGCATCCCATAAGGACTGTGAGTACATACAGAAGGAATAACGGACCACTGGAGCTCACCCGGTGGCTTGCAGAAGATCTTCCAGCATAACACTGGCACGATGACACCGACGACCGGCGTCGATGACAGAGGTGGTGGCCAGCGCTCTCCAGCCGCGGATGAGGATGACGCTGCTCAGAATCGTGGTGGTCGGAAAAGGCGGTTGAAAATAGATGACCGCAGAGGTGGGAGGTGGCGCGCCGTCGCGTGCCGCTGTGAACACGCTGCCATGAAGGCCGGGACCCACCCCTGCGGGTCCCATGGGTGATGAGGCGGTGCCAACTGGTGCCACCCTTTAATAAACCGAACAAATATTTGAGCCGTTCAGGAGGCGGACCACGCGACCCCTGCGCGGGTCGCACCAACCATCAGGACGAACCGCTCGGTGAGCCACAATGGTGGCGCCAACCATCGAGCCTAGTTACGATTAAGTGATCATATCATACGAACTGGAGGTCCGTTTGACGAACCATATACAACTCTGGGATCTTTGGAGCGAGACAATACTTTTGAGATACTCCAAGAGAGTGTTGGAGAAAGTTAGAGTATGTCCAGGTTGGATCGACCCCGAAACCAACCGGGCCCTTGGCACTAAAATGCCTATAACTTACAGACCGGGCGTCCAGTTGATGCACCATCTGTTGCGTTGAAATGCTTATGACGTGATGGATCATCGAGTTACTTCTTCATGGGACTTAGTTCCAGTTGAAATAAAACCAATGGATTGAGGAGCGATTCTACCAGAATCAAGCGTACTATGAGCGGGAATCCAATGGTTGAGAGTGAGGCGGAGGTTGGAGATAGATTGTACGAAGGTTAGTACCAAGCGATCATGTGTGGGTCAGAACCTAGCAATCTTGTGTGGATCATCTCCAAGAAATCCTGTGTGGATCAACACCTAGAGATCCTGTGTGGATCAGCAGTACACGAACCGATGAGGACTATCCTTAGAGCGGCCCGTTGTGGATCAGCGACATATCGATCCTGTGTGGGTCAGTGCTCAGCAATCCTGTGTGGATCATCACATACCGATCCTATATGGGTCAGATCCTATGTGCATCTTGCAGGGGTTAGTACATATAAACTCCAGGCAGGTCGGATCCTGCGTGGGTCTTACGGGGGTTAGTACCTACCGATCCTGTGTGGGTAAGACTCCATATGGTCAGCATTAGTGCCTATCGATAGAATAAGATGATCTAGCTTCTCGACTAATCATATGTACTTATGTGCTTTAATTATACCTACTTTGATCCGTGTCTATTGATTTTTTCTTTGTGATTGAGATCATGCTTTGTGTTTTTCCTTTGTGGATTTCTGTGAGACCTTCAGGGGTATGAGGGTCTCTACTGGGTATTGTTATACTCACCCCTTCACGGGCTTCGCCCGCACCTTGTTGTGTCTTGTGAAAATGATGAGCAACTTGGTTAAGACTTGAGGGAGCCAGGACCAGGTGGTACATGAAGGAGATTGGCTGACATGGAGATCAGTGGAGATGAGTTGTACCTACCCTTCAGGTAGGATCCTCAGTGGACGATTCTAGGATCTATTTTATGTTTTTTTGTTGTAGTTGTACCTTTCAGTTGGTCATGTATTCTGACCCCTTTTACTTTCAGTACACACCTTTACTACTATAGTTTTACTTTTTGGTTTCATCTTATTGTGTTATTGGATTGTGTGTTTTCACAGGTTTAAAGGCAATGCCTTCCTGTTTTAGGGATATGCCTTTCCGGTTCTAGTCTCCAACCTCTGGCCTATGGAAGGCGGGCTTGGGGTAGTCACGACACGGGCCCAGGGGGATGAGTCATGACAAAGTGGTATCAGAGGGAGTCAGTTATACCAAAGAACTACGACTCTGATCTTTCCAATGTAGCAATAGTGTTAAGTGTTTTGAGTGTGGTTTTTAGTTCAGGGAGTCTAGTGTTGGTGCAGCGAATGACGTATCCATACACCAGGACCCTGAATTCTGATTTCCGAATCGATGCACGAAAATAATGATTGGCTGTGTTTTGGAAACGTTTTTTTTACTTTGATCTCTTTTGATTCATCTCACCAGGTATAACTTATTGACCGTGGCACACCTATTTATTTTTAGGATGCCGCCGTGTAGACCGCCGACCAGGATTCCCGAGAGAGTACACGATGACGGCCCACCGAGTGATGAGGATTCGGTATAGGGCCCTCTTACTATGATAGCACCTTCGTGTGGTGCACCAGAAACACCACCACTCATTGGAAAGCAGATAGAACCAGTTCCCCCAGTAGACCATGCACTCTAATTGAGCGCATTGCACGAGTTCCATAGATAGAGGCCTTTGAGGTTTCAAGGTGAGATAGATCCATAGGAAAATGAGGACTGGCTGGAGGATGTGGCTAGAGTTTTTCATTTGGTTGAGACACAGGTAGAGCATATGGTTATCTTAGCTGCTATCCTTTTCCAGGGAACAATAGGAAGATGGTGGAGCCTGACACTCCAGACAAATGATGAGGTGACCCTCACCTGGATGGACTTTGAGAGCCTCTTCAGGGTGGAGTTCATCCTAGAAACACTATGATCTGTGCGTATTCAGGAGCTCCTGCACTTACAGTAGGGCAGATTATCAGTGGACCAGTACTCAGCGGGATTCAATGACCTCTCACGCTACTCCACTGACATGGTGCATGACCCATTTTTCAGGGATCAGACCTTTGAGCAGGGTCTCCAGTGGGAGATCATAGTGTCGATGATATCATTGAATATCCCAACACTAGATGGAGTGCTTGAGCGAGAATTGTTGGTGGAGAGCTTCATAGCTAAGCAGGTACTGACGGTGAGAGCCACCACTGGATGAAAGGTAGCCGAGTCATCTTCAGGATCCAATAGACAGATGACACAGAGGTCCAATATGGCCAGACCCACTGATGGGCGACCCTAGGACACAGGGTCAGAGGTGTGGAGCTTGCGAGGCATATGAGGTTAGCTGGGAGGTAGACTTTACTTTACGTACGGCGGGTAGGGCCACATGGCTCGTGACTGCCCGAACCGCCATACCAATGATCAGGAGATGGTTGAGGTACCTCCGAGACAGAGGTAAAGATTCGACCAAGGAGTTCCGTAGGGCGGAAAATGAGGCAGAGGAGAAGGCCGTGTAGTAGGCGATGGGCAGTGATTTGAGGTTCTACCACCACCACCACCAGGAGGTCCACCCTGACCACTGAGAGTAGGTGGACAGGGGTGAACACAACTTCAGGTAGCTGGGGCCTATGACCATGGCTCTCAAGAGATGATTAGAGTTATGATATGTGTCTATTCCACCCTAGCTGTAGTACTTATAGACACAGGTGTCAGTCACTCTTTTACTTCCACGACACTCGTTCGGAGCTCGAAGATTCCGATGGAGCTATTGGCTCGATCCTTATGATTAGATACTTCTATGGGAGATGATTTAACAATTACACATTGGTGCTGACAATGTGAGTTTACTCTAGGAGGCAAGATATTTGGCTGGGATCTCCTAGTAGCAGCGTCGAGGCCTTATGATGTCATCTTGGGTATGGACTGGCTATCCACAATCCATGCTCAGATCGACTTTTTTAGGAGCAAAGTGCGGTGAGTCTGCGAGGATGGGAACATGTTTTCCTTCACTAGTGAGAAAGAAACCTTTGCAGCACAAGATAGAATTTCTCGAAGGAGGGTGTAGCCGATCACTCACCAGTTGGCTAGGATCACCCTCAGAGAAGTTGGCACGAGGAGTCTGAATTATCCTGTAGTGGTGGATCAGTATGCTGATCTCTTTCCTGATGATGTTACATGACTACCTCCACACAGAGAGGTATAATTTTAAATCGAATTGTACCCCAGGATGAAACTGATATCTACACCATCATATCGGATGTCTCCTGTGGAGATTCAACAGTTTAGGATACAGCTGGAGGACTTGCAGAAAAAGAGGTTCATAAGGCCCAATGTTTCTCCATGGGCATCCTCAATCTTGTTCACCAAGAAGGAGGATGGGAGCTTGAAGATTTTTGTGGACTATCGGCACCTGAACTAGGTGACTGTGAAGAACAAGTATCCACTCCCGAGGATCGATGATCTCTTCGACCATCTGAAGGGAGCTTGATGGTTTTCAAAGATAGACCTCAGATCAGGCTATCATCAGCTCAGAGTATAGGATGGGGACGTACCAAAGACAACCTTAAGATGTCGAAATGTCCATTATGATTTCTTGATGATTCATTTCGGCGTGACCAACACTTTGGAAATGTTCATAGGTCTCATGAATAGGATCTTTCAGATTTACCTCGATCTCTTTGTGGTGGTATTCATCGACGACATCTTGATATACTCGGCGTTGGAGGAGGATCACACCACACACCTATAGATAGTCCTAGATACACTTCGAGAGAACCAAATTTATGGAAATCTCTCGAAGTTCCAGTTCTGGATACAGGAAGTCCACTTCCTGGGGCATGTTATCTCAGAGGTTGGAGTTGCTATGGATCAGACGAAGATATAGGAATTTATTGCTTAGGATCCACCCAGGAGTGTGACCGAGGTGTGGAGTTTTCTGGGATTGGCTGGGTACTACCATAGATTTGTACCTAACTTCTCCAGGGTAGCAGTACCCTTGTCAGCTTTGACGAAGAAGGGGAATCCTTTCCTGTGGACGGAGAAGTGTCAGCATATTTTTTAGGATCTGAGGCAGAGATTGACGAGTGCCCCCATCTTGAGGCTACCAGAAGAGGGCGTTGGATACATAGTCTACTGCAACACATCAGGGATCAGAATAGGTTGTGTTCTGATGTAGGAGCGAGCGGTGATCGCCTATGGATCATGGTAGTTGAGACAAAATGAGCAGAACTACACTACCCATGAACTGGAGTTAGCAGCAGTGGTCTTTGCGCTGAAGATGTGGAGGCACTACTTGACAGGTGAATGGTTTACTGTTTACTATGATAACAAGAGTCTCAGGTATATCTTCTCACAGAAGGACCTGAACCTAAGACAATAGAGATGGCTGAAGTTCCTCTAGTACAATGACTTTGAGATAGTATATACTCATTGGAAGGGTAACGTAGTAGCAGACGCACTTAGTAGGAGGTCTGGTATAAAGTTGCTGAGTGAGGAAATAGAGAAGCTAGCTACATTGCATATATCCTTCATGGATAGTGATGGAGTAGCTTACCTCTAGTATATGACTTTTACTCCCCCACTTCTTCAGCAATTTTGGGAGGCACGACTTGGGGACATTGACTGCAAGGCCTGATGTGCTCAGATATCCTCTGTACGGTCTCCTGAAGGATTTTATGAAGGTAGGGAGCACATCGTTCTCTTTAGAGGATGCACCATGGTACCAATGATTATACAGGAGGAGGTGTTGAAGTATTTTTACATATCCACTTTAGCAATACATCCTGGAGTGGAGAAGATGTACCAGGATCTCCGACATCAGTATTGGTGACCAGGGATGAATAAGGTAGTGGCAGAGTTTGTATCTGATGCCTCACTTGTCAGAAAGTGAAGGCTGAGTATCAGTTACCAACGAGATTAGCACAACCACTTGAGGCACCAGAGTGGAAGTGGGATGGTATCTCCATGGACTTTATGACAGGGATACCACGTACATCCAGGGGGCACGATTCCATCTGGGTGACTGTTGAACAACTCACCAAGCTGGCTCACTTCCTACCAATCTGAGAATAGTGATCAGTAGAAGGATTGGGAACCCTCTACATTCAAAAGATAGCGTGACTTCACGGAGTTCCATCGACGATATTCTCAGATCATGATGCACGTTTTATATCCTTCTTGTGTAAGGGATTGTAGGATTCATTCAAAACTCATCTATGCTTGAGCACTGCCTTTCACCCTCAGACAGATGGTCAGACGGAGTGAACCATACAGACACTTGAGGACATGATTCTTGATTGTGTCCTCGATTTGGCCGCATTTGGGAGGACCACCTGCCCCTGGTGGAGTTTTCATACAACAATAGTTATCACTCCACCATCGGCATGGCCCTATTTGAGGATTTGTATGGGTGAACATACATATCACCTCTTTGCTGGACAGACCTAGGGGAGTTAGCACTTATGGGTCTAGAGTTGGTACAGGATAACACAGAGAAGGTGCAGATCATCTAGGAGCGGATGAAGACTATACAAAGTTGGAAAAAGTCTTATGCCGATAGGATATGGAGACCCTTGGAGTTTGAGGAGGGAGACCGTGTCTTCCTACAGGTCTCACCCTGATGAGGATTACATAGGTTTGGCTGAGGTGACAAGCTATCACCAAGGTTCATCGGACCTTTCCAAATCATCAGCAGAGTAGGCGAGGTGGTGTACCATATAGCTCTTCCTCTTTAGATGCATCAGGTGCATAATGTAATCCACGCGTTGCAGCTGATAAGACACGTGCATGACCCATCGCATGTTATCTACTGGGGCGAGCAAGACATCGACAATGGGGAGACGTTTGTGGAGTTCTCGGTGGAGATAGAGAATTGACTGGAGCGGGTCCTTCGTGGGTGGTAGATTCCTATGGTGTAAGTTTTTTGGTAGCATAGGAACCTCCAGGAGAGCACATGGGAGTGGGAATATCAGATAAGTTCTCAATACCCCCATTTGTTCCCCTAGTTTTGTTATAGCTTTCACGGATGAAAGGCCCTAAGGTGGGGGGAATGTAAAGACCCAAAAAATTCCAAGTAAATTTTTTTAAATTATTTGGGATTATTACGAGCCTGAAAAAATTCACAATGCTTGATTCTGAGGCTCGGTGTGCCCGGAATGAATTTTAGAAGTTTTTTTTAAGGTATGTTTAGTAAACACATGAGAAACATTTTATATCTTTTGAACCGGTGCTAAAAATTTAAATCTAAGAGAACCGTTGAATCCAAAACACTGCGATTCACTTAAGGGAAGATTCACTTCGAACATAGTAGGTTGGGAGAAAAAGTTAAATTTTGGACTTTACAAAAATAATAAAATAACTTGACAAAGTTATTTTATTTTTCTTTTCTGTAACTATTGAACGACAGTGGCGGGGCCGGAAACTTCTCAAACCATTTAATGGATTTACCCTTTTTTATCATAACCACTCCATTGAGAGAGATGGGAGATGCATTAATTAACTAATTAATGAACCTTATTAATGTTTTTTTGGGTTAATCTCTCTTCCTCTATCTATTTAAGTGACGCTCGGGGTGGAGTTTTGGCACGAATTCACCAAGCAAGGAACCTCTGGAGAAGTAATGCAACTCCTTCCATTGACGGAGATGGAAGCTTGGGTGGAGATGGACCGGGAGTGACGAACGCCAGTGGATTCATCAAAGTGTGGGTTCTCCTTCTACCAACACGATGACTCCAACGATTCTTAATGTAGGGGTTGTATTTTAATTCAAGATTTTCCCATGTTTCTTCTCCTCGTTCTTGAATTTGCGGGTGTTCGTTGTAGAGGATTTGAATGGGGTTTATCAATTTTTTTAAATGTGATGTATAAATTACTCCCAATTGATATAATGCTAATGTGGAGGGTGCAGAAAAAACCAACGAGACCCAGACCCTCCGCCACTTGTTTTTTTCATTGCGTTCTTTGGAGGTGGGTTTTTTCCAACTTGACGGAACCTTGAAACCGGGAGGCGCACAATGACAGATACATCTCGGGAGGACCGTGGGTGTGTCCATAAGAAATAATAGACCACCAGAGCTCACCCGGTGGCCCGAGGAAGATCCGCCAGTGTGGAACCAGTGACCGGTGCCAGCGGCAGCTGACGCTTGTTGACCGCGGATAATGACGACGCCGCTCGACGTTGCGGCGATCAGACAAGGCGGATGACAACAGTCGGCTGCGGAGGCGGGAGGCGGTGCACCTTCACACACCACAGTAAATGTGCCATAGCTATGAAGCTGTGGTGAAGGCCAGGACCTACACCTTTGGGCCCCGCAGGTGACGAGGCGACGCCGCCTGGAACCACCCTTTAATAAAACGAATGGCTCTTTGAGCCGTTTGGGAGGCGTACCGCGTAACCCCCATGCGGGTCGTGCGAGCCATAAGGTCGGATCATTTGGCAGCCCAAGCCTATCTCAGCCCAGGCCAGTCTGGGTCGGTCTGACTGAGTCGGACTAGACCTGGAACCCTCTCAGGCCCAGTTACGTTTAAGTGGCCATATCTTACAAACCGGACGTCTGTTTGACAAACCTTTTATGGAGATCAGATCTTTGGAGGAAGACGGTCCTTTTGAGATACTCCAAAAGAGATTTGGAGAATGTAAGAGTACGACCAGGTTGGATCGACCCCGAAACCAATCAGACCCTCGATACTAAAATTCCTATAACTTACAGACCGGGCATCCAGTTGACGTGCCGTCTGTTGCGTTGAAACCCTTATGATGTGATGGATCATCAGGTTAATTCTTCATGGGACTTCATGCCAGTTGAAATATGACCAATGGATTGAGGAGAGGTTCTCCTAGAATCAAGTGTACTATGAGTGGGAATCTAGTGGCTTGTAGTGAGGTGGAGATTAGAGAGAGATCATATGGAGGTTAGTACCGAGCAATCCTCTGTGGGTCATCACCTAGAGATACTGTGTGGATCATCACCGAGTGATCCTGTGTAGATCAACACCTAGAAATCCTATGTGGATTAGCAATACGCGACCCAACGAGAACCAACCTTAGAGAGGCCCGTCGTGGATCAATGACATACCGATCCTGTGTGGGTCAGATCCTATGTGGGTTAATTCTCAATGATCCTTTATGGGTTAGTTTATACCGATCCTGTGTGGGTCATATCCTATGTGGGTCTTATGAGGGTTAGTACCTATCGACTCCGGGCAGGTCTGATCCTTTTTGGGTCTTGCTGGGGTTAGTACCTAACGATCCTGTGTGGGTCAGACTCCATATGGTTAGTAGTAGTGCCTCTTGACAGAACAAGATGAACTAGATTTTCTAATAATTATCTATACTTATGTGCTTTACTTATACCTAGTTTGAGCTATGCCTATTGCTTTGTTCTTTGTGATTGAGATCATGCTTTGTGGGTTTCCTTTGTAGAATTACTTGAGACCTTCAGAGGTCTTGGGGTCCCTACTGGGTATTGTTATACTCACCCCTGCACAGGATTCACCCAAACCTTGTCGTGTCTTATGCAGACGACAAGCAGCTTGGATGAGACTTGAGGGAGCCAGGACTAGGCGGTATAGGGAAGAGATTGGATGACGTGGAGAGCAGTGGAGACGAGTTTTTCCTACCCTTCAGGTATGATCCTTGGTGGACTATTCCAGGAGATGTTTTCTATTTTTCAGTTGTAGTTGTACCTTTTAGTTGGGCTTGTATTCATGCCCCTTTTACTTTAAGTACACACCTTTACTACTATAGTTTTACTTCGTTTTTTCATCTTGTTGTGTTCTTGGATTGTGTGTTTGTACACGCTTAAGGCAATGCCTTCCCATTTTAGGGATCCACATTTCCGGTGCTAGTCTCCAACACCTAGACTATAGAAGGTGGGCTTGGGGTAGTCATGACACAAACACCAGGGGACGGGTCCTAACAAGGACATTTTGTCCCCTTAAGTTAAAGTTTAATCCCTTGGTAAACTCGTTTTTCTCTTAATTATTGTAATTAATTTTAATTACTTTCACTAATATTTTTGGTAAAAAAATTAATTTTACCTTATTATAAATTATATATTTTTCTGATTCCAAATATTTATTCAATTTTCCAAATTAAAATCACATAATTGGAAGAAATTAATTTAAAATAATCCCACAGACGGGACGAAACAATAGGTTTTTAAAGTGAAAATGTTCAAAAGTTTGAAATAGTTTTATATCCAATTTTAATTACCTAAATTTTATTAACATATGTATAATTGATTTAAATGAACTTTAAAACCTATTTAAATTATAATTTATCTATATAAATAAATTATATAAAAATAAAATTTTGAATTAAAATTCAGTATTTTTCACTATTCATCAAAAAATGAAACTTCTCAGAAAAATACCAACAATTCACCCAAATTTAATTTTTATATTAATATTTTAAAAATAAAGTTTATTTTTTCAAATAAAAATTAGAAAAGTGTCAAAAATTAGTTTTAAAAAAAGTCTACCATTAAAAGGTGGCAAAACTACCATTTAAAATAATGCAACTTTATATGCTTAAACTGGGTTTGTTCTTATTTTATGCCTATAAAACTTATTGGATTAATGCAATTTTTTTTGAATTTATAATATATAAATTTCATTAACATGTCTCAATAATTGTGATTAATTTCACCTGTTAATATAAAACACCTTTGTGGGAATAAAAATAGTTTTTCATAAAAACACATCCCTTATGTTCAATTGGTTTTCATTTTCATTTCTAATTAATTGATAACAAAATAATTTATATTATAAACATGTGTAAACCCTATTTTCATAATTTATTTAATGTTATTCATATCTTCCATTCCAAATAAAATTTAATAACTATAATAATATTTTAATAATAATATTAATAATATATTGTAGTTTGGTAAAATTTGGTCTTGTGTGTAATGCAAGCCATCAAAGGAACTTAGAATTGTGTGTAACAAAAGTCAAAAATAGTGTTTCATGTATCAAAAGCTAATATAAGTGTTTTTTAGTGCAATATTAACTTGGTATTTTGTATAAATCATGCATAACTTGGTGTAGCGTGTAATATAGGCCATCAAAGAATTTTAATTTATCTGAAAAAAGATTAATTCATAAAAAATCAGGGTGTTACATTCTACCCCCCTTAAATTTAATTTCACCCTAAAAATTTTTCTAGTTCATTAAATGTTTAATAGTTGAAATTTCCTTTCATATAAACCCACATCATAAAAATGAATACTAAAACTTACTTTAAAAAGTGAAAGTTGGAAACATAATGGTCACCCAAGGTAACTCATAACTTGGTTTCCACATTATATAACATAGGTGGAAAGTGAAAATATTGACATGGAAGAGAAATCTAACTATAAAGTTATAATGTAGAGTGATAAAGAACATGGTCAAGAGAATTTTAATGATCAAAAATCCGTAAAATAAAGAGCCTTGAAAAAGATCATTGATATCAACAAAAATGATGATAATGGGACTAAATTTTACTTTATGATCCTTTTCCTAACATTGAAGTATTTTTCACAAGAAGATATACTTACTCCAGTTCATTCCATTTTAGATGCACAATTTCACCCATTGGTTGTACCTTGACCAATTTTCCACTTCATCTCTTACTCAAAAAATGAAGGTGAATTTGTTATGATTGAAGTGCTAATAGATCATAAGATCCATAAATAGAATGATAAGTCATTCCATATACATTTATTTAAAATAAAAAAAATGTTTAGCATAGGTTATCTAATATGCATAAATATTTATATGGAGAAATAATACATTAATCTCTAAAACCTCATTCAAAGTTCAACATAAAACTTTTCATAAATGGTTAACCTTATAACCCTTATGAAAGATGAAAATACAAAACTTTAGAAACAAGGTCACTAAATTTCTCAAAATTATATTAACATTGATCCCACATATATATCATAAAGTATATCTTGATTATCACATACCAAACATGTGAATAATTTTAGGTCGGAATAATATAAAGATACATAGGGGGTGAATTGTGTCTTTTTTATAATCTTGAAAAATTATTTCATTTAGATTTCTTTTAGATTTATGCTGATATAAAAAATTCTCTTATATAAGTGATTTGAGTAGTGGATAAACATTAAAAAAGAACACAAAATTTTTTATAGTGGTTCAGGGCACAAATATCCCCTAGTTCCCTCCACCAATGGTCTCTTAGTGAGCTTGGTGATTTTCATTAGTAATGTACTCTTTTGGCCATACCTTTAAAAAACAACTGAGTATATGAATTTGACACCATAAAATAAGGCTTTACAGATCTTTTTATTTATTATATAGGTAACCTGTTTCTCCACATCTTAGTCTGAGAATTTTATACTCTTCCACGACTGAGTTCGAGAAGCTGAAACTCTAATAAATCAAAAGAGTTTGATTTTATTGAATTGAAAGGTTCTTGATCACAGTTGCGGAAAATAATAATAGAATATGCATATTATTCATCAAATATGAATATATTCAAGTAAGAATAGATTTACAGAGATCCTAATTGTGAATGATATTTAATAAGAATAGCAACAAACAAACAACAATAGTTACACAACATTACGTGGTTGAAATATGTATATATTTAAAGTGTAGCCTCTTCAGATTTAAAAAATTCACTCGATCTTTACAGCAGTTCTGTATTCAAAATATATTCACAAATATGCAGTCGTATATATCATATATTTTTTAAGAGAAAATACTATGGAAATATATATATAACACACAACTTTATTTCGGTTTATTAGATCCAAGAATGTTTCACGATTGATCACAATCATTCAAATTTTAAATCATTCAAGAGATTCATAACTTCCCTTAGAAGTTGTAATGGTTTATTCCATTGAATATGATTTGATGAATTAGTATTAAAACATCTTTAAAATGATATTTACTTCCATAAATATTATTGTATAAATCTTGGATAATATCATGAATTTAAAACTCCATCGTTGAATAATCAAACATAACATTCCTTCATGTGATGAAAAAAATTCAAATTTAGGGTTGATAATGTAAGGTTAATTAAAAAAGCGGGCTTGATATGCCAAACATTTGTTTCCTCAAAATTTAGGCTTGATTCCAAATGTAGGGTTCCTGAACTATACTTTGAATTTTCTTAAACATAAGGTTGCATCCAAATATAAGGTTTCTTAACCACACTTTCCTAAAAAAATTGGGTATATGATCCATACATGATATTTCAAATGTAGGGTTCCTTCCTTAAATTACACTTATAAATGTAGGGTATGGACAAAATTTTTAGAATACATTCTAAAAATGTTCATAATACTTAAACAAATATTTTAACTCATAAATAAGATAATATTCTCAATAAATATATTCCTGAAAATACTTAAAGTAATTTGATTAGTAAAACAAACTAGGGTATTTGTGAGCATAAAAATCAATAATATTTATAGATTATTGTTGAGATAATATATTCCTAATAATATGCCCCCTTTTTACAATCACAAAACCCATAACATAATTTAAATAAAATATAGGAATTGTAAACACAAATGATATATTTTGTTTTTAAAAATATACAAAGATTAATTATTGATTAAAATTTATTTTTTATAGAATTATTTCAATAGATTGATAACAGAAACTTGTAGTTGAGTTAACAATGTTGTGTTTACCAAAATATCTCCCCCCTTTTTGTGATATAAAAAAGAAATTAGATGAAAATAGATTAAAACCGAGTCAATGTAGCACATAACTGTAAATGAATATTAAATTTCTCATAAGATAAAAATAAATATGTATTATGGAATTAGATATGATCAAAAAAATAATAAAACTTAATATAATAAGAAAAATTAATTCATAAAAATATCTTTATGATTACAAGAATTATGTTGGCTGAGAAATGTTTAAATATAAGGGATAACTAAAGGTGAAAGGGTTGGTTTAAAAGAGGTGTCAGATTATGGTGAAACTTGAACAACCTGAACAACTTCTTTCAATTCCACCAACTATTATATTAAACTTTCAGTAATATTTAAAAAAAAATACCTCATAAAAAGATTTTAATCCTAACCAATCTTCACACTTTCAACTGAATTTACTTTCATAAATTCATGAACTATTTACTCTAACTGAAAAAACTAATATAACATTTATCCAAACTGATTGAGAAGAGTCATTATTTCAGGTTCTCCTGATGTTAATTTCTAAAAAAGATCTCATTTATTATCTAATAAAACATTGAGATGGTAAATTCCACATTGTAATGTATGAATTCTATCATTGAAACTGGACATAATAGTAGTAATGGAATCAAACCATTTGATTAAGTCTGGATAAGTTTGAGGTTTTGAAGTAAAATCTCTGGATTGATTGGAAATACTTCTAAAAAATTCAAATTGGTTCCCCAAATACCCTTTAAAATCACCAAAATATATTTTTGAAACATATTATTCTTGAATCTTACCAAATTTATTATCCAAATTTCTTCAAAAAACCTCAAAATATCTTCTTGAAAGAGAACTTTCTATGAGATTATTTAATTGAGTAGAAAAAAATTGTAATTCCTCTATGGGAAAAGTTGAACTTTTTAAATATTCCAATAATTTTCTTGTAGCCTCCAATTCAACTTGAAAAATTTAATTTTATTCTCTTAGTTTATTTAATTGAAAAACAAATATTTCAATTTGATTATTTAAAGAATCAAAAGATTCTGTTTCCTAAACATGAGATGGTTGGCCTTTATCAACCAGGGATAAATATTTTTCTTTACTTGTCTCACTATAGTCATAAAATTCAACCTCAATAACCTATGTGATGTTAGAAAGTTCAAGGGGTTCCATGTCCGAGGAGTCAATGATAATTTAAATTGATTGATACTGAACTGACCTTGTAGTTTCATCCACTACTTGTTGAGATTTCTCATTTCTTTAAGCATTTTCTTGGACTTGTTCTTAAGCAATAGTTTGTTGAAACTAATTTTCATATTGATTTAAAGCCTCTTTCTCTTCTATATTGACTTGTTAATTTTCTGGTGGGGAAACTTTACTAGGTGAATCAAACTATAATTATGGTGCTTGAATTGCAGTTTCTTAAATAACATATTCAACCCTACTTCTAGGCCATATGATAAGGGCCCCATCGATTGGTTCTTCAAAATTTTATTCAATATATTGAGGGACATCTCTTGCAGCTTCTGGATCAGAGATGTTGTATCTGATTCAATGTATCTTTAGTTGAACTTCATTATATATTCTTTATTCTGTCACGAACCGTCCTCTGGGGCCCGTGCTGTGACTACCCCAAGCCCGCCTTCCATAGGCCAGGGGTTTCCAACTAGCACCGAAGGCGTATTCCCTAAAACTGGGAAGGCATTTCCTTTTAACCTGTAATACACACAACCAAGTACACAACAAGATATGGACTCAAGTAAACTGAATAGTAAAAAGAGTGAGCATAGTAAGTAAAAAGGGGCCAGAATACAATCCCAATTGGAAAGTATAAGGAAAACTGGAAAGTACAAGACAACTGATAGGTGAAAAGTAGCTCCTGGATCTTCCACCACGGATCCTACCTGAAGGGTAGGTACAACTAAAAAATGGCCATCTTTTCGGTTCACCTTGTCTAACGTACACCTCAGAGCTACCTCTAGTCCTGTTACCCTCGTCCTCAGTCAACTCTATCCATCGTCTACATCCAACACAATGAGGTGCGGGCACAACCCGTGTAGGGGTGAGTATAACGATACTCAGTAGGGACCCCGAGACCCCCAAGGTCTCAAAAAATCCACAAAGGATAAACCACAATAATGAAAACAACTGATAACCATACTTATGTATATGACCATACATATACCTAAGTTATCAAGTAAACCAATCTCAATCATGAGGAAAACACAAAGACCAACTCCAAATCCTCAAGATCAACTGTTTCACGAAGGAAGAAAAACCACGAAGGAAAGTACCACACAGGTATGCCACACGGAAGAATACCACCAAGGTATTACCACGAAGGAAAGTACCACACAGGTATAGACTCATCTCACACCAGGTATAACTTAATTACAGTAGTAGAGATCGTTATATGTAACTACTGAATCATCTTACTCTATAAAGAAGCTGACCCACACAGGATCATTAGGAGCTGACCCACATAGGATTGCTAAGAGTTGACCCACACAGGATCACTAGGAGCTGACCCACATAGGATCACTAGGATCTGACCCACACAGGATCACTAGTAGGAGCTAACCCACACATGATCACTAGGTTATGACCCACATAGGATTGCAAGGTGCTGACCCACACAGGATCGATCGTCAATCTTCACGTCACAGCCAACTACTGGGTTCCGGTATTATGATCGCTTGTATCCGGGAGGGTCCACTCCACACGCCACTGATCGATACTACAACCACCACTAAGTCCCACGAATAAGTATCTCAAAGGTCCGCCACATCATAGGGGTATCAATGCAACAGACGGCACGTCAATCGGACGTCCGGTCTGTGAGTTATTAGCATTTTAGTCTCGGGGGCCCGATTGGATTCATTCTCGATCCAACACAACCATACCTAAAATTTACCTAAAAGTGTAGTGGGGCATACTAAAATGGACCGTCTTTCTCTAAGATTTCTAGTGCTGCTGACGGTTTGTCAAACGGACTTCCGGTGCCAAATTTATGGCCAAAAGAATGTAAATGGGTCGTAGTGGGCTTGAATCCGGTTCAACCCGGTCGGACCGACCCAGCCCGACCCGGCTTGACCCGCTGGGTCCGGCCCAGCCCGCTGGGCGGCCCGACCTGTGGGGTTCGGCCCTGCCCGCTGGGCGGCCCATCCCGCAGGGTCCGACCCGACATGCCACGAGGGGACGCAGAGGGCCGCGGGTGGCCGCGAGGCCATAGAGGGTGCTACGAGGGAGCGAGGCCGCGAAGCGGCTCAGCTGGGGGTTTCCGAGAGCATGCGAGGCTACGAAGTGGATCGGCCGGGGTGGTTCGGCCAGAAGGGAGATGACGGCTCAGGCGGCGGCTCGACCCGGAGGACAGAAACGGCTCAGACGGCGGCTCGGCACGGTGCCGACGGCTCGACCCGAACGACGGCGGCAGCTCGGCCTGGACGACGATAGTGGCTCAGACGACGATGGATCGGCCCAGAAGGCGGTGGAATATTGGCTCATACGGTGATGGCGGCTCAGACAGTGACAATAGAGGCTCAGGTCGGCTCGGGTCGGCTCGGCTGCGGACAATGCGGAGTGGCGGAGGCCAACGGTGCCACGAGGCGGTGCCGCGAGGCCGCGAGGTGATGATGGTCACGGATGGCGAAGCACCGAGGGGCGCGGAGGCTGCGGGGTGGCGGGGTGCTGTGCCTTCATCGGCGGTTCTCAAGTTCCACTGGTGCCGAGTGCCGGCACCAGTCGCCATCACCAAAGTCACCTTCTTCCATCATGAAAGATACACCATTCAAGAAGAACGGCGGAGGGGTTGAGCCATGTTTGTTTGTCCTGCACCCTCTTCGTTAGAGCAGTATCAAGCAGAACAACAAGAACAAGAATGTGTATGGAAGATATTTAAGAACATCAATCCCCACAACCTTCGTCAATCACTAATCCCAATCCCCCAAAAGAAACTTAGAAGGGAAGAACATGGGAACAAAACCCCTACCTTGGATTGTTCGTTGACATTGGTACGTGAAGGAAGTCGAAGAATGCGAAGAAAGTGCCAATGTTTGTCACTTCCAAAACCATGCTTCGATGTCGGGATCGCTCTTCGTCCTCTTCCTTTATTTCCTAAGAACGTTCTTCGATAGCGTTCTTTGTTGGTGTTCTTCATTGGAGAGCTTTTCTTCAAGAGCTTCCCCCTTTGCCAAAACTTTCCCCCCAATTACACCAAAGAAAAGAATTAGCCAACATTATATAATATGTTGGTATAAATTCAAATTTGAATAATTAATTCAATTGAGTTGGTGTATTAATTAAAAAGGGAGGTGGCATAATTAATCAAGGGGAAGTTCAAGAGACTTCCCCATATTTAATAGCAAGTTGAAGGGGGTTTAATCTCGGGTGGTCCACACCACCATAACCTCTCATAGGAGGTTAGGCTCGGTGGTCCCCACATCTATAACCTCTCATGGGAGGTTTTAGTTCAGGTGGTCTCCACCACATTAACTAATGTCGAGGAGGTTTCAACAAATAAAATAAAATAGAAGTTTATTTTATTTTATTATTATTATTTTCATTTCCACCAAAAACCCAAATTCTATATTTCACCCTTGACCTACTAGGGTCAAGGTGAAGTTCCCCTTAAGGGAATACAGGCGCTGTGAATTTAACAGTTCCCTTAGATTTCAATTCTGAGCACCGGTTCAAAAGTTAGAAAAACCCGCTCGTACGTTTACTGAACGTACCCCAACTAAAGTTTATAAATTCATTCTGGGCACACCGGGACTTGGAATCACGCGCCGTCAATTTTCGAGTATTTGTAAAATTCCCATATATTAAAAAAAATTACATGGAAATTCCGAGTCTTGACATTCTCCCCACCTTAGGGCTTTACATCCCCGTAATACACAACTCAAACTAGGTAAACAAGTGGGGGTACAGAGCATGCATCTGAGCCTCCCGCTCCCATGTACTCTCCTGGAGGTTTCCGTGCTGCCAATAAACGTGCACCAGAGGCATCGACCATCCACGAAGGACCTGTTCCTTTTGATCCTCAATATCTACTGGAACCTCTGTAAAAGTTGATCTGTCATCGACGTCCAGCTCTCCATGGTCGATGACGTGGGAAGGGTCTTGCACGTATCTCCTCAGCTGTGATACGTGGAAGATGTCGTGCACCCGGTGCAACTGTGGTAGAAGAGCTAAGCGGTAAGCCACCTCGCCAACTCTGTTGAGGACCTGGAAGGGTCCGATGAATCTCGGAGATAACTTGCCGCCTCGGCCAAATCTCCACAAACCTTGTTGAGGTGAGACCCGTACAAAGATGTGGTCTCCATCCTCAAACTCCAGAGGTCTTCATCTCCTATCAGCATACGAATTCTGCCTGCTCTGTTCAGCCTTCATCTGTTCCTAGATGATCTACACCTTCTCTATGGTAGCCCATACCATCTCTGGTCCCATGAGTGCTGACTCCCTTGGGTTAGTCCAGCACAAAGGTGATCAACAAAGTCGCCCGTATAACGCCTCAAAAGGTGCCATCCCAATGGTGGAGTGATAGCTGTTGTTGTTTGAAAACTCCACCAAAGGTAAGTGATCCTCCCAGCTACGACCAAAGTCTAGGAAACAAGCAGACAGCATGTCCTCGAGGGTCTGAATGGTGCACTCAGTCTGACCATCCGTCCAAGGATGGAAGATGGTGCTCAAACGAAGCAACGTCCCAAAAGCCTCCTGCAACCCCTTCCATAGCCGGGAAGTAAAATGTGCATCACGATCAGAGATAATATCTGAGGGTACTCCATGTAACCACACAATCTCCTGCACATATAGGCGTCCCAAGATTTCTACTAAACCCTGCTCTCTGATCGGTAGGAAGTGGGCCGACATGGTGAGTCGGTCGACGATCACCCAAATCGAGTTGTGTCCCCTGGACGAGCGTGGAAGACCCATAAAAAATTCCATGGATATCCCATCCCACTTCCAGTATGGGACCTCTAAAGGCTGAACCAAGCCTACTGATACCTGATTCTCCTCCTTCAATTGATGACAAGTGAGGCATCATGAGACAAACTCTACAACTTCTTTCTTCATTCTCGGCCACCAATGTTGTTGTCGGAGATCCTGGTACATCTTCACCACTCCTGGATGTACCGCAAGAGGGGAAGTGTGGAACTCCCTCAACACTTCCTCCTGAAGTGACACTAGTTCCATGGTACATCCTCTGAAGAGAATGACGTGCTTACCACCTTTAGAAAATCCATCAGGTTCCTGTCCTGTGGATATCTGAGCACATCGAGCCTCGCAGTCAGCGTCCCCACGCTGCACCTCTCTAACTCGCTAAATAAGTGGGGGATTGACTATAAGAGACTGTAGAAAAGATGCTCTATCCTAATCCACAAGGGATATCTGCAAAGAAGTCAGCTGCTCTGTTGCCTCACCTAGAAGCTGTATACCAGAACTCCTGTTGAGTGCATCTTCTACAACATTCCCCTTCCCAGAAGTATAGACTATCTTGAAGTCATAGTCCTGGAAGAACTCAAGCCAATGTCTTTGTCTCAGGTTCAAGTCCTTATGAGAGAAGATATACCTGAGACTCTTGTGATCAGAGTAGACTGTAAAATGTTCTCCCATCAGATAGTGTTGCTACATATTAAAGGCAAAGACCACTATTGCTAACTCCAAGTCATGGGTACCGTAGTTCTTCTCATTCTGTCTCAGCTGTCGAGAACCATATGCGATCACTTCTCGCTCCTGGATCAGGACACATCTGAGTCCGGACCCTGATGCGTCGCGGTAGACTACGTACCATACGCCCTCCTTTGGAAGCCTCAAGACGGGGGCACTAGTCAGCCTCTACCTCATCTCTTGAAAACTCTACTGGCATCTCTCCAACCATACGAAGGGTTGCCCCTTCTTCGTCAACGTTGAAAGTGGTGCTAGAACTCTGAAGAAATCTATCACAAATATGCGTTGGTATCTGGCCAAATGCAGAAAACTCCGTACCTCCGTCACACTCCTGGGAGGCTCCCAAGAAAGTACCACCTCAATATTCGCTGGATCCACTAAAACTCCATCCTCTGAGATGACATGTCCTAGAAAGTGAACCTTTTGGATCTAGAACTGGCACTTCAAGAGATTACCATAAATCTGGTTCTCTCAGAGTGTTTCCAGTATTACCCACAAATGATAGGCATGATCCTCCTTAGTAGTCGAGTAGATCAAAATGTCGTTAGTGAAGACTACTACAAAGTGATCAAGGTATGGCTAAAATATCCTGTTCAGGAGTCCCATGAACACTGCTGGAGATTTGGTTATGCTGAATGGAATAACCAAGAACTCGTAGTGGCCGTACCAATATCTGAAAGCTGTCTTCTGCACATCCTCGTCTCGCACTCTGAGCTGATGATAGCCCAATCTGAGGTCTATCTTCGAGAACCACCCTGCTCTCTTTAGCTGATCAAAGAGGTCGTCAATCCTTGGAAGTGGGTACTTTTTCTTTACATTCACTAGGTTCAGGCGTCGATAGTCAACACAAATTCTCAAGCTCCCATCCGCCTTCTTGGCGAACAAAATTGGGGCTGCCCAAGGAGAAATACTGGTTTGGATGAATCCCTTCCCCTGTAAGTCCTCTAGCTATACCCGTAGCTCACGAAGCTCCGTGGGAGCTATCCGATATGCTGGTGTAGATATCTGTGTCGTCCCGGGGTACAAGTCAATGTAAAAGTCCACCTATCTGCAAGGAAGTAGACCCAAAACATCATCAGGGAAGACATCCGTGTACTAGTCCACCACTATAGGATAACTCAGACTCTCCATATCTACAACTCTGCAGGTAAGGCTAGCCAACTGATGAGTGATCAGCTTCAATCTCCTCCGGGTAAGTCCATCCTATGCTGCAAAGGCTCCCTTCTCACCGGTGAAGGTAAACCTGGTCCCATCAGTGCGGACACACCGCAATTTGTGCATAATATAGTCAATATGAGTATGGACTATAGATAACCATTCTATACCCAAGATGATATCATAAGGACTCGATGCTACTACTAGGAGATCCCATCTGAAGATCTCGCCTCCTAGAGTATGCTCGCACTACCGGAACCGGTGCGTAATTGTCGAATCCGCTCCCGTAGGAGTCTCTAACCATAAGGATCGAGCCAATGACTCCATTGAAATCTCCGAGTTCCAAACAAGGGTAGTGGAAATAAAATAATGACTAACACCTATGTTTATAAGTACTACAACTAAGGAGGTATAGACACAGATCGTACCTCGTATCATCTTCGAAGTGCCGTGATCGTAGGCCTTAGCTCCCTAGAGCTGATCTTGCCTCTTTCCACCTGCTCCCTGTGATCAGGGTGGACCCCCTGGTGGTGGTGGTGGTAACATCTCGAAATGTCTCTCACTGCCAGCTACACGGCCTGCTCCTCTGCCACATCCGCTTTCTTTCTACGGACCACCTCGATCGAATCTATGTCTCTGCCTGGGCGGTCCTTCGACTGTCTGCTGATCATCTATACGACGGGTTGGACATTCACGAGCCATGTGACCCTGCCTGCGGCAAGTGTAACACCCCCACTCCTGGCATGACTAGATCTTCCTTGGGTTCCCCACTCAACCGCCTCTGAATCCTGTGGTCGTCCACCTGTAGGTCTGGTCCTCTTGGACCTCTATGACATTGTTCTGCTTCCAGCTGTAGAAGACTCTGCTACGTGATGTCCGGTGGTGGGTTTCTCTATTGGTGACTACTCAGCAAGGAAAATCTCCAACAAGAGGGCTCTCTATAACAACCCTGCCTGCATTGGGATGTTGTGTGAGATCATCGAATCCCTAATCTCTTTCCTAAGCCCCTACTCGAAGGCCTGAGACCTGAAAAATGGGTCCCAAAACATATCTGTGGAGTAGCATGAGAGGTCATTGAACCTCGCTGAGTACTGAGATATAGTCATGCTACCCTATTGCAGATGAATTAGCTCTTATATGTGCACTGTACGAAGAGTCGCTAGGACAAACTCCGCGCGGAACAGGCTCTCAAAGTTTTCCTAGAGAAGTGTCACCCCGTCGTGAACTTGGAGCATCAAGCTCCACCATATACCTTCTGCTTCCTGTAGATGACCGGCGGTAAGGATCACCATGAGATCAGCGGGTGTCTCTACCAGTCAGAAAACTCTCACTACGGCCTCCAACCAATCCTAAAACGCCTATGGGTCAGTATCTCCCCTGAACCTGGGTGGCCTCTGGCACTGGAACTTGTGAAACACGCTCAAGTAGTGTGCACCCTCTGCTGCTAGGGCTGGTGGCATCGGTGGCCCAACGGGTAATGGTACCGCTGGTACCTATACTAGAAAAAGGACCTACATTGAGGCCTCATTACTCGGTGGGCTATCAGTGCGTACAACTCTCAGAACCCTAGATAGCTGTCTTCGTGGAGGCATCCTGAAAGGAAACAGGTGATCCACGGTCAATAAGTTATACTTGGTGATCTAACTCAAGAGATCATAAAGAAAACTCTTGGAAACAAACACGCAATCAGTGTTTTTTGTGCGCTGAGTCAGAAATCAGAAGTCAAGGTCCTGGTGTGTGGATACGTTGGCCGCCTCACTAACACTAGATTCACTAAACTGAAAACCACACTCACTACACTTAACAATATTGCCGTTAGAAAGATTAGAGTCCTATGTTCTACAGTAGAACTGACTCCTTTGATACCAATTTGTCATGACCCGTCCCCCAGGGCCCATGCTGTGACTAACCCAAGCCCGCATTCCCTAGGACAGGGGCTGGCGACTAGCACCGAAGGCGTATTCCCTAAAACTAGGAAGGCATTAAATTTTAACCTATAACACACACAACCAAGCACACAACAAGATATGAACTCAAGTAAACTGAATAGTAAAAAGGGTGAGTACATTAAGTAGAAAGGGGACAGAATACAATCCCAACTGGAAAGTACAAGCAAAAATGGAAAGTAAAAGACAACCGGTAGGTGAAAAGAAGCTCCTAGATCGTCCACCACGGATCCTACCTAAAGGCTAGGTACAACTCACAAATGGTTGTCTCTACAGTTCACCTCGTCTAACGTCCACTTGAGAGCTACCTCCAGTCTTGGTACCCTCATCCTCAATCAGCGCTGTCTGTCGTCTTCATCCAACACAATGAGGTGCGGGCATAACCTGTCTAGGGGTGAGTATAACGATACTCAGTAGGGACCCTGACATCCTCAAGGTCTCACAAAATCCCCAAAGGATAAAACACAAGAATGAAAACAAATGATAACCTTACTTAGGTATATGCCCATACATATACCTAAGTTATCAAGTAAACCCATCTCAATCATGAGGAAAACACATATTCCAACTCCAAATCCTCAAGCTCAACTGTTCCATGAAGGAAGAAAAACCACAAAGGCAAGTACCACCTAGGTACACCACATTGAAGAATACCCCCAAGGTATTACCACGAAGGAAAGTACCACACAGATACATACTCAGCTCACACCAAGTATAACTTAAGTACAGTAGTAGAGATGATTAGATTTAACTACTAAATCATCTTACTTTGTAAAGAAGCTGACCCACACAGGATCTATAGGATCTGACCCACATAGGATCGCTAGGATCTGACCCTCACAGGATCTCTAGGAGCTGACCCACACATGATCTCTAGAAGCTAACCCACACAGGATCGCTAGGAGCTGACCCACATAGGATCCCTAGGAGCTGACCCATATAGGATCGCTAGGAGCTGACCCACATAGGATCGCTAGGTGATGACCCACATAGGATCGCAAGGTGCTGACCCACACCGGTTTGCTTGTCAATCTTCACGTCATAGCTAGCTACTAGGTTCCCGTACTATGCTCACTTGTCTCCGGGAGGGTCCACTCCACAAACCACTGGTTGATACTACAACTTCCATGAAGTACCACAGAGAAGTATCTCAAAGATCTGCCACATCATAGGGGTCTCAACGCAACAGATGACGCGTCAATCAGATGCCCGGTCTGTGAGTTATTAGCCTTTTAGTTATGGGGGATCGGTTGGATTCGTGCTTGATCCAACCTGATCATACCTAAACTTTCCCAAAACTCTAGTGGGGTATACTCAAAGAGACTGTCTCACTCCAAGATTTTCAGTGCCATTGACGGTTTGTCAAACGGACGTCCAGTGCCAAAGTTATTGGCAAAAGAATGTAAATGGGTCGTAGTAGGCTCGGGTCCGGCCTGACCCAGCCTGGGCCAACCCGGTTCGGGTCGACCCAGCCTAACCCGCTGGGTCCAGCCCGCCCCGCTGGGCAGCCCAGCCCGTTAGGTTAGGCCCGACCCATTGGGTCGGGCCCGACAGGCCGCGAGGGCGCGCGGAGGGCCGCGGGTGGCTACGAGGCCGCGGAGGGTGCCGCGAGGGCATGAGGCCGCAGAGCGGCTCAGTTGGGGTTTCTGCGAGGGTGCGAGGCCGCGGGGTGGCTCGACCGGGGTGGTTCATCCAGAGGGGTGGCAGCGGCTCGACCCGGATGGCGGTAGTGGCTCGGATGATAGCTCGGCCCGACAGCGGTGGCTCGGGCGGCGACTTGGCCCAGACGGTGGTGGCGGCTCGGCCTAGATAGAGAAAGTAGCTTGGACGGTGGCAGATCGACGCAGACGGATTGGCCAAGATGACGGTGGTGGTGGCGGCGGCTCGGGTTGGCTCGACTACAGACGACGTAGAGTGGCAGAGGCCGCGGGTGCCGCGGGGCGGCGTGACGAGGCTACGGGGCAGCGATGGCTACAGATGGCGGAGAACCGCTGGGCACGGAGGCCGTGGGGTGGCGGGGCATCATGACTTCATCGGCTGTTCTCGAGTTCCACCAGTTCCGATCGCCGATACCAATCGCCGTCACCAAAGTCGCCTTCTTCCATCTTGAAGGATACACCATTCAAGAAGAATGACGAAGGCGTCAGGCCATGTTTGTTTGGCCCTCAGCCTTCGCGTTAGAGCGGTAGCAAGCAACACAACAAGAACAAGAACGTGTGTGGAAGATATTTAAGAACATCAATCCCCACAACCTTCATCAATCACTAATCCCAATCCCGCAAAAAAAACTTAGAACGGAAGAACATGGGAACAAAACCCCTACCTTGGATTGTTCGTTGACGTTGGTACGTAAAGGAAGTTGAGGAAGGTGAAGAGAGTGCCAATGTTCATCGATTCCGAAACCACGCTTCGATGTCGGGCTCTCTCATCATCCTCTTCCTTGATTTCCGAAGAATGTTCTTCGATGTCGTTCTTTGTTGGCATTCTTCATTGGAGAGATTTTCTCCAAGAGCTCTCCCCTTTTCCAATACTTTCCCCCCAATTCCACCAAAGAAAAGAATTATCCAACATTATAGAATATGTTGGCATAAATTTAAATTTGAATAAGTAATTTAATTGAGTTGGTTTATTAATTAAAAAGGGGGGGGGTGTCATAATTAATCAAGGGGAAGTTCAAGAGACTTCTCCATATTTAATTGGGAGTTCAAGGGGGTTTAATCTTAGGTGGTCCCCACCACCATAACCTCTCATGGGAGGTTAGGCTAGGTGGTCCCCACATTCATAAACTCTCATGGGAGGTTTTAGTTCAAGTGGTTCCCACCACCTTAACTCACATAGAGGAGGTTTCAACAAATAAAATAAAATAAAAGTTTATTTTTTTTCATTTGCACGAAAAACCCAAATTCTATATTTCACCCTCAACCTACTACGGTCGAGGTGAAGGTCCCCTTAAGAGAATACCAGCACTGCAAATTCAACGGTGCCCTCAGATTTCAATTCCGAGCACCGCTTCAAAATTTAGAGAAACCCGCTCGTACGTTTACTGAACGTACCCGAACGAAAGTTCAGAAATTAATTTTGGGCATATAGGGCCTTGGAATCATGCGCCGTCAATTTTCACGGACTTTTAAAATTTCCATATATTAAAAAAAAATTACATGGAAATTCCAGGTCTTTACAGATTATTTAACTTCTTCTCCTTGAATTTTGATCAGAGTAGCAGATCCCAACATTCCTTGCTCCCCTTGAGTAGCAGGACCAGTTCCTTGTTGGTCTTCTGCACCAACAAGTAACAAAATCTGGATCATTCTTAAGAAGAATATTTGTCTCATTGAGCCAAAAAAATTCTATTACCTTTCCTTGAAGAATATTTATATAGGTAATGTGTTTCTTCATTCCACTTTTTTCTCCTGCTTCTATCATAAACATTTTCAAGAATATGAGAGTTGAAGGTTTTTAATTCTAGGGTTTTGAGAGAATAAAATAAGTCTAGAATGAGAAAGCATTCAAAATCTTATGGAAAGTTAGAGAACATAGATAGGAAGCGTTTTTTTGAAGGTTTGGTGATGCGATTTGGTTTCTCGAGTCGATTATGCATTGTAATAATTAATTCATTATTTTGAAAAGATGTGGTTTTTTTAAAATAAAAATAATTTTTTGTTTTCATTTAGACAATAATTAAAATAATAATAATAATCTAATAAAAGAAAAAAAATAAATGGATAAATTAACAAAATTAATTAATAAACTTTTATTTGAAATAAAAAATTCCTAAACCCCTAAATAAGATCAAAACTTGTAGTAGGAAGTGGTTTAGTAAAAATATCAACAAGTTTATTTTCAATATTTATAAATTCTAAAGAAATATTTATTTTAAGGACATAATCTCTTAGAAAATTCTACCTTATATCAATATATTTGTTCTAGAATGACTTATAGGATTTTTGGAAATATTAATTGCACTAGTATTATCACATAAAATAGGTATATTATTAAAATCAAGTCCAAATTCTAGTAAGGTGTGTTTAATCCATAACACTTATGCACAATATATACCAGTAGATATATATTCTACCTCAGCTATTGACAGATAAACTGAATGCTATTTCGTACTCGACTATAAAACTAAATATTTTCTTAAAAAGTGACTGGTTCTTGATGTGATTTTTCTATATAATCTATAGATTCCAAAATTATCATCTAAATATGAAATAAAATTAAAATATTTTTTTGGTAAAGTAGAGATTGAAAAATTGTTCCTTTTAACTATATAAAAATTCTTTTAATAGTAGTAAGATGGGATTATTTTGGGATTGACTGAAATATAGAACATAAATATACAAAAAACATTATTTTGGGTCTTATAGTAGTAACATATAATAAAAAACCAATCATACCTCTATATAACTTGTTTTCAACTGGTTTTCCAACTTCATCAAAATCAATTTTTAAATTAGTACACGTGAAAGTTTTATAATTCTTTCTGTTTTATAGTCCAAATTTTTTCAATAAATAAATAATGCATTTTCTTTGATTTTAAAAATTTTTATAATATTTTTGATAAATTTGAAATCTCGGAAAGAAATTTAATTCTCCCATAATACTCATTTCAAATTCTTTTTTCATCTAATTTGAAAAATCACTACAAATAGTTTTATTTGTTGATCCGAAAATAACATCATCAACATATATTTTCACTAATAATATATTTGAGAAAACCATTTTCTTAAAAAGGGTAGGATCTTATAATCCTACAGAAAATCAATTGTCCAATAAAAATGTACTTAATATTTCATACTAAGATCTAGGTTCTTGTTTAAGTCCATAAAGATCTTTAGTATGTTAAAAACTAAATCTGGTAGAAGAGGGTTTTCAAAACCTGGTGTTTGTTCAATATAAAATTCCTCCATTACACATCCATTAAAAAATGTAGATTTTATGTCCATATGATATAATTTAAAATTCATATGAGATGCATAATATAAAAGGATTATAATTTCATCTAATATAGAAACTGGTGAAATGGTTTCATCATAATATATCCCTTGTTCATGGCTATAACCTTCTACTACTAATCTAGATTT
Organism: Viscum album; assembly: GCA_963277665.1. Lineage (NCBI taxonomy): Eukaryota > Viridiplantae > Streptophyta > Magnoliopsida > Santalales > Viscaceae > Viscum > Viscum album. The sequence continues at coordinate 2,080,745,708 of OY728141.1, read as the reverse complement.
ATTTATAGTAATGATCTTTTGATCATCCTATTTATTTTAAAAAACCAATTTGGTTCCTATTATTGGATAATCAATTTATCTATCAACTAATTCCCAAAATTTATTTCTAATGATTTGATTTAGATCTTCTTGCTTATCTAATTACTAAATTTCATCATTTAAATATTCTTCCATAGTTTTCAGTTCTAATTGTAATAGAAAGGCATAAAATTCACCTAAATTTTGAACATTTCTTCTAGTTATTACCCCTATGTCTAGGTTTCCAATAATTATTTCTAAAGAAGGATACTTTATGCTTCTAGATTGTCCAGATAAGACACTTTTAGGTTATTCTATCTCATTTTCTTTTATACTAGACTAAAATTAATCTATTTTATTTTCAAAATCATTATTATGTGTTTCAAACCTCATGTTGTCAAAAGAATCAATAATTTTATCTTTTTGATCTTTCTTTTTATCAAAAGTGGCACTTTCATCAAACTTCACATGAACTGATTCTTCAAAAATCATTGAATTTTTATTATACACTCTATAAGATTTAAAAATAGAATAATATCCTATAAATATTCCATCATAATCCTTTAGATATAATTTACCATGGTTTTCATTAGTATTAAAGATATACACCTTGTATCTAGATACTTTAAAGTAATTTAATTTTGGTTTTCTATTATTCCAAAGTTCATAGGGTGTATTTTTGATAATGGGTATTATTAAATATATATTCATGATATAGTAGGTTATGCTTATAGCTTCTACAAAAAGGTAGGAAGACTGTATTCATTCAACATAGTCCTTTCCATCTCTTGAATAGTTATTTTTCTTCTTTTTTAAAATTATATTTGTTCAGGGTGTTCTTGGTGTAGAGAATGTGTGTTTAATACCTAAGTTTAATAAAAAACAATTAAATTCTTGGTTCTCAAATTCTTCACCATGATCACTTCTTAATGAAATAATTTTAAAATATTTTTCATTTTGAACAATTTTACAAAATCTTTCAAAAATAATGAATACTTAAATTTTATGTTTTATAAAATAAACCCAAGTAAATATTGAAAAATAATCAACTAAAACATAAACATATAATTTTCCCACCAAAATTTATACCCTTGATTGTCCAAAAAAATCCATGTGGATAAGTTTTAGTGGTTTTGATGTAGAAATTTTGTTAATTGATTTGAAATATTATTTGTGTTGTTTACTGATTTGGAATGCATCAAAAAACATATCATTGTAAAATTTAAGACTAGGAAAATGATAAATAATGCATTTTTTAGATAATTTATATAAATAAAATATATTATATTGTCCAAGTCTTCTATTCCAGATCCATGAATCGTTTGTCTCAATAGTTAAACAATTCACTTTTTGTTTACACAAGGAATTAAGATCCAAGGTATAAAAATTTTCATTTCTACATGATTTAAATTTAAGAAGTTTAACTTTGAAAACTGAGAAAGAATTGTTAGAGAAATAAACATAAAAGAAATCATCACAATTTTAAGAAATACTTATCAGGTTGTTCTTTAATCCTTATACATACAATACTTTATTGATTGAGACTGACTTTGGATCTCTAACTGATCCAACTCCAACTATATTTCCTTATTCATTATCTTCAAAGGTGACTAGTACTCCATGAATTTTTACTAGTGTATGGAAATTAGAAGAGTCTTCAATAATGTATCTTGAGTAGCCACTGTCCATATATCATACAACATTTTTTTCCTATGGTTTTTTTCTTGCAAAATCATTTAAGCACAAGTTTGTTTTTCTATCCATATTTTCTTAGGTCCAGTTGTGTCAGTAAGCAAAGATATAGGAATCCAAATTTTCTTTATTTTACCAAAATTTATATTACTAGCTTCATATATATTTTTAGAAATAAAATCCTTTTTTATTCCACTTATCTGAGGATTTATTAAGTAATAATTTTTGGAATAGTTTCATTTTATTCCACAGTAGAATAAGTAGCATTTTTAGAACCAAGCACAAAATATTATTTTCTATAACTTTGATTTTTCTACCTTGATTATTATTCCATATTTCTCTCTTTTAACAAAAATTTTCCAAGAATATCATTTAGAGTTTTACCCTTTAGTTAAAATACTACCATCACTTTTAAATTATTCTACCTATTCCTGAAATTATTTTATTTTAGTTTCATGAATAGTACAATTTGATGTAGATGTATTAAATTTTTCTATAAATTATTGATTTTGTTTTATCATTTAATTTATTTAAATTAAAACATTATTGTGAATAATTTTTAATGAATTATTTTTTTATTAAAGAATCATATTTTTCTTTAAGCATTGATCTATAACGAATCAATTTTCTATTTGAGCAGCTATCAGAATCAAAAGTATAATATTAACTGGTTTGTACCTAATATTCATCTTTAGTCATAAATTACATGTTTTCTTTTATATTTTTTGGCTCTTTTTCTAAGTCAAATTTGGAAGAGCTTCTAGATTCTTCATAAACACTCCATGAATCCTTTATGTCTCTTTATCCTTTATGCTCAGAATTAGTTTTCTTCTGATTTTTTTGTTTCATTTTTATTCTTTCTTCTTTTATCTGGGAGAAATATAGTCTGATATGAACCATTTTATTTGATTATATCATATGAATTTTTTGGATCCTTTTTTATATTTTTTGAAGGGTTTTTTGAAGCCTCTATTATTTTTATAGAATTTTCTAAGCTATATGGCTAATTGAGAAAGTTCCATTTCAGAATCTAAGAAGCCTAAATCTTTTGAGATTTTTATATATTCTCTCAATTTATTTTCATGATTCTTTGAGGTAACTTTAAGGGCAGTGTTTTTTATTTTCACCATATTATGATCTTCATACTTAGATAACATTTATATTTCGTAAATCATCAATGTTCCAATAATTTTTTTAATTGTTATGTTTTTGACTGGGGATGATTGTTGAATTGATACAGATATGTCATTCCATTTTAAGGGTAGTAATCTGAGTACTTTTAGTTTTTGATTAGATTGTGTAATTGGATCTCCAAAATAATCAATATCATTGATTATTTCTTTTAATTACTCATTAATTTGGGTGATTATTTCACCATCATACATCCTAAAGGTGTAAAACTTTGGTTTTGCAGTAGCATGCCTTAGATATATAACATTGTCAGTTACTTCATATTAAACCTTAATTGTATTCCATATTTTATAAGTAGCGGGGCATTGAGATAATCTATTAAATTCATTAGGAATAAGTACATAGATGATACCATTCATTACTTTTGAGTTGATGTCATACTCAACTTCTTTTGCAGCATCACATGTTTCTAGTTTCTCAGGAATTTCATAAGGATTGATGATATTCATATAAATTTTAAATCCAATATTTTTCAAATAGATGATCATATGATATTTTCAGAATCCATAGTTATCACCATTGAAGTATGGAGCACGAATCATAGACATACCTTCTCTTTGATTAACCATTGAATTATTTCTTTATATAGACCTTATACTTATGGTCTTGCTAGATATTTATCTACTTTATCTAAAAATATCACCTTTGATACCAATTTTTAGGTCAGAATAATACAAATATACACAAGAGGGGGGTAAATTGTGTTTTTTGATAATATTAATACATTTTGGATTTTATATTTCTTTTCAATTTATGCATATATGAAAAGTTGTCTTCTATAAGGTATTTGAGAAGTGGATAAATAGTAAAGAAGAACACAATAATTTTTATAGTGGTTTGGGGAACAAATATCCCCCAGTACACTCCACTGACACTTTCTTAGCGAGCTTTGTGATTTTCACTAGTAAGGTCATATTTTTACTAGAATTTTACACAAAAACTGAGTACAGGAAGTTGAAACATTATAATAAGGATTTACAGAGCCTTATGGTTCTTTTACAGGGAACTAGTTTCTCCACATCTTAGTTTGAGAAGTTTAAACTCTTCCAAGACTGAGTTTGAGCAACCAAAATTCCAATAAATAAAAAGAGTTTGATTTGATTAAATTGACAGGTTATTGATCACAGTTTCAGTAAGAGCAGACATAATATAGATCTTATTCTTCAAAAATTAATGTCTTCATGTAAGAAAAAGATTTGAATAGATCCTAGTTGTGAATTATTGTCAATAATAATAGAAAAAAACAAACAACTACAATTACACAACAATACGAAGTTAAAATATATATATCTTCAAAGTGTGGCCTCTTGAAAAATAAAAAAGTGTCTTTATATTTGTATCAGTTATGTATTTAGAATATATTAAAAAAATATGCATTTATATATATCATATATTTTAAGAAAAAATAATTTGTCTATATATATAGAACACACAAATTTGTTTCAATTGAGTAGATCCAAGAATGTCACATGATTGATCAGAAAAATTAAAATTTTAAATCATTAAAGAGAGTCATAGTTTTCCTTATAAAAATGGATGATTTATTAAATTGAATAAAAACCTTTTAATCGGTCGTAAAATAGCTTTAAAATGATATCTAATTCCGTCAAGACCGTTTCATAAATCTCAAATAATATCTCATATTTAAAACTTCTTTGTTGAATAGTCAAATGAAGTGTTCCTTCATGTGATGACAAAACTTCAAACGTAGGTTTGAAAATGTAGGGTTGATTACAAAAGTAGGGTTGATGTACCATATGGTTTTTTTCTCAAACTTAGAGTTGATTCTGAACATAGGGTTCATGAACCATACTTTCCATTTTCTAAAATGTAAGGTTGCATCTAAACATAGGTTTGATTAACTATATATTCATGATAATGTAGGGTATATGATCCATATGTGCTGTTTCAAACACATGGTTCCTTTCTTATGTTACGATTACAAATGTAGGTTATGAAAAATATTTCCAGAATACATTTTAAAAACGTTCATAATGTTTAAAAAAATATTATAACCCATAAATAAGATAATATTATCAAGAAATATATTCTTGAAAATACTTAAATTAATTTTATTATCAAGACAAACAAGGTTATTTGTGGGCATCAATATCAATAATATTTATATAGTATTTTTGAGACAATACATTCCCAAAAAATACCTCCATCATGTATTCTATTGAAACATGGTAATAAACTGAATTATCATATAACCATATTGAAAAAAATACAAGCTTCTTAATTATTTACATAGAAGATAGTTTATTGGATATATTATTTAAATCCAAAAATGATATAAAATTCATCAATGATAGTATAAACCACTTTGTCAAAAAATCCTCTATCAATTATGAGGTCATAACAACTATTAAATTTAATTTATCCATATCATCATATCTTTTTCCAATCTAAAAACAATTTTATCAACATCGAGATCACATTAACGTTTACCTTCCCTTGATCAAAATTTCACCTTTCCATTAAATAACTTTTCTAGGACATCATTGTTATTCAATACATATATACTTCATGATTCATATAACATAAATATTGAATTCCAATACCTATAAACTTCAATCATACCACATATTTCTCAAATCCTTAAATAGGCTTCATTATCTTATTACTGAATAACAATAACCTAAAATATGAAATATGAATCACGTGTACTCAATTTAATCAGTCTTATAAAAATACTATTGGAATAGAACATACCTTTCATATGTCGCTCTTGGTCTCTTAATAATTAGAAATAAGAACATTACTCGTATAAACTTATAGATTTACTTCATGAGATTCCCATCCAAGAAATTGATTTTTATATTTCCCACACTATCCACATTTAAATAATTCGACAGTCAATGATACATTAGGTTTATCCTAGGTTATTAAAAGTCACTATATATCTAAATACTTCATGATGGTTCATAAAGAGTTTGTGAATTCACAAATAATATCCCCTAGGAGTGTAAAACTAGGTTTGAAACAAAGCCCATTATCGTGCCTGAGTTCCTAATTGATTCTATATTAATACAGTGTTTTTGAGGTTATTACCCCTATGTACATCTGTGATAGAGACACATCCATTTGTAATATCCAGACAGAGATACAATTTCTTGGAAACCACTCTCTCAATCCTTTACCAAAATTCTAAGACATTTTCCTTTAATTTTACTCATAATTAGACTTATCCTTAGAGACATCCCTAGACATATCCTTAGAAATATCCTTAGGGATATCACTAAAGTTTTCTTATACTAGTTTCAAAAGGTTGACTAAAACTTTATTTTGATACCAATTATAGTGACCTAGGCTTAACATACATTTATATTACATCATTTTAGATTAATATTAAACACATTACAAGAGTAAATGAATGAGTACCATAATAGTTTAGTATCTTTGTAGCTTGGAACAAATTATTCTAATTTGGTAAAAGTTCTTCAGCATCTACCATAAAGATCTTACCCATTAGTAATCCTACTTAAAACCATTGTTCATAACCCAAGGAAAGGAAACATAAGAAAGGGTGAGATCAGATGCTTAGTAAGGGTAAATAAAAGAGATACATAAGAATAACATGAAAAAAGGGCATGGGAACATGATCATAACATTTAAAGATCACACCCTGCATATCAAAGATCATACACATGAGTCATGACATAAAGATTAGAAGATCATAAGACATAAATCATAAGTAAATAAAGGAACATGAGTCATGAGAGTATAAAATTGGCATAATACATAGACTTGTGGCATACACATCAGATTATAACATTTTAAACATGTATAAATAAAAATAGGTTCACTTATTAAAATAATGACATGAAATCTGGCCCTCTCATAAACTTATGGACATGAAACTGAGTCCACTCATAACATTGTGAACACGTAATCAGGTTTAGGAATAACATTGTGAACATGTAATCAGGTTTATATATAACATTTTTAACATGTAATCAGGTTCATGCATAACATTGTGAACATGTAATCAAGTTCATGTATAGGTGGCTATACCTTTGGGTTGGGACACACCACCATCCCCAGTGGAAACCCTTTCCATTGATAATGTAATACATGCCATATGGTCATTTCTTAGAGGCCTTCTTTAAAAAATATATTTTGATTATGATACGAGGAAAGATTATTCAACCCATTCTCTATCATTGGGTAATTATTATGTTTATAAATTATTATTTATTTCCTCTCTTTGGAACACATAATCATGAACATATTATGATGGTTATTCCTAGACAATGATTCAATGCATTGGGTTAATATTTAGTCTCAATAGACTTTATGTATGAGATTATAGAGTAAACCAAATCCACTATAGGACATTTTCCACCATGTGATGTTGTCTTGGAAGTTATCCTTAACTTATTCTTATTCATGTTTTGTGTTGCCGCCAAATTTCATATTTTTACATGATCTTATGATACCACATTATTTATGTTATGATCTATCATGATAACTCATGAGACTACTATTTTATGATATCATGTTATACCTTTGACTCACATGTTATGTTTCCTTATCATGTTTATTTCCTTTCTTGGCCTTTTAGTTCACCCATTTTTTCTATGTATTCCCTAGTTTATCCCTTATAGTTTTAAGAGATCAAATGAATTTTGGATCTCATTATGAAAATTAAAATAAGAAAATTTTATTTTCATAGTTACATTTTATGTACATAGTCTTTCAAAGATACTGATATTTTTTGTCCCATATTTGGTATTAATGGATGTTTATATTTTGGAATGGGTCATTATACACAACCACTACCATCCAATGATGCACTACCTACCTTATGCATTCCATTACACCACTAATCAAGAAAAATTCTCAATGGATTATCAACTATACATGCTTGTTTCTCCCCCCCGAGCCACACTCATCCATCCTATTAATCCCCAACACCAGCCATCAATGATACCACTATCTTATCACAATGAAAAAATCTCCTGACGTCAAAAAATATCTTGGTTTTCATTACTAAAAGTGTCTCAAAATTTTCATCGGTTCTTAGCCCGCACATAGTCATCCACCAAATCACAACCAAAAGAGCACTGTGTATACCCAGTGCATGCTTTCCCTTAAAAAATAAGACTTTTCATGAAAATTCATACTAACCTCACTCTCCTACTCAATCCATATTGATCAACTGAGAACCATCTTGTAGGATCTTAACTACTATGTAATTTAATATTTCTTGAACCAAATGGTTTCATAGTCATGTATATCCCAATATCCCAACTAGACTCGTACTCCCATGAGTCACATTTCAATTAAACTAGTCTTAAAAAGCTATCCAACTAATAACATTCCACTTGAAAGTTAGTTTCACCAATATTATGAGGTATCTAAATCACTAAAAGTCAACCCTCATGATAACCAGCTATAGAATCATCTTTAAAAAATGATGAGGGTCTATGCATGCTCCCAAAAATCTACCTAGAAGCACATACAAAACCAATATGTCTAGGAATATGAACAATCATACCTTGTCATCGAGCTGTGATACCATGCATAGGGAATTTCACATGCCATCCCTCAACCAACTTAGGGCATCTTTAAACTACCTAGTTATGTTAAGTTTACTTCCAGTATGAAATTATTTAGAAAACACTATATAGATTGTTTTTAATGATTTAAGTAACTAATCCTGATCCTCAAGAAAACTCATTAACATACTTGGATCACCCCTTATGAAATAAATTACTGAGCTGAACCTTATAGGGTTCCATTAATAAGGCCTCAAATTCATTTAATGGCTAATAAAGGGTTATTATATATCCCTATTATGAAGGTAATGTATAGTCATATCTAGGGAACACCCATCATAAATCCACAAGACCATCCATAAAAAAATTGTTCATGAGTGAGAATTTTAGTCCAAATAAGTATAATTACACCAAAAAGTTATATAAAAAAACACCATATAAGTTATTCTTGACACTTTAAACAAAAAATACCCATGATTAAACCAATCACAAAAAAGTATAAAAATGTCATGTAAATCCTATGTACCAAATATGATGCATGTGCATTGGACTATTGGAAATAATACAAGAGCTAACACCATAAATCATAATTTCCATAAATGCATAAAATTTTTATAAACATATTAATCATAAACATGAAAACCATGGATACAATATTTTACCCATGGTTAGAAGGAATTCCCACCAAATAGGTGTTTGAGATTCACCAATATGAGGTTAACCACAAGCTCTGACACATTCCTAGATCATCTATCTACCATCTACTCAAATAGTAAGATAAAAATTTATAATACCGCATTGAAATTTCCCCATAAATGAGCCACTAAATAGTTCCCTATCCCAATGGAAACATAATATCAAGTGAATATCCCCATAATATAGAGGCTTCCAACTAGAGATAGGGGTTAAATCCAAAAAATGGTGAGATAATAACCTTGAATCAGAGTAAGAAAACACAGGAAAATACCAAAAAAATATCCATAAAGAATCATAGTATGCATAATCAAAATAAAAAAATGATATATAAAAAATGTACCATGTAGAAGAACATATCCATATATAAACTGATCACCCATTGTCCCAATCCCATATATAGAATAAAAAAATTCACATGGTCCCTACTTCCAACCATGGGTCTCAAAAACCCTATCTCTAAATGTTGGTCAAGATACTCTATCCCAAACCACTACAAGTACAATGCTTAAACTAAAAGTAGAAATAATATATATAGACACACCATAGTTCCCATGTAAGGTGTAAGAACATCATATCAATATCATTTTACTAATTTACCAAAGTATATTCCAACATATTATTTTATGCATAAGAAAGAAAATATACGTGTCACAAAAGAATATTGGGAATCATGTTCTAACTAGACACCATGAGTACATGTGTATAATTTCATCATGTGTTAATCAGGACACCATGAAACTAGATCATACCTACTTTGGAGCCATGGTGAAGTCTCATTGTCACCTCTCCTTATGCAACCAAAACAGTGTTCCAGTACATACCCGGTGACTCATAGTAGGCATCATCCAAGCCCTTGACAAACTACCCAAAGGGACATGGTATGATCCTAGGTATAAATATAAACCTTCTACATTGTCACTCAATATAGGATCGATCAACTAAGTATTTCATATTATTAGGATAGGACCCTCTCACTCTAGATAGTCTACTGTATTAACCCAATTCTTCTTAGTCAAGGAAAGGTATAAAATAATAACCCAAGCCTTCGCACTCAAGGAAAGTTCCATACTACATGAACCTGTGGACATTATCTCACTTACAACAATTCATCCAGTTTCATCTCACTCATAGTGGGGTTAGGACTTATGGTACCTATCCCCCACTAGTTTACCCACCTAAAACAAGAACATGTAATCACACAGAGGTAGAAGCACACAACACCCACAACCCATCACATAACTCACCAGTTAATCTGAGGGATCTAGTCACTATAGTCCAAGACCATTATCTCAAATTATATCACACATCCAATATTAGAGTATCTATAGAGACCTTGTATTAACATACATGAATATTACATCATTTTAGATAAATATTCATCACATTATAAAAATAAATGCTGGAGGAATTTAATAGTTTAGCATCTTTGGAAACTTGGAAACTTAATCTTCTAACTTGGTGAAATATCTTCAATAACTCCCTTAATGATATTCCCCTTTAGTAATCCCACCTAAAACCTTTCTTCATAACATGGGGAAAGGAAACATAATAAAGGGTGATCTCAGATCCCCAATAATGGTAAATAAAGGAGATAAGTAAGAATAACATGATCATAAGGGTATTAGAACATGATCATAACATTTTAAGATCATACCCTGTATATTAAAGATCATACACATAATTCATGTCATAAATATTAGCAGATCATAAGGAATGAATCATAAGGAAATCAAAGAACATGAGTATTGAGAGCATAAACTAGGAATATGACATAGACTTGTGGCATACACATCAATTTATAACATTGTGAATATGTATAAATAAAAATAGGTTCACTTATTAAGTTAAGGACATGAAATACAACCCTCTCATAAACTTATGAGCATAGAACTAGGTCAATGCATAACATTGTGAACATGTAATCAGGTTCACATATAACATTTTGAACATATAATCAAGTTCACACATAAAATCGCGAATATGTAATCGCGTTTGTGAATAATATTGTGAACATGTATTTAAGTTCACACATAACATCGTGAACATGTAATCAGGTTGATGCATAGGTGGATATATCTCTTGGGTGGGATGCACCCCCATCCACTGTGGAATAAATTTCCTCATAGTGAATCAAGTTACACCTTCTTCCCATAGTATATTAAGACCATCTACTTGCTACCATCATTATCTTATGAGTGATAAATCTTTACCCAATGAATTGGATAGTGATATAGGTCTCACCTTTTATATAATTAAATCATACATATGCGTACCACAAGATAATAAAACATTCATCATATCATGACCCATAAAAAGGGATGGGTTTCATAAACATCATATCATAGAACATGAAATGAAATGGGTATCATAAACATTTTATCATATCTTAACCTATGTAAAAGAGATAGGTTTCATAATATTTTCATCATATAATAACCCATAAAAGGAAGAGGTTTCCATTAGCTTTGTATCATGGTATAACCTATATAAGAGAAATAAGTTTTATAAACAACTTTTCATCTTAAAAATAATCCATTAAATGAAAGAATAATAATGGTATCCTTGGATAATATCAATATTAAAAAATAAACCATATAAAAGGATGTCATATTAAATGTATAAGGATTTTGAAAGATCACTTAGATCATTTTTTAAGGAAATTAATCTCTCTTTGAAAATAATTTATGTATACATAATTTTTTTTAAAAAATTTTTATTTAAAAAAAACTTTGAAAACTTATGAATTAATCTTTAAAAATCATTTAAAACATTTTTTGAGTAAAATATACTTTCCTATTTTAAATATTCTTTTTAAATCATAAAACATTTTGAAAACATTTTTTATTGAAAATATCCTTGAAAACTTGTAAACGAAGATTTTAAAACCATTTTATACACCTTATAAAACATAATTTTTTGGGAAATAATTTTACTTTAAAATTATCTTAAAATATAATTTAAAAAAAATTTTGAAAACATTTTTAGAAAACATGGTTCTGGGGGAAAACATATTTCTGACTGAAGATAGAAATAAAGTCAAATTTTATTAATTTGTTTTCTTAATTATATTAAGTAAAAAATAGTAAAAATGGTACCATTACATGAGTATATCATTAATAACTATATTAGAAGAAAATTCATGAGATTTATTGATATATGGATCATAATATTTCATCAATTTAAGTATAATCATAAACAATCTTGATAAACAATGATATTTTAGCAATAAACTCTTTCCACTTTGCTAAATTTAAATCAAAATCCCCATGAAATAATAACATTACATTAAGCATAAATTATAATTAAAAGAAGTATATTAATTATATAACATATCAAATTTTCATTATATACACCTCGTAAAATAATATAGGTGCATAACATAACATGTGTCTCAAAGAAGGCAAATTGAGATAAAATTACTTTACCAATTTGGTAACTTTTGAACCGTGAACCCGATGAAATAGAGACCATAAGATTGATATGTAAATACCCATAAATTTAAGTATAATAATCATATAATATATTAATATAAGTATATACACCACATAAAAGAAACAAGTGGTGAATATGACATAAGTATGATGGAAATAAAAGTGAGACTAGAAATCCCCTTACTACTTGAGTAAATTTTGAATCGTGAGATTTGTTAAATAATAACATCAATTGAAAATTTTAATAACATATCATAAATTAAATTAAATTAATTATATAAAACTTAATAGATAAGTATATACACCACAAAATAAAAATAAGTGGGGAATATAACATATATCTCACAGAAATAAAAGTGAGATAAGAAAACCCTTACCTTAAGTCTTGACTTTCTTCGTACATGATCAAATATAATATATAATAAATATAATTTTATTATACATATAAAGAATAAAAATATTCTTATATATCATATATTATTTTATTATGACTTTATATAACCCGTTTTTTAACAATTCTATGTTAAATTTATGTTTATGGCAATATCCGCTATGTTTTTCATATATGTTTTGACTTTTTATTTTTGGTCATTTTTCTTTGATCATGATTTAATTATCTGAGAAAATATAAAACATGATATAAATATCATATATATTCATCAAAAATTTATTCATAATTATATATAAAAGGTAGAAATAGAAAATTAAATACACTATTCATGGAGATGGTAGATGTTACATACGCGTGAACACTTTTTCCGGTTTCTTATCGCATTGAAAGAAATAAAGTAAATGAAATATATGTATATATATATATTATATTTATAGTAAAATTATTATTTCATATAAATCACATATTTTTATTAAAACCATCCTTAAAATATTCCATGTAAATTGTGAACGAATCACATCGCTTTGAGGAGGCGGTAGTCCACACGTCCAAAAATGATGTTATCATATTCTCACAAAATGGAAAGCATGAAGGTATAATTTATATAATAATTAAAGTATGAATAAATCATAAATATAATAAATATAATATATATATAGTAAGTCCATCATTATTCCAAACCTTGAGAGGTGGTAATGGAAGAACAAATGACATCGGTTCGCGATGCAGTAGTCCACCGTACACATGAACAATGATTTTGTATCCCATTTGATGGAAGTGTGTGAAGGTGTAGGTAAAAAACTTAACATAAAAAATATAAGTATATTTATTATACTTAGGTTATTATATAATCATGTAATAATAATAATTTAATTGGTGGAGAAATAAGTAAAACAAAAGTGCACTTTTAAGAACGTAACCTCTTCTTCGGGAAACTCCTTTTGGTTTTCACTAAAGGACTTCATTGGTTTGCATTATTCCCAAAGTTAGGCTTATATGTTGAGATTAGGGAATTTTGGAGATTATTTTATAAGATTTTTTATAATACAAATGGATTTATATGTATTAATAATTGTGGGGGGGTGAGGGTGAGTTCCCTTTTATAGTGGAGGAGTGACATTATTGTAAATACAAAAATATAAACATTATTAAGAGGCCTACCTTGCATCATGTGCCTAAAATAATGGTAATTTTTCAAAACAACAGGTTAAATGGTCTAAATATTTCCCAAAAATGGGGTTTGGACCAGTTTCAAGGTCATTTTCCACCTTAAGTTAAAGTTTAGTCCCTTGGTAAACTTGTTTTTCTCATAATCACTATAATTAATTTTAACCGTTTTCAATAATATTTTTGGTAAAGAATTAATATGACCATTTTAGACATTATAAATTATTCTTATTAAAAATATTTAATCCATTATTACAAATTCCAATCACGTAAGTGTCATAAATTAATTTAAAATAATCTCACAAACAGACGAAACAACGATTTTTTAGAGTGAAAATGTTCAAAATTTTGGGATATTTTTATATCCAATTTTAATGTGAAATTAATTCAAATATAATAAATTTTATTAATATATATATATATAATTTATCTAAATATAATTTAAAACCAATTTAAAATAAAATTTAACTATATGAATAAATTAGACGAAAATGTTGTTTTGAATTAAAATTCAGCGTTTTTACTATTCATCAAAAAATAAAACTTTTGAGAAAAATGCTAAAATCCATCCATAGTAAAATTTGATATTAAAATTTCAAAAACAAATTTTATTTTTTCAAATAAAAATTATAAAAATTTGAAATATAAGTTTTAAAACAATTATTTGTTTAAAAGGCGGCAAAACTGCCTTTTAGAATAATACAACTTTCTATACATAAAATTAGATTTGTACTTATTTTATGCCTATAAAATTTACTGGATGAATGTAAAAAAAGTGGTTAAATTTATAAAATATATATTTCATTAATATCTATCACTAATAGTGATTAATTTAATTTATTAAGATAAAACACCTTTGTGGGCATAAAAATAGTTTTTTCATAAAAACACATCCTTTATATTCAATTGGTTTTTATTTTCATTTGTAATTAATTGATAACTAAAGAATTCATATTATAAACATGTTTAAACCATAGTTTCATAATTTAGTTAATCTTATTCATATCTTCCATTCCAATGGTATGTTGATAATTATAATAATTTTCTAATAATAATATTAATAATATATTTTAGTTCGGTAAAATTCGGTCATGCATGTAAT
Organism: Viscum album; assembly: GCA_963277665.1. Lineage (NCBI taxonomy): Eukaryota > Viridiplantae > Streptophyta > Magnoliopsida > Santalales > Viscaceae > Viscum > Viscum album. The sequence goes on along the minus strand of OY728141.1, from coordinate 2,080,730,516 downwards.
GTAAGCTATCGAAGAAACTCAGAATTGTGTGTAACACAAGACAAGCATCGTGTATCATGTAACCTAAGATAATTTAAGTGTTTCATGTAGTGGAATATTAACTTGGTATTGTGTATAAATCAATCATAACTTGGTGCAGTATGAAATGAAAGCCATCAAAGAATTTTAATTTATCCAAAAAAAGAATATTTCATAAGAACTCAGGGTGTTACAGGAGGCATTTTTGGATATATTTCAAACTTGATGGTAGCTGCACTGTAGATCCTTGGTTTTAGTGTAAAAACTTATTGGTAGTTGAGAGTTGTAGCATTTAGGTTCTGGATATGGCGTGTAGTCTATATGGAGGTGTTTCAATGGTTCTATTATTTTCAGGGTGGATTCACTATGGAGTAGGGGCTGCGACATAGACTTATTCCCAATTGATGGGGGTCTGTGGTATAGTGGTATGGGATAATTCGTGGTATCACCTCCCGATTTATAAGATTCACAACATTTAATTAAATACAGATCTCATAGACCTATTTGACCAGCCTGGTTGTGAAGCGGTCATCCTAACTACACCATAATACTTTAGTTTTTTGCAGTTCTATAATATAGCCCTAGGAGCCATGTCATGGTATTCTACTTTATAGAATAGGTATAAATTCCTAAACCTCTTTTGGCCCAATCACTTTTCTAACTTCTTTATTATTTATTGGGTGAACCAAGTGTGTCCCAAAAGGATATATTTAATTCCTCTTTCAGTGGATTTGACCCTGATCATGGGAGATCAATTTGTAGTAGTTTAGGTGAGTTTCTTACTTGTACCTCCCTTGTTTTCATTTTGTTTCTCTATCTTGAGAAGGTATACCATTAGGTAATTCAGTGGTTTTTGTGTTTTTTTATTGGATAATGATGTGGTTATTATGTTCTAGCTTGGTAAGGGTGTTCTCCTCCATTGTGGTGCCGAATGGTGGCCTCCATCTTGATACAACCATGTGAAGTGAATTGAAAAGTTTTGTTTGATTTAGGGGGTACTTTATTTATCACTTTTTGTATTATTTGGGATGTTTTTTTTATTTTTTTACCTTTTGGAAATTTTTTTGCATCCATATTAATGATGATAATTTAATAAATTTATTTAAATTAAAAGGGAAAGGCAAATAAAATCACATTATTTATAAATTTTTGATATTGTGATTGTACTATTGAAAATAATGGCTGTTGGGAGCCATTTTTATATTGGGGATTGTTTTTTTTATGAAAAAATTATGGTGTTTTGTTTATTTTCACTAATAATGGAAGTTGGTTAACCAATTATATCCGGTTAATAAAAAAGTTCCCTGGAATATTATTGGATTTTGTGAGAATTACCATGGATAAAGAAATAGAGTGCAATGAAATACCCTTGATAAACCTAATAAAATGTTATGTGAATGTGATGTGGAGAGTGTTGTGATGCTTGGTTATGCTATGGGGGTGGATGTGATGAGTTGTGTGGCCTTGTTGTAGGAAGTATGTGATAGAAACTGGTGGTGATGTGGTAGCTACGACGAGGATGTGGTTGTTGCTGTGATGGTCGGTGTGGGGATGTTGGGATGTTTATTTGTTTGTGTGGTGTTTTGTTGTACTAGTTTCCCAGATAGTATTATGATTAATTGATTAATAATTAATGGTATTAGAATGAGTTTAAATGATAAATAAATACCTTTTTAAATGGTTAAAGTGGTTAAATGTTTGAATGTGAAATAAATGGGTTAGAAATGTGAAATAAATGGGCATACTTAAAAATCATTGGTTGGTAATGGGAAAAATGAAAAATGTTCTTAATTGAAAAAGGAAATGAAATGAGGCTTGTGTCTTGTGGATTTTAGTGTGATATTGTTCATTTAGTGGTGGTAAAAAAGTGGTGGTGTTGTGAGGTTGGGTGGTGATGTTGTGTGAACACATAGTTTAATCTTGTGTGTGTCTTAATATATATAAATTTTATATTCATTTTGATTTCTTTACACACCCCACCCATGTCGAGCACCATGTTCTGACAACCAAATGTTTTGGGGGGTGTTTTACCAACATCCCAATGGTGAGAATGGATGGATGGCTACCCACTCTTCCCTACTCTATATTCCATACGACATTAACATACACATGTTATAATGGCCATAAGTCAAAAGTGCATTGTGGTAAATTTTTATGATATTATGAGATGAATTATGCTGGGTTCGTGCGTGGTAGGATGGGGGAATGGGGTTTATATCCTTAATGTTCTTGATTTTATACTATTCTGATTATGATCATGACTATGATGTTGTGTCCCAAGTGTATTCATGTGAGATGTGGTGTGATGTGATGTGATGGCCCAATTTCTTTAGGCAATATGTGGTATGATTGTAACACTCTGATATTTTATGCGATAGTTTCCCTTTTAATTTCTTTGCTGTATTGTGTTGTACGATACACCAATATTAGATTTATTTATATGAAAAACATTATTAAATTTTAGTATACAAAACACTATACTTGGATTTCATTACACGCAAGAGTGACCTTCCTCGATTGCTTGCGTTGTACCCAATACCGAGTTTCACTAAACAATGATATAATATTAAAATATTATTATTTAATGAGATATAAACAAGATGTTATGAATTGTATTTACTACATTTTGAATTTTATATAACATTAACATTAATATTTTGTATTTTATAGACATGATATAAGAACAAAATTAATTTTTCTGATAAAAGAAGTATTTTTCAAAAAATGCAGTTTTGCTGCCTTTTGATGGGGCACCCATTTTAAATATAGTTTTTAATAATTATATATATTATTTTTGACAAAATAAAATTATTATTTAGAATCAGGACATCAAAATTTACCTTTTTTGAATTTTTTTTCTGATAAAATTCATATTTTAATGAATAGTGAAAAATAATGCATTTTAATTCAAAACTACTATTTCATCTGATTTATTTATAGAGTTAGATTATATTTTTAATCGGTTTTAAAGTGTAATTGGACAATTTTTTTATCATTTAATCCAATTTTGGTCATTGGAAGTATTTTCACATTTAAATTGTACACAAATTCATGTCAATCTGTTGATATCTTTTACTTCTTAAAAACCCACTTTCTAGTTTTGACAACGGGAATTAAATTTAAATTAATTAATGTAACTTTTTTGTATTGAATTTTGAAAAATGAATTACAAATTTGGAATCATTGGGTCAAAATTATATTAATTTATTATTTTTGTGTGTGTGGATATCATGAATAGTAACTATGGTAATTTTTATTTACCACAGTTAAAGGTAAATCGGGTAAATTAGGGTAACAAACAATATGAAAAAGATAATAAAATTACCTTAACACATGCAAAAATCTTATTTAATGAATTAAATTCAACCAATATAACCTAATATTATTAATTGATTCATTTAATGGACTTTTCCCCCTGAAAGTGATGTAATTATAATTGGAACAAAAGAAAGTGACAACATGTCACTATCTTAGCTCTTATAAGTATAATAATTTTAATATAGTGATAATCTTGATAAAACTTAAAAAATAAATAGTCTATAGAAAGATAATGAAATTATATAAATCATGTGAATTTATTTATAATTTCTAGAGATTAAATAATTACCATTAATTATGACACGATATTGATGTAGAAATTATTTTATTAATAGAAATATAAATTTAATGGTTTTAAAAATATTAAAATAACTATCATATGAACTAATTAATGTGCTCCAAGAATTTTATAGGTTAATATTACATGTTAGGAGTGTAATGAATATTCTTTTTATAATTTATCTTATGTGTGAATTTTATTTAATTTCAAATAAATGAATAGTGTCAAAATTGACACTATTGATATTTTATAAAAATAACATATTATTAAATTATTTAAAAATAAAAAAAATATTTAAAAATTATAAAGTAAATACTATATGATCTAAAATTTCATAAATTATACAATTATGAAAAATTTATAACAAATAAGTAAATATTTATAACCATTTAATATTTAGAATATTATTACCACAAATAAAATTAAAGATATTAAATAAGGATAAATCAAAATGATAATGTTTAAAATAAAATAAAAAAATGTATAAATTTTATTGGTTGATATTATTTAGACCCATAATAATCTTATTTTTGAAATAAATGAGTTCGGGACCATTATAAAGATAAAATTAATTTATAATAAATTAATATTTCAAAAATTTCCTAAAGTGCCCCTCCTCCATCTTATAAAAGGCCACCACCTCTACCCACATACTCACACCTTTTAAGCCCTTTGGATCATCCAAAATCTGATAAAATAATCTATCAAAATCCCTCTATTCTTCCTAGAGGCCACACTTTGGGAATAAAACCATCCTAAGGAGACCTTTTGTGCAAATCAAAAGGAGATACTCGAAAAAGAGGTAATTGTTTTATCACCTCTTTCAAAATTCGTTTCTTCTTCTACTTCCGCTTATTATGTTGTTATCATAATAAAGTAATAAATATAGTATATTATACATGATGAGATTTTATTATAATTTTGTTATAACCTTATAAATACTTTTACCCATCCTACTAATAACAATATCACCATGCATGCGTTTGTACGACTTACAGTCTCCACACCGTGGTATAATTTTTTATTCAACAATACTTAATTTAGATGGGTATAATGATGAGTATAATGGATTTAAATAATTAATATAACATCATAATTATTCTGTATAATTAATATACCATCCAATTCTATACCATTTAACCATTAAGTGAATAATATCATCACTCGTGCGTACGTACGACCTACCGTCTCCACAACGCGATGAGATTAATTCTCCACATTAATCATTAAAGAATGATTATAATGTATATATAATAAACAATAATGAAATATATGACATAAAAATTCTACTATATATATATATCATTTACTTGCTTCCATTCAATTCAATAAGGAAACAGAAACAACGTTTATGCGTACGTATGGCCTACCGTCTCCATGAACGGTGTATTCCATTTCATTTATCTATCTATTATATATATTTATATAATCAATATTTACGATATATAAATAATTTTTTATATTTTTTAAGTAATTATACCACGATATAAGTAATAATATGAAGAATAAATAGTCAAAACACGTTGATAAATAAAACGATTATTACCCAAAACATTGCTTTAACATGGAACTGATAAATAAATGGGTAATATAAAATAATAAGTGAATAATATATGATACCATAAATACTATTATGGTTATTTTACAAGTTAATAATATCTTTAAACCCACTATACAGGAGTTTATGAAACATATGGAAGAAATCAGACTAAAGGTAAGAGATAATTTTTCAATCTCATTATTATCTGAGATTGTTTATTCGTAAGTATTTACTGGGGTATGTTTATCATCCATTTCCATATTTCCTAAATATATAATATTAATTTTATTCTTATAATATTTTTTAAAGTCAATTTTACCCATTGGTAAATTTTTATTAAACAGTATGAAATGAATCTTTTGGCGTTTTTCGATACAAGGTACTTTTTGACTTTTCCAGCAAAAGTATGAGGAGAATGTTTTTTAACTTATACGACATGAATGGATTTTTACGGTTTCATAATTACTTATTTACATGAATCTTCCTCCACACGATTTAAAGTTTATTTTCAACTAAATTCTTTTCTTTTAAAATTGCACGACATTTTGAGAATAGAAAACGTTTTTGAAGAAGAAATGATATTTTCCTCAATAATTAAGTTCAAGTGTTTTATCAAAATTATTGTCCATCTATGATGACATAGGGTTATGTTTATATCCCTATTATTACTTTTATTTAAATTTTTTATTATGGAATTATTTTTATGAAATCCATTTATTTTTTATAGATTATGTTATGATGGAATGATGTTTAAGTAACCCATTTTATTTCATGGGTTAAGCTACGATGAATCATTTATGTTTCTGTGGCATATGTATGAATGATTTCATTATGAGATGGTGGGAACTATATCTCCCTACAATGAATTGGGTAAAGATTTATATCTCATGAGATAGACCTAACTGGAATGGCAATAAAATCCGGTTATGTAATACAGGGATAGAATGACAAGTAAATCCGGTTTAGTAATACATGGCTGGAATATCAAGTAAACCCAAATCAATAATGGGAATTTTCCCCTATGATGGTCTTGGAAGAAATTACTTGGATACTATAGAAATGAAATTATGTACGTATTTTGTTTTTCAAAATTCCATGTTTTATTCCAATGCTATATTATCATGGTTAATGTTCTTTTATGATCTATGCCTTACGTGCTGCCAAGATTTATTTTATGACTCAAGATTTTGATATTTAAAATTCATTTTCATGTTTTTACATTATTATGTTTACGATTTGTTTTATGTTCTCCATGTTTACCATTACTGATCATTTGAACTTACCCTTATTATGTTTTCTTTCCCCCCAGGATTTGAAGAAGGGTATTAAGTAAGATGTGTCAAAAAGGGGTTCTAGTTATAAAGGATAAAGTAGGAGATGATATAGATGTTTTATGAACCAGTTGTTTATATTTTCCAGTTTCCAAAGGCACTAAACTAATATGGTATTTGGGCGTCTATTTGTTTCATGTGTTAAGTATTCTGAAAAAGTAATGTATTGTACATGTACATCAAGCTTGGGTCCTTACAGTTGGTATCAGAGAAAAGGTTTAGTCAACCTTTGAAAACTAGGATTCAAAAACTTTATTGAGATCCCTAGAGATATTTATATAGTATGTCTAGGGATTTACCTAAGGTATAACTATAGGTTAAAATCCTAGAATTATGGTAACAATCATGAATAACCCCAGATTAAACCTAATATGTTAGAGATTAAGAGCATTCCCCCTTGATTATGTTGTTTTCTTAGTATGATTTTTTCCTCTCACACTATTATTTTTAGGTTTTAGACAATGGATGGAACCTGAATAAACTATGTTAATGATCAATGCAATGGGAAATCAAATGATTGTACTCGTAAAAAACCAAATGTTATGGGAGATGGAATGAAAAATCTTAATGATATAATTACACAATCTATGAATCATTCTGTACTTCCAGATGAGCAGAGAAGGGAACAAAATTCGGTTGAGACCTTCATGTGGAAATGTCCACATTATTTCAGTGGGTCTTCTGATCCACTTGTTTTTGAAAAATGGATCAGTACCATTGAAAATATATTTTACATCCTTCACTGTTCAGAACATTAAAAATTAATTTTGGTTGTTTATCATTTAGAAGGAGAAGTAGACCAGTGGGGGACTCTAATAAAGAATATAAGGAAACAAGATGAAATTGAATCCATAGAATGAGACGAGTTCAAGAACCTATTTTTCAATAAGTAATTTCCTATAATTCTTTGAAAAAAGATAGAAAAGGATTTCCTTGAGCTTAAGAAAAAGGATGATGATTCTATTGGTATATACAAGGAAAATTTTACAAGACTTTCAAGGTATGCTTTTAGCTTTATCATTCAACCTAAAAGTAATGTTGATCAATTCTTCAGTGGATTAAAACTAAGTATTTAAAGGGAATTAGCTATAAGAGACTTTATTAGCTATGAAGATATCGTGCGTTGTGCTATCAAGGTTGAAATAGAAGTTGGTGTTATATATCAATCTCATGGTTTTAAAAAGGAACAATAGATGGAGTTCAAGGGAAAATCTCAATGTGTCGGTGAAAATAAGGCGAATGTTTCCTTATGATCAAAGTGTAGAAAGTAGCTTGGTGGGAATTGTCTTAAAGGGACTAGAAAATGTTTCAAATGTAGAAAGTAAGTTCATCGAGCAGTTGAGTGCTGAAGTAACGAGAAAAAGGTTTCTAATGATGTGAATAGAGAAAAGACTACAGAGAACACACCACCTACACTTAAATGCTACAAGTGCAAGGAAATGATACATTATGTTAACCAATGCCCTAATCCAAGGGTTATGGATGATTATAGACATAAAAAACCTCTTAAGGCCAAATATAAAGGCAAATCACATGCGATCACTATTGCTGATGATGAGTATGACAAAAAATTGGTGGAATTATTAAGTGTTTATATAATGGAATTCCAAAATAGTGTTGTTGAATCTCTTTTATAGTATTTTAGAATATTGTAATATCTATGTGTCAGTCCATTATTGTTTTCCATAAGTATATGGTATCAGTAACCATGAAAAGTGATTGAAATATTTTTGGAAATCACATGATAATTTCATAATGAAGGGATAAGGAGATAATGAGATGTTTGATAGTATTAATGACCTACAAACTGATACAAGGACAAAGTGATATCAGGGTTTGAGTATATAGATTTTTTGGTTTTTTTGGTGCATGTAAAGAGTTAATTTTGACAGAATGCATGTTTTCACTAAGGTTCTATGATAATTCATGTTATTACCATATTTCAAGGGAATTCATGATTAAGGTATTCACATGTTTGGAATGTGAAAACCAAGAACTACATTATGATATCTGGGATATAAATGTTAAGTCGATTTAGTTCACCTATTTCTAGAGTTTTATATTTTTAGTTTTTTGATGGATTGTAATGTTATCCATTTATGGATAGTATAAGTTATATTCCATTTGAAGTTTTTTATATTAATGTAATATCTCACTATAGGTGGACTTATGCACATTTGATTATCCGTTCTAACCTTTTTTTTGAGACAAATGGAATGACCAATCATTCTATCACATGATCTGCTACACTTCATGAATGAAAAATTCAAATTAATTTCTTTAAATAAGAGATGAAGTGTAAATTCTTTAAGTTAAGAACAATGGTGAGATTGTACCGAAATCAAGTATGTATTTATTCTCATGCAAAATTATTCAACATCAGGGAAAGGATCTTGAAAACCAAAAATGTTATCTTAGTGTCTTCTTATCTGATAAATCATATGGTCCCATAAATAATTATATATTTATAGATTTATGGTTGTTAAATTTCTCCAAACATTTTTCTCTATCACTATCCATCAGAACTTTATGTTTAGATTTTTCTTCCATATCCATGTTTTCACTTACCACCTGTGTTCTCCTATGTGGAATCCCAGTGATGATTTACTTTGGGTAACAGTTATGTTTCTAAATTTCCTTTTTAAAATAAAGTTTTAAGATCCATTTTTAAAATATGGGTTTCTATGAAATAAACTTTCAAGTAGTAAACCTTTTATAACCGTGATGAATTTTGGGGGGTATAATGTAACACCGCGAGATTTTATGAGATAATTTATTTTTAATTTCTTTGAAATATTGTGTTCTACGATACACCAAGATTAGATTTCTCTATATGAAACACCATATTAGATTTCAGTATACACAACACTATACTTGGCTCTCATTACATACAAGAGTGGCCTTCCTCGATAGCTTGCGTTGTATGTAATACCGAGTTTCACTAAACAATGATATATTATTAAAATATTATTATTTCATGAGATATAAACTAGCTGTTATGAATAGTATTTACCACATTTTGAATTTTATATAACATTAAAATTAATCTTATTTATTTTCTAGACAGGATATAAGAACAACTTCAATTTTTTGGATAAAAGAAGTATTTTTCAAAAAATGAAGTTTTACCACCTTTTGACAGCACACTCATTTTAAATCAAGTTTTTAACACTTTTATATATTATATTTGAAAAAATAAACTTATTATTTATAATAAATACATAAAAATTGAATTTGTTTGAATATTTGGTATTTTTATGATAAAATTCATATTTTAATGAATAGTGAAAAACACTGCATTTTAATTCAAAGCTTCATTTTCATTTAATTTATTTATATAGTTAGATTATATTTTTAATTGGTTTTAAAGTGTAATTGTATTATGTTTTTATCATTTAATCCAATGTTGTTCATTGGAAGTAATTTCACATTTAAATTGGACATAAACGCATGCCAATCTTTTGATAGTTTTTACTTCTTAAAAACCCGCTTTCTGGTTTTGACAATGGGAATTAATTTTAAATTAATTAATGAAACTTATGTGTGTTGAATTTTGAAAAATAGATTAAATATTTGGAATCCGTGGGTACAAATTATGTTAATAGGTTTTATATTTTTGGATATTATGGATAGTAACTATGGTAATTTTTATTTATCACAGTTAAAGGTAAATCATGTAAATTAGGGTAACAAACAATATGATAAAGATAATAAAATTACCCTAACACCTAAAAAAATACTATTGGATGAATTAAAGTAGAACAATATTACCTAAGTCTCATAATTGATTCATTTTATGAATTTTTTTCCATGAAAGTGATGTAATTATAATTAAAATAAAAGAAAGTGACAACATGTCACCCTCTTAGCTCTTATAAGTATAATAATTTTAATATAGTGATAAACTTGATAAAACTTCAAATATAAGTGGTATCCAGAAATATAATTAAATTATCCACATCATGTGAATTTATTTAGAATTTTTAGAGATTAAATAATTACTATTAATGATGACACAATATTGATGTAGAAGTTATTTTATTGATATAAATATCAAATAAATTGTTTTAAAAATATTAAAATAAATATAATATGAACTAATTAATGTGGTCCAAGAATTTTCTAGGTGAATTTTACATGTTATAAGTGTATTAAATATTTTATTTAGATTTTATATTCTCTATGGATTTTATTTAATGCCAAATAAATTAATAGTTTCAAAATTGACACTTGATATTTTATAAAAAAACAACATATTATTAAATTATTTAAAAATCACAAAAATATTTAAAAATTACAAAGTGAAAAATATATGATCTAAAATTTCATAAAGTATCCAATTATGGAAAATTTACAACACATAAGTAAATATTTATAACCATTTAATATTTAGAATATTATTACCATAAATAAAATTAAATAGATTAAATAAGGATGAATCAAAATGATAATGTTTAAAATAAAATCAAAACATGTATAAATTTTATTGGTTTATAATAATTAGACCCATAATCATCTTATATTTTAAATAAATTAGTTTTTAACCATTATAAACCGAAAATAAATTTATAATAAATTAATATTTCAAGACTTTCCAAAAGTTCCTCTCCTCCCTCTTATAAAAGGCCACCATATATACCCACATAATTACACCTTTCAAGACATTTGGATCATCCAAAATTTTCTCAAATAATCTCCCAACATCCCTAAATTCCTCCTAGAGGCAACACTTTTGGTAGAAATCCATCCTAGGGAGTCCTTTTGTGCAAATCAAAAGAAGATACTCGAAAAAGAGGTAATTGTTTTATCACCTCTTTCAGAATTATTTTCTTCTTCTACTTAATATTCATACGTTTTTCTCATAATAAATTAATAAATAAATTATATTCTAAATTATGATATTTTATTATAATTATGGTACAACCTTATACTTCCTTTTATCCATCATACGAATAAAAATATCACCATGCATGCGTACGTACGACTTACCGTCTCTACACCGTGGTGTAATTTTTTATTCAACAATACTTAATTAGGATGAAGATAATGATGAGTATAATGGATGTAAATAATGAATATACAATTATAATTATTCTTTATAATTAATATACCATCCAATTCCATACCATTTAACCATTAAGTGAATGATATCATCGGTCATGCGTACGTACGACCTACCGTCTCCACGACACGATGAGATTCATTCTCCACATTAACCATGAAAGAATGATTATAAAGTATATATAATAAATAAGAATGAAATATATGACATAATAATTCTACTATAAATATGTATATATATATATCATTTACTTTTTTCCATTCAATTCAATTAGGAAACGGAAACAACGTTCATGCGTACGTACGACCTACCGTCTCCATGAATGGTGTATTCCATTTCATTTATCTATCTATTATATATATTTATATACTAAATATTCATGATATATAAATCATTTTTTACACTTTTTAAGTAATTATATCACTATCTAAGTAATAATATCAAGAATAAAAAGTCAAAACACGTACGATAAGTAAAACGATTATTACCCAAAACATTACTTTAAAATGGAATTGAAAAATAAATGGGTAATATAAAGTCATAAGTTAATAATATATGATATAATAAATATTATTATGGTTATTTTACAAGTTAATAATATGTTTAAACCCACTATACATAAATTTTAAACACATACAAAATAAATGGGACTTAAGGTAAGGGATAATTTTTTCAATCTCATTATTATCAGAGATTATTTATTCGTAAGTATTTACCGGGGTATATTTATCATCCACATCCATGTTTCCTAAATATATAATATTATTTTTATTCTTATACTATTTTTTAAAGCTAATTTTACCCATTGGTAATTTTTTATTAAATGGTATGAAAAAATATTTTGGCGTTTTATGGTACGAGGTACTTTTTGACTTTTCCAAAAAAAGTACAAGGTGAATGTTTTTTAACTTATACAGCTTGAATGGATTTTTAAGGTTTCATGACACATTATTTCCATGAATCTTCCTATACACAGTTTCAAGTTTATTTTCAAATAAATTCTTTTATTTTAAAATTTCATGACATTTTGAGAAAAGAAAACGTTTTTGAAGAAGAAAGGATATTTTCCTCTGGAATTAAGCTCAATTGTTTTATCAAAATTATTTTCCATATAATATGACATAAGGTTATGTTTCTATATCTATTATTTCTTTTATTTTATTGTGTTTATGATGAAATTATTTTTATGAAATCCATTTATCTTGTATGGATTATGTTATGATTGAATGATGTTTAAGAAACCCATTTTATTTCATGGGTTATGCTATGATGAATGATTTATGTTTTTATGGAACATGTAAGAATGATTTCATTATGATATGGGTGGGACATATATATATCCCTCAAATGCATTGGGTAAATATTTATATCTCATGAGATAAACATCACTGGAATGAAAATTAAATCCATTTCAGTAATAGAGGGCTGAACGACAAGTAAATCCAGTTCAGTAAAAAATGTCTGGAATGGAAAGTAAACCCAGTTCAGTAGTGGACTTTATCCACTATGATAGTCTTGGCAGAAATGCCTTGTCTACTATGGAAATCACATTATGTTCTTATTTGTTTTCCACAATTCCATATTGTATGCTAATGCTATTTTATCATGGTTAATGTTCATTTATGATCTATGCCTTACATACTGCCAAGATTTATTTCATGACTCAATATTTTGATATTTAAACTTTATGTTCATGTTTTCACATTCTTATGTTTAGGATTTTTTTATGATCTCCATGTTTACCATTACTAAGAATTTGAGCTCATCCTTTTTATGTTTTCTTTTCCCCCAGGATTTGAAGAAGGGTATTAAGTAAGATGTGTCAAAAATGGGTTCTAGTTATTAAGGATAAAGAAGGAGATGATGTAGATGTTTTATGAACCAGTTGTTTATGTTTTCCAGTTTTCAAAGGCACTAAACTAATACAATCTTTGGGTACCTGTTTGTATCTTGTATTAAGTATTCAACAAAATTAATTTAATTTCCATGTACATCAAGATTGTGTCTTTAAAATAATGTAATGTGATAGGCCATGTGTCTTTGGGTGATATGTGATGTGATGTGATAACCTAGGTTTTTATAGGTGAGGTGTGATGTGATGAAATATATAGAAGAGATGGGTTTCAGTGGGTGAGGTGTGATGTGATATATAGAAGATATGGGAGCACCAAAACATATGACTTTGGGGTGTGGGGATGAAAATACACTGGAAAAGTGATGTGGGGTACACTGTTTTTGATATAGTTCATGTTATGTTATTATTATTGTATTATTTATTTGGTGAGAGTGACTTAGTGAGGATGGGATTATATTGTTGTCCTGTTTAGGTGCTGTTGGTTCTACTGTTTTATATTGGGTAAATTAGTATGATATTTTCCCATATGTATAGGAGACTTTGGTATATTCCTACTGAGTATACTTATATGATCATCCTAAGTATATAAAAACTATTTTATAGGTTTTTATGAAGACTTCATGGACTATGCTGGACATTTCTAGCATGGGATTTAGAGTTATTTCTATGTTGTTTCCTTAGCTTTTTCTTTTGAGAATTTATTTGGAGACACAACTAGAAAAATGATCTATTCCCACGGTTCAAAACTATGGAAATAGGGCCCAAAACCATGGCTATACGCTCTGGCCACGATTTTTCCCAATTGTGGGTGCTATCGCTGTAGAAGTAGGGTCTGACCTATGGCCATAGTTTTAACCATGGCTATAGCCCTAGAAAACTATGGAAATAGCCTAAAAATAATGTGTGCCTAGCCATATTTGATTCGAGAACCTTCCCTTCATGTTTCAACACCCTAACCACTAAACCACCAAGTATTTTGTGTATATATACATAAAATATGTTATGCATATTATTAAAAACCGTGAAAATATCTTGAAAACCATGAAAATATATATCTTCCTACCATTTTTTTGGCAGGAAAATTTTTATCCCGTGCAAGGGTGGGATACCTACAACCACAGTTTTCAAAACCATGGGTATATCCATTAAAAAAGGCCTATATCCATGGTTTTCAAGAACGTGACTATAGGCCACATAACCATGGATACAGGTGTGGGATATAGCCATAGTTTTGAAGATCGTGTCTATAGCCCATGAAAAAAACCTATAGCCACAGTTTTAAAACCGTGGCTATATGCCACGTAACCGTGGTCGTAGGCACCTATAGCCACAGTTTTAAAATCGTGGCTATAGGTCCGTGGTCATAGCCTATTTTTCTAGTAGTGAGACTTTTACCTATATCGGTTTTATTTATACATGAATTGTGGCATGTTTTTGGTTTTAATTTTACGTTATTTCATAGATTTTCTTTTGGTTGATTTATCATATCTTCTGATCATATTATCATAGAGGGTAATGCCTCCCATTTATGATATTTTTATACCCTTGGAACTAGTCACCAACCTGGGGCTTACTGAAGGAAAAACTTGGTGGTCATTATCTCTCATCCTTCATTTATATCATAGGAAAGTAACCTTTAGAGGGAGGGGTTCATGATATACCCCAAGTACTTCATCTCCTAAATATAGAATCAGAACTTTGATAGCTTAAAATAAAGTCAATGATTCCTCAATATATCCAAAATTACTCTCAAATTAAGTATATGATGCTCCCTGATTTTTGAATAAACTATGATTTCATCCACGAATACCACTATGAAAGAGTCAAGATATTAGTGGGAAATCCTATTTATCAGCACTATAAACATACAAGGAGTGTTTTTCAGGTTTAATGGAATAAAAATATACTCAAAGTGGCCATAAATACTCCTAAAAGAGGTCTTTGGGATATTAGGATCTTTGACCTTGAGCTGATGGTAACTAGATCGAAGATAAGTCTTAGAGAACCATTTTACAATTTTAGTTGATCAAAAAAATTCTCAATGAGAGGTAACAAATACATGTTCTTGACTATAACCCGATTGAGATTACGGTAATCAACACATAAGAAAAGGGTCCCATTTTCATTACTGGAAAAAAGAAATGGTGCTTCCCATGGTGACACATTGGAATGAATGAAGCTTTTAGACATAAAATCACATAAATGATATTTTAGTTCCTTATGTTCATCTGGTGTTATATGGTAAGAGGGAATAGATATGGGATGAGTACCTGAAACCAAATTTATAGAGAACTATACCTCCCTCTATGATGGTAGACAAATTTTTTTAATGGAAACAATTCTATAAATTCAACAACTACTAGAGTAAGTTCACTAAAAAAGACTTCCTGATTCAGTTCAATAGCACACAAAGATATCATCCTACCTAGATCCAAAAGAGGAGGTATGTATTGGATAAACCTTAGGTCCCATTCTCCCTAGAAAACATGGAACTTCCCATCAGGGAAAATAAAGGAAACCTACCAATGATAATAGTCAATTTGATCTTTATGAACAATCAACTAGTCCAGTCTGAGAATGAAACCTAGAGGATTCATCTCTAGAACCAAAAATTACAAGATGATATTGATCTCTGGTAAAGAAAAATAATAAGAGGGTCATCAAATACCTTGATCTCTCTTCATCCTGAGAGGTGTTACGATCTCCATCACATAAGTAATTAATTATGTTGGAAGATTCAATAGGTATATAGTGTGGGTTGATAAAAAGAAATGAGAGGCACCAATATCAAATAAAGCAGTCACTAAAGGTAAAGTAATAGTAACAGTACCTCTCACTATTGTAAGACCCAAATCAGTTCCCACTTGAGACTCATCCACTGCATGAAGTTTTTTTTGCATCATTCATATGGCCAAAACCCCATTATTCTTAAATCATATAAAAGAGTCACATACCCTCTCAGTACTAACGAGCCTATACCACAATGTGTAGTGATAAAAACATGGAAAAACTTTAAAAGTGGCCTGAATTTCTACATGATCTACAAATATTTGGTGCTTCCATGCAAGCATACTTTGAGTTCCAAAACTTTCCAATTTGGAAAAAAGTTAATTGAATTTTACCTGATACTATAGTAGATCTGAAGGAAGTATACTTCTGAGGATCTCTACTACTGTTTTCACCATGAGGATTATTCCACTTTCTCTTCCCTTTAATGTAACCACTAAGGCTTCCACTAAGAGTAGGAGAACTTCAGTCAACCTTGACTCACTAGTTAGGTAAATTTTTTCCATCATAGACCTATCTAAAGCATCATAATAAGTGGTAAAGTTCAACATAAATACATGAGATCATATATATAATTGAATACCCATGTCAATCATTTGAGGATTTATCTTCTAATTTGACACTACCTTTAGTGAGAAATGTGCAATTTCAGCAAAACAATTAGCATACCAATTCACTATATAATCACTTTGATAAAGGTATAAAAACACTATATACTTGGCCAATAACATAGAATCTAGATATAACTACTCTATTAAACATTATTGATTTCAATCCACTCCAAGAACTCATTATTCTTTGATAAAACTATATCATCCCACCATATCCTAATGGGCCTCTAATTATTGAATACGACACACTTTAACTTAATGGAATTTGAAAACTATATGAACTTGAAGATTCTATCAATATTTCCCAACCAATCCTATTCCTATAGAGGATCATTCTTTACCTATAAATATGGTGGTTTCTGATGAAGAAACTCTTGGTCTTGATCTTTACTATTATATCTTTGAGGTTCCACCCCTATAGCCTGAGTGGAGACAGGTGCAACCCCTTGTCATAGATATTGGACTTCTTATACTACTACTTATATGAGGTTCTAGTCAACTAGAGGGTTCTCTTATTGTGTGTAACATCTCAAAAACTTCTTTTAGGTACTTACATCCCTTTTTTTGTATTGTCTTTTATTTGGTTCAAATCTCAAGATGTTTTGGGAGAATTTTAGAATTTTTTAGAAAGGTCCTATGGATGGATGGATCACAATTAGATTAAACCATGTGGGTTAGCTCTAGAAACCATGCACCTTTTGTTAGATTCCCATAGGAGGGCGCATGCTTAGGGGCATAGTTAGTGAAAAATTCGTGGACTACCCCACAAATTTCATGTCTTGAGATAGTGAGGTTATACATGGTTGGTTCACGATTTATCAAAACATGTGGAAAAATTGTACAACTCTTCCAATAGCTGAGAAAAAAGATCACGGTTGGTGCATAGTTTACCAACCTCTGTGATGCGATTAAATTATTTTGAATTTTATTTTTAGACATGATACTCACCCAAATTGCCTCATTATTATTATGTTGGAAATAGATCTTGAACAAGGAGACTCCTCTTGTATATTTTTGGATTTCTTTCCTTTCTATTATTTATTTTGATGGATCTTTTATTTTTAGATCTATATTTTTGAAGCTATGTTCCCATTTCTTATCATTCTTAATTTTTCTTCTATATACAACCTTCTATTGAACATGATCATATATCATGGTTGTTGATTATATATTTATGGTTTGTGACTTTATTTAATTATATATCTTATAAATCTAATGTGAAATAGAAATTTATTTCCCAAATCTTCGTTTGTTGTTGTGAGTTCTTCGGGAATCATTGTGGTAAGTGTTTTCTCACTATATAGTTATTATATAAAAATTGAATTGGAGATTATTATTTAATAATTATGGTTCTAGGACCCTTACTTGATCATTATATCCATATACTCTCCGTTGGTGGATCCATTGTCAGGTGTTGAATAGATTGTGAATTTAGATAGGTTATTTTGTAAGGTAATTCCTATCATTTGAAACCATTATTTGTTGATTAATTTTAAATTTATTTTTGACTAATTTCTAAAACTTGATTGGAGTCATTGATAAATTATTTTTGAAATTTCATGATATGTGTGTGATGATATTTATTTGAAAATGGATTTTAAAATAATGTGTTTATTTCCAAACATATGATATTGAATTGAAATGAATGATCTAAAGCATGATTTTGATGATGACTTTTGTGATGAAAAGGCATGAAATGTTTTTTGATTTGAAAATAAATGAATTGATTTGAAAGGCATGAGTTTTTATACAAATAATTTGATGATTGATTTTTGAAATGAAATGTCATGTTTTTGAAACCTTAACATGGGGCCAATTGAAATGATTATCTGAAATGATTAGAGATTTATTGAAATGAATTATAGCCCCAAGAATTACTGATTTCCTTGAAGAACATGGGATTATGGGTAGTTAGAAAGAATGATTTTCACAATAGATAAACTGATATCTAGAAATGAATTGATGATGACATCGAAACAAAACTATCTTGATAGTAGGAAGATTTTTCTTTGGGATTATTTCCTATTCACCCTAGGCTTGGGATCTAAGGATTTTGTGCACACCTAGAGCTATATTCCATCAAGATTTTGTGGAGTCTTGTGACCAGAAAAAACTAACCATGGGTGTTATTACCATGGTGATATGGTTGAAAATTATTATACATACCAGTATTTGATTGAAATGTTTATTCATGAATATTTGGATAGAATTGATTATCTATGCCTGTTTAAAAAAATATTCTCATATATACCTAATTTTATGGAAATTAACTTTTGTATCAGTTTTTTACTATCCATTGAAATGATTTGAAAATAATTTTTTATTAATTGTGAAAATATTCCCATGAACTTTCTTACTTAAAATTGAGCATATTTGGTTTATTTGATATGGATTTCTTATGGAATACTTGGTGATATTCTTTCTCACACCCTACCCTTTCATTTGAGAGTTTTTAGTTTTTTTTATGCTAGGTCCAGGGAAAGGAAAGCGTTGAAGTGGTTCCTTGGATTACATCAACTAATTATGTTTTTATAATTACAAAATATTATATTATGATTAATTATATTTTTTACAACTTAACTAAATATTATATTTAGTTTGTTATTATCATGACCCATTTTAAAGGTGTCCGTGCCATGACTCCCCAATCCCACCTCCAATAGGCTAGGGGATGGTGACTAGCACCGAGTAATAATATCACTGACATGGGAGGCCTTATCCTAAGTACCTATACACACACAAAATATCCAAGCCTATACAATACTAAAATATAAAAAAAGTGAACAAACATGAATGCGTACAAAAAAATCTCACAACTAGAGTAAAATAGGAAGTAAAGGAAAGTAAATAGAGCCAAATACAAGCCCACAACAAAGTTTATCAAAATAAGTCCAACCTAAAAGTAATACTGGGGAATAATATCAAAGATACCATAGGAAAAAACCTTGGTCTGTATGGTCTCACTAAGAACTTTTTAGTCATAGTCTATCTAGGACTCTGTCAAAAGGTCGATCGTCTATATAAGAAACAACACGTTCAGGAAAATCCCATGTAGGGGTGATTATAAAAATACCCAAGAGGAAAACCTAAAACTAAAAAGCATAAAACACAATAATAGAGTCATTTGTACACATATATATTTCTACAACACATATAACAAGAATATTCAAATGTACTCAACAAAGGCACATAATCTAAAGGTACATCACAATCATAATTCTAATATAGGATTACAGCTCAAAGATTCCACATAGAACTCATATAGGAGAACACACTCCATAACCTGATAACACTGATGATGTCTGTTTGAGTGGTAATTCACATAAGGTCTCATCATAGAAAGTTCATGCTGAAAGTCTGAAGAGACACGATACACATATGAGGATCACACCCTAGGCCATGGGGTATACCAACAACTAAATCTAGATTAACCTTCTATGTAGAGGAGTAATTAATGTGTAGTGTTGGTCATGATGATACCAAGAACTCCCCCTAGGGCATGAAGATGAATAGAGGATCTCACTCTAGGCCTCATGGAAGGATTCCAACAACTCTATCTAAGAAGTAATACTGAAGAGATCGATGTCCTAGGAGTAGGAAGAAATTCCATACCAACCCTCAAGGAATGGATAAGGGGAATTAACCATAACAAAACTTGTTCAAGATACATAGGAAAATGTCTCCAATCCATTTTTTAAGGATTACATGGCATGTAGTAGGGTTATACAGCATGTCCATTCGATCCCGGGTCTTGATCCTGTAAAAAAACCATGTACCCATGTATGTGTTCATGTAACAATACACAAAATGTGGTTTGAATATGTACTCTACCCATGTAATAGTACACAACATAGCCTGTGTACATTTTCCCAGGCCATGTCCATATGAGAGTAAATGACATGTCTGTGCCCGTGTACTCCATCCCCTATCCGTGAACTCTCTGAGGTACATGATGAGCCACTGGGGAGATACCAAAACCATGTGATAGATTCACAATCTGTGTGATACTTAAATTTCTTCGAAACCCTAAATGATTTTATGGGGGACCCACATGTCGTGTAATCCTAGATTACACACAGTGAGGTTCGTGTTTTCTAGAATACTGGTTCATCCTTCTACTCACACCCACATCGCCGCTACCTAGAAATATTACCTCATTCATGCCAAAAATCAATGATCTAATATGGAAAAGCCTCACCACAACATTTTTCAAGATTTTGGTCATTCGATCCACTCAGAAATCGATATCGTTCATCATTTTTCATTGCACGCTGAAGAACATAAATAGGGTATAAAAAACTATTTGATCCTTCAAGGCCTAAATCATCACACCATCTTCATATCATCATGGTCCCAGATCTGAAATATCGGATATTTTTTCCAAGAAATGGGTGTTCAATGAACGATTCATTGGGATATGTCAAACCACAAGCCAAATGAAAAATGCTCATGATGAATGAAGAAGAGAGGGGGTGGGTGGGGGAGCACAAGAACAATCAATAGGAATGGACCTTAGTCTATATTTCATGTCAAACTTGATTTTTTGTTCTTAGAAAAAAAAGTGAAGAATCGAAAATTAAGTCACAAAAAATTCTTCCAAATCCCAATTATTCTAACCCATCCCACACTAAGAACAATATGTGGATTAATCTATTGGTTGATTGATGCATGTTCATCGTAGAAACAAAAAAGGGGAAATAAAACCAAATCAAACAATGTAAAAACTTGATTTGGATCAATCACTGATGAATAATGGAGTTGAATCGTGATCGTTGGAAAGATCCTTCGAATTTTCCTTACACCGGCCATCAATATCTAATTCGGTAATCTTCCGCTAATAGAATCTCCTCCAATGGCTCTAATGGACATCTTCAATTGATAGGTTTATTAATATAACCCTAAAAACATTCTATAAGATCATATTTAAAGAGGGAAATTAGGTCACTGTTTCAATAAAAAGATAAAATAATTTATTTAATTATTTTATTCATTTTACGTACACGATGAATTTTCCACAAACGACCTGCGCCAACCAAGGTTATGTCATTCCTAGGGTTAACCCTATATTATGAAATCAATGGTGAAATAATATTTCAGATTTGATACACCATTTAAAATTTATTCTACTTATTTAGGAAAACTGCATGAACGTGCTATTTAATATATTTAATATATGTTAAACATTTACTCCAGGCTCACCAAGCCTTGGAATCACATGCTGTCTTAGTGTATGGTCTTGAAAATAATCCATAAAATATCCAAAAATAATATATGGAAAATATGAGTCATTAAATTCTCCCCAGTTTAGGGATTTATGTCACAAAAATAAAAAAAAGGGCTATATAAAAATATGTGGGTACTAAGCACGAATCTAAGCCTCCTGATCCCATGTGACCTCTTAGAGATTTCTATGCTACCACCAGAATTTCACTAAAGGAATCATCTACCCATAAAGGATACCCTCCTACCAATCCTTGATCTCTACCAGGTACTCAGCAAAGGTAGCTCCATCCTCGATGCCCAACTCTCCCTAGTTGATAATGTGCAATGGGTCATGCACATACCTCATCAGCTGTGACACATGGAATACATCATGTACCTAGTTTAACTTTGTTGGTAGAGCTATGCAACATGCCAGCTCACCAAATCTATATAGTATCTAGAAATGTACAATGAATCTTGGATATAGCTTGATGCCCCAGCCAAATATATGTAGTCCATATCTAGGTGAAACTTGTAGGAACACATGGTCTCCCTCCTCAAACTCTGAAGTCCTACTTCTTCTATATGTATTAGAATTTTGATATCTCTGTGCAATATTCATCAATTCTTGGATGATTTGAACCTTCTCAGTAGTTTTTCACACCAACTATGGGTCCATGAGTGCTGTATCTCCTGGGCCAGTTCAGCAAAGTGGTGACCTAGAGGTTTTACCATAAAAATCCTTGAATAGTTCCATACTGATGGTGGAAAAGTAGCTATTATTGTATGAAAACTATACAAGTGGTATGTGATCCTATAAAATACGACCAAATTCCAACATTTAAGCTCTAAGTATGTCCTCTTGAACCTAAATGGTTTGCTCTATCTGGCCATCCGTTTTGGGGTGAAAAGCCATGCTCAAACATAACTATTTCCCAAATTCCTCCTATAATCCCTTCCATAACTAGGATGTGAAGAGAGGATCATGATTAGAAACAATCATCAATGTAACTCCATGGAGTTAACTATATCCTGCACATAGAGGTGTCCCAAGCTATCTACTAAACTCTGTTCCTAAATAGCTAAGAAGTGGGTCAACTTGGTGAGTTAGTATACGATCACCCAGATGGAATTATGTACCCTAGAAATATGTGGTAATACCATTATGAATTACATGAATATCCCATCGGAATTATACTCTGTAACATCAAGGGGTTGAGATAAACCCACTAGAACTTGGTGGTCAACCTTCACTTGTTTACAAGTAAAGAATCGAGAGACAAAATCTGCAAATCATTTCTTCATCCATGGCCACCAAAAATGACACTGAAGGTCCTGTACATCTTTTTCACACATTTATGTACCTCCAAAGGAGATGTATGAATGTCTATAAAAAACTCATATCATAAAATCACTATTAACATCGTGTGTCTTTTGAAAATAGACACATGATCCCCACCTTCATAAAATCCATTAGGATAATTTCTAGTGGATATATGAGTATGTAGGGTCTCACAATAGGTATCCCAAATTTTCGCCTCCTTGATTCACTGTAAGAGAAGAGGGGTGAAAACTATTGACTGAAGGTAAGCTGTTCCATCTCTATCCACAAAAGATAATTGCAATGAGGCCAAATGATTTGAAAATTCGTTTAATAACTACCAACAAGATCTCTTATTGAGAGCATCTTCAACCATGTTCCCATTCCAAGGATTATAAAGAATTTTTAATTCATAATCCTAGAGAAACTATATGAATAACCTCTGTCTCAAGTTAGGATCCTTCTAAGAGAAGATATACTTAATACTCTTATGATCAAAATAGATTATAAACTGCTCACCCATTAGGTAGTGTCTTCACATATTTTGTGTGAAGACTAACAATTTTAACTTGAAATCGTGGGTCATGTAGTTATAGTTATGTGGTATTAATTGATGTGAACCATAAGAAATCACTGTCTACCTCTGCATCAGAGCACAACCAAGAACAATTCATGATGCATTACAGAACACTACATAATCTACACCCTCATATGGAAATCACAAGATGATAGTTCTTTTCAATTTATATCTCAACTACCAGAAAGCCTTCTAAAACCTCTCTGTCCAAACAAAAGGCTACACTTTTAGGTAAAATATGTCATGGGTTCTGATATCTTGGAGAGATTAGGTATGAATCTACAGTAATAGTCTACTAACCCAAGGAACCACCCCACCTCATTCATTCTCTTGGGTGGATCCCAAGCCAACACTACCTCAATATTGACCGGGTCAACCAGATCTCCATCTACTAAGATTACATGTCCTAGAAAGTGGATCGCCTAAATCTAGAACTGTCACTTTGATAGCTTCCCATAATGATGGTTCTCTCGGAGTCTGTCAAGGACCATCCTCAAGTTTCTCACGTGATCCTCCTCGAATACCAAGTACACAAGGATATCATCTATGAAGACTACCATGAACCGGTTTAAGAAAGGTTGGAAGATCTGGTTCATGAGTTCCACAAAACATTTTGGGGAATTCTTCATGATAAAGGGAATCAACAAGTACTCATAGTGACCATATATACATCTAAATGATATCTTTGGTATATCTTCATCCTATACTCTCGGCGAGTGATATCATGACATGAGGTTAATATTCGAGAACAATTGTTCCCCTCTCAATTGGTCAAAGAGGTCATCAATCCTTGGTAGTTGATACTTATTCTTCATAGTTACCTGCTTTATGCACCGGTAGTCCAAATATATCCTTAAACTTCTATATGAATTATTGTAAAACAAAATTGGGGCTGCCTAGGGTGAAACACTAGTTCTAATAAATCCCTTCCTCTATAAGTTCTCTAACTTCACCCTCAGATCATGAAGCTCTGTGTGATCAATCAGATATGATGGTATAGATATAGGAATTGTTTTGAGGTGTAGATCAATGAAAAATTATATCTCATGGTGGGGAGGTAAACCTAGAACATCCTTAGGGAATAGTTCCTCGTACTCCACCATAACTATTGGAAACTGAAAACTCATATCATCCACCGCACCAAGGGTCAGTCTTGGGAAATGATGAGAAATCGGCTGCACCCTCTCATGAATGATTCCATCCTTTACCTCTTGGGTTTCCTTTTCACTAAAAAAGGAGAACCTAGTACCATCACTGCAGACTCACCACATTCTCTGCTTGAAATAGTCAATCTAGGATTGAAATATTGATAAATAGTCCATACCTAACATGATGTTGTAAGGAATCATCACCGATTGAAATATATCCCAATAGAAACTCTCACCTCTAAGAGTCAGATCACACTATCGACATAAGTGTGTGATTGTTGAGTCATCTCCAATAGGATTATCTAAGTGAAAGGGTTGACCCAAGGGCCCAACTGGAATCTCTATGTCTCACACAAGATATATGGGAAGAAAGGAATGACTAGAACCTATGTTTATAAATACTAGATCTAAGTTATAAAAGACACAAATCATACCTCAAATCATTCCCAAAGCCTTTGGGTCATAAGATTCGACCGCAAGCAGCTTTTATTACCTCTATCCCTTAGCTCCCTAAGCCTAGAGTAGACCACCTATGGCTGATGGTGGTAACAATTCAAAGTAGATACCACCTCCAATTTCTCTTCTAGATCCTCTTCCATGCACAGATCCCTGTGGACCTATCTAATCCTATTGATGTCTCTACCTTAGTGTCCCATACATGGTCTATCTGTAAGCTGTACGATAGTTGGAAAATCTCGCACAAGATGTCCCCTTCTATCACATGAGTAGCATCACCTCTCTATGGGATTACTAGACCCATCTTGAGAGCCCTGAACTACAGAACCTATATCCTAGGAACACCTCCTAAAACATCACTACTGGAAATTTGGGCTATATCCACGGTTTTAAAACGTGGCTATAGGCCCCAAAACCGTGGCTATAGGTTATAACCATGATTTCATGAACCATGGCTAGTATTGGCGTGGCTATAGGTCTGACCCTATAGCCACAGTTCCAACCGTGGCTAAAGCCCTATAGCCACAGTTCCAACCGTGGCTAAAGACCTATAGCCACAGTTCAAACCATGGATATAGGCCTATAGCCACGGTTCCAAACCATGGCTATAGGGTCATCCCAATAGATTGCAGTAAAATCCACAGTGACCGTGGCTAAAGCCCTATAGCCACGGTTCCAAACCGTGGCTATAGGGATTTCCACTACATAAAAAAAATCCAGCACGGTTGTGCTGGCTGTTGGGAGGACTGCCCCAGCACCCCCACCCCCTACTCCTGCACACCTCCCTGCCCCTCCCCTACCCTCCCACCTACACAACCCCTCCCCTTTCCCCCCCCACCTGCCCCCCCATCTGCACACACCCCTCCCCCTACCCCAGTACCCCCCCTTCCCCCCACCTGCATACCCCCTTCCCCCTCTCCCTGCCCCCTGCCCTGCACACCCCCTGTCCCCCTACCTGCACACCCCCCTTCCCCCTCTCCCTTCCCCCTGCCCCCACCTGCACACCCCTCCCCCTACCCCCCCCACCTGCACAACCCCATTCCCCCTCTCCCTGCCCCCTGCCCCAGCACACCCCCTGCCCCCCCACCAGCACACCCCCCTGCCCCCTCTCCCTGCCCCCTGCCCCCCACCTTCACACCCCTCCCCCTACCCCAGCACACCCCCTAGTACATCTATAAAAAACCATTTAGATGAGGTTAATAAATTCATGTTAAATTTAGACAATATTAATGTTTATGTAGATGATGAGGATCCAGAAATGATCATATTAATCACCCTTGAAAATAGA
The DNA here is from genome assembly GCA_963277665.1 of Viscum album. NCBI lineage: Eukaryota > Viridiplantae > Streptophyta > Magnoliopsida > Santalales > Viscaceae > Viscum > Viscum album. The sequence continues at coordinate 2,080,703,722 of OY728141.1, read as the reverse complement.
TATAGAACACTTGTTACGACCATGATGTATGGTTGAGTCTATTTAACATTAGAAGATATCAAATAAGCCCATCTGTCTAAGGAATTTCAGTGTAGAACAAAAATAAAAGGTGAGGATAAGAGTTTTTCACAAGGGGGAGACCATAAACTAAAGGTAAGAAAAAACAATTCAGTAGGGACAAAAATAAGATTAATAAATAACCCAAATCTAGGACAAGATCTATGGATGGAAAAGTAATATGTTTTCACTATGGTAAACCTGGGCACATTAAGCCTGAGCGTAGGAAACTCAAGTGTGATTTAGAATCCAAACATCCCACTAACCTGTATTTTTGGTTGATTTAGGCTATGACATTTGTTTAAATCTTGAATGTGTCCATTTATACACTCAATCAAGAGTGGGTCCTAGAATCTAGTTATTCTTTTCATATTTTCCAATAGAGAGAGTCATTTTTAGAGCTGGTAAAAAAGAGAGAAGTAGATGCATTCATAGGAAAAAATAATAGGTGCAAGGTTGATGGAATATGATCCATTATTATAGAGTTAGATAATCAATCCATCATCACCTTACTTAATGTTTGGTGGGTCCCCATCCTTTAATGAAACATAATATCCTTAGCGGTCCCCACTCCCCTTGCAGCCCCCTCCCCCCTGCAGCCCCCACCCCCTGTAAAGCCCCCTGGAAAGCCCCCCCCACTCCCTTTGCAGTAGACAACCCCCTTGCAAAGCCCCCCCTGGACAGCCCCCTCCCCCTGTAAATCCCTTCCTGGACAGCCCCCCTTCTTGGATATCCCCCCCTCCCCCCAAAAAAATATCCCCACCCTCTCCCCTGCACAGCCCACCCCCCTGCAGCCCCCTCCCCCTACAAATCCTCCCCTGGACAGCACCCCTCCCCCCCTATTGGGTTGAGAGGGAACTAGATTTTTGTTGTTGGGATTTGGGTGAGGGTTCTAGTTGTTGGACTTGAGGGTTTTATTGAGGTGATGTTGGATGGGGTTGGGATACTCTTGTTCATGCAGGGTTTGGATGTGTGTACATGGAGTGTCTTGGATCTGGTGAAGTCTGATGTTGTGCCTTCCATTTTTATGTCTTTGGTTTCTTGACTCGTGAGGTCATTGGCTATTGTTTCATGTGGTTGGAGTTGGTTGTGGGTGGATTTGTGGTACTTGTAGGTGTGGTTTCATGTGTTGTGGGACTATCTTCACTACTACAAATACAACCTTTATTAGCGCTAAAAATGGCCTTTATCAGTGCTAGAAAAAGCGCTAATAAATTTAGCGAAGATAAAGGGGGGTCCCCTTTATCAGTGCTCCGAAAAGCACTGATAAAGACCCCTTTTATCAGCGCTAAAAAAAGCACTGATAAAAGGGGTCTTTTATCAGTGCTAAAAAAAGTTCTGATAAAAGTACCCCTTTATCAGCGATTTTTTTAGCACTGATAAAGGGGTCCTATATCAGTGCTTCCTTTATCAGCGCTTTCGTTTTAGTGCTGATAAAGGACCCTTTTATCAGGACTTCATCCAGTTATAGGTAGCCTTGATTTTGTGGTGTTGGGGTCTTTGGACGGAGATAATGGTGCTGCTAGCAATGGGTCTTCTACAGGGTAGAGGGGATGTGTTGGTGGTGCATCTGTTGTGATGCTTGGGCTGGATGCTGGCTTCCATTGTTACTGGTTGTATTTCCTTCGACTGGTTTCTCGTCGAGGCATGGAGCATGTTAGTTTTGGAGCAGCTTGAAGTGGATTTGATGGTTTTTTGTGGGTTTTTGTGTTTTGTTTTTCTGGTGTTGGTCTCGGATATCTTTGGTTGGGTTCTCATTATAGGCTGTGTCTGGTGCATCTTAGTGTGGACGACCCATAGAGGTGTGTTCTTCTAGTTTGGCAGGGGCTATTACGGATGAATGCTTCCTCCTTGGTTGTTGTTTTCTTCTTGCAGGTCTTATGGCTTCCCTTGTGCTGGATGTAGGCTCGGTTGGAGTGGGATTCCCTTGAATGGTATTTAGTTTAGGCAGCTTGTTGTTAGGCTTGGTCTTTTTTCATGGTTGTTCATTGGGTAGGCTATAGTATTTTGCAATGTTTTTTGTCTAGATATTTTTTTGATGGTTTCTGAGTTGATGGTTTGGATGGGTTTCTCAGTGCAGGTGGTTTCTTGATGGGGAATGTGGATGGTGTGTGTGTCTTGGTTAGTGAGGTTGCATGTTGTCTTTTTTAGAGTATGTTTCTTGGAGAATTTGGGTTGTGGCTTGCTTCTAGTGTGCTCGTGGATTGGTGGGGTGAAGGGAATAGCGTGCCTACTCTCCTAGGTTTTCTATAAGTTCTTGGGGATTCCTTGGTCATTTATTGGTGGCCGTGCTAGGGCTGGTGTGGGATAAGGTTTCCAGTGGTGCTTGGGTGTTGATGGATAGAGGAGTGGAGTTGTCTGGTTTGAGGTGTAGATTAGGACGGTTTGGGAGTAGTTTAGTTAGAAGTCTATTGGGTGGGCATCAGCTGGTTTGCAGGTTGCTTTGCATGGGGCTAGTCTTTGCTGGGTTCGGTGGTCAGGTGTCATGGGTATGCTAGAGTTGTTCTTTTTTGTCACATGGTGAAAGTTTTTGTCGGTTATTTTTTTTGGTGCGGTGCAGGCTCATATGGACTAGTGTGTGGGAGTGGTTTCTTATAGGTGGTTAGGGGCTGGTCATTGATTGGGGGGGATTCCAGTTTCTTTTCTTGTTGCTACTTTATTGGGATTCGAGTAGAGCTTTCTTGGGTGGTGTTTCATGAGTGAGTGTCTGCGTCTGTGTGTGTGTGAGTGAGTGGATTGGGTAGTGTCAGTGGTTTGTGGTGTGTTAGAGTTTGCGTTTATCGGTTTGGTTGATATAGATTCTGAGTTTGGCTTGTAGTTTGGTTGGATTGTTCCTTTTGGGAATCTTCTTTTCACTTGTAGGTCTTTCTTGCTGGGTTCATGGGTTTTTCTGTCGCTACTTTCTATGAGTTCATAGGTGATGTCTCTACAGTGCTCGAGTTCTACTGTATGGGAGGGGGATCCACCATGTATCCTGCTAGTTTTGTGTGTGCCAATCTCCTACTGGATGCGATTAATGGTGATGCTAGTTGCTTCTCTTAGAGTATGGAAGGGCTTGGGGCGGCTCTTAGATGTCCCTTATTCCCTAGTTTCTGTTACTGGTGCTTGCATTCTATGACTTCTTGGTTATTTCTTCATGATGTCATGGTTTTGTTACTGTTTTTTGCTGCATTCATGGATGTTGCTTTTCCAGTTTGGAAGCGAACCTCACCATCCAATTTCTGTTTGGTTGGACATCGTAGGGTCTCGTGTTCACTTATTTTCTTGGTTTATTGGTGTTTAATGGGCACTTTTTTTGGTTCCCATGTCTTGATATGGTTGAGCTATGAATTTGGGTTCTTGGGTCAACTGTCGTTTCACCTTTGAGTGATTTTTTTCAATTCATATTTTCATTGATATTTATAGTACTATTTTTGCCTTTCAAAAAACCAAAAAAAACTTAAAACTTCTAAAAACCCTAAAAAAATATAAAAACCATAAAACACCTTAAAAATGAAGGTGGAAGGGGGCTGGTGTGGGCTGGATGTGGCTAGAGCAGGGCCAAATCACGGCATGACCGCGGCGTGACCGCGGCGTGACCGCAGCGTGACCGCGGCGTGACCGCGGCGTGTTGGCCCAGTCCAGCGACATCCGTGGGGCAGCATCTTTCAGCTAGGAGTGAAGGGAGCGGGAGGAGGCTGGAATACTGGTGGAAGGGGGCTGGTTGCAGGGCTGGAATGTTGGTGGCAGCAGGTTGAAATGAAGGTCGAAGGGGGGTGGTGTGGGATGGATGTGGCTGGAGCAGGGCCAAATCACGACATTACCGCGGCGTGACCACGGCGTGACCGTGGTGTGACCGCGGCGTGACCGCGGCGTGACTGCGGCGTGACCGCAGCGTGTTGGCCCGGTCCAGAGACATCTGCGGGGCAACATCTTCCACTTAGTTTCAAATATGATGATATGGATGGCATGAGAGGATGTTTTCTCAGAATATTTAAAGAAATGAATGCTAATCTGGGATGACTAGAGGATTGGATGACCCATGATATACCTAATTCGGTGAGGGCTCAAATTCAGGAGGAAGGGAGCTGGTTGCAGGTGTTGGGGGGATGGTGCAGGCTGATTCGAAGGTGGCAGGGGGGCTGTTGCGGGTAGGAATGCTGGTGGCAGCTGACTGAAATGAAGGTGGAAGGGGGCTGGTGTGGGCTAGATGTGGATGGAGCAGGGCCAAACCGCGGCGTGACCACGGCGTGTTGGCCTGGTCCAGCGACATCCACAGGGCAACATCTTCCGGCCAGGAGCGAAGGGAGCAGGAGGAGGCTGGAATGCTGGTGGAAGGGGGCTGGTTGCAGGGCTAGAATGTTGGTGGCAGTGGGATGAAATGAAGGTCGAAGGGGGGTGGTGTGGGATGGATGTGGCTGGAGCAAGGCCAAATCACGACATTACCGCGGCGTGACCGCAGAGTGTTGGCCCAGTCTAGCGACATCCGCAGGGCAGCATCTTCCACTTAATTTCAAATAGGATGATATGGATGGCATGAGAGGATGTTTTCTCAGAATATTTAAAAAAATTAATTCTAATCTGTGATGACTAGAGGATTGGATGACCCCTGATATACCTAATTCGATGAGGGCTCAAATGCAGGTTGAAGGGGGCTGGTTGCAGGTGCTGGGGGGATGGTGCGGGCTGATTCAAAGGTGGCAGGGGGCTATTGCGGGCTGGAATGCTGGTGGTAGCTGGCTCAAATGAAGGTGGAAGGGGGATGGTGTGGGATGGATGTGGCTGTAGCAGGGTCAAACCGCGGTGTGACCGCGGCGTGACCGCGGTGTGACCGCAGTGTGACCGTGGCGTGACCGCGGCATGACCGCGGCATGACCGCAACATGTTGGCCCGGTCCAACGACATCTGCGAGGCATCATCTTCCACTTAGTTTCAAATAGGATGATATGGATGGCATGAGAGGATGTTTTCTCAGAATATTTAAAGAAATGAATGCTAATCTGTGATGACTAGAGGATTGGATGACCCCTGATATACCTAATTCGGTGAGGGCTCGAATGCAGGTGGAAGGGGGCTTGTTGAAGGTGATGGGGGGATGGTGCGGGAGGATTCGAAGGTGGAAGGGGGGCTGTTGCGGGCTGGAATGCTGGTGGCAGTGGGATCAAATGAAGGTGGAAGGGGGCTAGTGTGGGCTGGATGTGGCTGGAGCAGGGTCAAACCGCGGCGTGACCGCGACGTGACCGCGACATGACCGCAGCGTGTTGGCCCGGTCCAGCAACATCTGCGAGGCAAAATCTTCCACTTAGTTTCAAATAGTATGATATGGATGGCATGAGAGGATGTTTTCTCAGAATATTTAAAGAAATGAATGCTAATCTTTGATGACTAGAGGATTGGAAGACCCCTGATATACCTAATTCGGTGAGGGATCGAATGCAGGTGGATGGGGGCTGGTTGCAGGTTCTGGGGGGATTAAAATATCACATGCCATGTGACTTGGTCACACAACATGGAACCCATCTTAAAAGTCTAACGGCACTTAAAGAGTGTCTTGGTTCAAACAACCATTTTAATAAAAAGAGGGAAACCCCCTACAGGGATATAAAAAGGGTCAAGTATGATGTGTGCTTTATGACTAACAATGACATCAAGTATAAGGAAAACATTAATGCAATAATGTTAAGCAAGGTATACCACTGTGAGTTTTCGCAGACAGCGCACCTCTGTTGGAGGGGTTTTATTACAAAACCATGACTTATTTATCAAATGAAACAATTATATTAACTAACACTTATTCAAGAATTTCAATTTAATATAAACATGAAAAATTAAGGAACCCAAAAATCAAAAAATCCCTGATTAAAATTGGGCCAAAGAATAAAAACGGAATAAACCTTACCCAAATCTTGAACTCATTGTCTTCGATGGTGCTGGATAGAACCGGTCTTATCATAAGAAACCACCTATTAGAAAATAGTGGGAAAAGAAATGAGATATAAAAACTTCTTATATATATGTGATTAGTGTGTCAACTGTAGACAGAAAAAAGGACACATTTTACATGCTTTAGGTAATTATACAGATTTTCCAAAGATTAAATCATCTTAAAAAATGAAGAAAAATGGATTCTTGAAGCTACTAGATTGAACAACCTTCAATTACAGGACATACCTGACTATAGAGACTTTGAGAGAGCTTCCCAAGTAGGATTTTCAGCATGAAAAAATAATAGGGACCATCCTCAATCAGGAACGTTCCTAAAACTGATGAAGAGTGTAGCCCTTAACTTCTGCAATACCATAAACTACTTAATAACTAGAAAATTCATAACTAAATATTAGAATAATACCTGAATGATTGAAGAAAGGTACAGAAAAAAAGTGGCATAAGCACTTACATAACACTGTTTGGTTCCAAGTGTAAAATTAAATAAAATAGATGACACGAGAACTCATCCAGCCATTCAGAAAATTGGATCATTGGAATGAATGATAAACCATCATTATCATCTTCCAGGGAAACTATCTGTAACAATGCTCAAATGAAACATAAGTTTTCTTCTCCATGTAAAATCACATATATCATGTTTTGTTTATGAAATCTAGTTCTTACATTGGAAAATATGGAACCAATAAATTTCATGGTTGCCAATGTTTTAGGAGGATCATTGGCATCCATACCAAGCAAGAAATTGGATAATGAAATTGTCAAGAGATCAATGTATGCATCAGCAACAACAAAATCATCTAACTTTGCATAAGAATTAGAGAAGGAAGAGAAGAAATATGATCTCCCAGAAAAGGCCACGGATGTTACATGAGTTTTCAACTAGTGAGTGGTTGTAATATGTGAGAAGCTACATGGCTATGATTTCCAATGTATGGTTTTAAAATAACATGAAAAACTCATTTAAATCTTCGATAATTGAATATGGAAGAAGTATTAGTTGGTGCTTATACATGGAAGTGAAGGATTATTTATATACTAACTCTGAATGTGTGAATATATTATAGAGGAGATCCAAGCCTAGAAATATTGATTTAAATATTGACATCTCTAAAGATTTTGACACTCTTAGATAGGATTTACATTTTTAAGTACTTGACAGTTTTGGTTTCTCAACCATATTTATTAAGCTTATTCAAGACCATATCTACAAATCAAGACTCTATTTCATTATTAGTGGGTCTCACAAAAGATACTTCGGTCATACCCAATGGGCGAGATAGGGGGATCCTCCCTCAACTTTTTTATTTGGAATTATCAGGGATTAACATATAAAATGCCTTCTAAAAGCTACAGATTATGGGGATTTATCACCAGTTAAGGCCACTAGAAAGATAAGAGCACCCACCCACTTGTTTTATGTTGATTAAATTCTCATTTTTTGTCAAAATGATGACCGATCACTTTCTTTCATCAAGGGGATTTTCAAGCATTATGAATCTATCTCAAGACAAGCCATTAGTTGGAGGAAATCTAAGATTTATTGTAGCAAGGACATGCATGTTTTCAGCCCCCTGCCCCCTGCCCCCCTCCGCCCTGCCCCCTCCGCCCTGCCCCCTCCGTCGTGTCCCCTCCGCCGTGCCCCCTCCACCCTGCCCCTGCCCCCTTCCCCCTGCCCCCTACCCCTACCCCCTCCACCCTGCCCCCTCCACCCTGCCCCCTGCCCCTGCCCCCTACCCCCTCCGCCCTGCCCCCTCCGTCGTGCCCCCTCTGCCGTGCCCCCTCCACCGTGCCCCCTCCACCCTGCCCCCTGCCCCCTGCCCCCTGCCCCCTGCCCCCTGCCCCCTGCCCCCTGCCCCCTGCCCCTGCCCCCTGCCCCCTGCCCCTGCCCCCTTCCCCCTGCCCCTGCCCCCTGCCCCTGCCCCCTACCCCCTGCCCCCTGCCCCTTTCCCCCTTCCCCATGCCCCTGCCCCCTGCCCCTGCCCCCTTCCCCCTTCCCCCTTCCCCCTGCCCCCCTGCCCGGCAGACCTGCAGACCTGCCCCTGCCCCCTGCCCCTTGCCCCCTGCTCCATGATTTGGCAGTTTTCCTTGGATTTTTTTATTCCTCCCTAGAATCAACCACAAGAGGAAAGCTAAAGTCCTTACCACCCTATTCATAATTATCTTAAAGATTTATATCCTTCTCATCCCATTCATGTACAACAAGAATAGAGAATTTATCAGCTGGCATTAAAATGCTTCCGACCTTGCCCTTCTCCTTTTGAGCCTCCTTGAGAATTTTATCGGGGATACTCAGTGAGTCTACCCCTGGTACCAAGTCCTGACTTCCCACATTCTTAGTAGTGTTGAAACTCACTGTTTCCTTTACTTCATGTTTTGAAGCAACAGATGCATCGGTGCCTAGCACAACTTTCTTCTGTATAGCAACAGGAACAATATATTTAGCAGCCAACTTGAAGTTACTTATAACCTTCTCTTCAGTGTCCAGTTCCTCCTTTTCAATCATCTCTAGAAAAGGCTTTCTCTTGGGTTTGTTATTTCTTTTTTGAACTGAAAAAGAATAACCCCATAACCCCCTGCACCAGCACCACCCCTTCCCATGTACTAGCCTCCCCCCACCAAACTAGTCCCCTACCCCCAAAACCAGTCCCCTCCCCCAAAACCACCCCCGCCCCTAGCATCCCCCAACCCCCAACCCCCCACCCCTTCACCAACACCCCTACACCACCCCCATCCCCCTAGCCTACACCAGCCCCCAACCCCCCTAGCCAACACCAACCCCCCAACCCCCTGCACCACCCCCACCCCTGTACTAGCCCCCCCAAACCAGCCCCCCAAACCAGCCCTCCCTAATTAAAAGGAGTTATAATATTCATATATTTTTATCCTTATTTATATAGTAGTGTATCAATAATATATAATTAACCTCCTAGTCCATAAATGGTCTATAACTTATAAAGTGTCCAATTTATATAATGTAATCAATAACTAGAGGATAGGTGTGTCCTTTATTTTTCTTCTAAAATGTTCAAAACAACAATTCAACACAGGTATTATTTTATAAATAGAAGATAGAATCATGAATACTTGAATAATACCAATCCCGAAATGTATTAAAATAAAATGAAAGAGGATATAAACATGATATATAATAAAACCTCACATAATGAGGAAAAGAGTCACCTTATGAGGCAAAAAGTTCAGCAAAACTCCATACAGAAAATATTACTGCAACATCCACTTTTTCTGCTCTTTCATAATTAGAAGTGCTTCACTTCATCAACAAAAAGTATTCATATTCCTCTCGGACGAACCTGACAATCAAGTAAATAAGCACTATTCATTCCTCTGTCCAAGTTAATCAAATGTGGATTCAAATGAGCATTATTATATGAAACAGAAATTTAAATCATTCTATCAGATAGGCATTAACAGATAGTCTTCATTAAGAATTTCCTTAAACAAAAGAATGATTCAAAAAGAATGATAAAAGTGCAGCATGCAAAACACCAATGATTTCTAATTCAATAGGTAGATATGATGAATACCTCAAAACATGATTGAAACTAATTTGCAACTCCAATATAGAAATGTAATACAATAGAAAATTAAAAATACTACATTTTATGGTAAAAAGAGATAGGGAACCAATGGTGCATGGAAGGATATAATCATTCATTCTCCTCACACCTACACTAATATAAAAATATTAATTTTAAAATAATGAAATAATGAAGGAGTGGAACCACAAGTGAATAGAAGAAATAAAATAAAAGTGAAAAATGATTAATATAATGAAGGGTGCCCTTATATAATTCTCTCATCAATTATATAACAATCTCTTACAAAATAAATTCAACCCCCTAAATAATACCCTGGAATGACCCAAGATCTCAATCCATTCACTCTCTCTTCAGTGTGTTAGGTTATGTAGTGAAAAAAATGATTTTTGATACACTACATTCACCTACCCATGGTAATTTAGAATTATTAATCACACCTTAATCACTCTATGCTCCCCTTAATCATATTAGAAATGAATGAAAATTGTGGTAGAATTATGTGTAAACCAAGTTAATTGAGAAAATCATGATAACATTTTAAGGCGCATGGATAATAATATACTACTCATATGGAAATAATCCGATTTCATGAAAATTACACTAGAGAGATGAAAATACAAATTCATTTAAATCAATGGATTTTGATGGGGGAATATCTCTCCTTTTAAAGTAAATAATTTTAAGCTTTATTTTATTATTATTTTAAGTTGTATTACATCTTAACATAAACTTGGTTCACATATATCAAGAAAATAAAATTTGACATAAATCCAGTCATATAACTCTCGATTTAAACTGCAGCCATACCTAACTCTTGAAGAAGATTCTTTCCACAGCTGCATTCACCACCTAATGCTTACAAAGAAAATCTGCCCACTGTGAGCAAATCTCTTCTTTAACGACATCCCTGTTATTCCCGTTCAACTTGAAAATGGATGCCCCTGGATGTATTCTTAATTCTGCAACTCCAGCAATATCATTGCCTCTTTTAGAGATGGGGATAGAAATCAGTACTAGGATATATAAATTGAGAACACTTGATACTTCTGGAAAGAAATGAGAACTGCACATCTCTATTTTACCAACTTCATTGATGATGAAGAGATCAGTAGTCTAAACACCATCACCAAATAAAAAAAAATTAACTAATCAAAAACCATTATGATATATTATAATTTTGTTTGAGATCAATCTATTTATAAGTGGTTATGGGGTTATTTATCTAATGGCCACATCAAGGTCATCTTACACATATTATTTCAGTATCGATAAGAAAGATCAATCTCATTATTCATTGGATGGGTTACATGTGTCTATCTATGAGGGTTGTTATGTCTTTATCTAAACTCTTCAATCTCCTATATTTTCTTGACAATATCCCATTAATAATACAATAATATTTAGGAAAATCATTCCAAGATGTCAAATTTATCTCGTTTGAATATAGAAAATCGGTTTTCTCCAGATTTTAACACCCATCAACAATTTCCACATGTTCTTCTGGTTGAATTTCAATATTCCCTAACCGATTCACTCATTATCCAGCTCTGATTTTTCAGTTTCTAATGTTGGTTATTAAGTTTTTTCCTATTATTTTTAAGACTCTAATTGCTTAGGAATCAATGGTTTAGGTTTTAAAATAGTTTTCCCACTCTTGGGAATAGTAACTACATTGAGTTATTCATGAGAGGTTTGTGTCTGACAAGATTCTTCTAAGATATCGAGGAAGGGTATACCCAAGTGGGAATGGATTCCATAACCATTTCAATTTTTTATATATCTAATCTCAATGATGAAAATTGATAATTCATTTTCAATATTTTTTTAAAAAATAATTCTAATAATTTATATGGAAAAGATTGGATTCGATGTTGAGATGGTTGGTATTAAAATTGGCCATGGGTTCAAATTTTTTCCAGATGGTTAAGATTCAGACCATGTATTTGATTGGTTAATTGATTATCAAACCAATTGAATTTAGTATTTTTATTGTACAAGTGATGGAAATTGTTTTATTCATAAATTTTTTGATTATTCAGATCATTCTCCTCCATTAGTGTTATCCCTAGAAGAACTTCCTGGATTGATGTAATAGTTGGGATATTATTGATCACTCAAGAAGAACCTTTTATTGGAAAATATTGCACTTTGGGAGTCTAAAGTGGTGAATAATGATGGTTTCACCACTAACAATAATTTCATAGTAATGTGGAAGGTCCCCTGTAATGTGATAGATAACAAGAATATCATAAGGTATCTCTTTACTGGATAAATTTTATGCAAAAAAGTTCCCCTCCCCCTAAGTATGAATGATATTTGTGGCTTGATCGATAGGGGACCTAAACTTACTAATATTATAAACTGAATACCAAGGAGCACTTTCATCATCATGTAGGAGTCTTAAATAATCTTGGAGTTCTACTCAACCATAAAAATATTGAGGTTATCTATCATACAAATTTAAAGGCTGTTGAGTAAAGATCTTTTCTCCACCTAGATAGAATTACCTAAACCTTAAAAGAAACTATATTCGATAACCATAGATCCCCTATAATCATGCAGAATCCCTCCTCATAACTCCCTATTTAAATGCCCAATTCACATTATGTTTTAGTACAACATTGGGGGGTATCCACTTGATCGACCACCCTAGAGGAGATCTATCATTTGTAATCACATACCTAGGGAGGATCCACTTACTAGTAGCCATTCTATTTTCAATAGGAAGAAGGGAACATAATTTGTCCATGAGAGAGAGCACATGAACATGAATGAATATAGGGAGCTATTCTTTCCTTCACGACCCTTGTTCCTTGTCTCATAAACCACCCAAAATACCACTGAAAACACTATTACATGAAGGTAAACCATATATGAATGTTTCTCAACACTTTGAAATAATGTACACAAAAAATTAGAGATGTATCCCCCCCCCTAAAATTTAAATCCCATAAGTTCCCCAATAAGGTCCCAAGCAAAGAGGGCCCATTCTACATCAAAAAATATGTTCTAGACTAACTCATATTTTAGCCTCTCACAATACATACATGGCGAGGGTATCTAAATTAATTTTCTATGGATATTAATTTCAGTTGGTATGCCCTTACTAAAAAACCTCCAAAAATTTATTTTCAACTTAATTGGGATTCATTTAGACAAGACTTTGCTCACCCACTCATCATGCTCCTGGTTGGATCTTAATAAAAAGTTAAACTCAAAAGCATTTAATTATCCTAAGGTAAACTTTTAGAATGTGGACATATCCAGTTCATCGATCATATTAATCCTATCATAAAAAATCTTATGATCCTCATCGAGGGATGTTGATATAAACCCAAGGTTTATTCTCACATTCCTAGAGTAAATGTGAGGGATTGGGAATCTAGGGATGAAGTGAAAATGAACTAACATGTTTTCTTTCTAGTAATTGATGTCACCCCACCTTCAAACCAACAAACCAATTATGGGATCCTCTAAGAAATTTTTTTGAATAGCAGGAATGGGAATTGATTTTTGGATGTCTATTTTAATTTTTGGGTATTCTAGATTTTAATCCCCACTGTCAACCATACCTAGAAACTTTTCTAAGTGTGGGATCATACCTAGATAGGGTACCAATGAAATCAATACTAGATAAATGTACCTTATTCATGGATTGATCACATGTATGATCAGGGACAGCCCTAGGTCAAGCCCTGCAAGCTCCCAGGTTAGGGAAATAAGCAGGCTGGGGGAAACCAGCCACTCCTTTTCTTCACCTACTTCATCTCCATATTTGCATGCCACCCATCCTCCCTACGATCCCGGAAACCCCGACCTCACTGCCATAGACATTGTCAATTCCAGGATTTCATCTGAGAGTAACATGATGTTCATCCAGGTCACTGCCTGTAACATGTTTGGCCCCTGCCACACCTTTGCCTCAATCATCACTCTTGCTGCGGCTTTCATATACATCACGTCCATTTTCACTGCAACCACTTCCTCCTTGCGTGATTCTTCACTAGTTTCACCAGGACCAGTTTCTTTCTTTATTTATTTAGATTTTTTGGCTTAAGAACCTAATTATAGAGGTTTGAACACGCAATATTAGATGGGGATCCCCAGAAATGAAGGGGATGACTGAGGTTTCCAGTTCAGGAAATTACTGATATTGAAGGGGATCATCACCTGGTCTTGATTGTCAATATTCCCATGTAAAAACCCATTGATTCATTTTAAATACAGATTATTCATGCTAATTTTCTAACTAAATGAAAGGGAAACAATATCAGGACCTACTTTGGGCAATGGCGTTTCCTGGGCCGACCTTGTATATGATGAGGATCCCGAGAGTTGGGGTGGCCGTGTTGAAGGAGGAGGATCCCAGGAGGTGAGGTGACCGCGTCAGAACCGTGATGGAGCCTCATCGTATAAGAAGGGTCGCGGGGAGGTGGGGTGGACACAGAGACGTCAGGAGAGGAGTAGGATCGTGTGTGTGTGTGTGTGTGGGGGGGGGGGGGTGGAGGTGGTCGCGTTGGAACCGTGTCGGAGCCGCGTCGGAGAAGGAGGGTTTTGGGAAGGTGGGGTGGCTGCATCAGAGATGCCAGGAGAGGAGGAGGATAGGGAGTAGGATCACGGGGCAGTGGGGATCAGAAACTCGTGAGGACAGGGGGGGGGGGGAGGGATCATGTAGGGAGCTAATTCTACGGAGAGCAAAATGGTTGTGGGTATGAGTGATCTATAACCATGGTTTGTATTGTCTGTAGCTATAGATCCGTGGCCGTAGGTCAAAATTCTAGTAGTTCATATTACTCGTCTAGGTCCCTGATACTAATGTCAGCTCCCTTCTTCCAAGTTCTCTTCTTCTCCTTTGCTGCTACCGACAACCACTAGCTATGTCTACTTAGCCAAGTAAATATCAACCACCAATGCATTCTCTAGCACCCCATAATAAGTAGAAATTCATAGAGGGATAAAAATATCTTGTATGTATGTACACATCCTTCGCTCGAAGTTTCAATCCCTTTATAATTGGTTACGAACCATATCCATTGAGTACCTCGAGAGGTTAATAAACCTTGATTAATACTCATCTACTATCATGCTGCACTGTTGGAGCTGCAGAAGCTTTTGAATACATATATCCCTTAGTATAACTGGAGATAAGTCTTATCTAAAAAGGTGCTCAAACTCTAACCATGATAGATCCACCTCATCATACGTATGGGTAACCAAAACCCACCATCTTCCTATTGATTCATTAAGAAGGCTCGTCCCCAGGACTACCATCTACTATGCTGATATCCTGATCAGATGGAAAACTTGGGTCATTGCCTCAAGATAGTCTTCAACTACCTGTGAGTTAGGATAAACTTGGAACCTAAGGGGATTATGTCACTAAAACTCATGAAGAATTATCAACCTACACACCTCATTTACTGGTATTACGGGTACCATGTGATAATCTACAAGTGGTGGTATAGATGGTGTACCACCTAGAGGTATCATCTCAAGAACTGGTCTCTATGTTGAATCCTCATCACTAATGGGACCATCCTCATGATGATGATGCTAAACCCTAGTTGACGTATATCGAGGATGCATATTTAAAGTAAACATGATGTGCCACTATCAATGAGTATATCTAGAGAGCCAACTAAAGAAGGAAATGAAAACTAAAACCTATTCCTATATGATGCATATGCCATTGATTTCCCTGTAACCAATGTTCTCATGTACCGAGTCGAAAAGAAGGTGATCCGAGTCTTAGTTTATGGATATATTGGCTGCTGCACCAACACTAGATTCCCTAGCCCAAAATCCAAACTTGAAACAATTAAAACATTTTCCACAAATGAATTTTATAGACTATGGTTCTAAGGTAGAATCGACTACTCTGATACCAATATGTCATGACCCATCTCAAAGGGACTTGTGTTGCGACTCCCCAAGGACACATCTAATAGTATAGGGGCTGGATACTAGTGCCGATTAGGCATATCACTAACAAGCAAGGCCTTTTCCTAAGTACTTAGACACACACACACACACATCTAATCCTATACAATGTTGAAATATATAAAAAAGTGAACAAACATACATGAATACATCTAAATACCACAACCAAAGTATGATAGGAAGTAACGGAAAGAAAACAAGGCCAAATAAAATCCCACCAAAAAGAGTTTGAAAAAAAGTCAAACATGAAATTAATACCAGAGACTGCTGTCAAATACTATAAGAACACACCTCAATCTTTCCAATCTCACTAATCACCGTATATTCCTAGTATATCTAGGACTCTGTCAAAAGGTTTATCATCTCCACAAGACACAAAATGTTGGGTAAAATCACATGTAGGGGTGAGTATTACAATACCCAGTAGGACACCCAAAAACCACAAAGCATACAACAAAAGAATACATCCATCTCTACATAGGTATATATCTACAACAAATATATCAAGAATATTAAGATATACTCAACAAAGACAAAAATTTTAAAGGTAATTCACAACTATAATTCCAATCATGGATTATATCTTGAATATTCCATATAGAACCCATCTAGGAGAACACAATCTTGAGCCTGATAATACTGATGACACCCATCTGATAAGTAATGCATGTCGGGTCTCATCATAGTAAGTACACATTGAATGTTTGAAGAGATACAATACACAGACGAGGATCACACCTAAGGACATGGGGTATACCAAAAACACAATTTTGATTAAACCAATAATTAGAGGATCAACCCTCATATAGTATCGGTCACGAAGATATGGAGAACTCCACCTAGGGTACAGAGATGAATAAAGGATCTCACTCTAGGCATCATGGAAGGATTCCAACAGCTCTATTCAAGAAGTCCTACTGAAGGGATCACTATCCTAGGAGTATGAGTCAATTCTATACCAACCCTCATGGAATGGATAAGGGGAATGTACCCTAAAAAAAATTGTCCAAGATACAAAGGAAAAGGGACACAAACCATGTTTTAAGGAGTACACAACTTGTAGTAGGGTTACACACTGTGTACCTTTGACCCTAGGTCCTGGTTGTGTAAACAGACCATGTCCCTATGTTCATGTTCATGTAACAGTACATGGTGTAAGATTTTCCTCTGTACTCCACTTTTTTACCAGTACACGGCTTATCCCATGTAAATTTTACTTGGTTGTGCCCATGTAGGAGTACATGGCATGTTTATGCCCATGTACTCTAGCCCATGTCCGTGTACGCTTTGAGGTACACATCGAGACACTAGGGGGAGACCACACACCATCTAATAGGGTCACATTCTGTGTGATACTTAACTTTCTCCAAATCCATAATCACCACTAGGAGGTACCCGCACACAGTGTAATCCCAGCTTACACACAGTGTGGTATGCATTTTTCCAAAAAAACAAGTTATTCCTTCCAAACATCATGCTGGAAATCAAGGATATGATCCAAAAGAACCTCACCCCAACTATTTTCCAAATTTTGGCCTGTTGATCCATTCAAAAATCAGTCTCATTCATCATTCTTCATCACATGCTAAAGAACATGAAA